>PVNU02000100.1:0-1288655 GCA_003013855.2 Liriodendron chinense | reverse complement strand
TATGCCATGTGAAGTTGAATACATGTCGAGTTAAATGAATGCTGGATTAAGCAGAGATGAATGCTAGATTATGCAGAAATGAGTGCTGGACCAAGCAAGATGAATGCTAGATTAAGCATGGATGAATTCTAAATTAAGCAAGATGGATGTTAATGCATGAAGCAATCAATATTATTATTGGGGTCCTAAAAGTAAGAGTCTTTGAAACAGTGATTACGAGTGTCCAAATCATCACTTGATTGGATTTAGGGCCAGTGCACCCGAAATCACGGCAAAAATCGCAACACGCATCAGACTTAACCAAAAAATGGGAAATTGGGCCAGTGGTGGACCCCACCAGTCATCATGATCAGAACTCTCCAAATTTGGGAGGGTTACCTCAATCAGGAAGAAATAGGACCAGTGCATCGACATTCATCACAAAACGGGCCCCACAAGCCCTCCTTTTCGCAAAACCCAATTTTGTAAAACACGAGTACGTCAGCGCATCGAGAAATCCATGGCCAGCGCATCATGAAATTCAGTCATTTTTAGAAAGTGAATTTCAGGACGCACTGACCCCCAGCGCGTCCAGAAACTCACCCAGCGCATCAAGAAATTCAGACAGTTTTACAAAGTGAATTTCAGGACGCACTGACCCTCAGTGCGTCAAGAAATTGACCCAGTGCATCAAGAAATTCAGACAGTTTCACGAAATGAATTTCAGGACGCACTGCCCTTAGCGCATCCAATAAATCAGGCACTTTTAGGAATTTCAGGACGCACTGACAGCCAGTGCGCCCTAAAAATCAGGATCCCAACAAAGTCATTTTAAGACGCGCCGAGTGATTTTATCGACGCGCCAACCCATTTTCTCGACGCGCTACACGTGGCGGCCTCCTATTGCCTGACTTCACCTATAAATACCCCTCCCACCGCCTCATTTGCACGAATCGAGAGAAGGAGAGAGTTTTTGGATTTTGAGATCGTCGAAATCCCTCGCCGGAATCCCTTTTCCGACAGCCGGAATCCCTTCGCCGACCGCCGGAAACCCCACTTCCGACCATAGCAGGTCTGGTGGAAATAACCAAAAATATATAAGTATAGTAGCGCATCGCGAAATATGTTAAAACAAAATTATTTTCTCGATGCACTGGCCCCAGCGCATCACAAAAATGCTCCAGCGCATCAGGAAAAACCCTCGGCGGATCAAATAAATCAACATCTTAAAACAAAGTTATTTTCGGATGCACTGGCCCTACCGCATCGCAAAATAGGCCAGCGGATCAGAAAAATCAATATGCCAAAAAATGAAGTTATTTTCGGACGCACTGGCCCTAGCACATTGCAAAATAGGCCAGCGGATCAGAAAAATCAATATGCCAAAACGAAGTTATTTTTGGACGCACTGGCCCCTGCGCGTCAGAAAAATAGCCCAGCGCATCATGAAAATAGACCATGTTTAACAATAATTTTTGGATGCGCTAGCCCCAGCGCATCAGTAAAATCAGGCCAGCGGATCATAAAAATCAGCGTTTTGAGCGTTCATTTCCCCACCTTTAAATATTCATTTTATGACGTTTTCAAGCCTCGTTTGGACCTATTTTGGGTATTTCGAGCGTTCCGGACGCAACGAAGCGGTCAAATAACTCATCCGGGCCACCCAATGAGCAGAACGCAAGCCTTCAGAGTCCGATCCGATCCGACGAGACGAATGGAGCAATTCTCTCGAAAAAAGGCCGCCGATGCCCAGAATCATACCTATGTATCATCATCACATGTACTATCATAATATGACCCGGATTCAAGCCCTGACTAAGCAAAGGGGACTATGTTTAACACGATAAACCATACCAGGAGAGTTCTAAACTATCACACACAATTTGTTAAAGACTGACACTTCAAGAACAGTCGATGCCCTACCATCCAAACGGCATCCGCTGGTTGAGCTGCCCAGGTACACACAACTGTGGAATGGACTTCCCGAGGTCACCTGTCCATACATTGACAGGCGCGGGCCTAGAGTCGTCCTTCCCGGCCATAAACCCTGACAGTCTCAGCCCGGATCTCCGGTCAAAACATGGGACATAGACATCCGACTCGTACAAAGATGGATCAGTCCATAACAAAACACAACAAATACAAGTCTTCCTGACCATACAAATACAGGTCTCCGTGACCATACAAATACAGGTCTCTATGACCACACAAACACAGGTCTCCACGACCATGAACTCTAAGACCATAGTTCCCGCTGACTAGTCTTTTGCCTTTTAATCAAGGGTCATCGATCATTAAGGGCTCGTGCCAGATCAAGGCCTGGAATGTACAAGATCTCAGGATCTCTGGAATAAAATTCGCCTTGTGATATCTTTTCTCTTGTGTACTTTTGTGAATGCTTGTGATTGTCTATAAATGTTTCTATTATTCAGAACCTCAGAGTAACAAAACACCACATCTCAGGAAAATGTCCTCGCGGAGCATTTTTCTAGTTCTAACAAACTGGCGACTCTGCTGGGGAACGAACTATACCAAAATTTCTGGTTATAACTGAATATAGGGACACTCTGAGATCAATTACTTACAAACACGAATCTACGCATAAGAAAGTTACCGCGAGGCGTAATGTTTTGGCGCCCCTCGGGCGTCAAACTGGCGACTTTCAACGGGAACGTTCTTCCCTTCATCTTTAAGGCAATAGACATTTAAAAGGTCTTCGAACCCACAAATTCCACAACCACACGTATTCGTCTCCGACTTGCTTATTTTTGTCGGTTTATGCACCGCGATCGACGGGCTCATACTCCGACCGCACTTGTGAACTGTTCTAACGATTTTTATGACACAGCAGAATTAGCAGGATACTAGGACAGACAAAAGAAATGGCATGCTCAATAAATAGTTTGTGCACCTTCCTTGCCACCGGAGGCTTCAGCTTCCCTCGCTTCATCCCAACCACGACAACTGCTTCTAATTCAGGATGGCAGTTGGTTGAAACGCGCCGACAGAAGAAAGAGCAGAAGAAAGCAGCCAGCTTAGCAGCATATAAGAAGGTGAATGCTGCAAGACCTCGCCCTGCGACCAAGAGACAATGGCAGCCAAAACAAGGGCAGAAGATCCCCATCAGCAATCAGGTCGCATCAACCAGGTCCCCAGTGCCTGCGATGACGGTCGAACAGTTTCCACCATTGTTCAAGACCACCTGCGTCACGCGCAAATCGACCGAAATCGCACTTGTGAAGAGCCCCAAGCCCATGACAGTTCTCAAGCCAAGATAGGGGCAGGATCAGAAGGCACGACCAGTGCTGATCGCAATGGTTCAAGTAGCAGAGACGGAAGAGGGATCGTATGAAGCGGAAGAATTGCCTACAGTCCAAGATCAGATCGACAGATTAGTTCAGGCCAATCGGGAAACGAATGAAAGAATGAGGATAATTCAGGAAGCATTGACCACTTTGATAGCTCAGAGTGCTACTAGAAGTCTTGTACCACCTACGCGCCCATTAGCTGAAGAATCTCAAGGGGCAGCAGAAGGGCCAGCTAGTGCCGAACCACTTACCTAGGCCAGGAGAGTTCCAGCGAAACGAATAGCAGTCCCGACTGCGCAAATGACGAGAGAGGAGCTGTCGCAAACGATTACAAGTCTCATGCGACAAGAAAAGGAGAAGGAAAGAGGAACCGGGTATAAATATCAGGTTCCATACCTGCTGGAGATAGAAGAAATATCATTTTTGGTCAACTTCAGATGTCCGGATTTCAGAAAATTTGACGGTAGGGGGTCGCCAGAGGAGCATATCACTCACTTCCTCACGGCGTTGGGGAATTGGTCGACCATCCCACAGTACTGTATGCGGTTAGTTGGGTCAACGCTGACAGGGAAAGCTTTTCAATGGTACATGTCGCTACCAGTCGGATCAGTGAGGTCGTGGGAGCAGATGCGAGACAGTTTTATCTCAAAATTCTTCTCTATAGAAAGAGAAACATCAGTGACAGATCTAGCCTTGATCAGACAAAGGCAGGGCGAACCCATGGAGAGGTTCATGGACCGATGGGGGACGATAGCCACTCAATGCCAAGAGTTACCCAGTGAGAAAGAACAGATAAAGATGTGTATGCGAGCCCTGGACCCAATGATATCATACGGGTTATCAGGGAATAATTTTCACTCTTTCCAAGAACTGGCCACCAAAGCACACCTGGTAGAAGAAGCCACAGCACGAGTGAACCTTAGGCCCGAAAGGCAAAAAAGAGAAGGAATAAGGATTGCAGAAACACACAATATAAACAAAGGCAAAGGTGTAATAGATCGGAAGCGGCCCGCCGTGGATTCAAAGATGGACATGAAAGCAACGCCTACCCAAGACAGAGGCAAGAGGCCTTACGTTTCTTAAAGAATAACAATAGCCGAGAGAGAAAGAGCCAACGGATCGTACACCTTCGACATGGCCGATCTGATTCCCATCATGGAATAATTAGTGGAAGAAAATGTAATCCGCTTACCAGAACCGATTCGGCCCCACGAAGTTGGGAAGGTAAATGATCCCCGGTATTGTAAATACCATCGGTGTCTGAGCCACAAGACAGAAGACTGTTTTAGTCTAAAGGGAAGAATACAGGGGTTGATCAACCAAGGGGTGATCAGTATGAAGGCACCAGAAACGACAACGAAGGAAGCATCGGGGGTAGTTTAGCCTTCCCCTCAGACGCAAGCATCCAATTGCACATCCCGTTCCCTGAACTTGAAGAACCCTGGACTTTGATTAGCAGTCGGAAGAGGCTCGAGAATCGAAGAAGACTCCTCGACCGTAAGAAGAAAGGGACGAGAAAGAAGGATAGCCAAGAGAGGAGCCGACTTATAGAGGCTCAGGTACATTGTGCGATGGTATCATTCACAGAACAGCCATCAACGGGAGAGACATTGCGGGCAGGTAAAGAAGAAGTCAATGCAGTCATCCTCCGATCCGGAAGGCAAATGCCGGAATGCGTTCGGCCCGAACCAGTTGACCTGATGCAAGAAGACGAAAACCCAGATATACCCTCAATGAGGCCCCAGGGGCAGAAGTTGAAAGAGAAAGTTGTTGAGGCCACGTCCAGTCGGTCGGAGCCAAGGCAAGGGGCAGCACCAGTAGCATATGATGTCGTGTCACACCTGCGAAAGGTCCCAGCTCGCTTAAGCATATACGATGCCTTGTGCCTCTCAAAGGTATATAGGGAGATGTTGATCAACGCGCCACTAGACAGTGAAGTCAGAGAAGTGATGATGACAGAAATTGAAACAGAAATGAACGATCCAGATAAGTTTTGGGAAGGAAATGCACCGATTCAGCAAGCAATGCAGATATATCACCCCTCTGTAATCACATTCTCTAAAGAAGACCGCATGATTGAAGCAACAGACCACAACCGTCCGTTGATGGTCACAGGAACAATTAGAGATACGGAAATTAAGCGATGCATGCTTGACGATGGGTCCGCGGTAAACATCATGTCGTTGAAGACACTACAGAGGTTGGGTTACAGACCATCAGCCCTGCGTCCCAGCACCATGGTTATTCAAGGGTTCAATTAAGACAGCCAGCGCACTCTAGGGTCGATCACCGTGATGCTAGAAATTGAAGAGCTGAAGACGAAAGTAACATTTCAAGTAATCGACGCAGTAACAACGTATAATCTTCTGCCAGGGAGGCCGTGGCTCCATTAGAATCGCGTCATTCCCTCAACCTATCATCAGTGCTTCAAGTACAACAGAGAGGGAGTTCTGTACAGAGTGGCAGCAGACCCAAAGCATTATACGATCGCAGAATCATTCTTGGCCGATGCCCGGTACTATGACCTGGTCAACGAAAGAGAGGTCAAGGAGAAGCCCGATGTAATGCAGAAAGGGCAAGGGGCAAAACCTAGAGTCAACAAGTTTGAACAAAGAAGCAAGCCTCGGTTTATTACTCAGAAAGAAATCGTAAGTCAGTCAGCTGAAGAACCTCAAGGGACTACTATGAAATTCTATATAATCCCGAAAAACTTGCGACAACCAGGGCAATTCGTCCTAGAAATGATATCGAATCAGCACATGAGTGTGCTCAAATCTAGCTTCAACATGCCAGTACCGAATATAGGAAGAGTTAAGCCTTTCCCAAGGGCTCCTAGCCAGTTTGTGGTACCACCAAGTGCCAATACGAAGAAAGAAATCAAATTTTATTCAGTGGCGAATGAACCGGTGCAGTTTAAGGACGAGGTCAAAAAATCACCCCGGCTATCCCAACCGATAGAAGAGGGAAGGTACAGTGAAGCTAGCCGTAACATCATGAAGAATATGGGCTTCTGTAACTCAGAATCAGCCTCGAATGGTAGAATGTTAGCACTGTTCGAAGAAAACACTGAAGCCTACCAAGGAAGAGAAGGGTTAGGGGCAAAGATGAAGATTAGACATGTCAACATGGTGACAATCAGTTCCACAGAAGAGGCGCAGCCGCAAGAGGTAGTCAACATCATTCAACCCAGCGCCGCACCTGCACAGATAGAAGACGGGAGACAGCCCACGATAGATGAGCTTGAAGAAATAAATCTGGGAACCCCAGAGGACCCTAGAAATACATACTTGAGTAAAAATGTCCCAGAAGAAGAGAGGGAGAAATACATCCAACTGTTGAAAGAGAACACGGACGTGTTCGCTTGGACGTGCTCAGAAATGCCAGGGCTTAGTCCAACAATTGCAATGCACAAGTTGGGCATCCTGAAAGGGAAGAAAGCGGTCAAACAACCTCAACGACGATTCCACCCAGACATAGTGCCCAAAATCGAAGAAGAGGTTAAGAAGTTAATCCAAGCTGGATTCATCAGAGAAGTCAAATACCCACGATGGATTTCAAACATTGTGCCGGTCAAGGAAAAGAGCGGTCAAATCCGAATCTGCGTAGACTTTTGGAACCTCAATGAAGCATGCCCTAAGGATGATTTCCCACTGCCTATCCCAGAACTACTGATCGACAGCACAACAGGGTACGCAGTGATGTCCTTTATGGATGGTTACTCGGGATATAATCAGATTCGTATGGCCCCAGAGGATGAGGAATCGACAGCATTCCGTACAACGTTGGGCATATACTGTTACCGCGTGATGCCGTTTGGGTTGAAAAATGCAGGGCCAACATATCAGTGTGCGATGCAAGTAATCTTCCAGGACATGATGCATAAGCATGTCGAATGTTATGTAGACGATCTAGTAGTAAGGTCGGCCGAGCATGAACAACATAGAGAGCATCTACGGCAAGTGTTCCAAAGACTGAGAAAGAAAAGCCTCCGTATGAATCCGTTGAAGTGTGCATTCGAGGTTTCCTCTGGCAAGTTTTTAGGATTTGTTATCAGACATCGAGGCATAGAAATCGACCCAACAATGATTAAGGCGATCAGGGAAATGCCACCTCCGAAGAATCTCAAAGAGCTGAAAAGCTTCCAAGGCCGGGTTGCGTACCTAAGAAGGTTCATCTCGAACTTATCCGGTCGTTGTCAACCATTTTCGCGCCTCAACAAGAAAGGGGTACAGTTTGAGTGGGATGATGCTTGCTAGAAAGAGTTCGACTCTCTGAAAGACTTACTCGAAAAATCTCTAGTCCTTACAGCACCGATCAAAGGGGAGCCACTAATCCTCTACATTGCCGTCGGCGAAAATTCACTGGGAGCCTTCTTAGCCCAGAAGAACGAAGAAGGAAAGGAAAGCGCACTCTATTACCTGAGCCGCACGCTAGTGGGAGCTGAGTTTAACTACTCAGCGATTGAAAAGATTTGTCTCGCATTGATCTTTGCCGTCAAAAAACTCAGACACTACTGTTTCTCGCACCAGATAACGTTGATATCCAAAGCGGATCCCCTCAAGTTTCTCATGAACAGACCCATGTTGTCCGGGTGGTTGGCCAAGTGGGCCCTTCTCTTATCAGAATTTGACTTGATGTACATGCCAGCTCGGGCCGTCAAAGGGCAAACAGTTGCAGACTTCCTTGCCGCACATCCAATACCGAGCGGTGAAGAAATAGAATACGACCTCCCAGACGATCAGGTTATGGCGACTAATGAAGCACGCCATTGGGAGATGTATTTCGACGGCGTAGCCAGAGCGGTAGGGTCAGGGGCAGGATTTATATTCATCAGTCCGCAAGGGGACTTGTTACCCTATTCATTCACGTTAGTCTCGGCATGCACCAATAACGAAGCAGAGTACCAGGCTCTTATCATCGGGTTACAGTTAACCCTGGAAATGCAGATCAAGGAAATACGTATCTATGGTAACTCTAGGCTTGTCATCGGACAACTAACTACAGAGTACGAAGTCCGCAAACCCGAGTTATCGCCCTATTGCCACCAAGTGCAGTCCATGTTCGATCAGTTTCGGAACAACAGTATCTCGCATATACAGAGGCAGGAGAATGTACAAGCAGATGCACTCGCCAGTTTAGCCGCTGCTTTAGCTAACCCTGGAGGCAGCCCGCTTCAGGTAACAATTGAAGAAAGAAGAATCCTGCCGACAACTGCGTTGCGCAGTGGAGAATTGAGTGCCAATCCCATTTGTTGCTTCGAGATCACAGAGGAAGATGATTGGAGAAAATCATTCATTGATTATCTGAAGTACGGATTTCTGCCGGAAGATCCCAAAATGCGCACACAAATTAGAAGACGCGCCAATTCATTCATATTCCAGAATGACGTACTTTACAAACGGTCCTACGAGGGAGTACTGCTGCGGTGTCTAAGCCAAGATGAAGCACGCGATACATTGAAGGAGGCTCTCGGAGGAGAGTGCGGTGCTCACCAGGGAGGGAAGAACCTACATCATTGTGTGCGACACATGGGTTACTACTGGCCTGCTATGACGAAGGACGCAATAGAATACGTAAAGAAGTGTCACCAGTGTCAAATCCATGCCGATATCATACATTCACCATCGGAAGAATTACATAATTTGGTGATGTCCTGGCCTTTCGCAGCCTGGGGCATGGACGTGATCGGGCCGATTAGTCCACCATCCTCCCAGGGGCATCAGTACATCCTTGCAGCGACCGATTATTTCTCCAAATGGGCTGAAGCAGTCGCCCTGAGGAACGTGAAAGCCAGACATGTCGAAGGTTTCATTCGTCACACCATATTATACCGACATGGTATCCCTGAGAGGATCACCACGGACAACGGGACACCCTTCAAGAACGCTACTATTGATAAGCCGTGCATAAAATTTAAGATCAAGCATTACTATTCGTCGCCCTATTATCCTCCCGCGAATGGACTGGCCGAAGCATTCAACAAGATTATCGTGAAGATTTTGAAAAAGACAGTGGCAGAAAATAAGAAGGACTAGGACAGACGATTACCTGAAGCATTATGGGCATATCGAACTACGCACCGCACAGCTACTCGAGCCACACCCTACTTGCTAGTATACGGTACGGAAGCTGTGATCCCGATGGAGATACAAGTTGAGTCACTACAGGTCGCTCTCCGACACTCCTTGACAACCGAGCATAATGCTAAGATCCGAATGGCCGAACTCGATGATTTAGATGAAAAGAGGCTCGCCGCCTAACAAAGGCTCGAAATGTATCAAAAACAAATTTCAGCCGCATACAATAAGGTGTCAGGGGCAGATCATTTAAGAAAGGTGATCTCGTGTTAATGATGAAGCGTTCGGCACCGACCCAAGGACCGAAAAGTAAATTCGATCTGAAATGGGATCCCGTCTGCGTCATCGACGAAGTATATTCCAACGGAGCCTATCGAGTAATAGATTGCAAAGGGCAGGGCATCAGATCGCTAGTGAATGGCCGATTTTTGAAAAGATATTACACCTAACATAGGCTTATCATCGCAGGTTGTAAATACCCCAGTAGAGGGAAAGTGTAATAAAGTAGATACTAAAAGAAAGGATACCATACAATGACTAAACCAAAATGCTAATCATCTACGTTATGATTGCACAGGTATCGGAAAGGTCGTTAAGGTTCAAGACACGTCAAGCAGGACATCATGCCTTTTCGAGACTATTGAAAATCAGGATAAGCCCTAAGCCAAGGCTCGGTAACATCTTCGTTCACATGTATAGGTTTGAGTCCTAACAGGGGGACGCTCCTTTCCAAATAGCACAATCTATTTGCATTCGAACTCAAATGAAACGACAAGCAGGCTAAAAGCACCATATAAACCCAGAACTACAATAATATACATATTGTTGCAACATCCATTACAACGTGTTTCAAAATTGCAAAAGAATTCTCATTACAGCCTAACCGTCTAAAGTTCTCAAACATTGTTCTAATAGGTTAACTGCAGATTCTTCGATCGCCTTCTGTCTTGCCTCAACCTCGGCTAAGACTTGGGCAGGGTCAGGAGTATCTTGGAGAGACCGCTTCAGCTCCGTAACTTGTGCCCTCACGGCATTACACTTCGCCTCACGCTGGTCGATGGAAGACTGCAGGCGTGCCTTCTGACCACCGAATTTTGAAAGCTTGAGATGGACGACAGAATGTTCAGCTTGTAATCGGGCCATCTCATTTTCAATCTTCCCGAGACGTCCGGTAGCCTCTTGGTATTCAGCGTCTACAGCCTGCCAATCCCTCCGTACTGCGGCCACATCAGCCTCTTGTAACTCAAGTTCCGGAAGGAGGGACCGCAAGTGACCGCATTTTTCTTCAACAGAAGGGTCAACCTTGAGGTGCCTCGCCTCGTTCACTTGAGCCATCCCATCTTTGAATTGGAACACGTGGCTGACTATCGAAGAGATGTCAATCTCAAGCCACGTGGCGTTAAGCTCCAACGCCTGCAGTGCCTCATCCAAGATAGACCATTCATCTCCATTCTTCAATGAATCAGCGATGTCAGACAGGAGGCTCTTCAACAAATTCGCTTTGGTCCTTGACAGGCCTCAAAGGGATGAAAGGAATGCCTCAGGCAAGACTACAGGAACCGGGATGCTGGCAGGAGCAGCTGCCAACCAAAGAAATGATAAACATTAGCACACCGAAGAAAGAAAAGAAGCAAGCAGAGCAATAAGGCAAGTAGTATACCAGCAAGGATTTCATCACTCGGTGCACTAGTTGAGGCAACATGTGTTAACAAGCTAGGGGCACATTCAGCTACAACTTCCGCTGCCGGCTCAGGCAATTTAGGGGAAGGAAGAACGACGATCTCAGGGGTGGTGATAGCTTGAACTGTTTTAGTAATGAGGGGTGCTTCGGCAATAGGCTCTGGCGCGCTAGCAACATCTGAAGGCATGGTTCCTCGGGAGGGGAGTGCTGCCTCTTCCGTAATAATAGCAGGGCCCGCCACAGGAGTAGGGCTAAGGTTCACTGCAGCTACAGTACTGACAGGGTCGGCAAGAGGGGGATCTTCAGCTTGTGGCTCACCGTCAATGTCCATAGGGATGGGTCCTGTGTCTGCTTCGGGAACAGATCTCTCGTATATTGGCTCGTTACCTTCACCTTCTTCCGTAGGACGATCTCCGCTGAGTCCTGCCTGCGAGCTCATCTCCCCTTCCTCCCTTGGTCCGCTCGCGTCGTCAATCGGGACACTGCCAGCAGCCTGGGAGAGTCGACTCCGTGCCTTCTCGGCACTGTACAGCTTCAACAGGTCCTTTATTTTCTTGCCTCCATTAGTAACGGGGACGCGGTGAGCGGTCTTTACTTGAGGTCCAGAACGCTCAGGAGACGGTTCAGAATCACTATCCCCGGGAACAGAACGTCTGGATAAACTCGCCCGACTGGCCGGGCTCTGGCCATGACCTTCCCGACCGCCAGTCGATGGGGCCCCCGCTACAACTCCTCCACCCTCGCCATCACCCTCTCCACCCTCTCTGATGATCTCCTCACCACCATCACCCCCTCCATCATTGCCATCACCAACATCATCATCATTATCACCCCCTCCATCGTCATCACCGGCATCCTCCTCATCACCGGCATCCCCCGCCACGTCGGCCTCATCATCATCGTCATCGCCAATATCGTAACGCTCTCTCTGTCCCTCTGCCATGGGACCAACGAGTGGGGAATCCGGATTCCCTTGCAGTGTGATCCTCTGGCCATAAGCGACCCACCCTTCAAGCGTGTGCTCGGGTTTCTCATGATCTATTATAACATTCAGAGAGGTCATAAGCTTCTGCACGCCCGGAGTAGCCAATTGACGGAGCGGCTCTGCCACATAGCCCAAGCCGTCAGCAGGGGCGGGATTGACAATCGGAGGAGAAACAAAGACAGAATCAGCTACGTGTCGATTGTTCCGGATTAGGGAAAATTGGTGAGCCCACCACCTCATCCACCCGTACGTGGCACCCGGAGTATACTCTGTACCCGGGACGATGAATGAACAGCCCGACCCGGTTAGCAAGAGTTGACGCCATATCCATTTTCAATGAATCGGTCCTGTGCCATAGGCTCTCTGCTCTCGCGTCACCGGTGCAAGAGTTTCTGGTACCAACTGGTCATAACCAAATTGGCGCACGAATCGGTTCGGATAATACGGCTCTCTCCAAAACTCAGCCCCCTCCCTCAAAGGCAACGAACTCGGGCGAATGGACACTAAGAACGAGCGCTGATAAGAACTAAGACTCACATCATCATCGAGCAAGTCTGGATCCTCACTGTTGGTCCTAGAGAAAAGGAAGAAGTCGACGTCATCATGACGAGCTATCTTTGCCTCGATAGTCGCCAAGTTTCCGCTGATCATCTTCCGCTTCTGAAAGGCATGCAGCGGAACCGACCCCCTCCGGATGAAGTCTTTGAGTTCTATGCCATAGAGCCATGGGAAGTAAACCCTGAGCCATCCCGAAAAGAAATGCCACCCACAATAAGAAGAATTTAGTCCAAAGGAAGCCGAGCCCTTGTTGCTGATAACACCGCCAAAGGCCTGATATATAGAGCACAATACCACCGGGGCCAATGCATAATGATGGCCGTTAGCCAGACTCCCTGCTACAGGGAAGCAGGAGACTCTCACACTATCTGCCTGCTTAGAGCTTGGAAGGGCCACACAGCATAACCAGTAGGCTAAGAACCCGACGAGTTCGTAGGTGGGAGATAGCTTGTTCGGCTGTGGGAACTTCTTCTTCATCTTGGCCTCCAAAACCAATTTATCCCTGCGGCCTTCATCATACGATGCGTAATTCAAGCTGAGACAGGAAGAAAACCATCAGTAGAAGAAAAGAATGGAACAGGACGCGAAGAGTGCAAGTCAAGTGAAGAAACTCACTTCAGACCATGACTGAAGTAAATCAGCCAATCCTCAAAAGGCACTTTATCTCTGGAGCCTAGGAATTGCGGCAGCTCCGCAAACAATTCATAGCAGGCTTCAGAGTAGAAACCTTCATCGACGTCCTTTTTCTTCTTGGATAGCTCCTCGTCGCTAGGCGTCCATTCATTGTAAATTCTGCCACGGATGGGAAGACCGGCTATCCGATACAAGTCCCAGAGCGATATGCTCATTTCCCTGTACGGCAGGTGGAAGGAGTTTGTAATAGAGCTCCAGTGATTCAGGAACCCCTTGTTGACGCACGGTTCTCGATAAAAGTAGTTCGACGTCGCCTGAATGGCCAGCAGGAGACCCACTTGCTTCAAAGTCTCTTCATGCTGCTCGACTATTCGGCTGGACCAAGCTTCATAGCTAGGGTGAGGACTCAGATGTCCTCGGGTCCTAAACCCCCCGGTCGGCCAAATTTCCGCATCAGACAGAGGGCGAAACCTTTGGCGTAAGTCTCGTAGTAGTGTTTTGGAAATGGCAGGTGGGGATCGTGGTTTGGCTCCAAGAAAATCATGTCCTTCTCCCCAAGGACCGACTGAAGCGTGCCGTTCTTAGATATGACACAGTTGAGGAACGTCTCTGGGACAGACGTCCAGGAGTCGACGCTGTAAAATGAATTTGCGCGACACACATCAGATGGCTCGATGCTCGGTAGAGAGCGATATCTCTGGAATCTCTTGGGAAATCGGATGAATTGCTTTGTATAGGGGTTACGGATCACAAGAGATGACACCGCCAGTTTTGCGGAGGACCAGACAACCCTCATTCTATCAGACTTCGACTTAGCTTGATTCTCCATGTAGACCTGCTTGGCGCTTTTTCCAGTCGTCTTCGGGCGACCTCGTTTAGCAGACTGAGTAGGCACAGCTGGGCTCGCTTCACCCTCTTCGGACCCAACAACCTCGTCGGTCCGGAAACCTTGCAAAGGAGCGTACCACGCATCCCACTCTTCTTGAGTGCCCTCATCAGGAGGGGTTGGTAGAGCCTTATCGCAAAGTATCTTCGATTGAACGTTTTTCGGAAGAGTCAAAATGCGTTCATAGAAGTTGAACGTCTCCGGGGGAAGGAACCATTGCGGATTCTCGGCCGATGGCCTGGAAACCTGCTTAGCGGCGGCACGCTTGCGCTTTGACGGAGTCTGGGGTGGACCCGAAGGACAGGCTTGTGACGGATTGCTCGCCATTATAATCTGCAACGGCATGTAAAAGGCTTAAGTACAGGGCAAAGGGAAAATATTCGCATAAAATCGATAAACATTCACAAAATCCAAAGGGATACAAAGCAGCAGGTGAACAAAGTACAAGCGCCAATCCAGGCCCCGGCAGAACACCTTCGAAACCAATGGAAAAAGAAATAAAGCAACAACATTCAGAACCACAACACCATCATCACAAACACACAAGCAAGGAAAGACAGAAGTAAAGCAGGAAGATATGATTAGCATTCATCAACCATGAGGACAATTCCAAATGTCTAAATTGTTATGTCAACCGCTTAAATAATTAGAAATTAACAGTCAATGTAAAATGACTCAAAATTGCGGGGACCCCTCCCCAAAGCCAGAAAGCGAGGATCTCAGTCCTGCACCAGCGGAAGAACCCGAGCTTTCAACTCGTCCACCTTCGCCTGGACCTGGGCTTCCTTGAAGATTAAGTCCACTAGGATGGAAATGCATTGTTGCACAAAGTCAAAGTTCAGGTGCTCGGCATCGGCGTAATTCCTTATAATGGAGACATCGATTGCCAGATTGTCATGCTCCCATAGAGCCTCCCTGACCATCCTCCAGATGCCAGCGCGGCGATCTGGAAACTTGTCCTCCGCCAGCGAGACAAGACAAGCTAAGAATCGTCTGCTCTCCCTCTTTTCCTCCTTTAGGGAGTGAAGCCGTTTCGACAGAGATAAGAAAGAAGCGGCCAACGAAGGCTCCGCCGCCTCGAGGATTGCCAACTCTTCCAAGAGGGAAGAATCGTCGATGAAGCTAGAAATGGCCTCCTTACGTTCGTCAGAAATGGAGGCCATCAGTGAGACGTTCTAGATAGCTTGAAGAATAGGGCGGGAGTCCGCGCCCAGATGGGTCAAGGCTTCGGCCACCTCATCACGCCGAGCAGCGAGAGATGACCAAGTCTCAGGGTGGTCTAGAGCGCCCAGAAGCCGCCTTATACAGTCTCGGGCCACGCGTAGAGAAGCGCGAGTTATGGCCATCGTCTGCTAAAAACAAGACGGATGAACCAATGAGGCAGTCCGACAAAAGAAAAGAAGGAAAAAGCACGTGAAGCCACTCGCGTAAAGTCAGAAAGGCTAAGAAAGACATGCAAAGGTATGCTCGAAACATCACTTAAATTAGCCACTAGAATTGCCCATTAAGCTGATGCGATCTGAAAATCTTCTAAGTGCGTGAGACCCTACGCCTCCCTAGGACAACTGGCACGCATGCGCAAATATGAAGCAGAGGTATAGGGGCTCACACCCTTTAGAGACACGGCAAATTGCCAGAATAAAGTTCGTAAAAACCCCGAATTCCACCAAGTCCTATGGGCTGGGTGCGTGAGGCTTCACACGCCCCGGTAATGTTCAAAGGCTGTCAGGTTGAATTTGAGGGTGTGTGAGGCTCCACGCACCCAAAATAACGGCCCCAAATATCATGAGCAATGATTAGATGAACCCGAATATGAGCGCGTTAAGCCATGATAAGCATACTTAATCAAGACACCAAAATTGGGAGATTTCACGAACTCAGAAATCAATGCGCGTCAGCCCTAGCGCGTACGGACCATTAAACGAAGTTTGCAGGACCAGAAACAGTACACAATTGAGTAAAACCATTGGTCTGGGAATAAATGCGTGCTGGGATCGGCGCACCCAAAGATTGGATAAATTTCAATCTAAAGAGGTTGACGTGCTAGGCCCGGCACATCAAAAATTAGACGCGCCAGGCCCAGCGCATCGAGAAAATGTTCAAATCAATCCAAGTCCATTTCAGGACGCGTCGGCCCTAGCGCGTCTCCAAATTCCTGAAAGTCAGTAGCGCTGACCCTGGCGCATCACACAAACAGATTCCAAGTTCGAATTTTCATACGCGCTACCCCTTAGTGCGTCCATCAAAATTTTTTTTTCCCAGGCACGCGAGTACGCGCTAGGTCTGGCGCATCGAAAAATGCCAGGATTACACTAAGTGCTACGCGCTGGAATCAGCGCGTCATGAAATGAGTTTTGCCAAAACACGGGAGGACGAGCTGACCTTAGCACGCCAATAAAAAGAGAACTTTGAATTATTCAGCGCGCTGAGGTTAGCGCGACCATTTAACCCACGCGTGACACTATGGCGCGTTCAAAAATCTGAGAAAATCATAAGTCCAATTAAAGGCCGCGTTGAGGTTAGCGCGTCGAATAAAAAGGCCTGACCTTGAATTACTTGACGCGCTACCCAATTAATTGACGCGCTGGCGACAATTATTCAACGCGCTGGCGATTTCTTCGATGCGCTGGCCGAGAGCTCTGGTCAACGAAAATGAGAAGTGAAATGACGAAATGACCTGGGCTTCCCTATTATAGTAGGACCCGAAAAATCCGACGCGTCACCATGGACCGCCGCGCGTCCATCCCAACGCATCGGAGGGGCATCTGTTGGGGTCCCAAAAGTAAGAGTCTTCGAAACAGTGATTACGAGTGTCCAAATCATCACTTGATTGGATTTAGGGCCAGTGCACCCGAAATCGTGGCAAAAATCGCAACACGCATCAGACTTAACCAAAAAATGGGAAATTGGGCCAGTGGTGGACCCCATCGGTCATCATGATTAGAACTCTCCAAATTTGGGAGGGTTACCTCAATCAGGAAGAAACAGGACCAGTGCATCGACATTCATCGTAAAACGGGCCCCACAAGCCCTCATTTTCACAAAACCCAATTTTGTAAAACACGAGTACGTCGGCGCATCGAGAAATCCATGGCCAGCGCATCATGAAATTCAGTCATTTTTAGAAAGTGAATTTCAGGACGCACTGACCCCCAGCACGTCTAGAAACTCACCCAGCGCATCAAGAAATTCAGACAGTTTTACAAAGTGAATTTCAGGACGCACTGACCCTCAGCGCGTCAAGAAATTGACCCAGCGCATCAAGAAATTCAGACAGTTTTACGAAATGAATTTCAGGACGCACTGCCCTCAGCGCATCCAATAATTCAGGAATTCAGGCACTTTCAGGAATTTCAGGACGCACTGACAGCCAGTGCGCCCTAAAAGTCAGGATCCCAACAAAGTCATTTTAAGACGCGCCGAGTGATTTTATCGACGCGCCAACCCATTTTCTCGACGCACTACACGTGGCAGCCTCCTATTAGCTGACTTCACCTATAAATACCCCTCCCACCGCCTCATTTGCACGAATCGAGAGAAGGAGAGAGTTTTTGGATTTTGAGGTTGCCGGAATCCCTCGCCGGAATCCCTTTTTCGACCGCCGGAATCCCTTCACCGACCGTCGGAAACCCCACTTCCAACCACAGCAGGTCTGGTGGAAATAACAAAAAATATATAAGTATAGTAGCACATCGCGAAATACGTTAAAACAAAATTATTTTATCGACACACTGGCCCCAGCGCATCACAAAAATGTTCCAGCGCATCAGGAAAAACCCTCGGCGGATCAAATAAATCAACATCTTAAAACAAAGTTATTTTCGGACGCACTAGCCCTAGGGCATCGCAAAATAGGCCAGCGGATCAGAAAAATCAATATGCCAAAAAATGAAGTTATTTTCGGACGCACTGGCCCTAGCGCATCGCAAAATAGGCCAGCGGATCAGAAAAATCAATATGCCAAAATGAAGTTATTTTTGGACGCACTTGCCCCTGCGCGTCAGAAAAATAGCCCAACGCATCATGAAAATAGACCATGTTTAACAATTATTTTTGGATGGTTGGCCCCAGCGCATCAGTAAAATCAGGCCAGCGGATCATAAAAATCAGCGTTTTGAGCGTTCATTTCCCCACCTTTAAATCTTCATTTTATAACGTTTTCAAGCCCCGTTTGGGCCTATTTTGGGTATTTCGAGCGTTCCGTACGCAACGGAGCGGTCAAATAACTCATCCGGGCCACCCAATGAGCAGAATGCAAGCCTTCAGAGTCCGATCCGATCCGACGAGACGAATGGAACAATTCTCCCGAAAAGAGGCCGCCGGTGCCCAGAATCATTTCTATGTATCATCATCACATGTACTATCATAATATGACCCGGATTCAGGCCCGGACTAAGCAAAGGGGACTATGGTTAACACGATAAACCATACCAGGAAAGTTCTAAACTATCACACACAATTTGTTAAAGACTGACACTTCAAGAACAGTCGATGCCCTACCCATCCAAACGGCATCCGTTGGTTGAGCTGCCCAGGTACACACAACTGTGGAATGGACTTCCCGAGGTCACCTGTCCATACATTGACAGGCACGGGCCCAGAGTCGTCCTTCCCGGCCATAAACCCTAACAGTCTCAGCCCGGATCTCCGGTCAAAACATGGGACATAGACATCCGACTCGTACAAAGATGGATCAGTCCATAACAAAACACAACAAATACAGGTCTCCACGACCATACAAATACAGGTCTCCGTGACCATACAAATACAGGTCTCTATGACCACACAAACACAGGTCTCCACGACCATGAACTCTAAGACCATAGTCCCTGCTGACTAGTCTTTTACCTTTTAATCAAGGGTCATCGATCATTCGATGTAATTAAGGGCTCGTGCCAGATCACGGCCTGGAATGTATAAGATCTCAGGATCTCTGGAATAAAATTCGCCTTGCGATATCTTTTCTCTTGTGTACTTTTGTGAATGCTTGTGATTGTCTATAAATGTTTCTATTATTCAGAACCTCAGAGTAACAAAACACCACATCTCAGGAAAATGTCCTCGCGGAGCATTTTTCTAGTTCTAACAATTATCTAGTCACAACTTTATTTCTGTACAATTTGTATTAAAATGATATTCTGGTCATTTCACTGCTTGAAAATTCTAAGTAAAAATCTGGATTTTTTATATATCTATAGATCGACCATAAAATATCATGAATATTTCACCGGACTTTCGTGTTTTAGCATAATTAGGGTATTTCATATTTTTTGGACGGTTTAGATTCAAAGAAAACCCCTCCAATCAAAAGGCGAATATTTTGGGGAGTGCCAAAAAGTTGCGATTTGTACTTCGGATGGAAAATCAAAATCTTTGTTGTTGAAAATTTATTTTTTTTGTATTTTTTATTAAATCTAAATGGGGGGTACTTCCTTATTTACATAAATAACTTAAAGTAAACGTCATATAATTAAAATATGACATTTACTTAAACGTTTTTATGTAAATAGGGTGTGCAGTGTGTAGTGCAGGTGCAGGTATGCAGTGCAGTGCAGAGAGAGGTACAGTGCAGTTTTCAAAGTTGCAAAAAAAGCTAAGTGTTGGACTTTAGTGAAAGTGGGCGCATGTTGTAAGGTGATGGGCGCATGTGAGATTCTCCATAGGTTGGTGGGCGCATATAGTTGGGTGATGGGCGCATGTGCCCATCTCCCGGGCGCATGTGCCCTTGCCTTGTGAAAATAGAGAGAGACAAAAAGTCCCAAGCGCATGTGTGTTGCATGTAAGTGAGGCAAGGGGATGCCAGGTGCATGTGAGGATGAGAGAGTAAATGTGGGCGCATGTAGGAGGGAGTGGGAGAGGGTTGGCGCATGTAGGATTGGAAATGAGGAAAGAAAAAGATGAGAGAGGGAGGTGGGCGCATGTGAGGATGAGAGATGGGAGTGTGTGCACTGGAGGTGGGTGCATGTGCCCCCCCTCTTGGGTGCATATGCCTGATTTCAAGGAGGAGAGAGAGAAATGGAACTATGGGCGCATGTGAGGTACCACATGCGCCTACCCTCCCCCATGGGCGCATGTCCTCTAAGGACTTGTGTGGACCCTCGCCGATTTTCCGCGCTCCCACACGACGTTCTTCTCCCTTCCCCTTTCCTTTCGAAAAAGAAGGAGATGAGGAATGCGTGAGTGCGAAATCGCCGTTTGTGCCACTGGCTTGCCTCGTTCTCGAGGGCTTCGTTTGGTTGTCGTGTTAAGCTGGATATGTTTAAATGAGTTTATATAAGACCAGAGTCGCCACTAGCCAATTACTTCGAATCTACAGTCGGCTAGACCCTGTAGAAACGTTAGAGAAGAGAATCCGAAGATTCCTTCCTCTAAAATGACTCCTGTTGATCTGCGGCCAGAAATTCAAGGTAAGGGATCACGGTTACAGGGTGGGAAGAGGTTAAGCACCCCACACACTGTCCGTACCGAAGTACGGTCTCTACTTCACAGAATCGATCGGATACTTAAAAGTCTAGTTTAATCCTCGTATATTCTCATGGATGACATGATGCATGAATGCGGGTCTGAACAGTAAGAGTTTCTGATGGGCAGGTTCCAACAACGGGCAAGCCCAGAGCATACGCTCGA
The DNA here is from genome assembly GCA_003013855.2 of Liriodendron chinense. NCBI lineage: Eukaryota > Viridiplantae > Streptophyta > Magnoliopsida > Magnoliales > Magnoliaceae > Liriodendron > Liriodendron chinense. The sequence goes on along the minus strand of PVNU02000100.1, from coordinate 1,267,921 downwards.
ACTGACAGGTGCTTTATGCGAGATGCATGCGGTGTGTTTGAATAATCAAAGTGTTTGCAGTGAAGTAGGGGGGTTGGAAGAAAAGTAAATGTTGCACTTATGCTAGATGCAAATGAGATGATGCTGGAAAAGAGTAGCTGGGTGGACGGAGGTGTCGCAAGGATTGGCTTCGAGTGGCTGGATCAAGATTTGGATGGCTTGGGAGGCTTGGACCAGTGGTCAGGCTGGGCTGGACCAGGGCTAGACTCTCCTCACTCGGGCTCTCCTTGGTGGAAAAATGGGCTAAAGGGTGGAGAGGTGGTCTCAAAGCTCTCGGGCTGAAATGGACTTGAAGGGATGTTGAAATGAGAAGGGGAGGGGGGTAATTATAGCAGCGAGGAGTGGCAGTTTACGTAATTTATTTCGGGCGGCCTGCTATGGGCCGCCCGTACGGCAGCTCCTCGATTTCCAGCGAGTACGGTCGCTCCCTCGGGGCTGCTGTTTGACTCGCTGGGTCGACTCAGTGAGTTGACTCAACGGGTCGACTCGGTGGTTTGACTCAGCGGGTTGACTCGGCGGTTTGACTCGGTGTTTTGACTCGACGAGTTGACTTAGCAGGTTGACTCAGCGGGTTAACTCAGCGGGTTGACTCAGTGAGTTGACTCAGTGAGTTTGACTTTTTTGAGATTTTTTTATTGGCTTTTCTTATGGGGGGTTTTTCAGGCTGATGTTTAGGACTGGGTTGACTAGGTTCAAGCTTGAACTGGGCTATGGAATGGGGCTTACAAGGGTGAGTTTGGCTGAGTTTGGACTTGGGATTTGGGGGTATGGTCCTCCATTCAACCAGCTATCTCTACCAACAGTGTAGCCGAAGGTGGGGTGTCTACAGATGCCCCTCTTTGGCAGAGGTTGCGTGCAACCGAATGCCAAAGCGAGTGGACACCCCACTTCTGACCCGGTCATTCATGGATCATGGTCTGAAATCATTGCTTGCCTTTGCATCTGTGCCAGTTGATCGTTTGGAAACCGATCACTCGCACATACCGCGGAAGTTTGGAGAAAACGTTGCGATTGTCCCTGCAGTTTGCTGCAACCTGGGTACCCAATCGCAACCCTTCCATTCCCAATCGGTACTAACATCGGAAAGGTACAGCAGAGCCTCTGCGTCGACAGTCTTACGAGGATGCTGACCCTGAGACTGATTGTGTGATGTTTGATGTTTTCCCAGATCACTCCAGGAGTACTTTTTTCGCTTGACTGTCAAAGTGGTTAGACGCCCTGCGTCAGATAGTCTTACGGGATTCTACTACGCCGACTTGGACTCAGTCAAGGTACTTCAGGCATCCACGCCTAGGTATGTGCGGGTGGACTCTTTCCACCCGATCCGCTGGTTTCGATGCTTGGTTTGCAATTCATTCTTTCCTTGATTGTGGTCTGAAATCTTTGTTGTCCTTTGTATCTGAGTCAGTTGATTGTCTGGAAATTGATAACTCGCACATACCGCGAGAGTTTGGAGAAAACGTTGCGATTGTCCCTGCAGTTTGCTGCAACCTGGGTACCCAATCGCAACCCTTCCATTCCCGATCGGTACTAACATCAGAAAGGTACAGCAGAGCCTCTGCGTCCGCTAGTCTTACGAGGTTGCTGACCCTGAGACTGATTGTGTGATGTTTGATGTTTTCCCAGATCACTCCAGGAGTACTTGTTTCGCTTGACTGTCAAAGTGGTTAAACGCCCTGCGTCAGATAGTCTTACGGGATTCTACTATGCCGACTTGGACTCAGTCAAGGTACTTCAGGCATCCACGCCTATGTATGTGCGGGTGGACTCTTTCCACCCGATCCGCTGATTTTGATACTTGGGTTACAATTCATCGTTTCCACCTGTTCAAATGGTTTCTTTTGACCGAGCCTTTTGGCTTTCATCTTTTGTATCTTGGCATGTGGTACGACCGCACTGACACTGGAGTTCAGTTCGACCGTACTTTGAGTGCATTGGATCCGATGATCTCCGGGGAAACCGTGAGACATCGGATCTTATTTGATTTTTGTGTCGGCTCCTACCCAGAGATATGGAAGATCTCCTGGCGTGTTGGAGGCAGAACGCTCTACTGAGAAAATATTTTTTGGGTTTTTGAAAAGATACCCACTCTGGGGAGTGATACTCCGTGGGGTTTTTATTTGCAAATGGAAATATTTTTTTTTTATGAAATGGAAATCCGGTTTGCATGCGCCTCCACTAGGGATGCCTGTGGGGTCTTTGACTAACCGACGTTTATTTTGAAAGCAGGTAAACATGATGATTGATGCGATGGATGCTGATGCATGGAGATGCATGATGAATGCATGGCTTTGGCTCATTCTCTTTTCGTTTGATGATTTTGCTTTTGCTGTGGGTGCAGAGAACTTTGAGCTTATTGCTTGCGGGGTTGTGCTCCCCTGGGGATTTTCCTTTTTGATATGGATGTTTGGTCAGCGGGTTGGTCAAGATCCCGACCCGTGATCGATCAGGTCCATCGTCCCAAGATGCTGTTTCTTTGCTAATTAGCATGTACGAGGATATTATTCGACTTCAAGATGTTCTTCTGGGCATACGTGTGATTGAGATGGTGTTTGGTTGCCCGTTTTGGTCAAGATTCCAATTTGAGGGCGATTGGATCCGTCATCCCATACTGTGAAGTGAGCGGAGTTCAAGACTCCTGAATTGTAGTGCTGGGGATACTAATTTTTGTGATTTTTTGTAAATATGTGGTCCGAGTCTTCAACTGAGTGGTCAGGATAGAGATCGGTTTATTGAAAACACAGGAAATATTTTTTGTGATTTTCGAAAATTTTTTGATGAAAGCAAGAGAAATATTTTTTGTGATTTTTGAGAATATTTTGATTGAAAGCAAGGGAAATATTTTTTGTGATTTTTGAGAATATTTTGATTTGAAAGCAAAGGAAATATTTTTGTGATTTTTGAAAATATTTTGTTGAAAGCAAGGGAAATATTTTTTGTAATTTTTGAAAAGGTGATTTTGCAATGTTTTTGTATTTTTGTGATTTTTATGAGATGCAGGGAAAAGTATGGAATTTTCATCCACTTCCAGCTTCTACTGCTGGTAAGGTACCCGATCCATTTTACGTCAGCGAGCAAGACGAGTCTCACACAGTTAAGTGCCGTAGTTTTACATCTTCGGATGAGGAGATTTTGAGGGTTTTCAGTCAACACACCCACAAAGTTGCCTGTTCCTCATGTGCAATGCACATAGACCACATATCGTCCGACGGACTCCTTCGGCCACAAAATGAGCCACATCCTCACATTTCCCTTAGTCAATCCAGTTTGGGGCCTTACGTTGCTCACAATTCCGTGAGGGTGCGCTCCACCTCCCAACAGCCTTAATCCCCTTCATGAGTTTTAGGAACAGGGAACATCCGTCAGATTCAACAGCGACTTCCAAATCAAAGTTGTCTATCACGGTGCGTTCAACACGAACAGGATTGCGGAGTTCTGCCCGCCTCAGCCCTTACCTGTTTAAAAGATTCCAAGCACCCGTACGATCAAGTGTCAGCCATGCCTGGAACAGGTTAGGAAAGAAAGCCCCCGAGAAGTTAATCCCAGTGTAGTTTTAGGTCTTCGGACCACTGGAGATGAATTTGTGTGGTTGACATTTTTGGTGAATCATTTATTTTTATTTTTTTTGGAAAAAGTTCCAGATTTCAGCTCGAATGATCGAGATTGATGCTGGTTTTTGTGAAAAGTTTTAAAATATTTTTGGTATTTTTTGAGATGATCCGGGTTATCGAATCCTTGATCCCAGCGGTTGAGGCCGATGCCGGTTTTTATTGGAAGCAAGAAAGGGTCCCCCGAGAAATTAATCCCAGTGTAGTTTAAGGTCTTCGGACAAAAAATATGTACATGCTGAAAATACATTCTTTTTTGTGATTTTTCAAAAACTGTTCCAGGTCATAAAATCTCAATTTTGAACGGTCAGGATTGACACTGGTTTTTATTGGAAATCTCTCGGGATTTTGTTCTCGACGTAGTTTAAGGTCTTCGGACAAAAAAACTGTACAAAAGGGGGCAAACACATTTTTTTTTTGTTTTTGGAAAATGTCCGGTGTCAGCGGATCTTGATCAAGACCGATACCGGCTTTTATTAAAAATCCCTCGGGATATTGATCCCGACGTAGTTTAAGGTCTTCGGACCCAAAAACTTTAAAAGAGGGGCTGGTGATATATTTTTTTATTTTTTGAAATGATCCAGATCATCCGATGTTGGTCTTAAAGACTGGGATCGATGCTGGTTTTTATTAAAATCCCTCGGGATGTTGATCCCGACGTAGTTTAAGGTCTTCGGACCAGTACTGCACAAAACAGGAAAGACATTTTTTTTGTTTTTTGTTTTTTTGAAAGTACTCGGTGTCGTCGGATCTTAATTCGAGCGATCAAGACTGATACCGGCTTTTATTGAAAATCTCTCGGGATGTCGATCCCGACGTAGTTTAAGGTCTTCGGACCATAAAGCTGTGCAAGCGATGCTGGAAATCACACTTTTTTTTTTATAGAAAAATGTCCGGAGTCACCAGATCTTGAAGAAGACCTATGCCGGTTTTTTATTAAAAGTCCCTCGGGATCTTGATCCCGACGTAGTTTAAGGTCTTCGGACCAAGTTTTTGGGGTTGGGCATACTTACCTTACTTTATTTGGCTTCTGACGGGGCTGACTGTGATTTGAGTGGTCCGAATTGCTTGATTTGGCCCTGCGGGCCACTTGATGATTGGATCTTGGATTCCGGCCTTCTCTCTTAATGATTGAACCTTTGATCTTGCTGCTCCATGACTTGTGTAAGCTTTCCAATGGTTTGGATCCTGATGATTTAGCCCTTGAATGGTTCAGATTGATAGATTCGGCCCTGTGGGCCCACTTAAGATCTTGGTTTTACTTTGGGCACCTCTTTTGATGATTTGTGAGGCTGAGAAGGCTTCTCATGGTGTGGATGATGGCTTGAACGTCTCAGATCGCTTGATTTGGCTTTGTGGGCCCACTTGATGATTAGATCTTGGATTCTGGCCCTTCTTTTGATGATCACCCCTTTGATCTTGTTGTTTGATGGTTCATGTAGGTCCTTCAACGGTTTAGATCATGATGATCTGGTCTTTGAACGGCTTGGATTGCTTGTGGCCCCCACTTGATCACCTTTCCTTCTCTTTGACTTGATCAGCCATGTTCTGGCCGCATTGCTTCGTGATTGGACCGGTGGGGCACCTTTCATATGATCTTGATCAATCTCAGTCGAAATCTGGAGTGGACCGGAGCCTTGGGCGGCCCATGGAGCGCCATCTGCTGACGTGGACTGTCAGTCTCACCTACCAAGAACCCTGGAACCAATCCCGCGGAGAGAGAGGAACCGCGTCCGTACGGGCGGCCCAGGGCAGACCGCCCAAGGCTCGCCTCTTGAGCGGCCTGGGCTGGCTCTGGTTCGGATAGTGAGCATATTCCTCTGGCTGCTGTCTCCCTCATCATCTACATCCGATTCTTCGATTCAGCCATGAATCACTTCCTTGTCTCTTCTTTCATTCTCCTTTTGTCTTTTTCTTGGTTTGTCCTTTGTTGGGCAGCCATTGATGATGGCTTGGGGGCCATTGTGGGAGAGGTTGGTGGGTCCCACACTTCAGCACTTGATGAAGGCTTTAAAGATGATGAGGTGCCTTTGATTGATGGTGGAGATGGAGCATTAAATGGGGGTATTGATGATGAATTAAGCTTGGTGGTTGGTGGAGCTTTGAATGGCTCCATTAATGGTAGGATGGCTAAAATTTCAGATTTGAATGGGGCCTTGATTGTGGGAGGAATGGATGGCATGGATGAGATGGGAGGATGGGACATAGGTGAGACTGTGCATCCCTTGAATGTGGGCCACATGGATGATGTGATTGATAGAGGTGATGGGACCAGGATGGACATTGATGGGCTGATCTCATGCTTGGATGGGATGGATGGCTCAGATGATACTTTTGACGGTTTGGATGCTCTTGATGAGGGCCAGGATGTGCGGCATACTTGCTTGGGTGGACTTGATGTGATCATTGATGATGTCCCCTTGGTGATGGATGGTGCAGATGCCTCGATGATCCCTTTGATCGGCCAGGATGATGACTGGATTCATGATTTCCTACTGGAGAGGGCCGCAGGTCCGGATCTGGCCGTTGATTCTTCGATCGGGGTAGCCGGGACCCTTCTGGATGGTTCAGATGCTTTCTTTGACGGTCAGATTGGTCAGGATGCCATGATGTGCGGTGTGATCTTTACTGGTAGCCCTTTTGATGGAGAGCATCGCCCTTCTTTTGATCGTCGGTCTTTTGCGCACTCTGTTCATGAGGTGGGCGAGTCTTCCCGTGCGGCTGAGGTTGTGACAGTTTCCGACAGTGATGCGACTATATCAGACATAGCCGTTACTGGGGACAGGTCAGGGGCTGTCGAGTCTGCAGAGGTTCCAGCTTTTCCTTCTCCTTCGCCTGTCGACCTTCCGATCCTTGATGAGTCATCATTGATTTCTGGGCCTTTTGTGCTGGATGGGGTACTAGTGAGGACTTGTCAGCTGCTTCCTCGTCCTTCTTGCTCGCCACGACTGCTTGCTTGGCTTGACAGTTTGTCAGCTTATGAGATTCGGGAGTTAGAGTCCTATGGCTTCGGCAGTCTGACCCATATGGCCAGAGTTGATATTGACTGGAGGATGCTCGGAGCTGCCTTGATTGACTGGGTCCCTTCGTTGAACTTGTTTGAGTTCAACGATATGGAGATGGGGCCTTCTTTGAAGGAGCTTGCACGCTTGACAGGCTTACCCTTGGATTATACTCAGTACTTCTCGCCGAAGACTGCTACACCGCAGAACTGGTTCGGGATTTCTTATCTTGTTCATCCTGCAGCTGCCGGCCAGGATGCTATAGTGTTCTCCTTGGACTTACTGTATGATATTTTTTCGGGTCCTTGGGGTGTGGCCGGTTCTACCTTTGCTCAGAACGCACTGATGTTCTGCTTGATAGCTGAGGTGCTGTTCTCAGGATGGCGCAGATCCCAGACTCCTTTGCTTTTTGAGGTGATGAGTCGAGCTATCCGACGGCAGGGGATCATTTCTCTTATCTTGGCCGAGCTGTTTAATGGGCTGACTGACTGCGCCCTGGGCCGCACTCGTGTTCTTCGCGGCTGTTGTGCCTTTCTTCAGGTATCTTTTCTGCACCCTTTTTCTTCTTGCTTTGTTAGGGATTGCTTTGCTTTAGCTGAACTTCTTTTCCTTTTTTGTGATCAGGTCTGGCTATGGGAGCGTCTTTCGCTGACTGTTCCTGTACCTTTTCCTGACACTCGTCGCCCAGACCTTATGCGACACATTATGGAGTTTCTTCCTCATACAGCTAGGATGAGCGAGCCCTTGTATCGCAGGATGTTTGCTGAACTGCGTGACTGGAACGTTCATTGGGAGTCATCTTGGCTTTCACTTCCTCCAGTGCTTTGCGATGCACACCGCCATCCTCTGATGTTGGTAGGCTTTCGATCCTACTTTTCTTACCATCCCATCCGGTTCCTGCGGCAGTTTGGTTATGAGCAGGATGTTCCTCTTTTCGCTTTCACGGGTATCGGGCGTCGAGCACTTCCCTCTAGATCTTCTGACTTCAGGACCCGGATTGATTGTTCTTGGGCGAGTTACCTGACTGCTGATTTGCTGGGTTTTGAGCTGCGGACTTTTCCGATGGCGACCGCCCCATATCAGTACTGGGTTGCTGAGCAGTCTTTGTATCGACGTATCCCTTGCTGGCACCAGACTGTTGATGAGGATGAGCAGGATATCCTTGGAGATGCAGGCTCTTCATCTAGTTTATATGAACCTTTTGAGGAGCGCCCGTTTATCGATCCTGGCTTCCTTTTGGCCACTCAGGGCCATCTGCTGTCTGAGATCTCTGCACTTCGGTATCATTGCGAGATGATGTCGAGGAGATTGGCTGCCGATCAGAGATTGTCTGATGAGGAGACAGCGATCCATACCCTTGAGCGTGACGAGGTGCATTACCTGCGTATGGAGGTGAGCAGGTTGAGAGAGAGGCTATCTTTTTATGAGTCAGAGGACTCACCTGATGTGGCCCAGGAGGAGGGTAGAGATTGATTGTGTTGGCCACATGCACATTCCTTTTTGCATATATGATTGATGATGATGCATTTTTTTGTTTTTTTTTTTTTTGAAAAAGATGATATGATATATGTAAAAGAAATATGATGCATTTAATTAAAAAAAAGAAAACTGTTTTGGGAATCTATTGTGCCATTAGCTGTCTTGTGAGTGTGTCTGGATTTTGTATTGGGATATAGGAATCAGAACTGGGGCTCGGCCAATGCTTTGACCGATGTCTCGAGATTAACTTGCATGATCCTTTGGTTCCCTAGAGGTGTAGGCAATGGAAACTGTTGCTTCTTGAGATTGTCAGAGTTTGTAGAGCTTTTCGCTCCTGACTGCACTTCTTCTTGTTCTTGAACTGTAACTGCTTGAACCGATCTGGACCGTCTAATTTCTTGGTACCTGCACTTTTATTTTTTCTTTATTTTTTCTTTTTTTTATTTGAGCCATTTTTGCCTGTAGCGCTCTTTCGAGTTTTCACTACAGCCGGCCTTTTCCCGTCATTTTTGCCCGTGGCGCCTTTTCGGGTTTTCACCACGTCCCGGGTGTTTGATCTTGCCTGCCCCTTGGCAGCTATGCTGTTTTTACCCTCGGCGCCCTTTCGGGTTTTCACCAAGTCCGCTGTATGCCCACTGTTTTTACTCGGAGCGCCCTTTCGGGTTTTCACTCCGCCCTCTTTGTTTAGGCACACATTTTCTTTTTCTTTTTTTTTCTTCTTTTTTTTTCTGTTTTTTTTCTTTCTGGGTCTCTGGATAACTGCGGTGGCTAGAGGTCGGGAATCCGTCGTTGCCGGCCGATGGCAGTCTTTCAGCCCTTATCCTGAGCTACGATAATAGAGCTGTCGATCTTTGCTAAAGACCCTTCTGAGGTGGATGGATGGATGGATGTGTTTCTTCTTGGACTGATTTTTTTTCTCTTGGGTGCCTTGCTTTGGCTTCCCTTTTTCTTTCTCTTTTCTTCTCTTTTTTTTCTTTTATATTCTTTTTCTCTCCTTTTTTTTTGTCTTTTCCTTTTGAATCCCTTTTTCTGTATTTTTCTCTTTTGAATCCCCTTATTTGAAACACTTGTTGGTGGACGGAAATGATTTCTCAGAGGTCTCAGCTTTGACCTCTTGACTTCAGCTCTATTAAAGTAACTCTTGATAAGGTCAGAATGACTTACCCATGAAAGGTCTTCACGTTGTCGGCGTTGGTTGGCTCAGGAAGATCCACCCCTCTCATGCTGGTGAGTCTGAGGGCGCCTCCGGGAAGTACTTCTCTGACGATCAGTGGCCCGTCCCACGAGGGTTTGAACTTTCCTCTGGGATCCGGAAGGTGCGACGGTAGAATCTTCTTCATGACCATGTCGCCTACCTTGAAACTTCTTTTTCGAACTCTCTTGTTGTAAGCCCGAGCGATCCTTTTCTGATAACACTGAGAATGACTTAGTACACGCATGCGCTTTTCATCTGCTAGCTGCAACTAATAGAATCTGGCCCGTTGCCATTCTCCTTCTTCAATTCCGCTTTCTAATAACACCCATAGTGATGGTATTTCCACCTCGACTGGCAAAACTGCCTCCATTCCATAGGTAAGCTCGAAAGGAGTAACGCCCGTAGCAGACCGTACAGACGTTCGATAGGCCCAAAGTGCATATGGGAACATATCTGACCAATCTCGATAGGTCACGACCATTTTCTCGAGTATCCTGATGATTGTCTTGTTTGCGGCTTCTACCCCACCATTCATCTGGGGACGGTAGGGGCTTGATCGATGACGTTGGATCTTGAATTTGCTGAGGAAGTCATCCATCTTCTTGTTGACGAACGGGGTCCCATTATCTGTGATGATAGCATTGGGGATTCCGTACCGGCATATGATGTTGTTCTTTATGAATTTGATCACTTGAAATGCTGCAATCGTGGTGTAGGAGGCTGCCTCTACCCACTTGGTGAAGTAGTCGACTGCCACAAGTATGTACTCATGACCATTTGATGCTTTGGGACTGATCTTGCCGATGATGTCGAGTCCCCACATGGAGAAGGGTCAGGGGGTGGTCAGGTTGTATAATTCTGATGAGGGGGCATGGATTTGATTCGCATGCTCCTGACACTTGAAGCATTTTCTGACGTGCTGGCAACAGTCTGTCTCCATGGTGAGCCAATAGTAGCCGAGTCGCAGAATCTTATTTGCCATCATGTGCCCGTTCATGTGTGGGCCACAGATTCCTTCGTGTATTTCTTCCATGATCTTTGCAGCTTCTGTTTCATCGACACATCGAAGGAGGATGTGATTATAGGATCGCTTGTAAAGAACTTCGCCACTGATGGTGAACTGGCCGGCCAAACGCTGGATGGTTCGGCGATCTGTTGCTGTTGCTGACTCTGGATACTCCTGGGTTTCTAGATATTGCTTGATGTCGGCATACCAGGGTTTGTCAGGGACAGCTTCGGCTTCTTCTATTTGCAGGCAAAAGACAGGTTTATCTTGAATTTCGACTGTGAGCTCCCATTCTGAAGCTCCTTTTGGGATTTCGAGCATTGATGCGAGTGTTGCGAGAGCATCGGCAAACTGGTTTTTGGCTCTAGGCATGTATGAGAAGGTGATTTCCTTGAACTCCTCGATCAGATTTTCAAGATACACATGATATGGTATCAACTTCTCGTCCTTGGTTTTCCATTCACCATTGGCCTGATTGATGATAAGCTGTGAGTCTCCAAATACTCGTAGCTTCTTGACGCCCAAGATTATGGCTTCTCTTAAGCCAGCGATGCATGCTTCGTACTCTGCCATGTTGTTGGTGCACTCGAATGCGATGCGCCTCGAGATAGGAATAGGGACATCATCTGGAAGTAGAGGATTGCTCCAATACCACTCCCTTTAGAATTTGCTGCGCCGTCGAAGAATAATGTCCATTCATCTTTCTTCTTCTTTTCATCCTCTTCAATGAGCAAGAGCTTCATCAGGAAAGAACGTCTTGAGCGGCTGATAGTCCAGGAGAGAGTGAGCCGCAAGATGATCGGCGAGGGCCTGCCCCTTGATTGCCTTTTGAGTGACATAGGTGATGTCAAACTCAGACAAGAGTAGCTGCCATTTAGCTATCTTTCCAGTGAGTGCCGGTTTCTCGAACAGGTACTTGAGTGGATCCATGTGAGCGAGGAGGAGAATAGGGAATGCGATCATGTATTGACGGAGTCGCTGAGTTGCCCAGACTAGGGCGAGGCAAGTCTTCTCTATCGGGGAATACCTGGTCTCGTAGTCGGTGAACTTTCGACTCAAATAGTATATTGCTTGTTCCTTCTTCCCGATCTCGTCGTGTTGGCCGAGGACACAGCCAATGGCTTCTGCTGCTACTGAGATGTATAGCAATAGTGGTCGTCCAGGAGTGGGTGGCACTAGGACTGGAGGATTCATGAGATATTTCTTGATGCGGTCGAAAGCGACTTGGCAATCATCATTCCATTCTTTTGGGACGTTCTTCCGAAGGAGCTTGAATATGGGCTCACAGATAGGTGTGAGCTGTGCGATGAAGCGACTGATGTATTGAATTCTGCTGAGGAAGCCACGAATTTCTTTCTCTGTTCTAGGAGGGGGCATCTCGATGATTGCTCTGGTTTTGGTCTCGTCGACCCTGATGCCGTCCTCGCTCACCATAAAACCGAGGAGTTTGCCTCCCATTGCACCGAAGACACATTTCTGAGGGTTGAGGCGGAGCTTGTACTTTTCTAATCTGTTGAATAACTTCTTCAGATCTTCAAAGTGTCCTTCAATTGTGCGAGATTTGACGATCATGTCGTCCACATATACTTCAAGTTCTTTGTTCATCATGTCGTGGAATAATGCTGTCATTGCTCGCTGATATGTTGCTCTTGTGTTCTTCAGACCGAACGGCATTACCCTGTAACAGAAGGTTCCCCAGGGAGTGATGAACGATGTCTTCTCACGATCTTCGACGGCCATCTTGATCTGATTGTAACCTGCGAACCCGTCTATGAATGAGAAGATTTTGTATCCAGCAGTGTTGTCGACCAGAGTGTCGATATGTGGCAAAGGGAAGTCATCTTTTGGACTGGCTTTGTTGAGATCTCGGAAGTCGATGCACATTCGAACCTTGCCGTCCTTCTTTGGTACTGGCACGATGTTGGCGAGCCATTCAGGGTAGTTGGAGACTACCAAGAATCCCGCGTTGTACTGCTTGATGACTTCATCTCGGACTTTCAGAACCCATTCTAGCTTCATTCTTCGAAGTTTCTGCTTCACTGGCTTCATATCTGCCTTGGTTGGCAGATGGTGTACAACGAGCTCTTCATCGAGCCCCGGCATGTCTTCATATGAGAACGCAAAGTTGGACAATCTTGGAGCTAGGAACTCTATCATTTTCTGTTTCATCTCAGGTGGCAACGATTTTCCGATGCGTACTTCCCTAGGGATCTCAGGCGTCCCCAAGTTTACTATCTCGAAATCATCGGCTACAACATTGGCTTTAGATTCGAACTTTTTGAGGAGATCCTCTAGTTCGGGAGCCAGATCATCATCTTCCTCATCCCGAGCTTCGTCCAGACCCATGAGCTCAAAGTCTAATTCGATGTCGAAATCATATGATTCGACTTCAAACTCATGCGACTCTTTAGACGAACTTGGCACACTATTGAATGTAGGAAAAGAAATATTTTTTGGTTTTTGAGATTTTTCTGAAATTGAAATGCTAGATGTTTTTGTCTTTTAAAAGTTTTTAATTTTTTTGGATTTTTGAAATTCGTGGGACTTTGAACAAGCAGGCATTGCAGACCATGATTGAGCCCAACTTGTTCCAAAGTTCCGGTCGCTGCTTAAACAGGCGTTTTTTTTAAGCCAGAGCCCTCAGATGGCTCTTTGGCTGATTCAAAAGTTAGGGGAACAGATGACCATTCAGGACCCCACACTTCATCCCCTGAAAAGGTGGGGGTTGATGATTCGGGTGAAGAATCACAGTCTGGCCCAATGACCATGATTTCTTGCTGGTCGGGTTCGAGATCTGAGTCATACTCAGTCTCTCCCGGGTCACTTACCTCGCATTGTAGTTCGTCTGGTTCTACAACTAGACACAAGTTTGGAATTTGGACATTAGACCAATCTAGGGCTGGCCACTTCCCTTTCTTGGTCCAATGGATGGGCTGCTTCTGCCCCTAGCTGGTGATTGTTGATGTTGACTCTGTAGGGATGGGCAAGTCGTGCCCCTTGCTAATTGGTGCTGAGATGGGCGAGTTGTGCCCCTTGCTAATTGAAGTGGGCAGGTTGTGCCCCTGGCTGATTGAAGTGGGCAGGTTGTGCCCCTGGTTGAGAGAAGTGGGCAAGTTGTGCCCCTGGTTGGGAGCAGGTGTCAGAGTAACCTGGTCCTAAAGCTGCTGTATTTGACTTCCTTCTTCGTCTTCATCCTTTTCTTCTTCTTCTGGAGGCTTAGATGGTTCGAGAATCTGATCCCATCGAATGGGGGGCCACGTGGCCCAAACTAGGCTCATCGGGAGGCCTTTGTGTAGTGCAGTCGGTTGATTCCTTCCTAGATCTTTGCAAGGTTCTCCTGGCTTGACGAACTGGATGGGTGAGCACCGAAATTTCTTCCTCCTTTTGTCCATGAAGGTTGACCTGTATCCGAGTCCCCATTTGCGTTGGTTATATATCAGCGGTACCTTTCTGGACTTGAAGTGATTCTTCATTCGGTATTTGAGGCTCAGACGCTCTGCCGGTGAAAAGACACGGTCCACCCTTATCGGTTCTGGATTGGCGATAGAGTTCACAGTCTCGAATTTGAAACTATGAAACGGGATGTCTTCCTCAGAGTGCTGGATATCGATGACCGGGATGTCTGGTTCAGTGGCAGCAGCATTGGAAGGAATGATGAGCTCCTTCTCTGCGTGGATAGAGATCACTTGATTTCCACAGATGTATTTCACTCGTTGATGCAGGGTTGATGGCACAGCTCCAACCTTGTGCAGCCAAGGCCGTCCGAGCAGCATGTTGAAAGAGGTTGATATATCCAGGACTTGGAATGTGATGGTGGAGACTTCCGGACCTATCTGTACCTCTATGTCGACCTCCCCTTCCACTGATCGTCGGGTGTTGTTGAATGCTCTGACACATATAGTGCTGGGACGGAATGAAGAAGGACTGATTCCCAGACGTTCTGCAGTCTTGAGTGGGCAGACATTTAAGCTTGAGCCATTATCGATAAGGACCAGCGGAACACAGAGGTCCTTGTATCGTAAGGCTATGTTGAGGGATCGCCCGTGATCACGTCCTTCTGATGGCAACTCGTTATCTGTGAAGGTGATGGCGCGCGGAGCCAGGAGTTGTCCAATCATCAAAGCTATCATTTCTGGTGCCGTATTAGAGGAGACGTGAGCATCGTTCAAGGTCTTGGCAAACATTTCTCGGTGTATGCGAGATGTACAGAGTAACTCCCATACTGAGATTTGTGCAGGGATTGACTTGAGCTGATTCGCCACATCGTATGCGGCTTCATTTTTGTTGCCGAGGCCTGAAAGGGCGCCTTTGGGATCTCCTCTGTTCTGATTATCTCTTCGAATGCAACGCCCATTGGGATTCATGTTCCCCACTTCCGCACATTCTGGATAGTGCCATGGAACCTCTTTGTAGTTTTCCTCCCTTTTGCCTTCTAGGACCACCGGCTCTTGCAACGGTGCTGGTGTGGGTACCAGATCTTCCTCGTATGGAGCTTTTGCCTTGAGAACTACATTGTTGCCTGTGCTGAAGGGGTAGTATCGAGGCTTGTCTTCATAGACCACATAAGGTCGTGGTCCTGGCTTGATTGTTCCTGGAGCAGGAGGCTCCCATGGAATGAATACTGGTCCTCTTGATATGGCAGGAGGTTTCTCTGTTCGTCCCAGCTGCCATAGTGTGATTGTCACGCCTCCGGGGTTTGCCCCTTGCAATACGACTGGCTCAATTGGAGGAGCTCCTTCCAAGACAACGGGCTCTTGCTGTTGATGAGTATAATCCTTCCATTGCGGATTGGATTGTTCTGGAGTTGCCCCTTGCAAGATGACAGGTTCATATGTGGGCTCAATGTATGATTGTGCTCCTTCCAGGACGACTGGTTCCCAACATGAGGGGCCGTAAGATGCCCCTTGCACAACTGGCACATCGTATGGAAGTGCTCCTTCGAGTACTACTGGCTCAAGGACTGGAGGAGGAAAGAGACTTGCCCCTTGCATGATCGGAGGAGGACTTGTCGGCCTATAAGTGTAAGCATGAATGGACTGGATAGGGGAGAAGAAGCGATCGAGATGGTCCCCTTCTTCTATACTATTGACTGCAGGGCCACGAGACGAACTGGGGTCCGTCGGATGTTAAGGCAGAGGATTCTGAAGGATGTTGGTGGAGGCTGCTGGAGAAGTTCCAGGGACCAAGATGACGATCTTGCGGTCATCAATTAGGTCTTGTATAGCATTCTTCAAAGTATAGCATCGATCAGTGGCATGGCCACGTCCTTGATGGTAGGCGCAATACTCATTTTCTCGGTAGTTCGGTGGCAGAGGATGAGGCGGAGGCCGAGGTGTCATTAGAGTGAGTAACTGCTTCTGCACCAGCGTAGCCATGACTTGACTGAGTGGTTGAGAGAGGGGAGTAAATTTCCTGGACTCCCTGTAGTTTTGCCTATTTTGATATGAGTATTGACCGTTTCCTCTGAACTGCTGTTGTTGTCGAGGTGGTTGTGGCTGAGGATTCGGTTGTGGCTGATACCGCTGAGGCTGATGCTGAACTTGATTATGCTGATACTGTTGACGTCCCTGTGGGGGAGCATGTTGATTTCCTTGAGCAGTGGTGTTGATGTTGTTTACCTCTGTCGGGCGGGGAGGAGAACCGCTGCGGTTTCCATTCCCGTGCCCGATAGGTCTTCCTTCCACTCTGTTCCTCTTGACTGGAGTGGCTTGATGAGGCCATGGGGAGATTGTCCCGGCCCGGATTCCTGCTTCGACTTGCTCTCCAGCACGGATCAATTGTGAGAAATTCGCATATGGATGCGAGATGAGATACCCGGATATGCCTGGATATGTTGAATGAACAATCATGGAGATTTGTTCTTCGTTGTCGATAGGCGTTCGCATTCGAGCTGCCATAGCCCGCCAACGACCCACATAAGCTGATAGTGTTTCATCACTCCTTTGCCTGAGAGCTGCGAGGTCTGCTCTTCTGGGTGCCATGTTAAGATTGTATGCAAATCTGTCGACGAAAGCCTGGGAAAGCTGTTCCCAAGTCCTGATGCGGTGGCAGTCCAATGAAGTGTACCAATCAGGGCATCGCCCTTCAGAGATTTTTGGAACAAACGAATGAGGGCCCCTTCATTTCCTGAGATTGCACTCAGTTCTCCACAGAAGGCCTTGAGATGTGCTGTGGGACAACCTCTGCCATCGTATCTTTTGAATTTTGGAACCTCAAAGTTTTGAGGTACCTGAGCATCTGGGAAAGGACACAAGTCTCTGAACTTGGTCGAAGGTAGATCAATTCCTTGTTGTCACTGAAGCTGATTTTGCAAGATCTGGAACTGCTCCCGCAACTCGTCCAGTCCTGAGTGATCTGTTCGAACGACTGGTGCCTCTTGGAGTAAGGCACGTTCTTCTTCGGCATAGTGGTTGATGTCTTCGACCCTATGGGCTTGCTGAAAAGCAACCGCGGGTTGCTGAAATTGATTTGATGACTGAACTGGATTCTGATGAACTTGTGCTTGAAATGATGGTAACTGAACTGGAGACTGTACTGAAGGTTGAATGGAATTGCTGGAAATTGACTGGATTTTGCTGAATTGAAGATTGCTGAAAATTAACTGGATTTTGCTGAATTGAAGATTGCTGGAAATTAACTGGAATCCCATCGGCGGGGATGTGCTGGAATTGAAAAGTGCTCCTGTTTGCAGGAGGCTGAGATGCTGGGAAGTGACCCCCTTGTTGGGTATTCGCCACTGTCCGCTGATTGATGTGGGCTTGACACTGACCCCCATTGTGGGCATTCGCCAGTGCTGTCCCTGTTGTTGGAAATTGAATTGAAATCCCATCGGCGGGGATGTGCTGGAATTGAAAAGGTGTCCCATCGGCGGGGACATGCTGAGATCTACTGAGATTGTTGTTTGCAAGATTGACTGGAAGCTGACTGGATGTTCCTGCAACGGAAGTGCTCTGGGATGGCCTTGTCGTCGCAGGAAGATATTGAGAGGGATGCCCCATAGCGAAGGGCTGAGATGGCTGCTGTCGGTAGTCTTGGGCAGACTCCGATGGTTGTGCTTGATTTGAACTGGAGGCCGGGAGGACCCGGCATGGTTGCTGAGATTGCTGAACTGGGCCAACTTGATTGTTGGCTGCTGCGGTGGCTTATGCTTGCATGAATTGCAAGAGCATTTCTTGCATTGCTCTCACTCCTTGTGCCAATTCTTGTATGATTGGCGTATTATCAATGGATTGTTGCGCTGGAGGTTGCGCTTCGGTCATCTCAAGAGCGGGGAAGAGATGAGTTTCTTCTTCGTGGTCGGACATGGCTTGCTGAGCCTGAGTGCGGATTATGCTGCGGTAGGGAAGTTGTCTCCGCGTACGTTGAGCCCGAGGAGGCGCAATGGTGAGGACTGTACTCTACTCTTTTGGGTTTTGGGATTTTCTATTTTTTATTTTAGAATTTTCTTTTTTTTTTGTTTGGGTTTGGGTAGAATGCTATGCAGATGAGATTGTATGAGGATTAGTGACTTTCAAGTACGGGAAGGATTCTGTTTTTCAAGTCGGATCACGACTAGTGGGACTAGCTTTTCCCCAGTGGAGTCGCCATTCTGTGGACCCTCGCCGATTTTCCGCGCTCCCACACGACGTTCTTCTCCCTTCCCCTTTCCTTTCGGAAAAGAAGGAGATGAGGAATGCGTGAGTGCGAAATCGCCGTTTGTGCCACTGGCTTGCCTCGTTCTCGAGGGCTTCGTTTGGTTGTCGTGTTAAGCTGGATATGTTTAAATGAGTTTATATAAGACCAGAGTCGCCACTAGCCAATTACTTCGAATCTACAGTCGGCTAGACCCTGTAGAAACGTTAGAGAAGAGAATTCGAAGATTCCTTCCTCTAAAATGACTCCTGTTGATCTGCGGCCAGAAATTTAAGGTAAGGGATCACGGTTACGGGGTGGGAAGAGGTTAAGCACCCCACACACTGCCCGTACCGAAGTACGGTCTCTACTTCACAGAATCGATCGGATACTTGAAAGTCTAGTTTAATCCTCGTATATTCTCATGGATGACATGATGCATGAATGCGGGTCTGAACAGTAAGAGTTTCTGATGGGCAGGTTCCAACAATGGGCAAGCCCAGAGCATACGCTCGAACTGACAGGGGCTTTATGCGAGATGATGCATGCTGTGTGCTTGAATATTCAAAGTGCTTATAGGGATATGTACGTGAATGCAGGTCTGAACAGTAAGAGTTTCTGATGGGCAGGTTCCAACAACGGGCAAGCCCAGAGCATACGCTCGAACTGACAGGTGCTTTATGCGAGATGCATGCGGTGTGTTTGAATAATCAAAGTGTTTGCAGTGAAGCAGGGGGGTTGGAAGAAAAGTAAATGTTGCACTTATGCTAGATGCAAATGAGATGATGCTGGAAAAGAGTAGCTGGGTGGTCGGAGGTGTCGCAAGGATTGACTTCGAGTGGCTGGATCAAGATTTGGATGGCTTGGGAGGCTTGGACCAGTGGTCAAGCTGGGCTGGACCAGGGCTAGACTCTCCTCACTCGGGCTCTCATTGGTGGAAAAATGGGCTAAAGGGTGGAGAGGTGGACTCAGAGCTCTCGGGCTGAAATGGACTTGAAGGGATGTTGAAATGAGAAGGGGAGGGGGGTATTTATAGCAGCGAGGAGTGGCAGTTTACGTAATTTATTTCGGACGGCCTGCTATGGGCCGCCCGTACGGCCGCTCCTCTGTTTCCAGCGAGTACGGTCGCTCCCTCGGGGCTGCTGTTTGACTCGCTGGGTCGACTCAGTGAGTTGACTCAGCGGGTCGACTCGGTGGTTTGACTCAGCGGGTTGACTCGGCGGTTTGACTCGGTGTTTTGACTCGACGAGTTGACTCAGTGGGTTGACTCAGCGGGTTAACTCAGCGGGTTGACTCAGTGAGTTGACTCAGTGAGTTTGACTTTTTTGGGATTTTTTGACTGGCTTTTCTTATGGGGGGGTTTTCAGGCTGATGTTTAGGACTGGGTTGACTGGGTTCAGGCTTGAACTGGGCTATGGAATAGGGCTTACAAGGGTGAGTTTGGCTGAGTTTGGACTTGGGATTTGGGGGTATGGTCCTCCATTCAACCAGCTATCTCTACCAACAGTGTAGCCGAAGGTGGGGTGTCTACAACTTGGTACATTTTCAAGTCTTCTTCAAGCCAAAAGTGGCCTTGGGCGCATGTACATGCAAAGTAAGAAAGAGAGAGGAAGGGAGAGTGATATGGGTGTATGTTGCAAAGCACATGCGCTTGCCTCCTCCTCATGGGTGCATGTCCTATTCGGAGTTAGAAAATTTAGAATTTTCTCTCCTCTCCCCTTGCATTTTACTCCGGTGGGAGAAGTCCCTTTCCAGCAAAGGCCCGACGAAGGCATCCGGTGAAGAGAATCCTTTCCGACGAGGGTTTTCGGTGAGGAATTTTACCTCTGCAGAGTGCTCTGGTGGTGAGGATGCCCCCTGTCTCAGCGAGTGGAGGGGTATTTATAGCAATGTTTATCGAGTATTGGGTCCACGAGGAGAGTTTCCGGGCACATGTGGCATAGCCCCGGGCGCATGTGGCTCTTGGAGATAGGGAAAAGGAGCTTCGGGAGCATGTGGCCATGCCCCGGGCGCATGTCCCTCTTGGCAGCTTCCAGACTTAGAAATTTCAGCATTTCAGGCCGAGCGCATGTTTTTCTGCACTTGCATGCCTCCACGAAAATGATCATAACTCATTCGTTACAGATCCATTCTGGACGCTCTTATACTCGTCGGAAAGCTATTTCGGCGATCTATACAATAGAACTATCATGATATCCTTTAGAAGTTCCTTTCATCTTTAAAAGTGGGCCACAAGTGATCAATACCATCTTAATGTACGGTCTTCGGTGAACAACTCATATCTTCTTCGTTATAATTCGGAATTGGATGATCTTAAACTCGTCAAATTGTAACTTGGTAAAAATTCTCATGACGTATCATTTTCTTCAAATGTATATTGCTTACCCGATCATCATCTGACTGAAAGTGATCTCTTCACTGATATCTGTCCTCAGAAAAATTCAGGTTTCAGGCTCCGACTGTTCAATGTACAGCTACCTGTTCTAGGATCAAAGTCACTGACGCCAAAGCACTTTAGGGTTTTAATAATATTACTAAATAAATGTGTCTACTGGCGAATGGTCAAATGCTGTTAATTTTGGTAGTTCATTCCCAATTTGCATCCTTCAGTCGACTCCTAGGAGGGGGAAAATGTGCTTCGGGGTGCGCAGGCGGAAATATGCATCGCACGACATCCAAATTCAGAGGTTAGGGGTTTTTGGGCATTTTGGATCATTTGGCGGCAATACACATATCTAGATCAGCTTCGGAATGACAGATTTCAGTTTTGGGTGTGATTGCGTGAGCTGTTCGAGTTAGGATCGCACCGACACTCTACTGCTTTTCTGATTGCTTCTAGGTCTGTTATTGAATTTGACTGATGTATTCGATTCATCACTTCTTCTTTTACCATTGATGATATTTTGAGCCCCAACATAGACGTAGAAGCGCCGATGGCAATGGCATCAAGCAGTGAAGAAAAGGGTAGGAACCAAAGTCAAGAACTTGTCTCGTGCGGAGAATGATGACTCCCGCCCATTTTGGCGGATTCCCTGACTTGGGGAGGAACCAGTGATCGTAAATACGATCAATGTAGTTCTTAAACCCTTCATAAGTGATCATGTTATGGAGGAACAGCTAGGTGAAGAGCAAAATCATTCTCATAATGCTACTAACTTCATGACTGCTGAAGGGGGCGAGGACTCATCAGGTTATTCCTGTGATGAATGGTTGGCCAACAATGATTTGTTGATTGATGAACTCTTGGCTTCGAACGAGCCAATGGAGGTTGTTTCATCTACTTGCGAGCAGGACATCGGCCCAGAGAAACAACGGCTAAGTAATGACTATGATAATCCATTTGGTCAGGAAACACTTGGGGGGAAATGTTTAGGTTTAAAAATTATGTTTGGATCATTGTCACCCATGGTGTTTGATTGTAATATGATACTTACGCTCCCGTTTGATTTTTAGGAAAAACCATCTCAGTCGAATGAGACGGTAGGGATGTGGAGGAATTTAGCCCTCAAGTAGTGATTCAACATGCATCCTTTCTCCCACTAGATGCGGCAACTACTTTGTCGAGAACAATTTCATCATCATAGGTAAATACCATCACCGTGGAACCAAGCCCATCTTTTGAAAGGGTAGTGATTAAAAAACCAACCCCTAGCATGACTCAACATCTTAAACCTTTGTATATATCGGCCCATCTCGAGGGTTGCTCTATCACTAGAATCCTGGTCGATAATGGCGCAACAGTAAATCTTCTCCCTATTAGGATGATGACTAAATTGGGAAAGACTACAAATGAATTAATTCCATTTGATATCACCATCAATAACTTTACAAGAGGAGTCATAAACACCCATGGTGTCTTACAAGTCGATTTAACCATAGGGACTAAAAAGGTGTTAACTGCCTTTTACATGGTTAATACCTCTTCTAGGTATAACACACTTTTGGGGAGGGATTGGATTCACTCTTTCGGGTGTATTCCATCATCTCTACATCAATTCATAATATTTTGGAACCAGGATAGGGTGGAGTTGGTGCTGGCCAACAAAAAACATTTCCTGGCTTCATCAAATGCTAATGAAGCTTATTATTATGGGGAAGAAGTTGGGCCAGTGCGATTCATATGAAGAAACAAGTACGCATGTCCAACTGGGGTTTCCACCACAAAAAATCCAAATAACATAGTACAAGATATATTTGCTATTCTCCGTCTTAAAGGCAAGCGACCGATGGACATTGTTCCCTATTAGCTAGTCCAAAAATGTACTATAGAAGAAGTTCCATGACTGGCACAACTTTGAGTAGTCAAAACATGGCCAACTTCATGGCCAGAATAAGGAAACTTGAAGAAAGCCTCAATGATGAAAACAACTGTTTTGTAAATTTAGCCGATACTTTCATGCTACTTGATCAAGTGGTCAATGATGGCGTAGCCATCACTGATTTGAAAAAAGCTACTGATAAACTTAAAGATTCTCAAGCTCAAGTACAAGATCCATTGGTTGAAGTGAATTTGGGAACTGAACAGAATTCCAAACCAACTTTTGTTAATGGCCTTCTCTTGCCACAGATTCAGGCTGAGCTCACATCTTTACTTAAAGAGTTTGTTGATTGCTTTTCATGGGATTATCAAGAGATGCTAAGACTAGACTGCAATCTGGTTGAGCATATATTGCTAATAAAGGAAGGTTATCAGCCGCATAAGCAACCACTTAGACGTATGATAACTGAGGTCACTCAGAAGATCAAAGAGGAAATCAAGCGATTACTGAAAGAGTGATTCATTAGACCCATAAGTATGCTGAATGGATCTCGAATGTCATACCAGTAATCAAGAAGAATGGTAAGCTTCAGGTTTGCATTGATTTTAAAAATCTTAATTTAATTACACCGAAAGATGAATACCCTATACCAATAACTGACTAATTAATCGATCGAGCGGCTAGGCACCAAATTGTCTACTTTATGGATGGCCACTCGGGATACAATCAGATATATATTGCATTGGATGATGTGTTGAAAATAGCATTTCGATGTCCTGGTCCATTGGGAATATATTGTTGGGTGGTCATGCCCTTTGGCCTAAAAAACGTTGGAGCTACGTATCAAAGGGCCATGAATGCAATCTCTTATGGTATGATCTGTCAGTTCGTGAAAGTCTATGTTAACGATGCTGTAATTAAATTGACCGATATTAGAGATCATTTCACTCATTTGCGAAAATTATTTGAGCAAATGAGACTTCATAAATTGAAAATGAATTCTTTCAAGTGCGCTTTTAGGATATTGGCCAAAAAAATTCTCAGATTTCTTGTGCATCAGCGAGGAGTCAAAGTTGACCAAAATAATATGCTAGTGAATATCAATGCACAACTACCAAGGAACAAGCAAGAGTTGCAATATTTCCTGAGCTAGGTTAATTTTATGCAGCGTTTCATTTTCAATTGTGCAGGGAAGACTAATGTGTTTTCTCCATTAGTAAAATTAAAACAAAGAGATGAGTTCAGATGGAAGGTAGAGCACCAGCTAACTTTTGAGTGAATCAATGAGTATTTGATGAAGCCACCAGTGTTGATGCCACCAATCAAGGATTGGCCGTTAAAACTTTATATGGCTGCCTCTACAGAATTGATTGGAGCTTTACTAGCTCAGGAAAATGACGATCGAAAAGAGCACATGATCTACTATCTGAGTCGGATGCTACTTGACACTGAAAAGTGATATTCAGTCATTAAAAAATTATGTTTATCATTGTACTTCACGGCCACAAAGTTGCGGCATTATTTATTGGCTGAAAGAATCAATATAGCTGCCTCAACAGCTTTATTAAACGAATCGATGGATTTTGAGCAGCCGAATTAACAAGTGGGTTTTAGCTTTATACGAATTTGATCTCCCTCGAAATGCACCGAGAACAAGTCATTGCAAATTTCTTAATAAACCACCCATCTAACTCGGAAACCCGCACGAGTACAGCAACTTCCTTTCTGCTATGTCCTTCAACTTTCCGCCAAGACCGTACTGTTTGCTTTTCCTCCAAATGCTTTTTATCGTAGTAGTCTGAAGTGGAACTTTCACACACAAAATAGAAAGCGTGACTCGCGCTAACGTGGATGAGAATGAGTTTATGCCCATAAAATAATCTCGTCCATCAAGTGCCGTGTCATGAGTTATCAGACGTGTCAAAAGTTGGGGTGAAGCAAAAGTCAGATGGGCAACACCGCAAAGAACAGTTTGGATAGAGACATCCACCATTAAAATTTTTCCAACTGTATAATGTGTAAACGTAGTGTAAATGTGCCATCCAATACATTCATCTTTATTTTTTTTTTTTTTGGGGGTTAGTCATGCAACGCACACACCCTATTGAATTCGCAACGCACCCACCGCTCGGTCACAAGATGCTCCCACCCACTGCTGAGGTTAGTGAGTTTTGAACCCGAGATCAGCAGTTGAAATGCCCAAGCATCTACGAGCTAGGCTAGTCACAAGATGCTCCCATCCAATCCATTCATCCTACCCGCCACTATATAATAAAGTATCAACTTAAAAATCAGGCCCGTGGAAAACTCATGGGAGCCATACCACGTGAAATTATAGATTTCAGTAAGAATTTTACATTGCTACCTTTATGTTATTAACAACATAAATATTAGATCTAAGATTTTTGGATCCACGGTTAGAATGATTTTAGGTACCAAATGGACGAAGTGGATTCAATGCACGTTTTTTCATGTGGTGCCCGTTTATCACAAGCGATGCATTTGTGTTTGGTGCTAGAAGATAACGCGTATGGAAGAAACGAGAACTAATCCCCTGCACCCGATACATGGTATGTTAGCATAAAGCCCTCTCTTTCCGACCAATGTCTTAGTACTTAAGAAATCTGTTCCTTCAAAAAGGATGCCCCATTAGCAAGATCGCCACCTAAAGGATCGTACACTCGATAGGTAAGCTACGGTATATATGGAAATTAATGGAAGGCCTTTGGCATGAATAAACATACTGGTGTTGCTTGCATAATGAGTGGATTTCGTCATTTTCTAAATGCGTTATCTGCGTAGGGAGGTCCAAATTTTGTACGGGTCTGATATCAGTTATATGTTAAACCTGGTATGGAAATGAGGGTTGTATACTAAGTTACCATGCAGCTGGGTTCTTGTGATCAGTTTATTGATATTCTCTCGTGAGATAATAGTTGAAAAAGCTCGTAATTATGACATCATTTTTGTTATTGGCCCGTCGGTATAGAACCTATTATTTATGTAGCCTCGCTGGGCACTGTAGCAATTTTCGCTGGACCAAAATGCTCCTCTGCCATACCCTGTCACAACTCCTCTGGTACAACAGTAACTTTTTGTGGAAGTCTAGAGAGTCTTTTGAGAATTGAGTGTGGGGCCCCACAAAATCAATTGTTGAGGGCAGCTCTTGGCCGATCTGATCCATTCACTTTAATCAGACATTTGTTCACAGGAGGGTCATTTCAAAAATAAATTAGAGTTTTCTATGGCCCACACCTACGTTAATGCTATGAGTTAATTTCGAACTGTTTTCCTCCAGTGTAGTCCATCCGTGATGATTTTGGCCATCAAATTTAGACAGATGACATGAAATTAAAACCCTTTTCATGTAAACGGCTTGGATCTGCTCCAAGATTATTTAGTAGACCCCACATAAGACGTGAAATGGGTTTAATAGAAGGATCCCCTGTGTGGGAAAGGCCATTTGGGCTTTTTCTTCTTTTCTTCTTTTTTTTTTTCCCAGGAGGGGACCATTTGGCCGTTAGGACCCTTGCCACCTCCGTGGGACCCACTTCGATGAGTTTCTGACGTGTATTCGACATCATACCCTCGATTCCAACGAGCTTCTAAGTGTTTTTTTGGAGTTAAACTGTCATAACTCCATGTAGGTTGCGGATCCCATTAAAATAGAGTCCACTTTTGCGCAATCAAATGGTGTCCAAATGAGGTGATTATAAAGTCATCTGAAATTTAATCAAATTACCTTTCCAACAAGTACAAGATCACCCAAATTGGATATGCAACGATGAAGTTATGACCGTTTTCGTCAAATCTGCGAACGACGGAGTATTGATGAATGATAGTGACTTTGGGACCACTTTTGGGCAATAAATGTTAGTGCACTTTTCTGTGGCATACTAGTACACCTTATTTGTCAATCACGTGTGTCCATGTGTTGTAATGTCGGTTGAGCCTTAACAAGCTGAAGACCAAAAATTCAAGTGGACAAGAAGCATCAAGGAAGAAGAACAGGTAAATGAGATGCCTTGGTGACCATAAACCTTTGGACCAAAACACCCAAACCCTTTTAGATGACTTGGACCAACTAGGAATACCTTTAGTCATCATCATTAGTCTTAGAACACATTGAAAAACATGATAAATTAGACTAATTAAAGAGGTGAAAGTTGTTGTAAACAAAACTGCCCAAATAACAATTTCCAAGTGGAACTCCGATCAATTGGAAATGATTTTCTAATCGATCGGAACACTATTCGATCGATCGAATATCTTGTCTAACAACCTGATGAAATCACTGTACTGATATTCCGATCGATCGGAACTATATTCCGATCGATCGGAATAGTCATTTTCTGCCCGTTTTCTGCTCGTTATTTGACCGTTGGGAGAAAATCCATAAATACGGGAGATACAATTTTTGGGCCACGAGAGGGGATTTTGAAGATTTAGAAGCCACCATTGCTGATCATTAGGAGCTCTAATCCTAACCCATACAAGGCATTCTCCTTGTGATTCATCACAAGCTTAGGGCATTTAATGCTAAAATGAGAATGTACTTGTTCCCTCTTGATTCCCAAGAGTTCCCTCTTGGTATATCCTTTGTCTAAACACCACCTAAGAGTCCAAATAGGTGTATTCCTCTAGGAAACCTATTTCTTACCATTTGTAGAGGTTTCGCCACCTCCCATCTACCTTGGACCTCTCAAGAAGAGTAAATGCAAGGGGATTGATCATTCGAACTGGAGCATTGACAAAGCATCAATAACAACATTGGGGGAGCACAAGGGGAGCTGATTCGAGCACGAGAGAGTGAAGATTAAGCAACTCGAAGTGGTGCAACAAAGGAGCTCAATCTAGCAAGTAAGTTGTCATTTATAAGAGTCTGTTTCCACTCCCTTCCCGTGGAGAATTAAGTGTAGAGTTTGTCTTCAAATTCGATAGGTTCGGTTGTAGGACCTAAACTCGGTTGTAGGGTTGAATCTAGTCTCCAAGTGGGGAGCCTCCGGTGGGAGTAAACACTAGGTTTGGGTGTAGAACACTGGCTCGATTGTAGAGCCTAAAACCATTGAGGTTCGATTGTAGCACCTTGGCTTGGTTGTAGAGCCTAAACAAGTCTCCAAGGGGAGCCACCAATATGGGTGTGTAGGTAGGGGAGCCACCAATACGGGTGTGTAGGTATAGGTTGGAAGGAACCTGTAAACTTTTCGATTGGGTTGATCCGATTTAAAACACCTTAGTTGGGAGGAATTAGATTTAAACTCCCTAGTGAATGCCGGTGTACTCAAAGGGGTTGAGTACTTGAACTGGGAGTGGAGTAGACCCAAAGTCAAACCACTATACATCTTGTGTTTGTGATTGTATTTGAGCACATTTCTTATTATACATTATGTTTAATCGTTTAATTATGAAAGCTTAATTAGAATATATGTTATGCACTAGATATGCACATCCACACACACGCATGATGTACTTTCATTTACTTGAGTAGACTAGAGCTTATTTGATCCATCCTCTATAGTCTACTTAGGTTGCATAAATTAGGAGCTTGATTAGTATAGTCATTTGATATCTATGCTTGCTTAGATTAGGTTGTTTATTGCTTAAACTATATACTAGTCTATTGATTGGACCCACTTAGGCTTGGAAGCTAAAATGTTCTTGCTTACTTAGTTTAATTTGATAAAACTGTTAAATAGGTGAAAAGAATTTCAAAACGTCTTAATCACCCCCCCTCTAGGACTTAGCCATAATTCTAGTTGCTCCGCTAAGCTTCCGCACGCGTATGCGTTGGTGTCGTGTCAGACCTACCGACGCAATTCTAATAAAGTGGTGTCCAAATTAGGTGATTCCAAATCCATATGAAAGTTCATCAAATTATCTTTCTAACAAGTATAAGATCACCCAAATCAGACATGTAACGAGGGAGCGATGACCGTTTTCATTAGATCTATGAATGACGGAGTATTGACGAACGACAGTAAATTTGGGCCCACTTTGGAGTAATCAAGGTGTGTCCAAATGAGGTAATTCTAAATTCATCTAAAATTCATCAAATTAGCTTTCTAACAAGTACAAGATCACCCAAATCGGACATGTAACGAGGACGTTATGATATTTTTTGTCGGATCTGCGAATGAGGGAGTATCTATGAACAACAGTGACTTTGGGCCCACTTTTGGGCAATTAAGTGTGGTCCAAATGAGGTGATTCCAAAGCCATTTGAAAGTTCATCAAATTACCTTTCCAACAAGTACAATAATATCATCCAAATCGGACATGTAACGAGGGAGTTATGAATATTTTCATCAGATCAGTGAAGGTCGGAGTATCGGTGAATGATAGTGACTTTGGACTCACTTTTGGGCAATCGAGTGGTGTCCAAATGAGGTGATTCAAAAGTCATCTGAAAGTTCATCAAATTAGTTTTTCAACAAGTATAAAATCACTCAAATCGGACAGGTAACGAGGGAGTTATAACCATTTTTGCCGACAGACATTGACCATCGTCGATACTCACTGTCCATCGTCAATACTCACTGTCAATCGCCGATACTCATTATCAATCACCAATATTGCACTGTCAATCACTGATACTGCACTGTCAATCGCTGATATTGCATTGTCAGCGATTAATAGTGCAGTATCGACGATTGATTGTGCAGTATGTGAGGATGGGCTAGCTTTGGAGAGTGTACACATGATGGTTGGATGAGATCTCTTGGATGTGGGGTATAGTGAGGATGGGCTACAAAATGGTCGTAATAGATTAAAGAGTGGGGCCCACGATTGAATGTACGATTGTGGTGCAAAATGAGGAAAGTGGTGTGAAAATGGTGAATTGCACACGGGAGGTTTATTTGATGATCGAATAACTTTGGATGGTCTAGATGGGTCTAATGAAGCTTGTGAGGTTCACAAATCCAAGCTCTACGGAGGTTTAGCCAGTGGGTTACGCGATAGAAGGTTTCAAGTGGTGGATTGCAAAAGAGATGAAAATCATGACTTACAATGCAAAAGAGGCTGTTGATTAGCTTGTTGGCGTCCACTAGAACCTAAGAAGAGAATCTCAATTTCCCATGCATAGTGGACAACCTGGATGAAGAGTCTAAGAAAGATATGGTTCGATCGGGCCAATAAATCAAAGCGTGTAGTGATCGGTTGGTGAAAAGACTTTGTAGGCAGGATTTTATAGGTGCTACAAAGGGGATGAATGGTTTAGATTGGGAAGGTGAGATCCACACGGTGATTCGTTGAGAGGCAGCGGGTCGTGTATGAAAAAAATGGAAATTTTTATTTTCATGTGTGGGAGGTTGGTTAAACGTGGTTTGACCATGCCTCTATCGTGTGTGAAATGCACGGTGGGTCCTACCATGATGTTTGTGCGAAATCCAGCCCATCCAACAAGTGGGTGAGGTAGTTTTAAGGTATCCCTTTGAAAATGGGTTAGTTCATGTTCAAGTGGGCCGCCTATAGCCCGATATCTGATTGTGGCACTTTCACAATGATTGGAGGGCCGAAATTTGACGTGTATGGTTAAAATATGCCTGATAGTTTATATTTAAAGTTTTGTAACAAACTAATAGTGAAAAATTAGCATACTTAAAACGCAGGTCTAACTTAAGTTTAACTTAATGGCATTTTCATAATTATTGCAAAACAACAATTTTTACAAAATTTAAGTCATCTATCTTACTCTAGGGATTATTTTAGACCACTTTAATAAAGAGGTCCACCTAGAAGTATTTACGGTTAGTCTGTTATTCTCAAATCAATGTAAATGCTTGTTGGGGCTCAAATTTGCACCCATGGTAAAACAATATGTGGCGGTCCATCTACGACGATCCAAATTAATTTCAGACTCTGGAAACACCTGAAAAATGCAATTGGACGCCAGTGCAGTCCTAACCCTAGGCAACCTATGCAATCGTGTCTGAAACCTATGAATGTTTTTTCAGAGTGGATCTGGACATGCGTATTGCTGCCAAATGATTCAAAATGCTCGAAAATCCTTAACACCTAAATTTGAATGTTGTGCGATGCATATTTTTATCTGTGCACCCCGAAATGTGTTATGCCCTTGTCTAGAGCTGACCGAAAGGTCTGAAACCTACGAATGCTATTTCGGAACTGATTTGGACATGCGTATTACCGCCAAATGGTCTAGAATGCCCAAAAACCCCCAACCACCAAGTTTGAAAGCCAGCTGATATGTATTTTCATGTGCGCGCTTCCAGGAGTGAAGTTCCTATACCAAGAGCCGAACTAGAGGGTCCAAATTAATAAACAACTACCAAATTTTGCAACATCTGATCATTCACACCCCATGTCGTTCATTTGATAGGTCAATAAGAGTTTAAAAGTGGCTTGACGTCTGTGACTTCGGTCCCTGAAAGGGTACATGTCCTTGGAGGGGTCGCCCGTCAGAGCCTGAAAATCCTGAAATATTCTAAGTCTGGAGGCTGTTTCTCTCTTGCAGAGTGCAGAACCCATAAATATTCTAAGTAGTGAAAATTTCTCACTTTGTAGAGGGACATGCGCCAGCCCTAGAAACACATGCGCCCGGGGCATTTTCTCCTAGAGAATCTCGCGAAAAATACAAGTTTTGCCACATGCGCCAGCCTTGGAAATCCACGCGCTAGGAACATTCGCCCGAAAACTCTCTCAGAAACACATGCGCTCACCACCTTCTGCTGCCTGGACCCGGACCAGATTAGCCTACTATAAATAGTAGGCTAACCTGATGACCATAAGCGACATCATCCGCAGATGACATTAAAGCGACGCAAGAGGTAACATGCACTCGCTCTGTTTTCCCTGGCCGGATCCCCTCGTCGGAAAGTGATTTCTTCACCAGAATCCCTCGTCGAAAAGGGATTTTCCTGCCGGAGTCTGAATGCAGAGAGAGAGAGGGAGGGAGGGAGAGAGAGGGGGGGGGGGGGGGGGGGAGAGAGAGAGAGAGAGAGAGAGAGAGAGAGAGGAAGAAAATTTCGAAAAACGGCTAAGTAGTGGAAATTTCCACTTTGCAAGAGCGACATGCGCCCACCTCCTCGCAACCTAAAAATTCTGAAATCTGGTTAAGTCCTTAGGGACATGCGCCCACCATGATGGTCCAGGCACATGTGTTATAGCACATGCGCCTGTGAGGGGAGTACTCTCTCTCTCTCTCTCTCTCTCTCTCTCTCTCAGCTCATTCCACATGCGCCTGGGGGAGCACATGCGCTCAACCTCACCTTGCTCC
Organism: Liriodendron chinense; assembly: GCA_003013855.2. Taxonomy (NCBI): domain Eukaryota; kingdom Viridiplantae; phylum Streptophyta; class Magnoliopsida; order Magnoliales; family Magnoliaceae; genus Liriodendron; species Liriodendron chinense. Next base: position 1,236,484 of record PVNU02000100.1, on the reverse strand, counting down.
ACATGCGCCCAGGCATCCTTTAAGAGCTTGTGATGCCATGCGGTGGCCCTCTTTCGATGGGTCTCGCTCCTTCGAAGTAGTATGTCTTCTAGACACATTGTCGAGCTCTATCCATACCTCGGATCGGATCTTCTAACGGTCAACATTAAATGCTCCAAATAAGTGATTTAATAAAAAATAACCAACACTTAGCCAAATTTTCAAGTCTGAAAACCCTCTGTAAGAGCATAAATCGACCAACGCTAAGTAAAGTTAAGCAAAATTTGACCGACGCCAAGAAAGAGACTTAGTTTCTCCATGATCCAAAGTGTAATAATACATCGCATCGATGTCAGTCATTGTCCTAATCGCCAGATACCTTAATTAAGCCATAAATAGGCCCAGTACTTAGTCATTTTCAGCCCTGAGAAGTGCCCTGTTAACTTGAAGATTGACTGACGCTAAGTGGAATTAAGCTCGATCTCACTGACGCCAAACCGGATTTAACATCATTACAACCCTAATGAACATATCCAGCATTATTCAAAGATAATCGTCATCGATATTTGTCGAATACCTTAATTAAGTGATAAACAGACTTGGTACTTAACCATTTTCAGTCTTGAGAAGTGCCTTGTTAGCTCGAAGATTGACTGACGCCAAGTAAAATTAAGTGTAATCTCATTAACACCAAAGCAAATATAACATCCTCATACTATAAGGCAACAAAATCAAGCACTTGTGAGATACCAATCCCCACCGTTTAACAATTATTGGCATAAACGGACATTTATCAGTCCCAATACTTAGCCATTTTCAGGCCCCGAAATACACAATCCAACCCATTGGATTCAAATCCTTGAAGGAGCATGGGTTGATATAGCCTATCTTATTCCGTATTAACAATCGGAAGGTGTGCGAAGGAAGGAATGTTCGTGAAGATGAGTCCTTAAACTCCAAGACCAAACATGTTTGTTTGTATTTATTCATGTATTGTACAAACTTTATTCATCCCGGATCAAGGTCCGAGGCTAAACCTAAGGGACTTTGGTTGACTTTGGTTACCACAAGAAACCGAAATAAAAGAGTTCTAACAACATTCAAAATATCCTGCTATGGATTGTCGTTACAAAGCTAATCAATGTACTACCCATCCACAACAGGATCTATTGGTTGAGCTGATCAGGCAGTTGCAATGCGTCTTCTCACAGTCACCTGTCATAAAAATACAGGAAGAGGGCTTCGAGTTGTACTATCTCAAGGTCACCCATCATAAAATACGGGAAGATGGCTTCGAATTGTGCCAACTAACAGTCATAGTTCTTGTATTCCAGTGGTCACCGATTATAAAAATATGGGAAGAGGGCCTAGCGATGCACCACTCGATTAAAAATCCTGACGATCCTTCAACCTAGACAACCCGAAAGAAAATGGGACATAGGCATCCGACTTGTCTAAAAGCATGACTCAGTTCATAATAAGAAAATAAAAAGGTTTCTACGACCATGAACTCAAGATCATAATCCCTGGCGGGTTAGTCTTTTGCCTTTTAATAAAGGGTGATCAACCATTAATGTAATTAAGGGCTCGTGACTAGTGTCACAGCCTGAAATGTAAAAGATCTCAGAATCTCCAGAATAAAATTCGCCTTGCGATATCTCTTCTTGTGTATACTATGTGAATGTTTGTGATTATCTATGAATGTCTCTATACTTAGAAACCCCCAGAATAAGGAAACACAAGAAAACTGCCTTACGTATTTTCTAGTTTTATATATATATATATATATATATATATATATATATATATATATATATATATATATATATATATATATATAACTCAAATAAAATCAATATAAAATTCTAAAAAATCTAATTAAATTCTGAAAAATCTAGGGTGTTACATTTCCTCACTCAATGGACTCTAAAATCAATTGTTAATGAGATGATTTGATAATCAGGCCACTTCTACTATGATATAAGGGCTAAAATTTGATATGTATCGTACATTTATGATAAATAAGCATATGACAAAATCTCAGGTTAAACAGATAATGAGAACCATGTGATCTAGAAATCAAAGGTCTAGGTTAATGGCATTTTCGTAATTATTTTTTATATGAAAATTTGAAAAATTTAATGATTATACATGGTTCTATGTATGTTTCTAAGAAATTCTTACAAAAGAACCCTTATCCAAGTCATTATGGATGAAGAGTTATTATAAAATAAATTAAAATTTGCATTAACTAAGGAAAAATATACTTAACATGTTATATGCTGAACTTAGGCTAAAACAATAACATCCGGGATGTTATAGTATTGTTGTTACTTCGCTCCTTAAGCGATTTCAACCATAAAGACCTCTTTTGTGTAATATTATGGTGCATCAGCCGAATCCATCACTCGTTGCAACTGTATTTTAGTCGATACCTATTTTCATTCATGAGGCAACTATGACGAGCAAGTTGGCTTCGCCATGTGATTGAGAAACACAAGACATATCTTATGATAGTAGCTAGTTGGACTTAAATTTTTGGGCTACTCATGACTTTTCAGATTTTGATTAAATTCAGCTATCAGGGCAGTCGAAGAGATCTTCTGTTTGTCTCTTGTTAAGATCTTACTGTTAGTGCACTTTGTTAGTGCACTTTTCTGTGGCATACTAGTGCACCTTGTTTGTCAATCACTTAGGTCAGTGAGTCTAGTGTCGGTTGAGCTTAATGAAGATGAAGACCGAAGACTTAAGACGGATCAGCTACATCAAGGATGAAGAAACAGGTAAAAGAGATGTCTTGGTGTGCCTTGCCTTGAACCTACCCAAAACCATAACCTCTTAGATAACTTGGACCAACTAGGTATACCCTTACTCATCATCATTAGTCTTAGAACTCCATGAAAAACATGATAAGTTAGACTAATTTAAGAGGTAGAAGCTGTTGTAAATAAAACAGCTCAAACAGTAATTTTCGATTGATCTTCGATCAATCGGACATTAGCTCTGATAGGACTTCGATCGATCGGACAGAAGTCCCGATCAATCAGAATTTGTTCTAGCAAAATTGAAAATTCACTGGACATATTTTTTATCAATCGGACAGTCTTCCAATCCATCAGAAGGGGTCCATCCGATCAATTAGACCATGATTCCGATCAATCGGAATATCTTCCAAAGATTTCACTGGAGAGATTTCCAATCAATCGGACAAGTCTCCGATCAATCGGACCCTTTTTCCGATCAATCAGAGATGCGCGAATCTTCCCTTTTTTTTACCATTGGAAGAAAACTTATTTATAGAGGGGGATTCATTTTTAAGCTTAGAGAGGGCTTTGAGAGCCTATTACCCACACCTTTTGTACATCATATGGGGCCTCGAAGAGGAGGAGATTCAAGTCATATCCCTTGTGTTTAATTACAAGTAAGGGCATTCAAATGCAAACATAGAGATGACTTAATTCCTCTCTCAATTCCAGAGGTGAGACACTATACCACATAGTTATATCTCTTGTTCAAGACCTCTACAAGACCCTCTAGGTGAATCGTCTAGTTAAAATAAGCTACATATCCCATGTAGGAGATTCAACTATCCTCCCATCACCTTGGTAATCTCAAAGAAGATCATATGCAAGGCGTTTGATCGATGGAGCTGAAGCCTTGGCAAAGCAGCGGCAATACGATCAGGGGAGCACAAGGGGAGCTGATTCAAGTACGGAAGAGCGAGAAGAAGTAACCCAACCAGCGCTGAACAAGGGGCTCATCCGACAAGTAAGGTTATCTTTGTTGAGAGTCCATCCACTCAATTCCCTATGGGAGTTGAGTGTAGAGTTTGTTTGTCAAACCCGAACTAGGGTCGTTTGCTGATCTTTGGCTTGTTTGTTGAGCCTAAAACTCTAGGGACGTTGGCCGTTCCTTGGCCTGTTTGTCGGACTAAAGACTAGGGGTTGTTTAAGACTCCTTTGCTCATTTGTCGGGCCTAAACAAAGTCTCCAAGGGGGAGCTTCCGACACAGGAGTGAACATGCGTCAGGTTGAGAGTTAACCTATGTCCAAAAACTCCGTTTGGGTTGAGAGTTGGCCGTTTGTCCAAAACTCCGATTATGGTTGAGAGGTGAACCGGTAAAACCTTCGTGTAAAGGTTGAGAGGTGAATCTCATTTAAAACCTCTGATAGTGAATGCCGGTGTGCTCAAAGGAGTTAAGTACTTGAACCAGGAGTGGAGTAGACCCAAAGTCGAACCACTATACATGCTTGTGTTTGTGATTAATTCGAGTACATTGTTATCTTAGCATTGTATGTTTAATTGTCAATTATGAATGCTTGATAGGAATGTATGTTAGACACTAGATAGGAACATCCACACACAAGATGTACTTTCACTAGTTGTGTAGACTTGAGCTCATTGATCCATTCTCAAGAGTCTACGTAGGTTGCATAAATTAGGAGCTTGATTAGTTAAATCATTTGAATATCTATGCATACTTAGATTAGGTTGCTTTTTTATCAAACAATATACCAGTCTTGTGATTGGACCCACTTAGGCTTAGAAGCCGAAGTGTTCTTGCTTACTTGGTTTAATTGTGTAAGTAGGGGAAAAGAATTTCAAAAGGTCCTAATCACCCCCCTATAGGACTTAGCCATAATTCTAGTTGCTCTTTAAGCTTCTGCACATATGAAGGTGTCGTATTAGACTACCGACGTAATTTCACACTTGTCTATGGCATGCTAGTGCACCTTATTTGTCAATCACGTGAGTCCATGTGTTATAATGTTGGTTGAGCCTCTACAAGTTGAAGACCGAAGATTCAAGTAAACAAGAAGCATCAAGGAAGAAAAACAGGTAAATGAGATTCCTTAGTGACCTTAACCCTTTGAACCAAAATACTCAAAACTTCTTAGATGACTTAGACCAATTAGGAATACCCTTAGTCATCTTCATTAGTCTTAGAACACCATGAAAAACATGATAAGTTAGGTTAATTAAAGAGGTGAAAGCTACTGTAAACAATTCAGCCCAAAAAGTAGTTTCCGATTGATCTCCGATCAATTGGACAATGGTTCCGATAGGACTCTGATCCATCAGACAGATGTTCCGATCAATTGGAATATGTTCCAAGAAGTTTGAAAAAACCCATTGGACAGATTTTCGATCAATCGGATGGGGTCCTTCCGATAAATCGGACCATGATTTCGATCAATTGAAATTTGTTCCAGAGAATTCTCTGGACAGATTTTCGATCAATTGGACAGGTCTTCGATCAATCAAAAGTGACCTCTGATCAATCGGACCATGTTTCAATCAATCGAAGATACGTGAATCTGCTCTATTTTTTACCCGTTAGAAGAAAATCTGTAAAGGCAAGGGGATTTGTTTTTGGGCTTAAGAGGGAGATTTTGAGGAGATAGAAGCTACCATTATTAAAGACCATTAGAGACTTTATTTCTAACCCATATGCAAGTTATTCTCCTTGTGATTCATCACAAGCTTGGGGCATTCAATGCTAAAATGAGAATAAACTTATTCCCTCTTGATTCCTAGGAGTTTAGACACCTTGATCATTATTATATCCTTTGTCTAAACACCACCTAGGATTTCAAATAGGTGTAACCCTCTAGGAAACCCATTTCCTACCATTTGTAGAGGTTTCACTACCTCTTCGCACCTTGGGCATCTCCAATGGAACATCACATGTAAGGGAGCTGATCTTGGAGCTGGAGTATTGGCGATGAAGTGATATCAAAGATCGGGGGAGCACAAGGAGAGTTGATTCAAGCATGGGAGAATGAGAAGAAGAAACCCGAAGCGACGCTACAACGGGGCTCAAATTCGACAAGTGAGTTGTCATTTTTAAGAGTCCATCCACTCTATTCCCGGTGGGAATTAAGTGTAGAGTTTATTTGTCAAACTCGAATTTATGGTCATTTATCGATCCTTGGCTTGTTAGTTAAGCCTAAAGTCTAGGGACATTTGTTGTTTCTTGGCACGTTTGTCTGGCTTAAATTCCAGGGACGTTTGTTGGGCCTAAACAAGTCTCCAAGGGAAGCCACCAACATGGGTGTGAACGTGTAGGTTGAGAGTAATATGTAAACTCCCCAGTTGGGTAGATTCAAGTTAAAACACCATGGTTGGGAGGAACTAGATTTAAACTCCCTAGTGAATGCCGGTGTGCTCTATTCTCATATAGTCTACTTAAGTTGCATAGATTAGGTGCTTGATTAGTTTAATCATTTGTTAATCTATGCTTGCTTAGACTAGATTACTTATTGCTTAAACCATATGCTAGTCTTGTGATTGGACCCACTTAGGCTTGAAAGCCAAAGTGTTCTTGCTTACTTAATTTAAATTGTTAAATTACATAAGTAGGTGAAAAGATTTTAAAAAGGTCATAATTACCCCCCCCCCCCCCCCCCCCGGATAGCTCCTACCCCACTCCCCTTTGAGTTTACTTCACCATCGAAGAAGATGGTCCATTCTCCTGCCTTTCTTTCGTCTTCTCCCTCTATGAGAAAAATGTCCCATCAAGGAAGAAGATCTTTAAAGGCTGGTAATCCAGCAGAGAATGTGCTGCGAGGTGGTCAGCTAGTCCTTGCCTCTTGATCGCCTTCTGAGGGACATAAGTGATGTCAAACTCAGACAATAATAGTTGTCACTTCTCCCGGTTAGGGTTGACTTCTTGAACAGATACTATAATGGGTCCATGCGAGCGAGCAAGAGGATTGGATAGGCGACCATGTACTAGCAAAGTCGCTGGGTTGCCCAAACAAGGGCAAGATAAGTTTTTTCTATGGCAGAATATCTGGTCTAGTAATCGATGAACCTGCGGCTTAAGTAATAAATCACTTGTTATTTTCTTCTAGACTTGTCATGTTGGCCGAGAATGCACCCGATCGTGTCAGTCGCCACTGAAATGTACAACAACAAAGGCCTTCCGGGAGTAGGCGGCACTAGCACTGGAGGATTTAGCAAGTACCTCTTGATCAATCATCATTCCATTCCTTTGGCGAGTTCTTCCTTGGGAGTTTAAAAGTGGGCTCACAAATGGGTGTGAGTTGAGCGATGAATCAACTGATGTACTTAATTCATCCTAGGAAACCCTGAATTTCCTTCTCGATCCTTGGGGGCGGCATTTCTAAGATATCTCTTGTCATGGTTTCATCGACTCTGATACCATCTTCGCTGACGACGAAGTTAATTAGTTTACCTCTGGTTGCGTGATAAGTATCTAATATTGTATAATTAACCCTGGTTGTTAAGAACATTATCATTGTTTTTTTTTGGGTTAATTATCCCTCATTAGGTGAATTTTCTGTCTTCAGGTAATCAAGAGATGTTGGACAAGATCTGAGCCAATCAGGGCGATTAAAGGCCCTAAAGTGATCAAGATAAAGTATGTGGCGATCCTGAAGGAAGTCGAACCGTAAAGATCGAAGGACCATCATGTTCTACGGTTTGGACAATCAAGATTGGATGTCCACATGTAGGGCCAACCGTATGTGCATCAAGCAAATGGAAACGTTTCCACCATCACACCTAAAGTGACCAGGTCTCAGCCCTCACATGTGCCAACATGGAGAAGGCTTCAACCTTCTTCACATGTCTAGCAAGGCGGGCCATCACACGATCATCTAGTAGGTGGACCCCACATGCCATCCACGTCTATCATCTAGCATTAGTGGATCATCATCTCGAATCCAGCACATGTGGATCCATCAGGACAGTGGAGATGTCTCCATTCCTAGTAGCTGTGAAGGCCACACATCCACCATCCATCCATCAATTGCTAATCACAGCAATAGTCCCACACGTGCAGCATGTGCAACCGTCCAGCAAGTGGACCCACTTTGCACAGCAATCCAAGCCTTCAAGCAGCTGATTCAGACCTGCCGTCCGTTAAAGTTTGTGGCCCACCTCATCTCCTCAGCGTCCATCATGGAGGCCCACCATCATTCTCATGTACAAGGGCTGGGCGTCTAAGCACGTGCACAACAGTGGAGCTAAACCACCTTCATCAACAATCCATCTCCACCCACCTCCACACGTGCATCAGCACCCAGCAAAGGCAGCGTCCATCCAAGCTGTGGACCACATGCCAGCACGTCCATCATCAAGCATCCAGCACCGTCCATCCAATCTGCAAACTCACATGTGCTGCAATCAACGTCCAGTAGTGGACGTCCGTCTAGCCATCTTCAACGTCCAGTCCACCTTCAATCACCAGCCGTCCATCCTCCAACCATTTGCAATTCAGCCACGTCATCAACTCCATCAGCATCACCACCTTCACACGTGCAGCAACTCTCATCTAACCACCAGCGTCTTCTGCAACTGGAGCATCTCCAGCACGTGTGCAGCGTGTGGAGCCTTCATCAACGTCCAGCAACTTCCACCATACACCATCTTCACCGTCCAGCAAGTGGGCCCCACTCAGAATTTTCAACCGTCCACATGTGGTGGATCACATCATCACCATCCATGGCCAGCAAGTGGCCACCGTCCATATCATGCAGTGGAGATCAGCGTCAAAGCACTCTAGCCCTCCATCCGCCAGCAGTCCATCATCAACATCTCTCACAAAAAAAGGACGTACGTCTCCACTGTTCCAGATCCAGCCCACCATCATCGAGCCAAGCTGGAACTTCAGTCGCCCAACAGGCACAGCTGAGCCGTCCATCAGATGAATCTCCACCATCCTTTGATCAACAGCTGTGTGGAGCTAGCAAGAGAGGAGCTCTCTCTCTCTCTCTCCTCTCTCTCTCTCTCTCTCTCCCCACACATGTGTAAGGCTTGAAATTGCCACCTCACCACTGCAAGCCCAAACCTAAAAGAAAAGCTTGCTTTGGGCACTCCAAGCCTAACTCTTAACCCAAACCTAAAAAGCAAATCCATTGGCTTAGAAGTGCCACCTCATCATCCAAGCCTAACTCCATTCCCAAACCTAAAGAAAAGTTTGCTTTGGGCACTCCAAGCTTAACTCCATTCCCAAACCTAAAGAAACTTTTGGTTTAGGCTTGGAGTGCCACCTAGGCTTGGGAGCCTCTCAAAAGTCTATAAAAGGAGCTCAATTCCTTCTCATTCTCATCATCCCATCCAAGAGTTCTCTCTTCTTTAGTTTTCTTTCTTTCTTTCTTTCTTAGTGTAGAGTAGTGTAGAATTTTCTTTGTTAGTGAGTTTTAGTCTTCCATTGTAGCGTGGTTGGCTAAACCTCTAACTAAGGCTAGGGGTGAAGCCTTTGAAGAAATTTGCTGAGCTTTGATTCTTTTGGTTCAACAATGGTGTGTGAATGTTGGAGTTCTCTTTGATTGATTGGTTCGATTATCCACCTCGGCGGACTGCTATTGTTGTGTAAGCCCTTAATCTATCGTCGACTCTAGGCATGTTGGATGCTTGGGATCCCTTGCACACCAATTAACTAGTTTATGATCGATAAAGTCCCTTGATCCATTGTCGACTCCGAGCACGTTGGACTGCCTTGGATTCCCTACGGTCATCGAGCTAGTGCAGGTAAAGTCATCGATCTGTAAAATCCCTTGATCCATTATAGACTCCTGAGCACATTGGATGCTTTGGATTCCCTACGATCGATAGATGAGATCTTAGCAGTTGGATCGGCCAATTAGAGCCTCCTTATCTTGTAAGTATGCATTTGATCATATAATTTGTGATCTTATTGATTGACTTTTTGGCAAGGTAGTTGATCTGTATAATTCCTTGATCCATTGTCGACTTCGGACATAGTGGATGCTTGAAATTCCCTGCGATCAACTAACGAGTGCTTCATGGTCAAATCAATCGGTTTAGATCACCATCTTTTATGAAATATGCAAGTGGTTTAACCGTTTCATCTTCCAATTGGAATGAATCTTTATTCGATTTCAGTTGAGTTATAGTTGGACCAATGAATCAAACTTTGTGGATGAATCAAAGGTGGATCCCTAATGCCTTAGCCCATTTTTCTATTTTTGTCTTTCTCACACAACTTGCTCCACTCTTGTGGATAAATCAGATTTCATCTCTCACACCTAAACTAATTCCTCTAAGTGTTCTTAACCTCAATCCTTGTAGTTCGACCTCAGTCTTACCGAGTATTTTACTACTTCCCTACCTGCACTTGGGTGTGCAATCTTCGGGTTGTAGCATTGCGCCAAAGACACTTTTGCGAGTTTAGCTGGAGCTTGAATTTTTCTAAACGATTGAAGAGTTTCTTAAGATCTTCAAAGTGCCCTTCGATTGTGAGAGACTTGACGATCATGTCATGCATGTAGACCTCCATCTCCTTGTTCATCATCTTGTAAAACAAGGCGGTCATTACTCGCTGATATGTAGCTCCAGCATTCTTCAACCCAAACGTTATAACCCGAAAGCTAGAAAGTTCCCCAGGGCGTGATGAAAGATGTCTTCTCACGATCCTCCACGTCCATCTTGATTTGATTATAGCTAGAGAAACCTTCCATGAACAAGAATATCTTGTGTCCTGCCGTGTTGTCAACCAAGGGGTAGATGTGTAGTAGATGGAAGTCGTCTTTGGGATTGGCTTTGTTCAGATATCGAAAGTCGATGCACATCCAAACCTTGCCGTCCTTCTTTGAAACTGATACAATGTTTGCGAGCCATTCTGGGTAGTTGGAGACCACAAAAAATCCTGCATTATACTGCTTGATGACTTCTTCGTGAACTTTCAAGGCCCATTCTTTGGAATTTTTGCTTGACGGGCTTCATTTCAGGCTTTGTTGGAAAATGATGTACAACTAGCTTTTTATCGAGCCCTGGCATGTCTTCATAGAAAGATGCGAAGTTGGACAGTCTTGGCTTCAAGAATTCTATCATCCTCTGCTTGTATTCCGAAGGTAAGGACCTCCCAATACGCACCTCCCTAGAGAGCTCAGAGGATCCCAAGTTTACACTCTCTAAATCATCTGCAACTGACGTTAGCCTTAGTTTCGAACTTTCTAAGGGAATTCTTAAGTTCGAGAGCCAGGTCATCATCTTCTCCATCGAGGGCTTCGTCCAGACCCATGAGTTCGAAGTCTAACTCTAAATCAAAATCATATGAGTCAACTTCAAACTTAAGTACTTTTACGGACAAACTTGGCACGTTATTGCTCATGATTTTTGAAAGATTTTCAAGTGCTTTTGTGTTTTGAGAAATTTCTGGTGTTTTTGGATTTTGACAAATATCTTGATTTTTTGTACTTTTGAAGTATCTGATTTTTTGGCCTTTAGGAATTTTTTTGATTTTTTTGAATTTTTTGCTTCGAGGGACCTTGAGTAGGATGGTGTTGCCAACCATGATTGATCCTGACCTGGCCCGGGGTGTCGACTTCTATTTACATTGGCATTTTTTTATGACTGGAGCCCTTGGATGGCTCACCGGCTGATTCAAATGTCAGGGGAATGGCAGACCAGTTCTGTCCCCATGGTCCTGCCCCTGGCTGAGTTGGTGGATCATCATGATCTAGCTCAATGACCATGATATCTGCTGGGGAGGGTTCAAAATCGGAGTCTAACCCTGCTTCCTTGAGTTCTTCGCTCAACAATTGGAGCTCTTCTAGGTCCTCTAATCTGCTTCCGTGCGGGGTCTTGACATCAGACCAATCCAGGGTGGGCCATTTCCCTTTTTTAGTTCAATGAATGGGCGTTTTTCTGCTCCTTGCTGTTTTAATTGGCTGGTGGGGGACGCCGCCCCTGACTGATGTGTGAGATGGGTGATTTCTGCCCCTGGCTGTTTGATTCTTGAAGGGGTACCTCCTGCCCCTTGCTTTTGCTCTTTGAGAGTGATCCCTCTTTTATGCCCCTAGTCCCACTTAGTGGGTCAGGCGGTCTTACTCCTCGTATCAAGTTTCCCCCTAGAATCCTGATGATTTTGTCCCACCTGATCAGGGGCCAGATTGACTCTTGATACTGGATGGGAGAGTCGTGATCTTCTGTCAACCTCAAATTCAGGAATTGTTCTTCCAGGGTTGGCTCCTTACCTTCACAGACTATCCCTGATTTGACAAATTGGATGTGTGTGCACTTGAACGACCGTTTCTTCTTAGACTTTACAGCCCACTCCTCGAGAGATGGTCAATATCCCAACCCTCATTTTTGCTCATTTGTAGGGAGTTGCTTAATTATCAGTACCTTTTTCGTGAAACTCGGTATGGTAATTGAGTATTTGACGCTCAGCAGGGGGAATGACATAATCGGGCTTGAGAGGACATGGATTGGTGATAGAATTTACAGTTTCAAACTTGAAACTGTTATATGGTATGTCCTCCTCAAAGTGTTGAATGTCAATTATTAGGATATCTAGCTCTGGAGCAGCGAATGCTGTAGGCATGATAAACTTAGGTTCAATAAGAATGGAGATGACCTAATTCTCAAAGGGATATTTGACCCGTTGATGTAAGGTTGATGGTATGGCTCCAATTCCGTGAAGCCAAGGTCGTCCTAGTAGGAGGTTAAACGAGGCAGAGATATCGATGATTTGGAAAGTAATTGTTAATATTTCTGGCCCAATTTGCACCTCAATGTCTACCTCCGCCTTTAGTTGCCTCCGAGAATTATTGAAGGCTCTCACATTCATGTTGCTGGGTCTGTAGGAGGATGGTTCAATCCTAAGACAATCGACAGTCCTCATTGGGTAAACATTCAGGCTTGAGCCATTGTCGATGAGAACCAATGGAACCCTAAGGTCCTTATGGCGTACGGCTATGTTGAGTGAACGCCTATGATTGCGACCCTCAGGCGACACCTCCTCATTAGAAAATGTGATTGCTCGAGGAGCAAGGAGTTGTCCTATCATGTGGGTGTTAGTGCACTTTTCTGTGGTATACTAGTGCACCTTGTTTGTCAATTACTTAGGTCAGTGAGTCTAGTGTCGGTTGAGCTTAATGAAGATGAAGACCGAAGACTCAAGTGGCCCTGCTGCATCAAGGAAGAAGAATCAGGTAAAAGTGATGCCTTGATGTGCCTTAACCTTGACCAAAACCTAACCCAAAACCTCTTAGATGACTTGGACCAACTAGGTATACCCTTAGTCATCATCATTAGTCTTAGAACTCCATGAAAAACATGATAAGTTAGACTAATTTAAGAGGTGGAAGCTGCTTGTAAACAAAACAGCTCAAAACAGCAGTTTTCAATTGATCTCCGATCAATCGGACGTTGGTTCCGATAGGACTCCGATCAATCAGATAGAAGCTCCGATCAATCGGACAGAAGCTCCGATCAATCGAAAATTTTTCCAGCAACCTTGAAAATCCACTGGACATATTTCTGATCAATCGGACAGTCTTCCGATCCATCGAAGGGGTCCGTCCGATCAATCGGACAGTGCTCCGATCAATCAGAATATCTTCCAGAGACTTCACTGGATAGATTTCCGATCAATCGGATTTGTCTCCGATCAATCAGACAGGTCTCCGATCAATCGGACCTTCTTCCGATCAATCGGAGATGCGCGAATCTGCCCATTTTTTGACCGTTGGAAGAAAATCTATTTAAGATGGGGGATTCGTTTTTGAGCCAAGAGAGGGAATTTTGAGGAGATAGGAGCTACCATTGTTGAAGATCATTAAGAAGCCCTATTCCTAACCCAAACAAGTGATCTTCCTTGTGATTTATCACAAGTATGGAGCATTCAAAGCTCAAGAAGAAGATGCACTTGTCCCTCTTTTGATCTCTAGAGATTGGATTGATCTTGATAGTCATATTCCTATCCAATACTCTATGATGAGATCGTTGTAGGTGAGACTCTCTAGGTAACCCATTCCCATAAGTTGTAGAGATCTCAAACCTACCTTCCCTAGCACCTTGGGCATCTCCAATGGAGTATCACATGCAAGGTAGCTGATCTTGGAGCTGAAGCCTTGGCAAAGCAGCGGCGTCAAAGATCGGGGGAGCATAAGGGGAGCTGATTCAAGCACGGGAGAGCGAGAAGAAGCAACCCAAAGCGGCGCTACAAAGGGGCTCAATCCGACAAGTAAGGTTGTCTTGTTAGGAGTCCATCCACTCAATTCCTTGTGGGGGTTGAGTGTAGAGTTTGTTTGACAAACTCGACCTAGGGTCGTTAGCCGATCCTTGGCCTATTAGTTGGGCCTAAAATCTAGGGACGTCAGCCGTTCCTTGGCACGTTAGTTGGCCTAAACAGAGTCTCCAAGGGGGAGCCACCAACACGGGTGCAAACGTATAGGTTGGGAGGAACCTGTAAACTCCCCGGTTGGGTGGATCCGAGTTAAAACACCTTGGTTGGGAGGAACCAGATTTAAACTCCCCAGTGAATGCCGGTGTGTTCAAAGGGGTTGAGTACTTGAACCGGGAGTGGAGTAGACAAGTAGTGGAACCACTATACATCCTTGTGTTTGTGATTGATCGTGAGCACATTTCTCTTTATGCATTGTGTTTAATTGTTAATTATGTATGCTTAGTTAGGAATGTATGCTTAGCACTTGATAGGCACATCCACACTCATAAGATGTACTTTCACTACCTCAAGTAGACTTGAACTTATTGATCCATCCTCATTCAAGTCTATTTGAGTAGCATAGATTAGGTTCTTCATTAGCTTAATCATTTATTAATCTATGCTTGTTTAGACTAGGTTGTTTATAGCTTTTATCATATGCTAGTCTTTTGATTGGACCCACTTAGGCTTGGAAGCCGAAGTGTTAATCGCTTACGTAGTTCAATTTGTTAAATTTGTTAAGTAGGCGAAAAGATTTTTGACAAGGTCCTAATCACCCCCTCCTATAGGTTTAGCCATAATTCTAGTTGCTCTTTAAGCTTCCGCACGTGTATGCATAGGGTGTCGTGTTAGACTACCCGACGCAATTTTAGTGGGCGACCATTTCGGGTGGTACATCTGGAGAGATATGTGCATTGTTTAGAGTTTTTGCAAACATTTCTCTATGTACTCTTGATGTACACAACAACTTCCAAATGGATATTTATGTAGGGATAATCTTAAGCCGAGTTGCTACATCGCAGGCGGCCTCAGTTTTGTTAGCCAATCTTGATAAGGCTCCTCGAGTGTCATTCCTATTTTGATTTTCTCTCTGAAAACACCTCCCGTTGGGGTTCATGTTTCCGATCTCGGCACATTCATGATAATGCCATGGTACTGCCTTTTCATCATAGGAGGGGACCATTCTCCCTTCTAAGAATACCTGCTCTTGAGGAGTTGGAAGCAACGGTGCCGTTGTTGATGTTGGGGTATTCTGTGGAGGCTGCGAAGGCCTTCCTTAGAGTACTACCATTTCCTCTATTGGGATCAAGCTTGCTTGGGATAGAGCCAATTATCCCGCTGCGGGACCCAGAACACTCTTCTGGGATATGTTCTGTGAGGAGGGAGACCTTGCAACATGTGCCAATTGATGAGGTAGGAAGGAAGCGCTAGGAGGTTGCGGTTGAGCTAGGGGATTCCCTTGCAAGATCAAAGGTATGGGGTCTGGATATACCGCTTACAGGATGAGAGGTTCGAAATTTGATCTGGCGGGACTTCCTTCTTACCGAAAGATGAAATCTAGCAATGGGGGTGTCCCTTGTAAGATGAGAGGTTTCGATGCGGGACTTACTAGAGCTGCCTCTAAGAGCACTGGATGCAGAGAGGATGGATGGGGTAAGAGTGCCCCTTTTAGGACTAGGGGCTCTGGTGTTGATGGTGCCCCCTCCAATCCCCATGGTCAGCTGGTCGGATCAGATGTAATTGCCTGGATGGACTGATCAGGAGAAAAGGGATAAGATGAATGCTCATCTTCAATGTTGTTGATGGTAGAGGTGCCCGATGAGCTGGGTCCTACCGAATGCTATGGAAGGGGATTTTGGAGGATGTTAACAGGTGTTGCAATGTTGGCCTGGGGGTGATCATAATCTTTTGGCCGTCAATCAGATCCTAGACCGCATGCTTTAAAGTCAAACATTGGTCCGTGGAATGGCCTCGAGTTTGATGATATGCATAGTACTCGTTCTCATTATAACTGGGTGTGTTAGAACTAGAAAATGGATACGATTACATTTTCTGAATGTTGTGTAATATTGCTCTAGGGGTTCTGAGTAATGGAAACATTCATAGACGATCACAAACATTCACAAAAGATACACAAGAAGAGATATCACAAGGCGAATTTTATTCCAGAGATCCTGAGATCTTGTACATTCCAGGCCGTGATCTGGCACGAGCCCTTAATTACATCGAATGATCGATGACCCTTGATTAAAAGGTGAAAGACTAGTCAGCGGGGACTATGGTCTTAGAGTTTGTAGTCGTAGAGACCTGCATTTGCTTTGTTATGTACTGAACCCTCTTTATATTAGCCAGATGTCTATGTCCCATGTTTTGGCTGGAGATCCAGGCTGAGACTATCAGGTTTATGACTAAGAAGGATGACTCTGGGCCCGCGCCTGTCATGTATGGACAGGTGACCTTAGGAAGTCCAATCTATAGCTGTGTATACCTACGTAGCCCAACTGACGAATGTCGTTTGAATGGATAGGGCATCGACTGTGGTGTTGTGACAGTTCATAACAATTGCTTTGTAGTGAATTGAAACTCTTTGATATGCTTTATCGTGATAACCATAGTCCCGTTTGCCTAGCTTTCAACCCAAATTGGGTCACATCCTTACAGTAGACATGAATAATGATATATTTACATAGCTCTGGATGCTGGCGGCTTCTTTCCGAGAAGTCATTTCATTCAACGCGTCGAACCGGGTCGAACCTCGAAGATGCATAATTCTTCTCATTTAGAGATCTTAGGAACGTTCATTTGACCGTTCCATTGCGTCCGGAACGCTCGAAATACCCAAAATAGGCTCAAGCAGAACTTGAAAACACTTAAAATTGAGTCCAGTACACTCGTAAACATGTTCTGTAATTGGCTGATTTTTTAGGTGCGTGGGACTTAATTTATGGGTGCGTGAGCTCCAACGCACCTTAAATTAAATGCCTGATTTTTGTTGAATTTAGGGGTGCGTGGAGCATTTTTCGGGTGCATGAGAGTCCAATGCACCTTGAAAATACTTGTCCGAATTATGTTGAATTTTCGGGTGCGTGGGACTATTTTCAGGTGCGTGGGAGTCCACAGTTATGATTTTTTATAATCCAGACCTGCGGTGGTATTGGTCGGAGTGATCTTCCGGTGAGTGATACCGGTGATCGGAAAGGGATTCCAGTGACTGAGAAAGTTTTCCGACGGTCGGAAAAGGATTATGGTGACAAATCCCAAATACTTAGGGGATAATGGCTCTCTCTCTCTCTCTCTCTCTCTCTCTCCCCTAATCTGTACAAATGAACAGTGGAAGGGGGTATTTATACCCGAAAATACCGGACAACGACTAATGAGGAGCTGCCACGTATGACGCACCCCCAAAAGCCTTCGACATATCCTCAAATAGGCGCGTGGGAGCTCCGACGCACCCCAAAATGATATTTTGAAATGTGCTGATTTTATGGGTGCGTCGAGCTATTTTTTGGGTGCGTGCGAGTCCAATGCATCCAAAAAATATTATGCTGGTTCTTGGTGATTTGATGGGTGCGTCGAGCTATTTTTTAAACGTGTCAGGCATTTTTGGGATGCGTCAAGGTCCAATGCACCCCGAAATTGAAGTTCTGGATTTACTTAATTTATAGACGCGTCGAAGGTATTTTTCGGATGCGTCAAGCTATTTTTCGGATGCGTCAGAGGTGAAATACATCCTAAAATACTTCTTGAATTTTCATGAATTTAAGGGTGCGTTAGGCTGAATAAATGGGTGTGTTTGACGTACTCGTGATTTATAAAATTGAGTTTTGCAAAATGAAGAGTTCGCAGGGCCCGCCTTTTGGCCTATCGTCATGCACTGCTTATTATAATTCATAAAGAAGGTGTCTGCTTGATTTTGGGTGGTTTTGATCACAGTGATTCATGGGGCCCACCGGAGAAAATGGCTAAGTACTGGATCTTTTGCAAATCTTACTATCTGGGTGCAGTTGGGTGGTATTTTGTGGAATTATCTTAAGATACGCGCCCAGTTGATTCGTTCCGGAGGGTATTGACTTTTGGGACCCCAATAGGGTGGGAAAGGATTTGGCAAATGTCTGGGTTGGAGTGGTGTGAGAAGTTGTTTCTGCACTAGCGTTGCCATGATTTGGCTGTATGTTTGTGCTAGTGGAGTAAACTTCCTAGCTAACATCGCCTACCGATTTTGATAGGGATATTGTGCATTCCCCATTTGTTGTTGCTAGCTGCTGTTGAGGTGGTCGTGGCTGATATCCTTGTTGGGGTTGGTGTGGACGGTATTGCTGGTATTGTTGGCTTTCTTGTTGGGGAGCAGTCTGATTGCCTTGAGCAGAGGCAACAATATTATTTACCTCTGTTGCACATTGGATGGGGACATTACCAGTTCCCATTCTCGTATCCAATGGGTTTTCCCTCAAACTTGTTCCGTTTTACCGGGGCAGCTTGATGAGGCCACGGGAAGATCATCACAGCCCTTATTTCGGCTTCTACTTGTTCCTCGGCACGGATAAGCTAAGAGAAATTCACATATGGATAGGAGATTAGGTATCTAGATATACTCAGGTTCGCCGAGTGGACGATCATGGAAATTTGTTCCTGCTCATCAATGAGATTCCTCATTCTGGTGGACATGGCTCACCAACGCCTAACGTAGGCAGATAGCGATTCATCACTTCTTTGCTTCAAAGCAGCCAAGTCTGCTCTCCTTGGCGCTATATTCAAATTGGGTGGTAATGGCTTGGGTAATGGCTAAGGCTTGAGAATGGGTAGGCTTGGCTTGGGAATGGGTAGGCTTGGGTAATGGTGTTATATTGAAAAGTGGTAATGGCTTGGGTAAGGTTAGGGCTTGGCCAATGGCTTAGGGAATGGGTAGGCTTGGCTAATGGCTTAGGCATGGCTAAGGCTTGGGAATGACTTGGGTATGGCTAAGGCTTGGGTGGTAGGTTTAAGGAATAGGTGCTTATAAGTACTCAGCAGCTGTAGTTGTTTTCAACCTTTGAGATTTTGTAATAGATGTCAAAAGGTCACATTAAAGAATCTATAACAACCACATAGTAACAGCCATTGTAATTGTAACTTCTGGGAGAATGAAGAACTTTGTAACAGATGACCTTCGGGAAAATGGAAAGGCTTGTAACAACAAAGGATTTATGTCTATCTAGAATATATAAATAGGTGTTCTATGTAGCCATTTTGGATGACTCAATCAGAAATCCAGCAACAAGAGTATTTTGCTTCCTTCATTTCTTGTGTAGTAGTTCAGAATTTTTTTTCCAAAGCTTTTTAAAGCCAACAAAGTGGTATCAGAGACACTGGTCCTAGGTGCCAATTCCATAGTCTAGTGAAGATAGCCACCATTATTCAACCCCAAATTCCGAAGTTGTCAAAAGATAACTATGAAAATTGGTGTATTCAAATGAAGGAGTTGTTTGGGTAGCAAGATCTATGGGAGATCATCACCGATGAGTATGTAGAGTTCACTACCGAGCAAGAAGCTGCCTACACCGCCAATAAAAAAACCTCCCTTAAAGACTAGAGGAAGAAAGACAAGAAGGCTTTATTCCTACTCTATCAAGGTTTGGATGATTCAACCTTTGAAAGGATCGTTGAAGAGATATCAAGTAATTAAGCTTGGGATATCCTAAGCACTATCTTCAAAAGGGTTGATCGTGTGAGGCGAGTTCTGCTACAAACTCTTAGAGCTGAGTTCATGGCAAGTCATATGAAGGAAGGTGATAGCATTTTCAATTACTTTTCATGATTACTTGTTATTGTTAATAACTTAAAAAGAAATGGTGAAAAGATTGAAGACATTTGTGTCATTGAAAAAGTTCTATGATCCCTCACAACCAAGTTTGAACATGTAGTTGTGACTATTGAAGAATCGAAGGATCTTGAAAAACTCTCGATCGAGGAGCTAATGGGATCGTTGCAAGTTTATTATAAGCAATGTATGCAAAAGAATACCAGTTCCATGGTAGTGGAACAAGCAATCGAGTCAAAATTGACTCTAATCAAGCAAAAGGCCGGTTGTGTAAATTCACAACGTGGTGGCCGTACTAATAGTAATCGTGGAAGAGGCCGAGGGTGAGAAAATTATCAAAGTTATGGCTAAAACCATCAGAAGAATACTAATTACCATGGAAGATGAATTGGTAGAGGCAGATCCATGTGTGGACGTGAAAATACAAAAAATATTCAATATTACAATTGTAACAAGTTCGTCCATTATGCCTCAGACTGCTGGAGCAAACCAATAGATCAAGATGGGCATTCCAATTATGCAGAAGCATCAAATCATGAAAAAGTAGACTCCACACTTCTTCTTACATAAGAAGAGGCGGTTGCTCAATATGACGTGTGATATCTTGACTCTGGAGCTAGTAACCATATGTGTGGAAGGAAGGAATTTTCGTGGAACTTACAAAAGATGCTCGTGGGAACGTAAGTTTGGGAGACTCATCAAAAGTTACTGTGAAAGGCAAAGGAAAAATTAATTTTTAAAAAAGATGGTGCACCAAAATATATCTCCTATGTGTATTATGTGCCGAACATGAAAAGTAACATACTTAGTGTTGGTCAGCCTTTAGAAAAGGGGTATGTAATACACATGGAGAACTTCTCTCTCTCTTTGAGAGATGCGCACAGAAGACTTGTTGCACAAGTCCAAATGGTAAGGAATCGTATGTTCCCGCTCCATATCAATGCAAGACTTGAAAATTACCTCTATGGACATGTAAAGAATGTGGCATAGAAGTGACATCTTCGTCTTGAGCATCTCCATTTCAGTGGCCTGAAGCTGTTATCTTCATCAAGTATGATACATGTCTTGCTAGCCATTGAAGCTCCAGAACATGTGTGTGAGCCGTGCACACTTGGCAAGCAACAAAAAAACTCATTCCCAAATGGTGTGTCATGAAGAGCAAAAGAGCCATTACAGTTGGTTCACACAGACATTTGTAGACCATTTGAGACACCCTCTCTCGGAGATAATAAATACTTTATTACTTTCATTGATGATTTTAGTAGAAAGAAAAATATGTTGCTTTCACTGTCTTAAAATAATTCAAAGTTTGAGTTGAAGTTGAAAGTGACTACAAGATCGAAGTACTTAGATCTGACAGAGGTGGAGAGTACACCTTAAATGCATTTCAAGACTATTGCAGGGAATAAGGCATCAAGCAGTAGCTTACAACAGGCTACACGCTACAACAGAATGGGATAGCAGAATGGAAAAATTACACCATTCTCGACATGATGAGGACCATGTGAAAGAAAAAGGAATGCTGAAGAATTTCTAGGCAGAGGCTGTTGCATGTACTACCTATTTGCTCAATATGTGCCCCTACAAAAAGTGAAAGAAACATGACACCACAGGAGGCATGAAGCGGCTACAAACCAAGTGTGGCATACCTAAGAATCTTTGGGTATGTTGCGTACGCCCAAGTACCATAGGCGTAAAGGAAGAAGCTCGATGATTATGGAGAAAGAGGCATTTTCATCGGTTATAGCAAGGAATCCAAAGCTTACAAACTCTACAATCCACTTACCAACAAAGTGGTGGTGAGTAGAGACGTGGTCTTCAAAGAGGAAGATGCATGGAATTGAAAAAAAGAAGAAACCACCAAAGGAAATCAGTTCGAAGAGAAAGAATAAGAAGAAAAGCATGAAAGTCTGGAGAAGATTGCTACAACACCCTCTTCGGCCACATCCTCAATTCGCAGAAGTCTAGAAGGACATTCCATTTCTATAGGGAGTACTTCATCAGCTAAGAGTTCTGCAAGCTCTTCTTCATTCATAACTCCTATCAAAATGAAGAGTTTAGAAGAAATTTATTAGCAAATAGCAGAAGTTAATTTTTTCTGCTTGTACGCAGATCATGAGCCCGTAACATTTCAAGAGGCCATAAAAGAAGATTGTTGGAGATTTGCTATGGAAGAAGAAATCCATGCCATCGAAAAGAATCATACTTGAGAGCTGACTATGTTTCCTCAAAGCCAAAGAACTATTGGTGTCAAATGGGTGTACAAGATCAAGCGTACGGCCGATAGAGGGATTGATAGCTATAAAGCAAGGCTCGTGGCTAAAGGCTACAAACAAAAGTACGGCGTGAACTATGAAGAAGTTTTTACTCCAGTTGCTGGACTTGACACTGTAAGGATAATAATCTCTCTTGCTGCCCATCATAGTTGGAAAATCTACCAACTGGATGTGAAGATTGCATTCTTGAATGGAATATTTGAAGAAGAGGTCTATGTTGACCAGTCTGAAGGCCTCATTGTAAAAGGAGGAGAGCACAAGGTATATCATCTGAAGAAAGCCTTGTATAAGAAAGCCTTTTATGGGTTAAAGCCAGTGTTCACAGTATTGGTATCGCGTTACGTTTCGCACCCTTGGGATATAGATACATATCGCGTATCGCTAGGGATATATCGGTTGTATCGCGTAATATATCGCACTTTTTGGGAAACATAAGGAAACATTGTGAAATTGATTAAAATTTTCAATGAAACTTCAGAGATTGTTAAAATGGACCTTAATACACACATTTAAATTTAATATGTAAAAACGAAAGTCCACATAATGGAGTTCCTTTGTAAAAGGATCCTAAGCTATGCGTTGTCTGATTGAATTGATGCAACTATTGTTTAAATTGATGCCATAAGATATGTAAATATAAGAAGACATTAATGAAAACACAACAAATTCATTGACAAAGTAAAACAAGCAAGAGAATTGAGAAATATAACTATGAATTATACAACTCACTGAGTATCCTCCAAATACAGTTTTGACTATCCTAGTTCAGTGCAATGCAAGCTACCCTATATGGCTTAAATCTATATGAGAACTCAACAAAATCTAAAAAATGGCTAACTAGATTTAACAAAATATGACCCCTTCTTAGAGTTGGTACGCGGGTCAAGCTGCCGGGGGTGCAAGGGGTGGCGCGCCCCTACCCGGGGTTTG
The DNA here is from genome assembly GCA_003013855.2 of Liriodendron chinense. Taxonomy (NCBI): domain Eukaryota; kingdom Viridiplantae; phylum Streptophyta; class Magnoliopsida; order Magnoliales; family Magnoliaceae; genus Liriodendron; species Liriodendron chinense. The sequence continues at coordinate 1,213,557 of PVNU02000100.1, read as the reverse complement.
GGGTGGAGCGCCCGAAAGCCCTACAATTTTTTTTTTTTTAATTTAGGGAGGAGAAACTAGAAGAAAATCGAACAAAAAATTAATTTTTTTTCAAAATAATGAGGGACTCTTGTGTGGCTGGACGATACCTGGACGATATCGTCTAGGTATCGCTGATATTAAGAATCCATTAAAAGAAATATGGATGATATCTTAGCCAATATCAATATATTGCACGATATTATCGATATCGGCCGATAATATCGTCAATATGCAGAAACGGGTGGAATTTTTTGTATCTCTAGGGGGTTTTCGTATCGTCGACTAGCGATATCGATACTATCGGAAGATAGTATTGATACTGTAATCAGTGGTTAAAGCAAGCCCCACGTGCTTGAAATGCACATATTGACAACTATCTTCAAGAAAACGGCTTCGCCAAATGTCCATATGGCCATGCGATCTATATTAAGAAGAATGATCATGGAGATATGCTCATAGCGTGCCTATATGTTGATGACTTACTTACAGTGAACAATTAGCAAATGTTTCATAAATTCAAGCCTACTATGTTCAAGGAATTCAAGATGACTGATGGTGGACTTATGTCATTCTTAAGCATCGAGGTCAGACAACAACCTGATGACATCTTTATATCACTAAAGAAGTATGCAAAAGAACTACTTGAAAAGTTCAAGATGACCGACTGTAATGCTGTAAATACGCCTATATCAACGAGATTGAAATTGACAAAAGAATGAGAAGGAAGAAGCATGAACTCTACTATATTCAAGAGTCTAATTGGAAGCCTCAGGTACCTCACAATCATAAGGTCGGATATCGTCTACAATGTTGGACTTCTAAGTAGATATATGGAAGCACCAAAGGAATCACACTAGCTCGCTACAAAAAGAATTCTTAGGTATATCAAAGGATCCATAGAACTCGGTCTTTTCAATCCATATAATGATGAAGTAAAGTTTTATGGATATTCAGACAGTGATTGGGGAGGTGACCAAGATGAAAGGAAAAGCACCATAAGATATGTTTTCTATGTTGGGTCGACGGCATTTACATGGAACTTAAAGAAGCAAAGTGTTCTCGTCTTATCCACATGTAAAGCTGAATACATGGCGGCATCATCCATGATGTGTGAAGCAATTTGGTTGAAGAACCTGCTGAAAGAACTAAAATATCCATAAGAAGAGTTCACAACCATATATGTAGATAATAAATTTGCAATTGAGCTCGCCAAGAATCTAGCATAGCATGGAAGAAGGAAACACATCGACACTAGGTATACCATTTTTTAAGAGATCATGTGAAGCAGGAAATGATAAAATTAGTATATTGTCATTGTACGAAGCAAGTGACAGACATTTTCACAAAGGCGTTTCCAACAAAATCATTCAAATGATCAAGGGAGATTTGGAATGAAGATGCTTTTAGTTTGAAGGGGAGTGTTGGAAGCTGTTTTCAACCTTTGAGATTTTGTAACAGATGTCAAAAGATCACATTAAAGAATCTATAACAATCACATGTAACAGTCATTGTAATGGTGACTTATGGGAGAGTAAAGAGCCTTACCTTTGGAAAAATGGAAAGGCTTGTAATAGCAAAGGAGTTATGTTTATCTAGAATCTATAAATAGATGTTCTATGTAGCCAATTTGGATGACTCAATCAGAAATCCAACAATAAGAGTATTTTGTTTCCTTCCTTTATTGTCGAGTAGTTCAGAAATTTTTCTCCAAGGCTTTGTAAGGCCAACAAAATACTTACAACTGAAATATGGATTTACCAGTCCCTTTTAGGAATAGAGAATTCTGCCCAAATTGGTTTATTGACTAAAACTTTATTCTACACTACTCAAATCAATATTCCACCCAAAGAACCGAGTTTCAGCTAGTTACTCTTGGCTCGGGACATATCTTTTGATCATTCCCTTATTTTCAAGGGCCTAAATGCTAAATCATGGGTCGAAATGTATTACCCAAACTTCTGTTCTCATTAATTTGGGTTGACGCAATGAATTTCGTTACTCATTTGTCCCCTTACTAAGAACCAGGCCCCTATTGACCACCCAATCGTCAACTTAGCCGACAAATATGTATCACTGGCAAATGATTATAAATGCAATGTCTTGAATTTTTCATTAACGAATTTGCCAAATTGACCGTCATTGATTGTTTCATTTAGATCATAGTGGTCATCTTACTACAACAAAAAAAGTAGACCAAGTTGCTCAATGAGCTGATCCCATGGTTGGCTCCTTTAGAACTTCCTCCAAAACTGCCATCCTCATAGTAAAAAACGAATAAGTGGGTGACGGTTTCTCCTTCCTCGAACTGCTGAATCTTTCAGTGAGATTTTCATGCCTGAACGCGATTCGGCCGTAAAGATGAAAAAGAAAGAAGGAAACGTACCAACTGCCGATCACAAAAGGGCAGTGAATAAAAGCATTGCATACCACATCAAGTGCATTAGGAAATTTAAAAGATTTTATAATCTAAAATGGAATCCAAACAAATCCCTGGCCGACTTGGAGGCTGAATTAAGTGAAGCTGACACAAAGCACGAGAAAGTGCATACTAGTAAGTGCTTGCACGCTGGAGATCGGATAGAGAACTATGGAGACATGATCCGGAAAACCGTGCTTCATATTTAACTCATTTTAATAAACCCATTCCTCCCATGCCAACTTCCAAACTAGTTTTGGCAGACCCTTCTGATTCTCTTGAAGGACAGCAGAATGTCGGAGTGGAGTTCACTGGCTTTTATGCAAACAATAGAGAAATAAATATCTTGGTTAGAGTACTACGATCCTCTTATTGATCCAGTACGAAGCTTTGTACGGTAAGCGGCATATATATGTGGATGCCTTGGTCTAATAGTAAAGCCTGCCCACTCAAAAGGTGGACCACGGTATTCGGAACAAAGGGAAGCGGATTGCGTGGTGCCCTACACACCTCGGACCTACGTGGTGGTGTGTTGACGTCACCAAGTTCTGTAGGCCCCACCATAATGTGGGTGTTATATCTGAACCGTACATCTGTTTGGCGAGAGGACATCACCAAGTTCTGTGGACCCCACCATGATGTATGTGTTATATCCAAACCGTCCTTCCATTTGGCCAGAGCCCCAACATGATGTTTGTGTTATATCCGAACTGTCCTTCCATTTGGAGAGAGCATTTTAAGGAATGAGCCCAAAAACGATGCAGATCGAAAGCTCAAGTGGACCACACCCTTAGTCATCCTTTTTTTTACCGTCTCTCTCTCTTATTTTATTTTATTTTTACACACAGCCGAACCTATGACCTTGTGTTGAAACACTTGTGAGTCTACCACTGAGCCATGAGTAAAGACCCTTCTTGGCTGTCTACTTGTTTTATAAAATATGACCCACTTATATGTGAATAGAGAGGGCATCTAAACTATGGGATTGACCTGAGCACCAATTGATTGTGGACCCATATGGACAGGTCTAAGTGACCAGTTTTGGACCAGAGATAGCCATTGATATTTGTTTATCCTTCTTTTTAAACCATTGCTATATATTTCTGTATTATATCCTTAGTGGGAGACATTTTTACCTCCACAATTAGTTTTCAAGAGCAGATGACTTTATGCATTTAAGGAACATGAAAATACATTTTATTTTGAGACTCTTAAAAATTCGAAAATGCATATGCCATATAATATGCGGTTTAGATTTAACCTGCAGATTCCACTGGTTTGTTTTTTCTAACTCTTCTCCCCAAAGCCACTTTTCCCAGACCCTACCTAACGGTTTACTTTCACAAACAGCAAACCAAGTGCATAGAACTTTCATGAGGTCCACCTCGTCCACAAGGTACGCTGCCCCATTCTAACCATTGAACCCAAAAATCATGACCATCCAAGTTTCAAGTAAACCATACAATAAGAAATAGTTTGGAAGGAATGCCCAACATTAGTTTTTGCGGGGCCTACTGTGATGCTTAGGTTTTATGTAATCCATTCATCTAATGTGTCTCATCGTGACGAAAGAATTACCCAAAATAATAGTAGTCTAGATTTAGTTGGTCCATACTACGTAAATTTAGAGGTTTTAGGTATAAGTTTATAGGTAACTCACTAAGAGTAGAATTAGGGTAATTTTTTGAATCAAGCCAGACAGTGTGGCTTATCAATTGAAGGATTTTGTGCATTTTAAGTTGTTTAACCCACATTAGTAAAAGAAATCCCAATAGGTATCTAACTGATGTACCCGAGTGTTTTCCAACTTTTCCTTGGCCCAATCTCTCCCTTCCTCTTCCCGTGCATCGCATGCCTCAGTATAGATTAATAATAATTGATTTGAACACAATTAGGTACTGAATTAATTAAATCATATAAACAACAATAACATCTAATGTTTGGCACACAATCCTCAGGATTACAATGGCTTGGCTACGATCAACGGTTTGATCAGTACCTTGGACAACAAACTATTTTTACCATCATAATCATCTAATGCATGGACCATTACAGTTTTCCTTCTTGTACCATTGGCAGCATTCGACACAACCTGTCTTTTCCAATTTTCATCTGGGCTCGTACAGCATGCTCGTCTCAAATGCACAAACTAGAAGCCCAACCAAAGCACCTTAGGCTGTTGTATGGCCACTATGGCTCAACCATCACTTAACCTTCCTTTCCCCAACTGATGACATCCACAAATCCCGTCTTGGTCAGCATCTTTGATCAAAGCCCCTCGTGTGCATCTCAAATGCACCCTATCTAGTGGAACTAACGTCGGTCTTCATTTCACAAGTAACATCATTCTGGCTCAAATCAAAAGCCACTGTTTCCCCTACTGCTTGTCACTCAATGCAGATGATATTGGCTGATCAGCTTATGTGGTGGGAGGCAGAATGGACCTTCTTTCACTACCATATTTTTAGCTAGGAGAGCAAAATTCAAAGGGCTATTAAATCAAACTTTGGATAATTGTTGATTTCCAAGATCAAGGAAACTGTTTTCAAGAGCTACTCTTGCAATTAGGTTTATTATATGTTGCTTGTGACCCTATGGTTCAGTGGTAGACTCACAAGAGTCACAGGCATGTGTGTGGTGTGTGGGTGCGTGCGTGTAAAAAAAAAGTTTATTATATGTTATCGACATTTGTCAAAGTTAAGAGAACACAGACACAATCACATCCATGAATGCATATGCAATTTTGTACATTGCTAGATAGAGAGAGAGAGAGAGAGAGAGAGAGAGAGAGAGAGAGAGAGAGAGAGAGAGAGAGAGAGAGAGAGAGATTTATACAAGTCATGGGTAGAGAGCAGAAATGGTGGTAAAAAGGAGGTCCCTTTTGGTAGAGAGAACCAGACGGATTCATCTGAAACTACTTAAATACCATTTTACAAATGAAACTGAGGAAGAGAAAATAAAATTAGGTCTCTTTTGATTGGGAGAAGACATTTACACACCATCTTAAATTACCCACACCATCTTAAATTACCCAAATACCCTTTCAATAGCAAATAAATCTAAATTACCCAAGTGCCCTATCAATTGCTTGAAACCCTTCCCATGTGCGTTGTTATTACATGGTTCAATTGTTATGAATGACTAATCGTTTGTGATTTCTTGCCCTGGCAATACTTTTTATGCAAACACTACATGTGCGATTATAAACCTCCAATTTTTTTTTTTTACAAGAATATAACTAAATTATTTTTATCACATGTTATTCAAGAAAGCGTTTTTACAGTTGTTACGATGTTCAAATTACTTGCAATAAAATACAAAAAGAAAGGTATGAAAATACAATTTTTTCCACTTATAGTATTCCTCACAAGTTATATAGCAATGTGTGCTCAGGTCTCACAACATTAATAACAAATTTCACTTCTTCCAAGTCCAATGTATATAAACAAATTTCACACCTTTACAGCCATATTCTAAGTATTATACCGTGCCCAAAATCGATAAAAGAGAAACCCCGCAATGCATAAGCCACCATATAAAAGATTTGGTAGTGGAAGAGAGCTATCGTCGGAGTGATCTGTGTACTTTTCCTGCATGCATCAATTGTCACATGAATAAACCATACAAAGAGATTAGCACGTGTGGGACATCTATGCGGTGCTTAAGGTGTAGCTTGATTTCCAGGTCGGTCACTCATAAATACTGATTGTTTATGGTTCTAAAAATCCTACGGTGCCAAGTAAGCCCAACTGAGTTGACTCAACAGCAGTGGAGAACGAAATGAGGCATTGGGGAGTTAGGCAAAGGCCATATCAGAAGGATTCTAACCATTTCAGAATGAGCAAGAGTCAGGTGATACATTTTCTTTTTTTCTTTCTTTTTTTCTTTTTTTTTTTTTTATCTCAATGCATACATGTAAGAGTTCATAACTGTTCATCCAGAAGACCCTAGGTTGGATGGGGCACGGCCCAAAAATCACATCAGTCAATAGGCAAAGTTTTGAGGAAAGAAAATAATTTTTTAGGAAATTGATCAATGGCCAATTAACAAACCATTTTTCCCTCAAAAGTCATCAGGATAGATGTTTAGGAGAGCTTAATGAATGTGTTCTTTGGATTCTGTTCATCCATGGTAGGACCCACCAAATTGAAACTGATCCTATTCACGGGATGCATAAGGCAGTAGAATGGTTGATGATTTAATTGTAAACTTGGTTTTTTAAGAAAAGGAGCTTTGCATTTGTTGCAACTCAGGATCTTGCCTGTCCGGCCACTCATTGGGGCCTCATGATTAGATGCTCCTATGATTTGAACCATACATATTCTCATTGCTACACAAGCTATTGTCCCAAAATCATGCTTCAGTGATGATCCTAACCTTCAATTTTTAGAGTCGAATGAGCAATTGAAATTTTCTTTTTATTGTTATCTACAAGTAGACATTGTCACAATCACAAGTTCAGCAAAATTTTCTTACAATGGCTCTTATACCATAGAATTCACAACATGGGCGATTGCTCACATTGGATCGCTCTGCATGTGGGCCCCAATGGGCATAGACATGGGCATGGATTAGGTACTACCCCCGCCTGTTCGGAGCTCGGGACAGGCGGAGGCTCCAAGGGGCCATCATAATGTATGGATTTTATCTACACCGTCCATCCATTTGTTCATATCATTTTAGATTAGTACCCCAAAAATAAGGCAGATCCAGTGCTCAAGTGGACCAAACCACAGGAAGCAGTGGTACTAAGGACGCTGACCATTGAAACCTTCTTAGGGCCCACCATGTCATTTATTTGCCATCCATCATGTTGATATGGTCATGTACACATGGATGAAGTGAAAAAACAGATATCATCTTGATCCAAAACTCTTGTGGTCCCAAGAATTTTTCAATGGTAGGAATTTAATCTCCACTGTATGGTCCACTTGAGCCTTGGATCTTCCTTATTTTTGGGTTCATGTTCTAAAATGATTTGGAAAAATTGATGGACTGTGTGGATGAAATCCATACATCACGGTGGCCACTCGGACCCCAGCCTCTCCCGAGCTCGGAATAGGCAGGGATTGTACCTAATCCATGTCCCATAGACAGACAGTAGATCATAAGTCACAACAAAGTCAAAAGCACTTAAGTGCGAGCAGAGGTAGGTTTTGGTAATTGCTTTTGAAATTCGGGTTAGTTCAAGTAATAAATACCTTATTCAAAATTTAAGGTAAATTAGGGGCTTTAAAATTAAAGGGACTAGGCTTTTGTAATTTTCACACAGAGAAAATCTTCAGTTATGTTACTATCAGAAAACAATGCAGAAATGAGCATATTAGCATAATCAATACAACCAAACTAACCCTTGCAAAAAACTTACTTCTTCAGAGTTGTGAAGTCCAATTCCTGCACCCAAAACATCCCAAAACAACATCTCAGAATTAGTAAAACATGCAAAACAAAACATCTCCCTGCACAAACATGTATGGCAATCAATGGACTGGACTAGGCCTGGGCCGAGCCAAACAAGCACGACCTGATGGGCCAAGCCAGTTCAAAATTTGGGCTGATGCAAGCTCTGTATATTAAAGAAAAATTTGCATCGAGATACATGTTATTTGATGCCCAAAATAAGAGAAAATGCAACAAGAGAAAAGTACAAGCATAAATGACTCTAAGATGCAGATGCAACAATGGATACGTAATTGGATATATGTTAATGGGAATCAAGTGACCAGAATGACAATAATTAATTAATGATGGCGATGACAAACAGTGGTGGTGGTGATGACGAAAAAAAAAAAAAGACAGAAAGAAAAAGAAACAGCAACAATAACATTGATGACGACAACGACTACCTCTAGGCAAGATTGCAACAGATCGAAGCTCGCAAGGTTCTCCAACCCCCAAACCCTTCGGGCAATCTTGTATATTAATACTTGGAAGGTGGTTTAAGACTCCATTACGTGGATATGTAATTGGATATATGTTAATGGGAATCAAGTGACCAGAATGATAATAATTAATTAATGATGGCGATGACAAACAGTGGTGGTGGTGATGACGAAAAAAAAAAAAAAGACAGAAAGAAAGAGAAACAGCAACAATAACATTGATGACGACAACGACTACCTCTAGGCAAGATTTCAATAGATCGAAGCTTGCAAGGTTCTCCAACCCCCAAACCCTTTGGGCAATCTTGTATATTAATACTTGGAAGGTGGTTTAAGACTCCATTAGGTGGGCCACACATGATCATCAATTTAGATTTGACCATTGGATTATTCAGATTGAGCGATTCAGTGGGTCCCACTATAGTTGTTATCAATACATATAGGTTTGGGGCAGGATGCTTGAACCATGCTTCCTATATGCGGTTATTAAGTGGGATATGGAAACCGGTGGTGTGGAGACCCTAGAGGGGAGAAGTGTGATGGGTAAGTTTCTCCTTCCCTCTTTTCCTATAAATATATATCTTGGTCCTCTCACTCACATAGAGAAAACATAGAGAAAACTCTAGTCACATTGAGAGGTTTACCTAAGGGTGTAAGGTGTGGAAGTCCAAGCTTCATATTGGCGACATCGTGGCATCGGGAATGTCTTCCCTACAAGGTATGCGTTTAAGATTACAGTTTAGAATCTCCATCATTGATGTATAGACAATCCAGTTATTCCACAATTCATATTACAGTTGGTATCAAAGCCACCTATGCATCAATGTGGTGGATTTCGCAGAGATTTATAATTTTCTCCATTATTGCTTCCTTAGTGGGATTCTTGGACAAGATTGCCGTGTCGCTGGAATCCGGTGAGCACCATAACTAGCAAATTTTAGAATTAGAAAGGTTTTTTTCTTTTTTCACAAATCCCTAATTTCGGGATCATGTGTGGTCGAGCAATCCCCAGCCCTGAAGAGCATGTCCATGGAGAGGGTTTCAAACCCATTAGTTGTTGTCTGCCTCCCAGATCTGTTTTTCAGAGAAGGTAGCCATGGCTTTTAACCCCAACATTTAGATTAAAAAAAAAAAATCACAACGACCGACAACCATGGCAACCATAGCATGGGATGGGTTTCCGGTGATGCTCCTACGGCAAACCCATCTCCGTCTCCCCTTTCTCTTCCCTTTCTTCTCTGTTTCTGGTAGTTGTAGCCTGTCAACATCAATGGCAGCGCCATCTTCTTTAGTCCTAGCGGCAGCAGCCGCGATTAAGGTTATTATGGCTGGTGTAGAAGGAAATCCTTGGCAGCAATAGCCATTACTGTGATCTATGATTTGTGGCAATGAGAGAAGGCAACCATGGATTCCGACGATGATGGAGGAGGTGTCAGCGGTAGGGGTTTTGTGGCGATGAAGCTCGGACTTCCGCACCTTATACCCTTAAGAGAACCTCTCAATGGGACTAGGGTTTTCTGCGTGTGGGTGAGGGGACCAAGACATATTTATAGGAAAGAGGGCAGGAGAAGCTTACCCATCACACTTCTCCCCTCTAGGGTCTCCACACTATAGGTTTCCATATCTCACTCAATAATCGCGTATAGGAAGCACGGTTCACGCGTGCCCCCCCCCCCCAAAATCTATATGTATTGATCACAACTATAGTGGGCCCATGGGATCTGAATAATCCAACAGTCATATCTAAATTGATGATCATGTGTGGCTCACCTAATAGAGTCTTACATTCTCCCACCTGGGCTACACTAATCTCTGAAAGAAAACAAAACATTTTATTTTATTTTGTAAAATACCCTTTTATAAAACATATTTTTTTTTCAAAAGTCTCTAATGGACACCCTACTGAATTTCAAAACAATACCGATGGATAATTATGAGCAACGCTTGTCAAATCCACTGGAATCCATGGACACTGGAATCTATGGACAAAAGATCTAAACAACTAAAGTGGGTCCCATAAGGTCCAAAAGAAGGATATAACATTAGCCAGAATGTTAGGTCAAAACGATCACTAAACAGGCCTAAAGCGTGACCAAGATGTGCTTAACATGGGCCCAAAATCTGACCGATTCTCATCCATTCAAGGAGGCCCATTAACAGGGCCAACAAAAAAGCCCTTATAGATGCAAAATAGGGTCGAGAAATAAGCCCTGAATGGACTGGAAACAGACCCTCGATTAGTATGGAGTGGGCTTGGAAAATATGCCTAAAGGGCACAACAAGCAGACCCAAAAGGGCCAGCTAAGGAGTTTAGAAAATCAGACCCAAATAGCCAGCCGCTGGAGCATGATAACCAAGCCAGGGCTTGCCCCATTGCCAGTCTCCCTTCACAGCCCAACCAGACCTAAACTCCCCAAAACCCTAACCCCCTTTCGTCTCCAACAGCATCCTGGAATGGGCAGAAGAAGTATTTTATCACTTTTATAGACTACTACTTTCGTTATGGGTACTTATACCTTATTAACAACAAATCAGATGCCCTGAATTCATTTAAGATCTATAATGCTGAAGTCGAGAATTAACTTAACAGAAAGATCAAAGTTATTAGATCCAACTGTGGTGGTGAGTACTACGGAAGGTACGACGAATCTGGGCGTAATCCAGGGCCATTCGCTAGATACCTACAAGAATGTGGTATCGTCGTCCAGTACATCATACCTGGTACCTCAGAGCAAAATGATGTAGAGGAAAGGCATAATCGCACCCTAAAGGACACGGTGCGGTCTGTGATTAGTAATTCAACATTGCCAGAATCTGTGGGGTGATTCACTGAAAATGGTTGTGCATATCCTAAATAGGGTCCTAAGTAAGGTTGTAATGAAAACTCCATATGAATCGTGGAAAAGGCGAAAGCCTAGTTACAGTACTTTCATGTATGGGGTTGTCTTGCAGAAGTCAAATCATATAACCAACATGAAAGAAAGCTTGACCCTAGAACGGTTAATTGTTTATTTATAGAATACCCAGAAAGATCTAAAGGATTCAGATTTTATTGTCCATCCCATTCCATGAGAGTTATTGAGACTGCGAATGCTAGGTTCATTGAGAATACTGAAGATAGTGGGAGCACGAACTTGAGAAATATTGTATTTGAGGAAAAACGGATTGTGATTCCTACCACAATCATTCAGAGTAACATGGCCATCTGTCCATAGGGAGAGAAGATCTGCAATTTCAGACGATTATATAGTCTATTTACAAGAACATGAATTTGGCATTGGGGTAGAAAAGGATCCTGTGTCTTTTTCACAAGTCGAACAAAGTAAGAATTCTTCTCATAGGTTTGATGCCATGAAGAATGAATTAAAATCCATGAAGGATAACAAAGTCTAGGACCTTGTTGAATTGCCTGATGGGATTAGGCTGATTGGTTGTAAGTGGTGCTCAAAATCAAACGGGACTCTAAGGGCAGTATCGAGAGGTATAAAGTTAGACTAGTTGCAAAGGGTTTTAGTCAGCGTGAAGGCATTGACTTTAAGGTGACTTTTTCACCTGTGTCCAAGAAAGACTCCTTTGGGATCATTATGGCTCTTGTAGCTCATATGAATTTGAACCTACATTAAATGGATGTGAAAACTGCGTTTTTCAATAGAGATCTAAGGGAGAACGTATATATGTTGCAGCCAGAAGGTTTTAAAACCAAAGGCTCAGAACATCTGGTCTACAAGCTTAAGAAGTCACAAGCTTAAGAAGTCCATTTATGAGTTGAAATAAGCATACGATAGTGGTACCTAAAATTTCATGAAGTCGTTTCCTCATATGGTTTCATTTAAAACACTACGGATGAGTGTATATATGTGAAAATCAATGGGAGTAAGTATAAATGTGAAAATCAGTGGGAGATGAAAGATCTTGGTGATGCCTCCTTTGTTATCAACATTCAGATTTGCTGGGATAGATCACGTGGACTGTTTGGCCTGTCACAGAGGGCTTGTATTGATAGGTTTCTCGAAAGGTTTAACATGAAAAGTTGTGCTCCTGGCCAATCACCTATTGTAAAAGGTGACAGATTTGGCCAATTTCAGTGTCCTAAGAATGACCTAGAAAAGGACAAGATGAAAGATATTCTGTATATGTTAGTAGTAGGGAGCATCATGTATGCTTAGATCTATACGCATCTGGATATTGCTTTTGTGGTTGGAATGTTGGGCAGGTACCTTAACAATCCAGGGATGAACCATTGGATAACTGTTAAGAAAGTGTTGCGTTACCTATAAAGGACAAAGGACTTCACACTCACATATCAGAGATCCGACCATTTGGAGTTGGTTGGATATACAGATGCAAATTTTACGGGCTGTCTCGACAACAAGATGCGCACCTCAAGCTACGTATTCATGATGGTTGGTGGAGCCATGTCATGGAAGAGCGTGAAACAGTCAATTACGGCATCTTCTACGCATGAAAGTGTAGTATGTATCTTGTCATGAAGCCACAAGTCAGGTAATCTAGCTTAAGAGTTTTTTCTCTAGTTTATGGGTTGTGCAGATGATCCTGAAGTCATTAAAAATCTCTTATGATAGTTCAGCTGCAGTTAACTTCTCTAACAACAACAAGCATTCATCGAGGTCAAAGCATATTAACATTAAGTACCTTGTTGTGAAGGAGAGAGTTCAGAATCATCAAGTGTCTGTAGAAATCATTGATACGAGGCAGACGATAGTAGATCCACTCACTAAAGGCCTTCCTATCACGCTTTTTAAGGAACGCATGACGTCCATGGGAGTTGTAGATCCCAAGGATGTATTTAAATAGTAAAAGTTTTCATTTTTTATCCGATTATGTACATACATTTTAGAGATCTCTTTTCTGCATTGATGATTCTATTATTTAGTTTATATCTTGCTTCTCCTTCAGTGTGCACATTCAGTTTTAAGTAAGCAAGAATTTGGTTTGTGTCTTACAGACACGACTAATAGGACCACTTGAAGATAGGCACGTATGATCACATTGGACGTGTAATCTTCATACCACACCCCATATTCATAATCCATGTCGTTGAGGTTATTGGTATTTATGACCGTGATTAGTCACACTTCGAAAAGATTAAATGTTGTGTTGACTACCACAATTCAATATCAGTGATCTTGATGGACGGGATCTGACAAGCGTTGCAAATAATTATCCAACAGTGTTGTTTTGAAATTCAGTAGAGTGCCCATTAGGAACTTTTGAAACAAATATGTTTTGTAGAAGGGTTCTTCACAAAATAAAATAAAATGTTTTGTTTTCTTTTAGAGATTAGTGTAGCCCAAGTGGGAGAATGTAAGACTCCATTAGGTGGGCCACACATGATCATTGGTTTAGATTTGACCGTTGGATTATTCAGATTGAGCGATTTAGTGGACCCCACTACAGTTGTGATCAATACATATAGGTCTGGGGCGGGACGCTTGAACCATGCTTCTTATACGTGGTTATTAAGTGGGATATGGAAACCTACGGTGTGGAGAGCCTAGAGGGGAGAAGTGTGATGGGTAAGTCGTAAGCGTCTCCTGCCCTCTTTCCTATAAATATATGTCTTGGTCCCCTCACCCAGACATAGAGAAAACCCTAGTCCCATTGAGAGGGTTTCCTATGGGTGTAATGTGTGGAAGTCAAAGCTTCATCTTGGCAAAATCGTGGCATCGGGAATGTCTTCCCTACAAGGTACTCGTTTAAAATTACAATTTAGAATATCCATTATTAATGCATAAACGATCCACTTATTTTGCAATTCAGATTACAGGTGGGTGAATAGAGTTATTGGAGTGAACAAATGCCCTCCTTATAGTCAAGGATCCCTTGGTGGTTAACCTCGTATGGTTGTATGACATGATGCTCCACATTTGGGGAGAGTGGAAGAATGCACATCAACATAAATTAACTAGGAAATTAGAAATTAGACCAACCTAGCTTAGACCAGATACAAAACCAAGCCATAGATATCTGAGTTTGGTCATGATGCTCTTATTGTAAACCTGAGTAAGGCCCAACTTACTTGTTTTTTTATCTGACCTACATATCAATGTACTAGATCTGGGGTTAGATATCTAGACCTGGTTGAACTTCTCTCAACTAACCTGACCTGATAATCTTGACGGTATAGGCCCAAACTGCAATCATGTTGTTTCAAGGTGGACATGAGGGGAAAAAATTATGCAAATTGAGGGCTACTTCCCAATGAATACTGCTACTTTATATTTGCTAGTAATTGGCCACTTCTTGTTCATTAAACTGAATATTTCACAATCAAACAAGCACACATGAACTGCTTTATTGAGAACTGCAAATTACCTCCATTGAGCTGGTCTGCATGACTGCCTCCTCCAAAAGCTTCTCCTTTACTCTTCTTTTGGAAGTCGATACTACTGCTGGTATTCATAGGTCGAGAATTACCAGTCGCTTTCGATGAACTGGCTTTCCACTCTGAACTGTTCTTAGATCTCTGTTGTCGCAATGTATGAATGAGGTTGTGTTAAAGCCACGATGAAAACAAAGAGTCTCCAACAGAACTGAAATCATTGAATCAGCAAACACATGCACAGTGCATCATTTGAAAGCACATACATTTGAAATTCATTCTACTAAAGTTTGCGTGCTCTGATTTTCTCTCATCCACACTAACGAAAGACATGCATAAGATAATCAGAAATTCTGACCATGATGCCATAGTCGGATGATACCAAGGCCATGCTAAGAATGTCACACTCAGACGATAATTCTGACCATCAATCTTATACAGAGAGTGTGGACCATTGACTGTTATTGTTTTCGTTCATTCATTTTAATGCCACCAGTCGATCATCGGCATTATCTTTCCAACATGACTTTAACCTTGGCCCATACTCAGTAGTTCCCAGCAACATCGTTTATCCCAGAAATGGACAATTCCAGTTGTCCAACCATGGATGCATGTGGGTCCCATCCAGAGACACATGCAGGATGAGCAAGCAATACAGGGAGTGCGAAAACCAATTCTTCTTGCTGAGAAGAGTGGCTTATAACTGTTCCCAAAACCAACTGTCAAAACCATCGAAAATTAGACTTGAAAATTAAACTTGAGGACCCAGATTTCTCTGTTTCTTTGTAAATTAAACTTGAAACCTCTCATCTTTGCAAGCAAGAAACCTACCTAATAACTGTGTAATCGAAACTATCAATGTTTACATTGCCAAGATCAACTGGTAAAGGTAGCAATTTGGAATTTGGTAATTTCCTCTTTATTGTAATTCAGTTTAGTAGTGCACCCAAAGGCATGTATGCAATGGTTAATCTCAAACCAATTGAACTCTCAAACACTAGTCACATATTGAGATTTGGAAATGCATGGATGGCTAGAGAACCACTGAATCGATTTCCAAGTGGGAATGTTTGAAGTTTGAAATATTTAAATCCAAAATGGCCTCTACTACCAAAATCAGGGAGTCTTTTTTACAAATTCTGGCCTTTCCTTTTGTCGCAGCATTACATTCTTGGGGCCTATCATTCAGCAATCCAAATCATTCATTTGATATGCTCCACATTGGATCCAGATGGGATAAAAATCTCCTTCCTGGAACATTCCCGTCCATTCGATTGTTGGACCTTCTCCCTTCACATGTGGACTGTTATATGAGCAATCACATCCATGATTGCAATAAAACCTCTTATATCCTTTCATATTACATACACTAATTGTTTTAATTCAGTAAACACATGCAATTTTTTTTCCAGTGCAATTCTAAATTAACTATGTGCCCCTATCAATTGCTTAAAATCCTACCCATGTCCTTTCTTGTTACATGGTTCAATTGTTATGAATGGCTAATTGTTTGTCATTTCTTGCCTTTGCATTACTTGTTATGCAAACTTTACATATGCACTTTTCCACCTCTATTTTTTTTTACCAGAACATAACTAAACTAAATTACTTTTTCATGGTTGTTCAAGATTGCATTTTTACTGCTGTTACAAGGTTCAAATTACATCTGTTCAAGATAGTGATGGTCACATTCGTAAGTTCAGTGAAATTTTCCTACAATGGCTCTTTGTTTTTTTTTTTTTTTTTGGGTTAGTACATACATGCCACTGTTAGTACACACACCCACACTGTTAGTCACGCTTCAATGCTAGCCACCCCCACGTTGGAATTCGATTACAATGGCTCTTATAGATTCACAACCATGGGAAGTTCTGAACATTGGACCACTTTGCGTGTGGACACCGATGGGAGGTGACACATCATGGATCCCAAGTCATGACAATGTCAAAGCAAACTTAGAAAAAGTGCGAATAGAGGTAGGTTTTGGTAATTACTTTTGAAATTGGTTAGGTTTCAGTAATAGTATGTTGCTATAAGAAAACAATGCATAAATGAGCATACTAACATAATCAGCACGACCCAAGTAATCTTTGCCGAAAACTTACTTGTTTAGAATTGTGAACTCCAATATCTGCACCAAACAGCCCAAAAGATACATGTCAGAATCAGCAAGGCACGCAAAACATACAAATCCATGCACAAACATGTATGACAGTCAATGCACTGGACTAGGCCTGGGATGAGCCAAACAAGCACGAACTAACGGGCCAAGCCAGTTCAAAATCTGGGCCAAACCAATGCAAGCTATCTCTATTAACCCAAAAAAAAAAAAATGCCGATATAAGTTATTTGATGCCCAAAATAAGAAGAAACACAATAAGCGATAAGTACAAGCAATTGCCCAAAATAATAAGAAAAGCAATAAGGGAAAAGTACAAGCATAAATGACTGTAAGACACAGATGCAGCAATGTATATGTAAGTTGGTATATGGTAATGGGAATCCAGTGACCAGAATGACAAATAATTTATTAATCATGGTAAAGACAACAAGATTGGCGGTGGTGATGACGACCACCATCACTACTACAGCAGCAGCAGCAGCAGCAGCAACAACAACAATAGCAACAACAACGGTAACGTTGATGATGATGACAACTACCTCTGGGCGTGATTGCAACAGATGGAAGCTCACAAAGCTCTCCAACTACTGAAGTCCTTCGGACAATCTAATATAGTGATACTTGGAGTAAGGCAAGAATGAATATAGTTGTTGCAGTGAATGAATATAGATGTGTGACATGAAAGTGACAGAATGTACATCAACATATATTAACTAGGAAATTAGAAATTAGACCAGCCTAACACAGAAAGATACAAAATCAAACCATAGATATATGTGTTTGGCCTGGATACTCTTATGCAAAACCGAAAAAGACCCAACTTATTTTATTTTTTACCTAACTTCGATCCGACCTACATATCAATGCATCAGATCCAGGGGTTGATATCTAGACTTGATTTGACTCCTCTCAACGTGACCTGACCTGATAATATTGATGGTACAAGCTCCAAACTGAAATTATGTCGCTTTCAAGATGGACTTTAAGGAAACAATGTATGAAATTTGAGGGCTACTTCCCAATGAATACAATGATACATTTGCAAGTGTTTTTCTTTTTCTTACTGATTAAACTGAATATTTTGCAATAAAACACAACACATGAATGCTTTATTGAGCACATGCAAATTACCTCCATTGGGCTTGGCTGCATGATTACTTTCCCCAACAGCTCCTTTACTCCTCTTTTGGAAATCAATACTAGGTGCTAGTATTCATGGGTCGAGAATTACCAGTCCCTTTCGGTGAGCATGCTTTTGACTCTTGAGTTTTCTTAGAATCTCTGTTTTCGCAATTCATGAATGAAGTTCTTTAAAGCCACAACAAAAACAAAGAACCTTCAACAGAACTGAAATCATTAAATCAGCAAACACATGCAAAATGCAGCATTTGAGAGCACATACATTTACAATTCATTGTGTTAAAGCTTGCTTGCATGCATGTTGTTAGTCTCTCTCTCTCATCCATGCCAATGAGAAATATGTATATGATAATCCGAAAAATCAAAACATGTATTAAGGCTTTGGTCGTCTTACTACACAGATGAGAATGTAATAGAACTGAGGCATGTTGGTCATTTTTTTGTTCTTTCATGCATTGCAATGGGTGGTACTAATGCAATAGCATCTGGGGGTCCAAATGAAGCCACAGTCAGATGATACAAAGGCCATGCTAAAACTGTCAAACTCAGATGATGATTCTAACCATCAATCTTTCGCAGCAAGTGTGGACCATTGACTGTTATTGTTTTCATTTCTTTATTTTAAAGCCGCTAGTCAATCATCAGCATAATCTAAACATCATGGTTGCCTCGGCTCATTCTCAGCTGTTCCCAGCAACATGGTTTTTCCCAGAAATTGATAATTCCAATTGTCCGACAATGGATTCACGTGGGTCTAGAGACATGCGGGAGGAGCAAGAATTGTGTGGTATGCAAAACAAATTCTGTTTTCTCAAAAGAGTGGCATATAATTGTTCCTAAAAACAAAATTATTTCAATAATTCATGTGCATTAATGGGATTGCAATGAGTAGCTATGAAAAATCCAAACAACTTTCTATTCAAGATGGAAATTTGAAATGATGGTTCACCTCGTGGCCATGGCTGAATCACCATGGTCCTCCCCTAGATTGAGCAATGCCAAGTTACTTGATAATCCCTCCATGGAGTCAGTTCTTTTGGGACTCTTAAGATGCAAAATCTTACCCTTGGAATAAAATAAGCGAGTTTATGAGGGAATTAGCAACAAGGTATGCAAGACATTAATGCCATTGCATCAAAAGGTCCTCGCAAGCGAAATTCAGCCTGTTTTGAACTCTTAATATATTAATGATTTAGAAATATAAGAGAAAAAAAATAAAGATATTCCTATAATTCTTTTCATTATCATCATAGCCTGGACCAAGTTATTTGGGTTTGGCTTAATGAATCCAGAGATATGTATCTGAGCTATGTCAATGAAACCATTGAGATATGAAATGAAGCAAAATCAAACACTAGCACATGGCTGCAATTAACGCGGTGGTAGAGGCAGCTAGGTAATTTTATTTGCCAAAAGGTGCAGTGTTTCAGCAATAAAATACCCATTAGGCACAACATCTTTTGCTTTATTCCTCATTTCAGGCTTCAACTGAGGCACAGAACCTGTACTTTGCAAAGAACTTGCTTTCATCCCTAAGCTATTCCTCTTCTTCTTCTTCTTCTTCTTCTTCTTGGCACACCCATGGATGTTGATGCCCCAAAAGTCTCACCAATTACAAGATCCTTATACTTTCCTGACAAATAGCCACATTCGAGTGGAATGAAGTCCAAAGATTGAGGAGTTAGGATCTTCCAATCTGCAAGATATCTAGGACGTCCATGGTAGGGAGAGATCGATGCTCGGGATAACAAAATTTTGGATTCTACATGTTCGCAATTCTTTTTTTTTTTTTTTAATGCACAAGAACATATAAACAACTCTCAGATGCAAAATAACAACCTACCTTAACTGTTGGGCTGAGCCACCATGTTCATTGCCCAGATTAACAGAAGCAAAATGTCTTGATAAGTCCTCCCCAAGTTTGTTGGCGCGGATGATTTCTTTGGCCAAACTCCTATCCTCCATAGCGTTAAAGAAGCATCCTCGATGCTTCGCGTCAAGGACTATTTTCTTCCAGATAGAACCACTTTTAATTAAAGTCTGCCCATTCCCCAAAATCCAAAGGCAGTGCCTACAATGGGGTAAAAAAACAGCTCCACTATATAAGTGACCTCTATGTTGTGTTTGGATGTACGATTGACTTGGATTTCAATGACTAATTTGCTGCAAGAAGTAAGTGAATGATCATATTTTTTATAATAGAAATATTATTTCCTACTTGGCTTGCTCACCCTTTGGTCCCACGTCTAATGAATTGGGCTCAGGGAAATACTGGGCGGGACAATGTTGGAGTGTGAGTGGTGTCAATGAGCTTTTAAAAGAGCCCAGTTACAAAATGAATGTTGAAGACTGGTGGGCAGTTGATTGTGAAACTTTCATCAATCTAGAACTTAAAAGCCATCCCCCACACTGCTGGGAGAAAGGCCAAGAGCTGCCTGTTTGGTAGACACCCAAAAATGAGTTCATCTCATTTTAGTAATAATAATCATGTAATTGAAATCACATTGTTTTTGTTAAGGATTAAAAAATAATCCTGATGACCAACAACCATGATCTTTAATACATAATTATGATTAACTAAAATGAGAAAAACTCATCTTTAGGTGTCTCCCAAAAAGGTGCTAAGATGTTGACGAACAAGCACGACGACTTGGTATTTTCCCACTTATTTTTATCTCAAATCCAACTTACAAATGAACATTATCACAATTTGAGATGAAATCTCCACTCTAGATAGGATAAAGATTACTACACGTTCTGCTTCACTGCAACTTAATAATATCAAAATATAAGTCAGTTGTACATCCAAATAAGCTTAATAAATGGACTTATAAGTACTTTTATTTAATGGGTTGGTGAGCAATGGATCCTAATATCTAAGTAAGAGAAGCATACCTGGCCCTGGTCAAAGCCACATTTGTCCGTTGAGTATTGGAAAGGAAACCGACTGATCCATTACTGTTTGACCTGACAGTAGACATTATGATCACATCCTCTTCGCCACCTTGAAACCCGTCAATGGACTTGACATTCACAGCAAAGTCCACATGCGTTTCATATGTTTTTCCAAGTTTCTCTCGAATTGCAACAATTTGAGCTGTGTAGGGTGAAACGACACCAACACTAACCCTCTGTCCCAAAGCAATGGATGCTGTAAAAGAAGAAATCAAAGAGAAACCATTCATGCCAATACTAAAGAAAAGAAATATACATCCTTAAGAGTGCCCAAGAAATACTCATTGTGAGTAAATGCATAACTATTAGTAAAAATGTGGTTGACGTCCCACAATCAAGAGTACAATGTATGCAATATGTATTACTAATGACTAGTATAGAATTCATTCATCTGTCACTTATGAACCAGGTGTTATTCCCACATTTCCAGGTCATGTGACTTTCCATAACGGACAAGAGGGAGGAGTTCACTTGATCCAGGTCTCTCATCAAATAGCCAGACAAAGCTTTTCAACTGTCCATATTTCCTCAAAGATTGCAATGAGGGGGTCAAGCCACACTTGATTGAAATCTCAAAAATTACGAAGGGGCACCCAGTTACCCAATGTGACAGAGGAATCAGAAGCAATGATCAAAAGATCGACTACAATCTCTAAAGAGATTATCTAAGCATCTGTGAACGGGGAGGTCCCACCTTCTAGATGATATGTCCCAAAATCAGGCTGGCATACTTATCAGGTGGGATACACATATAACAAAATTCTTTAAAATAAATGAAACATCAAGCAGAAACATAACAAAAGTGAATTAGCATGTTCATAACCCCAAGATGAAATGTTTCCAGCTAAAAGCTAACTGCAGAGGATAATAATCAACTGATTGACAGTGCACATACCTTCAGAAAGGTTTCTCAATATTTGAGAAACTGCAGCCACCTCTACCATATTCTTCTGACTATGACCTTCACCAACTGTCTCCCTTCCATCATCAATATTAATAAATGAATATGAACCGTACAAATGTTGTGAAAGGTACCACCTTTTGTGACTTTTATGCTTGACGCTTGGAGCATCAGAAATCTGGTTCCCATAAAAATTGGCATTTGGGAAAGTACTTATGGAAGGATGCATCCGGTACTGCACATTGAGAAGGTGCTTCCCATGTCCCAGTGAACTCAACCTCTCAAAGAGGCTTCTTCCAAATCCAGCTTTCTCAGAAATCTATAAGTGTAAAATTTAAAAATAAAAATAAAAATTATATCAGAAACAATATTACGCCATGAGGAACTATATGATACAACCAATCGTCAGATTTTATTGGGTTGTTCAAGTGGGGCCAACAGTTGGGTAATCAACTGGGATGTGGACTCTCTCTCTCTCTCTCTCTCTCTCTCTCTCTCTCTCTCTCTCTCTGTGTGTGTGTGTGTGTGTGTGTGTGTGTGTGTGTGTGTGTGTGTGTGTGTGTTCCTTGGCCGTCTAGTTCCTGGCCACCAAGAGAAGGTTTAGGAAAGCCCCATCAAAGGCGACTGTTTGAATGTGGACCATTCACTATAGGGCTCATCAGATCAACAGTCTTGAACCCAACCATTGGCCCACTTCTACAAAATGAGGACCCAATTAGACCCCACAATATGCAGATAAGAACCAACAGAGGAGCAAATGTAAACCTTGCTTTTAACAAGTGCAGGCAATTGGTACTCGTCACCGATAAGAATAGCATGTTGTATACCCGGTAGTTGTAATGGAATCAATGACTCACATTCTTTCAACTGAGCAGCTTCATCGATAACTACCATTTCAAACGGTTTGATCTCTAAAAAATGCAATGCAGATGAACTAGAAGCTGTGCAAAAAACAAGGGTAGCACTTTTCAAGCAAAATTTTCGAATCAAATCTTTTTCGAGGAATTGGGGTATCTGAAAATTTCTTTTAAGCTCTCTCAGAACTTTAAGACACTCATTTCGGGCCTTGCACAAATTGTTTACTCCTTTGGACTGCATAAATAATTTCTTGAGCGTCTTGTTACTGACATTATTCACTTGTAACAAGCTTTCTAAAGATCCAATCAACTGGAAAGCTGAAACCATGTTGTTGTAGTTATTTTTTGAAAGTGAAGACGATGGTAAGTGGGTACAAAAGCTTCTTATATTATTCTTCAATGACTTCGCAATGGTGCAAAATCGGATCTTGTCAAATTCCCTAAATGTCAAGGCATCCAATGCCCTCTTATCCTCCTCTTCCTTTTCATTTTCCAAATAGATTTCATACTGAGGAACAGAATCTTCGAGAAATCGTATCATTGACTCTAGCTTGTATCTCCACCCTGATTGTAGTGCAAAGCAATCTGAAAGCCTATCAATGCGGTTATTCAGAAAAATACCCTCAAAATCATCAGTAATGTTCATCCGGTCCTTATTTCCCATTAAAACTATGTCTCCCAACGGGCATAGGTCAGTAGGACATGACTCTCTCAACAACCTCAGGAGACGCGACACCACTTCTAAGACTGCGACATTCGTTGGTGCGCATACGAGTACTCTGCATTTCAATCCTAGAAGTGCCAGTAGCATTGTACCGACTGTTTTTGTCTTTCCAGTCCCCGGTGGGCCCCAGATTAGTTGAATCGAATGCTTATGCTTGCATTGCTTTGCTGCTATAGAACCCAATACTGCTCCAATTTGTGACTCATTCAGCTCGAATGAGCATAAACTGGATCGCGTTTTTTGCAACAAAACTTCGATTTTCTGTCCAAATTCTCCGGAAGAACAGTTTTTGCAACTTTTCCCAACCTGTGTAAAGAGCAAAACACAGAAACAGGTTAATCACAAAAGGCTTCTGGGTGACACGATAGTGCGAAATGCCATGGATAACCTTCTATTGTTTCAGAGAAAAATAATTAATTGCTTAGTTGTGGGATTTCCATAAATGGACTCGCCATGGGTTGTGGATGCTCGAACCATACCTTAAAAACTTGAAAAAACAAGACTCGCCTGAGTCAAATCAACAGGACCAGATTTCACCAAGACTGGAGAAAACTCTTTGGCCACGACTTGGTCAAATTGAAGTAAACCTCGACTCATACTTAAAAAATAATAATAAAAAAAAACAAAAAAAAAACTCCGAAATGGTTAATAATATTGAAAAAACACAGAAAAACTCATACAAGTTTTCAAGAAACTCACCCAAGCTCTTTAAGTTGGGTCAACCCAACTAGGCTATTTTTGTGTTTTTAAACTATGGCACCAAATCTCCCAAATGGTAGGTCCTATTGCCTTAATCATCAGCCTACAAATGAACAGTCAAGAAAAAAAAAAAAGACTATCATCCACATAAATGGGAATTAAAACAAAGATGAAAGGCATGAGTTCTTCCAATCTAGGAGACTTTTGGGACATCACCCTTCCATGGTGAAGTACATAAGACTAAACTCTATCAGTGTGTATTTGAAAGAAAGGGAAAATAAAATAAAATCATTTCGTTCAAAGAAAATGAGGTATGTTTATGACAGAACATAGTCAATGTATCAAATGTATGAAAAAGAAAAAAGAAATTATCAAGGGACGTGGCATACCGAAGAATTGGTGCATAATGCTTCCTTTACGATATTGGAATTTCTATGGACCGCATTCAAGGCCATCCAAATACGATTGTTTGTTGTAATATTGATCAAGAAAACAGCGAAAAGAGGTTTCTCCTTTCCTTTTGAAGACACCACATCCTTCGATACTTTAGCTCGAATTTCAAACGGTGGACCACTTTCGCCATCTTCATTCTTAGTAACTAAACCAAGAGTGTAGGATCTCCCATCACAGTTTAGATCAGCAACTGTTGATGGTATCACATCTGACAAAGCAAAGATATCTCCACACTTTGGAATGGAAGTTTCTTTTCCAACCTTATCCGATACATTTCTGAACAGTTCCATGGAAATTCCATATACTAACTCCTTAGGATTACATATCCCAACTGATAGTATTCTATATATCGGAGCTCTAGACAGAACCTTCATATTTGAACATAATTCAGTCCGTGTTTCCTCGACCAAAGAAAAACTGAAGGATCCATAATACTGCTCTATGGACTGAAATCTCTTTGGTATCTCTCTCACCTGCAAAAACAAGTGGCTTTCTGAAATTTCACATGAAAATAGGAAACTTGGAGAAGTCAATGGCTCTATTGACTCACCTCATACAGACTAATTCAAGATATTTCAAGTTCAAGATAAGATGAAGAGAGAGTTGAGAGAAACATAGTCAAAGATGAATAATGCTGTTTTAAAATGCAAATTTTGTTTCGTTTCTCTTAATCTAGTTTGCAATTTTCCTGAGGGTTCTTAGCCTGCGTTTGGATGCACAAACAAATATTATCTCGAGCATTCAATTCAATGAAGAGCAAATCACTAGTTTAATAATGCTTCTAGTAACTCTGAAACCCTATCAACTCCAACTTCAAAGTAGCAAAATGTCTACATGAATGCCAAGGAAATGGAAATATGGTTATTTCCTCTTTTCATTAGAGCAGCAATTGCAATTTGATTCGATAGAGAACCAAATGCACATTGGAGCACTTAAGTCGGATTGTGGAAATCAAAAAGTAGCCGAGGAAAGGAAAACATCACATTTGGAACTGTGGAAAAGCAAAAGGTTTTCTTTTCTTTAGATCTAAGAGAAGAAAAGGATGTTGCGCGTTTGTAGAGAGTGTGATGCATTATATCTTATTGCTATTAGTATGAATCGAGTGACACGATTACATGACCGACTAGGGGAGCCAAAACATGAGACCCAGTGGCCCGCTCAAATAAACCACATATGGGAAGATGAGCTAATTCACCCCTCCTTGATCTGGCAACCAATGTTCATAGCAGTATTGGTATCGTTACATGTATCACTGGTTGGGGATATAGAAACATGTGGGGATATTACCGATATTATTGCTGATACCTAGAAATGTATCACTTACTAAGGAAAACATTGGGGAAACAAGAGAAAAAGGTGGAATTTCTCAATGAAGCTTCAAGAGATGATAAAATATACATATTTGCATATTTATTAATCAAATAATTGCAAATAAGATGCACATATGATAAGTTTCTCTCTAATGGAGGTCTAAAAACATGCATTGTTGAAATAGGGAATGATTGGGGAAACATGGGGAGAAATGGTAGAATATCTCAATGATACTTTAGGAGATACTAAAATACACATATTTGTGTATAAAGAATCAAATAATAGTGAAAAAGATGCATATATGCATATTCAGGAATTAAATAATAAGTTTCCCTTTAATGGGGACTAAAAACATGCATTGTTGTAATAGGGAAAGATTAGAGAAACATGGGGAAAATGGTGGATCCATCCATCCATGCACGCACATACATACATACATACAAACAAACACACATGCATAATTCATCTATCCATCCATCCATGCATGCGTGCATACACACACAAACACACAAATATATATTCTCTCACACACACACACACACACACACACACACACACACACATATTCATCGATCCAACCACGCAAACATAGATACATCCATCCATCATGCATGCATGCATACATATACACACATAGAAACACACATTTCAACAAACAACCATGCACCCATAAAAATTTCAAATAGAATTTTTTTTAATAAACAGATTTTGGCAATATCAATACATTGGTGATATTATTGAAATATTGTTGATACATTGGCGATAAAAAGCGACACCTAGAATTTGCACACTACAATATATTGGGGATACATTGGCTTTGAAATATTGCTGATACATTGGCGATAAAAGCGACACCTAAAATTTACACACTACAATATATTGAAGATACATTAGCAACGTAAGCAACACTTGGAATTTACACAGTAAAATATATTGGCGATATATTTGCGATGCTTAGCAATATATCGTTGATACCTGAAATTTCTAATACCAGGAAAGTCGTTCTAGTTAAGCCAGATCACCGAAGGTGCCGAAGTCAACTCCTTCAATTTAGGGAAAGTTGTTTCAAGTCAAGCTAAAGCACTATTTAAGTCAGGGAGGCTCGCTTTTGTTGGTCATTTTTAAGAGATAGTTGTTGTCGAGCCTACATCTCCTCTCTTTCTAGGAGGCGCTCACTCAACTAGTAGAAGTCTCGAGTTGGCCATCGACCCCTCTTGCTGCTATAGCCGAGTACAGAAGGAATGGAGAGGAAGCCGCCTCGGGACTAGCTTAACTTCCCTTGACAAAGGGAACTATATATAGATGCTAACCCACCCGCTGATAGAAGTGTCCCAAACCAAGCTGGGGGCCCATCT
Source organism: Liriodendron chinense (assembly GCA_003013855.2). Taxonomy (NCBI): domain Eukaryota; kingdom Viridiplantae; phylum Streptophyta; class Magnoliopsida; order Magnoliales; family Magnoliaceae; genus Liriodendron; species Liriodendron chinense. The sequence goes on along the minus strand of PVNU02000100.1, from coordinate 1,186,378 downwards.
AAGTGATGTGCACGGTACAAATTTCATGGTGCATAACTCTTTTTGCTTTAGTCATCCTCCTATTGCGTTGCCATGGGGATGGGGTAGCCCTGACTTCCATAGGTCCTTGGTTCAAGATCCTAATGAGAATTGAGGTCCTTGTGTGGGCGTCTCATATTCCCTAAGACTTGCTTGCTCTGTATGGAGTGTCCCCTATCGTCAAGCAACCCTACCTACAGGTTCCCTTCCAATTATCTAAATTGACTATGGTTAAAGGTGAGCGGAGCATGTCAAAGTGACAAAACTTGGAGATGTCGGACGTGAGACCCTAAAATCATCGTTAGTAAAGCAACCAGCTGTAATTAAGAAAGCACGACATTGATCTTGACCTGAGTCCACCAAGAGTGATCTAAGTGGCTGAACCTAATAAGATAGCAATTATGACCCAAGAAGTGATAAGCACTTGGGCATGGACTTGGAAACCCCCTATTTGCCAATAGAAATGCTGGCCTACTCCCACACCGGATATATCGTATAACCCCTTTAGTGTGTTGATGGAATATGGTAGAGCATGAATTAAATATATTGTTTTATATCGTGGATAGTCATCGATGCAGGGAAGGACATGATGAGGATGATCACCGTTTTCCTTCAAAGGATAAATACCTTGAATTCACAAGGCGCTCTCGAATCCACAGGAAAATTCTTGAATCCACGAGAAGAAAAGCGACAAAAGTCGGATTTTGATTGAATAATATGAAAGTTAAAAAAAAAAACCTAAAATGAGTTTAAGAGACATTAAATACTCTAAACAAAACCCTAAAAATGAAACAAAAGAGTCCTAATCAAAATAGAAAAGAAATCAAAGAAAATGGGTAAGTTCGTGCAAGTACACTTTGTTCGTCGGTCGATCGAACCAATTGATCGCTCTATCAGTCGATTGATTGAAAACATCCAAAATTGTCCAGAGATCAAACTAGAATTCTGGCGGGATTTTTGATCGATTGACACGATCAGTCGATAGATCGAAAGGGGTAAAAATCATCCAAGAAGAATTCTGGATTTCTGATGGAATTTCGATCGATCGACATGATCAGTCAATCAATCGAGCTATGCTGAATTTCGCCACTTTCACCTGGGCTCTTTCCTCTTGTACACTTGAGCCATGAATGCATCCACGACCTGTTCTCCATTAGTCATCAATAAAAGTTATAAAATATTAGTAGTCATTTTGAAGTCGCACATTCAAGGGTCCACATATTACTGTCTATAATCTGCAAACGTTTCTTATATCTAACATTCAAGGGTCCACGTATTACCGTATTTAATCCACAAAAGTTTCTTATCTAAACTGCTTTAGAGAATGATTTTCTAGTCATTTTTTTAATACACGATATTCAAAGAAGGGTATGCCGATGTTCCCAGTAAACCTACTTTTGCTAACCTCATAATTCGGTCCCTTCATATATATCCTAATATGTTATGACAATTAATAGATTCAGATACAACATTGGTATCGACACACTGACAAAAGATGATTTGCTTGGTATTGACAAAAAATTATTTACAACATCTAGTTTAAATGGGTCTCTAAATAATTCTCCCCAATCAGGTAGTACATTGTTTTTCCTCAGTGAAATCACGTGTTCACAAAATCTTACATCAAAATTCTCTTTGACTAGACACATTAAAAAATATTATATTTCTTCTCATCTTGAAAGCAAAAAGAGTGTTTTTTTAAGTAATAGAGAATGGACTGTCTTTGACTCGAGGCAATATATAACAACTCCAATGAAATCCTATGATGCTTCATTTCTTATATATAGCTTGTGACTTCTAAGTGGGATAATCCAAAAGTCCACAAAGGCTTCTCTATCCTTTATCACATACATTGTTGTGCCTGAATCCATAATCCATTGCATCATGTGTTGTAATAGTTGTGAAGGTTTCATGGGATGATATTTACGAGGGTATGGTTGGTTGAGGTAGATATTGGTGGTATTGGAGTGGCTGTTGATGGTAATGAGATGGTGTAGACACCCCACCTTCAGCTACAAAGCTGGTTGAGATGGTTGAATGGATGGAGGTCCACATCCCCAAACCCTATGTCCAAACCCAACCAAACTCACCCTTGCAAGCCCCAATCCATAGCCCAACTCAAGCCTGAACAATCGACTCACCCCTAAACATCAGCTTGAAAAACCCCCCATAAGAAAAACCAGTCCAAAAATCCAAAAAAAGTCAAACTTCGTGAGTCAACTCGCTGAGTCAAATCACCGAGTCAACTCACCGGGTCAGTCCAGCCCCTGCACCCAATCAACTCACCTTGTCAATCCATCTTTCAAACCCAGTCAACTCACCTGGTTCCGAGCCATAGCTTCGGAGTAGGTTCGAACCTCGAACCAACAGCTTTTCTACTTCAGATTCGGGGGCCGTACGCTCTGAAGCCGGAGTAGAGTGTCCGTATGGGCGGCCCCCTGGGGGCTGCCCAAGCTTAATTACGAAAGTTGTCACTCTCTGCAGCTATAAATACCCCTGCTCCCCTCCTGTTTTAGCATCCCTCAACCTCCAGAAAAATCCTAAGATCCACTTCCTCTCTATTCAGCCCAAGAGTTTCGAGTCCATCTCCACCCATTTAAGTCCATTCCTCCACCAGGGAGAGCCTGAGTGAGAAGAGCTTAGCCTTGGTCCAGCCCAGCCTGACCCTGACTCTGGTCCAAGTCTCCCAAGCTACCTAAGTCCCAATCTTAGCTGCTCGAAGCAAACCCTTGCGACACCTTCGTCTATCCAGTTACTCTCATATCAGCATCATCTCATTTGCATTTAGCATAAGTGCAACATTTACTATTCTTCCAACCCCCCTGCTTATCATCCCACTACAAGCACTTTGATTGATCAAATACACAGCATGCATCTCGCATAAAGCACCTGTTAGTTCGAGCGTATGCTCTGGGCTTGCCTGTTAATGGAAACCTGCCCATCAGAAACTATTACTGTTCAGACCTACATTCATGCATCATATCATTCATGAGAATGTACGAGGATTAAATCAGACTTTCAAGTATTAGTTCGATTATGTGAAGTAAAGACCGTACCTTGGTACGAGCAGAGTGGGTGCTTAACACCTTCCCACTTTGTAATCAGGATCCCTTACCTCGAATCTCTAGCCGCAAATCAAAAGGACTCATTTTAGAAGAAGGAATCTTCGGATTCTCTTCTCTAACGTTTCTACAGGGTTTAGCCAACTATAGATTCGAAGTAACTGGCTAGTGGCGACTCTAGTCTTATACGAACTCATCCAGTTTAGCTCAATGATAACACAACAATCGAAGAAGCCCTTGAGAACGAGGCAAGTCAGTGGCACAATGGCGATTCGTGCATACCCGCTTTTCGAAAGGGAGGGCGGGAGGGCGGAAAGGTGAGCATCCACAGAATGACGACTCCACTGGGGATATCTAGTCCCACTAGTCGTGATCCAACTTGAAAAACAGAATCCTTCCTGTACTTGAACATCAATAATCTTCATACAATCTTATCTACATAGCATTCTACCCATAAACAAAAAAATAGAAAATCCAAAATCAAAAAAAGTAGAGTATACTTCCCCACCATTACTCCTCCAAACCAAATCACCCTGCCACGTCTAATACAAAATCGATATGGCTCTCCCATTCCTTGCCCTTGAAATACTTGAGGCTTCCTCTCCACAGTTAAACCCAAGAGAATCCATGTCAATTCCTGGCATCCAAGAGCTACAACAAAGCATGAAGGCCATGCAGGAAATGCTTCTCCGATTCACACAAGCCCAAGTTTCAGCAGCCAAGAATCAAGCTAGTCCAGTTCAACAACTACAACAACCATCTCTTCCAGCCTCCAGTTCATCCCAACCATAGCTATTAGGGTTGGCGCAGAACTTTCGACACCCTCCTAATGAAGGCCCTCAATCAGAGCAATCCTCAACCTCAGGGCATTTCTTTCAGTATCCTCATGCAAACAAGAGCCATTTTCAGTTACATCCCACAATCAGAACTCAATTCCAACAATCTCTCCCCAATGGGAATTCCAATCAATTTCAATATCCTCTTGTGGCTAGGGTTTCTTTGCAGTCTCCCTTCTCAGCTCTAGTCCAACAAAGTTCTTATAATGTGAGTAATCACCAAGCACAACTTCCTTCAGGCAAGAATCATATGAGCATCAATGATACCAATTATTACGAAAGGGGGCTAGCTCAGATCTCCCTCATCTGGTCCCTTTGAAATTGAACAACTTCGAGAGCAGATGCAAGAGATGGAGAGAAAGTTGCAGAAGCAGCAAGGGGTGGATCTTCCATCCACTAAGTTCAGGGACCTTTGTCCCTTTCCCAATGCAATGGTACCTCAAGGCTTTCAGGTACAAAAATTTAAAAGATATAATAGGACAGGGTGTCCTATAGACCACCTAAGATCATTCTGTTGTGAGCTAGATGCTGTGGCAGGCAAGGACGGAGCATTGATCCATCTGCTTTAAAAGTCCCTAAAAGGCAACACATTAGATTGGTACACGTCACTGAACTACCATCGAATCAAAACTTGGGAACATCTTTCTCAAGCATTTGTCAATCGTTTCGCATACAATCTTAACTCAGCACCTAGAAGGGCAGATCTTGCACCCTGTCCCACTAAGTTCAGGGTCCTTTGTCCCTTTCCCGATGCAATAGTACCTCAAGGCTTTCAAGTACCAAAATTTAAAAGATATGATGGGACAGGGTGTCCTATAGACCACTTGAGATCATTCTGTCGTGAGCTAGATGCTGTGGTAGGCAACGACGGAGCATTGATCCATTTGTTTTAAAAGTCCCTAAAAGGCAACGCATTAGATTGGTACACGTCACTGAACTACCATCGAATCAAAACTTGGGAACATCTTTCTCAAGCATTTGTCAATCGTTTCGCGTACAATCTTAACTCAGCACCTAGAAGGGCAGATCTTGCACCTTGTCCCACTAAGTTCAGGGACCTTTGTCCCTTTCCCGATGCAATGGTACCTCAAGGCTTTCAGGTACCAAAATTTAAAAGATATGATGGGACAGGGTGTCCTATAGACCACCTGAGATCATTCTGTTGTGAGCTAGATGCTGTGGCAGGCAATGACGGAGCATTGATCCATCTGTTTCAAAAGTCCCTAAAAGGCGACACATTAGATTGGTACACGTCACTGAACTACCATCAAATCAAAACTTGGGAACATCTTTCTCAAGCATTTGTCAATCGTTTCGCGTACAATCTTAACTCAGCACCCAGACAGATCTTACAACCTTAAGGTAGGGGGATGATGAGTCACTATCAGCTTACATTGGATGGTGGCGGGCAATGGCCGCTAGAATGAAGACACACATCGATGATGAGGAGCAAATCTACATGATCATCCACTCGGCAAATTCGAGTATCTCTGGATACCTCATCTCATATTCGTATGCCAACTTTACCCAACTCATCCGCTCCAGGGAACAAGTCGAAGCCGGCATAAGGGCTGGGATGATCTCCTCTTGGTAGCCTCAACAGGCCTCTCCAGTATAACCGATAGTGGAAGGTGAGCCTACCGAATTCGAGAGCAATAACGATAGTGTTCCCATCTCCCATCCAATGGAAGAAGATGATCTTATCGCCTCTACCAAAGACATACTATTCCTCCCTCAGCATGGACAACCACAGCAGCAGCAACTGCTGAGAGGGGACCCACAGTGCCCTAATCTAGGTTGGCAAGAGGCACCCCCAACCAATTTAGTTTCAGAACCCCTCATCCTGCAAGGGCATCTCTAGTCAATCCAGTCTCCGCAATGCAAGGGGCACCTCCTACCTATCCAACTTTTATCAGCCAAGAAGAGCCTCCTCTCCAATTTATCCATGCCATCGACTCTAGTTCAGAGTTTGAACCTCTCATCCTGCAAGGTACACCTCAAGATATTTCAATCTTAGAGCCCATCATCATGCGAGGGGCACCTCTAGTCAGTTCATTCCTCGCGCCATTGCTCAACCAGGGGCATAACCTGCCCATTCCATTCAACCAAGGGGACAACCTCTCCATCCCAACATCACTCAGCAGGGGGCACAACCTACCCACTTCTCAAGCAAACAACCAGGGGCACAACTTACCCATAGCAGCCGCCTATTTGGTTTCTACTCGACCCATCATTCTCCAAGAAGAAAACTTTTCATTGGACAACATGCCACATGCCCCAGCGGAGTTAGGGCCCAGCTTCAATTATGTGGCCACTATCAAGGGAGTAAGCTCTACTCCTCAAAAGGACATGCTCGGTTCTATTCAACCATTAGTCCTCCAAATGATTCCTACATCTGAAAATTCTAGAAGACAAGTTGAAGGAGAGATTGATGTCAAGGTTCAAATCGGTCCAAAAACATCAACCATCACTCTTCAGGTCTTGGACATCTCAGCTTCATTCCATCTCTTTCCCGATCGGACCTGGTTTCACAGAATCGATGTCATCTCTTCAAAACTTCACCAAAGGGTCAAGCGCATCTTCAGAGATAGGGCGATCACCATCATCACTAATCCCAAACAAATTCTCATGGTAGAAGCATCCAACCTTCGAGAGCGTATCATCCCAGCCATGGACGTACAATGCTCTAATGGAGAGGTCTCATACCAAGGTCTCGAGTTTCACAATGCAAATTACTTCCCTCACGCATGTCCCATCCGATCGAACTATGTCTTCCTTCCTGTCGAGCGCTAAATCTTCTATTATCAACTTGAATATCAAGACTCGGCCCGAATCATGGAGGTTCAAGAAGATGTGGATAGAAGAAGACTGCGATATCAGCCTACTCGGATTAAGAAACCAAAGCGCAAAGATATCAGGAGAAGACAAAATTGTCAAGAAGAGGGCAATCATTGCATCTGCACGCCAATCCAGTTTATCAATACAGGAGTTATCTACCCTGATGATGGGTTGGATCCTTCGATGATCAAGTAAGCATATTAAGTCTGATAGAGATGTCCAAAGAAGACTCAAGCAAGGGGAAGGAATTTTCCCCCATCAATTAGACCACAGTCCTGGTCCCACCTTAGCTAGATGAGCCCGAAGAGCTGCAATACACTGGGGATGAGCCAGGAGAAATTGCATCCGACACCGACTCGGAGCCCAATTTCAGATCTATCATGACATTTGGGCACAACGATGAGGTTTGGCCTACTAATCCTTTTGGCCCTACCTCCTGAGGGGAAGGAGTGCAGGGCAGTAACAGCTTTATAGCCCCATGACGACCAATAAAAGCTGACAGTGCTCGGTTCCGGGGGCCAAATCAGGCAACCCCTGGTTCGCATTGTCGTCTAGCTCGAGTCCTTCACAAAAAAAAATTCAAATTTTTTTTCTTCAAAATTTTAGAAAATTCAAAAGTTCAAAAAATCCAGATATTCACAAAATTCCAAAAAACCAGAAAATCTTTCAAAACCAAAAAAAAATCAGAAATCTTTTTTTTTTAATAAAGTGTCTAGTTTGTCTGTCTCATATGATTTCAATCTAGAGTTAGGCTTCAAACTCAAAGGTTTGAACAAAGCCAAACGATGTGGAAAATGACGAGCTGACTCCGAACTAAGAGGGCTCCTCGAAAGTTCGAACCAAAAGCCAATGCTATCTCGAAAATTTTCAAAATTGTAAACCTAGGATCACCCGAAGCCTTTATGGAAGTGTGCATTGAGAATCCTTGTCCTTAGAAGATAAGCAGAGAGTGATCGAACTCTTGAAGTCATGACTACCCAATCTGACATCCTAGGAAGACTTGTCCGGACTCAATCAAAGGCTTATAAACAAATCCTGGAATCAAGCCTATCAAGAAGATGCTGCCAAGAATATGCTTGCATTCCATGCTAGAGTATGCGCCTTGACGAATGATCGGAGAAACATTGCGGCTCGATGAAGACAGATTGCTGACAACATGTTAGAAAGTACTTCAAGTGTCAGCAACACGCACATCGGATCCATGTGTGTGCTTCGAAACTCTACAACCTAACAATGCTCTAGCTATTCCCTGTATGAGGTATCTAAATCAGTAGAAAGATCGACTCGGCAACATCTAGCTGTCATGGGCATATACTTGTGACAATCGATTACTTCATAAAGTGGAATGAGGTAACATTTTGATCTTGCATGACAAATCATGTGAAGAACGACATCATCAATTGTTAAGGGTTCCCACATGCTATCAACATTGGCAATGGGACATCCTTCAGAATTTAAGGATGGAGGGGTTCGTCGAGAAGCTTAAAATCAGAAGACAAACCTATGAGTTCAAGTCAAAATCCCGTCAACGTGAGTGCTGATGAAGAATGAAGCCGAAGAAAGAAAAATCATGTTGGGTTTACAACAAGCACCGCCGCATCTATCAGACTCAAGGGGGCAAGACCCAAAGATTAGAGAAGTTCTTCCAAGAGGCGCCCTCAGGCTCATCAACATGAGAGGGGTGGATCTTCTTGAGCTAATCAATGCCGATAACGTGAAAATCTCTCACAGGTAAGCCAATCCAACCTTATCAAGAGTTACATTAGTAGAGTTGAAGTTAAGAGGTCAAGGCTTAGATCTCTGAGAATCCCTTCCCGTCCACCAATATGTGTTCCAAATAAAGGGTTCAAAAGCTAAAGAAAAAAGAAGAGAAAAAAAGAGAATGTAGCAAAAAGAAAAAGAAAAAAAAGAGAGAAAAATAGGGGTAAAAAGAAAAAAAGAAAAAAGCAAGGCACGTAACCTAAGAAAAAAATCAACCTAAGAAATACATCTATCCATCCATCCATCCACCTCAAAAGGGTCTGTAGCTAAAGATGACAGCTCTGCCATTGTATCTTAAGATAAGGGCCGAAAGGCTACCATCGGTCAGCAACGACAGATTCCCGACCTCCTGCCGTTGTGTTTATCTAAAAAAAAATCAAAAGCAAAGAAGTGCTTAAACAAAGAGGGCGGAGTGAAAACCCAAAAGGGCACTGAGGGTAAAAACAACATAGCTGCTAAGGGGCAGGCAAGATCAAATACTCGGGACATGGTGAAAACCCGAAAGGGCGCCATGGGAAAAAATAACGGGCAAGCCAGACGTAGCGAAAACCCAAAAGGGTGTTGCAGGTAATAATGGCTAAGGAAAAGAAAAGAAAAGACAAGTACAAGAAAGATCCGGGCAACATAAAGATTCTACGGAAGTAAGGATGACAGCCATGAGTCGAGAATTTTTTTAAGATTTGCCCAAATTCTAGGGGCAGGATACCATTGCGCACTATCTTAAGGGGATTAGGACACTTGGTAATAATTAAGAAAATTAAGTATGACATCAGGCTGAGTCAAATGTGTTGATTCCTACATCTAAAAGCAGATCGATCTATACGAATACCGAGAGGGGTGGTGGAAGATGTATTGGTACAAGTCGACAAGTTCTACTTCCCAGTAGACTTTATCGTCTTGGACACCCAACTTGTAATGAATGCTAACACTCAGATACCTGTTATTCTCGGCCGACCATTCCTGGCAACTGCCAATGCCGTGATTAATTACAGGAATGGGGTCATGAAGCTTAACTTTGGCAATATGAAGTTAAAGCTCAATGTTTTTAACATGTACAAACAACAAGGGGATGATGATAAGATCCACGAGGTAGACATGATTGATACCCTCGTGGAGGATAAGTTCCTAAGAACTTCTTCTTCCGATCCATTAGAAGTAGGTTTGGCCCACTTTGTTGACTCTGATGATGATGGGGTCATGAAAGAGGTGAATGCATTGCAAGACTCAACTCTGGTGCTTGATACAAACCAGGGGAGGCCTCAAATTGAAGAGCTTTCCTCTACCGATTCAGAGCCTTCATTGTTAAGTATTAAAGTGCCAAAGTTCGAGACTCGAAATTGCATTCCTCGTGCATGTCCCATCGGGTCTAACTACCTCTTCCTTCCCAACGAGCACAAAATTTTCTTCTATCAGCTCGAATACCAAGACCCTACCCCGGTGCATGATGAGACATTTCCCATCGATTCACAATTAATACCATCTATTGTAGAAGCACCGGGAGATTCTGATTGTATGAAGAAGACATCACCATTTGAAGAATCTTTCGAAGTCTCTCCATCTCTTTAGTCTTTTCAGACTGAAGTGGACCATTACTGGGAGGATCTATTTTTGATAAACCATTGCCCAGTTAATGCATTAAGGAGATATCTTCTTGATGATGTCTCCTTTTCTTGTACATGTGGTAGAAATTTCTATTGGCCCATAATGATTAAGAACACCCATGTACATTGTCAAGCAGGACTATGGATGGTCCTAATGCAAAATTTATCGAAATACATGATGATCCTGCTCCAGTCTATTCCCTTGATTGATCTCCTAGTCTGATGGAGATCCATTTTCCTGCTTTCCTAGGTCAGATTAGTTTAGATTAGGATTTCTTGTCTTTGCTTATGATTAGGTATGAATAAACTCGCTCCCTGATAACTCTCTCAGGTACTCTCTCACTCACTCCTCTTATTGTCGTTGCTCTCATATTATGTTACATTGCATATTTTTCAACATTGAGGACAATGTCGAATTTAGGTTGTGGGGTGGGAATTCCTGCGGAATTTTATTGAGAATGTTGTTAAATTTTTTCTAGTTTTATGTTATTTAAAAAAAAAATCTATGAATTTATGTTATTTTGAAGTAATTTGAATATTAGAATGAAAAGGCATCTAGTGATGATAATGTTAAAGTCTAGAGTTTTAGTCGCTTCAGTAAATTTCAAAATCGAGTTCTTTCCATTAATTTTCTGTTAGAAAATGATAAACATTGATTGAGTCATGAATTTTCACAGTTCGCATCTAGCTTACACTGCCAGGATTTGTGTTTGATACTATAATGTTGACTTGTTGATTGTTGAGAATACAAGGAACCAAGCCTAGAGATCCTTGTCTACTTTGTTCATAAAAAAGAAAAGAAAAAAAAAAGAATATTGATAAGTAATTTGGGGCAAGGATTTTCATCCATTGTCGTAACCATTACAAAATATTACCTTAGTACGAAGTGAGCCTTTTGGAGTCTTTGACTATCGGTTACTGATCGAAAAAAAAAGAGAAAAAAAAAGTTTGGAGAACCAGCTAAAAAAACAGTGGCATCAAAAATGGCTACTTATTGACATGAGAAATAGAGATAGTATGAAAGCCTTCGATGGAAAAAATCAAAAGCTGGAAAAATCTTAAAAGAACAATAGCAAGGTTCGGAATCAGTGACTTGGTTGATCTAACCATTCTCTTCAATCATCAACGTCAATGTAAAAGTAGAAGACTGAACCCCTAGTTGTGTTAAGACTAAACTTCACCGTGCATCATGGCACTCAATGTTTCGAATGTTTCTACCGAATGATTAATGCTTTGAACTCAATTAAGTTGTTTACGAAGTGACTAGAATCTAGATTTAAATATTTTCAAAACTATATGTCTTGGAATCTCTATTGTTTAGAGAACTTAAAAGATCACATAAGTACATTAAACCTTTTCTTCTCTTTATTTTTGTTTCATAAGAGAATAAGAGGAAGGCTTGAGATAGTTTCGATTGGCGAAGACCGTCAAGGATAAGATTGATTGCATTATTTTGAAAAATCCTTAGATTATTTTCGCATGTTTCGCTCGAGACTAGCAAAATGCTGGTTAGGGAGTGTGATAAGTACCTAATATTGTATAATTAAACCTGGTTGTTTAGGTCATTATCATTGTTTTTCTGGTTAATTATCCCTCATTAGTTGAATTTTCTGCCTTCAGGTGATCAGGAGAGGTTGCGCAAGATTCGATCCAATCAGGGCATTTCAAGGCACAAAAGAGAGCAAGATCAAGCATGAGAACGATCCTGAAGGAAGTCGAACCATAAAAATCAAAGGATGGATGTTCTATGGTGGAACGTATCACAACCACTCATTTGAAAAATCCAGGTTGTGTATAATGTTCGTGATTTGGTGATCAAACAAGTTTAGATGTCAAGATTGAAACATGTACATGTGGGACCATTCATCACGTCCAAAGAAGCCCCACTATTCACTTGTGCAGTCATCCATTGGTAGATCAACACCCATCACATGGGGGGCAACAAAGGATGAACCACATCCTTTACATTTGTCCGGTAAGAAATAGTTCCATCTTCTCCTTCAACACATGCTAGCATGGAGCTCCTCTTCCACTCATGCACGTGTGCAACTATGCAAGAGAGGAACCTCACTCCCACGTGTATAGCATCCACCTTCATCATCACCTTCAAAGACCAGCAATGGTAGGGATCTAATCTCCGCCGGCAGCTGTTGAACGTCCATCGCTGCTGAACGTCCATCACAGCCAAACGTGAGCAACACTCAGCCGTCCAGCAAGGTGGTCCCCACCTTCCTCACGTGCCAGGCTACAAAAGCAAGGTGGACCCCAGGATCAGTCAGCGTGCAGCGTGTACATCACCAATCTCCACCATCCCTACTGATGCAAATCTGCATCAACGTACATCATCATCCTCCATCCAGCTCTCGTGTGAAGCATCACCGTCCAACGATGGACGTCCTCGATCCAGCTGTCCATCATAGTGGCCAGCACTGTGGACCCCACACCCATCTTCACTTCAGGTCAGCAGGCCCCACCTTGCACTTGCAGCAAACTCCAGCCGTCCATCCAGTAGCAGTTGAACCAGCTCAGCCGTCCATCAAGATGGGCCCCACTCCAACGTACAGCAAGGAAGGTTGAGCCCCAGCTCTCTCATCAACAAGCACTGGACGTCCCTACTCTTTCTCCCTGCCTGCACACATGTAGCAGTCCACGGTTCCAACGTCCAGCAGACCCAACCTCATCCACAGTCCAAAATGCTGGATCGTTTCTAGCTGTTCATCAGGTGGATCCCATAGCTGAGCTCATGCCTCCATCACTGTCCCCTTCATCTTCAATCACCGTCCACAGCAACTGCTGTTGAAGAACGTCCCACTCCCCACTGGGCTGCATTAAATGATGGCAGATTTTCATCAACCTAGCTTCACATCCACTGTCCATCAAGATGGCCCCACGCACAACGTCGAGCAACTGGAGAAGCTTCATCACCGTCCACTGCAGCACATGTGATGTGCATCACCATAACATGCAACACATCCATCGGCTTTGCCATCCATGCTCCAATCCAGCAAGCACAAACTATAGCAGACTTCAACCATCGACCCATCTCCATCTTCATGGCCAGTGACATCCAGCAAAGGAGGACATCTCTCCTTGCACGAGTTGAAATCCAATAACTCATTTTCTCATGTGCATCAGCTCTCTCTCTCTCTCTCTCTCTCTCTCTCTCTCTCTCTCTCTCTCTCTCTCTCTCTCTTCCCAACATATGTGTAAGGCTTGGAATTGCCACCTCACCACTCCAAGCCCAAACCTAGAGAAATGTTTGCTTTAGGCTTGGAGTACTTTCTAAGCCTAACTCCTAACCCAAACCGAAAAAGCAAATCTATTGGCTTGGAAGTGTCATCTCATCATCCAAGCCTAGCTCCATTCGCAAACCTAAAGAAACTTTTGGTTTAGGCTTGGAGTGCCACCTAGGATTGGAGTCTCTCAAAAGTCTATGAAAGGAGCTTCACTCCTTCTCATTCAAATCATCCCTCAAATCTAATTCTCTCTTTTCTTTCTTTCTTAGTTTTGTATTATAGAGTAGTTTTTCCTTTGTAGGAAATTTAGTCTTACATTGTAGCATGGTTGGCTAAACCTTTAGCTAAGGCGAGGGGTGAAGCCTTTGAGGAAATTTGCAAGCTTTGGTTCTTTCGGTTCAACAGTTGTGCTTGAATGTTGGAGTTCTCTTTGGTTGATTGGTTTGGTTATCCACCTCGATAGACGCTATTGTTATGCAAGCCCAGCCCATGATCTCGTCGACTCTGGGCACGTTGGATGTTTGGGATCCCTTGCACAACAATTGTTATTTCATGATCGATAAAGCCCCTTGATCTATCGTCGACTTCGGGTACAATGGATGCTTTGAATTCCCTACGGTCATCAAGCTAGTGCAGGTAAAGTCATCGATCTGTAAAATCCCTTGATCCATTGTAGACTCCAGGCACATTGGATGCTTTGGATTCCTTGCGATCAATAGACGGGATCTTAACGGTTAGATTGGTCAATCAAAGCCTCCTGTCTTGTAAGTATGCATTTGATCGTACGATTTGTGATCTTATCGATTGACTTTTTGGTAAAGTTGTTGATATGTATAATTCTATGATCCATTGTCGACTCCGGGCACTTTGGATGCTTGAGATTCTCTGCGATCAACTAACGAGTACTTCATGGTCAAATCAATCGGTTCAGATCACCATCTTTTATGAAATATGCAAATGATTTAACAGTTTCATCTTCCGACTGGAATGAATCTTCATCCGAATCCAGTTGAGTTATAGTTGAACCAATGAATTAAGCTTTGTGAACTTATCAAAGGTGGATCCCTAATGCCTTAGCCCTTTTCTATTTTTGTCTTTTATCACACGTAACTTGCTCCACTCTCGTGGATAATTCAGATTTCATCTCTCACCTAAACTAATTCCTTTAAGTGTTTTTAACCTCAATCCTTGTGGTTCGACCTCGGTCTCACCCAGTATTTTACTACTTCGCTACCTGCACTTGGGTGTGCAATCTTCGGATTGTAGTACATATGCATACGCATCCACATGCATCAGCATCCATTGCATCAATCATCATGTTTACATGCTTTCAAAATAAAAGTCGGTTAGCCAAATACCTCACAGGCATCCCTAGTGGAGGCGCGTGCAAGCCAGATTTCCTTTTCAGAAAAGACAAAAATATTATATACATATTCTTATTTGTAAATAAAAACCCCACGGAGTATCACTCCCCAGAGTGGGTCTTTTCAAAATCCAAAAATATTTTCTCAGTAGAGCATTCGGCCTCTAAGATACTAAGAGATCTTCCATATTTCTGGGTGGGAGCCGACGCAGAAATCAAATAAGATCCAATGTCTCATGGTTTCCCCAGAGACTACCGGATCCAATGCACTCAAAATACGATCGAACTGAACTTTAGTGTCAGCGTGGTCGTACCAAATGCCAAGATACGAAAAGATGAAGGCCAAAAGGCTATGTCAAAGAAACCATTTGAACGGTGGAAAAGATGAATTGTAACCCAAGTATCAAAACCAGAAGATTGGGTGGAAAAAGTTCACCTACACATACCTAGGCGTGGATGCCTGAAGTATCTTGACTGAGTCCAAGTCGGAGTAGTGGATTACCCATAAGGCCACGCAGACGCAGGGCAGCTAACTACTTTGACAGTTAAGAGAAACAAGTACCCTTGGAGTGATTCGGGAAAGCAACGAACAATCAATCACAAGGTCAGTAACCTCGTAAGACCATAATGGACGCAAAGGCTCTACTGTACCTTTCTAATGTTAGTACTGATCGGGAACGGAAGGGTTGCGATTGGGTACCCAAGTTGCATCTCATGTGGGGACAATCGCAACGTTTTCTCCAAACTCCTTCAGTATGTGCAAGTTATCAATTTCCAGACAATCAACTGACACAGATACAAAGGCAAGCAAAGATTTCAGACCACGATCTATAAATGACCAGGTCAGAAGTGGAGTGTCCACTCGCTTTGACATTCCGTTGAATGCAACCTCTGCCAAAGAGGGGCATCTTAGACACCCCACCTTCGGCTGCAAAGCTGGTTGAGATGGTTGAATGGATGGAGGTCCACATCCCCAAACCCCATGTCCAAACCCAGCCAAACTCACCCTTGCAAGCCCCAATCCATAGCACAATTCAAGCCTGAACCAAGTAAACTTACCCCTAAACATCAGCCTAAAAAACCCCCCATAAGAAAAACCAGTCCAAAAATTCTAAAAAAGTCAAACTTCGTGAGTCAACCTGCTAAGTCAAATCACCGAGTCAACTCACCGGGTCAGTCCAGCCTCTGCACCCAGTCAACTCACCTTGTCAATCCATCTTTCAAACCTAGTCAACTCACCCGGTTGCGAGCCACAAGCTTTGGAGTAGGTCCGAACCTCGAACCAACAGCTTTTCTACTTCAGGTTCGAGGGCCATACGCTCTGAAGCCGGAGCAGAGTGTCCGTACGGGCGGCCCCCACGCCCAAGCTTAATTACCAAAGCTGCCACTCTCTGCAGCTATAAATACCCCTGCTCCCCTCCTGTTTTAGCATCCCTTAACCTCCAGAAAAATCCGAAGATCCACTTCTCCTCTCTTTAGCCCAAAAGTTTTAAGTCCATCTCCACCCATTTAGTCCATTCCTCCACCAAGGAGAGCCCGAGTGAGAAGATCCTAGCCCTGGTCCAGCCCAGCCTGACCCTGGTCCAAGTCTCCTAAGCTACCTAAGTCCCAATCTTAGCTGCTCAAAGTAAACCCTTGCAACACCTTCATCCATCTAGTTACTCTCATATCAGTATCATCTCATTCGCATCTAGCATAAGTGCAACATTTACTATTCTTCCAACCCTCCTGCTTATCGTCCCACTACAAGCACTTTGATTGATCAAATACACAGCATGCATCTCGCATAAAGTACCTGTCAGTTCGAGCGTATGCTCTGGGTTTTCCTGTTAATGAAAACCTGCCCATAAAAAACTCTTACTGTTCAGACCTACTCATGCATCATATCATTCATGAGAATGTATGAGGATTAAATCAGACTTTTAAGTATTAGTTCAATTATGTGAAGTAAAGACCGTACCTCGGTACGGGTAGAGTAGGTGCCTAACACCTTCCCACCCTGCAACAGTGATCCTTTACCTCGAATCTTTGGCCGTAGATCAAAATGAGTCATTTTAGAAGAAGGAATCTTCGGATTCTCTTTTCTAATGTTTTTATGAGGTCTAGTCGACTGTAGATTCAAAGTAACTGGCTAGTGGCGACTTTGATCTTATACGAACTCATCCAATTTAACTTAATGATAACACGGCAACCGAAAAAGCCCTCGAGAACGAGGCGAGCTAGTGGCACAACGGCGATTTGCACATACCTCCTTTTCGAAAGGAAGGGCCGGGAGCACGGAAATGCGAGCGTCCACAGATAGATATGGATGGAAATGGGGGTGAATGGGTGTACAATAGGATAGATTGTATTGATTACTGGGAGCATGTTTGTCTATCCGTTCTCATAAATTTTTTCTTTGATTGAATATTCCTTTTTAACTTTCAGCAACAAAAGTACTTCTAAACTTAATCGCTTTTTACTCAACTTCATATTCTAGATATAAATCTTTAAAAGTCTTAATAGCTTCATTGAGATTTTAATGCTCTTGTTGTGACACCAAGATTCTTGCAAAGATCGAATCATCGCTATATATAATTTTTATATTCTATTTAGTCATAGCCTACATTTCGTAGCTCCATCATTATTTGTTCCATCTTTCTAATGGTGTCCTTGATAGAGCATCCAATTGGCATCCTGCATGCATTAAATTCCATTTACATTGCCCTAATCTTAGCATCTAATATTTTGGCGTATGACTCAATTAAGGCATCCCACATTTTCTTAGGAATTTCATAAATTTTATACATGGGGATCAAATCTTTGTGCGTAGAGTTAATAAGGATATTTTTATTTGTTCCGTTGTTTTTCTTCCATTTTTCATTTTTTTTATTGTGCAAGTTTTAGACTATTTATTGAAATATCCTCATTTTTTTAATCTTCAACTTTATCCTAATGGTTTTTAGTGTGCATAATACATTTTCTTCATCCAACATGACAAATTTGCACAAGTCATCAAAATTGTTCCGATCAAATTTCTCTCCTTTCAAAAGATTAGCCACAACTAATTTAGACGTCATATCTTCTCACTAAATCAGGTGAAAGAGGGTCTTGTATTAGTCAATCAAAAAACACATCCAAGACACTTAGCTTTCATATAATTCATACGCAATCATCATTAAAAAAAGGTTCAAATAGGCATCGCACAAACTAATTGACACAAGGGCTATATAGGTCATTGTTAGTCCAGCCCAAAAGTTCTATTTACTTGATCAGGCTTAGTAGAAACAATCAAAGTCGAAAGGATGATAGAATAATCCCTCCATGGCAATACTTAGGTGACACTTACAATAACAAAACTTAATTGCTTCATAACATATAGAAAAGCACTAGTATGGCTTGTGTGTTGTAGTGACACTCGCACGACACGAACAATTGGAATGCGACATCTGCTAAGTAGACGACTTTTGCATAAAACGATGAAGAGGTAAATTTGCAACCCATCTCGTCACTCTTTCTCATTAGAACCATTGTTGGGTGCATACGGATAGCATGACGCATTATATTTTATATTATTATTCTTATTATTGAGTGAGAGACACGATTACACAATTGGCTATGGGAACCAAAACATGGAACCTAGTATTCAGCTCAAATCAACCACATATGGCAAGGCGAGTCAATTCACCTCGCAGACTATATGCAAGCACTTTGAAATGGTACGCATGCCATGTTAACTCAAATTAAACCAACTATACTTACATTCCAAAATCAGATTGGTTGAACAATCCTAACCTCTGATTTGCGAACACTGTTTGTTGAAATAAATTCAAAAGACATAATTTCAAGCTGTTCTAAAAATATCAGCCAATCTGTGACTCTGATAATCAAATGAGCATAAGATCTGGTACCCGATAAATCTAAAACTAGTACCCATTTGAGAAGTTTAATTTAAATTGCTTGCATACCACCTATGCAATTCCTATGTAATTTCTACGATCGTGGAAAAAAAAAAAATGCTTACTCGATGGATGCGTTTGCTTGACTCCAATTCTATCGAGTCGCACGTACACATGCCAAACCATACATTTGTGAAAGATCCAAGCCATGAATATTTTATACGTGTGTGCTGAGTTGGCACGTGTAAACTCGAAGAAAGCCGCAAGAAACGAAGATCTAACCTTTCCTTTGAGGAGATTTTCGTTGAGTACGTCTTGGATGGACCATGAGAAGACGAAATTCACCAAACCATTCTCCGCTTTCTCTGTTGCCATTGCCTCTACTGATTTCTACACGCACTCAGCTGAATTTGGGGAAGAATCTCTCTCTGTGTGTGTGTGTGTGTGTGTGTGTGTGTGTGTGTGTGTGGGAAGCTTAGGAATATAATGAGTAAGAATTATAGCTTAGGAATAAAGAAAGTCAATTTGGGGAGAGCGAACGTCGGCGTCTGTTCAAATCTCCTTCTCTTTATTTCTTTTTCTTTCTTTATTTCTTTGAATGACTGACGTTTCCAATGCCTCCCATGCGTTCGGAGCCTTGCCATACACATGCAAGCACTTATGTCTATTAATTCACATCCGTGTGTAGATATGAGCTGTCCATCTGATGGACCACACTCTTTAAATGTTGTGGTCTAAAAGTCAAACCATTTCTTTTCATTTCTCAAGTGGGATATTTTGTAGAAAATATAGGACGTTGAAACAGTTTTCTTCTCTAGCATCCATTTCTTTTCGTACGCTGATCAAAAGGCCAGATTTTTGGAAGACAGTAGCTAAGCTTTGTCGTACACTAGATAAAATCTCGGATCTCTCACGTGTTTTCTATATTAGCACGTGTAACTGATTGTGCATGGGTAGGTAGCTGTATGCGTATGAGCAGACCAACTTCTTTCTCGTTACTTCCTTCGACTTTCTCCCTCGCACTGTTTTTCTTCGTATTCTACCGTTGGTTGCCAGTTCGAACTTTCCGAATGCGAAGTGAAAGCGTCAGTCGCGTAGTATAGGGTGGCGCAATCTGAACTAACGTGGAGGAGAACGATTTTACGTATATTAAAATCCATCTCGTCCATCAGGTGTAGCATCCCGAGTTTGACACTGATTTCGAAATTTGGGTGATACAAGATACATATGGGCCACACCAAAAAGAACATTTTGAATGGAGATATTCACCGTTAAAATCTTCCAAATAAAGTATGGGTCGATTGTAGTTTGTATATGACATCCAATGTAATCGTCTTACTTACCACAGAAGGATGAAGTACCGATATAAAATTCAGGACATTATAAAAAACTTGTGGGCCACATCACGTGAAATAATAGATGTGGACGTAATTATCCCATTTTTTCTGTGGTACGGTCCATTGGAGCTTTTGATATCTTTAATTTTGGGATCATGTTCTAAAATAAGTTGTAAAAATGGATGGACGGTGTGGATAAAACATATACATCATGGTGGGCCCCACGGAGAATCCACACTACGCTGTAGAGTGGTAAGCAGCTCGCTACACAATACGTTTCTGACGTAGTCGTGCGGACCTAATATTCGTATGAATGACGCACATAGTTCGACATTTGCCCGGCCGTCCGCGGAGAATCCAATTGAGAAGATGTAGTGCCAGTGCACGCAGAAAAATGTATAGTCATCTCTCCACGGGACACTTGCTAGGAATAATCGTTGTTCTATGCCGTCCATCTAGTAGTGCATACATTGAATGGAAATGGTTTAAAATGCAGATAGATCAGAAGATCCTAACTAATTGATCAGCGTCCCTCAAATAGACGGTAGAAAGCAGAAATCGTTAGTGGTCGACATTTGGTGCGGGGAGAGTTGAAAAAAAGAAGAAAAGAAGCGAAAAAAAAAAACGATGCAAGTATGATTGATTCATCTCGCTCTGCCAAGTGTGCTGGGATTTAGACACCTGGCTTGGGTACAACCCCGCCCGTCCCAAGATCGGGCCGCTGGTTGCACCCAGCGCCGCGAGGACCGCTGACTTCTCCCTGGCTACGAGCGAACGATTGATTGATGTACGGTATTGTTACGGATTTCTTGACAACAACCGCGGGTTGAAGTGTGAAGGTGTATCCCTTTGAATGATCCCGCCAGATTGGAGACTAAATCTTAGATAAGAAAAGCTAAGAGGGTGGTGGGGGATAAGCAGTTAGTTGTCCGATGCCTGATGCCTTAGTCGTATAAGGAGAGAATCCAAGACAAGTATTGTGCGGATAGTATTGGATAGTACTGCGTACCTTCAAATGGGGCTGGAGCGTTTGTTAATAGAAATTTCCGACTGTAAATGTCTAGTTTACACAATATTTCCAGCTAAACCTCCAACACTTTTCTTTCCAAAAGTAAACTTCCATTAAATTTCTGACCAAAGTGCCCCCTGTTCGTTGAGAGTTTCACCGCGATCTCGTTGAAAATCAATGAGACACAATTTTCTCGTTGAAGATCTCATCTTCATCTTCATCTTTATCTTTCTTATGACTCCTCCGTCGAAGAGGCTACGGAAAGGTATGTTTTAGGAATGTTTGGGGGTGATTTTCATTTTACGTTGGGTTTGTTTGAATATTTGGGAGTGATTGTCGTTTTAGATTGATCGTTAACCTTGGCATACAAACTGCTTGTAGAAATGCCAATGTAAACTTCAAATGTTGAAATGGGAATGTAATGGCTTGATCAACCATACAAGGTGTTTGTAGAAATGCCAATTAACCTTGAAATGTTCAAATGCTTGATCAACTATACAAGTTTGTAGAAATGCTTCAACGTGATCGCGTTGAAATGCAATGAGATTACTTTCAAATTGAAGGAGATCATCTCACTTAAAGTGAACGAGATCTCGTTGAAATTCAACAAGCACAGATTTATTTGAACGCGATCGCGGTCAATTTGAACGCGAACGCGGTGAATTTCAACATGATCGCGGTGAATTTGAACGCGATCGCGGTCAATTATATCTGTGCTCGTTCAATTTCACCGCGATCGCGGTCAATTTCAACGCGATCGCGGTCAATTATATCTGTGCTCGTTCAATTTCAACGAGCACAGATATAATTCAACGAGCACTGAAAAATTCATCAATCACACTGATAGTTATTCAACAAGCACACTGATATAGTTTACGTTTCATATGTTTTCTTTGTAGGGATTGAAGAATTGCCAAGGAATGTTTACCCAAACAATTCCGCTCGATGTTCACTGACGTGGTGGTTCGATATTGTGAAGGACGGATTAGAGAAGCATGAGAGTTGATTGAAAATGTTTCGAGATTCTCAATTTTCGTTTCTGTTAGACATCCCCTCATTCAGATACAATGGCGCCATAATTCACTCACTTCTTTCAAGACATAGAAGTGACATGGGTGAGCTAGTATTTGAATTGAGGAAAAATTTTCTAAACTTTACCAAGATGGACTTTGCCCTTATAACAGGGCTGAAGTTTGGAGACATCTATACCCTTGAGAAATCAACTAGTAAGAAGTCGATAAAAGAAACCTATTTCAAAAAATACCCTGTTGTAAAAAATAGTCTACTACAAGCGTTTGAAAAAATTGTAAATTCAAATAAGCACTCAGATGTCGTGAAGATCGCGCTGTTAATGTGTGTGGAGTTTTTCATAAGGGGGACAGACACGAAGAATCATTGCAACCCCCTATTCATTGACTTGGTTAACTCTTTGGAAGAGTTCAATAAGTATCCATGGGGCAATGTGGCATTCGAGTCAATGTCTCCAGGGATACAAACTGCTAGTCACTCAGCAAAGTCAGCAGGAAAAACCTACAATGTTCTCGGCTGCATATTTCCATTACAAGTAAGCATTCTTTGTTTATTTCACATAAATAGTATATATTTTCAAACTAGAGTTTTTGAATCTAATGAAATTTGTTGTCATTGTCACAGATATGGGCCGTTGAAAGGGTTTCAGCCTTAGCTTCTATTGCAATATCATTTGTTTCCAACCAAGTTCCACGCTTCACAAAATATCGAGGGTGGAAGGGTTGGAGGTATCCGACAATAGATGATATTTTGAAACGTCCAGATGTAAGTAGCATTCCATTTCAAATTTGTTGGTAGACCAGATATTATTGTAGATGTGTTAGATACTAATTTTTTAGTAACTTATAAACACAGACCACCGTGCTGCTTACCCTGGAACCCACAATTGATGAACTTGAGATAGAGGCAATCCGAGTACTTTGAGAAAAGTTTCAGGTAAGATAATCATTGGCTTTAATGTAACTTACATTTACTTTATGATTATCTAATAATGTTAATTTTACAGGGCATTGAAGCCGGTTGCATTGGAAGGATGATTGGAGAAGTCCGAATAAAGAGGACACTGGATATCATCCAAAGTAAAGATGAAGAAGAAGAAGTTGAAGAAGAAGAAGCTGAAGAAGAAGAAGTTGAAGAAGATGAGAAAGAACAGAAGAATGAGGAATGCGAAGATGAGAAAGAAGAAGAGGAAGAAGGGGATGATGAAGGAAAAGAGGAAGTGAGAGAGGGAGAAGAAGAAGGAGTAGGAGAAGGAGAGAGCGTGAGAGGGGGAGATGTGGATGAAGGTTTGAAAACATTGATTGAAAATCTAAAGAGAGAGAGAATACAGATAAAAAAAGAAAGAGAGGAACTGGAAAAGGAGAGAAAGAAGATGAAGCAAGAGAGAGAAGATATGAAGAATGAGAGGAAGATTGAGAGAGAAGAGATGAAGAAGGAGAGAGAGGAGATGAAGAAGGGGAGGGAGACTGAGAGAGAAGAAATGAAAAAGGAGAGAGAGGAGATTAAAATGGAGAAAGAAGCATTGATGAAGGAGATATCAGAGTTGAAGAAAATTGTAGATATGAAGAGGAAGAAGTTTGAAGATGGATTAAACATGGTTTAATATTTTTTTATGGAATATTAACTACTTTATTATTACTTTCATAAATTTCTTACTTGTTTCTACTATATAGGAAGAAGATAGATTAATTGTTTCTACTTCCGATGTGGAACTCGACAATAAAGAAATGGGTTCACATTTGGTGGCGAAAGAGGAAATTAAAGAAGAATGTGAAAGTACTCCTGTAAATGAAGGAAGGCCAAAAAGGCCAGTAAAGCCATCGTACATAAAGCAATCCCCATACGTATCATTATCAGCAATTCCTACAACTGGCCTTATCAGTGGAGCTCAGGAACTAAAAGTGTTAGATACTTCTCCGATATCATTTATTGTGCCGATGGACCCGTTTAGAGAGTTATCGGAGAAGGAATTAGAAGTGTGTATGGATTGGTATAAAAAAAATAATAATACAAAATCAGGAGAATCATTTAACAGCATTTGACAGACAGGTGCCTGGGTCGATAGCCTTGTAAGTATTGTCAATTTATTTTCGTTAAGTTACTTATATTTACGACCTATATAAACATCTCGTTGAATCTTATTATTATTAAATTTTTTTGCTTAGGCTATCGACACATACATTAAATTTTTGATAAAAAGGCAGGAGGATTATAAGGGAGCATATCCACAAGATTGCAAGTTCTGCCCCACCTATTTTCAGGTAATTGTTTATTTTACCTGAAGGTTATTTTATTTGTGATTGTAGAAGACAAGTAGTAATATGTAAATTCTGTTGTAACAACAATGTCTCAATAGGTGTCTTCCTCTCTTGAGAAGCTATCGGGATTCAAATGATAGCGAAGTGCGGCGCTTGATTTGCGAAGAAAATCAGAAAGATTCTACATTTGCTATTGTAAAGGAAGAAGAAGGATAAAAGGAATTTTGGTGCTATGAACAGGTAAGGTTATCGTCTTCAATTTATCGACTGTGGTCCAATAGACAATGGTTGCGTCTTATATGTTATTTTCTTCTGTTTACCATGGACAGGTGTATGTACCAATGAACTATGACAATAAACATTGATTTCTTCTTGTCATCCACCCGAAAGCAAGAGAGATTATTCTTCTTGATAGTTTAGACACCAAAGGAAAGAGTAGATACAAGAAAGAGATGAGTATCATAACTGAAGCACTCCATATTCTATTTCATGCCACTGGAGATACATCTGCGCTTGATAGAAATGAATGGAATGTCCGCATTGATCCATCTGCACCAAAGCAAACGAATGGTTATGATTGTGGCATATTCGTTATGAAGTATATGGACATCTTGAGCAGCGATCTACTTTTGAAGGATAAGGAGTTGCAACCACACGCTCGTACATTTAGGAATTCGTTGGCTTACGATTATTCGAGCGTCGCCGATTAGTCATAGGCATGTGAGGAAGTGAAAAATTTTGTGAATGTATATTGTGAATGTTGTATATTATGAATTGTGGGTGTATATTGTGAATGTTGAATTGTAGATGTCAATGTTAGATATGGGTGTAATGATAAGGCTAAATCAACGCGATCTCGTTGAATTTCAACGAGCACAGTGGAATTCAACGCAATCTCGTTGAATTTCAATGAGCACAGTGGAATTCAACGCGATCTCGTTGAATTTCAACGAGCACAGTGTGAGTTCAACGCGATCTCGTTGAATTTCAACGAGCACAGTGTCAATTCAACGCGATCTAGTTGAAATTCAACGAGAACAGTGTAAATTCAATGAGCACAGTGTGAATTCAACGCGATCTCGTTGAAATTCAACGAGAACAGTGTAAATTCAACGAGCACAGTGTGAATTCAACGCGATCTTGTTGAAATTCAATGAGAACAGTGTAAATTCAACGAGAACAGTGTGAATTCAACGAGAACAGTGTAAATTCAACGAGATCTCGTTCAAATTCAACGAGAACAGTGTAAATTCAACGAGAACAGTGTAAATTCAACAAGAGCAGTGTAAATTCAAGGCGATCTCTTGAATTTCAACAAGCACAGTATACATTCAACGCGATCACGTTGAAATCCACTACGCACAGTATACATTCAACGCGATCACGTTGTAAATACAATACTCAATCATCATTAATTATATATATAGATAGCTAAATGAATAATGTTTACACCCATGAACCATCAACCATCATTACTCGTAAATGAAGATAAAGATACATTATTCCTCAGGTATTGAAAACTTGCATCTACGTCGGTTATGACCTGTTTGTTTACACCTACCACACTTGACTGTTTTTCGTTCCTCTCCCCGTGAAGGAATTCTCATCTTCTTCGGTCTTCCAGCTGAGCTCCTTACTTCCGGAGGTTTAATTCTCGCACAAAACTCCTTAAATTGGTCCGATAATTCCCACTCACTCTTATCACGAACTGGGTAAAGTGGTTGGTTGTAGCACATTCGGTAATTTTCAATTGTATAAAATGGAGAACAATATTTATGATGAGGAAGATTATACTTTATACATGCCGAAAGAACATGGATACAAGGCAGTGCTTGGACATCAAACTCGCGACATGTACACGAAAGTTCGCTAAGCTTAAGTGTGTCTTTGTAATCTCCTATAGTATAATATTCGTCGCGAGAGATTGCATGACAGCGGACATCGCGCGCCATCGGTATAAGTTCCGTTATTTCTTTCGCAGCCCATTTCGTCAATGGTCCACTAAATATTGATGCACGTTCACTTCTCTTGTAGAACATTTCTTGGATCTTTAATCTGACCGTCTCTATCAGTCTAGTAACAGGGTACTCTCTTGCCTCCTTGAACAAAGCATTAACACACTCCGATATGTTCGTAGTCACGAAATTGAATCTTTTTCCTGAAAAATGTGAAGATGCCCATCTTTCGTATCCTATTTCTGTCAACCATGCAAATACTGGAGGGTTTGCCATTTTAATATTGTGCATTATCTTTTCAAATTCAGCCTTTCTGCACGTCTTTACAGCTTGCCAATATAATGTTTCCAACGACTTGTCTTTAAATGTGTCAACCAAGTTTCTGTAGATATGATAGGCACAGTAGCCATGTGTTGCGTATTGAAAGACTTCGGGGACTTCTTTCATTAAACCTTTATGTCGGTCTGATAATATCACAAGTCCTGGAAGATACCCTAACGTAAAATTGAGGTTATCAATGAACCATTTCCAACTGTGGTTGTTCTCTGATTCCCCGACACCAAATGCTATTGGTAGAATTTGATTATTATCATCCAGGGTTGTAGCAACAAATAGAACACACTTGTATTTACCTTTTAGGTGAGCCGCATCGAATGCCAACACCCTTCGCAGATAAGTTTGGAAAATTCTGACGCACTGTCCGAAAGCAACAAAATATCTCTCGAACCTACTTGTCTGTGAGTTAACAAGCACGGCAGTCACTGTTCCTGGGTTGGCCCTCAGCAGCTCATGCAAATAGGCCAGAAGTTCATTGTAAGAGTCTTCATAAGATCCCATTACGTGCTTGATTGCGATCTCCTTCGCCCGCCATGCTTTCTTGTAGCTCATAACAATATGATATTTCTCATGCATAGCCAATACAATGTCTTTCGGGCTTAATCCCATGCGTTGTTCAATACGACTAATAACCAAATCACTAGCTAACTTACTACTTGCTTGTCGATGATCACTCTGCATACATGACATTTCACATGTGTGTTTGGACGTGTAAGTTTGAATATTAAATATTCCGGCATCATTTACCCTAGATGCATGGACCCCATTGACAGTTATCTTCGACACACACCACGGTATATCTCTTCGTTGATGAATACAGGACCCGATATTGGAAGTGATTTTTCATGGCAAATTGGCTCAACACATACTGGCACCATCTCTTGTCCTTAAACGGTTGACCAATAGCTATCTCATTCGACTCATTCAGCGATCCATTAAATTTTGACAGATCCGCATTAACGAATGCTTCATCTTCTAAAGGCACATTAAATCCAACATCCATAAAGTTTGATGTTTGAAGTGGCTCGGGTGATGAAGGCAAATGTGCTGTTTTACGTAACGGTGATGATGAATACACATGTCCTCTTGTAGGTGAAGATGAGGATGTAGACCCATGTACTCTTCTAAGTAATGGTATATACGAAGTCACAGGTACTCTTGTATGAGAAGGTGATGATGACTCCACATATGCTTTTGTAAGCGAAGGTGATGATGAAGGCACATTGCCGCTTGTAGGCAAAGATGACGATGATGTCACATGTACTTTTGCAGGCGATGGTGATATCATATATTCACTTTTCAGGCTAAGGTCAGCTGCCCAATTAACGCCATGTTCTTCACACATATTTGTCATCGGAAGGGCATCATGTTGAATGTCGACATTATGTTCAACGCCACTACACCGAATAGGGTCTTCGTGAATGGTCTCATTAATGCGCCGCACTGTCTCTATTATTAAAGGCATGTATACATTTGGATGCTCCGATTGTGCTGCCAAGAACACTCGCACATCTTCATCGTCTTCAATTTCAGATGGAGGGATTGATTGATTTGAGCATGGGTATATTACTTTCATATTAATATCATGATCATTCGGTGTACTCTTAATGATCCTGTAGATCTTCGATAGAAGATCATCATATGTAGTGTTGACACTCAAAGCAAAACTTTTCGATTTTCCACCCTTATACGTGTATGAATTGTTTTGACATATTAAGTCCCCACCATAAGAGCAGACGATGATTCTAGCAGCCATTATCTGCAAAGAAACACAATGAAATTAGTTATCTTTCAAATTTCAAATAGTACTCTTTTAAAATTCAAAGAGTACAATACTTTTGTTACAGTTTTAATGATTACTCGTTCATCTTTCAAATCACAAAGGAGAATGTTGTAAAATTTATTATAGCACACCTTTAAAATAAAATTTAAAGCGTGTAAAATTCAAAGAGCAAGCGCAGAGCAACTCAAAGAGCACACCAATTCAAAGTGCACAGTGTAAAATTCAAAGAGCACGGCAATTCAAAGTGCTCAGTGTAAAATTCAAAGAGCACGGCAATTCAAAGTGCACAGTGTAAAATTCAAAGAGCAAGCGCAGAGCAATTCAAAGAGCAAAGCAATTCAAAGTGTCTCGTGTAAAATTCAAAGAGCATACCAATTCAAAGTGCACAGTGTAAAATTCAAAGAGCACGGCAATTCAAAGTGCTTAGTGTAAAATTCAAAGATCACGGCAATTCAAAGTGCACAGTGTAAAATTCAAAGAGCAAGCGCAGAGCAATTCAAAGAGCAAAGCAATTCAAAGTATCTCGTGTAAAATTCAAAGAGCACACCAATTTAAAGTGCACAGTGTAAAATTCAAAGAGCGCAGCAATTGAAAGACCAGAGCTATTCAAAGTGTCTCATGTAAAATTCAAAGAGCATACCAATTTAAAGTGCAAAGTGTATAATTCAAAGAGCATACCAATTCAAAGTGCAAAGTGTAAAATTCAAAGTGCAAAGTGTAAAATTCAAAGAGCACAGTTTATAATTCAAAAAGCACATCAATTCAAATAGCACAGTGTAAAATTCGAAGAGCAGGTTGTAAATTTCGAAGAGCACAGTGTAAAATTCAAAGAGAGCACAATGTAAAATTCAAAGAGCACAGCAATTCAAAGAGCACAGCTATCACGAATCTTCGAATGTCCTAACATTTCCACTGTGCTCTTTGAAATATCAATATCAATATGCTCGTTGAAATTGGACGAGATCGATTATTGCAAAAACACATTGCGATAAAACAAAGATCCTACTTGATTATTAAGAATAAATAACGCATTCGTAGAGGAAAAAATTTCACATTCGTTGTTCTTACCTGGTCCACACCACAGCCTCGTTTCCAATGAAACACGAGTTGAAGAAATAGAATAGTAATGCTCTGAAGTGGAAACCGATCTCAAAACTAAAGAGATGATGCTTTTTTGTTATAAATGAGAGAAGAAAATGAGTTTTGAATATAGAAGAGGAGAAAAACGAGTAGAAAATAGGTTTTCTTTGGAGAAGGAATAATTCCTAAGAACAGGGGGTATTTCGGTCCGAAAATGGTTCGTCCGTACAAGTGAAGTTTACTTTTGGAAACAAAAGTGTTCGAGGTTTAGCTGGGAATATTGGTAAAAAGAGAGGTTTATAGTCGGAAATTTCTCTTTATTAATAGTTGTCAGGAGGATCAACCAGGGGCCATTGGCGTGGCCATAATCATGTTGTACTCCCGAGAGGAATTCCCGTTGAGTTGCACGATTTCCAGGGACATGGATTACACCCATAATGGCTAGTAACGTGTCCGTTGCTTTAGGTTATGTCTCTGATCACCTGCGGTTATCTCGGCGATGATCAAGGTCAGTGGTTGCTAGAGAGGGGGACCAAGGCCGACTTGATGATAAGGTCGGCCCTGACATTGGAATGGTTGACCTAACTGCGGCCGATCGAGCTCAAGGTCATCTCGACTATAGTCTTTAACCCTTACCAATACTAAGGGTGGACATCGCGAGTAGTCGAGCTAATAAATCTGGGCCTGGGCCCATGAGCTGTTTTCCTTATCGGTTCGGCTCGGGTTCTTCCCATAACAGAAGCCCCTTACTCCCTGTCTGAATAGGCGAAGGGCTGGGAGTAACAATCAATTAGTTGAACCAACTGATTCTGAGGAGATCCACCACTCCGAGATCTTTGCATGACAGTCTTGCTTCTTAAGCATGCCTCTCGAAGCGGCGCTATCATTGCTGTACGATTTTATCAGTGCCTTTTGAATTTCAGTGAATGAGCAAGTGACACATGCTGGCGGTTACGGTACATTAAATTCTCAGCTCGTCCCATTCTGTTGCGTGTTAGGAGAGAGAAGGATAAAAGAGCATCATGCTTTGTACAGAAAAATGGGGTAGAGACAGGTAGAGAGGCCGGATATCGAAGAGGCGTACTCATTAATTGAGGTGATTCTTCTGTTGCCACGTGACATCGTACGGCCAAAAGAGTCTGGGATTATAAAAACTCCCTTAGCCATTTTTGTATTTCTTGAAACCTCTCCTGCTTCTCTGAGAGCCCTCTGTGTCAGCAGATCTAGTACATTCCTATATCTACTTCCTCATTTTCCTTCTCTTACTACTTTGTAAATGTCTGAGTCCTCAGATTCTGATGTGATTCGTAGGGTAGGGTGATGACGACCAGGAGACCTTTCTTCCTCCTATGGACTCCCGAGGGGCTGATCAACTCACGAAGTCCAATTTTTGAACCCAATCTGCGGATCTTGGAATAGTAGTGGTGTCAGTACCTCCGGAGACTGCCCCCGAGAGAGGGGAGGGGGCTGTGAGTTCTAACACCAAAACAGCTATTGGAGGTTTGAATAATTCCTCCCTTCGAGCTGGACAATATGGAGTCCGGGATTTCTGATGATGAGCACATGGAGCTGAGGGGAACGTATGTTGTCCTCGATTTTGTAGGTCTTAAGGTTCATGAAAGAGGAGAGTTGCCCAGCCAACCTCGCGAGGGCGAGGTCATTGTTTCTCCAATCCACTTTTTTGCTGGTCTGCGCCTGCCACTTCACCCGTTCGTATGGGAATTGCTGAGCATTCTAAGCCTATCTCTGGGTTAGCTTCAACCCAATGTTTGGAAATGCATCGTTGGCTGTTATGTGCTGTGGTGACATGTTGGAAATGCAGAGCTGACCTCAAACGAGCTCTTGTCACTATACACCCTAAAGTCCTAATTAGGGGGACGGGGGTTGTACTATTTCTCAGCTTGCTTGGGTCAGGATGGCTCAATCATTTCTCCTTCCAGGTCTCCTCCATGGAGACCTGGAAGGAGAAATGGTTTTTTTTCCTCACGAGCATGGGAGGCTGCATCGGACGAACCTCGACCTTTGACAAACCGAGCTCGCACTGAGTTCGCCAAACTAGGTCGGGAGGTTTGCCGACCTGTGTGCTTTGTTGCATTTTCTTAGTCATTATCACGTCTCTGACTTGTTGTTGTTGCTTTTATAGCCTTCGCGCGATATCAGCCAAGCTTGTCTTCAGGTCAAGAGCAGTAGATCCGAGCTACGAGGTCATGCTCGATAGAGGAAAGAGATTACCAATGACTAATCACTTTTGAGTCGATGCATGAAGCAAGTTGGTCATATGTTTAGTGACCTTATACTTAGTCATTTTTTGCTTGGTTTCTGTTTTCACTGTTCTTCTCTTATGCAAGAATGGCTTCGAAGGCTCCCTCCTGGTTTCGAAAGCTCCCTGCCAACACTCTGGACAAGGAAGAGTCCTCCCAACTACCGAGGAAGAAATTGGCCCAAGGGCTGAGGTCCGAGGACCTTCATCAGCAACCACCTCAGTAGCCCCAGCTCGCTTCTGGCGGGTTTGGGCCGACAGTGCCGCCTAACCCTCCAATTCAGGCCATTCCATGAGCCTCCCGTCCACCTCCAGCTGAGACGACGGACATAGTGGTGGAGCAGCTTGTGATGCGGGTGAGCTCAGCTAAGGTGACACTTCATCTTTCGGTGGCTGCTCTAGGGCGCGCTCGTTCCCAACCGCCAAAGAGCTGAAGATATCGATGCCACCACTCACTGAGGAGTATCCTTCGTAGATAGGTGGCATCAACTCCTACGCACTGGCCAACCCCTATATTGGGGAGAATCATGACATACTGGGCTCGTCGTACCCAGATCAGTTGGCCAGCTCTGTCATCAAGAGCAGCCTCAGGGTAAGGTTGCGCCTTACTTTATTTTTATGTTTTATCATCGCGAATGCCTTTCTAATTTGCTCATTCTTATCTCAGGATGCAGCCCTGGGGATTATGATGCATCAGGCCCTAGCTAAATACAAAGGGTGGGCGAAGGAAGCCCTCTGCGTGGCCTCATCCTTAAAGAAGGAGGCAGAGGCGGTCACGAAGGACCCGGAGTCCGCCAAGTCGAAGACCAAAGTGGCCCAGTCCGACCTTGAGGTCGCCCTAGTCCAAATCCAGACGACCGAAGTTGCTTTAAAGGAGGAAAAAACCCAGAGGCAATCTGCAGAGAACAGGGCGAAATCTGTGGAGGTTGCTCAGAAGGTGGCGAAGGGCGAGAAGGCGAGCCTAGCTACTCTACTGCATGAGGCCGAATCCAAGGCTGCCGAGCTGGAGGCCGAGCTGCCCAAGATGAGGGCAGTCTAAGAGAAAGTTTACAACTATGAATTCGAGGACCGTCGATCCCTAGTCAAGAAGCACTTCCCATATCTCGACCTCTCTCCCATCGATGAGGACGAGGATGTCGAGGTGGAAGCTCCTGTAGCTGAGGCGAAATCCCGGGTGGAGGCCAGAGCAACTAGAGATGGGGTGGCAAAGGCCCGGACGTCCAAAAGCGAAGCAGCTGGAGCTGATGCTGTGGCCACTTAATTTTCTCCTTTATCAAATATA
This sequence comes from Liriodendron chinense, assembly GCA_003013855.2. NCBI lineage: Eukaryota > Viridiplantae > Streptophyta > Magnoliopsida > Magnoliales > Magnoliaceae > Liriodendron > Liriodendron chinense. Next base: position 1,153,456 of record PVNU02000100.1, on the reverse strand, counting down.
TTTTTATAAATTGCGTTGTAAACTTTTTTGTTTTAATAAAAAAATTTAAGCCACGACGAGGCTATTTTTTTCATCATTGTGATTAGAGTTTGTGACTGAACATCTTATTGTGATGGCATATATGCCCTCTCAACTCCATGGCCGAGCAAGACACTGCTCGGAGCGTTAGAGTATTGCGAGTACTTGGCAAGTGAGATGACTTGATATGGTCTCGATGACTGCGGGAAGGTCAAAACCTTTTGGCTAGTGATCTTGGAAGCTTTGATGCCAATGGAGACCTTATGTGAGTTGTACGAGGTCGAAACCTCTTTGGGGCCTAGTGAGGTCAGAACCTCTTTAGCCAAGCTGTGCCCTCAAGTTGGGTACATTGTATGGTGTGGTTATTGCCAATACTAATGGCGTAAATCTAAAAAATACTCAGGAGAAACCTCATTTACTACTGTTGTGGGTGTTATTTATAAGATTTTTCATTTAGTCTGTACACCTTCCTTCTTTCCGAGATGATTATTGATAGTAGACCTTGAGATGCTCAGCGTTCCAAAGGTGTGACAAAGGTCGGCCTTCCATGTCTTCTAGTCGATAGGAACTTGGTCGAGTTGACCTCATGACTTTGAAGGGACCGTCCTAGTTCGAGCTAAACGGGCCTGAAGTCTTTTCCTTGATTTCTTTGTGGACCTTGTGAAGGATGAGGTCACCCATTTAGAAATGCCATTCCTTAATCCTTGAATTATAGTATCTCAACACGTTGCTCATATGTTGTGACCCTCTTACAAGAGTCATCTCTCACTTCTTCAAGTAGATCCAAACTCAGTCACAATTGGTTCTCGTTCTCTTCAGGCTAGAAATGACCAGTGCGATTGTTAGGTATCCCAACTTCGACGAGTACAACTGTCTCGGCCTCGAATGTAACGGAGAAAGGTATTTCACTAGTGGTCGTCCAAGTTGTGGTTCGATATGCCCATAATACCTCGGGAAACTCCTCGTGCCATGCTCCTTTGCACTGGTCAAGCTTAGTTTTCAGATGGCCTTTGATTATTTTGTTGAATGCCTCCACTTACCATTGGTTTGAGTATGGTGAGGAGAAGAGTATATGTTCTTGATCCCAAGCCCTTGGAAATTTTTTTGAAACTTTGCGTTGTTGAATTGGCATCTGTTATCTGCGACTATGTTGTGTGAGGTATTCCAAACCGATGGATGATAAACCTCTAGATGAAGTCAGTAGTTTTTTTCTCTATGATAATAGCTAGGAGCTCCACCTTAGCCCACTTCGTGAAGTAATCTACTGTGACAATTTCATATTTCAACTGACCTTTCCTAGTAGGAAGAGGCCCAATAATGTCAACCCTTGATGTGCAAATGGCCAGGGTCCAAACATTGGGGTGAGATCTTCTGGAGGCAAGTGCGGGACCAGAACAAATATCTAACATCTGTCACATGTTTTAACTATCTATTGAGCATCCTTTTGGATGGTGGGCCAATAATACCCCTGCCGAATGACCTTATGAGCGAGAGCCCGATTTCCTGAGTGGTTCCCGCAACTGCCGAGGAGGATCTCTTTGAGGACATAGTTGGCTTCATCAGGCTCCACACAACGCAGGCAGGGGAGAAAGACTCCTTTTTTGTATAGGACGCCTTAAATCAATGTGTACTGAGTTGACCTGTATCGGAGCCGCCTAGCCTCCTTTCTGTTCATAGGAAGCTCTCCATGCTGGCGAATAGTGGGGTCCATCTAGGTCGGCTTGCCGTTAAGCAAGCACACTTCTTTGGTTTCCTCCATGGTTATGCTTCGGTGCGGCAAACATTTGATGGGGATTGTTCTGGCAAGCTCGTCGTCGACTGCCGATGCTAATTTGGCTAGGGAGTCTGCATTAGTATTCGCTTCTCTTGGGATTCGCACCATCTCATAATATTCGAGGTAGTTGAGGAGTTCACAAACCTTAGCCAAATAGGAGATATCTTCTTGCCCTTTGCCTAGTATTCTCTGGTCACCTGCTCGACTACTAACTGTGAATCATTGTGCACTTTCTCTTTTCGGACTCCTATGGCCAAGCTGAGGTGCAGTCCGACCAAGAGGGCCTTATATTCCGCTTCATTGTTTGAGGCTCGAAAACCAAACCTCAAAGCATACTGAACTTTTACCCCATCTGGGGAGGCCAGAATGAGGCCTGCACCGCTTCTCTGTAAGTTGGAAGACCCGTCGACATGAAGTGACCATATCGGTCTGGGCAAGGCTGGTGTGGACGATCTTCCAGGCGAGCTCGCATTTGCTTCTGTCTCCACTGGGGCACTTCTGGACGAGCTTTCGATTGGCGAAATCTTAGTGGCCCCCTGGTCGTCAGGTGGACATTGGGCGGCTGGCGAGCTGGTGTTGAGCTCTAAAATGTGTATGTTCTAACCTCATTTCATCACTAATTATGCATGATTTCTATGTTTACAGACCTATCTAATGCATGGTTTTATGGTTGTAGGAATGGGAGAAAGAGTTTATCATTTTAATGATAAAGACTCTTCTTAGAGTGCATTGAAGATCAAGGGAAAAGGAGGTTGAAAAATGGAGTGAAGAAGTAAGGAGAGGAGAAGAAAAGAAAGAAGGAAAACCAGAAAACAGATGGTCCGATCGGTCACCCTTGCTACCAACACTGAAGATGCTAGACATCTTTCACACACCAGTCCAACTGGTCCCGATCGGCCATGAAGTTTTTATGGAATCTGTGCTTGCTGGATAGATGTTACACCAGTCCGACCGGTCGTGACTGGTCAGCCACTCATTAAACCAGCAATTGCTAATTCAAGCCTTCGAATTCTGCTGCACACTGCGTAAGTCTTGCACGAATTTTGGAAGATTCTACGTCGGTGGAGCTTAAAATTTATAAAAGGACACCTCCACTTCATTCCTAGGGCATCCTAGAAGAGTTCTAAGGCATTGGGAGGTAGAGAATGACGAATTTAGAGTTCTACAATTCCCTCTACTTAAGAGTCTCTCCAATTTTCATATTTATAGTAGTTTTTATGTTTTCTTCTAGCATGGTTGGCTAGACCTCTTAGCTAAAGCTAAGAGGTGAAGGTTATAGTTATCTTAAATGTTTTAATTCATTTTTAAGGTTTCGAAGTTGGATTTTTATGTTGAACAATGGTTTGTTTAAAGTTTGAATGAAGTTCTAAGTTAGTTTTTCTTTAATCTCTTGATGACTCATGGATATTTTAAAGAATTAAGCTTAGTTTCTTAATTATTATACAAGATCTAGACTTGTACACTTTGAGGAATCGAATTTTATATGCTCTAGAGCTTGGATCTTCATGTGAGAACTTTAAACCAAAGTTTTAGCTTTTTTGAAATTTTGAGATATGTGTTGAACATTAGTATGATTTGAATCAAGTTCAAATTATGATATTAGTTGAATCCAGTGGCAGGATTTGATGTTTATCATGGTTGTGATCTTAACCTATTGGAACTCGAATTGGCCTATGCAATTGAGTGTGCCCAATGCCTAACTTAAATTGAGGGAGTTATGTTGATGAACAACACATATGTTGGACTGTTTGATGCTATAACCGCTCTATGATCTGCTAGATAGGATTGAATTCCAATTATAGTTGTGTAGTTGAGAAACCTATATGAATTATACATCAATGATAGCTATAAGTGGATCCTCGGTGCTTTAGTATTCATTTTAGATTGTTAAAACTCATCTTAAGTTTACAGATTGCTCATCTACATTCAAAATTCCAAAATAGTTTGTTTTAATTTGATTTCAATTAGATTTATTCGAAGGAGTGTTGTAAATTCCTAGTTGATCCCTGAGGACGACCTCGGTCTCTACCAAATTATTACTACATCGAAGCCTTACACTTGAGGGGAGCGAAGAGCTGGTGAACTCAGCAATAAAGTCGGCGACAGCTTGTCCCTTGATGGCAGTGCGTGGCCGATACTGGATGTCAAATTCTCTAAGTTCAATGACCCATTTTGTGATTCGATCTGATGTCTCTGGTTTCTGAAGAACGTGTCGAAGAGGCCGATCTGTAAGTACCACTACCGGGTGTGCTTGAAAGTAAGGCCTCAAGCACCTGGCCGAGGTGACCAGCGCCAAGGCCAGTTTTTCGATGCAAGGGTACCTCATTTTTGCATCGAGCAAGGCTTTACTAACATAATAAATCAATCTTTGCATTCTTTGATCGTCTCGTATCAACACTGAAATGACTGTTGCTTCTGAGACCGCCGAGTATAATAGCAATTCTTCACCTGGAGCAAGCTTGACAATAAGGGTGGAGATTTGAGGTATGCTTTGAGCTCCTGAAAAGCTCACTTGCATTCTTCAGTCTAGATCTCCTCCTTACATCCTCGTAGCTGCTTGAAGAAAGGAAGACATCTGTTTGTCGCCCTGGATACGAACCATTGAGTGCTGCAACCAACCCGTAAGGTGTTGGTTGGATCTCTTTTATTGTGGCAGGCGATTTCATCTCAATCAAGGCTCGAATCTTCTCCAGATTTGCCTCGATCCCTTGCTGATGTACCATGAAATCCAAGAATTTTCTTGAGCCGACCCTGAAGGTGCATTTGCTCAGGTTGAGCTTCATTCGGTACTTCCTCAATATACCGAACATTGTGCGGAGGTCTTCTATGTGATTTTTTTACCTTAAGCTTTTGACGAGCGCGTCGTCCACATAGACCCCTCATTGTCTTATCGATCTGATCGACAGATATCCTATTGACTAGGCGTTGGTAGGTGGCCTCTGCGTTCTTCAGCCTAAAGGGTATCACCTTGTAGCAACAAAGCCCTTGGTCTGTGACAAAAGTTGTTCTTTACTTGTCCAGGGCATGCATCCCGATCTGATTGTAGCAAGAGTATGCGTTCATGAAGCTGAGGAACTCGTAACATCAACGAGCTGATCTATGCAAGGCAACGGTTAACTATCCTTCAGGCATGCCTTATTGAGTTAGTATAATCTACACATTCTCCACTTCCCACTGGCCTTTTTCACCAGTACCACATTGGTGAGCCAATCTGGGTATTTTACTTCCTCAATAAACTCAGCCTAGAGCAATTTCTCGACCTCTTCATTGATCGCTACATATCTTTCTGCATTGAAGAGGCGTCGCTTCTGCCAGACTAGTTTGAAGGCTGGGATGGCATTCAATCGATGGACCATCACCTCAGGGTTAATCCCCGGCATATCTTGGTAGGACCATGGGAATATATCTGCATGCTCCTTCAAAAAGTGCCGACCTTTTCACGCAACTTTTGGCTGAGCTAGGACCCGACCTGAACCAGTTTTGTTGGATCGCTGCCCACAATTGGGATGGTGAGTAGATCCTCAGCGGGCGAGCCTCTTTCCGTGGAGTCCTCCTTAGGATCCAGAGATGTCGTCTTTGTGACAGTGGAGACTTGGCTTTTACCACGTAGAGATAATTCATAGTATCACCGAGCTTCCTGCTAATTGCCCTTAACAATTCGAACCGCCTCGTCGATTGGAAATTTCATCGTCAGGTGGTAGATGGAGATTGCGACTTTGAGGGCTCTAAGGGCAGGTCGGCTAATGATTGTGTTGTATGCTAATGGTGTGTCGACAACTATAAAGTTTACCATTATCATCTTCTGGACCGGCTCCTCCCTTGTTGTGACCGGGAGAGTACCATGCCCTTCAGCATTATGTTGTCCCTCGTGAACCCGGTCAGAGCGGTTCTCACGGGTCAAAGTTGAGATCTATCGATCTTCATCCTTTTAAAGGCCGAAGAGTAAAAAACTGTCAACTAAACTACCCATGTCGACCATCATGTTGAACAACTTCTTTTTAGCGACTATCATTGAAATGATGAGGGAGTCGTTGTGAGGATGCAGGACCCCTTGAGCATCCTCATCAGTGAAAGTGATAGTGGGGGAGCTGACCTTTAAGATTTTCGAAGGTTGGCTCATCATATTGACTGAATGCCTAGGCTTGAATGTCTGAGCCTGACAGGCATAAGTTTTTCGGGCTTTATCGGAATCCCCTCTTATCAGTCCACCAAAAATGGTGTGAATCTCCTCGAAATGGTCGTTGTTAACTTGATTTTCTTGCGGATCATCCTGTGTCATCGCCATCTGGTTATCTTAACTCTGGGCGACATATTCGCGCAAGAACCCTTGTTGGATGAGGCTCTTGATCTGACGCTTCAATTCATAGCAATCCACTGTATTGTGACCGTGGTCCTTGTCGAAGAGAGAATATTTTAATTTGATTCTTCGATCAGGATCGGTTTTTAGTTTACTCGAGTGGGTGAACAACTTTTTGTCCTTGAGAGCCAGGTATACCTAGTCCATGGTCGTGTTCAGCGGCATGTATCGGGACACGAGGGCTTTTGCCTTGGCTCTTCGGGGAGCATTGTCTCAATTAGATGATCCTCGATCCTCCTTTCGCCGCTTAGACCCATGGTCACTTTTCATTTCTTTTCCTTTCGATACTGATCTGTGCGCACTGTCTAGCTCTTCCGTATTCATGTATTTTTGCGCCAATCTAAAAATTCGGCTACTGTCTGGGGTGGATCTTGGCCGATGGACCAAAGAAAATTTCGGTCTCTCAGCCCCTTAATCATATTGTGGAGCATCACCTCTTAAGACAGATTCTCAATCTGGACTGCCTCGGCATTGAAGCAGGTGAGGTAGTCCTTTAGGTACTCGTCGTCTTTCTGTCTGATTGCAGCGAGGTGATTCAAATGCTTCCTTGGGTCGGTGCTTTCGATGAACTGAGTCATGAAGGCCCTGCTGAGCTGATAGACCTTGGTTTCAAGTTTCGAAACCAGGTCCAGGCCGAGCTCGTCAGAGATAATGGGAAGGCCTTACACATGATGTTACTATTGGCACTTTGTATTATTTTAGCCGTGACACTTTGAAATTTTGCAGAAGTGGCTCTAATTATATATCTTCGAGGAAGGGAGACTCTGCCGAGTCCACGAGAGCATCGATGGTGATTGGGGCTTGACCCTCTATGCCCGCTGCAAATCGCTGATTCGTTCCCTGAGTTCTTTTAGCTCCGCCTCCCAAGTCGGGATGTTGTCATCTACCCGTTTTGGAACTTCACTTTGCCGATCTGAACGTCGTTCTTCTAATTGGTGCCTCAGATCATTTGGAGGTAAATTGGTCGTCAAACGAGCCCGCACTGTTCTTGCTCAGCTAATGACATCATCTTCCTGAGCCCTGGGCTAGGCTTTGTCTTAGTGAGACGGCTGTTGCTGAGGCAGACCTGCCCTCATGTTTTCCCCTACTCTATTAGAATGCGAGGGTAGGGGAACTAGCGGTGAAGATGGCTGAGCCAGGCTAGTTAGAATGGTACGAATTTCATTCAATTGGTGGGCGAGTCCTCCAAAATGTTGATCTAGACCCCCCATATGCCGATTCATCCCGCCGACCTGCTCTTCGAGAGCGGATATTCGGGCACTGCGATTGCGAGACTGCTGTTGCTCGCTCTGCTGAGTAGACCGGTGGGATAAGCTTCCTGCATGGAGGGCAAGGGTCTGAGGATCATTTTCTCCCTCCACGTATGCATCATCATAAGGGGTGTGAGATGGCCCCTCTACCATAGGTTCTTTTCCTCGGTTCTTCCTTTTCCAGCCATTGACGGTGCAAGTGAATGGAGTCTCCGAGGATCTAAACCCTTCTTAGTTCAAGTGAAAACATGACTTAACTATCACTTCCCACAGATGGCGTCAATCTATTGTTATGGATTTTTGGACAACAGACGAGGTGGGCAGATGACCACCAGGGGTTGAAGTGTGGAGGTGTCTCCCTACTAATGACCAAGCGAGATTGGACACTCTGGATCTTACACACAACAAGAGAAGGCTAAGAGGGTGGTTCGGGACTGGCCGTTAGTCCTCTGATGCCTAAGTCAGATAGGTCTAAGCAGAGAATGCAAGACAAGTGTTAGGCAAATCGTATTGCGTACCTTCAAATGGAGGCTGAAGCCTTTACTTATAGTTGTTGGAGGTTCAATCGGGGGCCATTAGCATGGCCATAATCATGGTTGTAGTCCCGGGAGGAATTCCAGTTGAGTTGCATGATTCTGGGGGACATGGATTACACCCATAATGGCTAGTGACATGTCCATTCCTTTCGGTTACGTCCCTAGTCTTTTGCTTGCGGTTATCTCGACGATGATCCAGGTTAGTGGTCGGTGGAGAGTGGGACTGAGGCCGACCTGATGATTTGGTCGGCCCTGATGTTAGAATACTTGACCTAACTATTGTTGAGCTTGAGTTCATCTCGGCTATGGTCCTTACCCCTTATCAATACTAAGGGTGGACATCATGAGTAGTCGAGCTAATAAATCTGGGCCTAGGCCCATGAGCTGTTTTCCTTATCAGTTCAGCTCGGGTTCTTCCCATAACATATGGCACTGTACTTAACGCCCTCTCCTGCCATCAATATTGAACCTATCCTAACACTTGTCAACAATGGCTTTTTTTAGGTTAGTACACACATCCCACTGTTAGTACACATACCCACACTGTTAGCCACACTTCAATGTTAGCCACCCCCCACGTTGGGAATCGATACTAGGACCTCAGTGTTGAAATGAGGTTATCTTTGCTCAGTTTACTAGTGTCCCAAAGGTGTGGGTGTTTGTCAATAATGGCTAACAACCATTGTTTTTTTTTCCTATAAATGTCTATATTCGCTAATTGGCAAGACGGAGGAGTGAATGAAGGATGGACAGAAGAAAATATAGTGTGTGAGGGGAAGCCAGAGAGAGGTAGTGAGGACTTCAGTCAATGACCTTCATCCAAAGAGTTAGCAAGATCATTGATCTCCAACCAGAGGTGATCATAACCGACCCTTAAGGTTCTCACCCCACCAGAACACGATCCGGGCATACTGAGAGTTCTCACTAAAGTCCAATGACATTCGGTCTCCAGTGAACTCCCATAATAACAACTATCAACGCAGCTTGAGTGAAGAGTAGGGAGTATGGTTGGGGATGTTTGATAATTTCTTCTACATAAGAAGAGTATTTGATTTTTCTACTCCTCCCCGGCTCTTCAGAACCACTCCATTTTAGTTCCACACATTTCATGCACTTCTCTCCATCTCATTTCTAATCCTGTTTATTTTTTATTTTATTTGGTAAGTCCTTATAAAATTTCCCCCAAAGAAATCATTAAAACCCCGTTTAATAGAAACTTTTTCATAACCGAGGCCCATACCCTAAATCAACGGTGCAGATCAGTGCAGGAGTCATTTTAGGTAAGGGATTCCTCGCATTTTTCATCATTTGGCAATTCTATGGCCCCTAAGCCAATTATAGAATTCAAAGCTATTCTTTGGCTAGTGGAGACTACATACAACCGTATTGGCCATTCTTACTGCCTTACAAAAGGTCTTGCATAACCAAGGCAGCCAAATATACCTTAACTGAATCATATACATCTACCGTGCTAAACCTAAAATTGTGATGGCCACACGTGGACACCCATTCCTTCCTTCCCTCGCGTCAGGATGAGAGAAAATCAGGGTGTGAGTACGTGTCGGGATGGCGTTCACAGAATGATGACTCCATTAAAGATTTGCTAGCCACTAGCCAAGGCTTGACTTGAAACACGGTTTTTTTTTTTGGAGAAATTTCTGACCTAACTCATTCCAGTGTAATATTGGTCCAGACACCATCCTATGATTCTAGTATATACTGGTCCTCACTAACTTCCTAACTCGCTAACTCACTAACAACTCCAGTACCAACTAGTCTTGCCCTTGCCCTTGCCGTTCCAGTACTCACTGGTCCAAGGCTTGCGGCTTTCTGTATTCTAGTACCAATTGGTCATACCCTGTCGTCCAGTACTCACTACTCCAAAGCTTTTGTATTTCTGCATTCTAGTGCCGATTGGTCCTGTTATTATTCCTACAATTCCAGTATTCACTAGTCCTTATGTTATTCTATATTCTAGTTTACGCTAGTTCATTTAATTCCCTGCCTGTATAACTTGATACTCCAGTGTGCACTGGTTCATTCCTTACTTTCTGGCCATCTGCATCTTGTACTGGACTCCTCATTGTAGCTAAAAAAAAATAAAAAAGGAAAAAAAAAGAGAAAGAGAGCAAGTAAAAAGAGAGACAAAGAACAAGAAGGGAAGAACAACAGGTGGATGAACTAAGAACAAAATAGAGAAGACCATGACATTCTACAATCATTGCGCCTAGAAATTAGTCGTAGGTTCACTGCCCTACATGATCAATGCACACTTATCAAAGTATCATTCAAACTCGTGCACAGGCAACAATGTTAGACCAGGGTGACAATTTCCCAAATCCTTCTAATTCACCAAGACCACAAGACTCTCAGTCGACTGCATCTACTCCTTCGATGACAGAACTCACTTGCGGCTTGAACATGTTAGAAGAAATGGTAAACTGCCTTAATGCAGGAACCACACCATTCATTCAAAACATACGACAACCCAGTATCCAGGTAGGTCTCTCAGACCAGACTGTCAACCAATTCCAACCTGTTCCCCTAATGAGAATCGGGTCCATTTTCACAACCCACCAGTCACAGCTATTCAAACACCAACATATCCTCCCCTTAAAGGGAGACCACGATCGGTGCTGGCAGAGGGTCAATTTCCTGTCCATTTTCCTCCCCCTTACAGGAGTCAACTAGCACAGTATAGTCAATCTCAGCCTAATCAATTATAGCAGCCTCCCCCTAGCGGGAATTTATTTCGTTTTTAGCACAATCAATCACAACAGTTACCTGTTACCCATGCATACCATCCTCACAAAAACCCGCACTCCTAATGGGACCACATTTCCATTCACACATGCCATCGCACACCAAATTCCACCAACCGAGGAGCGCAAAAACCTCGAAGAAGTCGACCATTATAAGGAGGAGGCCAACCGAATGCCTTGAGTAACACAACCTCCTTTGGCCCAATCCATAGAGCTCAATTGACTTCAGGAACATTTTGAGGAACAGTTAAGGGCCATGCGAATGAATTGCAAAGGCAGCATGGGGTGTGTTGAGGTAAGAAAAATGAAGAAAACAAAAAGAAGGAAAAGAATTAAGAAAGATTCAGAGAGAAAGCAAATGAAAAGAAGAAAAGTGCAGAAAATGTGCACTTGCCGTGGACCATGGCAAGCTCTTGAGCTTTCCGCGGGCCGCGGAAAGCACATGTTTGGGTGACTGATCTTGCCGTGAAAATGGCCTGCATTTGCCTATAAATACCCCGCTCAGGGTCCTCACTTGGAACTTGATTCTGAAGTTCAAAGCTCTAGAGGTTCTCAGAGGTACTGAGCGGACCTCGAGTTCTCTTATTCTCGGGTCAAACGCACGAAGTGCGGACCCCGAGGACCAAAGATGAATGAGGGGGAGATGCTGCCGGATTGAAAAAAGCGAAGGGAGAGGACTGGAAGAATCGATCAGGAGGATGCTTGCCGCGCGTCGCGTAAAGCTCTCCAGAAGATAGTCATTCTTCACTTTTGTGAAGGATGCATGAAGGCTTCCGAATCTTTGTTTCCTTTCCAAGAAAATGGATAAATTTCAGGATGCTTTGGCTAGGCTATTTCCCTGTCATCATGACAGGATGAAATAAGAATACGTCAAAGCTCTGCCGAAATCACTTTCTGAATATACTTCATTTTAGTATAATGTATAATCTATTTTAGAATCAAGGGATGATGTAAAACATGGAATGTATGAAGAACTCAGTAAATGAATAAAATGAAATGATGAATGCTCTTCTATTTCTTTTGTCTAATATTGGAATATGACTATGATTTCCCCCATATATACAAAGGTAATTTTGTTATGTAAACAAAATGGTGACTCTGTTGGGAAATCTTCATAAGAGTTATGTTCTAATGTTGATAAAAGATTATGAGAAAAACATTCGTCATCTTTTGGCGCTGTAAAGCATCAAAATGGCGACTCTCAATAGGAACATTTCACCCTTCATCTCTAGAATAAATTATACAATTAAATGTTTTAAACAGCTAATTATCATTAGTTTTTAAATGGCAGGTACATTACATCCTTCAATCAGACTTCAACCAAATGACAATCAAACTTTCTATCAATGGCTTTTTTTACTCATAAAATTGCCTTCAACTTTATAATGGGAAGATGATTTACTATCTCCTACGACAATCAAATCATGAGCAAGAAATATCAGACGAAACCAACTTAGAATATAGCAATTAAAGTGAATGTTATGGTAATTTCCACTTCGCTTGTTTCTGCAGAAGACGAAAGCGGATGGGTGATAGTACAGTAAAAAAGAAAGCAGAGACCATCCAAAGCTCATACCAAAACTACAGTCAAGGGACCTTATCCTCGAACCTGCTAAAGACCTATTACCCGAAGCATGACCAGACAAATTCCGGCTATGGCTCCTCCATCCCTATATGCCAGGAGAAGAAGAGACACGTTTCGCCGAAAAAGATTTTCCTACACTCCCCATATCCCTTACCGTATAAATAAAGATGAATTAAATCCTTGTGCCATATCAGCTTTCTCCAATGGAAAAGTCAAAAGATAGCTCGATTGAAACCATATTAAAGAAAACCAAGCATACTAAATCTATCAACTCCTCGCGATGCAATAGTCATGAGTTGAGAGGAAATTCAATATCACAGACCCCTTCGACTACCGCCTCATTTATTTCCTAAAAAACAAGGACATATGGAAGAAGAACTTTTGTACTCGTAGTCAAAACGAGTCATGCCGGACAATTGATGGAAATGTGTTTTGAAGAAATGGCACGAACGCAAGTGATCCTAATGGAGGAGTGCAGGAATATGCGAGAAGCCTTATCTATGATAGATCGTAATGTGCCCCAGAACGTTGCTCCTCAAAATGCAGCCCCCACGAAAAATGTAGAACATCCAGCCGAAAGGGTCACAACCACCTCAGGCCATGTCACATGGATCTATACCAATGATAAACAATGGAATGACAACAGAGGAAATGCGACAGATTATTGCTGAAACTGTCCAACTGGAAGGAGAAAGAGTACATAAAGAACACTTTCAGTATAAGACGCCGTATCCAAGAGAAGTCAATGATATTCCTTTCCTAATAGGCTTCAAATGCCTGAAATTTCAAAAGTTTAATGGGGAAGGTTCACCAGAAGAACATATGACGCATTTCATCATTGCATTAGGAAGCTACGCTGTCGTGTCGCAATATTGTTTGTGATTATTTGGTGCAACTCTGACTGGAAAAGCTTTCAAATGGTACGCTGCCTTAGCCCCAGGAACCATACGCACGTGGGAACAAATGCAGGAAGCTTTTCTAACAAGCTTATTTTCAATTGAAAGAGAAGTGAGTCTGACGGAACTTGCAGCGGTACGACAAAGGGAATCGGAATTTGTCGACAACTTTATTCTGTGCTGGAGAACTTTAAGCACGTCATGCAAATATCTCTCCGGGGAAGCTGAAAAGCTGGAAATGTGTATTGGATGTATGGAACCAGAAATTGCATTCGTACTTACAGGAGCGAAAATACACACATTTCAAGAATTGGCTACAAGAGCTCATGCTTTGGAAAGTATGATTAAAAGGTGCCTGCATTCCGCACAGAATCAACACGACGAATCTTTGGTAAGTCTTCAGCAAACTGTCACAGATAAAGCTAAGAACAAAGAAGAATTTTGGGGCAAACCAAGAGATAATAGAAGAGAAGGCAGAGCTATCCCGCCAACGAACCAAATGACAAAAGATATAAACGGTTTAACGGTCAAGAAGATTATTCCTTTTCAAATGAAGATATTGTCCCAATGATGAACTAATTGGTTGCAGCAGGAACTATTGAATTACTGTCATTAAAATGACCAGAAGAGGTGGATAAAATAGAGGATAGATATTACTGCCACTATCATCATATGATAGGACATCCTACTCACAGGTGTTATTCTATCAAGGCTATTCTTCAACGGATGATCGACGGAGGAGAAATAGTCATGGAAAAATAAAAAGACAAAGGAAAGAAAGCAATTACAAATGCCGTATCTGCAGTAAGCATGAAACAACGGCAGAAATCATCTTCAGTACTCCTTTCAGGACGATTCAGTCTGGAAGTTAAGGAACGAGAAATATAATTAGCACATTGCATGGTGATAACTGCTGTGTCGGAAGAAAGCCGAAAATAGAAAAGAATCAGCGCCATGTTAAAGATAAAGGCATGTCAACTGCTGAGACGCCATCGGTCACGTAAAGCCCCGAATGTTGAAGTGATGCTATTCTCAATACACGATTCACCCCTTGACCATTTGCACTGGTATGAGAAATATTTTGAGCATTAAAGAATCAGCAAAGAGCAGATGGTAAAGTGGTTTGGAGTCATGTTGACAAGGACAGTCGAAGAATGGTACGAATCGGGAATCCTGCAAGAAATATCAGCATAGAACAGTTCCGTGGATTGTTCATGATAAGATTCTGAGTACCACGAAGAGCAGGCCCTCTAACAGAGCTGATAAGATGGGAAATGATTCCGGGAGAATGTTCGTATCAGTATACTATGAAATGGAGGAATGCAATAACAAGCTGGTACAAGTCACTCGAACATACAGAGATAGAGATAGCCGGGTCATGTGCCGAAAGCATGGGAATAAAAGCAATGGATAGATATAAGCTGTACACTATGTTCAGTCTGATGAAAGAAGAAGCAAGAACGAGACTCGAGATAAACAGAAAGCAAGAAGTAGTACATTTCTTCAACGACTCGCATGCCTATAGGATCAGGCAAATGATGAATACTGCTCGCATCAATCCGCTGCAGTGTATAATTTCTCGCAAAGAAAAACAATTTTCAATTTTTCCTAAATTCATACTCTTTGAAGGAGGGACTCAGTCACCAATAAATATTTGGCAAATTTTGAAAAGGCCGCTTATTTCAGAGGCAACGTTTCTCAAAAATATTTATTATGAAACTTCGTATATTCATTAGCCACCTCAGGCAGCGCCATAGCCTGGTACTTCACTCTGCCAGAGAAAACAGTTACAAGTTGGCAAGATATGAAGAAAAGGTTCATGATGCAGTTATATATATATGATTTAAGAATATTAAAGGAATTACTCCAAAAGACATCGCAACTTCTAAGTGAAGATGTGTTGGACTTCGTACGTCGATGGTGGAATGTATGAGCTTGCTGTCCCACACTACCTCTGACTGAAGATATTATTATACAAGAATGCATTTGAGTAACTACGCTTAAAGAACAGCTAATACTAAGAAACAAGGGAATACTGTGAAGCTTCTAACAGTTGTTAAAGGTATAGGTGCTTCAGTTTCATGAATTGTGCAGTGTCACAACGATCTGAGTCATTAAACAATTAGAAAGTGAAAATAACTCGTCTAATAATAAAGGAATGGAAAGTAACATAATAACATTGAGATTAGGGAAATAGCTACGACAGGAACCTCGGAAAGAATCGCATGGGGATGTTCTCGATCAAGCCTGTAGCCGAGAGAAGGAAGGTTGATGAATCATCATGACTAAAGGAATCATTGATGGTAAGTGTTACATACGATGTCGTTAGTCATCTAAAAAGAATTCCAGCCACACTAAGCATTTACGATGCCTTAAAATTATTCAAAAGTTTCTGGCAAGACCTAATTCAAGCTTTAATCAATGATAATGTACGGGGGGCTTTGATAACAAAAATGGAAGCAACAAGCATAGATAATAATGAGGATAAGAGCTGGAACGTAGTGACAAAAAAAGCCGAAGCAGCCTATTGTATGTCAATAATAACCTTCACAGAGGATGATATGATATTAGGTGAAAAGGACCATAATCGACCGCTTATGGTTACAGGATATATCAATGGCAGGCAAATAAAGCACATCATGATTGACAATGGGTTTGCTGTGAACTTGATACCATTAAGTATGCTCTCCAAGCTAGGATATAAGCGACAACACCTGCAGATAAGCAATATGATGGTACAGGGGTTTAACCAGGATAGACTAAAAACATTGGGTACGATTACATTATTGCTAGAAATTGAGAATTTGATCATTAAGGTGACTTGTCATGTAATTAATGTAATAACAACATACAATATGTTGCTGGGGAGGCCATGGGTACATAGATACAGAATCATTCCTTCCACCTTGCATCAGTGCTTTAAGTATTGTTAGAAAGGCGTACAGTATAGAATTCCAGCAGAAGAGAAACCGCACGCAATTGCAAAACCATTTTTTGCAGACGCACGATATTATGAATCATTTACTATCGAAGAACAGAATGAGGTACCGATACAGGAAAATGAACCAGACAGGTTAAACCAAGAAGAACTCGGGCGATATAGCCCAGTGAGAAGAAAAATGATGCAGTCAATGGGTTTCGATGGCGAAGATCCGACCAGCTTGAATAATGGCAAAGGGATATCAATGCCCATAGCTATTCAGAAACGTGAAAAACTTTTGGGGCTGGGGGCATCTTCAAAAGCTGCACAAGTAAATATGATCAGCAGGATTCTTCAGACATGTCCTACAGAACAACAAGTGGGTTTGCTTTCGAAGAAGAAATGTCGTAGAAAGTTATTATAGATAATGACATGTCATTCAGAAATAAGAGCATGGACAAGTTGTGCCAAAAGTTCAGTACGTCAGGGAATCACAGAAGTTCAAAATGCTAAACTCTGATTGCGAGAGTTAGATATGCTAGATGAAAAAAAGACTCGCCGCACAGCAGCATTTATAGTTATATCGAGCACGAATATCTACTTCCTCCGATAAGACAATGAAGCACCTATCTTTCAAAAAGGGAGACTTGGTCATGATGCTCAAAAGGCCCATCATAATGATCTACAAGACAGAAGGCAAGTTCAAACCCAAATGGGACGACCCATATGTTGTCATTGAAGTCTTCTCTAATTGGGCATATAGAATTGCAAATCAGGACGGAAAATGAATAGATATCTCAATTAATGGCCGATTTATCAAGAAATAATATTCATGAAGGTGAAGGCAGAATATTTTGATCCCCAGAAACCTTGAATGAACGAGCTTTCTCCCAATCAAAAGGGGGTAGGAATAGTCAAGACACAAGCATCGATGATACAGACGTTAATATAGTCCCGAAAAAAAATATTGAAAAATTCCTGCAACATGTTCTTCTTCCAATCAAGGTGTCCAACAAGGTCAATTTGAAGAGACAGTTATCAGAGATTATAAAAAAGTGAAATGATACGGATCTCTTCTTCCGAAAGACCTTTATTGTCGTCGAATGCAGCAATCGTTCTCGAAATAAGTTGCAGGAAGGCAAAGTGATTATATATATATAAAGAAAGGAAGGTCGGAAAGAGAAATATCATAATCATGGAAAAGATGATTACTGATAAATGCTCTAACATGATGAAGCCAAAAGTGCTGAATAGCCAATTAAAGAGCTCCCTGAACAAGAATCCCCTCACAAGTCTAATAAAGACTTTATGGGAAAATACGTTATAGGTAGCAGAGAGAATAACCCTAAGGACAAAAAATTTAAAGAATTCCTACGGGCCTAACCTCATGCAGGAGACCTATCTCCCCTATTACCATAGTAGCGCCACAAGGAACATGGAAAATGCGTATAACTTAGTTCCTTTTCTAGGGACTTAGTGGTATAGAAGCGAAGGAAAAGAGGGTTGCATTGCGCGCTGCTGATCATGGCCAACCGTGAGTAATTCCCCCCAGGTTTATGGGACCAGTTCCTGGTATTAAATTGGTACCCAAGGTAGCTATGAGAGATGAAAAGGCCAACCAAAAGCGTAAAGCATCTGAGTTCACCACCCCGGTAGCGTCATTGGGCCCCTCTGATGGATCGGTGGCATGGGAACTCCCCTGTAGAGGAGCGTATGATGAGTTTAGGATCTCTACAACCCAAAATCCTATCAATCAACATCCCCATTAAGCAATCTCAGTAATCAAAACATCCCATGTAAGAGAAATCACAAGAGATAGAAGATTAACTAAAAATACTAACTTTATTTCAAACTTGAACTAGAAGTGTTCTTCATAAAACCCAAAACTACTTGAACTAATTCGAATTGAACATTGCAAACAACTAAAAGCTTCACCTCTTAGCCCTAGCTAAGAGGTTTAGCTTACCATTAATAGGTTAAACTAAAACTCAAAGGAAACTAATGAAAAATATAGAAAAATCGAGTTTGGAGGAGTTGCAGACGCTCCACAACGATCTCCTTCACCTCCCACGACTTCCCAAGCCTTCTATGATGTCTTTAAATCCACCCCTATGTGTCCTTTTATAGTAGAGAGGCTCTACCACCTCAGAAACTTCCAGAATTGCGTAAGGACTCCCACATCGCATGATTTTCGGAGCTTGCTGAGCAAGCTGCTAAAATACACTGGCTACATGTTGGTCGACCGGTCTAGACCAGTCGAGATGGCTGGTTAACCGGTCTAGATTGGTCTAGCAAAAGTCCAGAGAGTCCAGAAGGTTCCCGACCTGTTGGCCGACCGGTCTAGACCGGTCTAGCCTCTATTTCTTTTGGTTCTTTCTCTCTCTTCTCTCCTTTCTTCTTCCATCTTTAGCCCACCTTGGATCATCATCAAGGACCATCTAAATGTGGTCTTTTGAACATCAATTTGGTGTAATCCCTCTCTTATTCCTACATCCAGAAAACATGCATTAGATAAATCTTTTAACATGCAAATCATGCATAAGATGAAATGTAATGGGCTAAGATATGTATAAATTGGAAGCTCAACAGCGTGCTTCCTGAGGGCCGCTTCCATGGTAGCGATGAGTACCCCATGAGGGTCAACCATGCATGAGACTGACGCTCCAAATACTTATGAGCTTAAACTGTGTTTATGACGCATAATTTATGCTATGAGTTATTCAATCGAGGTGTACGCTATAAGCTATCACTCGCATACGCATAATATACACTATAAACTAATTATACGTGTCAATCACGTTGTATGCTATAAGCCGATTACGTGAGCCTTATCTCGCTCCAACTACTCATGAGCTTAAACTGTGTTTCTATTAGAGGCGCCTACTAACAGAACTTTAGGGTAGTTCCGCCCATCATAAAGAAAAATGAACAAAATATAAAATGCTGCGCAACTAAAAAGAGAAAACAAATGAATATCATAATGAAATATTCACATGCAATAATAACATGTTTATAGGAAAATTCTCTTACAATTATATATTGTGAAAATTACATATGCTATGATATTGTCAAATGCCTTAAATTGACAAGAAAATCTTGTCAATTTTCCTTTGACAAGGCTTTATTATATATATCATCAAACAATACAAGCTATATGGAATTGTATTAGCTCTGAAAATTGCATATATCATTTCATAGTATTCTTCAGCAATATTTATGCTGTATAAAATTCTGATTATTAAAGCTATTCTTTGAAGTATTCGACATATTATCGATGATATTCAACTACAATCATCTATACTCTTCGTTGATATCGACTCAACTTCGACTCTTCAGTCTCTTATGATGATATTACTGACGATATTTGCACGAGTTTGATCGGTCTCAAATTCTTTAATATCATATCTTATCGAAAATTCACATTGGGCTGAGTCCGACTCGATTACAGTTATTTGACTATCGGGTACACTCGTCAAGGTCGACTATTTATTCATGAAAATTGAAGCTTATAAATGAATAACAGCATTCTCATCGGTCTTTATGTCTGAAGATCAATTTATATGATTTTGGGTCAATCTATATACATATCAATATTCGGAGTGCAATATTGCTAGGGGGGCAATCTTTATTTTATATCGAAGACATAATCTTTGAAAGTATATTGGCAATGATACACGCATCCTTATATGAAAAGATATTTTTACCGGCAAATACAGCAAAGCGCAAACAGAATTACCAAAGGAACCCTAAAGTTAGCTTCAAAGTTGAAGCACAAAATTGGATTCCTTAAAGAGAAAAAAAATAACTAATTTGCTGAAGTAAAAACCAACTTTGGTCAATACTGATAAATCACTAAAGAAGATTATAAGGAGCTTAATCTTGCAGCAGACAGAATTTGTTCTTCTTCAACATTTCTACCATGGCTTCTACGATTAACTTTTGAGAAGCGATGTTCTGGATACTTTTAATCCGCTTCTGAACATCTTCAACAGTTTCTTGCTCTAGAGCAGCTTTAAATTCATGATCATCTAAGACTTCATGTAAAGAATTAGAAATATCTTCAGAATGACGAGCAGCATCTAAAATCGCAGGATCCTCTATAGCCATCAATTGAACGTCATGGAATAAGAGGTTATGATGAGCTCTATAATCGGCTAGAGAGGAGGATGCAATATGTACATCATCCCATTTGTCAAGAAAAGAGTCCACGACAAATGGTTCAGTACCCTCTAGCAAAGATAGTTCATTTTCTGCAGATATTAATAGAGATAGACCAGCGGAATTATCTTACATTTCCTCTAATTTCTAAACTTCAGAAAGTAGATCTAAGATAGCGATAGTAAAAATAGAAGAGTCGGCATGAAGGAGAGTGGGGACGAAAGAAATGTCCTCTTGAAGAGTTAATAATTGTTTCCATTGATCAAGGTGATTCATGATATCAAGAAATCTCCGAAAAGGCCTGCGAGCAGAATAAGAATTTTGAATTCTTTGGTAAAATGATTGCTAACGAGAAGAAGAAGCTCTAGAAGAATTCTTCAAGGCCATGACGAATCTATTTTTATGAAAAAGAAGGATGGTTAGTTAAAGAAATGAAGATATGTTTAAAAGATTTTATCAGAAAATTAAGATCTTAAATAAGGATTAAAAGGAGTGAAGAGAAGATTCTTGATGAAGAATTTCTAAGTATGAAGATAAGAAAGTAAGATGTATTAATACTTCAAAGAGGAAAATCTCAAACTCAGAGAAAATTCAGCAGAGTTCCGGTACTTGAAAATTCCTGTAACTGAAAGTTGCTTGCCGCGGGTTGCGGAAAAGTCCGGAGCTTGCCACGGGTCACGGAAAGGTCAGATAGGGCTCCACTGCAGGAAAGAAAAGTAAAGAAATGAATAAATGATGGGATATTTATAAAGCATCTAAGGTACTTGCTGCGGGTCGCGGAAAGGGTTAAAAATGTCAAAATTAGGCTGTTTTCAACTTGGATCTTCAGAAAGAGGTGATTTCTTCAGATCAAGCTTGAAAGGGGGCATCTGTTAAGGTAAGAAAAATGAAGAAAACAAAAGCAAGGAAAAGAATCAAGAAAGATTTAGAGAGAAAAAAACGAAAAGAAGAAAAGTGCAGAAAATGTGCACTTGCTACAGACCGCAATAAGCTCTTGAGCTTTTCGCAGGCTGCAGAAAGCACATGTTTGGGTGACTGATCTTGCCGCGTAAATGGCGCATTTGCCTATAAATACCTCGCTCGAGGTCCTCATTTGGCACTTGATTCTGAAGTTCAGAGCTCTACAGGTTCTCAGAGGTATGGAGCGGACCTCGAGTTCTCTTATTCTCGGGTTGAACGCATGAAGTGCGGACCTCGAGGACAAAAGATGAATGAGGGAAAGATGCTGCCGGATTGAAGAAAGCGAAGGGAGAAGATTGGAAGAACCGATCAGGCGGACCCACGGCAAGCTCTCGAGCATGCCGTAGGTTGCGTAAAGCTCTCCAGAAGATAGTTGTTCTTCACTTTTGTGAAGGATGCATGAAGTCTTCCCAATCTTTGTTTCCTTTCCAAGCAAATGGATAAATTCCAGGATGCTTTGGCTAGGCTATTTTCCTGTCATCAAGACAAGATGAAATAAGAACACGTTGAAGCTCTGTCGAAATCACTTTCTCAATATACTTCATTTTAGCATAATGTACAATCTATTTTAGAATCAAGGGATGATGTAAAACATGGAATATATGAAGAACTCAATAAATGAATAAAATGAAATGATGAATGCTCTTCTATTTCTTGTCTAATATTGGAATATGACTCTGATTTCCCCCATATATACAAAGGCAATTTTGTTGTGTAAACAGGGTGGAACTTCCATCCACCAAGTTTAAGGATCTTTGTCTCTTCCCTGATGCTAGGATACCTGCAAACTTTGAGGTACTTAAGTTTTAATGGTATGATGGCACATGATGCCAACCGCACATCTCAAAGCATTCTGTGACGAACTTGAAGTCCTGGCACGAGACGAAGGAATGTTGATTCACTTGTTTCAGAAATCTCTAAGGGGTTATGCTTTAGATTGGTATACGTCTCTCGACTATCATAAAATCAAAACTTGGGAGCAACTATCCCAAGCATTTGTTGACCATTTCGCATACAAACTAAACGTGTCACCTCGAAGGTTGGACTTGGCAGCCCTTACATAGAGAAATGACGAAACATTGTCAGCCTATGTCAGGGCGATGGAGGGTCATGGTCGCACGATTGAAAACGTCAATCGATGAAGAAGAGCCAATTTCAATGATTATCCATTCGGCTATATCGAGCATACTGAGGATATCTAATTTCGTATCCTTATGTTAATTTCAGCCTAGCTGATCCGTCCTGGGAAACAAGTGGAAACTGGGATAAGAATGGGCATAATTGCACCATGGCCCCACCAATCCTCCTCCAATTAAAAAGCAAAACCTGATGAGAAGACAAGGGAGGTACGAAGTTAGAAACAGAGACCCGACCACTCCTCGCCCGATAGAGATTAACAATGTGGTCGCTTCAGCACAACGATCACCAAGTGCTCCTCAGCAAGAACATCAGCTATTGCTACCACCATCACCACAGCAGCAGCCCAGGTGGAACCCGTGATACACGAACTAGAACAAGCAAATGGGTGTAGCACCAGTATCTAGAAAATTCACCCCTTTGGCCTAATCATGCACTGAAATCTTGGTCACTCTCATCCAAAGGAAACTCTTAACGCCTCTTTAGCCTAGGCCATTAAACTTGTTACCTGCAAACTATAAAGAAAATGAGTATTGTACATTCCACCATACATGGGGTCATACTACTGTGCGTTGCTTCTCTTTGAAACACGTAGTTCAAAACCTGATTGACCAGAACAAGATCATAGTTGCACCCCTTGAAACTGCAACTGCCAACAGCCACAACATACTCCAAAATCCTATGTCGCAGTATCAAGCAGGTCTAGGTACCTCTAGCCCTCATACCATCAATGTCATCTAAGGAGACTATCCCTATATTTTTCATGTAAGCTCAGCCCTAAGTTGCAGTCAAGAGTTCTCACTGCTCATCTTGCAAGGGACACTTCCCCCTCCTCCAGTGGTCCTCCAAAGAAAGGTTCCAGAACCACGCTCTGGTCCCACCTACCACATACCACAAACATGGGATTAACCCTTGGTACTATAAGGGTCCCTACATCTGCACCAACCATTAACTGCCACCATTCAGGGGTCCACCAGCTAGTGGTCCTTATGGGGAAGGCCCTAGAAACCCCCCCATCACTAGCCAAGCCACATGTCGCTCACCTATTTTCGCATAGGAAAGACATGCCTCCCTATTCCTCTTGCCGCGTGAATCTGACAGGTCTAGCTAGACAATCCCAGAAGTTTTTTCGACACAGCCGCCTCTGATACTCCAAGGGCACTACCGTCCCCTCCATCAAACCACATGACTCCTATCACTCACCCTCCATCACCCCCGGAATCTCATCTTCCTCTATTCTCTAAGGAAGGATAAAATCGGTCACAAAAAATAAGGCAGTCCCATGGAATTACCCAGAAAGAAGTAATCAGAGGAGACCCTAAGGGTCCTTTAGCCGAGACAGCATCTAGGGCTGATACCCCATATGACATATCAACCCAGATTAAGTCCATCCCAGCACAAATATCCATTTGGGAACTCCTCTGCACATCACAACCACACCAAGAGGTTTTTGTGAAAACCTTGAACAATGCGCACATCTCTTGTGAAGCACCACCCGAAATGGTCGCAAACATAATAGGTCAGCTCCTCACACCCCAAGCTATCACTTTTTCAGATGACGAGCTACCACCAGAAGGGCTTGACCATGCAAGATCAATAAACATAACCATTTGTCACAAAGATTGCAGCATCCCACTCATACTGGTTGACAATGCTTCGACTTTGAATGTTTGTCCACTTCGGACTGCCTTGTATTTGGGACTAGAACCATCTCTGTTCAGGATAAGTAATATGAACATGAGAGCATTTAACAACTCCCACAGACAAGCCCAAGGAGTGGTTGACATTGAATTATAGATCGGTTCAGACACATCAATCATTACTTTTCATGTCTTAAACATTCCATCTTCACTCAATCTCCTCTTAGGGTGCCCTTGGTTGCACAAAGTTGAGGCCGTACCATCAGCTCTTCATCAGAGAGTTGAGTACATTCTCAGGGACAAGGTGCTTTCCATCCTGGAAGATCCCAAATAGCTTTTTTCCACCGAAATAGATCATTCAGGGGAGCCCAATATCCCAGTCATTGTCACTTGTCACCCGGGGAAAGGAAATGGCTTTCAATTTGAAGCAGTGAATCACGTCCCAGTGGTTTTCCCTCTAGAATCAAGTCATGTCTTCAAATATGCCGAGCGTTAGATCCTAAAATACTGGCTCGAACATAAAAACACCGCCAAGGAAATTGAGGTTCAAGAGAAAGTAGGAAAGACATGATTGGGATATGGGTCTACCCTGCGACAAGAACCAGAAGAGTCAGATCCTGAGAGAAGATGGAAATGGGGAGAGATGGGACGTCCCCTCCCTTTCACACCCATTCAGTTCATCAGTGCCGAAGTCATCCATTTAGATCTGGATTTTGATCCCCCCAATCACAATCATAGTCACAGTCTCACCCTCACTGAGTTGCCCAAGAAACATCTAGGTAAGGGGAAAGAGTTACCCCACCTTGATTGGACCACCACAGTAATCCCACCGGAGCTTCAACAGCCAGAAGAGCTCCACAATTCTAGGAATGAAGCAGAAAGGTCTGATGAATCTGACACCGAGTCAGAATCTAGCCCTCGAAACATCATGATGATTCGGTACGACAGAACAGACCGATCCACTGTGCCCTCAAGCCTTGCCTTCCGAGGGGATGGAGTGCAGAGCTCCAAATGGTTCACTATCCCATGACAATTGAATCGACTGGCCAAATAGCTCAGAATGCCAGTCTAAAAATGCCCTTGTAGATAGGCTTTGGGACCCCGAGCAAGGTCGAGAAGGGTATTGGTTTAAGACACCCACTTGCTTGGTGTTCAACAAATTCAAAACCCAAAACAATATGAAAAGTCTTCAAAAACCAAAAAACAGCAGAAAATCTTCAAAAAAAAAAAAATAGAAAATTCAAAAAAGCCAAAAACATCATAAAATTTTCAAAACACCAAAAAAGTAAAAAAAACTTTAAAAAAACCACATGCAATAAAGTGTCAGACTTATCTTAAGAGTCACGTGAAGCCAAGGCCAACATCTATGACTTCGACATAGAGCTGGACTTCGAACTCATTGGTTTGGAAGAGGTTAAGAATGAGGGAAATGATGATCCAACTCCTGAACTTGAGGACATCCTTAAAAAGTTCGATTTAAAAGCTAACGTTGCACCTGACGATTTCAAGGTGGTCAATCTCAAAACTCCTAATGATCCTCGAGAAGTATGCATCAGAAAGACCTTGTCTTGTGACGATAGGTAGAAGATGATCGAGTTCTTGAAGCCATGGTTGTCAAACTTTGCCCTTTTCTTACAAGAACATGCATGGGCTTGATGAAAACCTATTCGTGCACCATTTACCCACCAAGCCTAAAATCAAGCCAGTTAAACAGAAGCTGAGAAGAATGCAACTTGAATGGATCCTGAAGATAGGAGAAGAAGTGATCAAGCAGTACAACGTAGGATTCCTAGTAGTATCCAACTACCTAGAGTGGCTTGCCAACATCGTTCCCATCCCCAAAAGGACGAAAATATCTGAATGTGCATCAACTTCCGGGACCTCAACAAAATTAGTCCGAAAGACAACTTCCCACTACCCCACATCGACATGCCGATCAACAACACGACAGAACATAAAATATTTTCTTTCATGGACGGCTTTTATGGCTACAACCAAATCAAAATGGCCGATGAGGACCGTAAGATGAAATCCGTCATTACACCATGGGGGACCTTCTGCTACCGAGTCATGCCATTCAGGTTGAAGAATGTCGGAGCAACGTACCAGCAAGTTATGACTGCCTTGTTCCATGAGATGATGAACAAGGAGCTTGAAGTCTACATGGATGACATAATTATCAAATCTCGAAGCATTGAAGGGCACTTTAAAGACCTCGAAAATCTCTTCGACCGGTTAGAAAAGTTCAAGCTCCATCTCAACCCGCAGAAATGTATCTTCTGGGCAATAAGGGGTAAGTTACACAGTTTCAATGTCAGCGAGGATGGCATTCGAGTCGATGAATCAAAGACCAAAGGAATCCTCGAAATGCCGCCTCCCAAAATTGAGAAATAAATACGAGGTTTCTTGGGTTCGATCAAGTACGTCAGTATCTTAATCGCCCAGCTTGCGCTCATATGTGAGCTGATATTTAAGTTGCTCCACAAGAATACGCCGAAAGAATGGAATGAGGACTATCAAGAGGCCTTTGACAGAATCAAGAAGTACCTTCTAGATCCACCAGTGCTAGTCCCGCCAGTACCCAGACGGCCATTGTTACTCTACATTTCAGTAGCCGTAGACATTATCGGGGTTGTCCTTCGCCAACAAGATGACATAGGAAGAAAAGAGCGAGTGATTTACTATCTTAGCCATCAATTCACTAATTATGAGTCCCGATACTCGTTAATCGAGAAGACATGTCTCACCCTTGTATGGATCACTCAACGCCAACGCCAATACATGATCACTTACCCAATCTACCTTCTTGCACGAATGGACCCATTGAAGTACTTATTTAAGAAACCGACTCTGACTGGAAGAATCATGAAATAACAATTGTTGCTTTCTGAATTCGACATCACCTATGTCACTCAGAAAGTAATCAAGGGGCAAGCACTGGCCGATCACCTCGCATCACACTCAGTACTTGATTACTAACTGTTGAAGACATTCTTCGTTGATGAGGACATCATATTCCTTGAGGACGAAGGACTAGAAGCATATGACTGGACACTACACTTCAATGGGGCAGCTAATGCCTCAAGAAGTGGAGTAGGGGCAATACGCTACTCTCCAGATGGGGAATCAAGAAGACTAGCGTTCGAATGCATGAACAACGTAGCTAAGTATGAAGCATCCATAACTAGTTTGAAAGAAGCTATCATGCATCCTGAGAATAAAGAGTTAAGGGTCCTCGGTGATTCTCAGCTCATCATTGATCAAACCAACGGTGACTGGAAGATGAAAAATTGATCCCATACCATGTCTATCTCGAAAATCTCATTGAGAAATTTCATCAAGTCACCTTCAAATACATGCCGCATGCCAAGAATCAATTTGCGGACACTTTAGCTACATTAGCATCCATGTTAGAAATGAAAAAAAGGAGTAACTCAATGGGAACTCACAATTGAGCTTCAGAAAGACTGAACGTTCTTCCTACAAATTGAAGAAGCTAAAATGAAACAGCTTTGGTATACCGATATCAAAAAAAATTTGGAAGATAATGTGTACCCAGAAAGCGTCATGCCAACGGATTATCGTACAATCCAACGATTGGCCGCGCAGTTCACAATCAATGGTGGCATCTTATACGAACGGTCCTTTAACCACGTCTTACTACAATCTGTGGATGAGACCAAAGCTGCAAAAATTATGTTAGAAGTCCACGATGGAATCTGTGGTCTGCACATGAACGGGCACATGATGGCCAAGAAGATCCTACAACTAGGATACTACTGGCTGACTATGAAAACAGACTACTACCAACATGTCAGAACATGTTTCAAATGCCATGAGCATGCAAACCATATCCACAACCCTGCTTTTGAATTATACAACCTGATGACACCTTGGCCCTTCTCAATGTGGGGTATTGACATCATCAACAGAATTAACCCTAAGGTATCTAATGGCCATTAGTACATCTTGGTGACAGTCGATTACTTCACCAAATGGGTGGAGGTAGCATCCTATACCACTATAACAACTTCTCATGTGGTGCAATTTTTAAAGAACAACATCATTAGTCGATATGGAGTCCCACAGGTCATCATCACAGATAATGGAACACCCTTCATAAATAAAAAAGTGAACAAATTTCTCGAACAATTTAAAGTTAAGAGACATCGATCAAGCCCCTATCGACCATAGATGAATGGAGTGGTTAAAGCTGCCAACAAGATGCTCATTCGCATCTTTGAAAAGATGGTAAAAACATATCATACCTAGTCAGAGAAGCTTCCATATGTACTATGGGCTTCTCGAAGTCCGTGTGCACTGCGACAAGCGCCACTCCATACTAGATTACATACGAAATGGAGGTTGTTCTACCAGTTGAGGTTGAAATTCCCTCACTGCGCATGCTGTTAGAAAGTTAAGTTGAAAAGGGAGAATGACTACAAGCTCGTTATGATTAATTACATCTGGCAGACGACAAGCACATGCAAGCTCTATGTCACTCCCAAACTTACCAAAAGAGGATCGCAAGAGCGTACAATAAGCGGGTCTACATAAGAACGTTTAGAGTAGGAGACATGGTAATGAAGAAAGTCCTACCTCCTCACTTGCCCAATACAAGGGGCAAATTCAAGCTCACCTAGGAAGGCCCGCTCGTTGTTCATGAAATACTCCCTGGAGGCGCATTCCGCCTCACCGACATGGAGGGTGAAGATCTTTTTGAGCCAATCAACGTCGACTATGTCCAAATTCACCATGGATAGTATGATGAGTATGAGAAGCCACCCGAGTCCGAACCTTGTCCCTCTCTACGAACATGCCATAAATAAAAAAATAAATAAAAATAAGAAGCCCAAGGTAAAACCCCACCAAACCTCTTTCACCCCTAAAAAGATCTCGACCTTGGGAAGTGCATTTCAAAATTTCCTACTATCTTGGAAACTTCGGTTGACCAACAATGATGGAATTCTTGACAAAAAAAGAAAAAAAAAAGGGAGAGCATCCAGAGCAAAATGGGCGAGGTGAAAATCCGCAAGGGGGCCTCGAGTAAAAACAATAGATGCAAAGCGGATCTGGTGAAAACCTGAAAGGGCGCTATAACAAAAATGACGGGCGAAAACCCATAAGGGCGTTACTGGTAAAAATGGTGAATAAAAAAAAAACAGAAAAAGAGAGAAAGGAATGCAGGAATAGGGGGTCTCAACCCCAAGCATGATTATGCATTTCAAGGGCAAGGTATGAAAACTGCTGTTGGGGTCCCAAAAGTCAGGATCCTTAAAACAGGGATCACAAGTGTACAATCTGCCCCATCACTGGATTTAGGGGCAGTGCATCAGAAATCTTGGCAAAAATCGCAACACATATCAGACTTAACCAAAAAAATGAGAAATTGGGCCAGTGGTGGACCCCGCCGGTCATCATGACCAAAACTGTCCAAAATTGGGAGGATACCTCAATTATGAAGAAATAGGAGCAGTGCATCGGCATTCATCGCGAGGCGGACCCCGCAAATCCCCCAATTTGCAAAACCCAAGTTTGTAGGACACGAATACGTCCAGCGCATCCAAAAAATGAATTTAAGGGCACACTGCGTCCATCGCATCCAAAAAATGAATTTAAGGGCGCACTGCGTCCAGCGCATCCAGAAAATGAATTTAAGGGCGCACTGCGTCCAGCGCATCCAAAAAATAAATTTAAGGGCGCACTGCGTCCAGCGCGTCCAAAAATTCACCCAGCGCATCTAAAAAATCAGTTAATTTCAGGACGCACTGACAGCTGGCGCGTCCTGCAAACCAACTCCTGGACTCCGATCATTTCGCGACGCGCCGAGCGCATTTATCGCCGCGCCGACTCATTTTCTCGACGCGCTACACGTGTCGACCGCTTATTGGACGACGATACCTATAAATACCCCGCCCACCACCTCATTTGCATCATTCAGCAAGAGAGAGAGAGGACCTCGTCGCCGAAAAACCTTTACCGATCGCCGGAATCCTTCTCCGACCGCCGGAACCCCTCGCCGGAAATCACGCCTCCGATCATACCAGGTCTGGAGGAATAACTTAAGTCACCTTTTTCGATGCGCCGGTCCCAGCGCATCATAAAAGTGACCCAGTGCATCAGGAAATCCTCGGCGGATTACGTAAACCATTAATCGTGGCATTTTAAGGACGCACTGGCCCCAGCGCGTCGCAAAATAGCCCAGCGGATCAGAAAAATACAAGTTATCAAGTCAAAGCTATTTTAAGGACGCACTGGTCTCAGCGCATCAGAAAATAGCCCAGCGCATCAGGAAATTACAATTTTAGGACGCACTATCCGCAGCGCGTCGCAAAATAGGCCAGCGGATCGGAAAATTATATTTTAAGGACGCACTGGCTCCAGCGCGTCATAAAATTACCCGGCGCATCATGAAAATCATTTATGGACGCGCTGGCCCCAGCGCATCAATAAAATCAGGCCAGCGGATAGCAAAAATCAGCACTTTGCACATTCATTCCAGCACCTTTAAATCCTCATTTTATAACATTTTAAAGCCCCGTTTGAGCCTATTTTGGGTATTTCGAGCGTTCCGGACGCAATGGAGCAGTCAAACGACCCATCCGGGCTACCCAATGAGCAGAACACAAGCCTTCGGAGTCCGATCCGACCCAACGAGCCGAATGGAACAATTCTCCCGAGAAGAGGCCGCCGGCGCCCAGAATCATACTGATGCATCATCATTACGTGTACTATCATAATATGACCCGAATCCAGGTCTGGACTAAGCAAAGGGGACTATGGTTAACACGATAAACCACACCAGGAGAGTTCTGAACTATCACACACAATCTGTTAAAAACTGATATTCCAAGAACAGTCAATGCCCTACCCATCCAAACGGCATCCGCTGGTTGAGCTGCGCAGGTACACACAACTGTAGAATGGACTTCCCGAGGTCACCTGTCCCTACATTGACAAGCGTGGGCCCAGAGTCGTCCATCTCAGCCATAAACCCTGACAGTCTCAGCCCGGATCTCCGGTCAAAACATGGGACATAGACATCCGACTCGTACAAAGGTGGATCAGTCTATAACAAATACAGGTCTCCGCGACCATATAAATACAGGTCTCCGTGACCATACAAATACAGGTCTCTACGACCACCAAAACACAGGTCTCCATGACTAAAGAACTCTGAGACCATAGTCCCCGCTGACTAGTCTTTTGCCTTTTAATCAAGGGTCATCAATCATTCGATGTAATTAAGGGTTCGTGCCAGATCACGGCCTGGAATGTACAAGATCTCAGAATCTCTGGAATAAAATTCGCCTTGCGATATCTCTTCTCTTGTGTATTTTGTGAATGCTTGTGATTGTCTACGAATGTTTCTATATTCAGAACCCCAGATCAGCAAAACACCACATTCCAGAGAGAATGTTCATTCTCTAGTTCTAACAACTGCGATATTTTCATAACTCAAAATCTTACCTAAAATCAGGATAAGATCGCCAATGCGTATTCCTCAAGGTCTTTAGAACCCTCAAAATTCAACTCAAAATATGCTTGGGGGAAAACAATGGAAAAGTCAAGTGTCTGATCCTACCATCCGACACCAAAATACAAGCCATGCTTATAAAGATCAAGTCTTGCACTAATAAAAAAAGGATTTTCTTTGTAATTCATACATGCATTTGTTTTTTTCGAAACATAAAAAAAAAAAAAAAAACAAGCACACACCACCATCACCAAAGTTCAATCGATTTGTGGGCATTTCCCATGCGGGTCTGATAGATTAAAGCTCTCGGGAAGATGTACCCCAAAACTGTTAGCTAACCCCTTGGCATGGGCAATGGTACTCTCTCTCTCTCTCTCTCTCTCTCTCTCTCTCTCTCTCTCTCTCTCTCCGGGAAAATCATCCAGCTCTCTCCAATAAAATCCTCTCTTGATGCATATGCTCCATGTCAGGGTCTCACATGCCTAAATGGATTATCTTTCACGATCATCATGAGGCACGCCAGGCCAGGTAAGTTTTTTACCTTATAAACAAAAAAACATAAATAAATAAACAAATACAAATTCCGATCTTGATCGTCCAAAGCTTTGATTGAGGCAATTGGACATTGAATGACGGATCAAATTCACCAAATCACATCGATCAATCATAATCTTAACCGTTCAAGTTCCAATAGGACAAATTGGAAGCCGGACGATTGATCAGGTCCATTCCATTTCGTTGATCAATTTAGATCTTGACCGTCTAAGGCTCTGATCGAGGCCATAAGAAGCCAAATGACAGATCGGATAAACCAAATCACATCAATCAACCTTGATCTTGACCATTCAAATTTTGATCGGAATAAATTGAACATCAGACGATGGATCAGGTCCATTCCATTTCATCAACTGATTCTGATCTTTGTCGTCTAAGGCTCCGATCGAGGCCGTTGGATGCTGGATGACGGATCGAATTCGCCAAATCACATCTGTCAACCCTGATCTTGACCGTTCAAGTTCCAATTGGAACAAAGTGGACATCGGACGATGGATCATGTCCATTTCATTTCATCGACCGATTCCAATCATGACCGTCTAAGGCTCTGATCAAGGTCATGGATGATAGATGACAGATCGGATCTGCCAAATCACATCGGTCAACCCTGATCTTGATCGTCCAAGTTTTGATCGGAACAAAATCAAGCGCATTATGATGGATCACATCCATTTGGCACCAATCGTAACCATCTAAGTCGTACCCCATAGTCTGAAGACCTTAAACTACACTGTGATTAATTTCTGGGGGGCTTTCCAAATCACTTTCGGGCATGGCTGACATCTGATCATACTGGTGTCCGAAGCTTATTAACAGTCAAGTCAAGCGCGGATGGAAGTTTTGCAATCGTGTTCGTGTTGAATGCACCGTGATAGATGACCTTAATTGGAAGTCATTGTTGAAACTTACAGACAATTCCCATTTCCTAAGAGTCATGAAAGGGATTAAAGCAGCTAAGAGGTGAAGCGCACCCTCATGGCATTATGAATAGTGTAAGACCATAAACTAAATTGATCACGAGAAATATGAGGATGTGGTCCATCTTGTGGTCAAAAGAGTTCATCGGATGATACATGGTCTATGTGCATTGTACCAAAGGAACATGCAACTTTGTGGGTGTGTTGGCTGTAAACCCTCAAACAGTTCATCCAAAAATATAACACTACGACACGTAATTGTATGTGCTCGTCTTGCTCACTGACATAAAATGGATTGGGTACCTTATCATCAACAAAAGCTGAGTGGATACAAATTCCACACTTCCCTAGCAGAGAACCCCAAAATAGAACGATGGACTGGATCATTAAAAGATCATGCAATAAATCCATCTATTGACCATCTGAACCTGATCGGAACCATCCAAATTTGGATTGGCAGATTATATATATATATATATATATATATATATATATATATATATATATATATATATATATATATATATATATATATCTAATTATTAAAAGATCATGCAATAAATCCATCTATTGACCATCTGAACCTGATCGGAACCATCCAAATTTGGATTGGCAGATTTTATACACACACACACACACACACACACACACACACACACACACACACACACACACACACACACACACACACACACCATGACCATCTGGCAGGGAATGATAAATCAGAATAAGCACAGCCCCAAGTGAAGTCATCTTTTCCCCATATCGGAATAGACGCATCCCCAGGCGGAATCATATTTTCCTTCGTCTACAAAAAAGAAAAAAAAATTAGAGGCCAAAATAAAAACCACCTGGCGACGCCTACTCGAGAGTTAGGCGAAATTTCAAAATAAATGGCCTTGAAAAAAAATTCAAAAAGCCCAGTGGAGTGCTCTTTTGAAATGAAAAAAAAAAAAACTTCAAAAATAATTTGCAATAAAACCCCATGAAACTATGTTCTACAGGCGGGGAACTTAAAAAAAAAAAAAAAACTATAAAAATTCAAAAAAAAAAACCCCAGTGGAGTTATACTCTCCCTAGAAAAGAAAATGTGTGTTTTGTAATAAAAAAAGAGAAATTTCCAACTGTAAACCCTTCTTTTCACCCACCAGCAAAAGTAAACTCCTCAAAATTATTGTTTCCCAGTCTAAACTTTTGAAAATTTGTCGGACGAAAATACCCTTTCCTTCTCTCTTCCTCCTCCACGGTCGTATTCCTCCTCCGTCGTCCGCCGTCAGCTTCCTCCTCTATCATCTTCCTTAGCCATCGTCTTCCTCCTTGGAGTGGTCGTCTTCATCCTTCGAGTGGCTGAAAATGGCTACCTGTCCAAGCGTCGAAAATGTATTCTAATATAAGTAAAAATGTGAAAGTGTGAATGGAGTGTGCCAATTTGATTATGAAGTGTTTGTGAAAATGTGGAAATGAATGTGAAAATGGAATGGAATGTGAAGTGTTTGTGAAAATGTGAAAATGAAGGTGGAAATGCTAATGGAGGTGAGAATGATGGTGAATGTGAAATGTTTGTGAAAATGTGAAAATGGAGGTGAAAATGGAGGTGAAAACCCTCTGTGATCGGCCTAAACTTCATTGTGATCGGTCTAAATCCGGTTTGATCGGACAAAATGACTTAGTTTCGCCCTTGTGATCGGCCAAAGCCCACTGTGATCGGTCAAAATGACCGATCACAGTCAAATATGCCCCTGTGATCGGTCAAAATGACCGATCACAGTGAAATCTACCATTGTGATTGTCCAAAGCCCACTGTGATCGGTCAAAATGGACCGACTTCTCCTTTTACGATGGACTTCGGCCGTCGTTTCACCAATCACTCGGTCAAAATTACAACGTGATCGGTGAAATTGATCAACTTCTTCTTTTACGACGGACTTCGACGGTTGTTTTTTCGCTTTTTGGTGTATTTGACCAAACGCCAAAAAGAGAAAAAACGACGGCCGAAGTCCGTCGTAAAAGGAGAAGTCGATCCATTTTGACCGATCACAGTGGGCTTTGGACTATCACAATAGTAGATTTCACTGTGATCGGTCATTTGGACCGATCACAGTGAGCTTTGACCGATCACAGGGGTAGATTTCACTGTAATTAGTCATTTTGACCGATCACAGTGGGCTTTGGCCGATCATAGGGGCATATTTGACTGTGATCGGTCAAAATGACCGATCACATTGGGCTTTGGCCGATCACAGGGGAGAAACTAAGTCATTTTGTCCGATCAAACTGGATTTAGACCGATCACAATGAAGTTTAGGCCGATCACAGAGGGTTTTCACCTCCAGTTTTACATTTTCACAAACATTTCACATTCACCATCATTCTCACCTCCATTAGCATTTCCACCTTCATTTTCGTATTTTCACAAACACTTCACATTCCATTCCATTTTCACCTTCATTTCCACATTTTCACAAACACTTCACAATCAAATTGGCACACTACATTCACACTTTCATATTTTTACTTATATTAGAATACATTTTCGACGCTTGGACGGGTAGTCATTTTCAGCCACTCGAAGGATGAAGACCGCTCCAAGGAGGAAGACGATGGCTAAGGAAGATGACGGAGGAGAAAGCTGACGGCGGATGGAGGCGGAGGAATACGGAGGAGGAATACGACCATGGAGGAGGAAGAGAGAAGGAAAGGGTATTTCGTCCGACAAATTTTCAAAAGTTTAGACTGAGAAACAATAATTTTGAGGAGTTTACTTTTGCTGGCGGGTGAAAAGAAAGGTTTACAGTTGGAAATTTCTCTAAAAAAAACCCCATGGAACAACGTAGCACAAGTGGGGATCTTTTTAAAAATCCAAAACATTGAAAATTTTCAAAACCTTAAAAAAATACAATGCGTTCGACGTCTGAGGCACTGGGTAGTCTTCCATACTCTCGATGGATGCCAACGCAACATCAATAATTGTTTTTATTTTCTCTTACTCATTGGTTTTCCTCGAGATCATAAGTAGAATAAAATGAGGCCAGTCTCAACTCTTAGTGTCAGCTCGATCGCCTCAGAATACAAGCTAAGCCAAGCATTCAAATTTTAGATGTCCTATGTCTCCACATGCATGGCAAATGGGTGAGCCTCTTTTCTTACTTCCCGAGGCACCTAAATTTTTTCTAGTCTCTAGGGGGGAGGTGCTAGCTTGAGTGCACCTATCATAGCCTATACCTCTCCTATCCCTAAGCGACCTACCATACTTGACACTTGATGTAATATTTCTCCACTTTGGGTAAATCTTTCTTTAATTTGAGAATCCTTGATTTGAAGTTGATTTATATGAAGATTAAGGCCATGCTTGATTGATTTAGCTTGCTAAGTTCTTCTTCAAGTTTTATAATTTTTTCTTAGGCCATTTTCATTATATTCTCATGTTCAAATGCTTCATGAGAGAGATGGTGGTTTTCTCTTCTAACTTCTTGTATCTGATCGGCCAACTCATTATTTTCTTTGTTAGCCTAACTCAACTTTTTAGTAAGAGGCTTTGACGAAATAGCTAGTTAGAGGCTTCTTGCATGCCTTCATTTTCACCTTCCTCTTCATCCTCATCATCACTAAAGGATGCTTCATCAGTGCCAGAGGATTCATGATCACCGTTTTATCTAGTGTCCTCTATATTCGGGATAATTTCTATGATGGAGGCCATTAATATTTTTACAGATCATTGCCCTCCATCACTTTGAGAATCTTCTAATTCTAATTCAGAGTCCTCAGAATCATCCTAAGTAGCAACCATGGCCTCTCTTTTTGGTTTTTTTGTTTTCGGTACACTCGTAGGTAATGTGACTAAATCTGTTGCACTTATAGCATTGAGTATCTTTTGATTTCTTGAATGATTTACTTGGATTGCGTTTTGAATCAAAAGGTTTTCCCTTAATGTAGGGTTTCCTTCCCTTGCTTTTAAAAAACTTTCTAAACTTCCTGGCAATGAGGGTCATTTCTTCCATGTCCATTTCTTCTCCACTCTCTTGTTCTGATTCTTGTTTCTTGTGGGAAGTTTTTAGGACAGTGTTCTTAGATTTTGAGGGAGCTTTAAAATGTAACTCATGATTTTGAAGGGATGCTAGCAACTCTTTTACTTTCATAGTATCTAGGTCCATGCATTCTTCTAGAGTTATAAAGATGAGAAACACTCTAATAGAGATCTTAAGATTTTCCTACATAGATTACTGTCTGGAACACATTCTCCTAATCCACACATGGCATTTGTTATATTGCTCAATCTAGAATAAAATTCCTTGAATATTTTATGCTCCTTCATTCGAATATTTTCAAATTGAGTTGTAAGGAGCTATAATTTGGAGTGTTTTACAACACTCGTTCCTTCATGGATTACTTCAAGAATGTCCCAAGCTTGTTTACCAAACTCACAGTTACAAATGCGACTAAACTCATCTTTTGAAAAAAAAAAAAAAAATCATCAAACCTTTGGCATTGTAGCTGCGTTGAGTCCTTTCAAAGTCACTCCACATTGATCTTGCCTTAGGCTGGAGGACACTAGTTTTGTCATCCTTTACTATAGTATCAACCAGTGCTTTCCATCCTAGTTCAACCATGTTCCATAGAAGTGGATCGAGGGACATTATAAAGATATGCATCCATGCTTTCCAATATGAGTAGTTTGATCCGTCAAAGAACGAAGGCTTAGAGACGGAGCTAGAGTCATCTTTAGACATATTTTCAAGCTCTCATAAGATCTCACTCCGGCTTGTTGACCCTAATGGAGGAAACCCTATCTGATGCCAATTGAAATTGCAGTTTTACCGCTAGTAGAAAGACTTGGAGATTTGGTTAATGTCCTATAGGGGGATGAATAGGACTTTTAAAA
Organism: Liriodendron chinense; assembly: GCA_003013855.2. Classification (NCBI taxonomy): domain Eukaryota; kingdom Viridiplantae; phylum Streptophyta; class Magnoliopsida; order Magnoliales; family Magnoliaceae; genus Liriodendron; species Liriodendron chinense. The sequence goes on along the minus strand of PVNU02000100.1, from coordinate 1,115,635 downwards.
TTTCTAATGTAAAATTTAGGCAATCTAAATTTAATTAAACAATTGGACTACATATGAATGAGTAAGATGAATAACAAGTCCAAACATATACATCGACATTTTATCATCAAACATATTCAGTGTGTGTTTATCTAAGTGAAAATCATATAGAAGTAAGTATGAATAAAGATAAGCAGCTAATCCACATTGCACAACGATATATAGTGGTTCAATGATGAGTTTATTCCACTCCTGGTTGCCGCACTTCTCTTTAAGTGCACCAGATTTCACTATACTCGTGATTTTAAACTAGGTTAACTATCAACCTTCACATCCTACAATCTAGGACTGTGTTTACCACCCGCCGGTGGCCCTATCCGAGGACTCATCAAGTTTGAATCTCAAACTCTCACTAATCATAATCCAAGGACTGCCCATGTATGCTCCCATCAAAGGCCCTATCCAATGACTTACTTTTGAGATTGGGTCACAATCTCTTGACCCCAATCTCACAAAGAAGGGAATTAAATGGACTCCTAAAACACTAGACCATACCTAGTAAGATGAGCCCCATTCAAGCACCAAGACGAGTGGCTTCAGCTCCTCTTTGTGCTCCCAAGATCAGCTACCGATGATAAAAAGATATGCCTATCTAATGCAAGGGTAGTTGGAAGAAGTAATGGTGTTCATTTTAATTATAAAGACCCAAGGTATATGTCGGAATCACTAAATCTAGGCATTGAATGGCTATTAATGACCACAAGATTTAACTACGAGGGTTTGGTCAACCATTAATGCAATCCTGAGTTCGTACTTCAATCCGAGTTTTAAATACTTGTTAATGTGCCTTAAACACATGGATTGAATGATGAACTCAAGGAGAATTAGAGCAAGGAGAGAAGAGATTGATGTGGAAACTTACTCTCAAGGTTCTAATGGGGTGTGCTCATCTACCCTCAAAAGCTCCTAAAACATATTATAGATGCAAAAAAGTCGGGGCAGAAACGGTAAGAAAATGACTCTTTTGCAACCTATCTACTAGCACTATCGGCCGGTCGCCGATGAGGTGCGACCAATCGAATTAGGCCAACTCAAGAAGTTTTTAGTTCAAAACTGGCTGACATAAAAAGAGGCCAAATCGGCCAGTTGATTTTCCGTGTCGAATGACCTAATTATCAAGCCCACTTGCTGATCAATTTAGCCTTTACTCGGGCGGTCGCCCAGGCTGGTCAACTACTCGACAAGGCATGTTGGCCTGATTTCAAAGGCTTGAACTTAGCCTATTCTTTAGTGCATGAACTTATATTTTCTCTTACTTTTCCTTTAGTTCTTGTACTAGGCCAATGAAGGTCTTAGCCTGATCAACTAGACCTATTGAGAAAAGGTTAAATGACTAAAGGTCTTCTTAGAATGTTAAGCCATCTAACCAAGGTTTTGGGATCTATATGCTAACTCACCATTTAAATAGATGGAGCTTGGAAGATTCACTTGGCAAGCAGCTTCGGCTTCAAGCCTTGAGCCTTCATTTCTTCATTTGGGACTCACCAAACTTGACACAAATTCATGACAATTGACAAAAACTATTACATTTACAGAGACTTTGTCACATAGATGTTTTATAACTTCGTCCATGTATCATTCAGAGTTTTCTCTCTCATAACATTATAAAGGACCTTATCCGTTAGACACAATTGGATTGATATGTTGGCCTTTTAATCCAACTTGTTCCACTCTTCTTCTTTTATAATTTTTTGTTGCTTTTCAAGGAGTGCATCTTCCAATCCTTGCTAAACTAGAAAACCTTTCATCTTCACCTTTCATAGTTCAAAGTTGTTTTTCCTAAAGAACTTCTTTACATATATTGAACTCCATGCTCGATGCCATTGATACCTTGTCTTCATCGAACTTCATGCTAGATGTCATTGATACCTTGTCTTCATATTCAATCTGCTTCCCAACGTTAGCTCTGATACCGCTTGTTGGGACCCGCGAAAGCAACACAAAGAAGAATCCAACAAAGCACTCCAACCGCACAAGAAAATTCAACAAGAGAAAGCACACGATTTACATGGAAAAACCCTTACGGGAAAAAACCATAGCACAAAGCGATAATGCATTATGAAAACGAAGTTACAAGAGATAAACCTTACCCGGATGAAAGTCCCGAAAGAAAACCCTAGTTTTCCTCTCTCTAAAACTTCTCCACCGTTAAGTACATGTCTTAGAATAACCTTAATCTCAATTACATCCGATTATATACCATAGAACCAAAATTAGAAACAAAACCCACAAAAACATGCAAAATTGCGCGTGCCCTCGATCGGTTGGTTGACAGTCGAATGACTTCGTTCGATTGGGTCGATCGATTGACCAAAGTTATTCGATCGGTCGAACAGTCCCAAAATAGTCCAGAGAATTTTCACCAAAATCCAAATATCTTCGATTGGTCGAGCCCAAAATTCAATTGGTTAAACCCTTCCAAAATTGTGCAGAGACCTATCTGTGTAATTCCAGGCATGTTCGATCGGTCGACCATGGTAGTCGACTAGTAGAACACCCTATTTTCTGTAAAGATTGAAAGCTCCATACAACAGTGGTCCCATATCATCGCACATGTACAGTGTACACATAGTAGCATAACTCACAATATCACTTTGCTTATAGTTAAGCATCCAAGAAGATCACATGATCAAATGGTCATATTATAATACAATTCACATAGTTAGGTGGCAACACACATATCATAAGTTCACATAATTAATTAGCCTCACATATATCACAAGTCCACATGGTCAAGTGGTCACATACAAATACCACAAGTTCATATAATTAAATGGCCACTCACATATCACGTGGTCCAGTGGTCACATAAATATCATAAGTCCACACTAATATCATAAGTTATATAGGTAAATGGCCACACACATATCACGAGTTCACATGATCAAGTGGTCACAAGAATATCATAAGTCCACATGATCAAATAGCCACAGTAATATCCCAAGTTCATATAGCTAGATAGCCGCGCGTGTATCACAAGTTCACATGGTCAAGTGGTCACATAAGATTGATTAATTTAAGGCCTATTGAACCGTTGGCAAGATTGATTTTTGTTTAGTTGATTATACCCCTTTCACGGAAGTGCTTTGGCCTCTTGGGGGCCGGCTCATGGTACTGAATTAGGGGTGTAAATGGGTCATTGGACCCGGTCCAACCATTGGTGAGTCTAGGGCCCAAAGTTCCACCCAAATTACTAAATGGGTTGGGTGTAGGTTTTCTTAAAATCAACCTGGTCCCACCTAACCGGGGCCCAATTTTTACATGGGTTTGAATAAGGGCATTTAAAATGAACGTGACCCAAACTCATTCCTAACCCAAATTTAAGAAAAAAGTAGTTAATTAAGCAAGTGCTTTTTTCTTCTTTTCTTTTGGTCCGTAGAGCTCAACAATAATTCACCACCTTTCTCTAAAACGTGGTCACACATCTTACTTCTGATACCGTGCAAAGTGATGTGGACAGTGCAAAGTGCAGGCCCCATTGTTGATGTACCAAATATCACACTGATTTGACCACCCGTAACCATCTGAGTTTACCCATTGAGTTTGGACTACTGGTTTTATTCTTTATCATCAAAATAGATGGTGGCCACCAATTGAATGGTTTGGAACATTATTTGCCTGAAAACTCAATATAATGTTTACACACGAACTAAAGCCTGACTCATATGATAAATGAGTTGGGTCAGTTAAATAAACGAGTCTAACTTTTTTTTTATTTGGACCCTAACAACAACCGACCTGAATTTTAATGGGCTAACACTCTGGTCAGGTGGGCCCCATCTTTCAGTCTTCCAATCGTTAACCTGGTCAGGCTAACCGTGGAGGGGGTGGATGGAAAATTCACCCCTTGAACAATCCCAAATGTTAATACAACCGAAGTGTAGAGAGAGAGAGAGAGAGAGAGAGAGAGAGAGAGAGATTGTTGTAAAACGTAGGTCCCATTTGGTGGAGGGAAGACCAGGACACACACTGAGAGAGAGAGAGAGAGAGAGAGAGAGAGAGAGAGAGAGAGAGAGAGAGATTGTTGTAATAAGTAGGTCCCATTTGGTGGAGAAAATATCTGGGCACAGATTCACCCAAAACAACCCAGATGCCATTTTTCAAGTGGGACTAAGAAGGAAGATAAATTGTTAAGGGGATCATTTTGATGCATGTAACTTTCTTTAACATGTAAGAAAGTTACATGTGACCAAGTTACAGGTGATACTTGGTTACATGCAATCCTATTTAGATGGAAAATGTAACTTGGTTACATGTTACTTGTAATATATGTTTGGGTAACATGTAACTTTGTTACATGTTAATGACTTTATATTTGATAGCCTATTGAGAATGTAGTTCCCCTTACCCTAACAAGGGAGAGAGAGCAAATATATATAAAAATATCTAAAAGATACAGAAATACTCCTATATAAGAGAGAAAGACTCAACATGAGTCCAGGGGTAGAAAAGGGAAAAAGGCTGAACATGTACAGGAAAATACACTATATACGAGCAGGGTTGGGGCCCCACAATTACGGCCATCCAGCCGTACTATCACCCCCCCAAACTGATGAGGGTCGTCGACAAGCAGCAGTTTGCTAACAAGGAAGGAATTATGAGCAGTAAGTAGCGTCTTCGTAAGGATATCAGCTATTTGATTCTGGGACGCCACATGGGGAAGAGAGATGATGCCGGACTGGTATTTCTCACGAATGAAGTGACAATCAACCTCGATGTGTTTCGTCCTATCATGAAAGACCGAGTTCAAAGCAATCTGGACGACACTTAGGTTATCCACATGGAGAGGAGTGGGTGAGTGAAGGGGGAACCCAATATCACTGAGGAGCCCATGAAGCCATACAATCTCACTACATGCAGCAGACATTGCGCGATATTCGGCCTCGGTGCTGGACTTCGAGACGGTAGCTTGCTTCTTGCACTTTTAAGAAATAAGGGAGGTGCCAAGAAAGATGCAATAACCAGTAGTGGAACTGCGGGTGACAGCACAACCCACCCAATCTTCATCAGAATAAGTCCGAAGATTCAAAGGTGAGCTAGAAGGAAAGAACATAGATTTTTCCACTGTCCCACTGCAAATACCGGATAATCTGAAGGACAATAGTCATATGGAGGGTCTGAGGAGCGGAAACGAACTAACTGACGACTTGGACAGCATAGGCAATGTCGGGACGAGTCATCGTCAAATATACAAGACCCCCTACCAAGCGACGTAAAGAGTAGGCTGTTCAAGTAAGTCACCATCATCACGACCATACTGAACATTCAGCTCCATGGGGGTTTGAACAGCTTTCTGATCGGTCAATTGAGCCAAGGAAATGAGGTTCGTGGTATATGGCCAACAAGGAGCCCCCGGTTAGATCGGGAGACCTCAAGGCCAAGGAAGTAGGTAAGAGGACTCAAATCCTTCATCCAAAAGGAGGATTGGAGAACCCTCTGCAACTCTATATTGCCATAGGAATCACTGCCAGTCAATAGGAGATCGTCCACATATACAAAAATGATGACAATGCTACGTGAGGTAGTACGAGTAAATAAGGATGGGTTCTGAAAGAATCCAGCACCAACAACCACATCGCGAAGGTGTTGGAACCAGGCATGTGACGCCTGCTTTACACCATATAAAGCCTTCTTAAGGCGACAAACCATATCACCAGAACTTGTATCGAAACCAAGAGGCAATTTCATGTAAACAGTCTCTTGAAGATCGCTATGAAGAAAGGCATTCTTCACATCCATTTGAGATATGGGCCAAACATGAGAGGAGGAGACCGCAAGAAGGGTGCGGACCGTCTTCATCTTGGCCACGGGAATAAAGGTTTCCTCGTAGTTAATTCCACACTCCTGTTTGTAGCCTTGGGCCACGAGCCTTGCTTTGTAATGGTCCAAGGAGCCATCGGACTTTAACTTGACAGAATACACCCACTTGCTACCAATAATAGGACTCCCGGTGGGGAGCGGAACAAGATCCCATGTATGATTTTCAGCCAAAGCACTTAGTTCCTCTACCATAGCCTCCCTCCAACAAATCCGAGAAGCAGCCTGCAAGTAAGTCATGGGAATAGAAATGGATTCCAAAGTCGAAGACATGGCAGGTATAGAATAAATCAACCAATCAGGAGCCCGATAAAGGAAACTAGAACGACATACGGAAGGTGTGTTAGCACTCAGAGACGGTGATAGTGGCCGAAGGAGGAGTATATGGATCGACAATAGGGAACGTAGTGGGGGTGGCTGGAGGAAGAGGTGGTCATGGTCGCCGAGAGTATACTTGCAAAGGATGAGATGACACAAAAGATGTAGAAGGAATGTCAGGAAAGAAAGTCAATCCAGGAGATGAAGGGGGATGCGTGAAAACAACCGATGAGACATGAAAGGGAACATGTTCAAGGAAGATGACATTATGAGACACTCGAATGCGACAGGAAACAGGATCATAACACCGGAATCCTTTTTGGGTTTCTCTAAACCCCAAGTACATCCATCGAACAGACTTAGGGGGAAGTTTGTGAAGTTCACGTGCGACAAGATGAACGTAACACACAACCAAAAACACGGAACGTAGAATAATCAGGTACGGAACTGCAAAGAACAAAGTAGGGAGATGTATTTTCATGAAGTTTTGTAGGCATGCGGTTGATCAAGTAGACAATGTAACATTGCTTCGGCCCAAAAGGAAAGAGGAACAGCCATCTCAATCATTAAAGTATTTGCAGTCTCAACTATGTGACGATTTTTCCGTTCAGCAATGCCGTTCTACTGGGGAGTGTCAGAACAGGTAGTCTAATGAGTAATCCCACGATTCCGTAGGTAAGTGCGGAAGGCAAGAGAGACATATTCACCCCCTGAGTCAGAGCGGAGTGACCAGATATTCGCCCCAAATTGATTGTCCACCATATAAATAAACGATTGGAAGATAGCAAAGACTTGTGATTTGGAGTGCATAAAGTAGATCCATGTGTATCGAGTGAAATCATCAATGAAAATAACATAACAGCGTAAGCCTGACATGGATAAAATAGGAGGAGGTCCCCAGACATCAGTATGAACAAGTTCAAATAGAGAAGAAGAGCGAGTTTCACTTAATGAAAACGGAGCACATTTACTTTTTGATAAGTAACAAGAAGGACAAGAGAGATCCAAAATAGATTTGTTAAAATTTAGTTTATCCAACAACCCGGTAGAAAATAAATGACGCAACCGGTTAGAATGTGGATGACTAAGATGACAGTGCCATAGTCTCCACTTCCAGTTGGCCAACGAAATCCTAGTATCTGACGGCGCAAAAAAACAGTTGGCGTGTGTCACAGATCAATTAAAATCCAGCATGAATAAACGTCCACTCCTCCTACCCTTCCCAACTACCTTCTCCGTTGCCAGATCCTGCACAAAACAACAATGAGGAAGAAACATGACTAAACAATTGTTGTCAATAAGTTGACTTTACGGAGATCAAATTTGAGGAAATCTGAGGAACATGAAAGACATCATAAAACACAAACTGTGTGTGGGAAGAAGGAGAGAAAAGCAAAGAACCAACAGACTGGATGGGCAACCGAGTCCCATCAGCAGTGGAAATAACTTGAGTACCAGTATATGGCCAAGTACCATGAAGATGGGAGGCATCATTAGTCATATGATTCGAAGCACCAGAGTCAAAGAACCATGGAAGCAAATGTGAGTTACCTGACAGTCCCGCAGCTGAAAGGTTCTGTACTATCTGCTGAAGCATCTCAGGAGTCAGAGGTGAGGATGAGGAGGAGTTGGCAATGTCACTCACGGTGGGCGCAAAAATTGAAATAGTAGTGGTGGCAGTAAAAGCTCGACCATGACCACGACCACCACGACCACGTCCTAGGGAGGAGACATAAGCCCTTGTCTGGTAATTGATAATACCATGTCCATTCCGTCGATAATAAGCACACCACTCAGGGCATTAAGAGACTACATGTCCTACTTTGTTGCAGCCATGACACGTCACACTGCTTGAGGCATGACTATTGGATGAAGTGGTGGCCGCTAATACTATATCAAAAGAAGGAGAAGAGTGAGGTAAGGTAGAAAAAACCTTCAATCGCTGCTCTTCAGCCAATAGGTCATTAATAGCAACATTCAGAGAAGGAAGGGGACTGCGATTGAGAAGAGCAGCTCGACAATGCTCATACTCCGGTCTCAGCTTCATAAGGAATTGGCCAAGGAGCGTGTGGTCTCGCATATCGTGGAATATTTGAAAATCAGTGGTAAACTCAGGTTCCAATGCCTGAATGGTCATGTCACATTGAGTAATATGGGCCAGATCCTGTTCCAGACGGTAGAGATGAGCATCGTTGCTCTGTTGATAGATCACCTTGAGGTGGTCCCACATCGCCTTGGCCATGCGGTGCAGGGGTGAGGCCAATAGCTATCGTCTTATCGATGGAGTCGAGGATCCAAGTGATGATGTGCCCATTTTTCATCTCCCAATCGGCAAGTTTGTCTAAATCAGTAGAGGGAGGGATTGGAAATGAGCCATCAACCAGACCTCACAACCTCTGACCTTTAAGAAAACTTTGAAAGTGGATGGACCATAATCCATAGTTGGTGCCATCAAAGCTACAGTGAGGGGCATCAGCCCGATAATGCTCTTTGTCCATAGGAAGACGGAACTGGAGCAGAGAGAAGAAAAGTACCAAGGTCTTGTCCAGGTATCTCAGCAAGCGTATTGGTTGAGAGACTTATGCGTCAGAGCTATGCGATCACGGAGGCTCCAGATCTGGGGAAATGGGGAGGGGCAGCTGCTGACGGACAGAGCTGGAAGACGTGGAGGGCGCTGCTGCTGACGGACGGAGCTGGAAGAGGTGAAGGAACTACCGGAGCTGGAGGAGCTGCAGGGAAATGGGGAGGGGCTACAGACGGAGCTTTGGACGAAGATGGAGGAGCTGCTGGAGCTTCAGACGAAGCTGGAAGAGCTACGGACGGAGCTGCCGAAGCTTCGAACGAAGCTGGAGGTGAAGGATCTGCGGAGGAACTGCTGCCGATGAAGCTGGAGCTGATGGATCTAACGGACGGAGCTGCTAACGGCCAGAAATAGAGAGGTTGCCAGATTTGGGGAATATGGTGGGGACAAATATGAGATAGAGCATCTTAGTTGGGGTAGGCTTGAGTAACCTGCTCTGATACCATGATAGCCTATTGAGAATGAAGTTTCCCTTACCCTAAACAAGGGAGAGAGAGCAAATATATATAAAAATATCTGAAAGTTAGAGAAATACCCCTATATAAGAGAGAAAGGCTCAACATGAGTCCAGGGGCAAAAAAGGGAAAAGGGCTGAACATGTACAGGAAAATCCACTATATACGAGCACGGTCGGGCTCCCACAACTATGGACATCCAGCCGTACTATCAATATTCACATCTACTATATGTGGCGACAATGGATACATCTCAACACTCAATTTAGATGGGATTAGACTTGACTCAATGGATATCATTTACCAAGCCCATCAAATTGAGTAGCATGCATAGGCCAATTTTTAGGCTAATTTCATCATCCAATGGATCATAAAAAGTGGAATATGGTCCACCTGATAATAGGATGCCCAAAAAACCAAACTAATCCAATCATCAGATGGCCACACCATATAAAACAATGGACAGCCACCCAAAACAGATAATTAAATACATTTTAGATAGCATATAACGGTTAGATGGCATATGAACGGGACAGCCTCCCAGATAACTAAATACATTTTAGATGGTATATAGGGATAGCCTCCCAAAACACCAAGCATACTGAGTAAACTCTATGGGATCCACCGTGATTTATGTATTTTATCCTCTCTGTTCATCCATTTTAACAGATAATTTTGTCTTGAGGCAAAAAAATGAAGCATATAAAAAACTTAAGTGGACCACACCACAGGAAACAATGTGAATTGACCGTCAACTGTTGAAAAATTCTTGGGGTCCACGGAAGTTTTGGATCAAGCTAATATTTGATTTTTCCCTTCATCAATGTCTGCGTGATCTTATGAACAGGTTGGATGACAAATGAACATCACTGTTGGCCCTAGAAAAGTTTCAACGGTGGAAATCATTATACCCACTGTTGTTTCCCGTGGTATGGTCCACTTGAGTTTTGGATATGCTTCAATTTTGGTTTGAACCACTTAAATGAGCTAGAAAAACGGATGGACGGTGTAGATAAACAACATACATTTACAGTGGGCCCAACTTAGTTTACTCAGTACGATAAGAGCCTCCTGAGTAACTTAGTATGCAATCCAATTTCCCCCTTCTGCTTCCGTCAAATGCTGGAAGTTGCAGGAAAAAAAAAAAAAAACAAAAAACAAAAACAAAAACAAAAACAGGAAAGCTAGCTCGCAGGGGAGGAGGAAGGGAGAGAGGTTTCTTCTCAAATTGGAAGAAGGAAGGAGAGAGAAGCTTCTTCTCGGATTGGAAGGAAGGGGATTGTGATTTTTCTATTGCAAGGGTTCCTCTTTATAGCCAAGCTCCATTAATGGCGGCCACCAACATCTTCATTGAAGCCACTAACCCTCTTCATTGAAGCCACCAACCATCTTCATCAGCAAATAGCTGCGAATCTCCCTTGTAAACCAGCATTTGAAAAATCTGATCGCTAGATGCTAGCTATCAAGTAGCATGCTACTTGAAACTCAGGGTTTTTGGATGTTAAATTTTGGGAGAAATTGGATGTAACTTGGACTCATGATGCTATGAAGTCGCATGTGACTTCAAGCATCTAAACACCACATGCTATGAAGTTGCATGCAACTTGGACTCATCTTAAGCAAGTTACATGCTATCCAAAACGGCCCCTAAAAAAGAGAAGGAAAAAATAGACTTTTGTTTGAGAGAAAAGAGTTACACAACATCTTAAATTACCCAAACACCACTTCAATTGCAAACAAGCCCACTTATATCCTTTCATATTACATACATTAATGCGTGCAATTTTTTTTTGCCCATGGCAATTCTAAATTACCCAACTGCCCTATCAGTTGCTTAAAACCCTTCCCATATGCTTTCCTATTACATGGTTCAATTGTTATGAATGCCTAAATGTTTGTGATTTCCTGCCCCAGCAATACTTGTTATGCAAATGCTACGTATGTGGTTATCCACTTCTTATTTTTTTTACCAGAACATAACTAAATTATTTTTATCGTGGGTTAATCGAGATAGAATTTTTAATGATGTTATGATATACAAAAGAAAAGGGATGAAAATACTATTTTTTTTTCACTTGTAGAAATCCTGACAATTTACATAGCAATGTATGCTTTGGTCTCACAACATTAATAACAAATTTCACTTCTTCCAAGTCTGAAGTATATAAACAAATTTCACATCTTTACAATCATTATCTAATTTTTATCCCTAGCCCAAAATGGAAAAAGAGAAGCCCCATAATGCATAAGCCACCATATACAACGTTTGATAGCGGATTATGGTGATTGTCGAAGTGAACGTACTTTTCCTGCATGTATCAATCATCACATGAATAAACTATACAAAGAGATTAGCATGTGTAGGAAATCTAAGCCGTGCTTTAAGGTGGATTCCACCATGTAAATGATACAGTTCAATCTCCAGGTCGGTTCACTCATGATGAGGGCCACATCTGTAGCTCGAATGCTGACTGTTTATGGTTCTAAAATCCTCTGCTTCAACAGCAGTGGAAAACGAAATGAGGCATTGAGGAGTCTGGCTCTAAAATCTGGCCAGATCAGAAGGATAACTAAGTTGGAATGAGCTAGAGTGAGTAATACCTTTCTTTTATCTCATTTCACACATGGAAGAGAACCTATCTGTTCATCTTACAGAGAGTAGCTTAGAGCTGGACACCGAGTCAAGCTTGGCATAGCTCGACTCAGTTTGGCTAGCAGCATACCTCAGCTCAAGTTCGGCTCGGCTCGGTCCTCAAGTCGTACTAGCCAGCTCAGCTCAGTTTGGTCAGCAGTTTCGAGCAAGCACGAGCCAAGTCAGAGTTCGAGGTTTTTTTTTTTTTTTTTTTCTACCGGCGGGCATTTTTTTTTTTTTAATATATATGAGTCCAGCTTGGCCAGCTTGAGGTCGGCTCAAATTGTTTTCGAGCTAAAAAAACAGCTCGGCTCGGCCTGAATCCAACTTTCGACTCGAGCCAAGTTGAGCGAGCTAACTGAGCTAGCTCGGTTTGTGTCCAGCTCTACTGTAGCTTGGATGGGGATGGCCCAAAAATCACCTCAGTCAGTTATTTCTAACTATTTGATGGGCAAGTTTTGAGGAAAGAAAATAGACATTTAAGAAATTGATCAATGGCCCATTAACAAATCATTTTCCCCTCTAAAAGTCATCAGGACAGATGATGACTACTTAATGAAGGTATTCTTTGGGATTTTGTTCCATCCATGCCTCTATGGTAGGACCCACCAAAATAAAATTGATCCTATTCATGGGACACATAAGGCAGTGTTGAGAACTGACGCCTCAAATCAGTTTCACACAGAGACCACCGGCCAGTCGGTGGGGGTGTCCGACCGGTCGGCCACACAGTAAGACAAGCTACAAGGCTGCTGGACGTTTTTTTGGCCTATCCGACCGGTCGGCCGACCTGCCGGTAGGGGTGTCCGATCGGTCAGACGACCGGTCGGCAGTGTCCTACTACAACTCTGTTTCTTACGCGGTTTGCGAGCAAGAGGTTTCTAAATCCGGTTTTCTTCCTATTTAAGGTGTATTTTCGGAATTAGATGGTACCAAGGTTGCAAAGGGGATTGAGGGAGTTTCTAGGTGAGAGAAAGAGCTTGGAGAAGAGGGTTTTCTTCTTGGGTAAGCTTGGGATTTCTCTTGTGGGCTTCGGTTTTGGGTCTTGGGTTCCATCTCTTATAACTTCTGATATTATAGTGGATTGTTGTCACTTTGTGCCGTGGTCTTTTACCCGTGAGGGGTTTGTCCACGTAAAAATCTAATTGTCTATGTGTGGGTGATTGCATGCATTGTGATTGCATTGTGTGGCTTATTTGATTGAATTTGTTGCTTGTGTTCGGCTTTGCTTCCGCTGCCAGCCATCCTATCCCAACAACTGGTATCAAAGCGATCGTTGGGGTGTAGCAGAAATTCGAATCTGAGACAAGAGCATGGCATCAGGCATGAGGTTCGACATAGAGAAGTATTCGGGGAAAAATAACTTTGAGCTTTGGAAGGTGAAGATGAAAGGCCTTCTAGTTCAGCAAGGATTGCAAGATGCGCTCCTTGGAGAGCGACCAGAAGCTATGAAAGAAGAAGAGTGGAAGAAGATCGATGAAAAGGCCAATGTCTCAATCCAGTTGTGCCTAGCAGATGAGGTCCTGTGTAACGTCATGAAAGAGAAAACTGCGGCTAAAACATGGGCGAAGTTGGAGAATATCTATGCGAAGAAATCTCTTGAAAATCGCATATACTTGAAGCTTCAGTTGTACAATCTGAGGATGACGGAGGGGGCCGATGTTGAGAGCCACATCAGTAATTTCAATAGGCTTATTTGCAAGTTGATGGATGTAGATGAGCCAATGAAGGACGAGGATCAAGCGTTTATCCTGTTGAATTCTCTTCCAAATTCATATGAGTCACTCAATGACTCTTTGTGCGCAGGTAGGGAGACTATTGGCGTAGAAACCGTTATCTCAGCCCTTCAGGCGAAAGCGATGAGAAGGAAAAGTGGCGGCATGGGTCCCTCTACTGATGAGGCACTGGTTATGAGTGGGAGGAATTCTGAGTGGGGTGAAGGATCTCCTTCATCGAGATCTAAATTAAAAGGCAAGTGGAGGCACAAGGTGAGATGCTAGAATTGTGGGGAAGAAGGACATGTGAAAAGGGATTGTTCGAATCCTGAGAAAAGGCAAGAGAGATCTGGAGGTTCTTCTAGGGAAGGAACCAATACTATAGAGGACTGTGGTGACGGTTGTGATGTTTTGACTGTATCTAGCATAGAGCCTCTTGGTGGAGAGTGGCTCTTGGATTCAGGGGTATCATGTCATGTATGTCCTGACCGAAGCTCATTCATGTCATACAAGGAGCATAATGGTGGATCGGTGTTTGTGGACGATGGCTACGCTCGCAATGTGGTAAGGATTGGTTCGGTGCGCATTAGGATGTTCGATGGAGTCGAACAGATCCTTGAAAGTGTGAAGCATGTCCCTGAGATGAAAAAGTGTGATATCTCTTGGTGCACTTGAGGCGAAAGGGTGCAGGTTCATCGGCTACGATCGGTATTGTAAAGTGGTGGAGGGAGCACGTGTGATGATCAAGGCACGGAAGTGCAATAATCTTTACAAGGTGATCGGGAGCACAATTCATGGTGGAGCTGCAGGATCGGCAGCGGAATCCACGGTTGTTCAAGTGTGGCAAGAGAAAAAGGGTCACATGGGAAGAGCAACAAGGCGTGTGAAGATGCAAGGATAGAGTCGATGGGGCATGAGAAGCGACGTGACTATAATGATGACGAAGTAGAGGTGGAGATTGTGCGTGGCCAGGAGGTGCATGGTGATTTGAGTCGTGGTGTAGTTTGTTGAGAACTGACACCTCAAATCAGTTTCACACAGAGACCACCGGTCGGTCGGTGGGGGTGTCCGACCGGCCGGCCACACAGTAAAAGAGGCTATAAGGTTGCTGGACGTTTTTTTGGCCTATCCGACCGGTCGGCCGACCGGCCGGTAAGGGTGTCCAACTGGTCGGACGACCGATTGGCAGTGTCCTACTACAACTCTGTTTCTTGCGCAGTTTGCGCGCAAGAGGTTTCTAAATCCGATTTTCTTCCTATTTAAGGTGTATTTTCGGAATTAGAGGGTACCAAGGTTGCAAAGGGGATTGAGGGAGCTTCTAGGTGAGAGAAAGAGCTTGGAGAAGAGGGTTTTCTTCTTGGGTAAGCTTGGGATTTCTCTTGTAGGCTTCGGTTTTAGGTCTTGGGTCTTGGGTTTCATCTCTTATAACTTATGATATTATAGTAGATTGTTGTCGCTTTGTGCCGTGGTTTTTTACCCGTGAGGGGTTTTTCCACGTAAAAATCCGATTGTCTATGTGTGGGTGATTGCATGCATTGTGATTGCATTGTGTGGCTTGTTTGATTGAATTTGTTGCTTGTGTTCGGCTTTGCTTTCGCTGCCGGCCATCCTATCCCAATAGGCAGTACAATGGTTGATGGGCTAATCGTAAACTTGGTTTTTAAAGATAAAGAGCTTTGCATTGGTTGCAACTTGGGATTTAGTGTGTATGGACACCCATTGGTGCCACATGATTAGATGGTCCTATGAATCATACATATTCTTATTGCTACCATGTCCCTTAATCATGCTTAAGTCATGATCCTAACCTTCGATTTTTAAAGTTGAATGTGAGGAATTGAAAATTTTCTTTTTATTGTTATCTACATATAGCGATGGTCACAATCATAAGTTCAGCAAAATTTTCCTACAATGGATCTTATACCATAGAATTCACAACATGGGTGGTTCCAAACATTGACCACTCTGCATGTGGGTCCCAATGGGCAGAGACATGAAAGATCCGAAGTCATGAGAGAGTCTAAGCTAACTTAAAAAAATGTGAGCAGAGGTAGGTTTTGGTAATTACTTCTGAAAATTGGATAAGTAATAAATACGTTATTCAAATTTTAAGGTAAACTAGGGGATTTCAGATTAAATGGTGTAGGCTTTTGTAATTTTAATAATAGAGAAAAACTTCAGCTATGTTACTATAAGAAAACAATGCATAAATGAGCATATTAGCATAATCAATATGACCCAACTAACCCTTGCAATAAAACTTACTTGTTCAGAGTTGTGAACTCCAATTCCTGCACCCACAGCCCAAAAAATACATCTCAGAATCAGCAAGGCATGCAAAACATAATATCTCCATGCACAAACATGCACGGCAATCAATGGGCTTGATTACGCCCTGGCCGAGCCAAACAAGCATGAGAAGCGCCAAGCTAGTTCAATATCTGGGCCAAACCAATGCAAGCTATGTATATTAAATAAAAAATTGCATTAAGATACATGTTATTTGGTGCCCAAAATAAGAAAAAAAATGCAACAAGAGGAAAGTACAACATAAGTGACTCAAGACACAGATGCAATAATGGATACATAAGTTGGTATCTGGTAAGGGAATCAAGTCACCAGAATGAAAATAATTAATTAATAATGGGGACGATGACAATAGTGATGGTGGTGATGATGTCAACAACAACAACGATAACATTGATGATGATGACAACTACCTCTGGGCAAGATTACAACAGATCGAAGCTCGTGAGGTTCTCCAAACCCCCGAAGCCCTCTGGACAATCTCATATGGTGATATTCAGAGTAAAGGCAAGTGAATAGAGCTGTTGGAGTGAATGAATGCCCTCCATATTGTTGGGGTGTGGAGCCAATCACACCTTGCTGATCAGGAGGTGGTCGAGCGCCCAAATGGTCCAGTGGACCGGGCGCCCGATATTCAGATAATTGAGACAGAAGTCTCTGGACTGTTCTGTGAACAGTCGAGAGCCCGACGGTCAACCTGACCGGGCGCCCGATATTCGGGTGATTTCACCTGTAGCTTGCTGGACGTTTTCTGAAGTGGGTTGGCACCCGACCAAGACTGACCTAGCGCCGAACCGGCCGCGAGTTATAAGTGCAGGTTTCCTATTTTGAGTTCAATTTTCGGGTTTTACTCTATAAAGGGGTGTAATCTAGGATTAGGCTATGAGATTAGGGTTTCTATATGTCCAAGGTGAGAAAGAGGCGAGAGGTTAGCAAAATGGTCATCTCTGTGCATGGGAGCATCGGAGAAGGTGAGTATATGCTTGTAACTTTGTCTTCTTCATAGTGAAAGTTTGCACCGTGGTTTTTTACCATTGTTTGGGGTTTTTCCACTTAAAATCTGTCTTGTGGTTTGTTGGTTTGTTTGGATTCTACTTCTAGATTATATTTCTTCTTGTTTATCATTTGTGGGTAAGACCGGAGATTAGATCTCGGTTCACCTAGCAGTTGTTGGCGTGCTGCACAACAACTGGTATCAGAGCTATTGGTTTAGTTCAAGTGGGAGCGATGACGGAAGAATGGAAGACTAGAATTGAGAAGTTTGATGGTTCAAACTTTGCCTTCTGGAAGATGTAGATGGATGATTATTTGTATCAGAAGGACCTCTATGTTCCTCTAGAATGAAAAAAGAAGAAACCAGAGAAGATGACAGATGATGAATGGGCTTTAGTGAATCGAAAGGCTCTAGGAACGATCCGACTCTCTTTGTCTAAGAGCATCGCTTTCAATATATCCAAAGTAATTAAAAACCGCAAAAGAATTAATGCAAGCTTTGACTACGATGTATGAGAAACCCTCGGCGTCCGACAAGGTTCATCTTATGAAATGGTTATTCAACATAAAGATGTCAGATGGTGGGGGCGTGGCTGAACATCTAAACGAGCAATACAGTCACGAGCCAATTGGAATCCGTTGACATCACTTTTGATGATGAGGTCAGGGTACTATTGATTTTGTTCAGTTTGCCAGATAGTTGGGATGGTTTGGTGATTGCCGTGAGCAATTCCTCAGGAACGATGAAGTTGAAATTCGATGATGTAGCCGGTCTAACTCTCAGTGAAGAATCTAGAAGGAAGGCATCGGGAGTTTCAGGAGATTCCGAGAATGCTTTAAATTTTGAAGGAAGAGGAAAATCTTCAAACAAATGAGGCAATAAATATGGGCGTTCCAAGTCGACAAATAAGTCCAAGGGACCGAAAGACAAGGACGGGTGTTAGCATTGCGGGAAGAAGGGGAACATGAAGCGTGATTACATGGCACTTAAGAAACAAGAAGAAAGCTCTCAAGGTGGGAAGGATTCAGTGAATCTATCTGAGGAGAGTGACACAGAGGCGTTGATCTTGTCTCTTAATGTGCGGAATGAGTCTTGGGTTATAGACTTGGGTGCTTCGTTTCATGCCACTTTGTTGAAAGAAGTTCTTCGTGATTATGTGTCAGGTAACTTCAGAAGAGTCTATCTCTGTGATGATGCGCCATGCAGTATTGTTGGCAAGGGAGACGTTCGCATAAGTTAGAAAGATGGAACAATCTTGAAGTTGAAGGATGTCAGACATTTACCGAGTTTGAGACGGAACTTGATCTCAGTAGGGCAGTTGGCCGACACTGGATATGTGACGACATTCACTAGTGATTCCTGGAAGGTCACAAAAGGTGCATTGGTGATATCTCGAGGCAAGAAGGAAGGTACTTTGTACGTGACTTCGGATCGTACAGTTTACTCGCAGTCGCATCAATTGGAGTGAACAGGCAGCTATGGCATCAGAGGTTGGGACATATGAGCGAGAAGGGGATGAAAGTGCTATTGTTAAAGGGAAAGCTACCAGGGTTGAAAGCAATCGATCTGGAATTCTGCGAGGACTACGTGTATGGCAAGTAGAAGAGAGCAAGCTTCAAGAAGACAGGACACACTCCAAAGACGCATTTATTGGAGCTTATACATACCGATGTGTGGGGACCGACACTGGTATCATTTCTTGGTGGATCACGTTATTTTGTTTCCTTTATTGATGATGCTAGTAGAAAACTATGGGTCTATTTCTTAAAACATAAATCTGAGGTACTTGATATATTTAAGAAGTGGAAGGTTATGGTAGAAAACGAGACAGATAAAACAGTAAAATGTCTCAGATAAGATAATGGGGGAGAATATTGTGATAAGAGATTTGAGGAGTATTGTGCAGCAAATAGAATCAAACATCAGAAAATGATTCCAGGGATACTGGAGCAGAATGGTGTGGCTGGGCGCATTAACGGGACTATCCTTGAGCGCACAAGGAGCATGAGGTTGCACGCAGGGTTGCCTAAGACGTTTTGGGCAGATGCTGTGAATATTGCCGTATATCTCATCAATAGAAGTCCCTCAACACCATTGGATGGTGGGTTACCAGAAGAAACGTGGACTAGGAAAGAAGTGAACCTTGCACATCTCAAAGTGTTCGATTGCACTTTATATGTTCACATTGATGCAGAGCACAGGAACAAGCTGGATGCAAAGTCCAGGAGGTGCACGTTTATAGGCTACGGGGAGAATGATTTTGGCTATCAGTTTTGGGATACAGAATTGAAAAATCATCAGAAGCAAGGACGTAGTCTTCAATGAAAAGTGATGTATAAGGACAGTGTGCAGCAAAAACAGAATAAGGCCGATGAGAAGGAATTCGTAGAGTTGGAAGAGTTACCGGACATGGGTGTTACAGTGCCACAGGATGAGCATGCACAGGAGCATGATGAGGCAGAGCCGCAGACAACGGTTGTGAGGAGGTCTACTTGGGAGAAGAGACCCAAGGTTCGATACTCACCCTCCTTACATTATCTACTGCTGACAGATAATGGTGAACCAGAGTATTTTGAAGAGGCATTACGGTCAGATATGTGGGTTAAGTGGGAGCAGGCCATGGATGATAAGATGGACTATCTTGAGTCCAATCATACGTGGGAGCTAGTCACTCTACCTAAGGGTAAGAAAGCTCTTCATAACAAGTGGGTTTACAGACTAAAGGAGGAGCACGATGATTCGAAGCGATATAATGCCAGACTGGTTGTGAAAGGTTTCCAACAAAAGGCAAGTATCGACTTCACTGAAATATTTTCACCAGTGGTGAAGATGTCTACGATTTGCATGGTCTTGAGTATAGTGGCTACAAAGGACTTACATCTAGAGCAACTAGATGTTAAGACAACCTTTCTTCATGGAGACCTTGAAGAAGATATATACATGTATCAGCCGACAGGATACGTGGCACCAGGAAAGGAGAACAAGGTGTGTAGACTGAAAAAGGTCTATATAGCCTAAAGCAGGCCCCCAGGTATTGGTATAAGAAATTCGACGGTTTCATGTCGAGAAACGGGTTTAGGAGATGTCATGCAAACCACTGTTGCTACTTGAAGAAGTTTGATATGTCGTACAACATCCTTCTTCTGTACGTTGATGATATTCTTGTAGCTGGATCAAGCATGAAGGATATCTCAGATCTCAAAAGACAATTGTCTAGAGAGTTTAACATGAAGGATTTAGAAGCTGCAAAACAAATCCTAGGCATAAGGATAAAGCGTGATAGGGAAAACAAGAAGCTAGTTTTGTCATAGGTAGAGAACATAGCCAAGGTACTTGATCGATTTAGTATGGGAGGTGCTAAGCCAGTTAGCACTCCATTAGCCAACTACTTCAAGCTTTCAAAGGAGCAAGTGCGAAGATGTAGGAGGAATGGGACTACATGGCTAAAGTCTCTTACGTGTCAGCTATAGGGAGCCTCATGTATGCTATGGTTAGCACGAGGTCAGATATTGCTCAGGTAGTGGGAGTTGTTAGCAGGTTCATGAACAACCCCGGGAAGGAACATTGGGAAGCTGTAAATTGGATCTCAAATACCTGGTAGGTACTGTGGATGTAGGGCTGTGTTATGGAGGATCGAAAATCGAGTTACAAGGCTAAGTCAATTCAGATTTGGCAGGGGATATTGATAGCAGAAGGAGCACAACAGGGTATGTCTTTACCCTGGGTAGTGCGGCAGTCAGTTAGGTCTCTTGGTTACAAAAGATAGTGTCCATCAGTACAATAGAAGCAGAGTATGTTGCAGCTATAAAAGCGTGCAAGGAGATGGTGTGGATGTAAGGTTTTATAGAATAGTTGGGGAAGAAGCAAGCAGATTCCAAGCTGTACAGTAACAGTCAAAGTGCAATGCACTTGGCTAAGAATTCAGCCTTTCATTCATAGACCAAGCATATTGACATCAGATATCACTTCATACATTCGTTACAGGAAGATAGATCGATTGCTCTGGAGAAGATCCATACAAGTGAGAACCTTGCGAATATATTGACCAAGGTAGTCACACGAGAGAAGCTGAAGCTCTGTTCAGCTTTGACTGGTCTTCAGGCTTAAAGACGGGGAGGTGGTGGACTCCGGATGTAGAAGATGAAGGACTATGGTGATGTGTCTCCAAGTGGGAGATTATTGGGGTGTGGAGCCAATCTGTAAAGCCTCGTAAAATCGCCTTCCTTAAAACTCGAACCCATTCTCGAACCCGCTAGACACATATCACCCTTTAGACGAATAATTGGCCGCACATAACTTAGAGAACTATAGTCTCATGGTGTCGGGAACTTAGATACGCGCGTAGGAGTCCATTCCGCAGCTCGTCCCGAGATTGTTAGGCCCGAAACTTGTCGGGGACCACCCACATACTGGGCTTGACACTCGTAGACGAGCGTTACGTCGAAATCGGCACCCGAAATCATAAATTGTAGTGTCCTGCAGTTGGGAGTGCAAGTATACTTGCACTATACCTTTAGTGAGTAATCATTACTCAATTCACTTTTCTTGTGTGGGCCCCATGGACCCTTGCATGGCCATGGAATGTGAACCATGGATTTCAAACATAAACCAGAACATGATCCACAAACATGGGCCCTGATCAACAACCAGTGACTGTTGAACTGATGTCGCCTTAGATCCGGCAATCGCCATGTCCGATCGGTCCCAAATCATACCCAAACAAGGATCTCAACATGGTAAGGCCATCCTATGAGCTGGATTGGCTCAGAGGGGTCAGGTGGGCCCTACATAATCAAATCAGGGCACAAAATCCCACTTTTATGCAACTTAAAACATTGGGGGCTATATGTCTCAATTCCCCCAACACTTATAACCTATTTTCTCAGCCCTTTCTCTCATTTCTCAGCCAATTTTCTGAGAGGGGTGTGTGGGAGAGAAAGGGGGAGTTATGGAAGAAGGATTCTCAAAGAGAAGCCCTTGCATGCTACCCTACCTGGACCTAACCGCCTCTACATCATTTTAGCCGGCTTCTCTCACGATTGGATACCTTCCCGGACCTCGGCAGAAGTAAGTCCATGATAAAATCCCCATCTTCTCTAGCTTCTTACATAGGTTCTCCTCTTTTTTCTGATTTTCTAGCACATTCTTGCAGGATTTTCTTAATCCTCCTCCAAACCAAGGTGTGTATCATCTACCCATGTATTGCCTTGCAACCAATGCCTACAATTGTAGTTGATTCTTTCAATTTCTAAGTTTAGGAAGTTGGATTGTAGCTAGGAAAGTTGTATGAGACTGGTAGAAGTTCGTTGTCTAGGGATTCGGATGCTAGATGTGTGTTAGGACCATTTGCATGCTCATATCATCCTACACATGTTCTCATTATGCAAATCTTCTATGCTAAGATGTCTTAGAACTTATATCAATATATGATAGGTGAGATTTTAGTATTACATGTTTTGTAACTTGATCTATGCATGAGCTAGGGAATCGGGAAGTGTTTGAGGTGACGGGTAGTAGCTTCTGACCCGGCAAGTACAATAGTTGAGGCAGGCCGCACCAGGTCGGCAGCCTCGAGAGCGGGGTGGTCGACTATGGTGGAAGACGGGGCGATTGGCTGTGGTCAAGGACCACGCAGGCGGTATATACTCAAGGCCGGTTTTCCCCTCATTTCCCCTAGCCGAGGACCCTGGCCCACCACCAGGTCGGGTGGCAATATATGTAGCAAGTGTTTGAATGTATTTCTATCACTTATGTAGAATCCATGTACCTGCGCACCTTTGATTGGCCCACTAGAAAGCATACGGTGTACCGATCCCTCAAGACTCATGAGCAGGGAATGGTGGTATGGGTCCTATTCCCGTGTTGTCAGCCTACGTTGGGATGATGCCTCCCCGTAGTGTCCGTTGAGCACCATAGAGGTGACACACTTATTACTCAACTATGGGATAGGGCGATGAACCCTATTTCGCCTGTGTTGGGCGCGTCTGACGAGCCGCGGCCAAACCAGGTACCTTGGGGCTATAGACCCGAGATAAGATCAAGGGGCTACTGGCTGTGACCTGCATTTGCCCTGCAGGGAGTCAGGTGGTCCTAGTCGGTCAAATTGATAGAAAGTTGGTACAGAGGCTTCACCAACCGGCTGTATGATAAAACGGATTTAATTAATTACTTGGCTAATCATGTATAGTTAAGCATGTCATACATTATCTATACAGGTGAGGTGGTGGTGCCACCCACTAGTGATTGTGACAAGCATCGGTGATCGTGCATGCATCTACATTACATGTATTCATCTCACTTAATAATCATGCTTGTGATGCTGTGCTATTCTTTGATTCTGTCTTTGGAAAATGAAATTATTATCTATATTGTTTGTATTGGTGAATGTGTAACCTAAGGAAATGAAACCACTGAGTTGGCCACTCACTCCCCTTTCTGGGGTGGTGGTTTAAACCACCAACCAGATGACCCATGTGACCCAGGTATACAGGAGGCGGTCGAAGCGACCGAGTACGTAGAACTTAGAGAGGACGCCGACGAGTACCTTTAGTACGCAAGTGATCAAGACTATTAGAGTTGAGATGTCGGGAGTGTTCTTTTGTGGTTTGGCGCCTACACGGCATTCTTGTACAGCCTTTTGGGACAGTATACTCTGAACTTGTAGTGGGGGACCTAATGGGCTCCAATGTGAGGAATACAGCCTATGTACATTTTTTTTTTGGGAATTATATATACACATGTTCCTCTTTCTTTGGAAATGTTTTGGCCATGATTAAGTTGTTTATGCTTGGCTTATCAGGAGCCGAGGGCAACCACGGACCCTGGCATCCGGGGTGCCGCAAGAGTTCGTATCGGAGCCAAGGCATTAGAAACAACGAGACTATGGGTATGGATATACCAAAAGAAAGGAGACAGGGAGTGGGGGCGAGTAAAGCTTAAGTCTAGGATAAGATTGATCTAGTCAATCTTTGTAGATGGGGTTTGATTATAAACCCCTTGAATTAGAGGGTACGTGTGTGATGGGTAGATTTGGGACACTAATAAGTGGCCCAGGATAGGATTGGGGTGAAGGAAGGATATCCAAATGTGGGAAATGATAGAGGAATGGGACCCAACTTGACTTAGAGACCTTGGGACAGACCTGTCCGGTACCAATGGACAGTGTCCGGTACCACCAGACCCCCCTGGACACCCATAGAAGAACCCCCACAGGCCTGTCCGGTACCACCAGACAGTGCCAGGTACCACCGGACACCCCTGTCCAGATACTTCATGTTGTATAAGACTTGTCCGGTACCACCAAACAGTGTCAGGTACCACCGGACCCCCCCGAACCAAACATTTCAAATCGTGCCAGACCTGTTTGGTACAACCGGACCCCGTTGGTCCAACTGGTCCAGGCCTATCCGGTACTACCAGACAGTGTCCGGTACGACCAGACGGGCCCACCAATGCACTTATTGGCCACTTTAAAAGGCCACTTTCTCTTTCATTTCAGTTCACCTCTCCCATTTTCTCTATTCTTTCTAACTTCTTACCAAGCCTTAGCTTTCCAACTCTCCAAATCCTCCCCCAAACTTCTAGAAACCTCACCCCATTTCATCTCCAACTCCAAGAACTCATCAATGGCGGCCTTCGTCTCCGTCGTGGCTTCCTTTTTCGTTATCCCTTTCCTTGTTGCTCTCACTGGAAGTAAGAGGGCCGCTGCCGAACCTAGCCGAGAGGCTTCTAAGAAAAAGAAGAACGACCAAGGGGCGTCTTTCTCAAGCCAATCCTCTGGTAGGTTTGCAAAACGACAGGTAATATTTGAACGGCCGGTGCAAGACGATGTTTTTTAGAAATATGGGGCTCTCAACGCCTTAAGAGAGAAAGGATGGGGCCCAATCTTCAAGATAGAAGACCCAGCCAGCGAGGGGTTAACGCGCCTCCTCTGTTCCAAGATCACTAGCCCTAGTGTTGACCCCTTGGGCTTCGACATAAAAGGGCGGCGGCCAAGTGTACCACATTAACGCCGAAGTGATCGTGGAGGAGTTGGGAATCCCGTTGGGAAGCATCTATATCGACGAAGACGATAGCAAGCCACACCAGGACAAGTATGATCAGATCCGTGCCCTGTGTGGAAAGATGGCTAGCTGGAGGTCCAACGCGGGCCTGTTGGCTAGTGACATGCGGACGGAGAATCAAGTCCTCCATCAGATTTTCGCAGTAAACGTGTACCCATGAAAGGAGAACACCATGGAGCTGTCATATTTCATGATAAAGGTGCTCTATCAAGTGACGCGGGGCGAGGATGTGTGCCTTCCGACTCTTATACTTAGGCACATTGTAAAGGCTACCTCCACACTTCGCGCCAAACCACCGACCCTCTCGTTTGTGCTCCTCATTTGTCATTTGGCCCGACGATGCCGAATCATGGGACCAAGGGGGGATTTTGAGCCGGTCAAGCCGATCGGTATCAATACCCTTCAACGAATGCGGGTGATAAAGGATTCACCAGATGAACCTGATCAGAAAATATTGGAGGAAGAAGGCGAGGAAGAAGGTGAAGACGATGAGCCAAGGGCCGAAGGCGGGGACGACCAACCGCCCATGGATCTCCGAGCCGAGATAATCGACCTCAAGCGGAAGGTCGAGCAAGTCGACAACTGGAACAAGAAGATGCACAATCTTCTTAAACGAATCCTCTATTGCCTTGGGAAGAACAAGGAGGGTGCACCCCCTCCATAGGCCTAGATTTTCTTTTTTTGTCTTTAATAAGATAATTAGTACGTGTGTTAGGGCCTTGGGTGAAGAGTGGTGCTTTCCCAAGTAGGCTAAGTATTAGGACCAATTTTGGGCCATAATGTGGCCAAGTATGGGAATAGTTGTAGGTGTAGTGGCTAACTTGTAAGACTGTACTTATGAATGAAATGAAATTTCTGACTATGAATGCTATGTCTTCCTTGAATCGTGTAAACTGTGATAATTATGTCTTTCTTTCTACATTGTGTACGCTTGCATGTGTATGTCTGTATGCTAAATTATGTACGCTTGTATGTATATATCTGTATGTGCACGCACATGATAATAGAAATTCATTACCGCTTATTACCATATGGGCCTCCACTAGGATACTAACGGACGTCCATTGGCATGTGCAACTCAATGTTGCATCACTTCGATCGAGTGTACACTCGGACGAATCAGGGTGGGGGACCCGAAGATGCTAACACACTGCAGGGGGGAAACAATGACCCCAGCTCTAGCAGTGAGCGGCCTGAGATGATGGGGGAATATCCGCTAGGCTCTCACCAAGGGCCATCGTTGTCACCACCTCCCCCCTTGCCCCAGGCCTTGCAAAACCAAGATGCGATGCAGCAACTGTTGAGTACGCTGCAACAACAACAACAAACTCTTACCGCACTTATGGGGGTGATTACCCAGAGTGCGGGAGGTGTTGCATCCACACCAGTTGTAAGAGCCGATGATGCTCGAATGACACTACCTCCCCCTCCTTCGCCAACTCGACTAATTCAAATTCACAAGGAGGGCATTTTCGAGCGCTTCCAAAAGATGCGCCCCTCGACCTTCGCCGGAACCCACAACCCGGCAGATGCCGAGCATTGGCTTGATCGTATGGAAAAGATGCTCGAGCCTTTCCAATGCTCCGAGGCCGAGCAAGTGGCTCTTGTTGCCTACTCGCTTGAAAAGGACGTGGATTTGTGGTGGAGGAGCAGTTAAACGCACGGTCCCGAGAACCACTTGTGGACCTGGCAAGACTTCAAGGATTGGTTCTACGAGAAGTACTTCCCGATCACATACCGACATGCCTAGGAGGCCCTATACTACAAACTACAGCAGGGCAATATGAGTGTTGGGGAGTACGAGACCCGATTCTCGGAATTATTGAGATATGCGCCGGCCACGGCCGCAGATGAGGGGGGGAAATTACACCACTTTTTGGAGGGACTGCGGCCTAAGATTCGCACGAAAATGTGTTGCAAAGAGATTACTACCTATGCGGCTGCCTTCGCTAAGGCGCTGGAGTCAGAACAAGACATTATCCGACTCTCACGCGCCCGCCTTCAAATCGGTGCGCGAGTGAGGCCGGAAACCTCTACCTTCATTGACCCAAGAAAGAGGGTTCGCACGGAACCAACTCCATTGCACGCCCTGATGCCGCCACCCACCTCAAGTTCCACCCAAACATGTACCTACTGCCAGAAAACAGGGCACACTGAGGGATATTGCTACGCCAAGATGAAGGACCACAACATTAAACCCTCCACATCAGCAGGCCGCTTTCCAACAGGCACCAACGTGGCATCTTCTGCACATCCAAAGCCACAATTGCAAACTGGGCGAGCTTCGGTTCCCCAAGGTAAATCACACCCAGCCTCCATTGCATCTGGGGCTAATCGGGTTCAACAAGTAAGAGTTCACACGATGATCGCCGACGAGCCTGACACCTCAAGTCCAGTTCCTCGAGCTTTTGAAGGTACCACCCACATACATGATACTCCCATGCATATATTGGTTGATACTGGACCTACTGCCTCCTTCATATCATACTCTCTAGTGAAGCGACTAGGGTTGAAGACTACAAATGTAGCAAAAATCTCTGTGATGACTGCCATAGGGTCCTTCTCCGACTCCACTGAAAACCTACCCCCAATGCACCGTCGTCATTGGTGGGAAGGAAATATGCCTAAATTTAATCGCTGCCAGCATTTGCTATTACGACGCCATCATCGACATGGACTGACTAACTACAGTAGCAGCCGAGATAAATTGTGGAGCTAGAAGCATGACGGTACAACTTCCAGGAGGAGACTCCTTCACGATCCCCATTCAGTTCAGCCACAGGTATTGTGTTCAAATTTATGCCATGCGCGATGTAGGCTATTATGATTGTCCGTCTGTGAGCTCAACCCTTGTAGTATGGGAATTCAGCGATCTATTTCGTGGTGTATCCGAACTTCCGCCCCAACGAGAGGTCGAATTTACAATCGACCCAGTGCCTGGCACAACTCCAATTGCCCTACCAGCATATTGCATGCCCCCATGTGAAATGAAAGAGCTGAGGCGACAGATAGACGATTTGTTGGAGCTCGGGTTCATCCAGCCCAGCGTATCACTGTGGGGAGCCCCGGTCCTCTTTGTTTGAAAAAAGGATGGAACCCTCCGTCTATGCATAGACTATCGAAAGCTAAATAAGGTGACAATAAAGAATAAATACCCGTTGCCCATAATCGATGATCTATTTGATCAACTAAAGGATGCTCGTTACTTCTCAAAGATTGACCTGCAGTCGGGGTACCATCAAGTACGGGTCAGAAAGGAAGATGTGACAAAAACGGCTTTTAAGACCAGCTTTGGGCACTATGAGTTTCTAGTAATGCCCTTTGGACTCACCAACGCTCTTGCAGTGTTCATGGACCTAATGAACCGCGTCTTCAGGCCATTCCTGTACCGATATGTTATCGTGTTCATTGACGATATCCTCGTTTACTCTAAGAGCCGGGAAGACCATGAGGAACATCTGCGAGCAGTCCTAAACACCCTTAGGGAACACAAACTGTATGCTGCTCATAACAAGTGTGACTTTTGGAAGGAAGAAGTAAAATTCCTAGGTCAATTTTGGCTGATGGAATCGCCGTAGACTGTGCTAAAGTTGCAGCCGTGCTAGACTGGGAACAGCCCAAATCCACAATGGAAGTAAGGAGCTTTCTTGGACTGGCAGGTTATTATCGTCGGTTTATCAAGGATTTTTCAAAAATCGCACGGCCTCTTACCCAGCTGACCTGTAAAGACGTCAAATACGTGTGGAATGAAAAAGCGGAAGCTGCCTTCTAGGAGCTCAAGGACAAGTTAACATCCGCTCCCGTATTGGCTCTACCTGAACAAGGTGTTAAGTACACAGTTTACACCGATGCGTCGTGGGTCGGTTTAGGATGCGTTCTAATGCAAAAAGACAGGGTGATTGCATACGCGTCTCGTCAGTTACGAAAGTACGAGGAGAACTATCTCACTCATGATTTGGAATTGGCTGCCATCATCTTCGCTCTGAAGTTGTGGAGACACTACTTGTACGGGGAAGAATTTGAACTCTTCTGTGACCATAAGAGTCTAAAATATATATTCACCCAGCGTGATTTGAATTTGAGGCAACGTCGGTGGATGTAAACGCTTAAGGATTTTAACTTTGATGTATCCTACCATCCAGGCAAGGCAAACCTGGTGGCAGACGCATTGAGCCGCAAGACGATGCTGGAAAGTGTAGCGACTTTTATGGTGGAAGAGTGGAATATGGTCGAATGGTTGCAGGATTTTGGTTTGACGTTTAACATAGAAGGGCCATGTGAACAAGTATTCCATCTTCGTGTGGAGTCGGAACTAGATTGTAGAATCATCGTGGCCCAGGATCGAGATGGATCACTGCGTAAAAAGGACCTAGCGGTCAAGGAAGACAAATCAGAATGGCATATTGGGAGTGATGGGGGCCTACGATTCCAAGGCCGCCTTTGCGTCCCAGACGTTCTAGAATTGAAGGACGAAATCCTAAACTTAGCCCATAAGTCGAAACTGGCAATACACCTAGGAAGCACTAAGATATACCAAGATATGAAAAGGAACTACTGGTGGGGGAACATGAAAAAAGAGATTGCAGACTATGTGTCACGGTGTCTCACAGTGCTAACAAGTCAAGGCCGAACACCAACGACCACTAGGGCTGCTCCAACCTCTACCCATAGCCGAATGGAAGTGGGACTTCATCTCGATGGACTTCATTTCAGGATTGCCAAGGACTAGAAAAGGGCATGATTCTATATGGGTCATAGTGGATAGATTGACTAAATCTGCCCATTTTTGCCCGTGCGCTCCTCGCATAATACCGAAGAATTGGCAAAGCTATACATTAAGGAGATAGTAAGGCTGCATGGGGTGCCCCGTGTAATCGTGTCGGACCGTGACACTCACTTCACATCAATCTTCTGGAACCGAATCCAACAAGCCATGGGTGCGAAACTGACTTATAGCACCGCTTTCCACCCTCAAACTGATGGCCAGATCGAGCGGGTGAATCAAATATTGGAAGACATGCTCAGGGCATGTGCTTTGGATTTCAAGGATAGCTGGGACGAATGCCTCCCTTATGCAGAATTCGCGTATAACAATAAATATCAGGCCAGTATTGGCATGGCCCTGTATGAGGCTCTATATGGGCGCCCCTATAGAGCTCCACACTACTGGACAGAGATTGGAGAAGGAAAAATTCTCGGGCCAGAATTGGTACAACAAACCTCCCAGAAAATTGACCTTATCAGAAGGCGCCTACAGACTGCACAGAGTCGTCAGAAAAGCTACGCCAATAAGCGATGTCGACCTCTCGAATTTGAAGAGGGAGCTCACGTGTTCCTAAAAATTTCACCAATGAAAGGAGTCCTGCGATTTGGACAGAAAGGCAAATTGACTCCACGATATATAGGACCATTTCAGATTTTGAACCGTGTCGGCGCCGTAGCATACCGACTAGCACTACCGACTCCTCTAGCTGGGGTACACGATGTGTTCCACGTCTCAATGCTAAAGAAGTATGTGCCAGACCCGTCGCACATTATAAAGTGGGAATGAGTTGAACTTCGAGGGGATGCTACATACATGCTTCAACCTATCCGCATCCTGGATCGGAAGGAACACGTTCTCCGTAGCAAGACGATCCCATTGGTCAAACTACTTTGGGCCCACCATTAGAAATAAGAAGCCACATGGGAAACCGAGGCCAGCATGCGAAAGAACTATCCTTACCTCTTCGAGAAACCTAAGAAGGTACGAAATTTCGAGGACGAAATTATTTTTCTTAGGGGGGGGGAGACTGTAACGCCCCGTAAAATCGCCTTCCTTAAGACTCGAACCCATACTCGAACCTGCTAGACAAATATCACCTTTTAGACGAATAATTGGCCGCACATGACTTAGAGAACTATAGTCTCATGGTGTCAGGAACTTAGATACGCGCGTAGGAGTCCGTTCCGCCGCCCGTCCCAAGACTGTTAGGCACGAAACTTGTCGGGGACCACCCATGTACTGGGCTTGACACTCGTAGGTGAGCGTTACGTCGAAATCGGCACCCGAAATCATAAATTGTAGTGTCCTGCAATTGCACATCGGAGTGCAAGTATACTTGCACTGTACCTTTAGTGAGTAATCATTACTTAATTCATTTTTCTTGTGTGGGCCCCATGGACCCTTGCATGGTCATTGAATATGAACTATAGATTTCAAACATAAACCAGCACATGATCCACAAACATGGGCCCCAATCGACAACTAGTGACCATTGAACTGATGTCGCCTTAGATCCGGCAATCGCCATGTCCGATCGGTCCCAAATCATACCCAAACAAGGATCTCAACATGGTAAGGCCATCCTATGAGCTGGATTCGCCCAGAGGGGTCAAGTGGGCCCCACATAATCAATTTAGGGCACAAAATAGTACTTTTATGCACCTTAAAACATTAGGGGCTTTATGACCCAATTCCCCCAACCTTTATAACCTATTTTCTCAGCCCTTTCTCTCATTTCTCAGCCAATTTTCTGAGAGAGGGGTGTGTGGGAGAGAAAGGGGGAATTGTGGAAGAATGATTCTCAAATAAAACCCTTGCATGCTACCCTACCTGGACCTAATCGCCTCTACATCACTCTATCCAGCTTCTCTCGCGATTGGAGACCTTCCCGGACGTGGGTAGAAGTAAGTCTATGATAAAATCCCCATCTTCTCTAGCTTCTTACACAGGTTTTCCCATTTTTCCTGATTTTCTAGCACCTTCTTGCAGGATTTTCCTAATCCTCCTCCAAACCAAGGTGTGTATCATTTACCCATGTGTTGCCTTGCAACCAATGCCTACAATTGTAGTTGATTCTTTCAATTTCCAAGTTTAGGAAGTTGGATTGTAGCTAGGAAAGTTGTATGAGACTGGTAGAAGTTCGTTGTCTAGGGATTCGGATGCTAGGTGTGTGTTAGGGACATTTGCATGCTCATATCATCCTACACATGTTCTCATTATGCAAATCTTTTATGCTACGATGTCTTAGAACTTATACCAATATGTGATAGCTGAGATTCTAGTATTACATGTTTCATAACTTGATCTATGCATGAGCTAGGGAATTGGGAAGTGTTTGGGGTGACGGGTAGTAGCTTCTGACCCGGCAAGTACAATAGTTGAGGCGGCCGCACCAGGTCGGCAGCCTCGGGAGCGGGGTGGTCGACTATGGTGGAAGACGGGGCGATCGGCTATGGTCAAGGACCATGCGGGCAGTATATGCTCAAGGCCGGTCTTCCCCTCATTTTCCCTAGCTGAGGATCCTGACCCACCACCGGGTCGGGTGACAATATATGTAGCAAGTGTTTGAATGTATTTCTATCACTTATGTAGAATCCATGTACCTGTGAACCTTTGATCGGCCCACTAGAAAGCATACGACGTACCGATCCCTCAAGACTCATGAGTAGGGAATGGTGGTATGGGCCCTATTCCAGTGTTGTCGGCCTATGCTGGGGTGATGCATCCCCGTAGTGTCCGTTGAGCACCGTAGAGGTGACACACCTACTACTCGACTATGGGATAGGGCGATGAACCCTATTCCGCCTATGTTGGGCGCGTCTGACGAGCCGCTACCAAACCAGGTACCTTGGAGCTGTAGACCCGCGATAGGATCGAGGGGCTACTAGTTGTGACCTGCGTTCGCCCCGCAGGGACTCAGGTGGTCCTAGTCGGCCAAATTGATAGAACGTTGGTACAGGGGCTTCGCCAATCGGCTGTATGATAAAACGGATTTAATTAATTACTTGGCTAATCATGTATAGTTAAGCATGGCATACATTGTCTGTGCGGGTGAGGTGGTGGTGCCACCCACTGGCGGCTGTGACAAGCATCAGTGATCGGGCATGCATTTGCATTACATGCATTCATCTAACTTAATTACCATGCTTCTGATGCTTTGCTATTATTTGATTCTGTCTTTGGAAAGTGAAATTATTATCTATATTGTTTGTATTGGTGAATGTGTAACCTAAGGAAATGAAACCATTGAGTTGGCCACTCACTCCCCTTTCTGGGGTGGTGGTTTAAACCACCAACCAGATGACCCATGTGACCCAAGTATACAAGAGGCGGTCGAAGCGACCGAGTATGTAGAACTTGGAGAGGACGCCGACGAGTACCTTCAGTACGCAGGCGATCAGGACTATTAGAGTTGAGACGTCGGGAGTATTCTTTTGTGGTTTGGCGCCTACACGGCATTCTTGTACAACCTTTTGGGACAGTATACTCTGAACTTGTAGTGGGGGACCTAATGGGCCCCAATGTGAGGAATACAGTCTATGTACATTTCTTTTATGGAATTATATATACACATGTTCCTCTTTCTTTGGAAATGTTTTGCCCATGATTAAGTTGTTTATGCTTAGCTAAATTTACAATTCTGCAATTAACTGCAATACACTCATGCATCGCATAATGTGGAGCCCGGGATGAGGAGGTGGTCGGGCTCCCGGGGTGCTGCACAATCACACCTTGCTGATTAGGAGGTGGTCGGGCTCCCGGATGGTCTAGTGGACCGAGCGCCCAATATTCAGATGATTGAGACAGAAGTCTCTGGACTGTTCTGTGTCGGGTGCCCCGACGGTCAGCCTGACCGCGTGCCCGATATTCGGGTGATTTCACCTGTAGCTCGCTGGACGTTTTCTGAAGTGGGCGAGCGCCCGACTAAGATTGACTGGGCACCTGACCGGCCGCGACTTGTAAGTGCGGGTTTCCTATTTTGAGTTCTATTTTTGGGTTTTACTATATTAAGGGTTATAATCCGGGGTTAGCTTATGGGATTAGGGTTTCTATATGTCCAAGGTGAGAAAGAGGCGAGAGGTTAGTAAAAAGGGTCCTCTTTGTACATGGGAGCATCGGAGAAGGTGAGTATTATGCTTGTAACTTTGTCTTC
The DNA here is from genome assembly GCA_003013855.2 of Liriodendron chinense. Lineage (NCBI taxonomy): Eukaryota > Viridiplantae > Streptophyta > Magnoliopsida > Magnoliales > Magnoliaceae > Liriodendron > Liriodendron chinense. Next base: position 1,081,796 of record PVNU02000100.1, on the reverse strand, counting down.
TTCATAGTAGAAGTTTGCACCGTGGTTTTTTACCCTTGTTTGTGGTTTTTCCACGTAAAATCTGTCTTGTGGTTTGTTGGTTTTCTTGGATTCTACTTCTAGATTATATTTCTTCTTGTTTATCATTTGTGGGTGAGACCAGAGATTGGATCTCGGTTCACCGGTGTTGTTGGCTTGCTGTGCAACACATATGGCCAAGGATCCCTTGGTGGTTAACCTCGTATGGGTCTTTGACATAGTACTCCGCAGTTGGGGAGTGTGACAGAGTGCAAATCAACATATATTAACTAGGAAATTAGAAATTAGACCAACATAACTTAGACCAGATACAGACCAAACCATAGATATCTGAGTTTGGTCTGAATACTCTTATTGCAAACCTGAGAAAGACCCAACTTATTTTATTTTTTATTTAACATGCATATCTATATATCAAATCCGAGGGTTGATATCTAGACCTAATCAAACTCCTCTCAACCTGACATGACCTGATAATATTGACAATATAGGCTCCAATCATCTTGTTTCAAGGTGGACATGAAGGAAACAATTACGCAATTTGAGGGCTACTTCCCAATGAATACAATGGTAAATTAAATTTGCAAGTATTTGGCCAATTCTTGTTGATTAAACCGAACATTTCGCAATCGAAAAAGAACACATAAATTACACTATTAAACACGAGGAAATTACCTCCATCAGGCTTGTCTGCGTGACTACTTCCCCAAACATCTTTTCTTTCACTCTTCATTTGGGAGTCGATGCTAGTGCCAGTATCCATAGGTCGAGAATTACTAGTTGCTTTCGATGAACTTGCTTTTGACTCTGAACTTTTCTTAGATCTCTGTTGTCGCAATGTATAAAGGTTGTGTTAAAGTCACGATTGAAACAAAGAGCCTCCAACAGAACTGAAATCATTGAATCAGCAAGCACATGCAAAATGAAGCATTTGAAAGGATATACATTTGAAATTCATAATATTAAAGCTTGTTTGCATGTCCTGAGTCCCTCTCTCATCTGTGCTACAGAAAGACACGCATAAGATAATGCGAAAATAAAACATGTATTACTGCCTGCCTTGGTTGTCTTCAGTGTTTTAAATAGCTACGCTATGTAGCATGTAGCTTACGCTACGTAGCGTAGCTTAGCCTAAACGCTACGTAGCTCATGAAAATAGCTTAAGTTGCGTGTAGCCTATGCTACATGATTAATTTGGATACGCTACACGCTTCATAGACTACGCTGCACGCTACATAGCTCACATTACAAGTCATTTTTCACGATAACATTAAAATCAATCATTAAAAATGATTTGTTGCATAATTCTATTTCAATGAAAATTCGTTAGTCTTTTCGATGCTTATAGTAAAATAATATAAGACATAGTTTTAAATCGGTTTTGTTGCTCTTTCTTCACTTTTATACTTAATCATTACCCTTGCTCTTACTTTAGGTTGCATTTGTTGCACCAAATAGCATGAAATTTTGTTAAATTTTATTATTAATCATCTAATTTGGTGCAACCAAGTGCAACCTTGATTAAAAATCTTAGTGTTGTGTAGCTTACGCTACACGCTATGTAGCTTACGCCTCACGCTTCAGAAAGGTGAAGGCTACGCTACACGCTATTCGCTATTTAAAACACTGGTTGTCTTACTATAGAGATGAGAATCAAATAGAACTGAGGCATCTTTCTTTCTTTCTTTTTTCTTTTCTCTTTTTTTTTTTTTTTTTTTGGAGTTGTCGCAATGCATGTATTCATGCGTTAGCTCATCAAGGTCTAGTTGAAGCCATAGTCGGATGATACCAAGGCCATGCTAAAAATGTCACACTCAAATGATGATTCTGACCATCAATCTTTCACAATGAGTGTGGTCCATTGGCTGTTATTTTTTTTTTGCTCTTTCATTTTAATGCCACCAGTTAATCATCGGCATCATCTTTCCAGCATGACTTTAACCTTGGCCCATACTCAGGAGTTCCCAGCAACATGGTTTATACCAGAAATGGACAATTCCAATTGTCCAACCATGGTTGCATGTGGCTCCCATCCAGAGACACAGGCAGGAGGAGCAAGCAATTCAGGGATCCAAAACAAATTCTGTTTTCTGAGAAGGGTGGCATATAGGTTCCCAAAAACAACAGCATCTCGTTGATTCATGTCAAGCACATAAAAAATTAGACTAGAGGACCCAAATTGTTCTGATCCCTTGTAAATTTAAACTTGAAACCTCTCGTCTTTCCAATCAAGAAACCTACTTAACAACTGTGTAATTGAACCTAACAATGTTTACATTTCCCAAATCAATTGGAAAAGAGTGCAACTTGGAATTTGGTAATGTCCTCTTTATTGTAATTCAGTTCAGTAGTCCACCCAGACGCATCCTTATGATAGTGTTAACGTCCCTTGATATGCATTGATACGCCATCCTCGAACGGCTCGAGCTTTTAGATCAAGTGGTTGTTTGACATGGTATCAAAGCGGAAGGTTAAGTGTTCGAATCCCAGGAGTAGCAAATATGCCACCGGAGTATATTCTCCCACGGGGGGCCGTTTATGGTGTGAGTTGTGTATCCCTCCACCCTTGCCCAGTATGTTCCCGTGCAGAGTTCCACCCCACATGTGCAGGGGAGTGTTAGAGTGTTAAAGTCCCTTGATATGCATTGATACGCCATCCTCTAATGGCTCGAGCTTTTAGATCAAGTGGTTGTTTGACACCTTACACGCGATGTTTAATCTCAAGCCGATTCAACTCTCAAGCACTAGTAGTTGGAGATGGAATGATTTGTGAATTCGGTGCATATCGGTAATTACTTGTGAATTCGGTGCATATTGGTAAAATTGAACAGCGACCCGCCAGAAGAACATAGGAGCATAAAAAGTTTAAACAGAGGTACGACTAGCCACATTTTTATTGTGGAACCCATGGATGGTTAGAGAAACATTGAATCAATTTCCAAGTGGGAATGTTTGAAGTTTAAATATGTAAATCCAAAATCGTCTCTACTCCCAAAATCATGGTGTCTTGGTGACAAATGAATGGCATTTCCTTTTTGTTGCAGCATTACATTCTTGGGGCCTATCTTTCAGCAATCCCAATCATTCATCTGACATGCCCCACATTGGATCGGGATGGGATAAAAATCTCCTTCCTGGAACATTCCCATCCATTTGATCAGTGGACCTTCTCCCATCACATGTGGACTGTTGGCTAGATATAATTTTTTCCAACTGTCCATGTGCACAAGCCACCAGATGGATAATCGGTAGGATCATGAAGCATCATCAGCCATAAAAAAATGCACCACCAGATGAATGGTCTGGATCACTCAAAGTGGAGAACGAAATGAGGCATTGGGTGAGTCAGGCTATAAAATCAGGCCAGGTCAGAAGGATTCTAACCGAGTCAGAATGAGCCAGAGGGAGTGGTACTTTTCTGGTCTCAATGCACACGTGTAAGAGATCCTATATCTTCATCCTACAGACCCTAGCTTGGATGGGACACGGCCCAAAAATTACGTCAGTCAGTCATTCTGAACAATTTGATCAGCCAAGTTTTGAGGAAAGAAAATAGACGTTTAAGAAATTGATCAATTGCCAATTAACAAACCATTTTTCCCTTAAAAGTCATCAGAACGGGTGGTTAGGACTGCTTAATAAATGTGATCTTTGGGATTTTGTTCCGCCCATGCCTCCATGGTAGGACCCAATGAATTATCTACAAATCCTATTCGCGGAACATGTAAGGCAATAAAATGGTTGATGACATAAACATAAACTTGGTTTTTTCGCTAAAAAAAAAAACAGAAAAGAAAAGGAGCTTTACATCTGTTGTGACTCAAGATCTAGCATGTGAGGACACCCATTGGGGCCACAAGATTAGATACTCATAAGATATGAACTGTCCATATTCTTATTGCTACCACGAGCTATTGTCCCATAATCATGCTTCATTGATGATCCTAAACTCCGATTTTTAGAGTTGAATGTGAGAAATTGAAATTTTTCTTTTGTTCTTTTCTCCTTTTGTTCTAAATTCATCTGTAGATACCGATGGTCACAATCATAAGTTCAGAATTTTTTGCTTACAATGGCTCTTATACCATAGAATTCACAACATGGGTGTTTCTGAACATTGGACCACTCTGCATGTGGATACCAATGGGAGGTGACACATGCCGGATCCCAAGTTATGACAGTGTCAAAGCAAACTTAAAAAAGTGTGAGTGCAGGTAGGTTTTGGTAAATTACTTTAGAAAATTGGTTTAGTTTCAGTATTCAATATGTTATTCAATTTTAAGGTAAATTAGGGCTTTAAGATCGATGGAGTAGGCTTTTGTAATTTTCACAACAGCGAAAACCTTCAGTCTGTTACTATAAGAAAACAATGCATAAATGAGCATATTAAAATAATCAATACGATCCAACTAGCAGGTAGGTTTTGGTAAATTACTTTTGAAAATTGGTTTAGTTTCAGTAATAAATATGTTATTCAATTTTAAGGTAAATTAGGGCTTTAAGATGGATGGAGTAGGCTTTTGTAATTTTCACAACAGCGAAAACCTTCAGTATGTTACTATAAGAAAACAATGCATAAATGAGCATATTAACATAATCAATACAATCCAACTAATCTTTGCCAAAAACTTACTTGTTTAGAATTGTGAACTCCAATTCCTGCACCCAAACAGCCCAAAACATACATCTCAGAATCAGCAAGGCATGAAAAAATATAACATCCCCATGCACAAACATGTACGCCAGTCAATGAGCTGCATTAGGCCCCAGCCAAGCCAAACAAGCATGACAATATAACACCTCCATGCACAAACATGTACGCCAGTCAATGAGCTGCATTAGGCGCCAGCCAAGCCAAACAAGCGTGACCTGACAGGCCAAGCCTGTTCAAAATCTTGGCCGAACCAATGCAAGCTACATATATTAAAGAAAATTTTGCATTGCGATACATGTTATTTGATGGCCAAAATAAGAGAGAGAGAGAGAGAGAGAGAGAGAGAGAGAGAGAGAGAGAGAGAGGCATAAGCATAAATGACAGTAAGACACAGATGCAAGTATATGGTAATGGGAATCCAGTGACCAGAATGATAAATAATTAAATAATGATGGTGAAGACGACAGTAATGGTGGTGATGACAACGACGACCACCACCACCACAACAACAATGGCAATAATGTTGATGACGACGGCAACTACCGGGCAAAATTGCAACATATAGATGATCACTAATCTCTCCAACTACCGAAGCCCTTCGGACAATCCTTTTAGTGATACTTGGAGTAAAGGCGAGTGAATAGAGTTGTAGTGAATGAATGATCTCCTTAGTCAAGGATCACTTGGTGGTTAAACTTCTATAGGCGTGTGACATGGGAGTGACAGATTGCACATCAACATATATTAACTAGAAAATTGGAAATTACACCCAGGTCCATAGCTCAAGTGGCAGACTGATTGAAGATCGCCTCGTTTCAACACTGATGTCATGGTATTGATTTCCATAGTGGGGGTGGCTAACATTGTGATGTGACTAACAGGGGTGGGTTGGTGTACAAACAATGGGGTGTGTGAACTAACCAAAAAAAAAAAAAAAAAAAGAACTAGGAAATTAGAAATTAGACCAACTTAAACTTGGATCAAATACAAAACCAAGCCACAGATAAATGTGTTTGGTCTGGATGCTCTTACTGCAAACCCAAAAAAGACCCGACTTATTTTATTTTTGACCTAACTTGGATCCGAACTACATATTAATGTATTGGATCCAGGGGTTGATATCTAGACATGGTTGAACTCCTCTCAACCTGACCTGACCCGAAAATATTATTGATGGTACAGGCTCCAAAATGAAATTATGTTGCTTTCAAGATGGACTTCAAGGAAACAATTTATGAAATTTGAGGGCTACTTCCCAATGAATACTATGATACATTTGCATGTATTTTTCCATAGCTTGTTGATTAAACTGAATATTTTGCAATAAACACAAACACACATGAACTGTTTTACAGAGCACATGAAAATTACCTCCATCGGGCTTGTCTGCATGACTGCTTTCCCCAGCAGCTTCTCCTTTACTAGCGCTAGTATTCGTAGGTCGAGAATCACCAGTCTCTTTCAGTGAACTTGCTTTTGACTCTTGAGGTATCTTAGAATCTCTGTTCTCGCAATGCATTAATGAAGTTGTCTTAAAGACAGCGAAAACAAAGAGCCTCCAACAGAACTGAAATCATTAAATCAGCAAACACAAGCAAAATGCACCATTTGAAAGCACAAACATTTGATATTCATTGCATTAAAGATCGAATGCATGCTCTGAGTCTTTCTCTCTCATTCCTGCTAACGAAAAACATGTTTTGCTGACTGCTTTGGTTGTCTTAATACACAGATAAGAATATAACAGAACAGAGGCATCTTGGTCCATTTTTTTTTTTTTTCTGGAGTACGTTCTTTCATGCGTTGTAATGCATGGTACTCATTCAATAGCATTTGGGGGTCCACATGAAGCCACAGTCAGATAATACCAAGTCCATGCTAAAAATGTCACACACAGACTATGATTCTGATCATCAATCTTTCACAGTAAGTGTGGACCATTGACTGTTATTGTTTTCGTTCGTTCATTTTAAAGCAACCAGTCAATCATCGGCATCGTCTTTCCAGCATGATTTCCTTTGAACATACTCAATAATTCCCAGCAACATGGTTTTTCCTAGAAATCAGCAATTCCATTTGTCTGAAAATGGAGGCATGTGGGTCCAAAGACATGCAGGAGGAGCAAGCAATGCAGAGAATGCAAAAACGAATTCTGTTTTCTGAAAAGAGTGGCATATAATTGTTCCTGAAAACAACATCATCTCATTACTTCATGTCCAACCATCAAAATTAGTCAAAACAAGCAAACAGAAACCATAAAAACTGTTATCAACTGTAAGCATTAAATGCAAAAAATGTAATACATGGACAAAAAAAATGTGACCACCTATAGCTTAGATCACATGTACAAAAGTGGGTTCAGTGCAAAGTATAGAATTATCAATTCTTTGCACTGAACCTGTTTTCAATCCTGAACTATTTTTGGAATCACCAGCATTATGCATATGGGATTGAATGAGTAGCTATGACCGGACCAAACAACTTTCAATACAAGATGGAAATTTAAAATGATGGTTCACCTCGAAGCCATGGCTGAATCACCATGTTCCTCCCCTAAATTGAGAGAAATTAAGTTACTTGATAATCCCTCCATGGGGTCAGTTCTTTTGGGACTCTTAAGATGTGAAATCTGATAGACATGATGGGCCACGACTGAATGGCCGTAGTGCGGGGCCCACTGGCCTCACTGGTTTTCCTTGTATATCTTTTCTTTATATAGGTGATTCTCTTGTTTATTAGGTTTCCTTGTATAGGTGATATGCTAGGTTGTACATCTCTATATATTCCCCCATTGGGGTTAGTTCAAAATACAGAAAACTCTAATGAGAATTCTCCACAATCCATTCTCTAAGTTGTCATGGTATCAGAGCGGAAGAAATCCTGGGATCTTCTTCTTCTTTATTTCCGGTGAGCATTCCTCCAGATTCGGCGGCACCTCTACAACCGGTAGCTTTACCATCCAAATCGGCTCATTCCTCTTCCCCAGATCTGGTTCCTTCTTTAAAGCTTCTTCTCGGCAACATCTTCTCCATTGCATTTGAGATTAGTGGTTCCGACATTCCACTCAGAACCGCCATTATCTCCAGATTTGACGCCCTGCTCCAAATCTGGCTCCATTTTCGGCCTCCTACTTCAGATCCGACGTCGCATCCAGACTACTCGTGTCTTGCTGTTCGTGTCTCATCCCCTGCTTGATCACCTCCTGCTTAACCTCAACCCGACTCTGTCGGTCGCCCGACAACTGTTGAAAGTGTCCAGACAGCATAACCACAATACTACTGAGTTTCGATCGGCTAATCTACAACTTCGGTCGCCCGAAATCCATCTTTAGTAGCCTAAAACTATCCGAAACAATCCAACAAGCAACTTCCTACTCTTGAAGACTTTCGGTCGCCCGACAACCCCAACACTGCCTGGACTCCCTTCCTCTCCACTCTGTCTGCAGTTCTTTTTTTTTCTTTTTTTTTAATTTTCTATTCACCTATTCGGTTGTAGTTATGAACAAAGACACGTTCTGGTTAGATGCTCCAAGGTGTGTTTTCAATGGCTCAAACTATGACTTGTGGGCCATCCACTTTCATAGTTTTCTCAAGGGTCTTTGTTTATGGGGAATCATTGATGGCACCATTTCGAGACCCGCCTCTACAGACGCCGAGAAAACTCACTGATTGGGAGATGAAAAATGGACGGATCATTACCTGGATTCTCAACTCAGTTGATAGGTCAATCGCTGTTGGCCTCACCCCTCACTGCACTGCTCAGTGTGGGATCGCCTTAAGATGATTTATCAACAAAGCAATGATGCACGATTATATCGTTTGGAGAAAGATCTTGTTCATCTTACTCAAGGTGATCAAAGCATTCATGCATTCTATTCTAAGATCGTTGCCATATGGACTGAAATGGCAATGATGGATCCCGAATTTTCAAACAATCTTGAGATTTACCAAGCCATGTAAAATCGCACCAGGGTCCGAGAGTTTCTCATGAAGCTATGTCCGGAGTTTGAACACTGTAGGGATGCACTTCTCAATCATAGCCCCCTACCATCCTTGAATATGGTCATCAATGACCTATTAGTAGAGGAGCAACGCCTTAAGGTCCTTTATTCCCCTTCATCAGGATCTTCTGATCTTGTCCTCGCTGCCTCAACTTCCACTGGTACTCGTGGCCCAACTCCTCTCACCTGTCGTGGTTGTAACAAAGTGGGTCATCTTGTCGCTCAATGCAAAGAATGGTGTGCATACTGTGGCCGAACAGGTCATGGAATTCAGGATTGCCGTACAAAGCTATCCGACTCTAGCCGTGGCCGTGGTGGATGAGGTCGTGGTTCGGTTCATCGTGGTCGTATTCTCGCTGTTGCTGCTTCTTTTGCTCCCACCTCTGAGGTTAGTACTACCGACGCCTCATCCAGTGATTCTGCCTCCACTCTGTCCACCACATTATCTCCCGAGATGCTTAATCAGATCATACGGGCTCTTTCTGCTACAACCCTGTCAGATACTTCCAAATCATCTCCATGGTTTTTTTATTTCGGTGCTTCCAACCATATGATCAATAATGCATCGTATCTTCATGATGTCCAACCTTATACTGGTCACCAAGTCATTGTTACTGCGGACGAGATAAAATTACCCATCCGATCTATTGGTTCCTTGACATTGACCCCTTCCCATCACCAGTTTGTTCTTCGAGATGTGTTTCATGTGCCTAAGCTTCCCTCAAAATTGATTTCTGTTGGCCAACTTACTAACAATAATTGCTTGGTCATGTTTCTTCCTGATCATTGTTTTGTGCAAGATCTGACAACTGGGAAGGTGGTTGGGAAGGTTAGGAGACGTCTTTTCGAACTAGACTTCACTCCTTTTGTTTCTCCTACAAAATGTTTTTTCGCACCATCTGCTTCTGATATTTCCACTGCTCACAGAAAGTTCGAACCGTGGCACTCTCGTCTTAGTCACACACACTCAGATCAGATGTTTCAGTTGTTCTCATCTGGGTTATTAGATAAACTAAAAATTAATAAATCTCTCTTGGATATTTCATGTCCTTCTTGTTGTTTATCTAAAAGTAAATGTGCCCCCTTTTCCTTTGAATACAACTCACACTTCATCTATGTTTGAACTTGTGCATACTGATGTTTGGAGACCATCCCCTATCTTATCTATGTCTAGCTTACATTACTACGTTATTTTCATTTATGATTTTACGCGATACACATGGATAAATTTTCTGCAATCAAAATTGCAAATATTTGGCATTTTCAAGCAGTTTGTTACTATGGTAGACACTTAGTTTCGGGTAAAGATATGAACCCTGCGCTCTGACTCAGGGGGGAATATCTCTCACTTGCTTTCCGTGCTTATCTTAAGGATTATGGGATCATTCATCAGACCACTTGTTCTGACACATCACAACGGAACAGGGTTGAACGTAAAGATTGTCATATTGTGGAAACTACCATGACATTAATGGCTGCAATGACTGTTCCTAGATCTTTTTGGGTTGAGGCTATGTTATATGCGGTTTACCTAATTAATCGTATGCCAACAAAATCCTGGATCATGCACCTCCATACTTCGCTCTTCATTGTTGCCTTCCTGATTACTCTACTCTCCGTGTGTTCGGCTGTATATGTTATGTTCACCTAGTGGCCCGTGAACATGACAATCTCTCAAACAAATCTGTTCGCTGTATGTACATGGGATTTGGTGAAACTCGGAAAGGGTTTAGATGTTATGATCCTGTTTTTCGCAGAGTTAGGGTGTTTCGTCATGTTGTGTTTCTTAAGCATGTTCCCTTTCATGAATCTCCGGATTCTCTGCTCCTTCATCATCCTCTCATGATCTTACCTTATTTCCTGACATTTTCTCTGCTTCCAGTGTTCCTCCTCGCCCATTACAGGTTTACGCACGCCGACCTCAAATTGCTCTTCCTCCTATACGCTGACCTCAAATTGCTTTTCATCCTACCAGTCCCCTAGCACTACCTGTTGCCGATCCTGATCCTACCCATGTACATCATTCCACCTGCCCACATAGGCCACCTAATCGGTTAATTTATTCTATGCCTGCGATGGGTGCTACTCTAGATACTATTTCCATTCCCAGCTCCTTTTCTCATGTTGCCTCTCAGGATTGTTGGAAGAAGGCTATGGCAGAAGAACTTCAGTCTTTGGATGAGAACCATACATGGGAAATTGTCTCTTGTCCTCCTGGGAAACAATTGACAAGTAGGGGCCACTGGCCCTGCTGGTTTTCCTTATATAGGTGATTCTCTTGTTTATTAGGTTTCCTTGTATAGTTGATATGCTAGGTTGTACGTCTCTATATATTCCCCCGTTGGGGGCTAGTTCAAAATACAAAAAACTCAATAGGAGAATTCTCCACAATCTGCTCCCTAAGTTGTCAAAATCTTACCCTTGCAATAAAATAGGTGAGTTTATGAGGGAATTAGCAACAAGGCATGCAAGACGCTAACGCCATTGCATCTAAAGCTCCTCACAGGTGAAATTCAGCCTGTTTTGACCTCTAATACATTAAATTGATTTAGAAATGGAAGAAAAAACTTGAAGATACTACTATAATTCTTGTCATTCTTGTCATGATCTGATATCTTGTCCAAGCTATTTGGGTTTGGCTTAATGAATCCCGAGATACATATCTAAGCCATGTCGATGAAAGCATTGAGATATGAAAAAGAAGCAAAACCAAACAAAAGCACATGGCTGCAATTAATTTGCTGGTAGAGGCAGCTAGGTAATTTTTGTTTGCCAAAAGGCATGGTGTTTCAAGAATAAAATTACCGTCAGGCACAACACCTTTTGATTATTCTTTGTTTCAGGCTTCAAATGAGTATAGGACTCATTGGTTGACTACTAGTACTTTGCACAGAACATGCTTTCGTCCCGAAGCTATTCTTGGAATCTCTGTTCTTGAAGTTTTTGTTCATAGGATTACGTTAAGTAGCCACCATGAATACATATGACTTCCAATATAAGATGAAATTTGGAGAAGAATTGCAGGGATCTGATGCTTGGCAAATACAGAATTTTCTGACGTGCAGTATCCTGTTCATGGGGGGCCATCGTTCGGCTATCTAGAATGTTCATCTGATGGGCACACCCATGGATGCTGATGCCCCAAAAGTCTCACCAATTACAAGATCCTAAGAGTTTAATTATTTCCCAACAAATGGACACATTCAAGTGGAAAGAAGTCCAAAGATTAAACAGCTAGGATCTTCCAATCTGCAAGATATCTGGGACATCCATGGTAGAGAGAGATCGATGGTCCAGATCACAAATTATGGATTGCACATGTAAAAGACCATATAAACAACTCTCACATGTAAAACAACAACCTACCTTAACACTTGGGCTGAACCACAAGGTTCATTGCCTAGATTAAGAGTAGCAAATCGTCTTGATAAGTCCTCCTCAAGTTTTTTGGCATGGATGATTTCTTTGGCCAAACTCTCGTCCTCCTTAGCGTTAAAGAAGCAACCCCGATGCTTCGCATCAAGGACTATTTTCTTCCAGATAGAACCACTTTTAATTAAGGTCTGCGCATTCCCCAAAATCCAAAGGCAGTACCTGAAAAGAGAGAGAGAGAGAGAGAGAGAGAGAGAGAGAGAGAGAGAGAGAGCCAGCTCTAATGAAAGTGGTTTTATCCAAGTAAAAGGACTAGCAAGTTACAAGTGCTTTTATTTGATTGGTAGATGAGTGATGACTTCTAATATCTAAGTAATAGAAGCACACCTGGCCCTGGTCAAAGCCACATTTGTCCGTTGAGTATTGGAAAGGAAACCTATTGATCCATTACTGTTTGATCTAACAGTAGACATTATGATCACATCCTCTTCCCCACCTTGAAACCCATCAACAGACTTGACATTCACAACAAAGTCTACCTGTCTCTCATATGTTTTTCCTAGTTTCTCTTGAATTGCAATGATTTGAGCCTTGTAGGGTGACACGACACCAACGCTAACCCTCTGTCCCAAAGCAACAGAAGCTGTAAAAGGAAAAATAAAAGCCAAACCATTCATGCCAATACTAAAGAAAAGAAAAATGCGTCGTTAAAGAGTGCCAAAGAAATAGTCATTGCATAACTATAAATAAAAATGTGGGTTAACATCCCACAATCAGAAGTACAATTTATGTAATAACTAATGACCAGCATTTGCTTCATGTATCACTTAACCTGAACCCGCATGCTATTTGCACATGTCCAGGTCCTGTGACTTTCCATATGGACACAAGGGAGGAGTGCACTTGATGTTACTGACCGATTGCGCTAAAAGCTTGAGCTGTTAGGGAACGACAAAACAATGTATATGGGCGGTATACTGGCCCCGCACGTGATACTCTGGGCTGATACAACACCAGATGCCCTATAATACCAAATTTTGCATACCCCAAGACTTGAACACCGGACGACCTGCTCTGATACCATGTTATTGACCGGTTGCGCTAAAAGCTTGGGCTGTTAGGGAACGACTGAACAATGTATATCAGGGGGTTTGTTGACGCCTCCAACACTTGATCCAGGCCTCTCATCATATAGGCAGGCATTAAACTCTTCAAAGTCCATATTTCCTCAAAGATTGAAATGGGGAGGTCAAGCCACACATGATTGAAATCTTGGAAAGTACAAAGGGGCATCCATTTACCCAATGTGACAGAGGAATCAGAATCAACAATCACTAGATTGTGACTACAATCTGTAAAGAGATGATATAAACATCGTTTTGATAAGCATCCATGCACCAGGACTGTAACATCCCGTATTTTTCCCTATTTAACTTTGATGTTTTTATTTATTTTTTTTACCCGTTGATCTTTAGAAAGTCATATCTAATCAACTGTAGGGCATCTAAGGTGGGCCCATTTAGAAAAGTTGCTCAAATTAACCTAAAAAATGGTCCAGAATGGCTGGATTTTGTTAAACTCACCGTTTTAAAAAAATTACGAAAATGTCACTACCAAAACCCCACCATTTAAGTAACCTAGTTTCCACAATCATTTTAGACCCTAAACTTCGTGTATGGCCTATCTAACACAAAATAACCCTACACGTCGAAAATGAGCTCCCTGATCATTGTGCAAATGCCCTAATTAGAAATCGGACACTAGATGGCCCACCTTAACTCGAATCTGTCTCAATTTTCTGGCCAACGGCTAATATTACGTTGCCGATCTACTGGACAGATAAGATTGCTCCGATCCACATTAGTGGACCCAATGTGTGGAGGGCAGTGGCGGCACGCGGTTTTCGTACCGCGTGCGCACGATGCAACCGGCCTCCGTCTTCTTCGTTCACGTAGCAACAGCGGACGACGCTGTCCATCTGTGCGTTGCACGCTGGCCCTCCAGTGGACCCCACTGTCAAATCCACTCCGTCCATTCGAACCACCAGTCAACCAAACATAGTCCGGCTGAAAATCTATGCCGACCGTCACCTGTACCACCCGCTCCAAACTATCGTTCGATAGAAGAAGGATCAAGATCTGATCCGTCACTCTGCATGAGCACACAAGACCACCTCTAAAACCTTTTTGTGGACCCTACCTTCACTTTGGACGATCCTCATGCGTAAGGAACCGGTGTGTAGAGAGATCCGAGCTTCCCGTCGTTTCCTTGTGAAGTACGGAACCAGAACCTATAAGCTTCCTCCGAACTCTAACCAGAGCTATATAAAACCTTCTTTTCGCCTCTGCCGCCTCCATGATCGTCAGAGAGAGAGAGAGAGAGAGAGAGAGAGAGAGAGAGAGAGAAGCCGTCAGAGAGAGAGAAAGAGAAGCCGTGAGGGGAGAGAGAGAGAGAGAGAGAGAGAGAGAGAGAGAGAGAGATTAAGAGAAAGAGAGAGATAGGAAGGGGTTGCTGCTGGACGGTTGTTGCCGGACGGTTGCCGCTGGACGGCTGCTGCTGGACTCCGTCCAGGGAAGGAGAAGGAGGAGAAAGAGAAAGGAAAAATGAAGGAAGTAGAAAGGAAGAAGAAAGAGAGCTAGAGAAGAAGATCTCGACCAAACCGAGTGAAATCGAGTCGACTCAGCCGAGATCCGAATTTCCAAGAGGTAGGCCCCATTTACTATAGTACTTGTCCCCTATATCCAGCTTACACTTTAACATTATGATGGACCTAACCTTAGATGACCACAATGTTGAATATCATGCTGAAATAATTTCTAATTGGGTGTTTCCACAATTATACAAGGTTTAGGATCTAGAAGAGGTGCACCCTATCAATAAATCGTATCATCTGAATTCTAAGGTGAGGATTTCTTTTTAAGCCTAATTACAACAATATCGAATGGTATGTCGAACTATGCCTTATTGTTAGGGTTTGTTTTATGTCACTTGAAAATATGAATGATTGTAAATCCTCTATAAAACCGTTTATTGATGAATATGTTTGACATTAATTGCTGAAATTTTAATTTATATAGATTATAGGTTATATGTGATGGTTAAGGAAAGAATGATGATTGATTTACATGTGTATATGAGACTATGTATGTACCATGCTTCAATATGTTTGTTCACATGTGTGTATGAGATTATGTATGCACCATGCTTCAATATGTTTATTCACATGTATAAGAAGAAGATTATGATTCATGTGTGAGGACGTTTATATGTATGGATGTCGTCCTAATGGAAGCCCTTGCCCCATGGATAGCATGATTGTATATGTGGAGAATAAGTGATTCGTAAGAAGCCCATGTGATGTATTTTGGCAAGACCATGAACGTGATGTTAATGAAGTGCCAATGATCTATGTAAATGAGTAAATGGTGTACTCTTGAGTCAGACACAAGTGTTTTGGGTACCATGTGTCTCATCTTGACTAAGATGTGTACGCCTTTTCGTGGTTGGCCCCTATTGAGAGGAAACAGCTATTCTACGTTATGACGGACCATGGATGGGGTATAAAGCGACCTTGGGATGGGAACATCATTAAAACTGTTGGATGATAAACTACTTAAGTAAATGTGGAACTAAATCACGCATTCATCGCTTGTTAGTGAAAGTGTGCATGGGCCCGTTTCACCAACTGTTTTGGTGTATGGGAATAGTGGAGTGATCCCGTCCTAACTAGAACCTCTGGTTGCTAGTGACTGGTGAGAAGAGTGGAGTGATCCTGTCTCATTTGGTCAAGGTGCCTGAACCAGAGCATACATTTCATGCATAGCATTAATCAAGATATTTGTTTTTGCATGTTTTGTTTGAGATATGCATTGTGTTTGGATATTATTGTACTAGTCTTAATTGGTGATCCTCACTGAGTTGATCGCGAGCAACTCACGTCCTCTTGGGAAGGTGTTTTTAAAACACCACCAGACATTGCAGGTGGCGATCTGTTAGGTGAGCCCGATCTGCAGGGTGAAGAATATGAAGGCTCATGGTAGCAAATGGCGGACGATGAAGCCTATGTAGCTTGATGATGATTCATTTATTGCTTTTAGTAGAATAAAGTTATTTCCTTGGATTCAAACTTTTTGTTAGACATGTTTTATATTTGCTTTCGAACTTAGAGTAGAAAATCATGGACTAAGATCTTTATTTCCCGTCATTTTGCTTGAATGCCATGAATATATGTAAATACAGTATGTGTGTGTGGAATAGTGACGTTAACACACAGGAATTAACACCCGAAACTCGACAGATCGTGTTGCCCAAGAGAGTCGAAATTTCGGGGCGTTACAAGGACAGTCTCACCTTCTAGATGACCTGACCCAAAATCTGGCAAGCGAATGCAAGAAAGGGACTTTCATTTAGGTCTCCTATTATTTAATATTTAATTTAGGGGTAGGGACAAAAAAATAAGGAATTTTCCTTTTTTCTACCGGAATAAGGTAAAGTAAAGAGGGAAATACTTGAAGTTTCCTTCCTTTTCTTTTCTTATTTTTGGTTCGACCTGTGTAGGCTGTCACACTTATCAGGTGGGCCACACATACAACAGCATTCTTTAAAGTAAATGATACATCAAACACAAACATAACAGAACTGAATTCGCATATTCATTACCCCAAGATGAAATATTTCCTGCTAAAAACGAATTGCAGAGGATAATATTCAATCAATTGACAATGCACATACCGTTGTTTGGAGTATCCCCGATATTATCCCTATCTCCAGCTCGACAATACCGATAACACTGGTATTTTAGGTATTGATGATGTATTGCCAAGAATCGCCAATATTTTCGACTGTGTACATTCCAGGTGTCGTTTATATCGCCAATATTTTTCAACAATGCAAATTCAGTGTCTCTTGTATTGCTAGTGTATCGGCAATATTTTGATAATATCGCCAATATATCAGGATCACCAAAAATGTGTTTATTAAAAAAAATTCATTTCAAAATTTTTATGGGCACATGGTTGTATGCAATATTCAAATTGTTGATGATAATATCGATCACATCGCGATATTATTGTTATCGTAACATGAGCGATATCAAGACCACAGTCTTTCATTTCCTTTCCAGTTGTCAACGATTTCTCAGAAAAATATTGTTTGTTGTCGATATTCTGAAATATCGATGGATGGTTGGATGGATAGATGGGATGGTTAGCTGGATAGATGAGATGGATGGGATGGTCTGACTGGTTTCTTATGAAAACACATGCTTTTAGGCCTCCATTAAATGAAAATTTATTATGTATGCATTCTTTTTACAAATTTTTAATTCCTAAATATGCAAATATGAGTATTTTAGCCTCTCCTAAAGTTTTACTAAAAAATTCCACCGTTTTCCCCATGTTTCCCCACATTTCCTGTTATTGTTGATATCATCATTGATATCGATATTGTTTCCATATCCCCGGCCAGTGAAACTTGTAGCAATACCGATACTTTGAACACTAGCACAATACCGATACTTTGAACACTAGCACATACCTTCAGAAAGGTTTCTCAATATTCGCAAAACAGCAGCCACCTCAACCATATTCTTCCAACTACTTCCTTTGTTGACTGTCTCCCTTCCATCGTCAATATTAATAAATGAATATGAACCATACATACGTTGTGAAAGGTACCGCTTTTCATGAGTTGTATGCTTGACACTTGGAGCATTGGAAATCCGGTTCCCATAGAAATTGGCATTCGGGAAAGCACTTATGGAAGGATGCATCCGGTACTGAACGTTGAGAAGGTGCTTCCTATGTCCCAATGAACTCAACCTCTCAAAGAGGCTTCTTCCAAAGCCAGCTTTCTCAGAAACCTAAAAGAGTTTAAAATATTAAAATACAAAGAAAAATTATATCAGCAACAATTGTATGCCATGAGGAACTACAGCCCATTGTCAGATTTTCTTGGGTTGTTCAAGTGGGGACAACAGTTAAGTGATCAACTGGAAAGTGGACAGTTTCTCTCCTATTTTTTTTTCCTCATTAGCTCTCTAGCTTCTGAGAGAGAAGGTTTAGGATAGCCCCGTTGAGGAGACTTTTTGGGTGTGGACCATACACTATACTGCTCATCAGATCAACAACAGTCTTGAACCTAACCATTGGCCCACTTGTACAAACTGAGGACCCAATTAAACCCCACAATATGCAGATAAGAGCTAACAGAGAAGCAAATGCAAACCTTGCTTTTAACAAGTGCAGGCAATTGGCACTCGTCGCCAATAAGAATAGCATGCTGTATACCCGGTAGTTGTAATGGAATCAACGACTCGCATTCTTTCAACTGAGCAGCTTCATCGATAACCACCAGCTCAAATGGTTTGATCCCTAAATGATGAAATGCAGATGAACTAGAAGCCGTGCAAAAAACGAGGGTGGAACTTTTCAAGCAAAATGTTCGAATCAAATCTTTTTTCCAAAATTCGGGAAACTGAAAATTTCCTTTTTCTCTTAGATCTTGACTCAAATATTGTTCGGGGACTTGGGGAATCAGAAAAAATTCTTGAAGATCTGTTAGAATTTGAAGACACTCGTTTTGGGCCTTGCACAAATTGTTTTCGCCTTTAGACTGCGTAAATAGTATCTTGAGATCCTTGTCGCATACATTATTCGCACAGAACAAGCTTTCAAGAGATTCAATCAACCTGAAAGCTGAAACCATCTTTTCGAAGTTATTTTTTGGAAGTGAAGATGATGGTAAGTGGGTACAAAAGCTTCTTATATGATTCTTCAGTGACTCTGCAATGGCACCAAATGCAACGCCACCAAGTCGGCTCTCAACAAACTCCTGAAATGTCAAGGCATCCGCACCCGTCTTAACCATCTTTGCCTTTTCTTCCAAATAGATTCCATACTGAGGAACATAATCTTTGAGAAATTGTATCATTAACTCTAACTTATCTCTCCAACCTAATAAGCACTTCAAAAGCTTATCAATGCGGTGATCCAGAAAAATATCCTTGAGATTGTCAGTAATGTTCATCCGGTCCTTATTTCCCATTAAAACTATGTCTCCCAATGGGCATAGGTCAGTAGGATATGACTCTCTCAACAACCTCAGGAGACGCGAGGCCACTTCTAAGATGGCGACATTCGTCGGTGCACATGCAAGTATCCTGCATTTCAATGCTAGAAGTGCAAATAACATTGTACTGACTGTTTTTGTCTTTCCAGTCCCCGGTGGGCCCCAGATTTGTTGAATTGAATGCTTGTGTTTGCATTGCTTTGCTGCTGTAGAACTCAATACTGCTCTGGTTTGTGACTCATTCAGATCGAATGAGCACAAACTGAATTGCATTATTTGCAAAAAAACATCGATATTCTGTCCAAATTCTCCAGAACAACAGTTTTTGTAACTTCCCTCAACCTGTGTAAAGAAAAAAACACTGAAACAGGTTAATCCCCCAAGTGAGGCTTCAGGGTAACATTACAATGGAAAATGCCATGGATAACCTTCTATTTGCTTCTTCTTCAGAGAAAAAAGTATCGATGGCTTAGTTGTAGGATTTCCATAAATGAACCCACCATGGATTGGGGATGCTCCAACCATACCTTAAAATTTCGAAAAAACAAAACTTGACTCACCCGAGTCGATTCGACTTTACCAGATTTCACCAAGACTCGAGAAAAACTCTCTGGTTATGACTCAGTCAAAACTCAAGAAAACCCCAGCTCATACTTTAAAAAAAAAAATCTGGACAAAACTCAGCTCAAGTTAAGATGACCAGACTATATTTATATATTATATATACTTTTAAATTATTAATAATATTGAAAAAATGCAGAAAAACTCATAGGAGTTTTCAAGAAACTCGACTTGACCCAACTAGGCTGTTTTCTTGTTTTTAAACTGTGGCACCAAAAACGGTGCCTCATAATGCCTCAATCATTGGTGTACAAATGAACAGTCAAGAAAAAAGAAAAAAAAAAGATGATCATCCACATTAAATTGGAATTAACCAAAGATGAAAGGCATAAGATCTTCCAATCTAGGAGACTTTTGGCACATCACCCTTCCATGGTGACCTACATAAGATTAAACTTTCTCAGTGTGTATTTGAACAAAGAAAAAAATCATTTCCTCTTTCAAAAAAAATGAGGTATGTTTGGTACAGAACATGGCTGACATATCATATGTATGAAAAAGCAAATATCAAGGGGATGTGGCATACCGAAGAATTGGTGCATAATGCTTCCTTTATGACATCGAAATTTCTACAGGGTGCATTCAAGGCCATCCAGATATGATTGTTTGTCGTAATATTGATCAAGAAAACAGCAAAAAGTGGTTTCTCCTTTCCTTTTAGAGCCACATCCTTTGATGCTTTGGCTTGAACTTCAAATGGTGGTTCAAATGGTGGTTCACTTTCATCATCTTCAAACTTAGTAACTAAACCAAGAGTGTAGGATCTCCCACCACTTAGATCAGCAACTCTTGAAGGTACCACATTGCACAAAGCAAAGATATCTCCACTCTTTGGAATGGAAGTTTCTTTTCCTCCCTTATCCAAAACATTTTTGAAAGGTTCCATGGAAATGACATATACATCCTTAGAATTAGATAACCCAACTGATTGTATACTATAGACTGGTGCTTTAGAGAGAACCTCCATACTTGAACACAAGTCGGATCGTGTTTCCTCAATCAAAGGAAAAATGAATGATCCATAATACTCCTCTATGGATTGAAATTTATCTGGGATCTTTCTGACCTGCAAAAGAAAAAAAATGGTTATCTGAAATTTCATATGAAAATAGTAAGCGCAGAGAAGTCAATGGTGCTATTGATTCACCTCACAGAGACCAATTCAAGATATTTCAACTTCAAGATAAGATGAAGAGAGATTTGAGAGAAACATAGTTAAAGATGAATAATGCTGTTTTAAAGTGCAAAATTTTGGTTTGTTTCTCTTAATCTAGTTTGCAATTTGCTTGAGAACCCTTAGCCTACGTTTGGATGCACAGACAAATATTCTCTCTAGCATTCAATTCAATGAAGAGAAAATCACTACTTTAATAATGCTGCTAGTAACTGCAAAACTATAGTTGCTTTTCCTGTGATCAACTCCAACTTCAAAGTAGCAAAATATCTACACAAATGCCAACCAAATGGAAGTATGTTTATTTCTTCTTCATTAGAGTAGCAATTACAATTTGATTTGACAGCGAACCAAATGCACCATTGGTGCACTCTAAGTTGGATTGTAGAAGTAAAAAAGTAGCGGAGGAAAGGAAGACATTACATGAAATGATTCCAAAATTTGGTGCATGTGGACATGCACGCTTTGCTTACGTTTATTCAAGTATACATGTGTCGATCCATCAATCCAGTTCATTTTAATCGTCCATCTATAGTCTATCCTAAATCTAACCATTGTGAGTACTCCTCATCTATAGATCAAGCTATCCAATCGTTGATTGTTAAGATGGACAATCACATCATTATGAAATTAATAAAAGAATCAATCCAAGCCATTTACATCTGATCATCTACAAATATGAACCTCACATCATAATCCCAATGCACTTAGGAGTGTTTTATGATAGTCTGTTGAGCAGCCATCTATTGAGCAGCAATCTGCTTTCCCCAAACAAGGGAGAGAGCATAAATACAACCTAAGGGAAAATTACAAGAATGCCCTTTCACATAAGAGAAAGACCCAACATGGGTCTAGGGGCAGACATGGAATAAAATACAATATACAAGAAGGGGTAGGAGCCCCACAAGCACGACCATCCAGCCATATGGCCCAGGAGACAGGGCAGGACTAATACCCCCCCTCAAACTGATGCAGGTCGTTGACAAGTAGCAGTTTGCTAACAAGGAAGGAATGACGAGCAAAAGGTAACGTCTTAGTGAGAATGTCAGCTATCTGATCTTGGGACACCACATGGGGAAGAGAAATGAGACCAGACTGATATTTCTCGCGAATGAAGTAACAATCAACCTCTATGTGTTTCGTCTTCTCATGAAAGAAAGGGTTGGAAGCAATCTGGACCACACCCAGGTTATCCACATGGAGAGGAGTTGGTGACTGAGGGGGAAGACCAAGATCATCGAGAAGCCCATGAAGCCACACAATCTCACTACAGGCAGCGGACATCGCGCGATATTCAGCCTCAGTGCTAGATTTTGAAACTGTAGCTTGCTTTTTGCACTTCCAAGAAATAAGGGAGGAGCCAAGAAAGACGCAATAACCGGTAGTGGAACGGCGAGAGACCGCACAGCTAGCTCAATAAGCATCAGAATAAGCTCGAAGATCTAAAGGGGAGCTGGAAGGGAAGAACATAGACCTATCCATTGTGCCATGCAAGTACCTGATAATCCGAAGGACAGCGGTCAGATGGAGTGTTCGAGGAGCCGAAACTGAACTGACTGACGACTTGGACAGCATAGGCAATGTCAGGATGAGTTATCATCAAATATACCAAACCTCCTACCAAGCGACGGTAAAGAGTAGGTTCCCCGAGTAAGTCACCATCATCGCGGCCATACTGAACATTCAGCTCCATGGGGGTCTGAACAACTTTCTGATCTGTCAAGTGAGCCAAGGCAAGGAAGTCCTTGGTATACTTACGCTGTCCAACAAGGAGCCCACGGTCAGATCGTGAGACTTCAAGGCCTAGGAAGTAGGTAAGAGGGCCCAAATCCTTCATCCGAAAGGAGGATTGCAGGACCTGCTGTAACGCTTTAATGGCCGAGGGATCACTGCCAGTCAATAAGAGATCATCCACATATACTAGAACAATGACAATGCCACGGGTAGTAGTACGAGTAAATAAGGAAGGATCATGTCCACTCTGAGAGAATCCAGCACCAACAACGACATTACGAAAGCGCTGGAACCAGGCACGAGGCGCCTGCTTGAGACCATACAAGGCCTTCTTCAGTTGCCAAACCATATCACCAGGAGTCGTATCCGAACCTGGAGGCAATCGCATGTAAACTGTCTCGAGAAGATTGCCATGAAGAAAGGCATTCTTCACATCCATCTGCGAGATGGGCCAAGCACGAGAGGAGGCGACTGCGAGGAGGGTGTGAACTGTCTTCATCTTCGCCACAGGAGCAAAAGTCTCGTCATAATCAATTCCATACTCTTGTTTATATCCTTGGGCAACTAACCTCGCTTTGTAACGGTCTAAGGAGCCATCGGATTTTAACTTTACAGAGTACACCCACTTGCTACCAATAATAGGGCTCCCAGCAGGGCGTGGAACAAGCTCCCAAGTATGATTTTCAGCCAAAGCGCGAAGTTCCTCGGCCATAGCCTCCCTCCAACAACTCCGAGATGCAGCTTGAGAGTAAGTGGTGGGAATAGAAACAGAATCCAAGGTAGAAGACATTGCAAGCATAGAATAAATCAACCGATCAGGAGCCCTATGAGGGCGGCTAGAACGACGTACCAAAGAAGTATCAGCAGTAGAGGATGCAGTGGGAGTGGCCAAAGGAGGAGGATCCAGATCGGCAGGAGGGGAAGTAGTGGGAGTGGCCGGAGGAGGAGGTTGTCTTGATCGCCGAGAGTAGAGCTACAAGGGACGAGAGGACACAGGAGATGCAGAAGGAATGTCAAGAAAAGAAGTCAAGCCAGGAGATGAAGGTGGAGGCGTGAAAACAGTCGAAGAGGCGTGAAACGGAATATGTTCCAGGAAGACAACATGACGAGACACCCGAATGCGACGGGAAATTGGATCATAGCACCGAAATCCTTTTTGGGTTTCCCCAAACCCCAAGTACATACATCGAACGGACTTCGGTGAAAGTTTGTGACGTGTACGCGCAGCAAGATGGACATAACACACAACCAAAAACACGAAATGTGGAATAATCAGGATGGGAACCGCAGAGAACAAAGTAGGGAGAAGTATTCTCATGAAGTTTCGTAGGCATGCGGTTGATCAAGTAGACAGAATGTAACATAGTTTCGGCCCAAAAAGAACGCGGGACATCCGTGTCAGTCATCAAGGTATTTGCAGTCTCAACAATGTGACGATTTTTTCGTTCAGCAACTCCGTTCTGTTGAGGAGTATCAGGATAGGTAGTTTGATGGATAATCCCGTTATTCTGAAGGTAAGTACGGAAGGCCAGAGAGACATACTTGCCTCCTGAGTCAAGCGGCGAGTCCTGATTTTCATTCCAAATTGAGTGTCTACCATAGAAACAAACTGTTGAAAGATGGCAAAGACATGTGCTTTAGAGTGCATAAAGTAGATCCATGTGTAGCGAGTAAAATCATCAATGAAAACAACATAATAACGTAAACCTGACATGGATAAAATAGGTGAAGGTCCCCAGACATCAGTATGAACAAGCTCAAACATAGAAGAAGAGCGAGATACGCTTAATGAAAACGGAGCACATTTACTTTTTTATAAGCAACAGGAATGACAAGAGAGATCCAAAATAGATTTGTTAATATTCAGTTTATCCAACATCCCCGAAGAAAATAAACGAAGCAACCGGTCAGAATGTGGATGACCAAGACGACAGTGCCATAGTCTCCACTTCCGGTTGGCTAACAAAATCTCAGTATCAGATGGCGCAAAAAAATAGTTGGCTGGTGTCACAGATTGATCAAACTCCAGCATGAATAGACGTCCACTCCTCCTACCCTTCCTAACCACCTTCCCCGTCGCCAGATCCTGCACAACGCAACAATCAGGAAGAAACATGACTAAACAATTGTTGGCCGTAAGTTGACCCACGGAGATCAAATTAGAGGAAAGTTGAGGAACATGAAAGACATCACGAAGAACAAACTTCCTATGGGAAGAAGGAGAGAAAGTCAATGAACCAACAGACCGGATGGGTAACCGAGACCCATCAGCAGTAGAGATAACCTGAGTACCATTGTATGACCGGAGATCACGAAGATGGGAGGCATCACTAGTCATGTGATTCGAAGCACCAGAATCAAAGAACCATGGAAGCAGATGTGGGTTACCTGACAGACCTGCAGCGGAAAGGGCTTGCACGATCTGCTGAATCATCTCGGGAGTCAAAGGTGAGGAGGAGGATCTGGCATTGTCACTTGCGATAGGCTCTGTAATCAAAGAAGTAGAAGTGGCCGTAAATGCCCGACCTCGGCCACGACCACGATCACCGTCACGGTCACGGCCACCACGACCACGTCCCAGGGGGGAAGCATAAGCCTTCGTCCGACAATCGATAAGGCCATGTCCAGTCCGTCGACAATAAGCACAAAACTCTCGGCATTGAGAGATGACATGGCCTAATTTGTTACAGCCATGGCACGTCACACTGTTCGAGCCACGATGATTGGATGAAGCGAAAGCCGCTAGTACCATATCAGAGGAAGAAGAATATTGAGGTGAGGTAGAAAGAACCTTTAACCTCTGCTCTTCAGCCAACATGTCATTGAGAGTAACATTCAGAGAAGGAAGAGGACTGCGATTGAGAAGAGCAGCTCGACAATGCTCATACTCCGGTCGCAACTTCATAAGGAATTGGTGAACCCACATGCGATCCCTCATATCGTGAAATATCTGAAAATCAATGGGAAACTCAGGATCCATCATCGCCATTTCCGTCCAAATGGCCACCATTGCTGAATAAAATTCCTGAATGGTCCTGTCACCTTGAGTAATATGGGCTAGATCTTGTTCCAAACGATAGAGACGGGCTTCGTTGCTCTGTTTATAGACTACGTTGAGGTGATCCCACATCGCTTTGGCTCTACGGTGTGGGATCAGGCCAACAGCGATCGTCTTATCAACAGAGTCGAGGATCCAAGTAATGATGCGCCCATTCTTCATCTCCCAATCAGCGAGTTTGTCTAAATCAGTAGACGGAGGAGTCGGAAAAGTGCCGTCAACCAGGCCTCACAACCCCCTCCCTTTAAGAAAGTTTTGAAAATGGATGGACCATAACCCGTAGTTGGTGCCATCAAAACTACATCGAGGGGCATCAGCCCGATAGTTTTCTTTGTCCATAGCAATAAAAAGGAGTAGAGATAAGAGAATGAAGGGAGCCTCCTTGAATATGTGCTGGCCAAGGGATCTTCAGTTGCCCGACGGGTCTCCGAATGAAACGGAGAGGCGTTGGACAGATTAGGGGAACCAAGCTGCAGTTGACAGAGCTGCAAATCAAGCACGAGAGACAGATCTGATGGAGCTATGTGATCGGACGGAGCTATGTGGTCGGATGGAGCTAGCACGTGGTCAGACGGAGCTTGCTGAGGAGTTGACAGAGGAGCTGCTGGAGCAGAGGAGCTATTAGGCAAACAGAGCTTGCTGACGGACGGACGGAGCTTGCTGACGGACGGACGGAGCTGCTTCTAATGGCTGGAACCTTGCTCTGATACCATGATAGTCTGTTGAGCAGCCATCTATTGAGCAGCAATCTGCTTTCCCCAAACAAGGGAGAGAGCATAAATACAACCTAAGGGAAAATTACAAGAATGCCCTTTCACATAAGAGAAAGACCCAACATGGGTCTAGGGGCAGAAATGGAATAAAATACAATATACAAGAAGGGGTAGGAGCCCCACAAGCACGACCATCAAGCCATATGGCCCATGAGACAGGGCAGGACTAACATTTTATACCTTTAAATCTAATTCCAATGGTCACATAAGTACCATTGATCGTCTCAATTTTTTCATGGTGTATATGTTCATACTCGACACTAGATCTCAGAAACCTATTTCCAAGAATCTGATCGCGATGAAATTTCAGACAATATTTAGTTGGTCCAATTGAGTTTTACATTATCAGTTTTGAGACCTAATTCATAAGATTCACCATCCATTAGATTTTAGATATATCTGATGGATGACCCACCTAAAAACCTCACAAACACATGGTTTCGATTTACGGACAATCCACGACTAATCTATCGGTTTACATCTTTCATTGGGGCACGTTTGTACCTATTTTTAGAGTTCCCAAATTTACGAGGGATAATCCTACTCACCCTACACTACATCCAAAGAGGATGTTACAGGCACGCAGACATCGTATATTGTGTAACCTCAAGAAGCAAAATCCCTATCTAATTGTCGATCACAAGATCTACCGTACAACTATGCTTGGAGAATTCAAGTAACGCTATGGATTGTCCGATTTGTGGAGTTAAAGGTGATACGACCGTTGATTTGGAAATCTAACTTCCTCAAACTATTCAAATCAAGAAAAATTAAATTGAAACCATCTTTCGGTCAATCTAAGCCGAACATTAGGACCTTTTATGTACTAATAAACCATCTGGACCTTTGAATCCTAACCGTTCAAAGCGGATTTAGATGATCTTAGAAATCCAGTCAGAAACTGGAACAGCAGCTCTCTTCTCTGTCTTTCACGTGATAACAGCGTGCGACAGCCACTTGGTTCGAACACGAAAACCCACTAGTTAAAAATGTTGAAAATAATATAGTAAATAGACAACAGCAATGCAATAGAATTGGAACTTCACACCTGATCAGAGTTCAAATGTGTATAAGAACTTGTAGTTTTCCGTTGGGACGAGGTGCGGACGACATCGCTCTCTTTGAGATAGTTCGCGCCCCCTCGGACAATTCTAACCGGTGCAAAGGATTCCGGGTCACTACCCTCAGGATACAACGCCCAACAATTGACCTTTCCGGTGTGCACAGACTGAATAGATCCCAAAATACCAATAGAACCACACCTTCAATTGCCCAAGATCAGATGAAGATTTGTAGAAACAAATTAGGGTTTTTCATCTGTCTTTTTCTGATTGAAAGGTTAGCCATTTTATAAAACCCAAAAAATGACCGTTTAAGAAATAGACATGTTTATTAAAGCAAAAACCAACGCCCATTGGAATGTGCCCGTTCGAGTTCACACACGTTTCATACAGTGAAAATGGCCATAAGATTAGCGGGCCACATCCAATGGTCACGTATAAAACCAACGGTAAAAAATCGTTGTAGCAAAACCTGACTCATCAAGACTCTAATCAAACGGGCCCACCGGGCCAAAAGCACCCCCCTTGCGCGCGCATACAGGCTTGTGCATAGTAATGCACTATACAAAAGACTATACAAAAAGGATTCTATATAAACACAATTTTGTTCCCATTCCTATCCGATATGGGACAAAGGTTTGCCTTTGAAAAAAACCCTACCAAAAACACAAGTTAACAAAAATATTGTATTTTTTTGAAATACCTTTAACAATCCCCCACTTATTTCAAAAATCAAGACAACTAGGGCAATGCAAAGAACTACTGTGCATAAATGATGGTGACTTACATTCTTGAACCTCATTTAGTGAGACATGTTTGGGCCACAAGAAATTAGTGAATTTAATCTTGAACTAGATTTCTTTAATGTAGACTGTACACGAGACACACACAGTAGATTTTTTTTAAGAGTATATGGTGTTTTAGAGCTGCACCTTATGGCCACGTGCAATATCCTAAATTCATGAGCACTCTAGAGAATTAGCCCATTCTCATAGGAAGTGGCCCCACTTCCACACTCACATAGATGAATTTATCAAGGGTGTCTCTGTAACAATTATCACCCCACCTTAAAGGCTATAAATTCATTAAGGGATTTACCCATCCTTAGCACGTCATAGAGATTTGTATTACTTACACCATAGAGAGGGACTTGAAAAAAATAAAATTTCTCCTAAATTTTGTAATGCTTTCTACCAGAAATCACATGAAAACTTGTTTTTCTCATTGAACCTAATTCTTAGGATCTCCAGTTCTTAGGTTGGATTACTATTTTCAGTGATTTATTCTTCTATGGCCTTAAGTCCCATCTCCCTCGATGTCTTCCAAATTTTCTCCCTATCTAGGCCTTTTGTTAATGGATCCGCTATATTCTCAGTGGATCTAAGGAAGTCTAGTGTCATTACTCCATTTTTCAGTAGTTGTCTCACATAACCATGCTTCAGACGGACTTGTCTGGATTTACCATTATAGCACTTGTTATTAGCTCTTCCTATAGCAGCCATGCTATCACAATGAATGGATATTGGAGGTACCGATTTTACCCCAAAAGGAATATTAATTAATAATGTTTTAATCCATTCTGCCTCCTCACCTGCTGTTGTCAAAGCTACCAGTTCAGATTCCATAGTGGAATGAGCAATGCATGTTTATTTTTTAGATTTCCACGAAACAACTCCACCTACCAAAGTAAAGATATAACCACTAGTAGATTTGGAATCATCTACACCTGAATTCCAATCTGCATCACTATATCCTTCAATCACAGCTGGGTATCTCTGGTATTGAATACCATGATTCCATATCCTTTTAAGATACCTAAAGACCCTATATATAACATTCCAATGCATGTAACTCGGACAACTGGAATATTTACTTCGTTTACTCATTATAAAGGCTATGATTGGTCTTGTTCAAATCATAGCATAAGCCAAACTACCAATGACACTTGCATATTCAGTCCGAGACACTTCTTCACCATTATTTTTCTCTAATTTTATACTAGGGTCAAAAGGAGTACAAACAAGTTTGCGATCATAATACTCATATTTATTTAAAATCTTTTTTATATAATGAGATTGAGTTAAGATTATACCAGAATCATTTCGAATAATCTTAATTCCTAAAATGACATCAGCTTCACCTAGGTCTTTCATGTCAAAATGAGAAAATACAAACATCTTCATTTCACGAATAGTATTTAAGTTTGTACTAAAAATTAGAAGATCATCCACGTAAAAGCACACCAAAACAATAGAATTGTCTGACACCTTAGAATAAAGGCATCTTTTACCCTTATTATACACAAAACCATTTGACATCATAACATAGTTGAATTTTTCATGCCACTGCCTCAAAGCTTATTTTAGACCATATAAGGACTTTAAAAGTCTACACACTTTGTTTTTTTATCCTGGTACAATAAAACCTTCTAGTTGCTCAATATATATTTCTTCTTCCAATTCACCATTTGAGAAGGCAGTCTTAACGTCCATTTGGTGAATTAGAAGGTTATTAATCGAAGCTATGGCAATCAAAATACATATAGATGTCATCTTAGATGCAGGGGAATATGTCTCAAAATGATCAACCCCTTCCCTTTGTTTAAAACCTTTGGCTACTAACCTAGCCTTATATTTTTCAATTGAATCGTCTGCTCTACGTTTCCTTTTAAATATTCATTTACAACCTAAGGTTTTTGCCCCAGGAGGTAGGTCAATTAATTTCCACATGTTATTAGTTTTAATCGAATTTATTTCATCAGTGACTGCTTCTTTCCAAAAGATAGCATCGTGTGAGGAAAAAGTCTCCTTCAAAGTCACTGAGTCACCTTCTAGTTGTGCTAAAAAAACACATGAAAATTAGGACTATAATCTTTGGCAATCCTAGGCCGTTTACTTCTCCTAATTTCTGGTTCAGATTCAGATTCTTTTAACTCTACTGGATGAGAGCTAGAGGGTTCATCTATATTAACAGAGGAGGAACCCTCACTGGATTGACCCTCATTATTTTTTAGTTTATAAGGGAATGTATGTTCATGAAACTCTGCATCTCTAGACTCAATAATTAGATCTCTACTGATATCTAGGAATCTATAAGCTTTGCTATGAGATGCGTACCCACCCAACAAGTATACACTTGGTAGTTTTAGATCCTAACTTCGGTCTCTTGGGATCAGTGAGCCTTACATAGGTAAGACGACCCTATACTCTAAAATAATTAACATTTGGTTTTCTACCCTTCTATAGTTCATATGAAATTATTTTAGATTTAGTTGTAGGTACTCTATTAAGGATATAACAAGCAGAATATAAAGCTTCTCCCCAAAGACTTAAAGGAATCCCAGAACTCAAAAGCAAAGCATTCACCATATTTATAAGGGTTCTATTTTTGTATTCTGCAATCCCATTTTGTAAGGGAGAATAAGGAGCAGTTACTTCATGAATAATGCCATTAGATTCACAAAAATTATCAAATTTATTAGAAGTGTATTCGCCACCTTTATCACTTCTTAAAATTTTGATTTTCTATCCAGCTGATTTTCTACTTCATTTTTAAAAATAATAAATTTAGAAAGTGCTTAATCTTTGAATCTTAATATATATATATATATATATATATATCATCAATGAACATAATGAAATATTTCTTACCACCTCTAGTAAGAGTTTCTTTCAGGTCACATATATCAGAATGAATTAGACCTAATAATTCAGAATTTCTTTCTACCATAGGAAAAGGTTTTCTGGTTACCTTAGATTGTGAACAAGATTCACACTTTCCAAATTCATTATTTTCTAAATGAGGTATAATACCACAAGCGGCTACGTTCTTTATAGATTTAGCATTTATATACCCTAATCTACCATGCCACAAAGAAACAGAACACATCATATAAGAGAAGCATGTTTATTCATTTCAACATTCAATTTAAACATCCCGTGATCATGATCTACATAACCCTTACTCACAAAACAACCGTTCTTAGTAACTACAATATGATCAGACTCATAAACCTGTTTTAACCCAGCCTTGTTCAAAAGATAGCCCGAAACCAAGTTCTTACGCATTTCTGGAACATGCAGCACATTGGCTAATGTAATAGCCTTCCCAGAGGTAAATAGAAGTTCCACCTTTCCACAACCTGTAACATTCGCAGTAACTACATTTCTCATCTGAACTTATGTATTAGATACCTCTTCATATGTTTTGAACCAGTGACGGTCGAAACACACGTGTGTGTTAGCACCCGTGTCAATCCACCAGCCATCACACAGTTCCATGCGAACAACGTTAATCTCCGTAACCATCGCCACAATTTGAGGTTCTTCGGTTACGTTTGCTTGAGGTATAGGTGATGCCTTCTTTTTACGATGGTGACATTCTCTTGCAAAATGACCTGGTTTGCCGCATACATAGCATGTAACGCCCCAGATTTTCGAGATTTATTTGAAACTTTTTGAAAATTCATTTTTAATTTATTTTTTTTAATTATCGTACATTTACCGTTCATTTGCGAATAGCGGGACATCCGTAGGAGACCTGATAGGGGACCCTTTATAAAAGTAGCTTAGAATGATCCCATAAACATCGTAGAAAGATCAGATTTCAAAAATCATGCACTTTTTAAATAATTACGAAAATGCCATTAGTTAAACTTAAGTTAAGATGCCATTTTTAAGTATTATAGTTTCTGACGATCACTTTCACGCAAAACCCTGGATTTAAGCTTTTGGGCACATATTAACCATACACGTCAAATTTCAGCCCTTAAATCATAGTAGAAGTGGTCCGATTATCAAATCAGCCCTTAACCCTTGATTTTCATGTCCATCGAGTGAGAAAAGTAGATGATTAGTCGTAGTCGAATATTTCTCTTCATATAAATGACTTGGATCGTCTTTATCATGGACCAATAGTGTGATTTGAGTGCCCCACCTTGATAAGCCTCTTTCTTATGCGTGAAGTTATCCCGTTCTAGAAATTAACGAGTTACCAACTCTTCTCAAATTTGAACCTTTCAATTTACCCACTTCTCACCATCAATCGCTTCTCAAATTTGGACCACTTATTATACTCATATGACTACGAGTTTACACAAAGTTTGGACCCCGATCTATAATCCTACACCGTTGAACCACAAAGCCAGCACCTTCCTTTTCCGCCAAAAATTGAAATTTCAGATCTAGGCATTTCTCACCATCAATCAACTACTAAATTTTGTACAATTATTTGCCTATCATGACTACATATTTTTCCAAAATTTGGGCCCTGATCATCAAGCGTAGACCGTTAATTGAGATTTAGCCCATTTTAGCACCCGTCAGGCCATTTTCAAGGATCGGCCAATCTAGAATGTGGATCATCAAGAAATTTACGTATTCTGACTCTACTCTTCGAGCTTGATAAGATGAACGGATTGGAATTGATCATAGATCATCTGAATATTGAGATTTGAGAAACCCACCTCAAGAAGTTGTTACACAAGACCTAGCGTGCACATCCCTCTCCATATTTCTACTACGCACCTCCAAGCCCTTCTCCTAACCCTAGCCTCCATGCCGTAGAGAAAGAGAGAGAGAGAGAGAGAGAGAGAGAAGAAGAAGAAGAAGAAGAAGAAGAAGAAGAAGAAGAGAGTTCTTTCTCATATTTTTCCAGCGGCTAGGATCTTCTACAACCCTCTTCTTCTAAGTCCATCCTAAGGTGAGGATTTTCCTTCAAGCCTTTCATTAATAATATTATGATTATCATAAGTTTCTTTTGTGGCATGTGAAGTTGTTTTGTTTTGAATTGCTGATCCATATAACATGAAGTTTAATGTAGAATTTGTAATGAATACCATTATATAATGATGTGATTCATTGTTTAGATTTTTGACTAAGAAGCATGCGTATTTGTGTTATTTATTTTTGTGAAATCTATGCCCTTATTTCCTTAATCTGTGTTTTACAAGTAATATTGATTTTCATATTGTGATATGAAATATGTGTATAAGATCATCATATGGACATCCCATTATTGTATACTCTTTGTCCCTAAGTTGGTAAAATTATTTGATGTAGAGAGATGGAACCCGTGAGAGGTGTCCATGATGGAAGAATATATCTTGACTTAATTGAGAGAATGAAGTGATTGTTTGTTAATGGATCATTACATGTACATGATGCTTGATTTGATCCATTTACATTACATGGGTATTTTAACGAATTTGGTCATGATGTACAACATTGGCTTTTTGGGACATGATGAAATCATAAAACGGGACAATGAGTAAACATTAATGGTATACAAATTCTCATGAGCCGGGGTTGGTGCTATGGACACTAATCCCGTGCTGTCGGCCTATGCTGGGTTGCTTGCGACTCCCCATAGTGACCATTGAGTTTTATTTAAATCGGTTGTATGCGAAAACACTTAAATAAAGGTGAAACTAAAGTCATGCATTCACTTGGCTCCATGTGGGTGTACGGACTTGAGAATAGGCTAGAGCGTCCTACTTCTCCCGTACACTGTCACGTGTAGATTTGGGCTATGAGCGTCCCATTTCTCACGTGGTCGGGCAAAACTATGGGCTTGTGCGTCCCAGGAACCTCTGGTGACTAGTGGCTAGCGTGAAGTCGTAACAGGGAGTCTCCCACTTCATGTATTGTGATTCTAGCCAGGGTGCCTTAGCCAGAGCATGCATTCCATGCATCGCATTAACAAAGATTTTTACTTGATTGTTTTGTTTGAATAAAGATATTATTGTGTTGCGTTACTCTGAGTTTTATACATTGTTATTCTTGATAGTCTTGGAGGGAATATTCCCCACTATGATAGCGTTTAACGCTATCCCAAACACAATTTAGGTGATGCAGGTGAAGATCCAGGTATTGAACCCGATTTTTAAGGAAAAGATTTCGATGGTTCGTACGTTCACATGGCGGATGACGATGTTAGAGAAACTTAGTTAATGTTTTCATTTATTAAATATTTCTTTTGAGTAGTTGATAAATTTATGGAATTGTAATAAGTCTTCAAGAGAAGACATGGTTTTGTATTTTAATTAATCAGTATGGATATTGGTTGGTTCCTTTATTTAAACATTGATGATGACGTAGTAAGTTTGATAGAATAAGATGATAATTGTTTCCGCCATTGTGCTTGAATACTATATTTTATTATTTGACAAATTAGTTATTCCATAAATTACTTGGGAATTCGGCCGTCGTGTTATATACGAGAGTCGAAAATCTCGGGTCGTTACAGTTGGTATCAGAGCACAATCGGGACCTCTGGGTGAGAAGCCTAACCATTTTCATAATAAATATCCATTAGGGCTTAGGTTCCCATGAAATAGAAACAAAAATACTTAGCTTCATCCCCGATTGGATGCATGAGATGTTATGAATCTAGAGACTCAAACATAGGCCCCTTAAAATCATTAGGATAGCCTATAAACGTAGAAATCTGTAAATTTTAGGATTTTTGGGAAGTGGATTCTCACTTTTTCTAGAAGTTTTGGAGCTCTCATTATCTTCTCATATTTAGATCAACGTTACGCTGAGTCATGGGATTTATCTCCCTCAAATTTTAAGGATAACTATTTTATTTTGAATTATTTTTGTTAGGACAAATTTCCTGATCCTTTGGCAATGTCACCACTAATAATTATATTTTAAGAATTGATAAATTTTTGAAACTTTTTATACATATTTCTAACTCATTACCCAACACTTTCATAAAATTTCAGATCAATCCGACATTTAGATAAATCGTGAAAATTCTGTTAGTAGAGAAAATCTTGCGTTGAAAACTGCTGGACTGTTACGTTTTTCAGACTTTTAGAGGTCAGAATCATATCTTACCATAGGAATTTCATTCTGAGAAAAATTAGGGTGATTTTTCACCTAACCTTTAGATTACCCTCCAAATTTCAGGCAAAAAGCACGTTTGGTTTGAGAGATAAAATTCTAAGAGCGCTTATAAGTCCTGTATTCCAGATTCGACACTATCCTAGTTCCTTAGCTTTGAAAACCTCTAAACCCCTTGTTTAGGCTTAGTTATCGTAAGATGGCACTCTTAGAAGTATTCCCTAGTGTATGCTCATACACCCCTATGAATTTTAGGCCCAACCCTCTTACTTAAAGTAGACTATCGTAACAATAAAATGCCATTTACCAATCCCTCACATAAATCTTCGACCATGTCTAACAATGAAAGTAAATAGGATCTCGTAAAGTTTTAATGTTTTGTATTGTTGAATTTTAATTTACGTGATCTTCGTTGATTTTTTTTGTTGGAGAATATATGAAAGTCCCCACAATGTTAGACTAAATCGGCCACACGGGAGGGCAGAACCGTACCTAATATATTGTGTAAAGGATTGAATCCTTGTTCAAATCCCGAGGGTCGACACTCGGAATTTCGAATGGATACTAATGAACTCAATGCTCAAATGCGAGTAGAAGATCTAAGTATCGGATCCGAATCTACTTGAACTGTTCACCCGTGATGTCGACACAATACAAATCGCATCCTTGTTCTAACTGGACGACTTTTATGCATTCTCTTGGAATGTGTGGGATTGTTTTCTTTGGATGACTAAAATAAGATAGATGTATAGATGACCCTAGGACGTAGAAGCTTAGCCACTTAGACCCTATAAAGAGTTAGAATACGGTATCCCTAACCTCATATTTCTTTCGCACTTTCAGCTATTAAAGAACTGTCGATGATATCTCATTCATTTTGTTATCCGCTGTTTATCCACTCATTCAAGTGACCATCCGATCATGCCAACTTAATCATACTCAGATCTATCCTCTAAACTCCCAATCAGTCATCACATTATCGATCAAACATCCTTTGTAATTATCTAACCCTAATCGTCTTAGATCCTTAACTATAAGAGCACCCACCCAAACTTGAGAAATATTAGGGCGCTAGATGATTGAATGATTTGAGAGACCAATCAATATATTTAGAACCATCTAGGAATCAGAGTGCACAGTGGAAGCATGATAGGAAAGAAATTTGGGGGAACTTGTAAAAATCGATGTCGAGTACGGATTTATTTTTAAGGGGGGTGGATTGTGATCGCGTCTGACCCGGAATAGTTCAGAAAGTTAGACGAGAAGTCATAAACTGAGATTGCCCTCAATCTTTTATCGACGATGCTTAGGAAACTTCGGGGACGAAGTTTGTTTTTAAGGGGGGTGGTTTGTAACGCCCCAGATTTTCGAGATTTATT
The DNA here is from genome assembly GCA_003013855.2 of Liriodendron chinense. Taxonomy (NCBI): domain Eukaryota; kingdom Viridiplantae; phylum Streptophyta; class Magnoliopsida; order Magnoliales; family Magnoliaceae; genus Liriodendron; species Liriodendron chinense. Next base: position 1,045,034 of record PVNU02000100.1, on the reverse strand, counting down.
TGAAACTTTTTGAAAATTCATTTTTAATTTATTTTTTTTAATTATCGTACATTTACCGTTCATTTGCGAATAGCGGGACATCCGTAGGAGACCTGATAGGGGACCCTTTATAAAAGTAGCTTAGAATGATCCCATAAACATCGTAGAAAGATCAGATTTCAAAAATCATGCACTTTTTAAATAATTACGAAAATGCCATTAGTTAAACTTAAGTTAAGATGCCATTTTTAAGTATTATAGTTTCTGACGATCACTTTCACGCAAAACCCTGGATTTAAGCTTTTGGGCACATATTAACCATACACGTCAAATTTCAGCCCTTAAATCATAGTAGAAGTGGTCCGATTATCAAATCAGCCCTTAACCCTTGATTTTCATGTCCATCGAGTGAGAAAAGTAGATGATTAGTCGTAGTCGAATATTTCTCTTCATATAAATGACTTGGATCGTCTTTATCATGGACCAATAGTGTGATTTGAGTGCCCCACCTTGATAAGCCTCTTTCTTATGCGTGAAGTTATCCCGTTCTAGAAATTAACGAGTTACCAACTCTTCTCAAATTTGAACCTTTCAATTTACCCACTTCTCACCATCAATCGCTTCTCAAATTTGGACCACTTATTATACTCATATGACTACGAGTTTACACAAAGTTTGGACCCCGATCTATAATCCTACACCGTTGAACCACAAAGCCAGCACCTTCCTTTTCCGCCAAAAATTGAAATTTCAGATCTAGGCATTTCTCACCATCAATCAACTACTAAATTTTGTACAATTATTTGCCTATCATGACTACATATTTTTCCAAAATTTGGGCCCTGATCATCAAGCGTAGACCGTTAATTGAGATTTAGCCCATTTTAGCACCCGTCAGGCCATTTTCAAGGATCGGCCAATCTAGAATGTGGATCATCAAGAAATTTACGTATTCTGACTCTACTCTTCGAGCTTGATAAGATGAACGGATTGGAATTGATCATAGATCATCTGAATATTGAGATTTGAGAAACCCACCTCAAGAAGTTGTTACACAAGACCTAGCGTGCACATCCCTCTCCATATTTCTACTACGCACCTCCAAGCCCTTCTCCTAACCCTAGCCTCCATGCCGTAGAGAAAGAGAGAGAGAGAGAGAGAGAGAGAGAGAGAAGAAGAAGAAGAAGAAGAAGAAGAAGAGAGTTCTTTCTCATATTTTTCCAGCGGCTAGGATCTTCTACAACCCTCTTCTTCTAAGTCCATCCTAAGGTGAGGATTTTCCTTCAAGCCTTTCATTAATAATATTATGATTATCATAAGTTTCTTTTGTGGCATGTGAAGTTGTTTTGTTTTGAATTGCTGATCCATATAACATGAAGTTTAATGTAGAATTTGTAATGAATACCATTATATAATGATGTGATTCATTGTTTAGATTTTTGACTAAGAAGCATGCGTATTTGTGTTATTTATTTTGTGAAATCTATGCCCTTATTTCCTTAATCTGTGTTTTACAAGTAATATTGATTTTCATATTGTGATATGAAATATGTGTATAAGATCATCATATGGACATCCCATTATTGTATACTCTTTGTCCCTAAGTTGGTAAAATTATTTGATGTAGAGAGATGGAACCCGTGAGAGGTGTCCATGATGGAAGAATATATCTTGACTTAATTGAGAGAATGAAGTGATTGTTTGTTAATGGATCATTACATGTACATGATGCTTGATTTGATCCATTTACATTACATGGGTATTTTAACGAATTTGGTCATGATGTACAACATTGGCTTTTTGGGACATGATGAAATCATAAAACGGGACAATGAGTAAACATTAATGGTATACAAATTCTCATGAGCCGGGGTTGGTGCTATGGACACTAATCCCGTGCTGTCGGCCTATGCTGGGTTGCTTGCGACTCCCCATAGTGACCATTGAGTTTTATTTAAATCGGTTGTATGCGAAAACACTTAAATAAAGGTGAAACTAAAGTCATGCATTCACTTGGCTCCATGTGGGTGTACGGACTTGAGAATAGGCTAGAGCGTCCTACTTCTCCCGTACACTGTCACGTGTAGATTTGGGCTATGAGCGTCCCATTTCTCACGTGGTCGGGCAAAACTATGGGCTTGTGCGTCCCAGGAACCTCTGGTGACTAGTGGCTAGCGTGAAGTCGTAACAGGGAGTCTCCCACTTCATGTATTGTGATTCTAGCCAGGGTGCCTTAGCCAGAGCATGCATTCCATGCATCGCATTAACAAAGATTTTTACTTGATTGTTTTGTTTGAATAAAGATATTATTGTGTTGCGTTACTCTGAGTTTTATACATTGTTATTCTTGATAGTCTTGGAGGGAATATTCCCCACTATGATAGCGTTTAACGCTATCCCAAACACAATTTAGGTGATGCAGGTGAAGATCCAGGTATTGAACCCGATTTTTAAGGAAAAGATTTCGATGGTTCGTACGTTCACATGGCGGATGACGATGTTAGAGAAACTTAGTTAATGTTTTCATTTATTAAATATTTCTTTTGAGTAGTTGATAAATTTATGGAATTGTAATAAGTCTTCAAGAGAAGACATGGTTTTGTATTTTAATTAATCAGTATGGATATTGGTTGGTTCCTTTATTTAAACATTGATGATGACGTAGTAAGTTTGATAGAATAAGATGATAATTGTTTCCGCCATTGTGCTTGAATACTATATTTTATTATTTGACAAATTAGTTATTCCATAAATTACTTGGGAATTCGGCCGTCGTGTTATATACGAGAGTCGAAAATCTCGGGTCGTTACAGTTGGTATCAGAGCACAATCGGGACCTCTGGGTGAGAAGCCTAACCATTTTCATAATAAATATCCATTAGGGCTTAGGTTCCCATGAAATAGAAACAAAAATACTTAGCTTCATCCCCGATTGGATGCATGAGATGTTATGAATCTAGAGACTCAAACATAGGCCCCTTAAAATCATTAGGATAGCCTATAAACGTAGAAATCTGTAAATTTTAGGATTTTTGGGAAGTGGATTCTCACTTTTTCTAGAAGTTTTGGAGCTCTCATTATCTTCTCATATTTAGATCAACGTTACGCTGAGTCATGGGATTTATCTCCCTCAAATTTTAAGGATAACTATTTTATTTTGAATTATTTTTGTTAGGACAAATTTCCTGATCCTTTGGCAATGTCACCACTAATAATTATATTTTAAGAATTGATAAATTTTTGAAACTTTTTATACATATTTCTAACTCATTACCCAACACTTTCATAAAATTTCAGATCAATCCGACATTTAGATAAATCGTGAAAATTCTGTTAGTAGAGAAAATCTTGCGTTGAAAACTGCTGGACTGTTACGTTTTTCAGACTTTTAGAGGTCAGAATCATATCTTACCATAGGAATTTCATTCTGAGAAAAATTAGGGTGATTTTTCACCTAACCTTTAGATTACCCTCCAAATTTCAGGCAAAAAGCACGTTTGGTTTGAGAGATAAAATTCTAAGAGCGCTTATAAGTCCTGTATTCCAGATTCGACACTATCCTAGTTCCTTAGCTTTGAAAACCTCTAAACCCCTTGTTTAGGCTTAGTTATCGTAAGATGGCACTCTTAGAAGTATTCCCTAGTGTATGCTCATACACCCCTATGAATTTTAGGCCCAACCCTCTTACTTAAAGTAGACTATCGTAACAATAAAATGCCATTTACCAATCCCTCACATAAATCTTCGACCATGTCTAACAATGAAAGTAAATAGGATCTCGTAAAGTTTTAATGTTTTGTATTGTTGAATTTTAATTTACGTGATCTTCGTTGATTTTTTTTGTTGGAGAATATATGAAAGTCCCCACAATGTTAGACTAAATCGGCCACACGGGAGGGCAGAACCGTACCTAATATATTGTGTAAAGGATTGAATCCTTGTTCAAATCCCGAGGGTCGACACTCGGAATTTCGAATGGATACTAATGAACTCAATGCTCAAATGCGAGTAGAAGATCTAAGTATCGGATCCGAATCTACTTGAACTGTTCACCCGTGATGTCGACACAATACAAATCGCATCCTTGTTCTAACTGGACGACTTTTATGCATTCTCTTGGAATGTGTGGGATTGTTTTCTTTGGATGACTAAAATAAGATAGATGTATAGATGACCCTAGGACGTAGAAGCTTAGCCACTTAGACCCTATAAAGAGTTAGAATACGGTATCCCTAACCTCATATTTCTTTCGCACTTTCAGCTATTAAAGAACTGTCGATGATATCTCATTCATTTTGTTATCCGCTTGTTTATCCACTCATTCAAGTGACCATCCGATCATGCCAACTTAATCATACTCAGATCTATCCTCTAAACTCCCAATCAGTCATCACATTATCGATCAAACATCCTTTGTAATTATCTAACCCTAATCGTCTTAGATCCTTAACTATAAGAGCACCCACCCAAACTTGAGAAATATTAGGGCGCTAGATGATTGAATGATTTGAGAGACCAATCAATATATTTAGAACCATCTAGGAATCAGAGTGCACAGTGGAAGCATGATAGGAAAGAAATTTGGGGGAACTTGTAAAAATCGATGTCGAGTACGGATTTATTTTTAAGGGGGGTGGATTGTGATCGCGTCTGACCCGGAATAGTTCAGAAAGTTAGACGAGAAGTCATAAACTGAGATTGCCCTCAATCTTTTATCGACGATGCTTAGGAAACTTCGGGGACGAAGTTTGTTTTTAAGGGGGGTGGTTTGTAACGCCCCAGATTTTCGAGATTTATTTGAAACTTTTTGAAAATTCATTTTTAATTTATTTTTTTTAATTATCGTACATTTACCGTTCATTTGCGAATAGCGGGACATCCGTAGGAGACCTGATAGGGGACCCTTTATAAAAGTAGCTTAGAATGATCCCATAAACATCGTAGAAAGATCAGATTTCAAAAATCATGCACTTTTTAAATAATTACGAAAATGCCATTAGTTAAACTTAAGTTAAGATGCCATTTTTAAGTATTATAGTTTCTGACGATCACTTTCACGCAAAACCCTGGATTTAAGCTTTTGGGCACATATTAACCATACACGTCAAATTTCAGCCCTTAAATCATAGTAGAAGTGGTCCGATTATCAAATCAGCCCTTAACCCTTGATTTTCATATCCATCGAGTGAGAAAAGTAGATGATTAGTCGTAGTCGAATATTTCTCTTCATATAAATGACTTGGATCGTCTTTATCATGGACCAATAGTGTGATTTGAGTGCCCCACCTTGATAAGCCTCTTTCTTATGCGTGAAGTTATCCCGTTCTAGAAATTAACGAGTTACCAACTCTTCTCAAATTTGAACCTTTCAATTTACCCACTTCTCACCATCAATCGCTTCTCAAATTTGGACCACTTATTATACTCATATGACTACGAGTTTACACAAAGTTTGGACCCCGATCTATAATCCTACACCGTTGAACCACAAAGCCAGCACCTTCCTTTTCCGCCAAAAATTGAAATTTCAGATCTAGGCATTTCTCACCATCAATCAACTACTAAATTTTGTACAATTATTTGCCTATCATGACTACATATTTTTCCAAAATTTGGGCCCTGATCATCAAGCGTAGACCGTTAATTGAGATTTAGCCCATTTTAGCACCCGTCAGGCCATTTTCAAGGATCGGCCAATCTAGAATGTGGATCATCAAGAAATTTACGTATTCTGACTCTACTCTTCGAGCTTGATAAGATGAACGGATTGGAATTGATCATAGATCATCTGAATATTGAGATTTGAGAAACCCACCTCAAGAAGTTGTTACACAAGACCTAGCGTGCACATCCCTCTCCATATTTCTACTACGCACCTCCAAGCCCTTCTCCTAACCCTAGCCTCCATGCCGTAGAGAAAGAGAGAGAGAGAGAGAGAGAGAGAGAGAGAGAAGAAGAAGAAGAAGAAGAAGAAGAAGAAGAGAGTTCTTTCTCATATTTTTCCAGCGCTAGGATCTTCTACAACCCTCTTCTTCTAAGTCCATCCTAAGGTGAGGATTTTCCTTCAAGCCTTTCATTAATAATATTATGATTATCATAAGTTTCTTTTGTGGCATGTGAAGTTGTTTTGTTTTGAATTGCTGATCCATATAACATGAAGTTTAATGTAGAATTTGTAATGAATACCATTATATAATGATGTGATTCATTGTTTAGATTTTTGACTAAGAAGCATGCGTATTTGTGTTATTTATTTTTGTGAAATCTATGCCCTTATTTCCTTAATCTGTGTTTTACAAGTAATATTGATTTTCATATTGTGATATGAAATATGTGTATAAGATCATCATATGGACATCCCATTATTGTATACTCTTTGTCCCTAAGTTGGTAAAATTATTTGATGTAGAGAGATGGAACCCGTGAGAGGTGTCCATGATGGAAGAATATATCTTGACTTAATTGAGAGAATGAAGTGATTGTTTGTTAATGGATCATTACATGTACATGATGCTTGATTTGATCCATTTACATTACATGGGTATTTTAACGAATTTGGTCATGATGTACAACATTGGCTTTTTGGGACATGATGAAATCATAAAACGGGACAATGAGTAAACATTAATGGTATACAAATTCTCATGAGCCGGGGTTGGTGCTATGGACACTAATCCCGTGCTGTCGGCCTATGCTGGGTTGCTTGCGACTCCCCATAGTGACCATTGAGTTTTATTTAAATCGGTTGTATGCGAAAACACTTAAATAAAGGTGAAACTAAAGTCATGCATTCACTTGGCTCCATGTGGGTGTACGGACTTGAGAATAGGCTAGAGCGTCCTACTTCTCCCGTACACTGTCACGTGTAGATTTGGGCTATGAGCGTCCCATTTCTCACGTGGTCGGGCAAAACTATGGGCTTGTGCGTCCCAGGAACCTCTGGTGACTAGTGGCTAGCGTGAAGTCGTAACAGGGAGTCTCCCACTTCATGTATTGTGATTCTAGCCAGGGTGCCTTAGCCAGAGCATGCATTCCATGCATCGCATTAACAAAGATTTTTACTTGATTGTTTTGTTTGAATAAAGATATTATTGTGTTGCGTTACTCTGAGTTTTATACATTGTTATTCTTGATAGTCTTGGAGGGAATATTCCCCACTATGATAGCGTTTAACGCTATCCCAAACACAATTTAGGTGATGCAGGTGAAGATCCAGGTATTGAACCCGATTTTTAAGGAAAAGATTTCGATGGTTCGTACGTTCACATGGCGGATGACGATGTTAGAGAAACTTAGTTAATGTTTTCATTTATTAAATATTTCTTTTGAGTAGTTGATAAATTTATGGAATTGTAATAAGTCTTCAAGAGAAGACATGGTTTTGTATTTTAATTAATCAGTATGGATATTGGTTGGTTCCTTTATTTAAACATTGATGATGACGTAGTAAGTTTGATAGAATAAGATGATAATTGTTTCCGCCATTGTGCTTGAATACTATATTTTATTATTTGACAAATTAGTTATTCCATAAATTACTTGGGAATTCGGCCGTCGTGTTATATACGAGAGTCGAAAATCTCGGGTCGTTACAGTTGGTATCAGAGCACAATCGGGACCTCTGGGTGAGAAGCCTAACCATTTTCATAATAAATATCCCTTAGGGCTTAGGTTCCCATGAAATAGAAACAAAAATACTTAGCTTCATCCCCGATTGGATGCATGAGATGTTATGAATCTAGAGACTCAAACATAGGCCCCTTAAAATCATTAGGATAGCCTATAACGTAGAAATCTGTAAATTTTAGGATTTTTGGGAAGTGGATTCTCACTTTTTCTAGAAGTTTTGGAGCTCTCATTATCTTCTCATATTTAGATCAACGTTATGCTGAGTCATGGGATTTATCTCCCTCAAATTTTAAGGATAACTATTTTATTTTGAATTATTTTTGTTAGGACAAATTTCCTGATCCTTTGGCAATGTCACCACTAATAATTATATTTTAAGAATTGATAAATTTTTGAAACTTTTTATACATATTTCTAACTCATTACCCAACACTTTCATAAAATTTCAGATCAATCCGACATTTAGATAAATCGTGAAAATTCTGTTAGTAGAGAAAATCTTGCGTTGAAAACTGCTGGACTGTTACGTTTTTCAGACTTTTAGAGGTCAGAATCATATCTTACCATAGGAATTTCATTCTGAGAAAAATTAGGGTGATTTTTCACCTAACCTTTAGATTACCCTCCAAATTTCAGGCAAAAAGCACGTTTGGTTTGAGAGATAAAATTCTAAGAGCGCTTATAAGTCCTGTATTCCAGATTCGACACTATCCTAGTTCCTTAGCTTTGAAAACCTCTAAACCCCTTGTTTAGGCTTAGTTATCGTAAGATGGCACTCTTAGAAGTATTCCCTAGTGTATGCTCATACACCCCTATGAATTTTAGGCCCAACCCTCTTACTTAAAGTAGACTATCGTAACAATAAAATGCCATTTACCAATCCCTCACATAAATCTTCGACCATGTCTAACAATGAAAGTAAATAGGATCTCGTAAAGTTTTAATGTTTTGTATTGTTGAATTTTAATTTACGTGATCTTCGTTGATTTTTTTTGTTGGAGAATATATGAAAGTCCCCACAATGTTAGACTAAATCGGCCACACGGGAGGGCAGAACCGTACCTAATATATTGTGTAAAGGATTGAATCCTTGTTCAAATCCCGAGGGTCGACACTCGGAATTTCGAATGGATACTAATGAACTCAATGCTCAAATGCGAGTAGAAGATCTAAGTATCGGATCCGAATCTACTTGAACTGTTCACCCGTGATGTCGACACAATACAAATCGCATCCTTGTTCTAACTGGACGACTTTTATGCATTCTCTTGGAATGTGTGGGATTGTTTTCTTTGGATGACTAAAATAAGATAGATGTATAGATGACCCTAGGACGTAGAAGCTTAGCCACTTAGACCCTATAAAGAGTTAGAATACGGTATCCCTAACCTCATATTTCTTTCGCACTTTCAGCTATTAAAGAACTGTCGATGATATCTCATTCATTTTGTTATCCGCTTGTTTATCCACTCATTCAAGTGACCATCCGATCATGCCAACTTAATCATACTCAGATCTATCCTCTAAACTCCCAATCAGTCATCACATTATCGATCAAACATCCTTTGTAATTATCTAACCCTAATCGTCTTAGATCCTTAACTATAAGAGCACCCACCCAAACTTGAGAAATATTAGGGCGCTAGATGATTGAATGATTTGAGAGACCAATCAATATATTTAGAACCATCTAGGAATCAGAGTGCACAGTGGAAGCATGATAGGAAAGAAATTTGGGGGAACTTGTAAAAATCGATGTCGAGTACGGATTTATTTTTAAGGGGGGTGGATTGTGATCGCGTCTGACCCGGAATAGTTCAGAAAGTTAGACGAGAAGTCATAAACTGAGATTGCCCTCAATCTTTTATCGACGATGCTTAGGAAACTTCGGGGACGAAGTTTGTTTTTAAGGGGGGTGGTTTGTAACGCCCCAGATTTTCGAGATTTATTTGAAACTTTTTGAAAATTCATTTTTAATTTATTTTTTTTAATTATCGTACATTTACCGTTCATTTGCGAATAGCGGGACATCCGTAGGAGACCTGATAGGGGACCCTTTATAAAAGTAGCTTAGAATGATCCCATAAACATCGTAGAAAGATCAGATTTCAAAAATCATGCACTTTTTAAATAATTACGAAAATGCCATTAGTTAAACTTAAGTTAAGATGCCATTTTTAAGTATTATAGTTTCTGACGATCACTTTCACGCAAAACCCTGGATTTAAGCTTTTGGGCACATATTAACCATACACGTCAAATTTCAGCCCTTAAATCATAGTAGAAGTGGTCCGATTATCAAATCAGCCCTTAACCCTTGATTTTCATGTCCATCGAGTGAGAAAAGTAGATGATTAGTCGTAGTCGAATATTTCTCTTCATATAAATGACTTGGATCGTCTTTATCATGGACCAATAGTGTGATTTGAGTGCCCCACCTTGATAAGCCTCTTTCTTATGCGTGAAGTTATCCCGTTCTAGAAATTAACGAGTTACCAACTCTTCTCAAATTTGAACCTTTCAATTTACCCACTTCTCACCATCAATCGCTTCTCAAATTTGGACCACTTATTATACTCATATGACTACGAGTTTACACAAAGTTTGGACCCCGATCTATAATCCTACACCGTTGAACCACAAAGCCAGCACCTTCCTTTTCCGCCAAAAAATGAAATTTCAGATCTAGGCATTTCTCACCATCAATCAACTACTAAATTTTGTACAATTATTTGCCTATCATGACTACATATTTTTCCAAAATTTGGGCCCTGATCATCAAGCGTAGACCGTTAATTGAGATTTAGCCCATTTTAGCACCCGTCAGGCCATTTTCAAGGATCGGCCAATCTAGAATGTGGATCATCAAGAAATTTACGTATTCTGACTCTACTCTTCGAGCTTGATAAGATGAACGGATTGGAATTGATCATAGATCATCTGAATATTGAGATTTGAGAAACCCACCTCAAGAAGTTGTTACACAAGACCTAGCGTGCACATCCCTCTCCATATTTCTACTACGCACCTCCAAGCCCTTCTCCTAACCCTAGCCTCCATGCCGTAGAGAAAGAGAGAGAGAGAGAGAGAGAGAGAGAGAGAGAGAGAGAGAGAGAAGAAGAAGAAGAAGAAGAAGAAGAAGAGAGTTCTTTCTCATATTTTTCCAGCGGCTAGGATCTTCTACAACCCTCTTCTTCTAAGTCCATCCTAAGGTGAGGATTTTCCTTCAAGCCTTTCATTAATAATATTATGATTATCATAAGTTTCTTTTGTGGCATGTGAAGTTGTTTTGTTTTGAATTGCTGATCCATATAACATGAAGTTTAATGTAGAATTTGTAATGAATACCATTATATAATGATGTGATTCATTGTTTAGATTTTTGACTAAGAAGCATGCGTATTTGTGTTATTTATTTTTGTGAAATCTATGCCCTTATTTCCTTAATCTGTGTTTTACAAGTAATATTGATTTTCATATTGTGATATGAAATATGTGTATAAGATCATCATATGGACATCCCATTATTGTATACTCTTTGTCCCTAAGTTGGTAAAATTATTTGATGTAGAGAGATGGAACCCGTGAGAGGTGTCCATGATGGAAGAATATATCTTGACTTAATTGAGAGAATGAAGTGATTGTTTGTTAATGGATCATTACATGTACATGATGCTTGATTTGATCCATTTACATTACATGGGTATTTTAACGAATTTGGTCATGATGTACAACATTGGCTTTTTGGGACATGATGAAATCATAAAACGGGACAATGAGTAAACATTAATGGTATACAAATTCTCATGAGCCGGGGTTGGTGCTATGGACACTAATCCCGTGCTGTCGGCCTATGCTGGGTTGCTTGCGACTCCCCATAGTGACCATTGAGTTTTATTTAAATCGGTTGTATGCGAAAACACTTAAATAAAGGTGAAACTAAAGTCATGCATTCACTTGGCTCCATGTGGGTGTACGGACTTGAGAATAGGCTAGAGCGTCCTACTTCTCCCGTACACTGTCACGTGTAGATTTGGGCTATGAGCGTCCCATTTCTCACGTGGTCGGGCAAAACTATGGGCTTGTGCGTCCCAGGAACCTCTGGTGACTAGTGGCTAGCGTGAAGTCGTAACAGGGAGTCTCCCACTTCATGTATTGTGATTCTAGCCAGGGTGCCTTAGCCAGAGCATGCATTCCATGCATCGCATTAACAAAGATTTTTACTTGATTGTTTTGTTTGAATAAAGATATTATTGTGTTGCGTTACTCTGAGTTTTATACATTGTTATTCTTGATAGTCTTGGAGGGAATATTCCCCACTATGATAGCGTTTAACGCTATCCCAAACACAATTTAGGTGATGCAGGTGAAGATCCAGGTATTGAACCCGATTTTTAAGGAAAAGATTTCGATGGTTCGTACGTTCACATGGCGGATGACGATGTTAGAGAAACTTAGTTAATGTTTTCATTTATTAAATATTTCTTTTGAGTAGTTGATAAATTTATGGAATTGTAATAAGTCTTCAAGAGAAGACATGGTTTTGTATTTTAATTAATCAGTATGGATATTGGTTGGTTCCTTTATTTAAACATTGATGATGACGTAGTAAGTTTGATAGAATAAGATGATAATTGTTTCCGCCATTGTGCTTGAATACTATATTTTATTATTTGACAAATTAGTTATTCCATAAATTACTTGGGAATTCGGCCGTCGTGTTATATACGAGAGTCGAAAATCTCGGGTCGTTACATAGCAAGCAGAAGTTTTGTCCTGGTTTCCTCCAGGTTTCTTATTGTTATTGTTGTTATTGTTATTCTTAAACTTGGGCATGAACTTCTTTTTGAATTGGCTGGTTTGATTTTGTTTTAGGTTAGAGGGATTTCCCTTTAGCTGGACTTTATCATTCACCAGATTAACCTTAGAATCTTCCTCCTTCGATTCTTCATTTTTGTCCTGCAGTCTGGCTTGTTCTTCAATACGCAGACGTACAAGGAGATTTTCCATCGAAAGCTCTTTAGTTTTTTGTCGAATGGAATTTTTAAAATCTCTCTAAGTTGCAGGCAATTTTTCTATCACGGCTCCAACCTAGAATAATTTGTCCAGTTTAATTCCCTCATATATAATTTCGTGGGCTATCAGATTAAACTCATTTGCTTTCTCTACTACAGATTTATCATCTACCATTTGGTATTTAAAATACCGACTAACAGCATATTTCTTCACGCCTGCTTCCTCTGTCTTGTATTTCTTTTCCATGGAAGTCCATATTTCGGCAGATGTTGCAAGATCACAGAACACATCATAGAGTTGATTGGAGAGTGCATTAAGGATGTAATTCTTGCAGAGATAATCATCATCATCCCACTTTTGATAGCCTAAAACACAAGTTAACAAAAATATTGTAATTTTTTTAAATACCTTTAACAAAAGATCCATAAAGCTTCAATTTTAAGCTTCTACAAGCTTCGTATGACTGATCTAAACCATCTATAACAAGGGGTTCGAAGAAAGAACCCTTGATTCAAAATCCGCCATTAACGTCCCATTTCTTCCTCGATAATGAACAAGAACAGTGCATCCTTGTGTGAGGGCCCAATACAAGATCCAAGATGTCCATTAGATAAGCCTCATGATCAATATTCAATCCCTATAAATCAATTGAAGAATTGTGTCATGTGGGCAAGGAAGATCCTCGATCAAAATGGTGCAAGAATTGGTTCCTCATGTTGCTTGGGCGTGACTCAGTAACCGCGTCAACTCGATGCAGATTCTTTACACGGAGAATGTTCTAGAAGACCTAATAACTCTATAAAAACTCCCTACCATGAGAAACAAACCCTAACAACAACAGATTAGAAGAAGTCGAGAGATAAAAATTGAAAAGAAATAGAAGAGAGAAACGAGTCTGAGTTGACTCAGTTCCAGTCGACCCGACCCGACCCGAATCCACGATCTGCTCTGTCTAGTGCCATTGCTGGATGAGAAATCCAGAGGACAAAGAAGGAGAGAGAGAAAGAGAAGAAGAGAAAGGAGAAAGAAAGGAGAAGTAAATAAGAGAAAGTTCAATGAGTCAACTTGCTGAGTTGAATTGCCAAGTCGACTCATTAGTCTGTCTCAAACTCGAGTCAGATTTGATCAACAACGTCTTGAGGTGAGTTGTCGCGTACCTTTTCTCACTTGCGATCCCGATTTCTTCTGTATTTTATTCAATTCCAATTGTATTTGCTAAATTGCTGAAAAACCATTCTATTTTATTGACGCGTGAACTTGAAATTCTGATTTGCTATATGAGAACCCATATTTCATGCTTTTATGATTTTAGAGTGTGTTTATGTTAACAATACTTCTACTACGCTACAACTGCCTCTGCACCAATCACAGCGGTCTTCTGTTTTATCTAAACCTCTTCCACTTGCTCTGAATGGCTGAATTCAGTTTTCAATCTGTTACTTATTTTATTCGAAGATATCTATATATAGAAGGTAGGATTTGTAATCTGGTGTGTAATCAGAAATATAATCCTTATGTAATTTGTATGTTTTCATGGTATCAGAGCATACGAGAGGCTATTCTCTCCTTTTGCTTTGATCTTTTTTCTTTCTTTTTTTCTTCTTGGGCCTTGACGCTTCGTTCAATTGCTCGTCCATTGTGATTACACCCATTAGATTTCTATTCTGATCAACGCCAATTATTCTTGGCTTGCATCCAACGCCTATTGATTCGGATAGGTTTACGGATCTATTTTGGATGTGTTTCATTGGACGGCTATTCTCGAATCCTGACTGTTTACACTGTTTCCACGTCGACACCACAGCGCTTGACTCGGTATCTCTACTTGGTTTTGATTCACCGTTATTGTCTTCTAAGGCGCAATCTGGATCGTTATAGCTTCATCAACACATTTTCCATTAACTTTAATGCTCCGGATCGAGTAGAGTTGGATTGCGGTTCTGGTCGGCCGCACTACCAGTTCCGTTTGCCGTAGTTTTTGTTTTTTTTTGTTTTTTAGTTCCAGACTTTGAGAGACAAAAAAAAGGAGAGAGAGAGAGACAAAAAAAAAAAAAACACAAAAAAAGGGAGAAAGAAGAAGGAAAGAAAGAGAGATAAATTTTCCTATGGTAGCTTCTACCTCCTCATCAGGGGGTATTTCCATCTCTAGTGTTATAAGCTTGTCAGTGACAACTATCTGTTGTGGAAAAGCCAATTTATTCCAATTCTTTGGGCCAACAAACTACTTAAATTCATAGATGGATCATCGGAATGCCCATCCCAATTCATTCTCGATGATAAGTGAGAGCCTACCTCAACTGTCAATCAAGATTTTGAGGTATGGCTGGAACAAGACTCCTTGGTTTGTTGTGGATCAGTGCTACTCTTACTCCACAGGTTCTCCAACGTGTTGTTGTCCTTCAAACTGCTCGAGATGTTTGGCTCTGATTGGAGAAACTTCACCTTATCCAATCTCGCTCTCGAGTTTTGCAATTGAAACACCAGTTCTAAACCCTTCACAAAGGAGGGTTATCTATCACAGAATATCTTGATAAAATGAAGAATTTGGTTGATGCTCTTGAAGTCATTGGTCAACCAGTCACTAACAATGATCCGTGCAATCAGGTACTATATGGTCTAGGTCAAGAATATGACTCGGTCTATACGTCTATTGCCAATCGTACAATACCGATCACTTTCGAAGAGTTATTTGGCCAGCTCCTAACTTTTGAGTTGCGGTTGGACTCACATGTTTCCAGCTCACCTGTGGAACCACCGACCACTGCCCTATTCACGCCTAAGGAATCTCCATCGCATGGGGGCCCTCAAGGCCGATCTTCGTTTCATGGTCGTGGGAGGGGTCGTACCTAAGGAGGCAGGCATGGCCCTTCTTCCTCTCCCTCAGGTCCACCTCAACAACAATTGCCCAAATATACCCCTCCTACCTGCCAGATATGCAACCAGGTGGGTCACTTAGCCCTTAATTATTTTCATCGCTTGCACCTGTCCTTTTAGGGACGTCAGCCTCCTAGCAAACTTCAGGCTATGGCTACCTCAAAACAACATGATGCTACCTGGTTCATGGATACCAATGCTACAAACCATGTTACTCCTTATTTAAGCAATCTCTCTTTGCACTCTGACTATGGAGGCAATGATTGCCTTGATCTTGGTAATGGTCATGACTTACCTATTTATCACACTGGCTCTTCATCCTACTTCTTTAATGGATCCACT
The DNA here is from genome assembly GCA_003013855.2 of Liriodendron chinense. Lineage (NCBI taxonomy): Eukaryota > Viridiplantae > Streptophyta > Magnoliopsida > Magnoliales > Magnoliaceae > Liriodendron > Liriodendron chinense. The sequence continues at coordinate 1,029,194 of PVNU02000100.1, read as the reverse complement.
GTTCACCTACGTGAGATGCTACATGTTCCTCACTTTTCTAAAAACCTTCTATCTGTTTCTCAGTTTACCAAGGATAATGATTGCTATTTTGTGTTTGCTTCCTCTGGTTTCTTTGTTAAGGACAACAAGTCGGGAAAGATCCTTTACCAAGTACGGAGCTCTAATGGCCTTTATCCACTTCAGCTTCCTTCGCGTGCTAGTTCCCACATTCTTCCTACTACTCTCTCTAGTATATTGGCATCCGGTTCTCTCTGGCACCATCAGTTAGGCCATCCATTATCTCAGGTTCACCAACGTCTTGCTACGATTCTTCCATTTGCTGGCTCGTCTACATGTCCTCTGATATGTTCCTCATGTCAGTTAGGGAAAAGCTCCAGACTCTGTTTTGCGACTTCAACTTCTATCTCTTCTTGTCCAATTGATCTCATTCACTTGGATGTCTGGGTTCCCACCTCCCATTCCTTTCTGACTGGTGCTAGATTTTTTGTTATTTTTTTCGATGATTTTAGTAGGTACTGTTAGTTATTTCCGCTTCAATATAAATCGCAAGTTTATGATATATTTGCATCCTTCAAGCCATTAGTTAAAAACATGCTCGGTAGGACTATTAAAACTCTCCAGATTGATTGAGGGGGTGAATATACTAGTCGTCGCTTTTGTTCTTTCCTAACAACATATGGTATCTCTCATAGGCTTTCCTGCCCTCACACACCTGAGCATAATGGGTTGGCAGAGCAGAAACACTGCCATATGGTTGAAACTGGTCTAGCCTTAATTGCTCACTCCAGTGTCCCACACCTCTTTTAGGATGATGCTTTTGGCATTGTTGTGTTTCTTATTAATCGGATGCCCACCCGCATTTTGGATAATATCTCTTCCTATAAGAAATTATTTAATGTTGTTCTAGACTATGTGGTTTTACGTAGCTTTGGGTGTGCGTGTTTTTTGTACCTTCGTCCATATCATCATACCAAACTTGTGTTTCGCACTGTGTCATCCGTATTTCTTGGGTATGGGAAGAATTACAAAGGGTATAAGTGTTTTAATCCAATTTCAAAGAAGGTTTACATGTCGTTTTTTATGAGCAATGTTATCCTTTTGTTTCTGTGGATAAGGCCACTCCAGTTGAACAAGATCCATCCTTACTCGTGACTCCTCTTGACTCTGTCCACCTTAGCAATGTCGTGACTCACTCTCCTTGCCAGTAAGCAATGGTGCCTGACATTGTTACTTCTCCAACTCTTTCTCCACATCCAGTCTCCCCTAACTCTTCCAATGATGCTATCTCACAACCATCTCCTCTATCCCCACCTGCGCCTTTTCCTCTACCCAATCTATACCACCATCTCATCCACTCGTCCAATCTCATCCTATGCAAACCAGGCCAAAGGATGGAATTTTTAAACCAAAGGCTTTTAATGCTTTCAAATATCCAATTCTCATGGCTCTTCAGGTCACGCTTGCGCCATCTGAGCCAACATGCTATACTCAGGTCGTTAAGTCCACTAATTGGCATGTGGTTATGGCTCTTGAGTTCGATGATTTGCAGAAGTAGGGTACCTGGACATTAGTTCCACATTGTGGACATAATTTAGTTGGTTGTAAATGGGTTTATAAGATTAAACGCCGGTGGTCTGATGGCTCCATTGAATGTTATAAAGCTCGCCTTGTTGCCAAAGGCATTCATCAACAACCAGGCATTGACTATGGTGAGACTTTTAGTCCTATGGTAAAAAAATACTACAATTTGTCTTGTGCTGTCTATTGCTCTACACTTTGGGTGGTCTATTCGACAACTTGATGTCCAAAATGCATTCTTACATGGTGTGCTTACAGAAGAAGTTTATATGACACAACCTCAAGGATTTGTGGATCCATCTCGTCCTAATCATGTTTGCAAATTGAACAAAGCTCAATATGGGCTCAAGTAGGCCCCCCGTGCTTGGTATCTTCATCTTACCAGCTATCTACTAGGATTGGTTTTGTGGCCTCCACTGTTGATACTTCGCTTTTTGTCAAACGGACGTCTGCAGAATTGAATTTTGTTCTCATCTATGTGGATGACATTATTATAACTGGCAATCGATCCGCTGCTCTTATTTCTCTTTTTGCCGATCTAAATCACCTTTTTACGATGACGGATTTGGGTTCTCTGCATTACTTTCTTAGCATTGAGGTCCAACACAGTTCCTCTAATATGTATTTAACACAAACGAAGTATGTTTTAGATCTTTTATACCACACTAAAATGCATGATGCGAAGCCCTTCACCTCTCCAATTGTCCTCGATTTTAAGCTCTCTAAGTATGATGGAGATCATTTACCTGACCTACATGAGTATCGCAGTGTTGTGGGGCTTCTTCAGTATGTCACTTTAACATGATCAGATATTGCCTTTGTTGTCAACCAGGTCTGCCAATTTATGCATGCTCCTCGTACCTCACACTGGATGCAGTGAAACGTATACTTTGCTTTCTTAAAGGCACCATCTCTCATGGACTTCACTTTCGCAAGAGTCCTCTCTTATTAACGGCTTACTTCGACATTGATTGGGCACCTGATGATCGTCGTTCCACATCCAGCTTTGTGATCTTTCTTGGTGGCAATTTAGTTTCCCAGAGTGCTAAGAAACAACATACAATTAATTTCACGATCCAGTACTGAATCACAATATCACTCTTTAACACTCACCACGTCTGAATTATTTTGGATATGCATGGTTCTCTGTGATCTCACTATCTTCTTAAAGCACCCTCCTATTTTATATTTTGATAATATCAGTGTTATATCTTTAGCCTTGAATCTGGTGTATCATGCCCGTACCAAGCATGTTGAAGTTGACTATCACTATGTAAGGGAAAAGGTAACTCGTGGCGATGTTCAAATTCGATTTGTTGGTATAATTGATCAGGTTGCTGACGTCTTCACCAAAGGGTTAACTTTTACCCAGTTTCGACTCTTACAAGACAAGCTTCACGTCATGGAATGACCGTTTCGCTTGTGGGGGCATGTTAACAATACTTGTACTACGCTACGACTGCCTCTGCACCAATTGCAACAGTCTCCTATTTTATCTAAACCTCTTCCACTTGCTCCGAACGATTGAATTCAATTTTCAATCTGTTACTTATCTTATCCGAAGATTTCTATATATAGAAGGAAGGACTTGTAATTTGATGTGTAATAAAAAATATAATCCTTATGTAATTTGTATGTTTTCAGTTTGATGGCTAAAATTTCAGTTTGTTTGTTCGAATTTTAAGATTGTTCTTTGAAGATTTTGTTGTGTAATGATTTAGATGAATTACTTAGAACTGGGCATGTTATGGGTAAATCTGAGTTGACCTCAGGTCCTAAGGAAAGCCCATGAAGCCCACAGGCCTACAGGCCCAGGCACAGGTCCCCTAACTCGCCCACTATGGCTAACCGCATGACGGATATGAAGCAGGAAGAGAACCAAGGACCAGAACCGATACGATGACAGATCATCCTTTACGATGGTTATTTTGGATATATCAAAGACAGACCGAACCTAAGTTGTCTATTGGCACAACCGACGAGTCCAGAGCTCGGCCTTGGCCAACACCACTAGCGGTCCAACCTAGGCCACAACCACCATAAAGGCGAGCGAAAGTCCAAGGACAGGTCTGGAGAAGATGGACACATCTCCCACCATTACCAGCGTAACCCATGCCTCCGGGAACCATGCCGCCCAACAGGCATCTCTCCCATGGTCACAGCCATGATCGTGGCCCACGACTGGCTCTTTGATGACATATATATAGAAGGGTTCACCCCTAACCCAAGGTACATACAACCTACCCTACAACTAGACTCGCTATTGCCCTCAGACTCATCTGCCTTAGGCATCAGAGGGCTAATGGCTGGACCCCAGCCACCACCTAGCTTTTTGTGTTCTGCAGGATCTCTCTCAGATACAGACAGTTGCTCTACAGGAGATCAATGGCATCCGTTCATCCAAGGTGGTCCTTCAGCCACTTTGTATGTTGTCCAAGTTTCAGCAACAACATATTGACACAGTCTGTGGGAATTGATAGTTAAGTCGTGTTCTCACCAATTCCAAGTTCACCACCACCTTCCTAGTTAGGTCTCTAAAACTTCTCATGCCCTACCATTAATGCCCGAAGGAAGAAAGAACAAGGGGAAGGCGCACATGGGGGCTGGGCCGTCCCTAGCCCTCCCAACATGAAGACGAAGGTGTTCTTGAAACACCTCTCCATTGGCTTGGATCATCCCAACACTCTGCTCAAGAGAGCAGACATCCAAGGTCTCGCAATCGCAGGGCCAGAATACCCGCCCTTGAAAACATATGGGAGGGATGACCCAGCAGATCAGATGAGTCACCTAGGAACTGAACGACATTAGGAGCCTCCTAGCTGGACTCGCTTCACCAGTTTAGCCACCTTGTCTGTTGTCCAAGTTTCAGCAACAACAGGGCGTTTATTTAGAAATCTTGTTATTACTCATGATTATGATTGAATTTTGGTTACCTAGGAAAAGCTGGAAGACTGAATGATTATTTTGAAAGATTTTGGAAAGAATCTGTGAATTCATCCATTGCACAATAATTAAGAACTCCAGTTATTATCTTTGGGTGAGCACCCTGGTGTGAGCAATAGACCCAACGATTACCTTAAGGTAAGCGTCAAAGTGTGTGCAATAAGCAAACATATGTATTTTAGCATCTCCTAAAGTTATTGGCAATTCCTCCATTTCCCCCATGTTTACCTGCATTTTCAATTATTGGCAATATCATTTTCGTATCCTCGGCCATCGAAACTTGTAACGGTACCGATAATTCAAACACGGGCTGGAATTGAATCCTGCTAGTGGAAGACTGCTATGACTGGCTTTTGTTAGGGGGAGGTTGTGGCCGAAATTGACTTCCAATTATGGCAGGTTGAATTGACTGGAAGTGACTCCCATCAGGGGGAGTTGACTAGAAAGGGTTCATGGCTGCAAGATGTTGAATTCAACGGAATGGCTCCTATTATGAGGAGTTGGCTGGAAATGGCTCCCGTTGGGGGGATTTTGCTGGAATGGACTCCCGACTACAGGAGTTTGAATGCTTGACGAGAGGTAGGAGAGAAGTTGAAGATGGGAGTAGAGGTAAGAGGAAGAGTGGAATTTGAGGGGAATGATTGATTAAAGCCCCGAGCGGCTATGCAAACACATTTTGGGCTAAGGGTGCGGCCCTACCCTAGAGAAATGTGGACATAAGGTCTTCCAACCTCTTGGGACTTCAGGCCACTTCAGCCATGGGAGAAACTGTGGGAACACCATCGGTTTCTAGCTCTAATGGTTTTAGGGCTGGTAGGGTTGCGGTTATGTCCTCTTGGGCAGCCATTGTCGTGCATGACCTAGTGCAAACTGAACCGTGAGAAGTGGTTACCAAAAATTTTCTCCGATGTCGGACAAGTTGGTCGCTTTCGGAAGCAATGGTGGTAGTCAACACTTTCACCCGTTGCCTCTTTTGCTCTCTTTTTTAAGTTGTTTCTTTATATTTTTATTTCTGATGTTTTGTACCTTCTCTCTCTCTCTCTCTCTCTTTCTCTCATTTTTCTATATGGACCAATCTTTGGCACATGCTTGGGTGATGCCTTTCGGGGTACTCTTTTCAATGACAAAATCAGAGAGGAATCCCCCATATGCCCGATAAGTTCCTACGTTGCAGGATGGTGCTTACGTTGTGATGTGCAAGTAGTGCAATAACCTAGGTCCCCTCTAGGTTATGGAAGATCCATATCTAGAACACAAGTGGACCATGCCATCTCAAGCCATGTGAAATCATGCCTAAAACATCTAAAAACACTTGGTGGGACCCACCTGAGTTTTGGATACAGCTGAAACTTGGTGTGACCCCTCATCTAAGTGGACAGACATGATGGATGATCTAGATGTCTAAACCACATCTTGGTGGGCTCTAAAAACGATCATGAAGGTTCAGTGGGTGGAAATCTACTCTCAAATGTTCTGTGATGTGGCCCACCTAAGTCATGGATTAGCCTGATTTTTAGGCCCATGGCCCACAATAGAAGGGTGCATCTCAGATGGAATGGATGTCTGTCACACATCACCGTGGGCCCACACAACTCGACCTCATGGGAAGCTCCCATGTGGTTAACCTTATACTACCATTTTTCGTATAATATTTATATGAGAAATAATACTATGAACACTCTCCACGGAGTGTGCTGCTCCTTCTGTTTTGGTGGCCGAGGGTGTGGTATTGACTCAAAATGATATATTTGACTTGAAGTCAACACTAGCCAATGAAGCTCAAAATCTACGATTAGCTAAACACCATGGAATCTCTATTAGTTGGAGAACTAGAGAAAGTCCCCAATTGAATGACTACTACAGTACTTGGTTTGCAATCGAAAATTTCAAGTAAAGATCTTAGTGAAGAAGAATGAAGGGGTTAGGCATCCTTCTTTGTCGGCGCTCACAAGTGGTCTCTACTTTGTAGGAATTTAGAATTCAGGGAGAGTTTAGGAGTTCCGGATGATCTTATTGTCTAATCGATTGCGTACAAGATCTGAAGTTGAATAGAAATCGACCATTCAACTCTGACCACCACCAAGGAGACCGCGATGAATCAACTTCAACGATGATTTGAGGAGATATTGTTTAAAAAGGGTAAGAAGTAATGTAAAGCTCAACAACAGTATGATCATAGAGACAACTTTCTCGCATCAACCTGTTGGTGGAGCCTTCAATTTGTGCATGATCAGGGGGTTCGGGTGACCGACCAGTTGGTCGGGCGACTGAAACAACCCAGAAAAGGCAGAAAGGTCTTTAGAGAATTTCAGGTGAGTTCGGGTGACTGCGATATTCATGAATTTCGGTTAAAAGCTCTCTGAACGTTTTTGGGAGGTTTTGGGCAACCGACCTAAGGCTGTTGGGTGACCGACGTTGGGATCGGGCGCCCAACCCAGCGACCAACTATGTCGGTTGTTGTTAAATAGATTACATGGTTTTATGCTATAATTGTTTGTATTTCCAGCTTACACTTATAAAAACGAGTGTGATTGGGTAATAGGGTATCAATGACGTTTCTAAATGCATTTAGGGTGAGAGAGAGAGAGAGAGATTTTGGTGAGAAAGAGCTGGGGTTTTTTCTTGGATTTGCTTTGTTGGATAATTCATCTTATATACTTCTGAATTCATAGTGATCGTTTTGTGCAGTAGTTTTTCCCTGCGAGGGTTTTTTCACATAAATCGGATTGTGTTATCTATGTGTTGATTGTGTGCTCTTGTGTGATCGTTTGATTATAAGGTTTCCCAACACAATCATAAATGAGGCGATGATTATTAAAATAAAAGACACAAAGATTGGATGAACATGGGTTTCTAATGTGTCCGGATCCCAAAAACTCAACAGGATATAAAGCATACGTCATGCACTCATGTAGGCACACGAGTGCATATCCTAGTACACATCTCAAAATGAAATGAAACTCTTAGGAAAATGAAACTCGAACTTGTGCACCAATACATCCACCGAGACCTTCATATACCAAGTAGTAACCTTTGAGACCCAATATATCACCATAGACTCGATCAGTCACCAATCCAAACCGTTGAATGCACTTAATTAGATCAGATTAAGTTAACGTACCGGCCACTTTTCATCCGGACCTTCCATCATCGCAAACCAGGCATTTAGGCTCTAATCACCTTTCACTGAGACAAGTCTCGGATACCAACTGACACCTCACTCACAATTTATTCCAGTTAGTGTGACCTAGAGGACAGTTTAGATGGCATGTTAAGCATCACAGTGAGCGTCATGGAGATTCCAACGGTAGATTTCCCCTGCCACTACTTCCGATCTTATGGCCAAGTTAAGCATCGGATTTACCTCATATTTGAGCCGTAGTCTTACCAACACTTGAAAAAGAAAACGGACGGAGCTGATTTCCTCACAAACATCCCAGTGGGGCCCACTGTACTTAGTAAAAAAAGAAAAGAAAAGAAAAACTTGAAAGGCATGTGCGGTGGTTCAACCCGACCCGACACGATTTTTTTTCTGTCCAGGGTTGGGAAATTCGACCCAAATTTAATTTTTGGGTTGACCTGACCACTTTTTTTCAGTTTAGGATTGAAAATTTTGACCTGACCTAGGCCCGACCCGGATTTTTATGGGTCAAGCTAGGGTTAAAGGTGACTCTGCCCGACCTAACCCGAATCATATAGGGGTTAAGTAGACTATTATATGTTGATTTTCTTATTAGTTAAATAATACATAGTTTTTTTTTTTTCTCACACACCCTGCTGGGAATGGTCCACATGTCTATCAATTTAATAAACATATGTACACCAATGATCACATTTTATAACATGTAGAACTAAAATATCATGAGATATTTTTTTATTTCTGGTGCTCATTTATTGGAGAACTGAAATGGTAGCTAATGATACATAAAATAAATTAATAAAATTATCTTAATAGTTATATTTATTTGATTGTTGATAGGAATTTATTGGACGTTTAAAATGAAAGGATCAAATGGTTCCATCTCAATAATTGTGTCAACAATTTAACTATTTAAGAAAATTAAATATCAAATGGTCTTGTTGATTTGATCCATTAATGGTCAAAAAATAAAAATAAAATTGATGGACATTAATTGGATGGTTTGGATGAAATATTAAATGTCAATTTCAAAAAGTTTTACGTGTAGGAGTATATGCATCTAGTTTAATCTACAAATTAGTTGATCATTAAAATGCTGGTCAACCCGACCCAACTCGGTTTAATTTGGGTTGGGTAAGGGTTGGAAAGTCCAACCGGAATTCAATTTGGGTTGAGTTACGGGTTGATGTGGAAATGACCCGACCTGAACCCAACCCGACCTGACCCATTGCCACCTTTAATGAAACCCGCATCCCCTCTCCATTTCAAAAGCTTGCAACGCATGTAGACCTGGCAAAATTCAACCCGACCCTGACCATTGCCACTTAGACCATCCTCTCTTTCCAGCTTTAAGGTACCTGGCAAAATTCAACCCGACCCGACCTGACTAGATTTTTTCCAGTTTAAGGTTGGAAAATTCAATTTTTGGGTTGACCCGACCCGACCTGGATTTTTATGGGTCGGGTTAGGGTTAAAGGTGACCTGACCCGACCCGAATCATATAGGGGTTAAGTAGACAATTATATATTGATTTTCTTATTAGTTAAATAATACACAATTTTTTTTCTCACACACCCTCCTAGGAACGGTCCCCATGTCTGTCAATTTAATAAACATGTGTACACCAATGATCACATTTTATGACATGTAGAACTAAAATATCATGAGATTTTTATTTTATTTTTGGTGCTCATTTATTGGAGAACTGAAATGGTAGCTAATGGTCCGTAAAATAATTTAATAAAATTATCTTAATGGTTATTGTTATGGGTTAATCTGGAATAACCCCAAAACTACATGGTCAAAGGCAATGCACGACCACACACTGACATCTCTATGTTCACGCCCGATCGCTAAAGCGCTCGGTTGATAGTCAGGCTCGATGAGTAGCTCGGCATTTTGTTAGACTTGAGCGGTTGGCTCTCTCTAATTTCCGAACGATCATCACCATTGAGCATTCGTCATAACATCACATCTGACCGAGCATTGTCTCCTGAATGCTCTTCGTCGAACATTCAAGACTCGGTTAACGTATTCCGCAAGTCATGGGATTTGGCTTCCTGGAATTATTATGAGAGATATCTGCACTGCGCAGATATTCTCGCCTGTCTTTTCGAGGCAATCACGTATCTAGCCATAATCGTGACACATCCTGCATAAGAGATCAAATCTCGACAAAATCAGAATCCTAGTCAAATACGGCAAGGATATACATTATAAAAAGACCCTCCGTGCTACGAATAAAGGTACAATATACCAAAATACATACATCCCTTTAATGATTCTCCCTAGCATCACTAACTTAAACATCAGAGGGCCATCAACCGGCACCACTGGCTACCATCCTAACCCTTGCTGGTGTTTGCAGGTCCTATCGATCCAAGCTTTTCATCTTTTATCATTAATCAGACGGCTAAGATTCAAGTTGGTCCCTGATCAACATCTGGTGACGTGATTTAGTGTCAACAGATTAGCACCCGACTTGAAAGATATCTTTGTTCTTGTTCTCGAAATCACTTCGAGAAGATCCAACCATGCTACCAAAGAAGAAGCATGGGTCGAAAACCACCGCCCAGACGGGATTTGTTCAGAGAAATGGAAACGCAAGCACCGCCCAAACTCAGGCTTCTACAGCACATACTCACTCACGTACGATGCAGGAGAGCCACAACAAAGAGGGGGTAAAACCGCTCTCCCTCTGCCTCCACCACGTCTGGCAGCAGAAGATCCCACACGGAGAAATATTGTGGAAGCCAACATCCAATACATCCAAACGGAGATGCTGCATTTCGTTGATATCGCAGATCTACTCGAATGTCGCCTGCCACCCTTACCCGCTCCGCAGCAGGGAGAAGCATCCTACCAAAATCGACGAAATAGTCGCGCTCCGTCCGTTCTACAAGCCCAACCACCCGCGGATCTTGTCTCGCCAGCAGCGGCCCAAGGTCGTAAGCAAACTAATAATGCGGGGGGAAGACTCCCAGTTGGTGACCCGCATCATTCATTAGATGCTCAACACCAGAGCAATACACGTTATAATCTACTAGGCGGGGGCGATCACGCACCTCCAGAACCAACAAAAGTTTCTAGCACCAGTTGCGCCCCAGATTGGGAGAAAGAATTAGAAGATTTGAAGAATAAGTTCGTTGCGATGGAATAGCAACGCGCTTTTGATGTACCAGCATCATTGCAGGCGATGATAGACCAGATCGAATCACCTTTCACGAACAATATTATGCAGCACCCCGTCCTAAAAAATTTTGGGTAGCCAACAACATCCCATCCTACAACGGATTCGGAGACCCATTGAGCACTTCGAGGTTTTCAAAGCCTATATGCAGTTGGAAGGGGTCAGTCAAGGAATCATGTGCATGGCCTTTTCCCTCACTCTGAAAGATGCGGCCCTTACTTGGTACCGCAACCTGAAGCCAAATTCCATCAACTCTTTTTCGCAGTCGTGCACCCTATTCGAATAGCAGTTCATCGGAAGCCGCAAGATGAAGAAAACTACTGCCCATCTAGCCACCATGAAGAAGAAAAGTGACGAATCTCTCAAAGATTTTCTCATCCGATTTACATCCAAGGCGATCCAGGTCGAGGGCTACACTGATGAAGCAGGCCTCCCAGCGCTTCTTAACAGAGTTCGTAACAAGGAGTTCCGATGGGCCTTAGACAAAACGATTTGAAAAACGATGGCCGAGTTTCATGCAAAGGCTCAAAAGTATATAAACGCAGATGAGTTAGCAAAGGTCAGACGAGAATTGGAGGTCGGGCCAGGCGAGAAAAAGAAAAGGCATGAGGAACGAAAGAAAAGGGATGACCGAAGGGATCCGTCCCCCAGAAGAGGTCCTCCCGAAGGGTGGTAGTCAAAGTACACCCCGCTCAACACCACAACTGAAAGGGTCCTGATGCACATCAAGGACAAAAAATACACCACTTGGTCACCCAAACTGAAGGCAAACTCCAATATGCGAGACAAACGGAAATTCTGCGAATTTCATCGTGACCACGGTCACCAGGGACTGCATTTCTCTCAAAGATGAGATTGAATCCCTTATCCGTCGAGGGCATCTTAAGTCCTACGTAGAACAAAGCGATCAGTCTTCCAGAAAGCGCGATCGGTCTCCAAGGCAAGCAGATCGTCGATGAGAGGAATCAACATGGCCATAACAAGGCCGTCAGGAAGGAAGGACACAGCCAGAGCTCTCCGAGCCCGCAGGAGAAATTCATACTATCTTTAGTGGGCCTGAAGGAGGAGGAGACTCCAACAACGCCAAGAAAGCTCATACCAAAAAGGTTTATGAGGCACTCCACACCGAAAGAATGATAAAGAAGCCTGAATGGAAGTGACAACCAATCACTTTTTAGGAAGAAGATGGCAAGGGAATTCAATGCCCTCATGATGATGCGGCCGTCATGACACTGCAATTTCCAATTACAAGACTCACAAGATCATGCTGGACATAGGAAGCTCATCAAATGTCCTGTACACCTCAGCTTTCAACGCTATGAATATCCCCAGAAATCGTTTAAAATTGGTCCAGGCCACATTGATAGGATTCGACAGCGAAAGAGTTGAACCAAAGGGGTGCATCGATCTCCCAGTAATTTTCGGAGAGGCCCCCAACAGAATTAACATAATGATCAACTTCTTAATCGTGAATCGGCCTTCAACTTACAATGTCATTCTAGGCCGACCATCCATGATAGAGCTCAGAGCCTCCATCTCCCCACTCTACTTGTGCATAAAATTCCCTACCCCAGAGGGCGTCGGGGTGGTCAGAGGCAGCCAGACAGTCGGAAGGGCATGTTATGAGACGATACTTTGAAAAGAAAAGGGGAAACCAGTAAGCCCCATCATAATGACAACATCTCAGGATAGGAAGACCTCGGGTCAAAGAATACTAACTCAAGACCCCTACGGAAGTGACCCTAAAGGCGGCTCGCCTATAGAAAATCTGATTCCAATATCGTTGTCAACCGACGACCCTTTGAAGCAAGTCTGGATCAGGTTAAAGCTCGATGTAGGAGCCCAGGCTCGTTTCTCTCAATTCCTGATTGAACATCAGGACGTCTTCGCCTGGTCACATGCGGATATGCCCGATATTGATCTGAACACCGCTGTCCACAGGTTACAAGTGGACCCAAAATTTAAACCAGTTCACCAAAGGCGTCGTGCAGTCAATTAGGAGAGGCAAGAAACCGCAAAGGAAGAAGTGAATAAACTTCTAAAACCAGGGTTCATCATAGAAGCAGTGTACTTGGATTGAGTAGCGAATGTAGTACTTGTAAAAAAATCAAACGACAAGTGGAGAATGTGCATTGACTACACCGATCTAAACAAGGTGTGTCCAAAAGACAGTTTTTTTACCCCTAGAATCGACCAATTGGTTGACACCACGGCAGGACATGCACTCCTCAGCTTTATAGATGCATACTCAGGCTACAATCAAATCACTATGCACCCGCCCGATATGGAAAAAAAAATATCCTTTATCATTGATCGAGGGCTGTATTGTTACAAAGTGATGTCTTTCGGTTTGAAGAATGCGGGTGCCACATACCAGCGTCTTGTTAACAATGGAGGCTTACGTCGATGACATGCTGGTAAAGAGTCTATAAGAAGAAGATCATCTAATAAATCTCCTAGAGACTTTTTAGATCCTAAGAAAACACATAATGAATCTAAACCCGGCTAAATGTGCCTTCGGAGTTTCCTCAGGAAAATTCCTTAGCTTCATGGTCCGGAGGAGAGGGATAGAAGCTAACCTCGAAAAAATAAAAGACATCCTCGACATGAAGGCACCAAAGTCTCTTCGTGATATTTAGCGAGTCGCCTCACTCAACAGGTTCATCTCACGGGTAAGTGACAAGTGTCTGCCATTCTTCAAATTACTCAAAGGGTCAGCAAAAACAATGCAATGGACAGAAGAGTACGAGAAGGCATTCGGTCGACTTAAGGAATACATAAACAGTCCCCTTATATTGTCAAAACCCATTCATAGTGAGACACTGATTCTATATCTCACCACCTCACTAACAGCTGTGAGCTCCGCTCTCGTTAGAGAGGATGACAAAATTCAAAAACTGGTCTACTACATCAGTAGGGCAATGGTCAAATGCAGAGACCCGTTACCCGACCATTGAGAAGCTTGCGTTAGCACTGATCACTTCCGCAAGAAGGTTAAGGCCTTATTTCCAGGCTCACAGAATCATGGTCCCTACGGATCAACCATTAAGGCAAGTCTTACAAAATCCGGGGATGTCAGGAAAACTGGCCAAGTGGGCCATCGAATTAAGCGAGCATGACATACAGTTATGTCCTCGGACATCGATTAAGGACCAAGCAGCTGTCGACTTCATCACCGAATTCACCCACTCGGCAGCCCTTGAAATTACCAAACCTATCGTCCAGCCGACCCCAACTATCGACCAGCCACTATGGACCTTTTATGTTGATGGGTCGGCATCCTCCCAAGGAAGAGGGGCTGAGATCATTTTGATATCCCCTGACGGTTCCAAGCTCGAGTACGCACTTCGCTTTGATTTCTCTGCATCCAATAACAGAGCTGAATATGAACACTCCTCACTGGACTTCGAATGACCAAATCCATAGGAGCTCTCAATCTGAAAATCCACAATGACTCTCAGCTCATGGTTAATCAAATATGTGATGAATACGAAGCAAAATACGAAAAGATGATGTTATATATGTAGAGAGAGTTCATGCCCTTTTGAAAGAATTTGAAAAGTACGGACTTCTGCAGATCCCGAGGGAACAAAACCTAATGGCTAACACGCTCACCTGATTGGGTTCATCCTCGGAGAATGACATCAGTCGAACCATCCCGGTTGATCACCTTCCCGAACCGAGCATCACCGAACCGAGCATCACTCGAAAATACACTATGGGTATGCTCCCGATCAACCAACCCTCCTACTGGATAGATCCAATCGTTTGATACCTCAAAGATGGGCAGCTCCCGGAAGACAAGAAAGTAACAAGGAAATTTAAATTTTGTGCCCCGAAGCAATTTTTGGAAGACGGGGTCCTATATAGAAGAGGATCTTTGCTCCCACACCTACGGTGCATTCAGCCAGAAGAAGCCGATTACACCCTGAAAGAGAGTCACGAGAGAATATGCGGAAACCACCTCGTTGGTTGGTCAATGGCATACAAGGCAATTCGCCAAGGATATTTTTGGCCAACAATGAATGTCGATGCGAAAAAATATTCCAAAGCTTGTGACAAATACCAGCAACTCGCTAAGATCCCCCGGAAAGCTCCAGAAGGTCTGACACCAATGACAGGCCCTTGGACGTTTGTACAATGGGGAATAAACATCATCGGCCCCCTCCCAAGGGGAAAGGGTCAGATCAGGTTCGCCATTGTTGCGGTAGACTACTTCACCAAATGGGTTGAGGCCAAGCCACTAGCATCCATCACTGATCAGCAAATAAAGAAATTCATCTTAGAATCCATCATCTATAGATTTGGGATCCCCCATACCATAATTATAGATAACGGTCGGCAATTTGACAGCAAGAAGGTCAAGGAACTTTGTGAGGAATTAAAAATTCAACACTTACTAACTGCCCCGTATCATCCCCAAGCAAATGGCTAGGTCGAGGCCATTAACAAGATCATCAAGCACCACTTGAAGACAAAACTGGAAGAACATAAGGGTGATTGGCTATAATACTTACCCGAGGTATTGTGGGCATATCGGACCACTGCTTAAACTTCAACTGGGGAAACCCCTTTCTCGCTAACCTTAGGAGCTGAAGCAATGGTCCCCGTGGAGATTGATATGCCATCATACTAAGCGACTCATTACAATTTAAAGATGAACGAAAGTGCCATGACTTTTCAACTCGATCTACTTGAAGAATGGAGGGATGACCGCAACTCCAACTCATGAAGTATAATCAGCATAAGGTTGCTCGGTACTACAACTCACGCGTCAAGCATTGACCCCTTCGTGTGGGAGACCTCGTTCTAAGAAGGAGAATCCCGAATAGTGTTAGGGACCCGGGCTCTCAAGTATTCAACCCTGATTGGGAAGGCCCATATAAGATCACAAAGATGATAAAGCCTGAGACTTACAACTTGGAGAACATGGAAGGGAGAGCACTCCGCTGACCATGGAATGCGATAAATTTACACAAGTACTACCAGTAGGAGACCCAAAATTGGGAATTATGTAATAAAGCTTTTTTTTTTCAGATCTAAGGATTAATAAATGTCAGTGATTTCACTCGTGCGACTCTACTTATGCTTATTCGGTGGCCAATGCTGCCTGAACATTAAATGTTCGCCTATGTGACCGTACATATACCGATTTAGTTGGTAGCGCATGCTACCCAAGTGAGGGACAAAGCCGATCAGAGCGTCCCCTAACTAAACTTTAACAAACACATATGATATCGAGAAAATTTTGATTACGCACTACAATATCCAAAAAGTTTATAAATTACAGATATAAAAAGAAATTATTATTAATCGACCTCGCAAAGGTCAGTGATTATGGGAGGATCAACAATAGCGGCATTGGCAGCAAGAACAGGGGTAGGAGGCATTTGAGTGGTCAGCTCGGGAGGCCGTTGAGCAGTTGGCTCTAGAGCATCAGGAATTTGACCCCTGCTGGAAATCTCAAACTCCCCCCTCATCAACGGCCTTAATTATAGCCGAGACCTGATCTTCTCAAGTGAACTTCATCTCCACATCCTGAAATTTAGATAAGTCAAGATTGGGATGTAGCTGCTCGATCACCTTCAGCGTTCGGTCCCTACCATTCTGATAGTCTTGGAACCTCTCCATAAAATAATCCCATGAGGTCTAAAAGGCCTCGACAGCCTGAACCCATGCCTCCTGAATACTCAACCCCAAGGCATCACTCTCTGCCCTCTCTGCCTCCAACGTCGAAGTTACCTCCACCAGCAAGCATTCGGACGTTGCCTTCTCCTCTTTCCTCTCCACCTTCTCCTTCTTCAAATCTTCCTCCGCTGCCTTTACCCGCGACTGGGCCTGGAGAAATTTCGTCTCCAACCCCTCATACCACGCCTGATAACGTTGGGCGGTTTTGATGGTGCTGTCGAGATTCTTCTCCAAATCTCGAACCCGAGCCTCTCGAGACTCTCTCAGCACCTCTCTCTCTCTCTCTCTCAAACTGACCTCGGCTGCCCCCAGTTTCTTTTCAGCCACCGCTAGTTAAGCGGCGTTTTTGGTGAGGATCTCCCGGGCCTCATAAATGTCATTTCGAGTCTTCAGTGCCCCGTCCAGACCCTACACTATCCTCATCACCCATCGCTACATAGCATCCTCGGGAGATGATCGGTCCACAGGATCCATGATACCAGACCCGACCTTCTCAAAAAGATAGGAGCAGATCCAGAATAAATGGTCTGACACCACGTAAGGCTCCGTACCATCAGGGGTAGGAGCAATTAGAAGCGAGCCCCGCTGAGAGGACTCACCAGGAGTCCGCACTTTGGAAGAGGGGATGAGGGTGTCTGGCATGACCACAATCAGGACAACCGAGGGTTACCCGGCATTGGACGGGATAGACGGAGGACGGCGTACCGACGCAGGAGGAGGAGAGGCTAAGTTCCCTGAGGCCTCCACCCTCTGAGGGGCCTCGACCGCTGGAGGCACGAGCCTGGGTTGGGAGACTGCGGCCGAAGAAGAAGGCCATGCTGGAGTAGCGGCAGAAGAGGACTCCCCCTTTTCTTTTCTTTGGGACCCACCATTCAGACTCAAGAGAGCCTTCACCTAGGAAAGGTCCGAAGGATCTATTCCTATAAAGAAAAGAGAAATCAGTGACATCAAAGAAAATTAAACGAGACTGCAACTGTGAGCAATAATCTAGTACAATTACCAGGGGGTAAGGGAAAAGTCTCACTCTGAAGAGTGGTGAGGTATGACGTAGATACTTCACATCCCGAGCTCCATTAGACGCCCTCCTTGCTGCCACTATCCTCTCATTGAGGCCCCCCCTCAAATGGGACCTAACCGTTGCCTTCCCCATACTGAATGCCCGAGGAACATGAAACCCGGAGTCTACTTTCGGGCAAGACCAGTTTCCAGACACAAAGAACCATCGATCTCGACGGTCCTTGTTCGATGATGGGTTCCCAAGGATAAAATCCTCCCCATGGAGGAACGTTATATAATACTATCCGGAGACCTCGTCCTATCCCCGCAAGTTATATAATCTTTGAAATTCCCCAGGGGTTAGTTCTCCACTCCTTACCTCCTTCCAGAGGATGAACGCATCAAAGACTACATGCCACCCGTTCGACATCAATTGTCCGGGGGGAATATTGTATCTATTCAGGACCCCGATGACATATGGAAGAAATGGTAGACAAAACCCTAGAGGGAACATGAAGTCGTAAACTCTCACTTCTCCCATTCATGGGTTATCAGTCGTCTCCTCTGACCCTGGAAGCCAAAAAATGACATCCTCCGGAACACTGAAATCTCGTCGAATGCGGTCCAGCTCCGCCATTGTAAGAGTAGAGGGATAGTCCTTAGGCGTAAGTTTATTCAAAGAAGAAGAGGCCTGCCCTTTCCCCTTTCTTCGGCGGAGGCCATTCGAAGATGAAGATTCGGGATGATTCTCCTCAATGGACACAAGAGCAGAACTTGAAGAAGACGACATGATGGAGGAAGAAAAACTTACAGATAATAGAAGGAAATGAAGGAAGGAGGAGCAAATGGAGCTTCGCAATTAGGGTTTTGAAAGAAAGCGTAGCGGTGAAGAAAAACCCCGATTGAGATATATATACATAATCATCACTCCTCCAACACGTGTCGTCTTCCCATTCAGTTTCAAAATCGAAAAGGTGCACTTCATTAATGGGGGACACGCGTTAGCAACACATTCCTCTGAAAATAGCAAACGGCATGTCGCATTAATGATCTGATGCTTCATAGGGAGAGAGACATACGTTACTCGTATTTTCCCCATTTTTTGTACAGCGACAACTTTTTTATAAACGTGCCTCGACGGTTAAGCATTTATTTGAAAATGTTGTGGTCGGTCGTTTATAAATATATAGCACGAACGGGGCAGTCGGTCGAGAAAGTCAATACGACTTATCTCATTCATCATTCGGAGCTCGGTCATCGATCCCCTAAACAGGACGTCCAATACGATCAGTCGGGAATTCATAAATTGCGCTCGGTCGAGATTCGTATTAAAGGAAATATTTTATTTCATATGTAAAGTTCTATTACAAAGGATCCCCATAGGGTAAGTTACATTACAGAAGATTCAAAAGAATAACCATCTTTCAAAGAACTTGAAGACTAACTGAAATTATCCCAAGATACTGGAAGAGCAAAAGAGGAAAAAAGAAGACCTAAAGAGGGAAAAAGAAGACTGACGTTGTCATTCTCAACCATGTCTTCATCTTCTTGCCTGACACCTCTTTCAGCGTCGCTTTCATTCCCGCTTTATCATCCGTAGACCAATCTGTGGCAGAGATAGGAAAAGACAAAGACCCTTCTGATGCAAGAGTTTCCACACCAGAGGCGAATATCAGCCAAGCGTGGACACCATGTTATGAGTCAACGGCTTCCATCCTCTTGATGTTGGTCCTCCCGCAAAGGGAAGATTTCTGTGAAGCATGGAACATGCATCATTACTCGAAGATTTCCATGCATACAGCCATACTCCGTGTTTACTAATCACAACCAAGACATTGACCTAAATACAAATCTCGCTAAGGATCAAGGAATCACCATTGTTCTGGAATTCAGGGGAAATATGATTGTGTAGAGGGAGCTCATGGCTACCTCTCGAGAAGCTTGGGCCAGGAAGACAGCCAAGGGTACCTTTTTATAAAATTCTCGTGACTGTTTCGTCTTCCAAGGCTTCTACACGTCAGTACCCGGTTAATCGCTATGCTTCGTTTCCTGAACATAATAAATGCAGAGAGAAAAACAAGGACATCGCCTTAACTCATCTTGAAGAACACCCTACCACACAGTGTACTACCAATTTTTGAAGATAGCCAGAAAATCGAGAATTAGCTCGTTTTGCCTTCTTGCTCTCAAATTAATTAAAATTGGACTTGAGAGCAGGGGGCTGACTGTTATGGGTTAATCTGGAATAACCCCAAAACTGCACGGTCAAAGGCAATGCACGACCACATACTGACATTCTCTATGTTCTTGCCTGATTGCTAAAGCGCTCGATTGACAGTCAGACCAGATGAGTAGCTCGGCAGTTTATTAGACTTGAGCGGTCGGCTCTCTTTGATTCCCGAACAATCGTCACCACTAAGCGTTCGTTATAACATCACATCAGACTGAGCAGTGTCTCCAGAATGCTCTTCGCCGAACATTCGAGACTCGATTAACGTATTCCGCGAGTCATGAGATTTGGCTTCCTGAAATTATTATGAGAGATATCCGCACTGTTCAGATATTTTCGCCTGTCTCGTCGAGGCAATAACGTATCTAGCTGATAAGTACCTAATATTGCATAATTAATCCTAGATATTTAGAGTATTATCATTGTTTTTCCAGTTAATTATCCCTCATTAGGCGAATTTTCAATTCAGGTGATCAAGAGAGGTTGGACAAGATCCGAGCCAATCAGGGTGCTTTAGGACCTAAAGGTGATCAATGTCAAGTGGGTGGTAATCCTAAGGAAAATCGGATCGTAAAAATCAAAGGATGGATCATATTCTATGGTGGACCACATCACAGCTGTTCATCGGAAGTCCAGGATGTGCATTTTTTATGGTAGCGATTTGGAGATCACATGAGTTTGAACGGTCAAGATTGAATGTCCACATGTGGGACGAACCATGCCAATGTTAGTGCACTTTTCTGTGGCATACTAGTGCACCTTGTTTGTCAATCACTTAGGTCAGTGAGTCTAGTGTCGGTTGAGCTTAATGAAGACGAAGACCAAAGACTCAAGATGGACCGGCTGCATCAAGAAAGAAGAAACAGGTAAAAGTTATGCTTTGGTGTGCCTTGCCTTGACCAAAACCTAACCCATAACCTCTTAGATGACTTGGACCAACTAGGTATACCCTTAGTCATCATCAGTAGTCATAGAACTCCATGAAAAACATGATAAGTTAGACTAATTAAAGAGGTGGAAGCTGCTGTAATCAAAACAGCTCAAACAGCAGTTTCTGATTGATCTCCAATCAATCAGACATTAGCTCCGATAGGACTCCGATCCATCGGACAGAAGCTCCGATCAATCGGAAATTTTTCCAGCAACTTTGAAAACCCACTGGACATATTTTCGATCAATCGGACAGTCTTCCGATCCATCGGAAGGGGTCAGTTCGATCGATCGGACCTTTCTCCGATCAATCGGAATATCCTCCAGAGAATTCTTTGGACTGAATCGGAATATCCTCCAGAGAATTCTCTGGACTGAATTCCGATCAATCGGACATGTCTCCGATCAATTGGACCTCTTTCCGATCAATCGGAGATATGCGAATCTGCCTGTTTTTTTACCGTTGGAAGAAAATCTATTTAAGATGGGGGATTTGTTTTTGAGCTAAGTGAGGGGATTTTGAGGAGATAGGAGCCACCATTGTTGAAGATCATTAAGAGTCCTATTCCTAACCCAAACAAGTGATCTTCCTTGTGATTCATCACAAGTATGGAGTATTCAAAGCTCAAGAAGAAGACGCACTTGTCTCTCTTTTGATCTCTAGAGATTGGATTTATCTTGATTGTCATATTCCTATCCAATACTCTATGATGAGATCGTTGTAAGTGAGACTCTCTAGGTAATCCATTCCCATGAGTTGTAGAGATCTCAAACCTACCCTCCCTAGCACCTTGGGCATCTCCAATGGAGCATCACATGCAAGGTAGCTGATCTTGGAACTGAAGCCTTGGCAAAGCAACGGCGTCAAAGATCGAGGGAGCACAAGGGGAGCTAATTCAAGCACGGGAGAGCGAGAAAAAGCAACCCAAAGCGGCGCTACAAAGGGGCTCAATCCGACAAGTAAGGTTGTCTTGTTAGGAGTCCATCCACTCAATTCCCTGTGGGAGTTGAGTGTAGAGTTTGTTTGACAAACTCGAACTAGGGTCGTTAGCCAATCCTTGGCCTATTAGTTGGGCCTAAAATCTAGGGACGTTAGCCGTTCCTTGGCTCGTTAGTCGGCCTAAACAAAGTCTCTAAGGGGGAGCACCAACACGGGTGCAAATGTGTAGGTTGGGAGGAACCTATAAACTCCTCGGTTGGGTGGATCCGATTTAAAACACCTTGGTTGGGAGGAATCAGATTTAAACTCCCTAGTGAATGCCGGTGTGCTCAAAGGGGTTGAGTACTTGAACCGGGAGTGGAGTAGATAAGTAGTCGAACCACTATACATGCTTGTGTTTGTGATTGAATTGAGCACATTTCTCTTTATGCATTGCGTTTAACTTGTTAATTATGAATGCTTGATAGGAATGTATACTAGGCACTTGATAGGCACATCCACACTCACAAGATGTACTCTCACTACCTCATGTTGACTTGAGCTTTTCTTGATCCATCCTCTATAGTCCACATGAGCTGTTTAGACTAGGTTGCTGATTGCGCTTATCATTTGCTAGTCTCTTGATTGGACCCACTTAGGCTTGGAAGCCGAAGTGTTAATCGCTTAAGTAGTTTAATTTGTTGAATTGTTTAAGTAGGCGAAAAGAGTTTTAAAAAGGTCCTAATCACCCCCTCCTATAGGTTTAGCCATAATTCTAGTTGCTCTTTAAGCTTCTGCACGCGTATGCGTAGGGTGTCGTGGTAGGCTACCCGACGTACTTTCAGCCAAGCCATCCATTAAGGTGGACCCCACCTTCTCCAGCACACGTGCTGGCCCAAAAACCAATCCACCATCCAGTGGACCCCATCTCCTCATCCATTTCAGCTGGAGCTCGTCCGTCTATGGTGGACCCCACCTCACACCAGCATCAGCAACAAAAACCTCTCTAATAACAGCTGCTGGCAAATCCCAGCCGTCCAAATGTGGCCCACGTTCATCTCAGCACTCATGTTGATCTAACGATCAGCAAGTGAACCACCTTCAAGGCTGGCCGTCCAGATCTTCAACTCCCAGCCTTTCTTCATCACATCAATGGTTAGCCCAAAGCTCCAGCATCTAACCATCTCAATGGTCACCATCTTCATCTCTACCGTCCAGCAGTAGATCCCCACAGTTGATGCTGATCCAGGCCACGGTCTTCAACCCTTCATCATCCAACAGTGGTGAACATCATCATGCCCACATGTACAACAGCTGAAGATCTCCACCAACCATTCATCTCGGCTGGCCTCTATCATCAACGATCAACTTCACTTGTGCCCATGGAGGACTCCGCCATCGTCCACCTTAACCAATTGATGGAAACTCATCTCATCTTTAGTCGTCCAACAAACTGAACTCTGGCACCCATATTGTTATGGACCCCATCTTCAATGGACGGTTCTGATTGTCCAAATTCTCCATGTGGACCCAATCAACTCCAACTCATGTGGACCCAGTTAACTCACATAGTTACCTTCCATCCTTGGGCCAAGCAAATGCTCTCTCCATCCTCTTCCATCCATGAGCTCCAAACCAAAAAGAAAAGTTTTCTTTGGGCATTCCAAGCCTAACTCCTAACCCAAACTTAAAAAGTAAAACTATTGGCTTGGAAGTGCCACCTCATCATCCAAGCCTAACTCCAAGCCTAAACCTAAATAACTTTTGCTTAGAGTGCTACCTAGGCTTGGAGCTTCTCATGAGGCTATAAAAGGAGCTCCTCTCCCTCTCATTTTCATCATCCATAAAATCCCATTCTCTACAACTCCTCTCTTCTCTTCTTTAGTTTTCTTTCTTTCTTTTGTAGTGTAGAGTAGTTTTTCCTTTTGTAGAAGTTTAGTCTTCCATTGTAGCATGGTTAGTTAAACCTCTAGCTAAGGCTAGGGGTAAAGCCTTTGAAGAAATTTGAAAGCTTTGGTTCTTTTGTTCAACAATTGTGCTTGAATGTTGGAGTTATCTTTGCTTGATTGGTTTGGTTATCCACCTCGGCAGACGCTATTGTTGTGTAAGCCCCTTGATCCATCGTCGACTCCGGGCACATTGGATGCTTGGGATCCCTTGCACACCAATTAGCTAGTTCATGATCGATAAGGTCGCTTGATCCATTGTTGACTCCGAGCACGTTTGATGCTTTGGATTCCCTATGGTTATCGAGTTAGTGCTGGTAAAGTCATCGATCTGTAAAATCCCTTGATCCATTGTAGACTCCGGGCACATTGGATGCTTTGGATTCCCTACGATCGATAGACGAGATCTTAACGGTTGGATCGGTCAATCAAAGCCTCCTATCTTGTAAGTATGCATTTGATCGTATGAATTGTGATCTTATCGGTTGACTTGTTGGCAAGGTTATTGATCTCTACAATTCTTTGATCCATTGTTGACTCCGGGCACAGTGGATGCTTGGAATTCCTTGCGATCGACTAATGAGTGCTTCTTGGTCAAATCAATCGGTTTAGATCACCATCTTTTATTAAATATGCAAGTGGTTTAATAGCTTTATCTTCCGATTGGAATGGATCTTTATTCAATTCCAATTGAGTTATAGTTGGACTAATGAATCAAACTTTGTGGACAAATCAAAAGGTGGATCCCTAATGCCTTAGCCTCTTTTCTATTTTTATCTTTCATTACACACAACTTGCTCCACTCTCGTGGATAATTCAGATTACATCTCTCCCACCTAAACTAATACATCCAAGTGTTTGTAACCTCGATCCCTGTGGATCGACCTCAGTCTTACCGAGTATTTTACTACTTCGCTACCTGCACTTGGGTGTGCAATCTTCGGATTGTAGCATTAGCCATGATCGTGACCCATCTAGCGTAAGAGATCAAATCTTGACAGAATCAGAATCCTAGTCAAATCGGCAATGATATACATTAGAAAAAGACCCTCCGTTCTACGAATAAATGTACGATATATCAAAATACATACATCCCTTCAACGATTCTCCCTAGCATCACTAACTTAAGCATCGGAGGGCCATCAGCTGGCACCCCCAGTGGCCATCCTAACCCTTGCTGGTGTTTGCAGGTCCTATCGATCCAAGATTTTCATCTTCTATCATTAATCAGATGACTAAGATTCAAGTTGGTCCCTGATCAACATCTGGTGACGTGATTTAATGTCAACAGTTATATTTATTTGATTGTTAATAGAAATTTATATAGGCACTTATGTGCCTATTAAACATAAATGGCTTGGTTTTCAATTGAATGCTAGTGTTATATGCATATAGTTTAATCTACAAATTAGTTAGTTGATCATTAAAATGTGGGTCAAGCCGACTCGACCCGACCCGACCCATTGCCACCTCTAAACGCATGTGCAATGGAGTGAAACCAGCCTTTGCACGTCGTCCATAAACCAAATAGTCTCTCCCGCTTCGTCAGTGAGTTGGTGTTTTCAGTTGAGAAGCGTAACGTGGTATATGTTGCTATAGAGTCAGGCTCCACCTTCCATCCAGGCTGTTCATCAGCTTAGGACCCACCATGATCCCCCAAGGACCAAAAACATCCAAAGAAGTTGGATTTGTATGCTGCAAACCCCAGTTTTCTCGGCATTAGGCAATAAACAATTGAAACCCTCAAGTGCGGAACCCACCAAATAAACGTCCCTAAACCTTTGATTTTATCAATCTGCAAGCTCCGGAGACTTCATCAGGACCGTCCATAAGCGTCAGAACAAAGAAACAACCAACGGATGCGAACCTGCCTTTGTTGTTGGCCTTCTTCTCCACTAAGAAACCTCTACAGTTAAATCTTGTTTAGTCGAAGATCCCAGATCAAATTCATTCATCATGAGGCCCACCTGATCACTGAAAGATCACTGGTTTTAATCAGATCCGACCTAGCATTTAGATCAGTAAACCATACGTAACAACTACGATAACAAATGCGAAAACCCCTCACCGTAACTCGATTCGAAAAACGTTTGCAATCCCCTTGTGTAACTATGACTCCAGAAGCATCAGCATTATAAAACTCTCATTTGGGATGCGAGAAGAAGGAAAAAAAACTAAGTGAGAAAGAGAGTAGAATTCGAGAGAAAGATACGAGGGAGAGTCAGTCTGCTGAGTTATCGACTCATTGAGTTGCTGCACCTTCTTCCAACGTAGCTTACTGTACATGAAGGAAGATAGGAAGAGAGCAGAGAGAAAGAAAATGGTAAGAGAAAAGAAGATTTGATCGAGAGAGGGGAAAAAACCACTTGACTCGCCGTCGAGTTGAACTAAGTAATCTGAGACTAGACATTTGCTAGGCGTTTTCTGGAAGGCGGGAATCAGTAGAGAAACAAGAGAAGAAAGAAGAAAGAGAAGAAAAGAAAGAAAGAAGAAAGGATAAGAGAAGAAGAGGAAGGAAAGAAGATGAATCGATGACTAAGTCAAATTACTGAGTCGAATTGCTGATTATACAAGTTCGAGTCGATTCCCAGGTCTAAGTTAAGCCCCTATGTGCCATTCAATAGGCAAGCCGCCTTCCCTATACTTTGATTCGAAATTAAACCCTAGAGGTTGTTTTCTAATAGGTAAGCCACCCTCCCTATACTTTGATTCAAAATTAAACCATAGAGGTTGTTTTCTACACCGCGACGCACTAAGTCAACTCAATGAGTCAAGGTGCTGGTTAGTTGTATTTTGGGTTGAGGAGATAAAAAAATCCCTAGATTGGTGACGTGTAATTAGTATGTATGTTTCATGTTGAAAACCTCTACTGATTTGTGTAAAAAAAACTTATCGAATCGCATAACGTATAGTTGAGTTGAACTGTGTATAACTAGAACTGAACCCGGATCATGCACATGTATTTTCAGCGATAGATCAGACCCTTGGACACTTATTCAGGTGGATGAATCTTCCCTATTTTTGTTAATTCTAAGTTTATGTAAATATGTGTTGCATAGTCTTTCTTTCTTTCTTTCTTTCTTTCTTTTTTTACATGTAATGAATTGATCATATGCCTTGATTTTGGTCTATGATCTAACATGTTGCTAATTTACATTGAATCTTGTATGTTTTCCTTTTAAGTTTTTATTTATCTTGGATTAGAATGTAGATATAATCTTACTTTTATATGCATGCTTAAGTTGTGTAGAATCAATGACAAATCGTGTGATGGTAAAACCGTGATGGTATTATTTTTTGTTGTAATTAAATGAGAATTAAGAATGAAAACATGGGTGCTTTGCTTAGGGTCATTTCTGAAAGGATCAGCGCACACAAGTGCTCTGCAATAGATTACTGCAAAAAGAGTTATATTAGAAGTTGTTATTAAACTAATTCATCATTCCTATGTAATTGCAGATGTTAAGGTATCTATGCGATTTAATGTTTCTTTTATATATTTGATTATGTTTATAATTTTACATGCTGAATTTTGAATTTATGAACTTGGAAATTCCAAAATCTGGGCGTGATATGATCCCATGGAGCTATTATGCTCAACACCCACCCCCCCAATCCCCCCCCCCCCAAAAAAAAATAATAATAATAAAGCTTTGCGGGGTGCAGGATTTAGTCAAGGAAAGGGGCAAAGCAAAAATCTAAGCTTAGTTGATTTCATGTTGTTATTTATACTTATTCAATCAATGCATTAAAGTAGTTTGAATTTTCAGTTATCATTGTATTAGAAACCTTAAATATGTAATTTGCGAGCATTATTTGATTTGAAGTTTAATTCGTAAGAGTTTCCATTTATTCTAATATCTCGTAATTGGATTAGTGCTAATTATCTTAATTTTAAGAGAACATGTAAATAAAATAGTTAATGGGTCTGGAAATATAGTCTCGAATAACCCTAATCGGGTACCCAAATTTTGGGGTGTGACAATACACATAAAGAATCACCTAAAAAAAAGTAAAGAAGTGTATGAGAAGGAAGTTGTGCAATTAGTTAAGAGTGAAGTAAATGAACAATAGGAGAACTGCTCATGTGCATGGGAGATTTAAGAGGAAAAATGAGAGTTATGACACTTATTTTCAGAGGAGATGATTATGGATATTAAATCTCATCCTTACTTTGGTTGGCTTGAACATTATAATGGCTTGAATGGATGAATAGGCTAAGCTTGATGATCAAGAAGATGAGTTGGTAGCATTCTTGCAAATAATGAGAAGTTAAAAGGCAAAAATGCCACGTGGCAAGATTTGATTAGTTGTTGGACATATGAGACCCGTTGATTGGCTAGAGAGATGGTAAAACTTGTAATTTCACCAAGACTTGGGGGCAAAAAGCAATTCAAATATCTAACGGAAATTCAATCTTCGTTGCTACTCAGAGTAGCACGAATCTCAATACATTTGGCCTAGGGATCTGTGTGTAGCCTTTTGGGAGGATAGCTGACTTTTACTAATTAGCTAGGTAGCAAAACTTGGATTTTTGTTACCTAGCTACTCACATTTCTGTACTCGTAGGTTGCTCTGTTGGGATCCCAGGTGTCCATAGGTGGCACCTAATTTACCAAGAGGTGCCAATAGAAATCAGATTTTCTCTAACTAGTAGTTATTATTCCAACCTAATTTGTCGGTTCAAATGGTCTTGCAGGGGCCTACGTCACTTTGGATTGGGTTTTGGGGTGGCCTTACAGACCTTGAGGTGATGTGCCTAAACAGGATTTCTGAGTTATGGGTTTGGGTTGCCATTGGTTTACGATTCAATTCCACGTACATAGTTCATCAGGGTAAGGTGTCTATAAGCCTAAAAGTTTCACTTACTCAATTAGGTGTAGCAGAAACAATCAAAGTCAAAAGGACAATAAATGAATCCCTTCATAGCAATAGCTACACGAAACCTAGAATAACAGAACTCAATTACTTGCAACATTTTACAAAAGTGTCGCCATAGCTTGTGTGTTGCAGTGACACTCGTACGCCACAAACAATAGCTATATGGCATCTACATAAGACTTTTTGTACAGGATGATGATCAAGGAGTACATTCATCTCATCATTTTTTCCTTGTCGGAATCATGTGAATCAATGCTCTGATACCATTGTTTGGTGCATGTGGATAACATGACGCATTAAATTTTCTTCTTCTTCTTATTATTATTGATCAAGTGATGCGATTACAAAACTAGATTGGGGAGCCAAAATATAGAACCCAGTGGTCTGCTCAAATCAACACATATAAGAAGACAAGACAATTCACATTGCATAGGAGAGAGTAATGTGAGAGAGAGTGAGAGAATTTAAATAGCCAGGGGGAGGAAGAGGTGGTGGATGACTGACCTCTTCCTCTCCTCAATCCACGTGCAATGGGAGAAGGGCAGTTGGCCCATTTGTGCTACTACATGATGGGTGGGCTCCACTAGGGGTTGCCACCCCCAACCACATGGCCTATAAAAGAAATGGCAAATGGTCCTTTTTTAAGAAAATATGAGGGAAAAGAAATTGATTTCCTCAGTCCTCTTGTATTTAAGAAACTTAGGGTTCATTTGGATTCAATAAAATGGTAGGAAAGTAAATAAAATTTCTCACGAAACCATCTTTCACTTGTTTGTAAACACCGAGATGATAAGAAAGGAAAGGAAATCTAATTTCCAACGTAGCTAATTTTCCTTAAAAATTATTCTTTTATTTTCTCACATGTACCCCCAAGAAATTGGATTTCCTTTCCCACTTTTTTCTTGGAGGTGCGAATTGGGTATCACTCCCACTAAGACTAGCTAGAGATGGACGGTCCTATCAAGGGTTGTAGGACCTATCGTGATATTTTTGTTTTATCCAAACCGCCTATCCATTTTGAAAGATTATTTAAGAGCACGAGCCCAAAAAGTAGGCAGATTGAAGGTTCTAGTCGACCACACCACAGGAAGCAATGGTGACAATAACCCCCACCGTTGAAGCCTTCCTAGGCCCACCGTGATGTTTATTTCCCATCCAATCAGTTCACAAGGTCACATAGACCTGGATGAAGGTAAAACATAAATGTCAGCTTGATTTAAAACTTCTATAGGCCCTAAGTGGTTTTGGGTAGTAGGTATTCATTCCCCACTGTTTCACGTGGTGTGGTTCACTTGATAATTCAATCTGCCTCAATTTTTGGATCATCACTTAAGATAGATTTTCAAAATGAATGAATGGAATGAATAAAACACATATATCAAAGTAGGCCCACATAGACTTTAACAGGATCGTCCCTCTCTCACTATAGCACCTGCCCATTTTTTGGGAGTGGATTAGGCGCGGACGGGCCTTACCCAAGGTAGTGCAGCCCTTACCATGGCTCTACCTTGATGTATGTATCCTAATCCATATCATTCATCCGTTTATTCAAATCATTTTAGTGCACAAACCCAAAAATGAAGCAGATCCATGGGTAATTCACCACAGTTTCCTATGCTATGGTCCACTTGAAATTTAGATCTGTTTCATTTTTTCACTATGCCCTAAAATAATATATTTAAATGGATGGATGGCATGGATAGAGAATACAAACATTAAGGTGGGCCCATGGTCAGGGCTTCATCATCTTGAGTGAGACCAGGCTGCACATAACCCGCTCTCACCGAAATAAAGGGCTAGATAACTTTCATTAAGTGATGTCCATCAAGATTGTCCCTCAAGAAAATTTTATTTTACCAAACAATAATTTGAAACTAGACTACAATTTTTTCAAGAAAATGTTATTGATAAACAAAAACGAGAAATAAAATTTCCTTTCCCATACTTTCTTGGAATATATGGTTTCTGGAGAAATACAATTTCCTTTCCCACCCTTTCTGCAAATCCAAACAGGCCCTTAGGAATTCTCATCTATGAGTAGTAAATCAATTTCCTTTCCTCCGTTACTTTTTTATTTCCACTAATCCTAATGCTTGGATTGTCATTTCAAAAATAGATTGTTTAATAATGCTTTAGTTTTACATCTATAAAATTTAAAAATAAGAGATTTCCATCTTAATTCTTTCATTAAGGCAAATTTACGTTTTTTAAAGACTTGTTTTGCTGAAGTAGGTATACATTTTTGTTAGTGCACTTTTCTGTGGCACACTAGTACACATTATTCGTTAATTATCACGTACGTCCAAGTGTTGTAATGTTAGTTGAGCCTTTGCGAGCTAAAGACCGAAGATTTAAGTGGACAAGAAGCATCAAGGAAAAAGAAATAGGTAAATGAGATGCCTTAGTGATCTTAACCCTTAGAACTAAAATAAACTCAAACCTCTTGATGACTTGGACACCAATAGGTATACTTTTAGTCATCTTAAGATGGCCTTAGGTGTCCCAAAAGATCACTTAAAGGAAGGCCTAAGAGGTCCATGAGCTGCTATAAAAATACAGACAAAACAACAGATCTCATGTGTTGTCGACTGGTCTGTCGACCGGTTGAGCACAACTATGACCAGTTGATAGAAGTAGACTGGTCGTAATGTGGCTGAACAAAATAGTAAGCCACATGGAAAATTCGATTGGTCGACCCTTATATGAGACTAGTCGACATCCCAATGCGACCGGTCGACACACCTAGTCGATCAGTCGTAAATGGCCAAAGTTGGGACAACAACATATCTCAAGTCCCAGGTGTAATTCGATCAGTCGAAGCTTAATTGCGACCGGTCGACAGCCACTACAACCGGTCGACAACCTTAGGCGACCAGTCGACAGTTAACCGTAACAACCCACTTTTTTTACCGTTGAAGCTTTATCTATATAAGAACAGGGCTCGACTCTTGGACTTTAAGAGAGGAAAATTATTGTATTAGAAGCCACCATTCTAGCAACCATTACTAGGCCCTAATCTTAAGCTACCTAAGTCAATTTCCTTATGATTCATCACAAGTTGGAGCATTCAAAGCTTACATGAAAATGAACTTGTTTTCTCTTGATCTCTAAATGTTTAAGCACCAAAACCCATAGGTATATCCTTTATCTAAACCTCTCTAGAGATCCTAATAGATGAATTCCTCTAGGAAATAACATTCTCATTAGTTGTAGAGAATTCACCACCTCCCATCATCTTGGTCATCTTAAGAAGATCAAATGCAAGGTGATTGATCGTTGGAGCTGAAGCTTTGGAAAAACATCGGTAGTAAGATCGGGGGAGTATGAAGATCTGATTTGAGCATAAGATAACGAGAAGAAGTAACTCAAAGCGTTGCTACAAAAGGGACTCAATCCAACAAGTGTCAAGATTAAGAGTTCGGGGCATACTCTTTCCTCGTGGAAGATTGAGTATAAGAGTTTGATTACGAACTCGACCAAGTCTTCAAGGGAAACCACCGACATGAGTTTGTACGTGTAGGTTATTGGTTAGTCTGAGAAACTATTGTAAGTTCTTAGATTGGAACCAAAGGGTTGGGAGGAACTTTCAAACTTATTGGTTAGGTAGAATTCATTAAACACCTCAGTTGAGTGGAACTGATTGAAACACCTAGGTTGAGAGATGAACCTGATTTAAAACCTCCGTTATAGTGAAATTCGGTGTTCTCATGGGTTGAGAACAACAACCAGGTGTGGAGTAGATAAGTAGTTAAACCACTATACATGCTTATGTTTTGAGATTAATTTGAGCACATTCTTATTCTAGCATTGTTAAGTTAATTGTTAATTATACGAGTGCTTGAATGGAATGTATGTTATGCATGATAGATAGATTCTCATACACATCTTTCCGTTTCACTTTCTAGACTAGTTGCTTAATTAGTGATATCATTTGTAGTCTAGATATTACATATAGATTAGCTACTCAAATAGTTATATCATTTATAATCTATGTGATTAGGCTAGTTGATTAATTGTTTCATCATTTATAGCCTTTGTAATTGGACTCACTTAATCTTGGAAGCTAAGTGTTACTTACTTAATTAGTTTAAATTAGGCAAGAGTTTTCAAAAGTTTCTAATCACCCCCCTTTATGACTTAGCCAAGTTATAATAGTTCCATAATCTTTTACAAAGCGCAAAGCATATTAAGGTGTCGTGTTAGACTACCCATGTAGGCAATTTTAACTGGTATCAGGGTGGGTTACTCTTCAAAGACTTAACCGTCTAGAGCAAGATCCGATACCAGAGCTGTAACACAATGTTTACTTAAGAGGGGAGCACCATCACCACTCATCCACCATATTTTGACGGTTCAAATAATGCGTACCGGAAGGATCGGATGCGAATTTTATTATTGTCCCTCGATCCGATGGTATGAGACTTAGTGGAATAAGGTTAAATCGCACCGGTGAAAACAGTGGAACGAGATGGAGTTGCGGTCACCCAACGTAAACCAATACCGATTGGAGTGACCAAGAAATGTCTCTTTGTGGCTACAATGCCAAGGGTCTTAACGCAATCTTTTGTGTTGTCTCAACTGATGAATTCAATCATATATGTAATTATGAGACTAGAAAATTAGCTTGGGAGACCCTAGAGATCACTCATGAAGGAACGAGTTAGTACCGTCAAGCGTTCCAAATTACAACTCCTCACCACACAATTTGAAAATATTAAAATGGGTAAGGATGAAACTTTTATGAAGTTCTACGCTAGATTGAACCATATTTATAACTCCATGTGTGGCTTAGGGGACAGGGTTCTAGATGAACGAATATGTAGTAAAATTCTTAGGTCCCTCCTGGAGAGATTTAGCTCCAAAGTTATTGCTTTAGAAGAGTGTAGAGACAGACACGATGAAAGTAGAAGAACTATTATGTTCTCTACAAACTTATGAACTCCACTTTAACACTCCCTCTAAAAAGAAAATCACTGTCTTAAAGATTTCATATAGGCACTCACATAGGTAAAAGAAAATTGAGAGTGAGTCTGAAGAAGATATTGATGAGGATGATGAGGAAGAGAAGTTGAACAAACAAGTTAAGAGATTCCTCAAATTTAATAGAGGGAAGAGTTATGATAAGAAGGATAAAAATGAGGAGAAATTCAAAGAAAAATCTTCCAAATTTAAATTCGTCCAATGTTACAAATGTGATGAATACGGACATGTTACCAATGAATGTCCAATCAAGCCTAAATCCAAAGGAAAAAGGTTATGGCAGAAACATAGGATGATTTCGAGGAGTCCGAATCTGAATCAAGTGACTCTTCTAATGATGGAGATAAAAAATCAGTAAGAATTCTAATAGCCTCTACCACTACCTCTCCTCCCCTTAATCTAATAGAGGATCCTGACCATTATCCCTTCTAGGAGAAGAAGGAGTTCCCAACCCCTCTTGATCATTTGCTGAATTTTATGAGAAAATTGAAGAAATTAAGTTACCCTTAGACTAATCAGTAGCAAAACTTAGTAAGGGTAGCTAAAATCTGTACTCTATAGGTAAATTTGAGGATTTTAGTCTCATTTGTGTGCTCATGGAAAAATCAGAGGATTCCAGCCTCATTAATCCACTTTGATAGTTTAGCTTATGCTTTATTTTGATATCTTAATTAGTTGTTAACTGTCATCTTGCTTAGATTAGCATAATCTTGTTAAATTATGTGCTTAATGTATGCTAATCTATACCTTGGTCATTTATGTTAACATGTTTATCTTGAAATGACCATATATGCATGATCACCTATGCTTAGGTAGGAATATATCTTGTGATCATGTTATGTATGCTCCATGTTTAATGTTCATGCACCCTTATCTCTTTTGTTAGCATGTGTTCGTAGTTAAACCATAGTCATTCTAACTTTCCCTACCTTTACCTTAATTGATATATCATTATGAGGGAGAAATTACTTTGTTAATTGCTGACAAAAACGGGGAGAATGATATATCCTAGAAAAATAAAGTGGTTTTTGCTTTGTAGACGTGTTTTGCAGGACTATTTGTTGCAGAGGGCTAATGGATTGTGGGGGAGCAATTGGAGAGGAGCAATACTGCAGGGTTACATGTCTGAGTCTGTAATTTGACTTTTATTTTTATGCTTTAACATTCAATTTTTTAGTTGTTTTGGTATTGTCATTGGTGTGGACCATAACAAGGTATAGGTTAGGTTTTTGTTACGTAATTGGCAAATGAGGAGATTGTTAGTGCACTTTCTGTAATACCCCGAAAATTTAGTACGCGAGTAAATACACGAGTGTTACAGTTCACAAGTAAGAATTTAAATTTTAGGACGCGTCGTTCATACGCATACACACACGTCACACTTTTTATACGAAATCTGACACATTTCAGACCTCTGAAAAACTTGGCGCACTTAGTTAAGTCAATAGACTGTCTATTAAAATGATTTATCGTTGCTAGATTGAATGATCTAACCATCCACTTCGATTTCGAATTCTACGATCAATATAAATTCGCCGTACGATCTTCACACCATCCTATACACATGTCTGTCCATAAATCTGATTCAAATATCTTGACCGTCACCAAGTATTTTCTTAGATCATTGATTTTTCAACCCTATGAAACTCATCAGGCATGTTTATAAAACTCTAGAATTTTAGAATCATTTAAGTTATAATTTAGTTAATTATTTAATAAATTAAATAACTTTAATATTAATAAATTAATATTAAATAATCCGTATGGAATTTTAGTATGGTCCCTTTATTAAAGTTGCTCAAAATAAACCCTGTAATAGTGTAGAAATGTTAGATTCCACAAAACTTGCAAATTTACAATAATTACGAAAATGCCATCCGTCAAACTTAAGTTACACCTCCGTTTTTAAGTATTATAATTTCTAACGTTCGCTTTCACACGAAACTTCATACACTAGTTCTAGTACATAATTTAACCGTACACGTCGAATTTCATCCATCCAATCATCCTACAAATGTCCTAATTAGAAATCGAGACATAAGTGGCCCACCTTAATTCGGATCCATTCCACCTTTCACGTCAACGGCTAAATATAGGTTGCTGGCCTGTTGAACGGATCGAGTGGTCCCGATCCACCTGAAATGGACCCCACTTGTGAAGGAAGCGGTAGTCAAGGTGCGTCGCACACGTAATATAAGAAAAAAAAGGAAGAAGTCTTCTTGCGAGCGTCCGTTACTGACGATCCATGCAGCTCACACTATCCATTTTTTTGAACCCCACCTTGCTGATCCAAGCTGTCCATCCATCTTCTCCTCCTCATAAACTTATTAATTTTAAACCTTGGTCCTAAAAGTTGATCTTATGATCCACTTCAATCAACCGTTTAAAACCAAGAACGCCAAGATCCACATCATGCACATCTCCACCTCAACTCGGATCTGCCTCATTTTTCTCATCGACTGTTAACTTTATGTTGGTCATTAGTTGGACGGAGGAAACTAGCTAAATTCACTACAAATGGACCCCCACTTACAAGTGGAGCATAAAAAGTCTATTACACGTGCACGTAAAATAAAAATAAAAATAAAGAAGAAGAATCCAAGCACGATTCTTCTTCATCATCTTCTACGTAACAACGTCCGCCCGTTGCCCTTGTCGGTGGCCTGCAAGCCATCCATCAACATGATCCCACACCCAATCTATTCCGTCCATTACATCCAAGCCCATTCTAAACCTTGTCCGAGCAAGTTTGGTTTCGCTTCATTAATAGTTCAGCCCATTCCAAACCACCGTCCAAACACAAGGAAATCAAGATCCCACTCGTCATTTTGCATGGACGGTCCAAACCTCTCCCAAAACACCATGTGGACCCCACCTAACTTCTCAACGGTTTATTTTGTATAATAATGCCGAGTCACTATTCTTTTACATCTCCCACTCGAATCGGGAAATTAACTTTCGTCCGCACCACGTTTTTCCACCCACTGAGGTGAGTTATAAAACCGTCCATCCGTTTCCCTCCCCTCCTTCATAGATCAATCAGAGAAAGAGGAAGAAAGAAAGAGAAGAAGAAGAAAAGAAGAAAGAGAAAGGAAGAAAAAGAAAAGAAGAAGAAAGAAGAAGAAACTTCTTCTCTAAACCGAGTCGACTCGCTAAGCCAACTCAGATTCAAGTTTGGGCTTGTTTGGAGCCTAGAGATCGTCATATCAGTGAGTGATTCATCATAGAAATTTCTAGTTAATGTTTCTTCTATTTAATTTATTTTCTTCCCAAGTATGATGTCCAATTTTCATGTTATCCTTCAACATGGTTCGTAGGTAACGATCCATCCATCGATCTCTTTTTAACTTTAACGTAAAGTCATAAACTTGATCCTAGGTAAGGGATCCATCCACCTCCGATTTATATCCTTAAATTTCACCTGCCAATTATCCTTTTCTTATTGAATTAATTTTATCAAGTTTTCCTTTTTAATGCACATGTCAGAATTCCACGACAATTCAATGTAGGATTTCATACAGGTGATGTCGCCAACATGTACCCCTAGATACACGTAGTATTCTCAAGATTCCACGTGACATTATTTTTAAACTTCTTAATCGACAACAACTTAAGTTTAGATAATGTACAATACATAACTCTTAGAACAACCTTAGTTATTCGTAACACTAAACCTTACGCGATGATCTTCTTAAATTCCTCGATTGACAATAACTAAATTGAGTCAAAGAATTACTTGAATAAAGTAAACACATGCATGGCGTGATTGGACTTGAATTTTGATACGCATTGTATGCTTGATGACTGCTTCCATAAATACATACATGTGCATACATTTATACACTGCGACAGAACAGGAGCATGGTTGATTTGACTCCTGGCGTGCATGGTTGATTTGCCGCCTCGCTGTACCGGTTAGGTGAGCATGGTTGATTTGCGACAGGTTCCTAATGTTCAGTGGCAGCGAGTTCTGGTCGTTTCACTTATTGAGTATGGTTGATTTGCTCGGTTGGATCAGTGGTGCATGGTTGATTTGCCCACTGGCGTGCATGGTTGATTTGCCGCCTCGTTGTACCGGTTAGGTGAGCATGGTTGATTTGCGACAGGTTCCTAATGTTCAGTGGCAACGAGTTCCTAGACGTTTGTTGCTCTCACACGTATCATGACGTACATGACATCATATTCCATTCATAATAAAACATCAGTATATTAATCACAACCTTATTCTCGTATATTTCATACAATTCTATCCGTTGATGATTTCCGTCCTATCTTCTATTAACTGGAATATTACCTGTGATGGAAATGACCTCACTGGGCTTTTAGCTCACCAAAATCACCACAGTTCTTGCAGGTTTTCAAGAAGGAAAAGACGTAGACAGAGTAGAGTATTCAGATGGGCACGTGTTACTCAAACGCCAATTGTATTTAATTTATTTTATCTTATAAAATTCAATGTAATAAGATATTAGTGGAAAAGAAGCGTTATACTTGAGATTTATTTTAGTTATACGATGTGTGGAATGGAATTTCAAGGAATCTGTGCTCGAATTTTAAAATTCACACCCTGAAACTCGGGCTTTGGGTTATTGTACTCGGGTTCCGAATTTCAGGGCGTGACAGTTTGGTATCAGAGCGAGATTTCGAGAATTCCAAAGTGCCTAGGGTAGGGCTAGCACCTAATGAAATTCAAGTAGGGTCTATAGATGAACGTAGGTAAGTGATATAGAGAACATAAATAAGCTAGTTTGTAGACAAGTGGACACGTCTAAGAATGGATGCGCTATGTATGATTGTTTTGCTGTTGTACTTAATGTCTGTTTTTTTTTGTTTTTATTGATGTTTGTTTTTGTTGTAAGGTTGTCAAATTGCTTGCTTTTATATGAGGGCGTTATTGTACTGTGACCGTTGTTTTGCTAGCGACGTTGCTTGTAAGGTCATGTCTGTGATGTTGAAGTTAGGGTGTCTGTTGGTCTTGTTTGTGATGCTTCTTTTGTTTGGACTGTTTGTTTTGCTTGTTTTATTGTTAGTATTGTGATTGATTGTCTTGTTTGTGACGTTGCTTCTGTTGGGGTGTTATTGTTGACTTTCTTTTTCTTTTTCTTTTTCTTTTTATAGCGTACGCTTAGGCACATCAGAGTGCGTAGCGGAAGCTTGGTTGCGGGTATGGTTGAATCTCGAGGACGAGATTCCTGTAAGGAGGGTAGATTGTAAGAACCCACATTCCTGTTAGCAAGTAGACATACTTGTATGCCCTCAAACGTTATATTCATAAATCATGTAAGACACTCTAGGGAAAATATCTTTATTAGTTAGTTTAGTAGGTGGATCGAATTTCGAGGACGAAATTCTGTGCAAGGGTGGTAGAATGTAATACCCCGAAAATTTAGTACGCGAGTAAATACACGAGTGTTACAGTTCACAAGTAAGAATTTAAATTTTAGGACGCGTCGTTCATACGCATACACACACGTCACACTTTTTATACGTAATCTGACACATTTCAGACCTCTGAAAAACTTGGCGCACTTAGTTAAGTCAATAGACTGTCTATTAAAATGATTTATCGTTGCTAGATTGAATGATCTAACCATCCACTTCGATTTTGAATTCTACGATCAATATAAATTCGCTGTACGATCTTCACACCATCCTATACACATGTCTGTCCATAAATCTGATTCAAATATCTTGACCGTCACCAAGTATTTTCTTAGATCATTGATTTTTCAACCCTATGAAACTCATCAGGCATGTTTATAAAACTCTAGAATTTTAGAATCATTTAAGTTATAATTTAGTTAATTATTTAATAAATTAAATAACTTTAATATTAGTAAATTAATATTAAATAATCCGTATGGAATTTTAGTATGGTCCCTTTATTAAAGTTGCTCAAAATAAACCCTGTAATAGTGTAGAAATGTTAGATTCCACAAAACTTGCAAATTTACAATAATTACGAAAATGCCATCAGTCAAACTTAAGTTACACCTCCGTTTTTAAGTATTATAATTTCTAACGTTCGCTTTCACACGAAACTTCATACACTAGTTCTAGTACATAATTTAACCGTACACGTCGAATTTCATCCATCCAATCATCCTACAAATGTCCTAATTAGAAATCGAGACATAAGTGGCCCACCTTAATTCGGATCCATTCCACCTTTCACGTCAACGGCTAAATATAGGTTGCTGGCCTGTTGAACGGATCGAGTGGTCCCGATCCACCTGAAATGGACCCCACTTGTGAAGGAAGCGGTAGTCAAGGTGCGTCGCACACGTAATATAAGAAAAAAAAGGAAGAAGTCTTCTTGCGAGCGTCCGTTACTGACGATCCATGCAGCTCACACTATCCATTTTTTTGAACCCCACCTTGCTGATCCAAGCTGTCCATCCATCTTCTCCTCCTCATAAACTTATTAATTTTAAACCTTGGTCCTAAAAGTTGATCTTATGATCCACTTCAATCAACCGTTTAAAACCAAGAACGCCAAGATCCACATCATGCACATCTCCACCTCAACTCGGATCTGCCTCATTTTTCTCATCGACTGTTAACTTTATGTTGGTCATTAGTTGGACGGAGGAAACTAGCTAAATTCACTACAAATGGACCCCCACTTACAAGTGGAGCATAAAAAGTCTATTACACGTGCACGTAAAATAAAAATAAAAATAAAGAAGAAGAATCCAAGCACGATTCTTCTTCATCATCTTCTACGTAACAACGTCCGCCCGTTGCCCTTGTCGGTGGCCTGCAAGCCATCCATCAACATGATCCCACACCCAATCTATTCCGTCCATTACATCCAAGCCCATTCTAAACCTTGTCCGAGCAAGTTTGGTTTCGCTTCATTAATAGTTCAGCCCATTCCAAACCACCGTCCAAACACAAGGAAATCAAGATCCCACTCGTCATTTTGCATGGACGGTCCAAACCTCTCCCAAAACACCATGTGGACCCCACCTAACTTCTCAACGGTTTATTTTGTATAATAATGCCGAGTCACTATTCTTTTACATCTCCCACTCGAATCGGGAAATTAACTTTCGTCCGCACCACGTTTTTCCACCCACTGAGGTGAGTTATAAAACCGTCCATCCGTTTCCCTCCCCTCCTTCATAGATCAATCAGAGAAAGAGGAAGAAAGAAAGAGAAGAAGAAGAAAAGAAGAAAGAGAAAGGAAGAAAAAGAAAAGAAGAAGAAAGAAGAAGAAACTTCTTCTCTAAACCGAGTCGACTCGCTAAGCCAACTCAGATTCAAGTTTGGGCTTGTTTGGAGCCTAGAGATCGTCATATCAGTGAGTGATTCATCATAGAAATTTCTAGTTAATGTTTCTTCTATTTAATTTATTTTCTTCCCAAGTATGATGTCCAATTTTCATGTTATCCTTCAACATGGTTCGTAGGTAACGATCCATCCATCGATCTCTTTTTAACTTTAACGTAAAGTCATAAACTTGATCCTAGGTAAGGGATCCATCCACCTCCGATTTATATCCTTAAATTTCACCTGCCAATTATCCTTTTCTTATTGAATTAATTTTATCAAGTTTTCCTTTTTAATGCACATGTCAGAATTCCACGACAATTCAATGTAGGATTTCATACAGGTGATGTCGCCAACATGTACCCCTAGATACACGTAGTATTCTCAAGATTCCACGTGACATTATTTTTAAACTTCTTAATCGACAACAACTTAAGTTTAGATAATGTACAATACATAACTCTTAGAACAACCTTAGTTATTCGTAACACTAAACCTTACGCGATGATCTTCTTAAATTCCTCGATTGACAATAACTAAATTGAGTCAAAGAATTACTTGAATAAAGTAAACACATGCATGGCGTGATTGGACTTGAATTTTGATACGCATTGTATGCTTGATGACTGCTTCCATAAATACATACATGTGCATACATTTATACACTGCGACAGAACAGGAGCATGGTTGATTTGACTCCTGGCGTGCATGGTTGATTTGCCGCCTCGCTGTACCGGTTAGGTGAGCATGGTTGATTTGCGACAGGTTCCTAATGTTCAGTGGCAGCGAGTTCTGGTCGTTTCACTTATTGAGTATGGTTGATTTGCTCGGTTGGATCAGTGGTGCATGGTTGATTTGCCCACTGGCGTGCATGGTTGATTTGCCGCCTCGTTGTACCGGTTAGGTGAGCATGGTTGATTTGCGACAGGTTCCTAATGTTCAGTGGCAACGAGTTCCTAGACGTTTGTTGCTCTCACACGTATCATGACGTACATGACATCATATTCCATTCATAATAAAACATCAGTATATTAATCACAACCTTATTCTCGTATATTTCATACAATTCTATCCGTTGATGATTTCCGTCCTATCTTCTATTAACTGGAATATTACCTGTGATGGAAATGACCTCACTGGGCTTTTAGCTCACCAAAATCACCACAGTTCTTGCAGGTTTTCAAGAAGGAAAAGACGTAGACAGAGTAGAGTATTCAGATGGGCACGTGTTACTCAAACGCCAATTGTATTTAATTTATTTTATCTTATAAAATTCAATGTAATAAGATATTAGTGGAAAAGAAGCGTTATACTTGGGATTTATTTTAGTTATACGATGTGTGGAATGGAATTTCAAGGAATCTGTGCTCGAATTTTAAAATTCACACCCTGGAACTCGGGCTTTGGGTTATTGTACTCGGGTTCCGAATTTCAGGGCGTGACACTTTCTATGGCATACTAGTGCACCTTATTTGTCAATCACATACATCCATGTGTTGTAATATCGGTTGAGCCTTGGCAAGCTGAAGACCGAAGATTCAAGTGGCCAAGAAGAATCAAGGAATAAGAAACATGTAAATGAGATGCCTTGGTGATCCTAACCCTTATAACTAAAACAAACACAAATCTCTAGATGACTTGGACCCCAATAGGTATACTTTTAGTCATCTTAGAATAGTCTTAGATGTCCCAAAAGATCACCCAAAGGAAGGCCTAATAGGTCCAAGAGCTGTTGTAAAAATATAGACTAAACAATAGATCTCATGTGCTGTCGACTAGTCGAGCACAACTGTGACCGGTCGACAAGCAGTCGACAAGTCGCAAGGTGGCCGGATAAAATAGCAAACCATAGGGAAAATACGATCGGTCGACTCTTATATGCGACTAGTCAACGCATATTTGCAACCAGTCGACATCCCACTGCGATCGGTCAACACACTTAGTCGACCAATCATAAATGGCCAAAGTTAGGACATCAATATATCTTAAGTCTCAGGCTTAATTCAATCAATCGATGCTTAATTGCGAATGGTTAAGAGCCCACTGCGATCGGGCGACAACCTCGGGCAACCGGTCGACAGTTAGCCGTTACAGTCTGTTTTTTCACCATTGGAGCTTTATCTATATAAGAATAGGGTTCGACTCTTGAGCTTTAAGAAGGGAAAATTAATGTATTAGAAGCCACCATTTTAGCAACCATTACTAGGCTTTAATCCTAAGCTACCCAAGTCATCTTCCTTGTGATTCATCACAAGTTAGAGCATTCAAAGCTCAAATGAAGATGAACTTATTTTCTCTTGATCTCTAGATGTTTAGGCACCAAAACTCATAGGTATATCCTTTGTCTAAACCTCTCTAGAGATCCTAATAGGTGAATTCCTCTAGGCAACAACCTTCCCATTAGTTGTAGAAAATTCACCACCTCCCATCACCTTGGTCATCTCAAGAAGATCAAATACAAGGTGATTGATCGTTGGAGCTGAAGCTTTGATGAAGCATAAACAACAAGATCGAGGGAGCATAAGGAGCTGATTTGAACACAGGAGAG
This sequence comes from Liriodendron chinense, assembly GCA_003013855.2. Classification (NCBI taxonomy): domain Eukaryota; kingdom Viridiplantae; phylum Streptophyta; class Magnoliopsida; order Magnoliales; family Magnoliaceae; genus Liriodendron; species Liriodendron chinense. Next base: position 985,951 of record PVNU02000100.1, on the reverse strand, counting down.
CGAGAAAAGCGAATTAAAGTGGCGCTACAAAATAGACTCAATCTGAGAAGTAAATGTCAAGTTTAAGAGTCTAGGGTATACTCTTTCTTCGTGGAGGATTGAGTATGAGAGTTTGATTGCAAACTCGACCAAGTCTTCAAGGGGAACCACCGACACAAGTGTGTACGTGTAGGTTATTGATTAGCGCGAGAAATCATTGTACGTTCCTGGATTGGAACCAAAGGGTTGTGAGGTACCTTCAAACTCATTGGTTAGGTGGAACCCATTAAACACCTCGGATGGGTGGCACTGGTTGAAATACTTAGGTTAAGAGATGAATTTGAAAAATCTCCGTTCAGGTTGAGAGGTGAACCTGTGTGTAAAATCTCCGGTAAAAGGTTAAGAATTAAACCTGATTTAAAACCTCCATTATAGTGAAATCTAGTGTTATCATGCATTGGGTGGAACCGGTTGAAACACCTAGGTCGATAAACAAACCCGTTAAACACCTTAGTTGGTTAAACCTGTTAAACACCTCGGTTAGGTGGAACCGGTTGAAACACCAAGGTTGAGAGATGAACTTGAAAAATCTCCATTCAGGTTGAGAGGTAAGCCTATGTGTAAAACTTCCGATAAAAGGTTGAGAGGTGAACTTGATTTAAAACCTCCGTTATAATGAAATCTGATGTTCTCATGGGTTGAGAATGACAATCAGGAGTGGAGTAGACAAGTAGTCGAACCACTATACATGCTTGTGTTTGGGATTGATTTGAGCATGTTCTTATTCTAGCATTGTTAAATTAATTGTTAATTATACGAATACTTGAATGGAATGTATGTTATGCATGATAAGTAGATTCTCATGCACATCTTGTAGTTTCACTTTCTAGATTAGTTGCTTGATTAGTGATATTATTTATAGTCTAGATATTACACATAGATTAATTGCTCAAATAGTTATCTCATTTATAATCAATGTGCTTAGGCTAGTTAATTAATTGTTTCATCATTTGTAGCCTTTGTGATCAGACCCACTTAATTTTGGAAGTTAATTGTTACTTACTTAATTAGTTTAAATTAGGTAAGAGTTTTTAAAATGTCCTAATCACCTCCCCCCCCCCCCCCCCCCCCCCCCCCCCCCACTCGAACTTAGCCATAGTTCTAATAGCTCTGTAAACTTTTGTAAAGCGCAAAGCATGTTAAGGTGTCATGTTAGACTACTCGTGCACACAAATTTGATTTTTTGGCTAATTCTAGAACAAGTTTGTCCCTGAACTTTTTATGTAATTCCTATCTTACCCTCTTCTCTTCTCTTTCCAATCTCTCTCTCTCTCTCTCTCTCTCTCTCTCTCTCTAAAATGAGCCCACATGATGAACAACTCATATTGAAGGCGGGGGCCCATGTGATGAATGATCCACATCAAGGTGGACCCACATAACATACAATTCATATCAAAGGTAGGCCCCACATGAGGGATGTCCCACATCAAAGTGTGGACTACATGATGGATGATTGACATCAAGTGGTCCCCACCTCATAGATGGTCCACATAAAAGGTGGGATCCACATGATGGATGGTAGACATTGAAGGTGGGCCACATGATGAACGACCAATATTGAAGGTGGGCTCCAAGTGATGAATAGTCCACTTCAAGGTGGGCCCATATAATGCATGGGCCACATCAAGGTGGGCTCCAAGTGATGAATAGTCTACTTCAAGGTGGGCCCATATAATGCATGGGCCACATCAAGGTGGGCACCACATGATGGACGGCCCACATCAAAGTGTGGTCCCACATGGACTATCCACATCGAGTGAGCCCGACTTGATTGATGGTCCACGGGTGGGACTCACATGATGGATGGTTAATTAAAGGTGGGCCCACATGATGAATGGTCCACATCAAGGTGGGCTCACATAATGGATGGAGTGGGCCTCACATGATGGATAACCCACATGAAAGTGTGACCCGGTCCACATCAAGTGGGCCCCAGTTGATGGATGGTCCACATACAAGGTCTTTCATGATGGACAACCCATATCCATAAGTGCCCAACATGATGGATGATCCACATGGAAGGTCCACCCCACAGGATAGATAGTGGCCATCAAACGTGACCCCCACATGATGGATGACCCACTTCAAAATGGGCCCCACATAATGGACGACCCACATGAAAGTGTGACCTGGTCTACATCAAATGGATGGTCCACATACAAGGTCTTTCATGATGGACTACTCATATCCAAAGTGGCCCAACATGATGGATGATCCACATGGAAGGTGCGCCCTACAGGATGGACAATGGCCATCGAACGTAACCCCCACATGATGGATGACCCACTTCAAAATGGGCCCAACATAATGGACAACCCATATGAAAGGTCAACCCTGACGATGAATGATCCACATTCAAGGTGAGCCCTGCATGGTGGACAACCCACTTTGAAGTTGGGCCCATACAATGAACACATCAAATGTGGGCCCCACGTATTGGGTAGTGGACATTGAAGGGTCCCACATGAAGGACATTTAACATCGATGGTGGGTCCCACATGAGTCCCACATGATGAATGACCTACATCAAGGTGGGCCCCACATAATGGACGGTCCACATCAAAGATCAGCTCCTAATGATGAATATGCACATCCAAGGTGGGCCCCACAGATGGACGGGCCACTTTGAAGGTTTGACCCACACGATGGACAGTCCACATCAAAGCTGGACTACACATGATGGACAATTACATCCATTGTGCGACATGATGGGCGCCGCACATCCAAGGTGAGAGGCAGGAAGATGGGTGTACGTGCGTGTCTGAGATGAATTAGTTGCAATTTTAAAATGATAGCAACCGAGAAAAAAAAAAAATAATAATAATAATAAATAAAAAAATTTAAAAAAAGTTTTATTTGAATGTTTTACCAGACATTTTATTTCAAACAGGAGCTTATTTTGGCTATAAAAAAAAAAATGATTTTACCAAACTTTCTTATCGTAAAACAAGTCTTGGAACAAAATTTCTCTAGCTCTTAATGTTGGGTACCCAATAAATCTAAATTAGTACCCATTTGAGCACTTAAAATTTAAATTGCTTGCATGCCCCGTATGCAATTCCTGTGTAATTTCTACGATAAGTGCGTTTGCTTGACTACAGTTCTATCTTGTCGCACGTACACGTGCCAAAACATACATCTGTCAGAGATCCCAACCATCCATCCCATATAAATCTCGCCGGACGACACATCAGGTGGTACAAACGTATAAAAACGAAACGGAGAGTCGGAAGAAATTCACCAGCGGTTCGAAATGTAGCCCACCGAATGAGAGGATTCCCCCTCAAAATTTCTAACCCGGTATGGTAATCGGTTTGGATTTTTATATACGTGCCGAGTTGACAAGTGCAGGCAGCGAGTAGTAGAGAAAACGGAAGGACGTGTAAATTCCAGGGAAGTTGCAAGAATCGAAGATCTAACCTTTCCTTTGTAGAGATCGTCGTTGAGTACGTCTTGGATTGACCAAGAGAAGATGAAATCCACCAAATTCTTCTCCGCTGCCATTTCCTCTACTGATTCCTATACGCACTCACCTGAACTCGGGACGTGGCTCTCTCTCTCTCTCTCTCTGTGAGTGTAGGAGGGTAGGTATATAACGAGTAGGAATTATAGCTTAGGAATTAAGCTAGGCATCTGGCGAGAGCAAACGTCGGCATCTTTTCGAGCTGTCTCCTCCTCTCTTTTTCTTTTTCTTTTCCTTTCTTTCGCATTCAATGTAGACCTGGCAAAATTCATTTCCTTTCTTTCGCATTCAATGTAGACCTGGCAAAATTCAACCCGACCCGCTAACCCGACTTGACCCAACCTGGTTTTTTCTAATTTAGGGTTGGAAAATTTGACCCGAATTCAATTTTTGGGTTGACCCGACTCGACCAGGATTTTTATGGGTCGGGTTAGGGTTAAAGGTGACCCGACCCGACCCGACCCGACCCGAATCATACAGGGGTTAAGTAGACTATTATATATTGATTTTCTTATTAGTTAAATAATATATAGTTTTTTTTTTTTCTCTTTCTCACACCTAGCTGGAAACGGTCCGCATATCTGTCAATTTAATAAACATTACGGTGGTCCCTACGACTATTATATACTGATTTTCTTATTAGTTAAATAATACATAGTTTTTTTTTTCTCTCACATACCTTGCTAGAACGGTCCACATGTCTATTAATTCAATAAACTTGATCGATGTATCTGCAGTATCATCCCATTACTCTAACTATGTTGATGCTTAAAGATGTATGCTTTAAATCTGCACTGATCCATTCTATCCATTTAGTTTTCTTTTTTAGTATTTACATAATAAAAATACTCTATAAAAAACCTCGGTTTATACACACACACACACACGGAAGTGGTACTATTAGGTCTACTTCATGGGAAGAGCTGTGTGGGCCCCACATGTCAGACATCAATACTGTGAATTTGATGGGTTCCCTTTAGGTCAGGGGATATCCCAAAAAATCATCTGCATACAGAACTCATGTGGGCCATACCATTTAAAACCATGCGAAGACATGCCTAAAACATCTAAAAGTAATTGGTGGGGCCCACTTGAGTTTTGGATGCGGCTGAAACTTGGTCTGACCCCTCATCCAAGTGGGACATATACAATGGATGGGCTGGATTTGTGAACCACATCTCAGTGGGCCAAAAAATCGATCATGAAGGTTTTAATGGGCGGATTATCCCTCTCAACTTTTGTCTGTGGTGTGGCCCATCGAAGTCATGGATTGACATGATTTTTAAGCCCATGGCTCACCATGAATGGTGCATCTGACTAATGGGGTAAATGTTTGACACACATCATGGTGGGGCCACACAGCTCAATCTCATGAAAATTCCCATGAGGTCGACATCATAATACTATTTCCAATATATATATATATATATATATATATATATATATATATATATATATATATATATATATATATGCACTCATGTACCTATTAAACATAGATGGTTTGGTTTTCAATTGAATGCTAATGTCATATGCATTTAGTTTAATCTACAAATTAGTTAGTTGATCATTAAAATGTGGGTCAATCCAACCTGACCCGATTTAATTTGGGTTAGGTAAGGGTTAGTAAAATCCAACTTGAATTCAATTTGGGTCGGGTTAAGGTTGAGGTGGAACGACCGGACCCGACCCATTGCCACCTCTAATTCGACGAACGTTTGCCATGCTTCCCAAGCGTTTGGAGCCCTTGCTATACACCCGCAGGCACTCACGTCAATTAAGTAACACGTGTGTGTAGATATGAGCTTTCCATTCGATGGGCCACACTCGTTAAATGTTCTTGTTTAAAAGTTAAGCCGTTTATTTTCATTTCTCAAGTCGAATACTTTGTAGAAAACATAGTACGTTGAAACGTTTTATTTTTTCATAGTCATCCATGCATTTTCGTTCGCTGTGGCCCACCTGAGTTGTTAAAAGGCCCGATTTTGGGAGAACAGCATCTACGCTTTGTGATACACTGGATGAAATCTCGGATCTCTCACATGTTTTCTATATTAGCATGTGTAACTGAGTGTGTATGTTAGGCATCTGCACACATGTGTAACTTTCTCCCGAGCCAGTACCGTTGCTTTTCCCTCGCACTGCTTTTCCTCGTACTGTTTGAAGTGGAAACTTAATTTCCACACCGAAAGGGAAAGCAGCACGGTGGATACCTGACTGTGGGGCCCACGGTGATGTCTGTATCTTATATCCACGCGGTCCATCCGTTTCATCAGATCAATTTGGGGAATGATCCAAAAATTGCAGTAGATTCAAATCTCAGTTGGACCACATGCACCACAGGATCAGTAGTGATTGAATGCCCACCATTAAAAACTTCCTGGGGGCCACCAAAATGTTTATTTTCCATCCAACCTTTTTATCAACTCACAAAGACTTGGATTAAAGGACCACACAAGTATCAGCTTGATCCAAAACTTTTATGACCCCTAATAAATTTTTAATAGTGTGATCCACCTGATAATTGAATCTGCTGATTTGTTTGGTTAATACTCTGAATTCATCTGGCCAAACGGATGGATGGCATGGATATAGGACACATACATTAAGATGGGCGCCACAGCCCACCGGGATCCACCGGATTGATTTGCGGATTGCACGTCGAGTAACTCAATACAATATAGTCTACTGAGTAAACTCGGAGGCACCTCGTGATGTACGTGTCTCATCCATGCCATACATTCCTTCTTCTTTTCTTTTTGTTTTTTTTTTCTTCTTCAGGGGATGATCTCAAAATTGAATCATGTCCGAGGATGGACAGGCCACTTTGAAGGTTTGACTTACACTATGACAATTCACATCAAAGCTGGACTCCACATGATGGACACTGATGGAAAATTACATCCATTGTCCGACATGATGGACGCCACTCATCCAAGGTGAGAGGCAGGAAGGGGTGTGCTTGTCTGAGATGAAGTTGTTGCAATTTTTAAAATGATAGCAACTGGAAAAAGAAAAAAAAAAAAAAAAAAAACCTTTTATTTGAATGTTTTACTGGACATTTTATTTCAAATAGGAGCTTTTTCGGCTATTAAAAAAATGATTTTACCAAACTTGCTTATACATAGTAAAACAAGTCCTAGAACAAAATTTCTCTAGCTCTTAATGTCGGGTACCCGATGAATCTAAATTAGTACCCATTTGAGCACTTAAATTTAAATTGCTTGCATGCCTCGTATGCAATTCTTGTGTAATTTCGACAAGCGCGGAAAAAAAATGCCGAATTGATAACTGCATTTGCTTGACTACAGTTCTATCTAGTCACACATACACGTGCCAAAACATCTGCCAGAGATCTCAACTGTTGTTGCTGAGATTTTAACAACGAACGAGGTGAGGTCGATGATCGATCTCACGAGATGTAGAAAGACACTGATCTCTCTTTGAAACCTGTAGGGATGAACCATAGCTAAGGGAGGGGTCGGGGACTGGCCGTTAGTCCTTTAATGCCTAAGTCAATCCAGGCTCTTAGAATTGATAATCTCTTTTATGAGTAAGAGTTCTCGTACCTTTGTGGTGAAGATGGTGTATTCTTTTATAGACTTGGGTTCCGGAATCGTATTCCTATAAGGAAACGTAATTCTTGTGAAGGAGATTTCGGATTCCCGAGATCTCTGGGCCGTTTCGTGGTTGCTGGAGATATTTACGCACCAGTTGACAATTATCCGAATCTCTCTCCTATTATCTTAGTGTAAGCCTAAGATTACAGGATCGTAATGATAAGATTCAGGTCGTCTCATGGCCGAGGTCGTTTCCCCAAAGAAGTTTGGGAGTTTGTCTCCAGGTCAACTCGGATGGTTCCGACCTGTGTCCAAGTCGTTTTTATATCCGACCTGAGGTCAGCTCGTATTGTACCTATAACAGAAGCCCCCTACTCTTGAGTCTAGCTCATCTGGCTCGAGAGTAACTCACTGAAGAAGATAAGCTGACCTGATCACTTTTAGCTTTTGGCAGCTGTACCGCCATCATTCAGGCAGGTGGGAAAACAGCATTTAATACATCATTTGAAATATCAAGGTGCCATCATTCGCTCATATGGCGCGGTGGCGTTCACAGAGTACTACTGAACGAGGTGTGATAAGTACCTAATATTGTATAATTAACCCTGGTTGTTAAGAGCAATATCATTGTTTTCCTGGTTAATTATCCCTTATTAGGTTAATTTTCAATGTTCAGGTGATCAGGAGAGATGGGGCAAGATCTGAACCAATCAGGGCATTTAAAGGCTCAAAAGAGAGCAAGATCAACCATCGGGGTAGCCTTGAAGGAAACCAGACCGTAAAAATGAAATGATGGATCATGTTCTACAGTGAATCGCGTCACAATCGCTCTTTACAAATCCAGATGCCAAACATGTGACATCAGGAATCCATCAATCCATGCCATTACATTCAGCAAGGCGGGCCACAATTTCATGAGCATCAGATCAATGGCCCTGATCATCTGGCACTATGGACCCCTCATCTCCATCGACCATGGTGCTGCATCCAATCTCCACATCCATCAAACATGATAATCGACCAGCGTACAGTCTAGAAGTGGCTGGGGCCCATCTTCAATGACCATCCAACGGACAACCTCTGCATGCGCATGATATCAGATGACCAACAAGGACGTCGCACATCCACCATCCATCATCAGCCATGCAAGTCAGATCCAACGGTCCAACAAAGGCCCGAACACATCCAACAATTAGTGTACAACAAGGTGAACCAAAGACGTGCAGCCATGCAAGATTGTCCGTCCATCCAGATGCTGATCCTCACCATCAGCAAGTGGGCCGTTCACTCTTCAAGGAAGCAGCTAGAGAGTCTTACACGAGCAACATCATCTGCAACAACAATCTCGTGGGCCCACCTGGGCATCATCAGCGTCCAGCCCTTGACGTCTCAAATCCAGCTGTCCATCACAGTGGCCAGCGCTGTGGACCCCACATGCCATCTATGTCTATCATCCAACATGAGTGGATCATCATCTCCAATCCAGCAAATGTGGATCCATCAGGACAGTGGAGATGTCCGCATTCTTAGCAGCTGTGAAGGCCACACATCCACCGTCCATCCATCAATTGCTGATCACAGCAACAATCCCACACGTGCAACATGTGCAACCGTCTAGCAAGTGGACACACTTTGCACAGCAATCCAAGCCTTCAAGTAGCTGATTCAGACCGGCCGTCCATCAAAGTTTGTGGCCCACCTCATCTCCTCAGCGTCCATCATGAGGCCCACCATCATTCTCATGGCTAAGGGGTGGACAAAGCACGTGCACAATAGTGGAGCCCACCTTCATCAACAATCCATCTTCACCCACCTTCACCCGAGGCAGCAACACATCTACTCTCCACCGTCCATTCATTACAACCGTCCACCAGTAAAATGGACGGACAACAGCAGCACTTGGAGGGCTCATCATCATCAACCAGCAACCGTCTAGCAGATCACGTCCAATCCTCACACGTGCTGCAAGCACGGCCAACAGCTGCTCTCTCCACATCCATCCTCTTAGTCGTCCATCACTGCTTCCCCTTGCATGTGCAACTTCCAACAGCTATGGACCCACCATCTCCATCTCTGCCGTCCATCAATGTAGAGCCCACGTCCGTCCAGCTGATCAGCAAAGCCAAGCAGCGTCCATCAAGTGGGCCACGCCTTGCACGTGTGCAACGGCTACTAGCACGTCCAGCATCAAACAACCAGCAAGATCAGCAAACCCGTCCACCAGGACTGGACGTCCAACTCCACACGTGTGTTGCCATCCACACGTGCGGAAAACTCCAGCGTCAGGTGGGCACCACTTCAAGCACGGCTAGCAGCTGCGACACATCTCCAGCGTGCACTACTGTGGAGTTGATCTTCCACTGTCCAGCAACTTGAGAGTGCACAACAGCCCTCCATCTCTAGCAGCAGTGATGGAGATCAAAATCTCCAGCCATCCAGTTGCTCTCCACCACTGTAGTACCGTCCATCTATGGAGGACCCCGCAGGAAGCAAAATGAGCAAGCCAACCATCGAACTTCATCCAGCGGTTGAGCATCATCCAATGTCTAGCAGTGGAGGTCCGTCCGGCTAATCAGCAAAGCTCAGTCGTCCATCCATCTGCAGCTACAACATCACCACTTGGCACGTTTGATCAGCATCAGCAACGTCCCTAGCTCGTCCTGAAGAGTATCCAGCAAGGTGGACCCACAATCAGCGTACAACCACGCACATGGCCAGGGACATCTCAACTGTCCCGTCCAATGGATCCCATTTCCTTTTGTCTCCATGTGCAACCAGCGGCTGGACGTCTAGCCATCCAAAACATCACCCATGGCCAGCAACCCTCAGCTCTCTAACGTCCATCAAGAGAGGAGCTCTCTCTCTCTCTCTCTCTCTCTCTCTCTCTCTCTCTCTCTCTCTCCCTCCCCCTCCACACATGTGTAAGGCTTTGAATTGCCACCTCACCACTCCAAGCCCAAACCCAAAGAAAAGTTTGCTCTGGCCACTCCATGCCTAACTCCTAGCCCAAACTTAAAAAGCAAATCCATTGGCTTGGAAGTGCCACCTCATCATCCAAGCCTAACTCTATTCCAAACCTAAAGAAAAGTTTGCTTTAGGCACTCCAAGCCTAACTCCATTTCCAAATCTAAAGAAACTTTTGGTTTAAGCTTGGAGTGTAACCTAGGCTTGGGAACCTCTCAAAAGTCTATAAAAGGAGCTCAATCCCCTCTCATTCTCATCATCCCATCATCCCTCAAATCCCATTCTCTAGAACTCCTCTCCTCTCTTCTTTAGTTTCCTTTCTTTCTTTCTTTCTTAGTGTAGAGTCGTGTAGAATTTTCTTTCTTAATGAGTTTTAGTCTTCCATTGTATCATAGTTGGCTAAACCTTTAGCCAAGGCTAGGGGTAAAGCCTTTGAAGAAATTTACAAGCTTTGGTTCTTTTGGTTCAACATTGTGTGGTGTAAATGTTGGAGTTCTCTTTGGTTGATTGGTTCGGTTATCCACCTCGCCAGACGCCATTGTTGTGTAAGCCCCTTGATCCATCGTTGACTCCGGGCACATTGGATGCTTGGGATCCCTTGCACACCGATTAGCTAGTTCATGATCGCTAAAGTCCCTTGAGCCATCGTCGACTCCGGGCACGTTGGATGCTTTGGATTCCTTACGGTCATCGAGCTAGTGCAGGTAAAGTCATCGATCTGCAAAATCGCTTGATCCATTGTAGACTCTGGGCACATTGGTTGCTTTGGATTTCCTGTGATCGATAGACGAGATCTTAACATTTGGATCGGTCAATCAAAGCCTCCTATCTTATAAATATGCATTTGATCATATGATTTGTGATCTTATCGATTGACTTTTTAGTAAGGTAGTTGATCTGTATAATTCCTTGATCCATTGTCGACTCTGGGTACAGTGGATGCTTGGAATTCCCTGCGATCAACTAACGAGTGCTTCATGGTCAAATCAATCGGTTTAGATCACCATCTTTTATAAAATATGCAAGAAGTTTAACCGTTTTATCTTCTGATTGGAACAGATCTTTATTCGATTCCAGTTGAGTTATAGTTGGACCAATGAATCAAACCTTGTGGATAAATCAAAGGTGGATCCCTAATGCCTTAGCCCATTTTCTATTTTTGTCTTTCACCACACAGAACTTGCTCCACTCTCGTGGATAATTCAGATTTCATCTCTCATACCTAAACTAATTCCTCTAAGTGTTCTTAACCCCAATCCCTATGGATCGACCTCGGCCTTACCGAGTATTTTACTACTTCGCTACCTGCACTTGGGTATGCAATCTTCGGGTTGTAGCAAGTTTTTGGCGCCGTTGCCGGGGATTCTAACGGTTCAAGAATATTTTCGGAATTTGTTTTTTATATATATATTGTTAATAGCTTACTAACTTCTTTTATTTTGTTGTTTTTAGGAATTACTCATAGCCAAGTGTTCTTCTTTCCAGGTAACCTATTTCCTTATCTGTTTGCTTAGTGTTTATGCGTAAGTGGACTCGTGGTCACACAAGACGCCTTCTAAGTGATAGAATTTTGGTTGAAGGTTTATCCGATCACCATGTTAGAAAATTTCCCAATACTTGCGAGTTAACCATAAACATGGTCGATGAATATGATCAGGATGAGAATGAAGTACATAATGAGCCACCATTTAAGAGTTTACGTAATTACTTACAACCTACAAGAACGAGTACTCCTTCTTGCATGGTTTTCCCAGTAAACGAAGGGAGCATTGATTTCAAACCTGGAGTAATATAGTTACTTCCTAAATTTCATGGACTTAACTCTGAAAGTCCCTACTTACATTTGAGTGAATTTGATGAAGTAGTCACTACCTTGCATTACGATAACGTCACCGATGACATAGTTAGGCTAAAGTTATTTCCCTTTTCTTTGAAGGAAAAGGCTAAATCTTAGTTACACTCCTTGAGGCCGAGATCCATCGGAACATGGCAAGAAATGACTAGGGAATTTCTCAAGAAGTTTTTCCCTATTCATAAAACCAATACCTTGAGACGGAACATCATGAATTTCTCCCAAAAGGAGAATGAAACATTTTTTCAATGTTGGGAACGTTTCAAGGAACTCTTACACACCTGCCCACATCATGGCTTTGAATCATGGCGAGTGATTAGTTTCTTTTATGATGGGTTAAATTCAGACCAACGCCAATTTGTAGAAATGATGTGTAATGGTGAGTTCATGAGCAAAGGTTCTGATGTGGCTTGGGATTACTTTGATCTCTTAGCAGAAAATGCCCAATCTTGGGACACATCTGATAAACAAGATAAGATCAGGCCTGAGCCTAAGGAAAAGAGAGGTATTTACCTTCTCGCAAAGGATGACGATGTTAATGTAAGGATAGCAAGGCTCACACGTAAAGTAGAAGCCATGGAATTAAGGAAGGTCAACGCTATTAAAACCAGGGAGATTGAAAGTGTTTGTGACATTTGTGAGAGCGATGCACACATTACTAAGGGTTGTCCTATAATCCCAGCTTTTTAGGAAGTGTTGCACGATCAAGTCAATGCATGAATACTTATCAAAGACCTTTTAATGCCCCAGTGCCAAACACGTATAATCCTAATTGGCAGAACCATCCCAACTTCAGTTGGAGAAACGGATCGACTGCCAATGCTAGGAATAATCCTCAAGTGCCTTCCACTAGCACTCCTTATGTGCCCCCACAGAGGAAGACTCCGGAGGACACTATGCAAAATCAAATCAATCAGAGCTTCATGCAAACCCTCCAAAAGCTTAAAACTTTGATGGAAAGATTCGAATCTCACCTAATTGGACTTAAATCACACCAAAATGTTAGGGAGCAAGGGACCTTTCCGGCCCAACCTCAACCTAACTCGAGGGGACAGTATGAGGTGAATGATTCGGGTTCTTCCAACCCTCATGTTGAGCACGCTAAATCTGTCACCACCCTAAGAAGTGGTAAGGTGATTGAAAAAGATATTCCTAGGACAATTGATAAACCTAAGGAATCATCTAAATCAAAGAGTGATGACAGATCTAGTGATGATCAACCTGAGAAGGAGACAGAGCATGTTTTCGAACCAGTGGTCCCATTTCCCTAATGCTTGCTCTCATCTAAAGTAATGGTTAAAGCTCAAGATGTCTTGGAAGTTTTTAAACAAGTGAAAATCAACATACCCTTGTTGGATGCAATCAAGCAAATACCTTAATATGCAAGTTCTGAAAGATCTTTATACTATTAAGAGCAAGCTCAATGTACAAAAGAAAGCCTTTTTTACTGAATAGGTCAGTGCTATCATTAACCAGAACTCTCCCCCAAAATATAAAGATCTAGGTAGTCCTACTATTACTTGCATAATAGGGAACTTCTGGGTCGAATAGGCACTTCTTGACTTGGGGGCGAGTGTTAATCTTACTACCCTTCTCGGTGTACGAACAGTTGGGACTTGGTGAATTGAAACCCACCAGGACCACCTTGCAACTTGCGAATGGATCTGTACGGATACCAAGAGGAGTAGTGGAAGATGTGTTGGTACAGGTCGACAAATTCTACTTCCCAGTAGACTTCGTCATCTTGGATACCCAACTTGTAGCAAATGTTAGCACCCAAATACCTGTTATTCTTGGCCGACCATTCTTGGCAACTTCTAATGCTGTGATCAATTGTATGAATGGGGTCGTGAGGTTTTCATTTGGCAATATGAAGTTAAAGCTAAATATTTTCAACATGTGTAAACAACAAGGGAATGATGATGAGATCCATGAGGCCAACTTGATCGATACCCTCATGGAAGAAGAATTCCATCTAACCTCTCTGTCCGAACCCTTAGAAGCATGTCTAGCCCACTTCGCTAATTCTGATGATGAGATGATTTTGGAAGTGGTGAATGGATTGTTAGAATCCACCCTTGTACATGATACAAACCAGTGGAGGCCTCATTTTGAAAAACCCCCTCTAAATGATTCACGACCTCTACCATCAAGAATTGAAGCACCAAAGCTTGACCTGAAGCCATTACCTTTGGAACTGAAATATACATACTTGGGTCAAGGCAATACTTTTCCTGTGGTTATTTCATCTCACCTTGATAAAGACCAAGAGAACAAATTGATCAATGTTCTCAAGGAACACAAGTATGCCATAAGTTGGACAATTGCTTACATTAAGGGAATTGATCCCCAAATTTGTACCCATAAGATACACCTCGAGGAAAATGCTAAACCCTCTAGACAACCACAATGGAGATTGAATCCAAACATGACAGAAGTGGTTAGAGCCGAGGTCCTCAAGCTATTAGATGTGGGTATCATCTACCCTATTTCAGATAGCCAATGGGTAAGTCCAACCCAAGTGGTACCTGAAAAATCTGGAGTTACCATAGTTGCGAATGCAGACAATGAGTTGGTGCCAACTAGAGTCACTACTGGTTGGAGAATGTGCATCGACTATAGGAAACTGAATATTGTCACTAGGAAGGACCACTTTCCTTTACCATTCATTGATAAAATGTTAGAGAGGTTAGCTGGTCACTCCTATTACTGTTTCCTAGATGGGTACTCTGGATACAACCAAATAGAGATTGCCTTAGAAGATCAAGAGAAAACCACATTCACTTGTCCATTTTGCACCATTATGTACAAGAGGATGCCTTTCGGACTGTGTAATACTCCTGCCACTTTTCAGAGATGCATGCTCAGCATTTTCTCTGACATGGTTGGACATTTCTTGGAAGTCTTCATGGACGACTTCTCGGTATTTGGTTGTTCCTTTGATGAATGTTTGAACCATTTACAATTGGTCTTGATAAGGTATGAAGCAAATAATCTTGTTTTGAATTGGGAAAAGTGTCATTTTATGGTTCAAAAGGGAATTGTTCTTGGACATATTGTTTCGTCCAACGGAATAGAAGTAGACAAGGCAAAGATCAACTTAATTGCCAACCTACCTGACCCCCAAAAGTGTACGAAACATTCATTCCTTTTTGGGCCATGCAGGATTCTATAGGAGATTTATAAAGGACTTCAGTCATATCTCTCGTCCATTTTGCAATCTCCTGGAAAAGGATGCTCCCTTCGAGTGGAACAGTGACTGCCAATAAGCTTTCACCAAGCTTAAAGGCATGTTGACCAGCGCACCGATAATGCAACCACCCGATTGGATTATACCTTTTGAAATCATGTGTGACGCAAGTGACTACGCTGTTGGGGCAGTTTTGGGGCAAAGAAAAGACAAGAAACCCTATGTTATATACTACGCAAGTAAAACCTTAAACAGTGCGGAAGCGAACTACTCTACTATGGAAAAAGAACTCCTTGCCGTAGTCTTTGCACTTGACAAGTTCAGGTCCTACTTGATTGGGTCTAAAATTGTGATTTTTACTGATCATGCGGCTCTCAAGTATCTTCTTTCCAAGAAAGATGCTAAGCCTCACTTGCTCAGGTGGATTCTTTTGTTCCAAGAGTTCAACCTTGAGATCCGAGATAAAAAGGGAGTAGAAAACGTAGTTGCTGATCACTTGTCTTGCGTAGTACTCTCTGATTCCGTAGAGATGACACTGATAAAGGACACTTTCCCTGATGAATAGTTGTTTGAAGTCTCTTGCCAACCTTGGTTTGCTGAAATTATTAACTATCTTGTTGCAGGTAGAATTCCGAGTCATTGGACCCCACAAGATAAAAGGAAAATTTTCATTGAGGTACGCAACTTTTTCTGAGATAATCCATATTTGTTCAAATACTGCCCAGATCAGATCATAAGGAGGTGTATTCCAGATAATGAACAAAACAGTGTCATCTCCTTTTGCCATTCTCATGCATGTGGTAGTCATTTCTCTTCTAAGAAACCGCTGCCAAGATTTTCCAATGCGGTTTCTACTGGCCTTCAATATTCAAGGACACCCATGTTTTTTGCAAAGCATGTGACCGTTGTCAGAAGTTGGGAGGAATCTCCCGTCGAAATATGATGCCTTTAAATCCAATATTGATCATCGAAGTTTTCGACTGTTAAGGCATCGATTTCATGGGACCATTTCCTTCCTCATTTGGATATCTTTATATCCTATTGGCTATCGATTATGTTTCCAAATGGGTTGAGGCAATCCCTGTGTAGAACCAATGATCACAAAATGGTTTTACGATTTCTAAAAGAGAATATTCTATTAAGATTTGGGACGCCTCGAGCCATTATCAGTGATGGGGGTACACACTTCTATAACAGACCTTTCAAGGCTTTGATGAAGAGATATGGTATCACACACAAGGTGAGTATGCCCTATCACCCACAAACAAGTGGTCAAGCAGGAAATTTCCAACAGGGAAATCAAACATATCTTGGAAAAAATGGTGAATCCAGACCGCATGGATTGGTCTCTCAGACTAACCGATGCGTTGTAGGCTTACCATACAA
Organism: Liriodendron chinense; assembly: GCA_003013855.2. NCBI lineage: Eukaryota > Viridiplantae > Streptophyta > Magnoliopsida > Magnoliales > Magnoliaceae > Liriodendron > Liriodendron chinense. Next base: position 969,497 of record PVNU02000100.1, on the reverse strand, counting down.
CGTACAAAACCCCGATTGGAATGTCTCCCTATAGACTTGTCTATGGGAAAGCTTGCCATCTGCCTGTGGAGTTGGAGCATAAAGCTTATTGGGCTATAAAGAAATTCAATTTCAATCTTGACAAGGCCAGCTCGCTTCGCAAACTCCAGCTGAATGAGTTGGAGGAAATCCGGATTGAGGCTTATGATAATGCCATAATATACAAGGAACGAATGAAGGTATTCCATGACAGGAATATCCTTTGAAGATCTTTCGAACCATCTCAGAAAGTTCTCTTGTACAATTCTAGGCTACATCTGTTTCCGAAAAAACTGAAATCTCGATGGATCCGGCCCTTTTGTAGTCAAAACTGTTTACCCTCACGGGGCTTTTAAGATTGAGTACCCCAAAAATGCCAATGTTTTAAAAGTGAACGGGCATCGTTTGAAGCCCTTTATTGAGGAATTTGCCCCAGAGGAGGAATCCACCCCTCTGGAAGATCTGTTTATCAGGATTGATCTCCTAGTCTTACGGAGATCCCCTTTTGTATACTAGTAGGTTAGTTTGTTTCTTGTATTTTGTTTTAGCAACTTGGAAAATTTTAGCGCTTACGAGTATTCATCGTCTCGGGTACTCTTTACCTTCTATTCTTTACCCTTTTGCTCTCATGTTGCATTTGTCTATGCATTCATTTTTCAACATTGAGGACAATGTTACATTTAGGTTGGGGGTGTGGAATTCCTGTGAAAAATCTTTCCAATTGTCTATCTCTTTGCTATTTTGCCTATCTCTTTGCTATTTTAGGTCATAAAAAAATTAATTATTATTAGGTTTTATTTGAAACATCATGTTCGTGTTAAACGCACCGTGATAGAGGACCTTAGTTGGAAATTGCTGTTGAAACCGACAGATATTCCCTGTTCTCAGAAATCATGAAGGGGATTAAGGCAGCTGGGAGGTGAAGCACACTCTCATGGTATTATGAGCAGCATAAGACCCCAAATTGAATTGATCATAGGAAATGGAGGATGTGGCCCATCTTATGGCCGAAGGAGTCTGTTGGATGATACGTGGTCTATGTGCATTGCACAAAAGGAACAGGAAATTCTGTAGTTGTATTAACTGTAAATTATTATTTCTTTAGCCTTAAAAAAAATCTAGGGATTTATGTGATTTATGTGATTTTGAAATAATTTGAATAATAGAATGAAAAGGCATTTAGTAATGAGAATGTTAAAGCCTAGAGTTTGGTTGCTTCAATAAATTTTAAAATTGAGTTCTTTCCATTAATTTTCTATTAGAAAATGATAAACATTGATTGAGTCATGAATTTTCACAGTTCACATCTAGCTTGCACTGTCAGGATTTAAGTTTGATACTATAATGTTGACTTGATGATTGTTGAGAGTGATAGGAACCAAGCCTGGAGATCCTTGTCTATTTTGTTCATAAAAAAAAAAAAAGAATACTTATAGTAATCTGGGGCAAGGATTTTTATCAATTGTCATTACCATTACAAAACATTACCATAGTATGAAGTGAGCCTTTGGAGTCTTTGGCTATCGGTTCTTGATTGAAAAAAATAATCATTCAAAAGCTAGAAAAATATTGAAAAGAATAATAGCAAGGTTCGGAATCAGTGACTTGGTTGATCTGACCATTCTCTTCAATCATTAGCATTAATATGAAAGTAGAAGACTGAGCCCCTGGTTGTATTAAGACAAAACTTCACTATACACCATGAAACTCAATGTTTAGAATACTTCTATTGAATCATTAATGCTTTGAACTCAATTAAGTTGTTTACTAAGTAATTAGAATCTAGATTTATATATTCTCGAAACTATATGCCTAGGAAACTCTACTGTTTAGATAGCTTGAAGGATCACATAGATACATTGAATCTTTTCTTCTCTTTATCTTTGTTTCATTAGGAAATAAGATAAGTCTCGAGATAGTTTCGATTGGTGAAAACTGTCCAGGATAGGATTAATTGCATTGTTTTGAAAAATCCTTCGATGATTTTCACATGTTTTGCTCGGGACTAGCAAAATGCTGGTTGGGGAGTGTGATAAGTACCTAATATTGTATAATTAACCTTGGTTGTTAAGAGCAATATCATTGTTTTCCTGGTTAATTATCCCTTATTAGGTTAATTTTCAATGTTCAGGTGATTAGGAGAGATTGGGCAAGATCTGAACCAATCAGGGCGTTTAAAGGCCCAAAAGAGAGCAAGATCAACCATCGGGGCAGCCTTGAAGGAAACCAGACCGTAAAAATGAAGTGATGAATCATGTTCTACAGTGAACCAGATCACAATCGCTCTTTAGAAATCCAGATGCCAAACATGTGACTTCAGGAATCCATCAATCCATGCCATCACATTCAGCAAGGCGGGTCACTGTTTCATGAGCATCAGATCAATGGCCCTGATCATCTGGCGCTATGGACCCCTCATCCCTATCGACCATGGTGCTGCATCCAATCTCCACATCCATCAAACATGATAATGGACCAGCGTACAGTCCAGAAGTGGCTGGGGCCCATCTTCAATGATCATCCAATGGACAATCTCTGCACTTGCATGATATCAGATGACCAACAAGGACGTCGCACATCCATCCATCATCAGCCATGCAAGTCAGATCCAACGGTCCAACAAAGGCCCCAACACATCCAACAATTAGTGTACAATAAGGTGAACCCGAGACGTGCAGCCATGCAAGATTGTCCGTCCATCCACATGCTGATCCTCACCATCATCAAGTGGGCCGTTCACTCTCCAAGGCAGCAGTAGCAGCTAGAGAGTCTTACATGTGCAACATCATCTGCAGCATCAATCTCGTGGGCCCACCTGAGCATCATCAGCGTCCAGCCCTGGACGTCCCAAATCCAGCTGTCCATCACAATGGCCAGCGCTGTGGACCCCACATGCCATCCACGTCTATCATCCAGCATGAGTGGATCATCATCTCCAATCCAGCACATGTGGATCCATCAGGACAGTGGAGATGTCTCCATTCCTAGCAGCTGTGAAGGCCACTCATCCACCGTCCATCCATCAATTGCTGATCACAGCAACAATCCCACACATGCAGCATGTGCAACCGTCCAGCAAGTGGACCCACTTTGCACAGCAATCTAAGCCTTCAAGCAGCTGATTCAGCGTCTATCATGGAGGCCAACCATCATTCTCATGGACAAGGGCTGGACGTCTAAGCACGTGCACGATAGTGGAGCCCACCTTCATCAACAATCCATCTCCACCCACCTTCACCCGAGGCAGCAATACATCTAATCTCCACCGTCCGTTCATTACAACCGTCCACCAGTAAAATGGACGGACAGCAGCAGCACTTGGAGGGCTCATCATCATCAACCAACAACCGTCCAGCACATTACGTCCAATCCTCACACGTGCTGCAAGCACGGCCAACAGCTGCTCTCTCCACATCCATCCTCTCAGCCGTCCATCACTGCTTCCCCTTGCATGTGCAACTTCCAGCAGCTATAGACCCACCATCTTCATCTCTGCCGTCCATCAATGTGGAGCCCACGTCCGTCCAGCTGATCAGCAAAGCCAGCAGCGTCCATCAAGCGGGCCACGCCTTGCACGCCGTGCAACGGCTACTAGCACGTCCATCATCCATCTCCGCACGTCCATCATCAAACGGCCAGCAAGATCAGCAAACCATCCACCAGGACTGGACATCCAACTCCAGACGTGCGTTGCCATCCACACGTGCAGCAAACTCCAACGTCAGGTGGGCACCACTTCAAGCACGGCTAGCAGCTGCGACACATCTCCAGTGTGCACCACTGTGGAGTTGATCTTCCACCGTCCAGCAACTTGAGAGTGCACAACAGCCCTCCATCTCTAGCAGCAGTGATGGAGATCAAAATCTCCAGCCATCCAGTTGCTCTCCACCACTGTAGTACCGTCCATCTATGGAGGACCCCACAGGCAGCAAAATGAGCAAGCCAGCCACGGAACTTCATCCAGCGGTTAAGCATCATCCAACGTCCAGCAGTGGACGTCCGTCCAGCTGATCAGCAAAGCTCAGCCGTCCATCCATCTACAGCTACAACATCACCACCTGGCACATGTGATCAGCATCAGCAACGTCCCCAGCTCGTCCTGAAGAGTGTCCAGCAAGGTGGTGGACCCACAATTAGCATACAGCAACGTACATGGCCAGGGACATCTCAACCGTCCCGTCCAATGGACCCCATTTCCATTTGTCTCCATGTGCAACCAGCGGCTAGACGTCTAGCCATCCAAAACATCACCCATGGCCAGCAACCCTCAGTTCTCTAACGTCCATCAAGAGAGGAGCTCTGTGTGTGTGTGTGTGTGTGTGTGTGTGTGTGTGTGTGTGTGTGTGTGTGTGTGTGTGTGTCTTTCCCTCTCTGGATCCACACATCTGTAAGGCTTAGAATTTTCACCTCACCACTCCAAGCCTAAACCTAAAGAAAAGTTTGCTTTAGGCACTCGAAGCCTAACTCCTAATCAAAACCTAAAAAGTAAATCCATTGTCTTGAAAGTGCCACCTCATCATCCAAGCCTAACTCCATTCCCAAGCTTAAAGAAAAGTTTGCTAGGCTAGGGGTAAAGCCTTTGAAGAAATTTGCAAGCTTTGGTTCTTTTGGTTCAACATTGTGTGGTGTAAATGTTGGAGTTCTCTTTGGTTGATTGGTTCGGTTATCCACCTCGCCAGATGCCATTGTTATGTAAGCCCCTTGATCCATCGTCTACTCTAGGCACGCTGGATGCTTAGGATCCCTTAAACACCAATTAGCTAGTTCATGATCAATAAAGTCCCTTGATCCATCGTCGACTCTGGGCACGTTGGATGCTTTGGATTCCCTACGGTCATCAAGCTAGTGTAGGTAAAGTCATCGATCTGTAAAATTCCTTGATCCATTGTAGACTCTGGGCACATTGGACGCTTTAGATTCCTTGCGATCGATAGACGAGATCTTAACAGTTGGATCGGTCAATCAAAGTCTCCTATCTTGTAAGTATGCATTTGATCGTATGATTTGTGATCTTATTGATTGACTTTTTAGCAAGGTAGTTGATCTGTATAATTCCTTAAAGGTTGGATCGAATGATTTGTGATCTTATCGATTGACTTTTTAGCAAGGTGGTTGATTTGTATAATTCTTTGATCCATTGTCGACTCCGGGCACAGTGGATGCTTGGAATTCCCTGCGATCAACTAACGAGTGATTTATGGTCAAATCAATCGGTTCAGATCACCATCTTTTATGAAATATGCAAGAAGTTTAATTGTTTTATCTTCCGATTGGAACGGTTCTTTATTCGATTCTAGTTGAGTTATAGTTGGACTAATGAATCAAACCTTGTGGATAAATCAAAGATGGATCCCTAATTCCTTAACCCCTTTTCTATTTTTGTCTTTCACCACACACAACTTGCTCCACTCTTGTGGATAATTCAGATTTCATCTCTCACACCTAAACTAATTCCTCTAAGTGTTCTTAACCCCAATCCCTGTGGATCGACCTCGGTCTTACCGAGTATTTTACTACTTCGCTACCTGCACTTGGGTATGCAATTTCAGGTTGTAGCAGGGTGTCGCCACGTGTCGACGTCATGTGTTAGTTTTTGTATGACCATGTCAGAAATTGCCACATCGAGTCTCTGCATTAAATGCGAGGGAGCCCTTCGAGTATAAAACTCAGTACTTAGCAAAAAAGCAGAAATTTCCATCTCTTCAGCTTTCGGACTCTCCATGTCTCTGAACATCCGAATTTTTTGCCTTCTTCCCACTCTGATTTTCCTCCTTGGGCTGGTGTACCAGCACTTGTGGTACACTCTTTCAACCCTTAGAAGATCTCATTTTATTCTCAGCATCTTTTATTTTGCCATGTCAGAGACCTCGTGTTCTGATGTGATTCCCAAGGTGAGGTTCGGGGATCTTGAATCTGACCCACCTTCTGTAATAACCCGAAAATTCGAACGCACGAGTAAGTACACGAGTGCATGTTCCGACGTTAGAACTTAAATTCTAGGCCGTGTTGTTCACTCGCATACACACACGTATGCACTTTGATACGCGTTCTAATACTTTTAAGGCCTTGAAAACTCAAAATACTTAACTAAGTCAACAAATTGACCGTTAGAAGGATCTATCGTTACTAGACCGGAAGATCTAACCTTCCATTGTGATTTCGAATCTCGCGATCAATGTGAACCGCCGTGTATCGTCATGTACTCACGTCCGTCTATAAATTTAATTCGTACATCGTGTCCGTCACTGGACATGTGCTTAAATCAGCGAGTTCACGACCCTATGAATCTGCTCGGGTGTGTTTGTAACACTCTAGGAGTTTAGAATAATTCAAGTTATAGAATTAGATGGTTATTTAATAAATTAAATAACTTTAATATTGATAAATCAATAATAAATCATCCTTGAAGAATTACTATACGGTCCCTTCATTTAAATCGCTCAACATGAACTCTATAATAGCATGGAAGTGCCAGGCTTCGCAAAACTCGTAATCTACAAGTATTATCAAAATACCGTTTGCTAAACTTAAGTTATAGGACCATTTTCAAGTATCAGGATTTCTGGTGATCATTCTCATACGAAACTTCGTATACTAGTTCTAAGACATAATCCAACCATACACGTTAAATTTCAACCCTCCGATCATCCTACAAACGCCCTAATCAGAAATCGGGCCATAAGTGGGCCATCTAACTTCGGAACTGTCCCATTTTTAGCGTCATACCCTAAAATTATGTGGCCTACCTGATGATTGGAGTGGATTTTGTAAATACATCAAGGTGGGACCCACGTGTACAGTTCAGGGGGGTCGGCCGCGCGGTCAACGCGCGTTGACCGCGTATCTCACGCGTTACGGACGAGAGTCCGTTTCGGACGCGGAGTAGCGGCAGCGTCATCGCTGTCGCCATTTGTGGCCCACACCGTCCATCACAGTGGACCCCAGAAGCTGATCCAATCCGTCCATCTGGTGCGTACCTTGTACGGACGTAAGTTGTAGGTGACCTCATTATTTTTGGGAGATCGTACGGTCCACCACGGCTTTCCAAAACCGACACTTAGAGCCAAGAAACTCTGAGATCGACTGATCTGCGATGCATGGGTGGGCCAGGCCTCTTCCAAACCTTCGTGTGGACCCCACCTAGCTTTCCAACGAGCTTCATATGCGTAGGAGTCCCAGAACTATGTAGCTTCCTTCTTCTACTCGGAAACACATCCGAGAATCCGTCCGCAACTGTGGATTTCCGTCCGTCTTCGAGCTACATATAGGGGCCATGGTAGGTCTCTCTTTCCCTCCTTAGAAACGCAGGATAGAGAGAAAGAAGTTGTGAGAGTGAGAGAGGAGCGATAGAGAGAGAAGGAGCGGTAGAGAGAGAGAGTCGGTGGCTGCGGTTGCCGCTGTTGCCGCTGCTGCCGCTGTTGCTGCTACTGCCGCCGTTGCTGCTGTTGCTCCTCTTGCTGGGGCAGCAAGGAAGAAACAGGAGAAGAAGGAAAAGAGAAAGAAAAGAAGAAAGAGAAAGAAAGGAAGAAGGAAAAAGAAGAAGAAAGAGAAGAAACGAGAGAGAGAGAGAGAAGCAGTGAGAGAGAGAGAGAGGAGGGTAGTTTGCTGATGCTGTAGGGGCAGCACCAGTCAGCAAGAAACAAGAAAAGAAAAGAAAAGGAAGAAGAAGAAGAAAGGAAAAGAAAAGAAAGGAAGAAGAAAAGAAAAGAAAGGAAAAGAAGAAGAAATAAGGAACAAGAAGGAGAGAGAAAGAAGAGGGAAGAAGGATCTTCTAGATATTCAAACCAAGTCGACTCGCTGAACGACTCACTGAGCCAACTCAGAACCTAGTTTGGGCTTGTGCGAAACCTATAGTTCATCATACTGTGAGTGATTCATCCCAAGTAACTTTCTTGTTAATGTTCTTTAGTGTTCTTCCTTGTTAGGTGCAAGACTACTTTTCTAGTTAGGATTTTAGGCGTACTTTAATACTCTCTCCCTTATCATGGCATCATAAGTATAGGGTTAATCTATCTAAGTTTCTCTTTTAACTAGGTTCTTAGGATTCTACTTTATTATTTCATGTAATTATGGATCCTAGGTAAGGGATCCAACTATTTCCTATCTCTATATCCATAACAATTTATCAGTTATCCTTTTCCTATTTAATTAATCTTCTCAAGTTTTCCGTTTCAATGCACATGTTAGAATTCCACGAAAATTCGATTTAGGATTTGTTACATATGACGTAACCAACATGCAACACTAAATACATGTAGTATTCTTAAGAGTCCCTGTGACATCATTCTCAAACTTCCCGATAAACAACGACTTAGAGTTCGACAGTATACAATACATAACCCTTGAAACAATGTTAGCCTGTCAACATTCTAAACCTTACATGACGACCTCCTCAAACTCCTCGATTGACAATAATTAAAGTAAGATAAAGAATTTCCTAAGTGAAGATAACACATGCATGTTGTGATTGGACTTGAAGATTGATATGCATTGTATGCTTGATGAATGCTTCCATAAACCTATACATGTGCATATATTTTTACACCGCGACAGAACAGGAGCATGGTTGATTTGACTCCTGGCGTGCATGGTTGATTTGCCGCCTCGCTGTACCGGTTAGGTGAGCATGGTTGATTTGCGACAGGTTCCTAATGTTCAGTGGCAGCGAGTTCTGGTCGTTTCACTTATTGAGCATGGTTGATTTGCTCGGTTGGATCAGTGGTGCATGGTTGATTTGCCCACTGGCGTGCATGGTTGATTTGCCGCCTCGTTGTACCGGTTAGGTGAGCATGGTTGATTTGCGACAGGTTCCTAATGTTCAGTGGCAACGAGTTCCTAGACGTTTATGGCTCTCACACGTATCATGTCATACATGACATCATGATAATCATGTTCCATTTGTAATAAATCATAAAGTGTATAACCATAACCTCATCCTCATTTATTTCCTACAATTTTATCAGTTGATGATTCATCTCCTATCTCTTATTAACTGGAATATTACCTGTGATGGAAATGACCTCACTGGGCTTTTAGCTCACCAAAATCACCACAGTTCTTGCAGGTTCACAGGAAGAAAAGGACGTAGACAGAGCAGAGTATTCAGATGGTCACGTGTTACTCAAACGCCAACTGTAGTTAATCTATTTTGTCTTGTAAAATTCAATGTAAAAGATATTAGTGAAAAGAAACTTTATATTTGGGATTTATTTTAGTTATGCGATGTGTGGAATGGAATTTCAAGGAATCTGTGCTCGAATTTTTCAATTCACACCCTGGAACTCGGGCTTTGGGTGATTGTACTCGGATTCCGAAATTCAGGGCGTGACACCTTCTCTAGGCCTCCATGAGAAGAACCTTAGAGAATCTAGGACGGCTGACCTTGTAGATGAAGGGGAATCTGAACCTCCCGAGTCGATCGCTAGAAGTGCGACAGTTCGTAGGGATCCATTTGAGTTAGACTGCGTAGTCTCGCAGATTACCCAGAACGAGTTGGATGTTGCGAGAGAAACATACGAAATCCCTGATTTTATAGAATTTAGGGTCCCCAACTAAGGTGACAGACTGAGACGACCTCACCCTAGTGAGGTGGTAATTTCCTTGATGCACCTGGAGGCCAGGCTGAGATTACCTCTGCACCCATTTGTGCGTGAGGTCCTTAGCCTTCTAAGTCTTTCTCCTAGTCAGTTGCAACCTAATGGTTGGAGATGTATGGTGGGATGTTACATCTTGTGGCAAAGGGTTGAGAACAAAGATCTGACCTCGAATGAGTTATTTTCAATGTATTGCCTCAAGTCTTTGGGAGGTCAGGGACTTTATTACTTCTCCTCACATCCGGGCTAGGGTGGTTCGATGGTGACTGATCTGCCATCTTCCACCAAAACGTGGAAAAGAAAGTGGTTTTTTGCATCCGGGGATTGCGAGTCTTCATCGGACGAGCCTCAACCTCTAAAGTACAGGGTTCGAGCTGATTTTGCTCTACTAGGTCGGGCAACACTCTGACCTACCTGTCTCTCTGACATTTCGGTCTTCATCCTCAGCTTTTTTTTAAATCTCCTAACGTATATTCCTCCGTAATTGCAGCTTCAGCGACCATCCAGGTGGCTCTCTCTGCTGCACAAGACAGACAAATCCTGGCTACTCGGGCTTCTTCTATTGAATAGAGGAACGTCCATCACTTGATAACCCTCAACTCCGTACGTGATTCAGGTCGGTAGTCTAAAAGACAATGATGTCAGTATTTCTTCTCTTTTCTACGTATTTAACTATCTGACACATTTTTCTGTATTTGCTGGGACAGGCATGGCTCCGAAGGCGGTCCCGAAGACTCGCAAGATTCCTTCTCGCGTCCTCGACCATGGGCAAAGTTCTACTGAGCCTCCGAGGAAGAGGGTGGTCACTACTGAGGCTCAGTGGCAACAACAGTTACCCCAATCCTTTGTGTGTGGATCTGGGTAGCCCTTGGGCTCGAACTCTTCCCCAATTAGGGTTGAGCCTTTGGCCACCGACCTCCGGTCGCTGATGTTCCGGTCGTCGATGTTCCGGATACTTCCGACTCGCGGGCCGAGCCGGTTGTAAACCGACCTGTGACCCGCGCTACTTTGTCTGGCACCCCTACACAATCTGTCGAGGCTGGCTCTGCTCGACCTCCTGTTGGCATTGGTGCTGGCTCGTCTCATCCCCTCTCACAACCGCAAGCTCCTATGGCTACTTCTGCTCAGGGTGCCAAGCCACGAGAAGATCAGGTCGACATGCCTTCGATCATGGAGCAGTTTCGGACCTGGATTGATGGCGTTAACGCGTACATGCACGTAAACAACAACATTCCACAGGATCTGAACTCTCTGGCCATGTCAGATCCTGACCAGATGGTTGGAGTTGCGATAGAGAGTAGCCTTAAGGTAAGTTGCCTCTTATCACCCTTTCTTTTTTACGTGAATCTGTGATAACTTCACTGACAGTTTCTATGTTTCTTTAAAGGACTCGGCCCTGCTGATCATCATCCGTCAGGCATTAGCTGAACGAACTCATCATATGTAGAAGGCTCTGGTCGCGACGTCTTCATGGAAGATGAAGACTGAAGCTATGAAGGCTGAGTTAAAAAAGAGCCAGTCTGAGCTGAAGGCTGCTCAGTACGAGCTGAAGACCACCCGATCCGAGCTGATGGTCGCGCGATCCGAGCTCGAGGTGTCCCAAGCGTAGGCTCAGTCCCTTAAGGAGGCCTTAAAGGAGTCTTCGGCCAAGGTTCAATAGGACGAGAATAAGGCAGAATCTCTTGAGGCTGCTTTAAAGACGACTGAGGAGGAGAAGGAAAACTTGGCCAGGGCTCTTAAAGGATATCCAGTTCAAATCCTCGGTTGAGGTCAAAAGCTTGAAAGCTGAGCTGGAGAAGTTGAACGTAGTTTCTGAAGAGCTGTATAACCATGGCTTCAAGACTACAGGCACCTCGTTTTCAAACACTTTCCAGACCTCGACCTCATGCCTGTGGACAATGATGAGGACGAAGACAAGATCGTCGAGGAGGGTTCTGCTAAAGGGGCTGCTCTGCCTGAAGCTCAGGTCAGGGACACTAAAGCTGACCCATCGAAGGTCGTTAAGGATTGAAAAAATATTTTTTTTTTGGTCCATGTTTTTTGTGGATGTACACACACATTTTTTTTATATGCCCTTTTGAGGTAAAAATATTTTTTAGCCCTTCTGAGGCTTTTTACCTTCATCACTTGTGCATTAATGTATGCTTTTGTGATTGTTTCATTCTATACTCGAACAATTAAAATTTGTGTGAGTAGTTTGGAATGGATTGGTCATGTAGCTTATAGCTAGGTCGACCAAGTTATTATCATGCTTTCTGTCGTTTCGGACTTTAAGCTTGTGTCAAGCTTCTGACCGTCAAAGGGCATGCTTGTCTTATGCAGCACGATAAATCCGACCTTACAACCTAATGATCGAACTCGGATTTCCTTTGTTGATTTTTAGTCTTGATATAGCGTGGTAAATCTGATCTTATGATCTTATGACCGAACTCAGATTTCCTTTGCTAATGACCTTATGTGTGTCAAACTCAGCTCGTGAACATGTTTTGACTTTAAGAATAAAGATCTCGAAAAATTCTATCTTTATTAAAAAAAAAGTGTTTGGCATACAAACTTTCACCTTATTCGAGGATCTGACCTGTTTACGGATAGTAAACCTTAAGGTACTCGGCATTCCACAGATGAGGGAGAGGTCGGCTTTCTAGATTCTTAAGCCAATAAGTGCTGAGACGAAATGAGCTGAGTATTTTGTATGGCCCTTCCCAATTGGGGCTAAATACACCAGTTTTTTCTTTGGCATCTTTTCTGACCTTTCGAAGGACGAGGTCACCTACTTTAAACCGTCGTTTCTTTACTCATGAATTTTAATATCGCTGAACTCTGTGCTGATATGTTGCTACTTGCACTTGGGAAGTTTCTCTTACTTTGTCTAGCAGATCGAGATTCATTCATAATTGATCTTTATTTTGGTCGGGCTGATGACGACCTGTTAGGCTAGTGGGCATTCCAACCTCCACTGGAATCACAGCCTCGGCTCCAAAAGCTAAGGAGAAGGGTGTTTCTCTAGTAGTGAACCGAGTTGTGGTTCTTTAAGCCCAGAGTACCTCTAAGAGTTCTTCCACCCATGCTCCTTTCCTTTCTCCGAGCTTCGTCTTGAGATGGTTTTTTATGATTTTATTGACGGCTTCGACCTAGCCATTGGCTTGCGGATGATGAGGAGATGAGTAAATATTTTTTATGCCTAAATTTTGGCAAAACTTTCGAAATTTTGCTTTGTCAAACTGACGCCCGTTGTCGGTGACTATGGTATTAGGGATCCCGAACAGGCAAACGATCGACCTCCAGATGAAATCCCTAGTTTTTATCTCCGTGATAGTAGATAGTCGCTCTGCCTCGGCCCACTTTGTAAAGTAATCGACGGTGACGATCGCATATTTCACTTGTCCCTTGCCTGTTGGAAGAGGACCGATGATGTCGATCCCCCACTAGGCAAATGGCTATGGTCCAGACATGGGAGTGAGCTCTTCAGGTGGTAGGTGGGGAACTGGGGCGAATTGCTGGCACTTGTCGCATTTTTTATAATCTCTCGGGCATCTTGCTGGATAGTAGGCCAGTAGTACCCTTGTCGAATTACTTTTTGTGCAAGTGCTCTGCTTCCGGAATGGTTTCCACAACTGTCGAAGTGTATTTCTCTAAGGACATAGCCAGCCTCCTCAGGTCCGACACAACGTAAGCAAGGGTGGAAAACCCTTTTTTGTAAAGAATTCTGTTGATTAGAGTATAACGAGCTGACCTGTAATGGATTTTTTGTGACTCCTTTTTATTGTTTGGCAATTCGCCTTGTTGTTGAAATCGAAGGTTGGGATCCATACAACTCAGATTCGCTGACACCGGACACACTTCATTTGAATCCTCCTGAGATATGCTTCGGTGAGGGAGGAATTCGATGGGTATCGTCCTACTGAGCTCGTCGTCTACTGATGATGCTAATTTTACCTAGTGAGTCTATATTAGTATTTTGAGTTCTTGGGACCTAAACGATCCTATAATGATCGAAGCGGGATAGCAATTCTTGAACTTTTGCTAGATATGCACACATCTTATTTCCTTTTGCTTGATATTCTGTAGTCACCTGCCCGACCACCAACTGCGAATCATTGTGCACCTTCAATTCTTGAACTCCTATCTCAGAAGCAAGGCAAAGGCCAGCTAAGAGGACTTTCACTCCGTCTGGTGAGGTTAAGATGAGACCAGTTCCGTAGCCTTGCGAATTGAATGACCTATCGACGTGTAATGACCATGCAGACGCTATAGGATCATCTCCCAAAGAGCTTTTCGACAGTTTTTCTCTGGAAGGTCAGCTTGATTCGTGATCACACTGGTCGTCCAAGGGGCTGGTTAATTTAACAAGAAGTCAGCCACCGCTTGACCTTTGATTGCAGTTCAAGGTCTGTCTCGTATGTCAAATTCACCTTGTTTGATGGCCCATCTGGTAAGACGATCTGAAATTTTTTGTTTCTACAACACTTGTCGTAGTGGCTGATCAGTTAACACTACTATTAGATGTGCTTGAAAATAAGGTCATAGTCGCCTTGCCAACGTGATCAGAGCCAATGCTAATTTTTTGATGCACGAATATTGAGTTTCTACATCGAGAAGAGCTTTACTGACATAGTAAACTGGTCTCTGTGTTCCCTGATCGTCGCAGATCAAGGTTGAGCCGACTGCCGCTGGAGAGACCGCCAGGTATAGAAGTAGCTTTTCACCTTTCATTGGTTTAGACAACAAATGAGAGGATTCGAGGTAGGTTTTGAGCTCGAGGAAGGCCTGCTCGCATTTATGGTGTCCAGGTCATTTCTTCGCACTTACAAAGTTGTTTGAAGAATGGGAGACATTAATCTGTGGCTTTGGAAATGAACCGGTTGAGGGCTGTGACCCGTCCGGTAAGACGCTGAACTTCTTTCACAGTGGTGGGCGAGCTAATGTCGATCAGAGCTCGGATCTTCTCTAGATTGGCTTCAATTCCTCGCTGATTTACCATGAAGTCAAGAAATTTTCCCGAGCTTACGCTGAAGGCGCATTTATTAGGATTAAGCTTCATCCGGTATTTCCTCAAGATACCGAACATGGTGCGGAGGTCGTCGATGTGGTTTTCCGACTTTAGGCTTTTAACAAGCATGTCGTCCACGTAAACCTCCATGGTCTTACCGATCTGGTCTGCAAATGATATGTTGCTCTGGCATTTTTGACCCCAAAAGGCATCACCTTATAACAGTAAAGACCTCAATCTATGACAAATGTTGTTTTCTGCCTGTCGGGAGCATACATCTGAATTTGGTTATACCCGGAGTAGGCATCCATAAAACTGAGTAGCTCATACCCTGATGTCGCATTAACAAGCTGATCTATCTCGGGCAGCGGAAAGCTGTCCTTCGGGCAGGCTTTGTTTAGGTCAGTGTAGTCCACACAGACTCTCCATTTTTCATTGGCTTTCCTCATTAAGACGACGTTAGCAAGCCAGTCTGGATAGCGTATCTCTTAGATAAATCCTATCTGACACAGTTTCTAGACTTCTTCTTCGATCACAGCATATCTTTCTGTGCTGAAGGGACGTCATTTTTGGCGGACTGGTTTGAAGGTCGGGTCGACATTTAGTCGATGGACCATCACTTCAGGACTGATTCCTGGCATATCTTGAGGGTACCACGCGAAGACATCTGTATGTTCCTTCAGAAAAGTGGTCAATCCTTCCTGTACATCGCTCTTCAACTGGGATCCGATCTTAACAACTCGGGTTGGGTTGTCGTCCATAAGTGGGACCTTGACCAATTCTTCGGCAGGTGATCCGCGCTCCTCTGTTTCTGCTCTTGGATCCAGAGGGGTCATATGTGAGACAGCTGAAACCAAACTCTTGCTTTTCCCTCATAGGGTCAGCTCATAGCATCGACAAGCTTCCTATTGATCCTCTAACCACTTCGACCCCATCGTCGGTCTCGAACTTCATAGCCAGGTGGTAAATAGAAATACTGGCTTTGAGAGCTCGAAGGATGGGTCGGTCAATGATCACATTGTAAGCGGAAGGGGTGTTAACAACAAGGAAATCGACCATAATCATTTTTTGATTAGGCTCCTCCCCCGCTGTGACTGGAAGAGTTATTTCTACTTCCGGCATGACGCTGTCTCCTGTGAATCCAGTTAAGGCGATTTTGACCGGCCTTAACCTAGATCTGTCGATTTTCATCTTTTCGAATGTTGTGGCGTACAGTATGTCCGTCGAGCTTCTTTTATCGACCATTATCCTATGGAGCTTTTTGTTGGCGACCACCATTGAGACTACCAGGGAATCGTCATGTGGGTGTAAGACAGCTCGGGCATCCTCTTTAGTGAATGTTATTGCACGTGGGGTAACCTTTGCGACCTTCAAAGGTCGGCTAGTTATGTTTATAGAAGGCCCTGGTTGTGACGTTCTTCCTTGTCGTACGTAAGCTTTTCGAGAGTTGTCAGAGTCCCCAGTGATGGGCCTGCCAAAGATCATGTGGATCTCTTCCACGATATGTTGTTGATCTGCTCATCAGTCTGCTTTACAGCCCTCTGGTCCTTACGATGCTGGGCAATGTAGTCTTTTAAGAATCCCTGCTGAATGAGGGTTTCTATTTGTCGCTTTAGGTCGAAATAGTCTACTGTATTATGACCATGGTCTTTATGATACAAGCAATACTTTGATTTATACCTTCTGTTGGGGTCGGTCTTGATCTTCGCAGGTCACCCGAACGTCTCCTTGCCTTTTTTTGCCAAATACACTTGCTCGATGGTCTGGTTGAGCGGTGTGTACTTCTCAAATTGTGGGATCGAGGCTTTGACTCCTCGGGTAGTATTGTTCCGATCTGGCGATCTCCGATCTGGTCTGTGCTTTTTCGAGCTGCTTCCTTCCTGGCGATCTTTGTTTCTGAAGGATGTGTGCGTTGACCAATTCCTCCGCGTTGATGTGTTTGACAACTCGATCTAAGAATTCTGTCATAGACTGGGGTAGCTCTTCACCAACGGACCAGAGGAATTTTTTATCGCGTAATCCTCCGATCATAGTGTGGAGTAATACGTCCTGAGAAAGATTTTCAACTTGTATATCCTTGGCATTTAAATGTGCGAGGTAGTCTTTTAAAGAATCATCCTCTTTTTGCTTGACCACAGTGAGATGGGTTGAATGCTTCCTCGGGTCGATACTCTCGATGAACTGAGTAGCGAAGGCCCTACTTAACTGGGAGAATTAGCTGGCTGACCTTGGTTTTAGATTCTGAAACCAAGTCCAAGCTGAGCTTGTTAAGGATAAAGGGAAGGCTTTGCACATGATGTGCTCATTGACTCCATGTAGTTCCATTCGTACTTTGAAATTCTCCAGATGTTCCGCCGGATCTCCTATTCCAGAGTATTGTTTGAGTTGAGGGATTTTAAATCCTTTGGGACGAGGTTCCTCGCGGATTTCTTTAATGAATGGCGATTCAGACGAGTCGACCAATGCATCTACTGCAATAGGTGCTTAGGTGCGCTGCGCTCTCTGGATATCGCCTACTCGTTCACGAAGTTCTTTCAACTTGGCCTCCAGCAGGTTTATATTGTCGTCCATCCGGTCATGTTCTAGATGAGTTGATCTTCTCTTTTCTACTTTATGACGTAAATCGCTTGCGGGCAACTCTACTGCTGACCAAGATTTTGCCCTCGTTGCTCGACTAGCAACTTCGTCTTCTTCGGCACGTTCTTAATTTGAAATTGGTCGTTGAGAACATTGTGATTGTGGAGTTTAACGAGATCGTTAAGACTTGTCATTATTTCTGTAGACCGGAGTCGGATGAGCCAAGCCGGTTAGGAGAGCCTTGATCTCATCAACTCTTTGATCGATGTATCCGAATCGTTCGTCCATGTCCCCTAGTCATTCGAGATACCTCCGACTTGTTCTTCGAGAGCGGACAGTCTGATCCCGCAGTTGCGAGACCTCTGTCGTTTGTCTTGCTGAACGAAGTGCGTGGATGTTCCACCGATCTGGATGGCAAGCGTTTCAGGAACAGATCCTTCGTCGTCGGAACATGGGGCTTCAGAAGGTCCAGCAATTGCAGGAGCTTTCCCCTTGTATTTTCTTTTTTCGGCCATTATAAATCTTCTTAAGATAGAGGGAGTGTATTGAGCTTTTGGGTGAGAATACGGCTTTACAGTCGAGCTTCCCATAGACAGCGCCAACTGTTGTTGCTTAGATTTTAACAACGAATGAGGTGAGGTCGATGATCGATCTCACGAGATATAGAAAGACACTGATCTCTCATTGAAACCTGCAGGGGTAATCAATGGCTAAGGGAGGGGCCAGGGACCAACTGTTAGTCCTCCGATGCATAAGTCAGTCCAGGCTCTTAGAATTGATAATCTCTTTTATGAGTAAGAGTTCTCGTACCTTTGTGGTGAAGAGGGCGTATCCTTTTATAAACTTAGGTTCCGGAATCATATTCCTATAAGGAAACGTAATTCTCGTGGAGGTGATCTCGGATTCCAGAGATCTATGGACCATTTCATGGTTGCTGGAGATATTTACGCACCAGTTGACGATTATCCGAATCTCTCTCCTATTATCTTAGCGTAAGCCTAAGATTACAAGATTGTGATGATAAGATTCAGGTTGTCTCATGGCCGAGGTCATTTCCCCGACGAAGTTTGGGAGTTTGTCTGCAGGTCAGGTCGGACGGTTCCGACCTATGTCTAGGTCGTTTTTATATCCAACCTGAGGTCAGCTCGTAGTTTACCCATAAACCAACCATGCATAAATCGGGCAGGATGACAGGATGACACATCAGCTAGTACAAACGCAATAGGCCCCATATAGCTCGTCTGAAGGAAAAAACGACAGTACTCTTCGGACTTTGAGAGGGAAAACTCAAATCTTCATCTCTGTCGTACTCTCGGTGGGCCCGGCATGTATTCAGACCAGACAATTATTCTCCAAAAACAGGTCTCAGACAAAACTAGTAATCTATGTTGAATCGAATACATCTAATTCAAATTGGTTGACAATGCAAATGCCTCTTAGGATGCATCTAGATGTGAAAATTCAGTTGAGCAAAGAGGCAAGGTATTTCCTGACATTCTAAATGACATAGGCAGCCCCCAATTGCATTTACATTCACCTCAAGTACTACTTGAGAGAAAAGCCATTGAAATTTGGAGCATACATTCCAGAATATAAATGCTAAGGTACTAACCAAAGGTTTGGTCGCTCCTCTTCATTTAGCTAAATTATTCATTTCAATTTGATGGTGCATCCAAACAAAGCCTTAGGAGCAGTGTTTAATATATTAATATGAATTAAGAAAAATTGTTGCTCATCATTAAGCTTCAATAGTAAAAGGTATTTGCTTATTGTTAATTTTTAATTACCACTGTTTCTTTCCATTGTTCTTGGTTTGAATCAAGAGGATTGATTTTATACACTGGCAGAGTATTGCTTTCCATTTCCATGCACACATGTCAATCAAAATGGTCCAATCATGGGCCCCATTGTCTATAATGGCATGGTTTGATGCTTTTCTAAATTGAATTGTAGTAATTTGGTCAGATAAATGGACATGACTAGATTGGGATTGCCTTAGCGTTCATGCTCAAAGACTGGACTCCAAATTGTAGTTACATTGCTTTTAGGTAACTAAAAGGAATATAACTACAATCCGAGAGCTACTGTGATGTGTTCAGTAATATATTTTTTCGGTGACCTAGACCATCTGTCTATTTTGTCCCACTTTTCATAGACCAAGCCCTTCAAAATTCCCAAATTGGAAGATCTTGACCACCAATGCTGGGTCCTTTTTCCCAGTTGAATGACAATCGTTTTCATAACTTTCATTCATCTTCTTTGAGCTTAACAAATATATTACTGAATGGCATCATGGTTTCACTGCAAAGCTTGGGAATTCACATCTAATTCCAGTTATTAGACACAAGATGCAAGAATGAATATGTTAGTGTCGGGGTTAGGAGCCCCACAGCGGAAGCAATCAAAGCAGGAGAGGAACAAACCTCAATGGCAATCACACAAGCAAATCGACACACACAAAAGGCAATCCGAATTTTACATGGAAAAATCTCTCACGGGTAAAAAACCATGGCACAAAGCGATACCAATCCACTATGATATCAAAAGTTACAAGAGATGGAAGAAACACAACCCGGATCATAACCCACAAGAGAAAATCCAAGCTAACAAATTTAATTCTCACATGAGGAGGACAAACCCATCCCTTTCCCTCATCCTAGAGAACTTCAAGCTTCCTCCTAGCTCTTTCTCTCACCCTAGAACTCTCTTAATCCCTTGGCCCATAGGCGGCAACCCTAATCTCGAATTACATCCCCTTAAATAGGGGAAAATCGAAATTAGAAACTCCTTGCGCAACAAACCGCGCAAGAGACCAAGTCCAATTAGGACACTGCCGACCGGCCGGCGGTCTTCATGCTTGAAGATTGAGGCGTCCAATCCCAACAAACTCCACCATGACTCAAATCTTCATGCAACACCTTGCCACACACATCTTCAATCTCTACTCCGTCATCATCATAAGCTCCACCACTTCTCATGCTTCATCGACTTCATCCTTATACCTTCACCACCCACTTGCTCATGTGGCCCTTGCGGCATGCCACACACTGAGCAACCGTGGATACCGCTGCCGATCTCACAGCTCCACCATGAATAGTGCGCCCGATCAAACCTGATCGCAATCGTTAAACTTGATTGAGATATTGGTGTACCAATCCACCTTCTTTAACTCTTCTTTCATAGATGTCAATCGCTTTCCATGTTTTTCTTTCACGAAATCCTTCTTCACGTCGAATCTTATGCTAGAAGACGTCATTGATGGCTCACCTCATATTCTCCCTGTCTCCTTCCCAACTTTTAACTCCGAGACCACTTGTTAGGATTAGAAGCCCCGCAGCAGAAGCAATCAAAGTAGGTGAGGAATAAACCTCAATGGCAATCACACAAGCAAATCAACACACACAAAAGGCAATCCGAATTTTATGTGGAAAAATCCCTCACAGGTAAAAAACCACGGCACAAAGCGATACCAATCCACTATGATATCAGAAGTTACAAGAGATGGAAGAAACATTACCCGGATCACAGCCCACAAGAGAAAACCCAAGCTAACAAAGCTAATTCTCACAAGAGGAGGATAAACCCATCCCTTTCCTTCATCCTAGAGAACTTCAAGCTTCCTCCTAGCTCTTTCTCTCACCCTAGAAATCTCTCAATCCCTTGGCCCATAGGCGGCAACCTTAATCTCGAATTACATCCCCTTAAATAGGGGAAAATCGAAATTAGAAACTCCTTGTGAAAAAAACTGCGTAAGAGACCGAGTCCAATTAGGACACTGCCGGTCGGCCGGCTGTCTTCATGCTTGAAGATTGAGGCGTCCAATCCCAATAGTAAGTTGGTATATGGTAATGCGAATGAAGTGACCAGAAATGACAACAATTAATGATGATGGTGACAACTACAGTAATGATGGTGCTGGTGGTGGTGACGACGATGACAACAACAATGATAACATTGATTGTAAGACCCGTACCCTGAATTGCCCTCCGTACCTTTAGTTTCCGGTACCGGTACGTCCCGGACGGACCAGATTAGAGAGCCTTGATCGCGACCCTGATTTAGTACCGCAACGACCCAAGACTTGTACCCTTGCGACCGCGCGAGCGCCACGATTCCAACGCCGCGCGGCACGTCCCATTGCGATACCCGGTGTGTAAGAGGCATACGTTCGTGCAATTCGAGGTGGGCCACGCAACGCGCGTGTGGCGTGGGCCCCACTTGCAACAATTCTCAACAACATGTCAAATCTATCACCATCACCCTCACCCATACCCCCATCATTATCTAACCATCATCACCAACTCCAACCCATACCTCTCTCCCAAAGTCAACTCCAACCCATTCCTCCCATCCCATCATCATCATCATCACCTAAAGTACCCCCCTCTCCCATACAAGAGCCATACGTGGGGGGGGTGGCCTCTCAATTCCAAGATTTGAGAGAAAAAGAGAAAAAAAAAGGAGAGAGAAAGAGATTTGAGAAAGAGAGAGAAGTAGAGAGATTTGAGAGATTGAGTGAGTTTAGAGAGAGATTTAGAGGGAGATCAAGAGAGAAAGAGAGAGATTGAAGGTGAAGATCAAGCTTGGAGGACCCCGATCATCATCCGGACCGTCCGATCGGCAATCCAACCGTCCAACCATCATTGTGAGTGCAAACCTTCCCCCCTTCTTTTCGTTTACTTTTCATTTTCTTCCCTTGGGCCCACCTTGTGATGGCAATGAGATGGATGGGCTGGATCGTCCATGAATGGGTCCCACCTTTTGATGGTGTGGATCCCACTTGGGGGCCTATTTTGTGGCATATTTAGTGTGGCCAACAGACCACCATGATGTATGTTGTTCATCCACGCTGTCCACCATGTGGGCCCACCATGTGATGGCCCAGCTGATAGATGGAGTGGATCTTACACATGTGGGCCCCACTTGAAATTATTAAAGAAAAAAAAAAGAAAAAAAGAAAAGAATGAAGGAGAAGGCCGCTGGACAGCCAGCGTCCAGAGGACGCTGCTGCCCAGCAGCGCTGGGGCTTTGGGCGTTGACCGTGGGTCCCCACTCGTGGGACCCACCTTGATGTATGTATGTAATCCACGCTGTGCATTTGTTTCTCCAGCTCATTTTAGGGCTGGACACCAAAAATTAAGTAAATCCAGATCTCAGGTGGACCACACCATAGAAAAACAGTGGAGGCAAGGATGCCCACTGTCAAAACTTCTTGGGCCCACCGTGACCTTTGTAGACAAAATCACCCGCCCAATATTGGGCTTATTAGGTCCCCAGCGAGCTGGGAAACCTGATGGACGGATTGGATCTTCACTAAGTGGGCCCCACTTGATAAATAAATTAAAAAAAAAAGAAAAAAAAAGAAAGACAAGAACGTCCAGCGCTGGACGTTCACAGCGTCTGGGACGCTGGAACCGTCCAGCGTCAGGACGGCTGGAATGGTCCCCACTCGTGGGACCCACCTTGATGATTTTATTGTATCCACACCGTCTATCTGTTTTACCATATCAGTTTAGGGCTAAGGCCCAAATATGAAGCAGATTGAATTCTTAAGCGGACCGCACCACAGGAAACAGTGGATAATATGATGTCCACTGTCGAGACTGCCTCGGCCCACACTGGTGTTTATAGACCCCGTAACATACTCAATATTGGGCTCATTGGGCCCACCATGAGATGGCCCAGCTGATGAACGGAGTGGATCACCCTTATGTGGGCCCCACTCGACGAAAACCATGGAAAAAAAAAAGAGAAAGAAAGAAAGAAAAGAAATATGAAGGGGCAGAGGCGTGAGGCGTCTCTGACGCTGGAGTGCCAGCGTCCGTGGACGCTGACTCGTGAGGCCATCTGGTGGCCCACTCGTGGGTCCCACCATGATGTATGTGCTGTATCCACACCGTCCATCCATTTGGGGAGACCATTTTAGGACATGAACCCAAGAATGAGACAGATCCAAATCTCAGGAGGGCCCTACCAAAGGAAACAGTGAGGGCAGTGACGGACCGTTGAAACCTACCTATGGCCCACCATGATGTTTATTTGAGATCCAACCTGTGCATAAGTTCACACATGCATGTAAGAATGGAAAACAAAAATATCAGCTTGATCGAAAGCTTCTGTGGGCCCCACTTAAGGAGAGAACAATATAATAAAAAATTAAAAAATAATAAGAAAAAAAAAACAAGATCATGGGCGCTGGACAGGCAGCGTCCAGGGGATGCTGCTGCCCAGCAGCCCAGGCTCTCTCGGCGTTGCCAATGGGCCCCACTTGTTGGGCCCACCTAGAATGTATGCGCTCTATCTATCCCGTCCATATATTTTTCCAGCTCATTTTAGTGGCTGAGCCAAATTTAAGCATATCCAAACCTCTAGTGGATCATGCCACGGAAACAGTGGGAATTATGATCTCCACCGTTGAAACCTTCCCAGGCTCTACAGTGATGTTTATTTGTCATTTAACCTGTTCATAAGATCACATGGATATGGGTGAAGGGGGAAACAAAAATATTAGTTTGATTCAAAATGCTTGGGGCCCATTTGGGTGCTACGCTCTATGGGTCCCACCACGATGTATCTGTTTTATGTATGCCGCCCATCTGTTTTTCCATATTATTTTAGGGCCGGGGGCCCTCATAATGAGGTAAATCCCAACCTCAGGTGGACCACATTGTAGGAAACAGTGGTCATTGATGCCCACCTTTGAAACCTTCCTTGGGGCCATTGTAATGTTTATTTTTCCATCTAACCAAAGGTGATGGGGCCCGACTTTGGGTCCCACCTTGATGAATGTTGAGTATATCGTGTCGTTCTTCTTGGCAGGGGTGTGGGCCCAGTTTTAGGTGGGCCACACGTAGAAAATAAGGGTGATTAAATGCCTACCATTGGAAACTTTACAGGACCCATCTGTTATGTTTATTTGCCATCCTTCCTGTTCATAAGTCACCCAGCCATGGGTGGGGTTCCACATGTGTGGTGTGCGGGCCCCACCATGGTGTTTGTTTGCCATCTCACTTGATTAGTGGGAAAGCACAAATATTGAGTTGATCCCAAACTGTTGGGGCCCATTGATGTATGTGGCTTCTCCACTCCTTTGTGCGGTTATACCCAACCACGGGTCCACCTTGTTATGCATGTGTTCTATCCACGTCAGCTATTGGCCTCCATGGTGCGATATGTATGTCGGCCATCCATAAGGACCGCCTTAATTTTGTGCTTAATCCAAACCATCCAAATGAATGAACCCTAGCATGTTATGTACAGGATGGCCCTTGGGACCACCTTAGTGTGCGTGTTCGAATGACCGCGTTGTCCATCCCGTGGACCCACCTTGATGATTAGTTGTGTAAACCCTTATTGAAAGGTCATCCTTAGAGTTTGCTTGATCCAAGTCACAGGACTACCTTCTTAAACTCACCCTGTGGAACCGTCTTGTCAATTCACCTTGTTAACTCACCATGTTGACCCGCCTTGTTGACCCGCCTTGTTGACTCACCTTGTTGACTCAGCATGTTGATTGATCTTGGTAACTCAGCTTGTATACTCATATGACTCACCCCTTCTACCCTTGTACCCAAAGACCACCATATCGTGTATATCTCATCCACACCGTCCGTTTACCTTTAGGGCGAGTGTGGGGCTCATCCTCGACGTTCGTATGTCATCTAGGCCATCCATTATATGGAGCCTATCTTGTAGTATGAGGTTAGACCTGTTGTCCCTTTTTGGACCTCATTGTATTGACCATCTATCGCAGATTACCCTACCATTTATAATCCTCTGTCATGACATGTCTATCTTGCAACCCCTTCTATGACATTCCTTTTACGGACCATTATTGTGTTCATCTCTACTGTACTACAGGATTATGGGTCTCGGCATGATTTTGAGTATTCCACTCTTGCCGCTCAAGTAGGTTCTACCTTTGATGTGTCGGTAGTGTATTCAATCATTTTCTTTCCATTTGGGTTATCTAAATATTGAAGGTTAATCCACACCGTTCAGTTGTTGGACCATCTGTGTTGTTGTATACCATCCATTTAGAGTCTTATCTCTTTATGTTTCTTTGTATTATAAGTGAATTATCTTTTATGCTATTTTTAGTATGTCTGTTGCCACACGTAGTGTTATTTGGAATACTCATATGTGATCTTTATACTATATGCTTCGACGACCACCATGCATGTGTAATGAGTATGCATCCCGAATCACCATTGTTAGTTGGGGACCACTAGGGCATAAACGCATTCATAAAGCATTCGAGATGTAGTCGCGCAAATGTAATTCACGTGCTCTCTATCGCAAACCTCTCCAATAGGTATGGGACTATTCGAGGACAGGAATCTATCATCCTGACTTACACTGTATGGTAGGAATAGCTTAGCATACCTTGTAGCCCTTGGTGCGAGATTCCCTGGCTAGCGACATCCCGCACTATGACTCGACCATTCATATGTGTCCCCTCATCTTAATCATATCTCAAATAGGTTGGACTAGATTGATTTATAGCCATCGTGGTAGATGAACTACTTGTTGGCACTCATACTGTATACTTGACTCATGCATCATGAATGCTTGGCTCATCTGATTGTCTTGTATCAACCGGCCATATCGGTCGTGATTGTCGTGCAATTCATTACCAGCTAACGGTGACATTGTGTTTGAGACCTTATAGTTTTATGGTGCTCTTTGGAGACTTGCACGGGCATGTCGTCCCACGTTTGTATGCATGGTTGCATTTCGCACCGTCTGCTTGTGCGGCATATAGCATGGTTACTACGTTGCAACCACAGCTCCATCGTGGTTTGCAGGAACACCGGAAATATGTGATCTTTAAACAGGATGCCATAGATGTCCCTGGGTGAAAGTTCCTGAACCCGTTGGTACCAAGGTGGGTGCTCCATTTAAGGACCGGGTGGTTTAATCATACACCAGTATGCCGAATACCAAACGGCGGTGTTATCCACTGCACGTGGTCAGTTTGGAAGGAGGTCTGACCTAACCTGCCGGAAGAGTGTTGGCAAAGGGGGTTGAGTTTGACCAGCTGTGAGTAGGTCCGCTATTGCACCAGATAGGCTTTGGCATTCTACTGGTGAGTAGTGAGGTCTGTGAGACCCCGGTGATGTTCCGTTTCAGAGATGGTATTGGTATCAGTGATGTGACTGATGTTCTGTATGGTGTGGGACGGTCCTGATGTGGGCGGGTGTGATGTGGGCGGGGCTGTAAGCCTGGGCGAGCTACCAGTTCCGAGTCCTGCATTGCTTACGTGACTGTGTTATGACTGTTCGTATCTGGACCACTGTACTGAGAGGTGGTGATTTGCATACATGCATTGGATCATTGTATGTGACATTAGGCCCTGTAGGCCATTGCACTAGTATGAGTATATAGCCTTGGTAGGCTAGTTACCTGTATTGCACGCTCGCATAGCCATGGTAGGCTAGTTATATGTATTGCAGGCTTGCATAGTCGTGGTAGGCTGGTTATTCATATCATATGATCGTGTAGCCTAATTAGGCGGAGTCTTGGTTTAAAGTTCTCATCATGCTTTACTCTGATATTATCATGCTTGTCATACGCATTGTGCACGCACACATGCACTCACAAAGCTTCGTTCGAAGCTTATGCACGTTTGTTACGCTGCAGGTCCTACCAGAGTATATCAGCAACGTTGAGTTGGAGTTTGTAGTGCAGTAGCAGGAGGTGCCGAAGTGTGCACAGTTTTTATATTTACGTATTGTATATTTACTTTCCAGTACTGTATATAAACGAAAAGATTTAGTGGAAATATTGTGTTTTGTCTTTGATGGTACTCATATGGTGATGCTCATGTTAAAAAAAAAAATTCAGACCCTAAAATCCTCCTTGTGGTATCCCAGGATCGGAACCTGGCGTGTGGGGTTAGGATCCGAGATCGGGGTACTACGGAGGCTGCCACCTCTGAATTCGGGTTATAGCGAATGGACGTCGAGAACCGAATTTGGGGCGTGACATTGATGATAATGACAACTACCTCTGAGCAAGTCAGATCGTAGCTCGCAAGTCTCTCCAACCCCCGAAGCCCTTAATTTGGACAATTCCATATACTGATACTCGAAGTAAAGGCGAGTGAATAAATGCCCTCCTTATAGTTAATGATCCTTTGGTAGTTAACCTCATATGGGTGTGTAACATAATAATATCGAGTTGGCTAGCATTTAGAATGCACACCAATATATATTAAATAGGAAATTAGAGATTAGACCAAACTAACTTAGACCAGATACAAAACCAAACTATAGACATTAGTTGAGTGTGGACTGGACTTATTGCAAACCCAAAAAAGACCCAACCTTTTTTTTTTATCCAACCTACATATCTATGTATTGGCTCCGTGCATTGATATCTAGATTTGATCGAACTCCTCTCAACCTAACATGACCTGATAATATTGATGATATAGGCTCCAAACTGTGGTCATATTGTTTCAAGGTGGACATTAAGGAAACAAATTACACAATTTGAGGGCTTCCTAATGAATATTACTATGACAAATTTGCTAGTATTTGGCCGTTTCTTATTGATTAAACTGAATATTTCACAATCTAACAAGCACACATAAACTTAATTTATAGAGCACCCGAAAATTACCTCCATCGGGCTTGTCTGCATGACTACTTCCCTCAATGACTTCTCCTTTACTCTTCTTTAGGGAGTCGATACAAATGATAGTATTCATAGGTCGAGAATTACCAGTCGCTTTTGATGAACTTGCTTTCCACTCTAAACTTTTTTTAAATCTCATCGCAATGTATAAATGAGGTTGTGTTAAACCCACAATGAAAACAAAGAGCCTCCAACAGAAATAAAACCATTGAATGAGCAAACACATGTAAAATGCAGCATTTGAAAGCACATACATTTTAAATTCATTTTATTAAAGCTTTCTTGCATGTTCTGAAGCATGATAATGAAAGAGATGCATAAGATAATCTAAAAAATAAAACATGTTTTACTGACCGCATAGATCTACATAGATGGGAACATAATAGAGATGAAGCATCTTGGTCATTTTTTTTTCTAAAGTCAGTTCTTTCATGCATGGCAATGCTTGTACTCATGCATTAGCTCATGGGGATCCACATGAAGCTATAGTCAGATGATAGCAAGGCCACACTAAGAATGCCATACTCAGACAATGATTCTGACTATCAATCTTTCACAGGGATCATTTACTATTATTGTTTTAGTTCATTCAGTTTAATGCTATTAGTCAATCATCAACAACGTCTTTCCAGCATGACTTTAACCTTGGATCATACTCACTAGTTCCCAGCAACATGGTTTATTTCGCAAATAGTTGATTCCAGTTGTCCAACCATGGATGCATGTGGGCCCCATCGAGAGACACAAGCAGGAGGGGCAAGCAATGCAAGAATACAAAATGAATTATGTTTTCTGAGAAGAGTGGCATATAACTATTCCTAAAAACAACTTCACATTAATTCATGTCAAAACTTGTCAAAACCATAAAAAATTAGACTTGAAAATTATAAACTCTGTTTCCCGGAAATCGTTGATTCCAGTTGTCCAACCATGGATGCATGTGGGCCCCATCGAGAGACACAAGCAGGAGGAGCATGTTGGATATATATCATTTGAAATAATGATTGATGTGGCCCACATTTAATTGCCATGTCATCACACAAGTAGTTATTGCCACATCAGCCCATACTTTAGTTAGTTTTTAAAATTATTGGGTCTTTTGAATTATTGTAACCGTTCCCTCTAAGTTTCTAGTTGGTTAAGCAATTGTGGTTAAGGTGTAGGAGATAACTACCCATCCACTATCTCCATATGGTAACTACTTTCTTGATGGGAGAAAGATATAAAGTTATTTTCATGGAGGGTCCCTAGTCTACAAGCAAAAAATAGCCTGTAATTTTCCATTTAATCTGTGCATGAAGTGCTTGGATATACTAGAAGATTTCTCCTTTGAATTTAAGGATATTTGGTTGTTGCATTGTGCCACACCATTGAAGTATCATCAATTCCACTTGGATTTCAATCTTTGACAAAATATAAAGCTAATCATCATGGTCGGAGGTAAGATCTTGAACTTCCACTGATTTTATTATTTTTAATATCCATCATTGTGGTATCAGAGCTACATTCTGGAGCATGATGGTTGTTTTATACTTTATTATTTTTATTTTTTAAAGAATTTATGTGAATTTATAAGGTTCTAAAATTCACATAAACTCCATATGGATATCATGATAAAATTATAATTTTTTATTATTAGAATTGGTTGATTTTCAAAAGGTTTTTTTTGTTTAAATCTCATGGTTTTATGTTTTTTAATGAAGGCACCTAATTATTAGTGTAATTTATTTGAGATAATGGTGATGTATCATATCACTTTATTGCCTATTTGGTTTTTGGCATTTTAATGAAGAGACTATGAGATCTTATACCTTTTTCTCTTTAATTAAATGTATCTTTCATGTATTCTTAAAGTTGAGCCAAATGCATTTGGACATTAATTTTATTATATTTTGGATTGATCAGAAATAGAATTTAATTCAGGGGTATCTTTCTGTAATTTTATTTTTTGGGGATTTATTTTTAAAATTCGTAATAGGAACCTGTGTACAATAAAAATTATAGTAAGCATATAACTGTAATATTACAGGGTCCTGTGCAGAATTTAACAGGGGCCTATTTGCAAACAGAAAATTACAGAAGTACTTTATTGTAATAGAATAGATATTTTGATGAAATTTACTCATATTACCATGTGTTTAATATTTTATGATTTCATATTGGTTTAGGATCTTACATTGACATATAATTTAGTCAATTTATAGAATATTACCCTTAGATGCCATTATAAAGTTTAAAACATTTGATTGGCTTTAAGAGTAATACAACATCTTAAACCATGATAATGTCCAGTCACAAATTACATCATAAATTGTATGTGATTATTCCTAAGGCAATAGCATTAACAATTGCGATTATTCCTTGAAAATAAATGGCTTTACCCCACAGGGAGGCTATTATATTTCATAGATTAATCGGAATAAAATAATGAATTTCACATCAATATAAAAATTATTCTAAATGCTCATAAGTATATGATATTTTTTTATTTATTTTGATGTCATGAAATTGTTTAGTCTCATTATATAATTATTAAATAAATCAATAGCGTATTACAACCCCTTCACATAGGAGGGTTATAATGACGCAATGATTTTTTCTTACTACTAGATTTGCTAACATGAGTTAATATTTTGAATTTTTATTATAAATTTTTCATAACACCTAAGTAAGCATGATTATTGTTTAAATTTTGCAGCTATGTCATTTGCTTTTATGTCAAATGAATCATCTTGTTTCCCAATGTTAAGTGGTGACAATTTCTCGGATTGGAAGGAGAAAGTTCTCCTTACATTAGGGTGCATGGACCTTGATTTGGCACTTCGTATGGATGAACCACCCATTCCCATGGAATTAAATATGCCAAATGAAAGGGTCACATATGAGTATTAGGAGTGATCTCATCGCTTAAGCTTGATGCTCATTAAGACCCATGTAGGAAAAAGTATCAGGGGATCTATCCCTACATGCACTGAGGCAAAGAAATTCCTTAATGCTGTTGAAGAACAATATGTGAGTTCCGATAAGGCATTGGCCAGCACCCTAATGACTAAAATTTGAAGTACAATGGAAATAGTGGAGTGCGTGAGCATATTATGAAAATGAGGGATATAGCAGCCTAGCTCAAATCCCTAGAGATTAAAATTTCTGAGACATTTCTTGTCCACTTTATACTCAACTCCCTACCTACTGAATATGGGCCATTCAAGATTTTCCACAATACACGTAAGGAAAAATGGTCAATTAATGAATTATTGACCATGTGTGTTCAAGAGGAAGGGAGATTGAAGTAGGAGAAACTAGAGAGCGCTCATCTAGGAACTCATGGAAAGGGACATACAGAAAAGGGAAAATGTGCTTTTCAAAAGAAGAAGAATAAGAAAAAGCCAACTAATCAAGTTGGCAATAAAGACACTATCACATGCTTCTTCTGCAAAAAGAAAAGACACATGAAGAAGGAATGCCCCAAATACAAGAATTGGCTCGAAAAGAAAGGTAATCTCATCTCCTTATTATGTTATGAATCTAATATGGTTGAGGTTCTTCATAACACTTGGTGGATTAATTCGGGTTCTACAATCCATATTGCCAATACCATGTAGGATTTTCTCAACCGAAGGAAACCAACGCAAAGTGAACAAAGCATCTATTCAGGAAATCGGATACATTCGCATGTGAAAGTTATTGGGACCTTTAGACTTATCTTGCAATCTGGTTTTATATTAGATCTTGATAGGACTTTCTATATTCCATATTTTTCTAGAAATCTTATTTTGGTTTCCAGACTTGTTCCTCATGGTTTCAGTTTTAGTTTTGTTGGTACTACCTTTACTTTACTAAAAGACTCTGTTATTGTTGGTAATAGAACTCTTAATGATGGGTTATATAGACTTCAATTAAATCCAACCTTTGATTTTAACCATTTAACTATGCATGGTAATATTGGCATAAAGCGTAGTGCTATGAATAAAAAATCATCAATGTTATAGCACAAAAGATTGGGACATATCTCCAAAGAGAAAATCAAAAGGTTAGTGAATGATAGAGTCCGCAAGACTCTTGATTTCTTTAACTTTGGCATTTATGTGGATTGCATAAAGAGAAAGTAGACTAACAAAATTAAGAAAAGTGCCAGGAGGAGTTCCAAAATACTAGAAATCATATACACTGACATTTGTGGACCTTTTCCTACTCCATGTTTGAACGGTAAAAAATACTTCATCTCTTTTATAGATGATCATACATGATTTATGTTGCTCTATCTGCTATATGAAAAGGCTGAGGTACTAAATACTTTTAAAACATATAAAGCAGAGGTAGAGAGACAAACAGAAAAACAAATTAAAATCGTGAGATCAAATAGAGGTGGAGAATATTATGGTAGGTATACGGGTACATGACAGAAACCAGGACCATTTGCAAGGTTCCTTAAAGAACAAGGTATTGTTACTCAATACACAATGCCAGGTGAACTGCATTAAAATGCTGTAACTGAAAGAGAGAACCGTACATTAATGGACATGGTAAGGAGTATAACCAGTAACTCCACTCTCTTATTATCTTTGTGGAGTGAGGCCTTAAAAATCGTTGTGTAAATCCTAAATAGAGTTCCCACTAAAATAGTTCGAAAGACACCCTTTGAACTTTGGAATGGCTGGAAACCAAGTTTAAGACATATACACATATGGGGTTGTCTAGTTGAGGTTAGGGTGTACAATCCACAAAAGAAAAAGTTAGACCTAAAGACAATCAGTGGATATTTCATTGGCTATGCGAAAAAGTCTAAGGGATTTAAGTTCTTCTGTCCTTCCCATACACCTAATATTGTTGAAGTAAAAAATGTTAGGTTTCTTGATAATGATGATATTAGTGGGAGTGAGCAACCTCGAAATTTAATTTTTAAAAAAATACAAGTTCCAATTGTTCTTTCTACTCTTATAGAAGAATCAACTATACTTCAAAAAAATCCTCAAGATATCATTATGGAAGAACAACCAGTTTTAGAAGTGCCACTCCATGAGAAACAAGTTGTCATAGAGCCTCTTGTTCAACATCCAAATAATATAGATGTTGAAATAGCATTAAGAAGATCCTCAAGAACAAGAAAACCTGTAATTTCTTCTGACTATGTTGTGTACTAATTTGACTATGATATTGGAATTGAGGATGATCCAGTCACGTTTTCACAAGCTATGAGTGGAGATAAATCTACACTTTGGTATGATGTAATGAAAGAGGAAATGGATTCGATGGCTAAGAACCAAGTTTATGATCTCGTTGAATTTTCTAAAGAATTCAAGGTCATTGGCTGTAAATGGATCTATAAAACTAAAAGAGACTCAACCGGCAATATCGAATGATATAAAGCTAGACTTATAGCCAAAGGATTCACTCAGAAGGAAGGCATTGATTATCATGAGACATTCTCTCCAGTCTTTAAGGACTCGTTTTGGATAATCATGGCATTAGTAGCTCATTTTGATTTAGAGTTATATCAAATGGATGTGAAAACGGCATTCCTTAATGGTAACCTAGAGTGTTATAGTCAAAATAGCGGTGATCGCATGTTCTCGCGATGTCCTGATTCTACGAGCAGCTTTATAACAATATTCGATTCGCGAGCTCATCTGGTCACGTCTCGCATATTAGATAAATACGGCAAACAGGTACCGAGTCATCGAGCTCTTATGGTCAATAATCGAATATTGAAAGGCGGAAAATATCCTTCCCGACCTGCGAGCAGTTCTTCTCGTAGTCGTTAAAAAGCGTCACATCTTTATATGCGAACAAGCTTGTCTCGCGAGCAGATCCCGACGTGCGAGCAGCTTTGACTACTGATGATTAGCGATGACATCCCTTAGCCTATAGTACCAGCAGCCCGTATAGGCCAATTTTGGGCTTATCTTCGTTTAAGGTTCCGTATTTCAAGGGATCGGTATCAAGGAATGTAGTTGACCAGATGACTAATTGGATTAGACTATTCCTTTATCTAAGGATAAGTAAGATAAACACCTTATCCCATGAAATCAGTAAATGATCTTGGTATCTTATGTAACAGAGTGGAACATTCGGATCTATATAAATAGATGGTTTCATCAATAAGAAGGTACACAATACTCAATCTCTATCCCCCATCATCTACTTTGCTCTTCTTCCATCCCTGCCTTATCTAACTTAAGCGTCGGAGGGCCAACGGCTGGACACCGGCCACCCATAGTTTCTCTTTGTCTATTTTCAGGTCAGGAGAAAATCGCTAGCAAGGGAGGAGAACTTCTCGAGGACTCTGTTACAAAATATGACGTAAACAGATTGACGCCGTCTGTAGGAACGCAATTTGATCACCAAATTTAACCGCTCCCACCATCGAATACGATGCCTCCAAAGAAGACAGCTCATCCTTCCACGTCAAGGCAGACATTACTATTCGCTTCCCCAAGTGTAGGGTTGCGATGTAGTAATAAACTCGGTAAGACCGAGGTCGATCCACAGGGACTATGTAGGATCTCACAAATTCATCCACAAGTGTCTATTGAAGTATACTAATCAGATTGTTGTATAAAGTTGATGTGAGTAATAAAAGCTGAATTAAATCGAGAGTAAGTAATTATAAGAGGGTACTAGGGTTTCAAGGATCCACTTGTAGCAATCCTTGATGTTCAATCCGTTGTGGTTTCTTATTCTCTCAACTAGAATCGACATTCCTGTCCGTCTAGTCGGATGATAGAACTGTTAAACCAAACAGTCTGTAATATGTAAGTTCTATGCATAAGATTCACTCAATCTAGGCTGAGCTGAGCATGCTCAATTGCATAGGTCATTCCCCTTTCCTATAGGTCCAGTTCTCAATCATAACCATCCCCCAAGTCCTCTCACAAGACAAGGCTAGATTAGGATTTGAACTAGATTCAAATCACCAGCACAGTCCTTACATATTCCAGAAAATCAACTAAAATAGAACTTTGGCCTGAAGTCCCTTTATGAAGAGCTTAGTTCTAGAGCGCACTCCGATTCCTCGGATCATACAGGTCTATACTGTTGCAAACAAATTAAGAAGATAAGTAATTCATCCAAACATCCATGAGTCATCACAAGACTAAGAAAAATTACT
The DNA here is from genome assembly GCA_003013855.2 of Liriodendron chinense. Classification (NCBI taxonomy): domain Eukaryota; kingdom Viridiplantae; phylum Streptophyta; class Magnoliopsida; order Magnoliales; family Magnoliaceae; genus Liriodendron; species Liriodendron chinense. The sequence continues at coordinate 934,570 of PVNU02000100.1, read as the reverse complement.
TAAAAACTTGTATAAACTTCAAACCTTAGTTCATAATCATGAATTCCACTAAAACCACTTAACTACGAATTAAAACATCTTGGATTCACTACAAGCTTCACCTCTTAGCCCTAGCTAAGAGGTTTAGCTGCTCATGATCCAAGGAAACATGAAACAACTACAAAAAGCATGAAAACAGCAAAGCAAACCAAAAGGAGTTGTGAAACTCCAATCTTCACTTCCACAGCCTCCAACCCCGCTTGCACCCTTCTAGGATACCCTAGGAACGATCCCTAGGTGTCCTCTTATAGTCTGGAGGCTCCACAACGTCGGAATAATCGGGAATTTGCGAAACTCTTACGCAGCGCAGAGAAAATCGGGAAGAAATTAGAAGTTTCTAAGTTCATACGCATGGCTGACCGGTCATGACCGGTCGGCCTCAATAGAGAGTCATTCCAGCAAGTATGCCCGACCGGTCAAGACCGGTCGGGCCTATTCATCCTTGGTCCAGCAAGCATGTCCGACCGGTCATGACCGGTCGGACGCCTTCAGCAATTTCCCAGCAACAATGACCGACCGGTCATGACCGGTCGGTCCTCTTCAGTAGTGCCCAACATACATGGCTGACGGGTCACTGACCGGTCTGGCTTCCTTTGCCGACCGGTCACGACCGGTCAGCTTCATTTTCTTCTTATTTTCTTCCTTTCTTTCATCTGCTTTCTTCTCTTCTTTAGTTCTTTCTTTCTTTTCTTCTTTGGTCCTCAAACATTCTTCATCAGAATGATCCCAAGTGAGATCTTTATGTCTTCAATTGAGTAGAGTCAACCCTCAATCCTGTAGTCACAAAACATGCATTGAATTAGCTTACAAACCATACAAACCTTGCACAATGAGTGATGAATTGGGGTTCGAATATGCACAATTAAGAGCTCAACACACCCCCTAACCAGCATTTTGCTAGTCCCGAGCAAAACATGCGTGAAGCTAATCTCATTCTTCAAAAACTCAACTCTCTTTCAGAAACCATCCTTCTATACATTCCAAGGTTCATAAGTGTAAGATTCAGAAAGATTAGGCGCCAAAGGTTGGAACCGTAAATCCTCAAGGCATAATAGGCATTCATATGAGATTCCACTGATTGGTTGATAAATAGAGGGACTTGAACAAATTCATCCTAGTGTGGGTAGTGAAAATTCATTCCACGAGTTTCTAAGATTATCTTCTTCATAGATCAACTAGACTATTGAACTCAAGGTACATAGAGCCACATCAAGCCAATGACAGGAATTTGCCTTACCGTCCTTCCGACGACTTTCACACTACGTCCCATTTCCGGCTTTGGTTACGGGTAGACCATCCCCCGGTTGGTAGTAGGTAGCCCTAATCGGAATTTTCCACCGTTTTTCCACATTCCCAATTTCATCCTTCCTTTTCCTTTTTCTTTTTAAATTAGATAGGATTTTTAAAAATCCATATCTTTCATTATTTTCCCATGGACAAGGATGGACAAAGTACCCCGGCCTGATTTCTCAATACCTTAATTCAAAGTCTAGCTAATCCATAAATCACATAATCCCTTCAACTCATGAAAATCGTGTAATGTGAACTAGGTGTAAAAGTGTTCAGATTTTCTATCAATCACAAAAATAGGGGAGTTCACATATAAAACCATTATGCAATGAGAGATTCCAGACATCCAGCCCTATTCACTTCATATCTCTTCCTCTTATGCTCATATCATCTGGAATGCATAGAACCAATGTTTTCCAAAAGAGTTTCGAATTTTTGAAAAAAAATCGAAAAATTTCCACATAATTGCTTGAGATGTTGCAAAGTGCTGGATTCATCCAAGCGGTCCTACACCCCCCAACCAAATCTTGCATTGTCCTCAATGTAAAAGATGCGCAATGAGCAAAACATGAGAGCAATTTGAAAATAACAGGGAGTGAGGAATGATATTACCTGAGAGAGTGAACAATGGAAATCTTCCTCCTTCTAACAAACCTATGAAAACGAAAACAAAAGCAGCAAAATCCTAATCCTAACTACTCTATACCTCCATCAGACTAGGAGATCAATCATCCTGATACACAGGATCATTCAGGGGTATGGACATACCTTCTGAAGGAAAATTTTCAAAGAACAGCTTTAATCGTTGCCCATTTGCCTTAAAAATATTGTCGTTCCTTGGATTCAATAGCTCGACAGTCCCATACGGATAGACAGTTTGTACAATGTAGGGACCGGTCCATCGAGATCTCAATTTTCCCAGAAATAGATGTAAGCGAGAATTATACATGAGGACTTTTTGATTGATCGTGAATGTCTTGCGAAGAATATTCTTATCATGGAATATCTTCGTCTTGTCCTTGTAAATTCTCGCATTCTCATAAGCTTCATTCCGGATTTCTGCAAGTTCATTTAATTGAAGTTTGCGTAGCGAGCTTGCCTTGTCAGAATTGAAATTCATTGTCTTAATAGCCCAATACGCCTTATGTTCCAACTCCACAGGCAAGTGACAAGCCTTCCCATAGACAAGTCTATAGGGAGACATTCCAATAGGGGTTTTAAAGGCAGTACGGTAAGCCCAAAGCGCATCGGTAAGTCGAAGTGACCAATCCTTGCGATCGGGATTCACCGTTTTCTCTAAAATGTGTTTAATCTCCCTATTGGATATCTCAGCTTTCCACTAGTTTGTGGGTGATAGGGGGTGCTCACTTTGTGTGTAACGCCATATTTCTTCATTAGGGCTGCAAAAGGGCGATTGCAAAAGTGAGATCCTCCATCACTTATGATGACTCGAGGCGTTCCAAACCGGGAAAGAATATTTTCTTTTAAAAATCGAATGACCGTTTTATGGTCATTATTCCGGCAAGGGATGGCCTCGACCCATTTGGAAACATAATCAACGGCAAGCAAGATGTATACATTTCCAAAAGAAGATGGGAATGGGCCCATGAAATCGATGCCCCAACAATAAAAAATTTCGATAATTAAGATGGGATTGAGTGGCATCATATTTCTACGGGATATTCCTCCTAGTTTCTGACAAGGTTCACATGCTTTGCAAAACTCATGTGTGTCTTTGAACATGGTGGGCCAATAAAACCCACATTGCAGAATTTTCGCTGTGGTCTTTTTAGCCGAAAAGTGGCCACCACATGCTTGAGAATGACAGAAGGAGATGATACTTTGTTGCTCATCATCTGGGACACATCTCCTTATGATTTGATCGGGACAGTACTTGAATAAGTATGGGTCGTCCCATAGAAATTTCCGCACCTCCGTGAAGAATCTATCCTTATCTTATTTTTTCCAATATGTAGGAATTGCACCTGTAGCAAGATAGTTAGCAATGTCTGCATACCATGGCAATTGGGAAACAGCAAAAAGTTGTTCATCAGGGAACATGTCATTGATTGCAGTCGTTTCAGGGGAATCAGTGAGGACAAGTCGAGAGAGGTGGTCGGCTACTACATTTTCTACTCCTTTCTTATCACGTATTTCTATGTCGAATTCTTGGAGTAGGAGGATCCATCTTAATAACCGTGGTTTAGCATCCTTCTTAGAAAGCAGATACTTAAGCGCGGCATGGTCAGTGAATATAATGATCTTGGATCCAATCAAGTAGGATCTAAACTTCTCCAAAGCAAAAACTACGGCTAAAAGTTCCTTTTCAGTGGTAGTGTAGTTTGCCTGGGCTGAGTTTAGGGTTCTACTTGCATAGTAGATGACACATGGCTTTTTATCTTTTCTTTGGCCTAACACGGCCCCAATAGCATAGTCGCTAGCATCGCACATAATCTCAAAAGGAAGGCTTCAATCCGGTGGTTGCATTATTGGGGCACATGTCAACATACCTTTAAGGGTGTTAAAGGCCTTTTGACATTCTTCATTCCACTCGAATGAATTTTCCTTTTGAAGTAGGTTACATAAAGGGCGAGAGAGTGAACTGAAGTCCTTTATGAACCTTCTGTAGAATCCTGCGTGTCCTAAAAAGGACCGCACATCTCGTATGCTTTTGGGTGGTGGAAGGGTAGAGATAAGATCAATTTTCGCTTTGTCCACCTCAATTCCATTTTGTGAAACGATGTGACCAAGTACAATTCCCTTTTGAACCATGAAGTGACACTTTTCCCAATTGAGCACTAGGTTCTTCTCTTCACATCTTTTTAGCACAGATTTCAAGTGCTCAAGGCACTCATCAAAGCTACAACCGAATACGGAAAAATCATCCATGAAGACTTCGAGAATGGTCCCCACCATGTCAGAAAAGATGCTCATCATACAACGCTGAAAGGTGGCAGGGGCATTACATAGTCCAAACGGCATCCGTCGATAGGCGAAAGTGCCGAATGGACATGTGAATGTAGTCTTTTCTTGGTCTTCACGGGCAATTTCTATTTGGTTGTACCCTGAATAGCCATCAAGGAAGCAAAAGTGGGAATGACCCGCCAACCGTTCTAAAATCTGATCAACAAATGGTAGGGGGAAGTGGTCTTTCCTCGTGACAGTGTTTAGCTTCCTGTAGTCAATGCACATTCTCCAACCAGTAGTAACTCTAGTTGGCACGAGTTCGTTATTGGCATTGGCTACGATGGTTATTCCGAATTTCTTAGGCACCACTTGAGTTGGGCTCACCCATTGGCTATCAGATATTGGGTAAATGATACCTACATCCAATAGTTTCACCACTTCGGCCTTAACCACATCCTTCATGTTTGGATTTAGTCGTCTTTGTGGTTGTCGGGATGATTTTGCATTTTCCTCAAGGTGTATGCGGTGAGTACAAGGGTCTATGCCTTTGAGATCCGCAATTGACCATCCAATGGCACTCTTGTGCTCTAATAGAGTGGCTATTAGCCTACTCTCTTGTTCCTCATCCAAGTGGGAAGAAATCACCACTGGATATGTCTCATCTCGACCTAAATAAACATACTTTAGCTCACTTGGCAATGGTTTTAGGTCGAGTTTTGGTGCCTTGATGTTGGATGGGAGGGCCTTGTTCTCATTTACAGGCAAAGGTTCAATTGGGGCCCTCCATCTTTTATTCTCAAGCACCAGCATCACATCTAGAATGGCATCCCTCTCTTGTATTGTGTAATCATTTGTCTCATGAGAGTGGGCCATACATGCCTCCAAAGGGTTGGAAAATAGTGATAAGGGGACTGTATCCTCCACGAATGATTCGATCATGTTTAATTCGTGGACATCATCATCAACTTCCCGCGCTTGTTTGCATAACTCAAATATGTTAAGCTCAAGGGTCATATTTCCAAAGGACATTTGTACAAGTCCGTTTCTACAATTGATAATGGCATTTGAACTAGCTAGAAACGGTCGTCCAAGTATGACGGGAATTTGAGTACCGGTGCCTATCACGGGATGTGTGTCCAAGACAATAAAATCTACTGGGTAGTAGAATTTATCAACTTGGACTAGAACATCCTCTACCATTCCTCTCGGTATCCGGATGGATCTATCAGCAAGTTGGAGTGTGGTTTTGGTGGGTTTCAATTCACCTAACCCAAGTTGTTCGTAGACCGAGTATGGAATGAGGTTCACACTTGCCCCCAAGTCGAGTAGGGCTTGTTTAATCTGGTAGTCTCCTATGATGCATGAGATGGTTGGACTACCTGGATCCTTGTATTTTTGGGGCACCTCTTGTTTGATGATGGCGCTCAAATTCTCAGCCAAAAGCACTTTGTTGTGAACGTTATGTTTCCTTTTGATTGTACACAATTCCTTTAAAAATTTAGCATAAGATGGTATTTGTTTTATTGCATCCAACAGCGGGATGTTGATCTTTACCTGCTTGAAAATTTCCAGAATCTCCAGATTTTTATCTAAAGGTTTTGGTGAAATCAACCTTTGTGGAAATGGGGCAACCGGCTTGTATTGCCTTTCCGGTTCTTTCTCTTGTGGAATATTGTTTGGACTATCATTCTCTTTGGGAATTTCGGATCCTTAGGCTTTGGGGCCTTCACCGGATTAGATCTGTCAATTTCTTTCCCACTTCTCAAGGTGGTGATAGCTTGGACATGTTCCGTATGGTGGGAGGATGAGCTTGCATCTTGTATCTCATACTGGGTCCTTGGGTTAGGAAGAGTTTGAGCAGGAAGTGTGCCCTTCTCTCTACCACTCAGGTGAGCTTCAACTCTAGCCAGAGATGTTTTCAATTCATTAATGGCTTGGTTTGAATTTTGATTGAATTTCGATTGAATTTCAATTGCTCTTGCATGAACCCATCTATTTTTAGAGAATTTGTCTTGTTATACTCATTCTGGACCGATACGAGTGCACCCAATACTCTTCTAGTGATACTTTTGGAGTGTTGTTTGCATTTGCAGTGGGTCCATTCCTCCAACTGAAGTTGGGATGGTTCTTCCAATTAGGATTATACGTGTTTGAGTTTGGAGCACCATATTGCTGTTGATAACTGTTTATGGCATTTGTTTGTTCTTGTAAGATGCCTTGGACTGCTGAAATTGTGGGACAATCTGGTGTAGCATGTTGATTTCCAGCACAAATTCCACAAACAGTTTCAACCTCAGTGGAGTTGATTGTTTCTCCTTTCCTTAATTCCATGGCTTCGACCTTTCTTGTAAGGCTAGCCAACCGTGCACTTATGCTATCTTCTTCTGATAAGACATACATTCCTCCCTTTTCCTTTTGTTGGCCAATCTTGGAATTTGTTGGTTTAGATGTGTCCCAAGATTGTGCACTTTCAGCCAATTCTTCCAGATAATCCCATGCTTCATCAGCTTCCTTATTCATGAACTCCCCATTACACATCATCTCTATAAATTGGCGCATGGATGGAATCAGTCCTTCATAGAAAAAACTTATAATCCGCCAATTTTCATAGCCATGATGTGGGCATGCGTTTAATAGGTCCTTGAATCTCTCCCAACATTGGGAAAAAGTTTCATCCTCCTTTTGGGCAAAGTTCATGATAAGGCGCTTAAGCATGTTCGTTTTGTGAGTAGGGAAGAATTTTTTTATAAATTCTCTATGCATATCATTCCATGACCCAATTGATCTTGGCCTCAATGCATAAAGCCAACCCTTGGCTTTATCCTTAAGAGTGAAAGGGAAGAATTTAAGTCTTACTACATCTTCAGTCACATTTGCAAAGTGCATGGTGGTGATTACTTCATCAAACTCCCTAAGGTGTTGATAGGCACTTTCACTGTCTAAACCATGGAATTTAGGGAGAAGATTGATCACTCCCGGTTTCAAATCCACATTCCCTGCATTTGGTGGAAATACTATGCATGAGGGAGTGCTTGTTCTTGCAGGTTGCGAGAAATCACGTAAAGTCCTAGGTCGGGGAACATTCTCAACCACATTCTCCCCTGTTTCAGTTTGATTTTGAACCGGGTTAGGTTGATTTGCAGCCATACTTTCAGATAAAATTGGAGAATCTAGATGTCTCCTAACACGTGGCTCTCTATCAATGCCTTCTACTATCCCCCCTTCACTTATGAGTCGGTTATTGGAATCCCGAGCCCAATGTGGCATGCAAAACCAAAAATAAGAAACAAAAAGGAAAAAGAATTCTTCCTTCTTTTTCTTTACTCTTCTCTAAGACCGAAGCACAAGGTGTCTTGCAATGGCTAAGCCAGAAACAAAGATAGAGACCGATTTCTCCTGGTCGATAGGGGTTCAGAGAACACCCCACCCACTCTTTGAATCTTTTGAGAAAAAGTGCAGAAAAAGGAGAAAGAGGAGTAGAGATGAGAAACGAAATCCCTGAGCACAAGGTGATCCAAGACGGCAGAGCCGACCAATAGGAATCCAGGTGGCAAAAAGGCCGACCTTTCAGAGATCCAAAAGGAGTCTCCACCCACTCTACAAGAGATGAATAAAATAAGAATGACTAGGAGAAGGAGAAGAGTAAGGTTTTAGAAGGATAGCACCTGAATTGCACTTGAAATCCTTGACTCTTCTTCGGCTTCCTAAAAATCCCTGAAAAGAAAAATCAAATAAATAAACTAAGTTAGTCTAAAAATCTAAAAAAAAAATCCTAAATAGATACTAATTTCAGAAATTTGTGAAAACCGTCAAAAATCCCCGGCAACGGCGCCAAAAACTTGTTCGCTTCCCCAAGTGTAGGGTTGCGATGTAGTAATAAACTCGGTAAGACCGAGGTCGATCCACAGGGACTATGTAGGATCTCACAAATTCATCCACAAGTGTCTATTGAAGTCTACTAATCAGATTGTTGTATAAAGTTGATGTGAGTAATAAAAGCTGAATTAAATCGAGAGTAAGTAATTATAAGAGGGTACTAGGGTTTCAAGGATCCACTTGTAGCAATCCTTGATGTTCAATCCGTTGTGGTTTCTTATTCTCTCAACTAGAATCGACATTCCTGTCCGTCCAGTCGGATGATAGAACTGTTAAACCAAACAGTCTGTAATATGTAAGTTCTATGCATAAGATTCACTCAATCTAGGATGAGCTGAGCATGCTCAATTGCATAGGTCATTCCCCTTTCCTATAGGTCCAGTTCTCAATCATAACCATCCCCCAAGTCCTCTCACAAGACAAGGCTAGATTAGGATTTGAACTAGATTCAAATCACCAGCACAGTCCTTACATATTCCAGAAAATCAACTAAAATAGAACTTTGGCCTGAAGTCCCTTTATGAAGAGCTTAGTTCTAGAGCGCACTCCGATTCCTCGGATCATACAGGTCTATACCGTTGCAAACAAATTAAGAAGATAAGTAATTCATCCAAACATCCATGAGTCATCACAAGACTAAGAAAAATTACTTAAAAACTTGTATAAACTTCAAACCTTAGTTCATAATCATGAATTCCACTAAAACCACTTAACTACGAATTAAAACATCTTGGATTCACTACAAGCTTCACCTCTTAGCCCTAGCTAAGAGGTTTAGCTGCTCATGATCCAAGGAAACATGAAACAACTACAAAAAGCATGAAAACAGCAAAGCAAACCAAAAGGAGTTGTGAAACTCCAATCTTCACTTCCACAGCCTCCAACCTCGCTTGCACCCTTCTAGGATACCCTAGGAACGATCCCTAGGTGTCCTCTTATAGTCTGGAGGCTCCACAACGTCGGAATAATCGGGAATTTGCGAAACTCTTACGCAGCGCAGAGAAAATCGGGAAGAAATTAGAAGTTTCTAAGTTCATACGCATGGCCGACCGGTCATGACCGGTCGGCCTCAATAGAGAGTCATTCCAGCAAGTATGCCCGACCGGTCAAGACCGGTCGGGCCTATTCATCCTTGGTCCAGCAAGCATGTCCGACCGGTCATGACCGGTCGGACGCCTTCAGCAATTTCCCAGCAACAATGACCGACCGGTCATGACCGGTCGGTCCTCTTCAGTAGTGCCCAACATACATGGCTGACCGATCACTGACCGGTCTGGCTTCCTTGGCCGACCGGTCACGACCGGTCAGCTTCATTTTCTTCTTATTTTCTTCCTTTCTTTCATCTGCTTTCTTCTCTTCTTTAGTTCTTTCTTTCTTTTCTTCTTTGGTCCTCAAACATTCTTCATCAGAATGATCCCAAGTGAGATCTTTATGTCTTCAATTGAGTAGAGTCCACCCTCAATCCTGTAGTCACAAAACATGCATTGAATTAGCTTACAAACCATACAAACCTTGCACAATGAGTGATGAATTGGGGTTAGAATATGCACAATTAAGAGCTCAACAATTACCTCCACCTGACGTTACAAAACCGGTGCCCATCCCTCAAGCCACTTCGACGGGCATCCCTCAAGGAGATCCTAGCATACCATCACAAAACCCATTATTTGAGACTTCCGAAAGCTAAGAAGATATCATGCGTTTCCTCAGAAACACACTTATAACTCTCAATGCTGGGTTTCAAGCCTTGTCTAACCGGCTTGATCAGCATTTCCTAGAGCCTCAGAAGCTACCTTCCAGAGGGTTGCCGGCACAGCCCATACCGATGGCTTTCAGACATTCTGTGGACGAACCACAGGTCCAACCAAATCATCCTCCGTCAAACCGAATGCCAATCGGCAATCAACCCCCTGCACTATCCCCACATTCCATACATTATAGTGCTTCCTGCCAACAGCAATCTCATGGGTCCACCGTCGAAACGTCAGGTTATACTTTACCATGGGAGGGAGACCTCAAAAGAATCCATGATCGTTTTGATGACATGGAGCAACGATATCAGGCAAATCGACCATCAGCCGCTGTGACGTCGATACATCGATCCAAATCTCCTTTCACCAGCGAGGTCATGGAAGCACCACTACCTAGAAAGTATCGTACGCCCGTCATCACTCCATATACAGGTACCGGCGATCCTCTCGAACATCTGGAAACTTATAGGTCTCTTATAGAGCTAGAAGGACATGGGTCAGAAATCATGTGTAGGGCTTTTTCCCTAACTTTAAAGGAAGCAGCCCGTACTTGGTTCCGGGGGTTAAAACCTCGATCTATCGGTTCCTTTTCACAGCTATCGGAGCTGTTCCTCTCCCAATTCATGGGAAGCATCCGCACAAAAAAAATCGACGTCCCACCTAATGGATTTGAAACAGCAGCATGGGGAAACAATAAAGGAGTTTACAGTGCGGTTCACTACCGAAGCCGTCCAAACTGAAAGTTATACCAAAGAGAAAGGCCTCACTGCCCTAATAGCTGGGATCACCAACGAAAAATTCAGATTCGCTTTGTATAAGAATCCTCCTAAAACTATGATAGAATTCCAAGCTAAAGCTCATAAGTATATCAATGCAGTAGAAGTTGCTTTAGCGCGTCATGGTATACAGGGCAAGAAGCGCAAGCTGGAGGAAGTCTCTTCTTCGGATAAGAAATATTGGCGCGATCGGCAAGATCGCTCTCCCAAGAAAGTCTACTCTGGTAAGTACCATAACTACACCCCCCTTTATCGGCCTCCGGAAAAGGTGCTAATGGAGATCAAGCATAAACCATATGTGAAGTGGCCCGCAAAGATCAAATCTGATCCTGAGAAAAGAGACAAGAACAAGTTTTGTTATTTTCACAAGATCATGGGCACACCATCCAAGACTGCATATCTCTGCGTGATCACATCGAAGCTCTTATTCGTAAGGGTCACCTTCAAGACTATGTTGTCCAACAAGGTCATTCACCTAAAAGGGGGGAGTCCCCGTCTTAACAGAAAAAATCACCTCATCGACATACATCACAAGAAAATGTTGAACCTACTGGGGAGATTCGAACCATCATCGGAGGACAGACTTGCAGAGGAGATTCTCAAGCTTCGAGAAAAGCATACACCCATAAGGCATCTAAGAAGCCTCAGCATATCTACTGGTTGGAACGAACTCCCGATACATCAGAATCTAGCCATCCTTCAATCTCTTTCTCCCTCGAAGATGCAGAAGGGATTCACTTCCCTCACGAAGACTCCATCGTAGTCGCGTTAAAGGAATCAAATTATCTGACTCATCGTATTATGGTGGATACAGGTAGCTCTGCTGATATTCTCTACCTGGAGGCTTTCGATAAAATGGCACTTGCCAGAAGCCTGCTCAAGCCAGCTCAACTCCCCTCGTAGGCTTCGGGGGCGAAGTGGTGACACCTGAAGGGAGCATTGACCTTCCAGTCACCTTTGGTGAGAGCCCTGCGAAGACGACTATCTTCATCAACTTCCTCGTGGTAGATCGGAGATCGGCGTATAATGCCATTTTGGGGCGACCATCGCTTAATAAGGTTGGGGCAGCTTTGCATCCTTTATATTTATGCATGAAATTTCCTACCCCGAATGGTGTTGGGGTTGTACGAGGAAATCAGAGAGAAGCCCGGTCTTGTTACGAGATAGCCCTACAAGATCGAAAGAAAGCTCAGGCGACACCAGTTATGATGATAGATCAAGATTCATCAAGTTTTCCGACGGCCACCTCGTTGGATCCAAGGGAGAATGCTCTCCAATCAGGAGCTCCCAGGGAAGAAACAGTGTCAATCAGCTTAACCAAAGACGATTCATCAAAAGTCGTATACATTGGATCCTCTTTAACCAGCGTCCTCCATGAAGATCTGGTTCGTTTTCCAGCCGAATACCAAGACGTGTTCTCTTTGTCTCACAAAGATATGCCAGGCATCGACCCCAGTGTTATCGCACATCGTTTGAACATTGATCCGAATTCCAAACCTGTCCACCAGCGCCGACGTGCCTTTACTGCAGAAAGGCAGATGGCAATCAAGGCTGAAGTCGAGAAGCTGCTCACAGCCAATTTCATAAAAGAAGTTGATTATCCGGAATGGATCGCGAACGTAGTTCTCGTTCGAAAAGCTAATGGCAAATGGAGAATGTGCGTCGACTATTCAGATTTAAACAAAGCGTGCCTTAAAGATAGCTTCCCAACTCTGTGAATCGACCAGCTGGTCGATTCAACAGCTGGGCATGCTTTGCTCAGTTTTATGGATGCCTATTCCGGCTATAATCAGATCATGATGCATCCACCCGACAGCCAACATACCACCTTCATCACTGACCGAGGCCTATATTGCTACCAGGTAATGCCTTTTGGCCTTAAAAATGCAGGGGCCACCTATTAGCGCCTCGTCAATAAAATATTCGCCACGCAAATCGGCCAGAATATGGAGGTTTATGTCGACGACATGCTCATGAAAAGCGTTGTAGGAAGTGATCACCTTGCAGATCTTCGAGAAGCTTTTGACTTGATGAGGAAGTATCGGATGAAATTAAATCTAGAAAAATGTGCCTTCGGAGTCTCTGCTGGAAAATTTCTGGGATTTATGGTTGGCCAACGAGGAATCGAGGCGAATCCTGAAAAGATTAAAGCATTGATCGAAATGAAGTCCCCAGCCACTCTCAAAGACGTCCAACGTCTGGCTGGTCGCATTGCCTCGTTAAACAGGTTCATCTCGCGGGCTTCCGACAAGTGCTTACCCTTCTTTAAGCTCCTTCGAGCCATGGCCAAATCTGATTGGGAGTGGACACCACAATGTGAAGAAGCTTTTCAACAATTGAAGCAATATATGAGTGCGCCCCCTGTTTTATCTAAACCAGTGGCATACGAGCAACTCATTCTTTATTTGTCTATGTCTTCCACGGCCATTAACGCCGCTTTAATAAGAGAAGATTCTGGGATACAAAAACTCGTTATTATGTCAGTCGAGCAATGGTGGACGCAGAAACCCGGTATTCTGATATGGAGAAGTTGGCTCTTGCTTTAGTCACAGCAGCCCGAAAACTGCGACCATACTTCCAGGCCCATGCTATATTAGTACCAACAAACCATCCGTTACGGCAGGTCCTTCAAAAACCCGAGGTTTCAGGACGGTTAACTAAATGGGCGGTCGAGATTAGTGAGCATGATATTTCGTTCTGCCCCAGGACCACGATCAAGGGTCAAGCCGTGGCTGACTTCATCGCCGAATTCACATATTCCTCTCCTGATGTTAATTCTGCGACCAGCGATCAGCCATCCTGATCACTCTTCGTGGACGGGTCCTCACGGGTCACTGGCAGCGGAGCGGGTCTAATTCTAGTTGCTCCAGACAGGTCGCATTTCCAATACGCCTTACGGTTCGACTCTCGCATCTCGAATAATGAAGCGGAATATGAAGCTCTGATCGTTGGCCTCGAACTAGCAAACGTCTTCTCAATCCAGAATCTGCTCATTCACAGTGACTCTCAGCTCATAGTCAACCAGGTACTCGGTGAATTCGAAGCAAAAGAAGAAAGGATGGCTTTATACAAATCTCGAGTGCTCATCCTGCTCGCAAAGTTGAAGAGTTATGAAATAATCCACATCCCTCGCGAGAAGAACAAACTCGCTGATTCTTTGGCAAAACTTGCCTCAGTACCAGAATCTGAGTTATCATATTTAATTCCCATCGAGCACCTTCAGAGCCCAAGTATTGACCATGCGACTCTTGAGCAGGTGATCACGATACATCCCTCTCTGTGTTGGATGGACTCCATTCTCCTTTACCTCAAGGATGGAAACCTTCCGGAAAATAAAAAATCCGCACGACAAATCCGCCATCGAGCTGCCAGGTATACTTTACAAAATGGGATCTTATTACGTAAGAGTTTTTCTTTGCCTTATTTACAGTGTCTTCACCCAGAAGAAGCACATCGTGTTCTAGATGAAATACACCAGGGGGCATGTGGTAACCATCCAAGGGAACGATCTCTAGCATACAAGGCGATGAGGCAAGGGTACTACTGGCCCACTATGAAAGCAGATGCAATTGAGTTCTCTAAAAAATGTGATAGGTGTCAGCGATATTCTCCCATACCTCATACACCGTTCGAGCAAATGATACCAATTGATAGCCCTTGGCCCTTCGCCCAATGGGGGGTCGATATCATCGGGCCCTTGCCTACCGGAAAAGGACAAAATAGGTTCACAATCGTGGCGGTCGATTATTTCACCAAATGGGCCGAGGCAGAGCCATTAGCCAAAATCACTGAGAAACAGACTACTAAGTTCATATGGAGAAATATCATATGCCGTTATGGACTCCCCCACACTATAATCACTGATAATGGAAAGCAATTCGACAACGCCGCCTTCGAGGAATTTTACGAAAAATGGAAGATACGCAACATCCGTACCTCTCCATATCATCCTCAGGCACATGGGCAAGTTGCAGCAGTGAATAAAATCATTAAGCACCATTTAAAGACCAAGCTTGGCGAGTGTAAAGGCATGTGGCCAGAACTCCTGCCAGAAGTCTTATGGGCATATAGGACTACAACTCGTACATCAATAGGCGAAACTCCTTTCTCTTTAGTATTCGGTGCCGACGCAGTAGTACCAGTTGAAATTCAAGTGCCCTCGTATCGAATCAAGTAGTATGACCCCACTTGTAATCAAGAAGGCCTTCGACTTCATCTCGATTTCTTGGAAGAGCAAAGAAATGCCTCCTAGATGCGAGCAGCCGCTTATCAGCAGCGTATTGCTCGTTACCGAAATGCTAAAGTTCGGCCTAGAGCTTTCCAGATCGGCGATTTAGTCCTCAGACAGAACCTTGGAGCTCCTGCTCGTTCGCTTGATCCAAATTGGGAAGGCCCGTATCGAGTCATCAAAATTGTGCGACCCAGTACTTATTATCTTAAAGATATGCAGGGAAGACCCGTACGTCGCCCTTGGCACGTGGAACATTTGCTACAATATTTCCCTTGATTCGATGTAACTCTTAACGACATTCGAATGAATAAGAACTAAAGTCGTCTTTTGGTCGCTACTCCATTTACTTGGACCAGAATAGCCCCGAAGAGAATATACATTCTCTTGGCCAATCGTCTACCCTTAGTAGAACTAAAGTCGTCTTTTGGTCGCTACTCCATTTACTTGGACTAGAATAGCCCCGAAGAGAACACACATTCTCTTGGCCAAATTGTCTACCCTTGGTAGAATTAAAGTCTCAATCGATAGATCAGTCTATCTCCACGAGGGCATGGTCATCACGACCCCCCGGATTGAGCATAACTCATTACTGCTGAGTTAAATATGAAGACATTCATTGCATAATGAAGGAAAAACGAGAGAAAGGAAATGAGAAGACCAACATCATCATCAAAAGGTTGTTTCTTTTCATTCATAATCAATTGTTACAAAGATTTGATCATAAACAAAATAAATACAGGAGAGAAAAGAAAAGATAAATCAGTCTCTTGGAGGAGCAGCCGTACTCTCGACTTAAGGGCCCACCTCGGGAACCCCTCCAGCTTGAGTGACTTCGGTCACCTCATTCTCAGCAGCTGCTCGTTCCTCCGTAGCTATGACAGCCGCGACCCGTTTGAATTCCCCCATATCAAAAGATGGGGACATCCGTTGCACTACTCGAAGTGCAAAGTCGCGACCAGCATCGTACGACTCATATCTTTCTTCGTTGTACAGCTGCGAAGTTCGAAACTCGGTGATGGCTCGAGTTCCTTCTTCAGAGAGCATTTTGACAAGGGCGACTCTCTCCTCGTCCCAATGGATCGAGTCATCCTTGAGCTGTGCAAGAATGGAGCGCTCTTTCTCTAGATTTTCGCTAGCTTCTTTGAGCTGCGACCTGGTCTCGGCGAGCCGCCCCTCCAACGAGATCTTGTGTTGGCGAAAGATCTCTCTCTCTCTGCCTTTTCCTTCAACTCCCCAAGCTTGGCGAAGTTGGTATCCAAAGCCTGGTACCTATCGGTCAGGACTTGGATCTTTTCGATAAGGATCTTCTTCTCCTCATCCATCTTCGAGATCGATGCCTCGCGGGACTTGAGGAGCCGATCCCTTCCGAGGATCGCTTTTTCCATAGCAACCCTCTTCTCGTCAGCCTCATCAATCACACGACAGGCGGCGAGGATATCATGCCTCGTTCGTAGGATGAGGTCCAAGCCCTGCAAAACAAAAGAAAGATTATGAGATAAATACTCGGGAACAAATGAAAATAGCACGACATCAACGCCAAACAAGCATATTACCTGAACCATCCTCACTCCTACCTCGAGGAAGAGGTTTTCAGGGCTTGGCTCGGGGAGGGTGCCGAAGGTCTGGGGGGAGATATTGTCAAACAAAAATTTACAGATAGGGTGGAGATGGCGAGGGACGGTAAACGACCCACTGCCAGAGGGCTGGGCAACAACCAGCCTAGCCGTGCTCGCGATGGGAGTGGCAACCGTCTCACGAGCAGGAGCCAACTCGCGAGTAGAAGCCGACTCGCGAGCAGGAGCCGACTCCCGGGCGCCTGTCGGCTCGCGAGATTCTTCTGCTAGGGGGCAGCCGGATCCCGCTCCATTATCCCTCGGGGAGTTATCGGTAATGTTAATTACTGGTGGTCCAGGTGGAACCACCAGTGAGGAAATGACGGGCGCAGGTGCCGCTGGCGCACCTACCGTAGCCTCGAGGTGGGAAGACTGGTCGACACCCTTCTGGCTTGACGGATGGGAAGGACCGACAGATGACTTCTTCTGCCTTTTAGGGTTTGTGCCTTTGAGTCGAGGCAGCAAACCCCTCTTCTCTCCAACCTTCGTTATCGTGATCTCTTCACCGAATATTAATCCTGCCGCTGTGAGTCGCGAGGCTGATAAACAAGCCTCGATATGCCTGTCGCGAGCAGGCAGTTTGTATACTTTCACAATTTTCTCGTGAATTCCTCCCTTCAAGTTTGGCTTCATCAAAGCCGGGATACCTGCGAATACGAACAGAAGTTAAAAACGCCAAAATCCTAAACTGACTGGAGAAATTTGTACAATATGGAACTGTGCCTACCTTCATAGAAAAATCGATTCACCCTAGGGCCCCTAGAAGAAGCGGATTCCCAGTTCCCGGAAGCGTAGAACTAGCGTTTCCTCCATCCGAGATAATTTGAAGAGGGCTTCCCCAGCACAAAATTATCCCGGTGCCAGTAGCATAAATAATACTAGCCTTCGCTGGAGGGTGCCCTCTTGAGTTGAAACATTCGGAGGAACTCTTCAGCGGTGAGCTCCCCGTTACCGACCTGCGCCCAGAGGGCAAAGGTGCTCAGGACCACTCTCCATCCGTTCACGATAAGTTGCCCGGGGGCAATCTTATAGCATCAAAGGACATTGCGAATGAAGGGATGGAGAGGAAGGTGCACCCCAAGGATGAGGAGGTATTCATAGATGGCCACACATCCGGGGGGAGGGGAATCCGGAGTTTCTCCATCTTCGGGTAACCGGAGAACGACTGAGTCAGGGATTAGGTATCTTTCCCATAACTCAATCAGTCGTTCCTCCGAAAAAATAGAGGGGTACCCTGACGCTGAGTATTTTCCTGCCGGAACCCTTGCATTACTGGAGGCAGAGGATTCTGGGGTAGCATCTCCCAAGGGGATGGTGGTCTCATCGGAATCTCCAGCCATGGAAGTTTTTAAAGAAGAAAAAAAAAAGAAGGAAAGGAAGCAGAATATACCAAGTGTGAAAAGTAGAAGGAGAAGGACATCGAAGGAAGAAGAACAGAGACAGAGACACTAGGTGAGGGAAGAAGATTTTTCGAAAGCTTCTGTGAAAATCCGGAGATATGACGGACTCTGTATATTTATAAGCAATCATTCCGCCGGATTTGGCGAAAGTGGCTACCACCCGTTCGGCACAACAGTCGAGCAGGCACGCCCATTAATTCCCCAGACACGTGGCGAGCGTCTCTTCATTTCCTATCTGCCGAAAAGCTGCGGAAGGCTGGCGCTCATTAATCCCAGCCCAATCATGTACGGCTTCATCCTCGATAAAGGTGGTAGGCGGTTATGCATGACAGTGAGTAAGTCCTTCCCTTGGAATTCTTGGCGGTAAGGACTTGGGGGGCATCTGTTATAGTCAAAATAGCGGTGATCGCATGTTCTCGCGATATCCTGATTCTACGAGCAGCTTTATAACAATATTCAATTCGCGAGCTCATCTGGTCACGTCTCGCATATTAGATAAATACGGAATGCAAGTACTGAGTCATCGAGCTCTTATGGTCAATAGTCGAATATTGGAAGGTGGGAAATGTCCTTCCCGACCTGCGAGCAGTTCTTCTCGTAGTCGTTAAAAAGCGTCACATCTCTATATGCGAACAAGCTTATCTCGTGAGCAAATCCCGACGTGCGAGCAGCTTTGACTACTGATGATTAGCGATGGCATCCCTTAGCCTATAGTACCAGCAGCCCGTATAGGCCGATTTTGGGCTTATCTTCGTTTACAGTTCCGTATTTCAAGGGATCGCTATCAAGGAACGTAGTTGACCAGATGACTAATTGGATTAGACTATTCCTTTATCTGAGGATAAGTAAGATAAACACCTTATCCCATGAAATCAGTAGATGATCTCGGTATCTTACGTAACAGAGTGGGACATTCGGATCAATATAAATAGATGGTTTCATCAATAAGAAGGTACACAATACTCAGTCTCTATCCCCCATCATCTATTTTTCTCTTCTTCCAGCCCTGCCTTATCTAACTTAAGCATCAGGAGGGCCAACGGCTGGACGCCGGCCACCCATAGTTTCTCTTTGTCTATTTTCAGGTCAAGAGAAAATCGCTAACAAGGGAGGAGAACTTCTGGAGGACTCTGTTACAACATATGACGTAAACATAGAGGAAGAGGTATACATGACTCAACCTGAAGAATTTTTTTCAAATATGAAAGATCACTTGGTTTGCAGACTTAAGAAATCCATATATGGGCTAAAACAAGCTTTCCGTCAATAGTATTTAAAGTTTCATAATGTAATTTCTTCATTTGGTTTTGAGGAGAACATTGTTGATCAATGTATATACCTTAAAGTTAGTGGGAGCAAATTTATATTTTTAGTCCTATATGTGGATGATATTTTGTTTGCCAACAGTGATATAAGATTACTACATGAGGCCAAGCAATTTCTCATACAGAACTTTGATATGAAGGATATGGATGAAGCCACTTATGTCATTGACATAGAAATTCACAAATATAGATCTCGAGGAGTATTGAAATTATCTTAAAATGCCTACATTAACAAAGTTCTGGAGAGGTTCAAAATGAAATATTGTTCACCAAGTATTGCACCTATTATTAAGGGTGATAAATTCAGTTTAGATCAATGTTCAAGAAATGATATAGAGAAGAAACAGATGAAAAATATTTCTTATGCATCTGCAGTTGGAAGTCTAATGTATGCCCAAATCTGCACAAGACCGAACATAGGATATGTAGTTGGAATGTTAGGCAGATATCAAAGTAACCCTTGGATTGAACACTGGAGAGCTGTTAAGAAAGTACATGTGATATCTTCAAGGGACCAAAGAATACATGCTTATATATAGCTCATCCAATCATTTAGAAGTGGTTAGATATTCAGATTCAGACTTTACTGGATGTCTTGACTCTAGGAAGTCGACACCGGGATGTTTTTCTGTTAGCAGGAGGGGCTATTTCTTAGAGGAGTGTAAAGCAATCATTAATCTTCTACTATGGAAGCAAAGTTTGTGGTATGCTATGAGGTGACTTTACAGACATTATGGTTACGAAATTTTATCACATGATTTAGAGTTGTGGATTCTATCTCTAAGTCATTAAGAATTTATTGTGATAATTCTACAGCAGTTTTCTTCTCTAAAAACAACAAAAGTGGTAGTCGAAACAAGCATATCGATATAAAGTACTTTGTTATTAGAGAAAATGTTCAGAATCATCGAGTAATTATTGAACACATCAGGACCGAACTAATGATTGCAGACCCTATGACAAAAGGGTTGTCGCCCAAGTTGTATAAAGAACATGTGGGGCATATGGGACGGATTAGTTACATTTGTGTTTGACTTATTATGTGCATCTAATGACTCATTTAGAGTTTATTTGTCTTAATATTGCAACATATGGTTTGTGAGGATTCTATTTTAATATGTCTTCTCATTATTGGTATACATAAAGTCTTAGAGAATGACAGAATGTCCATTTAGACAATAAAGTTGGACCCTGAGTGGGCATTGGGTAGCCCATTCATAAGGAAATTATGCCACGTAAAGTACTCAGTTAAAGGGAGTCAATAACATTGTAATACATGGAAGATAATACTCTTTTTAAAAGTATTTATCGCCATGATTCATGTATTGAGATTATTTGATTGAGTATATGGTTTTTTGACAAAACTAGAAAGGGAAAAATTTTGTTTTCAAAATGTATGGCCATACATCAGGTTTTTTCAAAGACTTCAAAAAACCCAATATGTCTTTTTCAAAATTGGTTGTGTCTATGTGGGCCAAGTGGGAGAATGTTAGATATATCTCATTTGAAATAATGATCGACGTGGCCCACATTTAATTGCCATGTCATCACACAAGTAGTTATTGACACATCAACTCATACTTTAATTAGTTTTTAAAGCTATTGGGTCTTTTGAATTATTGTAACCGTTCCCTCTAAGTTTCTAGTTGGTTAAGCAATTGTGGTTAATGTGTAGGAGATAACTACCTATCCACTATCTCCATATGGTAACTACTTTCTTGATAGAAGAAAATATAAAGCTATTTTCATGGAGGGTCCCTAGTCTACAAGCAAAAAATAGCCTATGATTTTCCATATAATCTATGCATGAAGTGCTTGAATAGACTAGAAGATTTCTCCTTTGAATTTAAGGATATTTGGTTGTTGCATTGTGCCACACCATTGAAGTATCATCAATTCCACTTGGATTTCAATCTTTGACAAAATATAAAGCTAATCATCATGGCCGGAGGTAAGATCTTGAACTTCCGCTGATTTTATTATTCTTTAATATCCATCAAAGCAAGCAATGCAGGGAATACAAAACGAATTCCTTTTTTTTTTTTTTTTTTTGAGAAGAGTGGCATATAACGGTTCCCAAAAATAACTTCTCATTAATTCATGTCAAAACCATAAAAAAAATAGACTTGAAAATTATAAACTCTATTTCTCAGTAAATTAAACTTGAAACCTCTCATTTTTTCAAGTAAGAAACTACTTAACAACTATGTAATTGAACGTAACAACGTTTACATTTCCAAGATGAACTAGAAAAGATTGCAATTTGGAATTTGGTAATTTCTTCTTTATTGTAAATCAATTCGGTTGTGCACCCAAAGGCATCTTTATACGCGATGTTTAATCTCAAACCACTTCAACTCTCAAGCACTAGTCACATTTTGAGATTTAGGAACCCATGGATTGTTGGAGAACCATTGAATTGATTTTCAAGTGGGAATGTTAGAAGTTTAAAATATTTAAATCCAAAATGGTCTCTACTCCCAAAATCATAGTCAATGTTTTCGGTGTTGACGATATTGGCCAATATATTCCATGATATATCTAGTATTCTACCTATGCGATACAAAGCACACAGGTAGTGCCGATACATCCCACTTGTTCGATTGGATGAGTATTTTCAAACATCATTTTTCTATAAATTATGTGAAATCAGTGTTAAATGGTTATGAATTTATGATTTCTTATGTTTTGCATGAAAAATCATAGATTTGAAGTTTCAATTTTGAAATTTGGGGGAGATGGTTTGAGTTGTGGAAAATTAGAAAAAGTTAAAATTCTTAAATTTATCGCAAATTGGTTACAATTTGTGTCCAAACACAAAATCAAACATATACATATTTTACCTAATCTAGTGATTCTTGTTAATTTTGGGATTTTTCGAAAAAAAATCTTTTAATTAAAAATGTTAAAAAATTAAAATCTCACTTCGATCAACGGTCAATTGGCCACCATTTCAGAGTGTTCAAGAGTGTTTGATGAAATCATCATCACATACACCTTAATTTTGGAATTTGGGGGAAGATGGACTGATTTGGGGAAATTTTTAAAATTTTCTCAAATCGGAGAGGATGAGTATTAGCGTTGTGATAGAGAGTATCTTCACTGGTATCATTTTACTATGGCCTGAGTATAGTATTATTAGTTTGTGGAGCAGCAATATTATGCACAACCTTATTGAGATAGAGATAATGATTTCGAGCCACCGCGCAGCTCTATATGGTCTTGAGCCACAGCGACACATTATTCACGGGTATATTTCTAATTTTCTACTTCTTCTTTTTCTTTTGAATGTATTGCTTGTGTTTCTATATATGTCTTCCCATATTTATAAATTATATGAATAGACTTTGAAAACACTTACATTAGTTCAGTTAGACAATGCATTGATTATAATCTCATAAGAAGGAAACATATTATGTGCACAATTTTTTTTTTTTTTTTTTTGTATGTTGTGATTTCTAAGTATGTATTGATGTCTTTTTTAACAATCCCTAAAGTTTCATTAGAAAATTCAACCAATTTCCCAATGTTTCCCCATGTTTCCCAATAATAGCAATGCATCACACGATACAACTAATATATCTCATGTGATAACCGATATGTATATGTATCTGTATCCTTAGGATACAAAATATTATGCGATAACGATATGAAAAACATTGAGTGTCTTGGTTACCAATTACTGGCATTTCTTTTTGTCGCAACTTTACATCCTTGGGGGTTATCTTTTAAGAATCCAAATTATTCATCTAATATGTCCCACATTGAATCAGGATGGGATAAAAATCTCCTTCCTGGAACATTCCAGTCCATTCGATTGGTAGACCTTCTCCATCACATATGGATGAATGGCTATATATAATTTTCTTCAAACTGTCCATGTGCACAAACCACTAGGTGAATAAAAGGTAAGATATTGAAATATCATCAACCATAAAAAGTGGGGCCACAGATGAATGGTCTAGGTCACTTGAAGGTGGGCCAGACTTGTACACATTATCAGCTATCGATGGAAAAACCCAAGATATCAAGACGAAATTATAGAATTTATCATAAATATGAAATAAGAAACCCAATGTATTACAATCGTGTATAGATGTATGGGAACGACATGAGTGTTCGAGAACAGAACAAGAAAAGAAGAAGAAGATCAAAATTACAGAGATCCACAGCTGGTCTTTGAATTCAAGACCTCTATACCTCTGGGGGTGGTGCGTGCAATCACATATAAACGAGGCCATCATGTCTGGTGCTGGCCTAACAGCCCCGACAACTTGCTTGCTCATATCCCCCCCTCCCCCAGTGATGCTCATATGGTATGATCAGTGGATACTCTTATCCTAGCCCATAATCCCACAAAACGGCCTTCCAAGCTCAAGACCAATGCAATCTGGTGCTCTTGGTGCGGCGAGAAGTTCACTCATAGCCTGGAGCAATGTGGGCCCAATTATCAAGGACTCTAATAGGGTGGCGGGCTGCCCGATGCCCCACACCCTCAATAAATTTTTATAAAAGAAAAATGATAAAGGTACTTTCTTACTTTACATTCCATTTGTATAAAATGAATATATATACTAGTTTATAAGAAGAAATATAAGATTTCAATTTAAAATTATAAGATCTTTCAATTCAAAATTATAAGATTTTCAATAATTTGAATTCAAAATTTAAAAGGCAATACTCTCCCTTAAGTTGGCACTTGAAGGTTTGTAATGCTCAACTTACTAAATAAGAGATGAAATTGATCCCCTCCAAGTGCTTTTGTGAAAATATCAGCAAGTTAATGTTGAGTCGACAGATGGCAAGTGTTGAGTGAACAAGGTGTGGCAATCTATTTTAATATGTTTAGTTCGTTCCTAAAACCTCGGATTGGCGATGATATAGAGAGTTACTTGATTGCCATAATATAGCTTCATGGGTTGATGATGAGGAACACCAAGATCATGAAGAAGGGCTTCTAGTACTATCTCTCACATGATGGCCACCATGGCTCGCTACTTGGCCTCGGCAGAGGAATCAAAGATAGTAGTTTATTTCTTCGTCTTCCAAAAAAGAGGACAATGACTGAGCATGATGAAATAATCGTTTGTGGAGCGACATGTCATGAGACAACTAGCCTAATAGTAATCAAAATAAGCAAAGAGCTGGAATGAGCTATCAGAAGGGGGGAAAATCCTTTTGCTGGGTGAAGATTTAATGTGCACATGAGCCATAGCATCTTAATGAGGTTGACCAGGTTAATGCATAAACTGGCCTAAAATGTTAACGGAAGTAAACAATAGTCAACCTCGTGATTGTTAAGTAAATCAATCCTTTAAAAAGTCTATGACACATAGCGCTGTACATGAGTTGAACCAAGTTGAGCTTGGCCCTACTCAGCTTGGGTCAGCCAGTAGCTAACCCCTGCTCGTTACTCGACTCGGCTTAGCCATCGAGCATAATGTCCTGCTCGGATCGGTTCGGTCAGCAAATCGAGTGAGGTTGAGCCGAGTCCGAGTTTGAGTTTTCGAGCCGAGTTGAACAGAGAAGATGATGGACACTTCAATGGCAGATCGTTGTCCGACTGTTCCTTCTTGGTTCTGATGCTTGTGGATGGTCTAGATGGCTCCTATGAAGCTTGTGGGTCCCACCGAATGAAGCTCTAAGAAGGTTTACTAGGTGAGTTATTAGTTCAAACATTTTCAGGAAGGAGAGGAGAATGCGGGTGTTTTGACTATTAAACCCATCGTCTCAACAACAACAGTGGAGTGGGGGATTTGAAAAGGAAGGTTATTTTTGACATTCTCAAATTTTGGGTTAAATCTGTAATTTTCATGAAAATGGAGTTATCTGTGCTTTAACATAAAATAATCTGATGGCATGAAATGATGCGACGGTTGTAACAAAAAACTCAAGAAAGAAGCAATCATGAAAAAAGCAGTGCAGATCCGAGCCTGTTAAACTGAGTCAAGTCCAAGTCGAATCGATCCGAGTCGAGTTTGAGCATGTACAGAGTCAAGCCGAGTCGAGCAAGGGCTAGCTTAGAGCTCAACTCATTTTTCTTTTGAGTACCAAAAATTTGCTTAAGCTCGACCGAGTCGAGTCGAGCTCACTCGACTAGTGTACAACTCTAATGATATGTACTCGGATCACTGGGAAGCTTCTTTGATCATCTGCGAGGCATAATTTTTTTGTTCCATAAGAAAAGTTGTTGGTCAAGCTCCAAGGCGGCCACTATCATTGAGTATGTCAAGAATATATTCGTGTTGGCTAAGAAAAATTCCTTTTAAAGAGGGTGCAATCTCAATGCGTAAGAAATATTTAAGGACGCCATTATCTTTAATGTGAAATTTGGAACGAAGAAAAGCTTTCAAGGCGGCATAAGAGAGGTTGAATAGGTGAAGAGAAAATAATCTATCGTAGATTGAGTGTAAGCAACCTCATTGAGTGCTGATGAAAATTTAGCGAATGAATTTCGTGAGGCCTGCTTGAGTCAATAAAAGGATTCGTTAAGACGACAAACACAATACCCTCCCAGTTTGGCAAACTTTGGGAGAATCATCATGTAGATTTTCTTATCAAGATCGTTGTGAAGAAATAAATGGTGCATATCTAGTTGGTGAAGTGTCCACTGACGAGGAGCAATAATAGTTAAGAGACATCATATGGTGAAGAGTTTGGCAACAGGTGCAAAAGTCTCATAGTAATCTAATCATCCAGTTTGGGTATATCCTTTGTCAACCAAACGTGCCTTGAAGTGCTCATTATAGCCATCAGTGTTGTATTTAACATTGTAAACCCACATGCATTCAATGGATTTTTTACCGAGTGGTAGGGAGTGTCCAGGTGTTAATTTCGCTTTAAAGCATCAATATTTGCTACCATATCCCTACACCAATGAGAGTGTTTAATGGCTTAAGAGAAAGAGGAGGGTTCATCATGGTAAAATCATGGGTAAAGAATACCTGAAGAGGGCTGGGGGGATGTGAGTGGATGGAACGAAGGGCAGTGTGGGGCAAATGAAATCTTTGAAGTAGGTAGGCCGAGTAATGGTGCGGTGAGGCCGGGTTTGGTTAGGTTGGAGGATGGTGGGGTTTGATAGGCTTGGGGTAGGCCTAGATCTTGATTAATGGTCGAGATTTCACGTATGCTCCTGATGTCCCTTCCGTGGATGTATAGGTGTAACGGCTACAAAATGTGCATATGCAATCCCTACTATGGGGAGACTCTCACTTGAATTCAGTGTGCCATATATGCAAAATCATGCCTAAAACATCTCAGGTTGCGTGTTACAACTTGAAGCATGTAAAACACCCGAAACCGATGAGTCCAACCATGCCGAATATGCAAGATCCACTTCTATCCTCAATTCGAGGCCTTGATCTAGAAATCAGGTGTGCCACACCACAAGGAAAGATGGGGATAGGATGCTGGCCATAGGTTATTGTGCAGCCACCATGATCATGTGTTCCTATCATCAAAACTATTAATCAGGTGTAACTCATTGCGATGAATGAAGATAAAAAATCAGCATGATCCAAAATTCAGATGGGCCACACCATTCCAACTTAGAAGTTTCAGGAGCATTTTTACCCTGTTCCCATTGGTTTAGCTCATGGAAGTCTTTTATGAGGCAGCTATTTCATATGTACAGTCAAATAATAGTTCTCACCGGATGGATGGGGTTGATGATATATATAACATGGCAGGCCCTCTACGGTTAGGCTTTTATGGGCTTAGGGGGGTGTTTGATTTTTCAAATATATTATTTACAAAGGAATTTTACAAAATAGTACCTTGATAATATGGCATTTACATCTAGGTACCTTTTTAAATTAGCTTTTCAGTTAAGCTACCTCATTAATTAAGTTGCTGTCAAATGGGTATCGTCTGTTGGTCTTCTCTGACGTCCGTTAGTTCACAAAATGAGCTTCTTTTTAAAATGATGAAATTGCCCATACTAGATGTAAATGCCGATTTCACCATTGCATTGACGTGATTAGTGGGTGTTCGGTGGGGCCTACCATGATGTATCCATGAAGTCCATACATTTTCCAAATCATTTTAGGTCACGAGCTAAAAAAATTGACATAAATCTAAGGTGGACCACCCCATAGGAAACAATGGTGAATGAACGACCACCAATAAAAACTTCCTAGGGCCCACCTTAATGTCCACTGCCATAATGTTTATTTAGCATTCAATCTATTGATTACGTCACACGTGCATGGATGAAGCCAAAAAAAAAAAAAAAATTCAGCTTGATCCTACTTTTGTAGCCATTTAGAAATTTTTAACGGTGGGCATTCATCACCACCATTTCATGCAATATGGTCCACCTGAGATTTAGATCTGCCACATTTTTTGGCTCACGCACTAAAATGATATGGAAAAATCGATAGATTGTGTGGATTAAACACATGCATCATAGTGGGGCCCACAGAGCACCATATTCAATTCAGGTTAAGGCAAGGCTTTGCGCGATCCGGATTACATGTTCTCCAGGCAAAGGAAGTTCATGCAGTTGGAAAATGATGCGACACCCACGGATATTCCGGTCACAAATCCACTCCATCCACCAGTCTTGCAAGGCAACAATAAGATAAGATTCTAAAAATCAAACGTATTTAAAACTCATAAAACCCCACCACATTAAACAATGGGAATGCAAACGTCCACCATTGAAACCTTTCTAGAGCAGACCATGATATTTATAGGCTATCCCAACCGTTCATAGGGTCATTACTACTCAAATAAAATAAAGGCACAAATATCATCCTCATACAGACCCCACAAAGTTTCCATAGGTGATTGTCCAATCCCCATTGTTTCATTTGGTCTATGCCACGTGAGTTTTGGATCTTCCTAATTTTTTTATTCCTGTCCTTTTGTTGTCTTGCAGAACTGATGAATGGAGTGGATGCTTTACAGAAATCTCCGTGGGATCACACAGCTCTGAATAGGTTTGGCAGCCTCACCCATGGTGTGGCCCTTATGCCTTGATGTATGTATTGTATATCCATGTTGTCCATCCATTTTGCTGGGTCCTTCTAAGCCATGAACTAAAAAATTAAGCACATCCAAATCTCAGCTTGACCATACCATAGGATGCAGTGCTGATTGAACTCCTACGGTTAAAAATTTCGTAGGACCCAGCCTCATAATAACCCCATAATGTTTGTTTTCCATCAAACCTGAGCTCCGACGGCTGAAAATTTCCTAGGACCCAGCGCTGTAATAACCCCATAATGTTTGTTTTCCATCAAACCTGAACTCCTACGGTTAAAAATTTCCTAGAACATAGCATAGTTATAACCCCATAATGTTTGTTTTCCATCAAACCTGCTGAAACGGACACACAGACGCATATTTCTAGAAAAAAAAACAAAGATCAGATTGATCCAAAACTTTTGCATCCTACAAGAAGTTTTTAATGGTGGATGTTCATCACCACTGTTTCCTGCACTGTGGTCCAAGTGATATTTAGATCTGCCTTATTTGTTTGAGCTCACACCCTAAAACGATTTGGTAAATTGGATGGAGGGCGTGGATTAAACACATACGCCATTTGGATCCCACAATGCACTGTACACAATAATCCTCTGTGTTAAAGGCAATGTGGGCATTTTCATCATCTTAGGAAAAATCATGACCGGCGTTAGTGTGCTAACGGAAGCTACCAGGTTGATAATAGCCTGATTAACAAAGTAGCTTAATGAAAACTTAATTAAAAAGGGTATTATGATGTAAATACTATGTTAATGAGGTACTATTTTGTAAAATTTCCTATTTACAAATACCTGTAAAAATTTATTATTATTGTAATAACACCAAGGTTGAAGTTGACTCGGAGCCTGTTTGGGAGGAAAACAAATGCTAAAACATGACCAAAAAAAAAAAAAAAAAAACAACGATTGGGTGATAAAATTGTAGAGCCCACTGTTATGGCGCATGTGTATGATCGACACCGTCCATTCATTTTGCTTGCACGTATTAGACATGAGCCCAAAAATGACGCAGATTCAAAGCAAAAGTGGACCACACCACAGGCCTTAAGGGGAATTGAACATCTAGAAATTTTGGATCAAGTTGATATTTGTGCATTCCCTTCGTAAATGCCTAGGTGACCTTAAGAAGAACTTGGATGACAGATACATATCCCTGTGTGTTCCCTGGAAAGGTTTCAACTTTCAATAGTCAACTTATTTTGCGCCTTGTTTCTTGTTGTGCTGTCCACTTGAGCTTACAAGTTGTCTCATTTTTTGAGCCATGCCCTAAAATGAGCTGGTAAAACGGATAGAGGGCATGAATCAGATACATACATGACTGGGTCCCACAGAGATGACATGCTTTCCGGGGCACCATTGCTCGTATTTCACTCTCTACCCATGATGTTTTATTTACCACCATTTAAGGGTGGAAATGAAAAATCAAACACCCTTGGTAAAATCAGTGTGCTCAAATTAGTTGAGAAGCTGAACAGGTTGGTTGCCAACACTACCCCAACTGGTGGTGTGTTGATGTATTAGGTATTAATTGTTGGGCCCAAAGAGATGCATGTGTTTTGTATCCACACCGTCCATTCATGCATTTTAGGGCATGAACCTAAAATTGAAGCAGATCTGAAGCTCAGGTGGACCACACCACAGGAAAGAGTGGTGATTGAATACCCACCATTAAAAACTTCTTGGGGCACAAAAGTTTTGGATTAGGCTTATATTTGTATTGCCCCTTTATCCAGGTCTGTGTGACCTCATCAATAGCTTGGATGAAAGATAAACAATAAAGTGGGCCCTTGAAAGGTTTCAAGGGTGGGTGTCATTGTTCTTACCGTTTTCCTGTGTTGTCCACTTGAGCTCCGGATCTACCTCACTTTTGAGTTTCGCCTTTTTTTTTTTTTTTTTTTTTTGTAATTAGTACACACACCCCACTGTTAGTATACCCACCTCATGTTATTTACACAACAATGTTGGACGTGGATTGCATCCTGCCCCGTGCGAACAGATTACCCTGCAGGCAGACCTGTGGAGGGGCCCACCATGATGTATCCGTTTATCCATGCCGTACATCCATTTTATAAGATCATTTTAAGGTATGACTCTAAAAGGAGAATGGTCCAACGCTTAAGTGGGCCACACCAAACAATGAGCAGAACCTAGTGACATCATCACTACAGTAGCATGATGATACCACCAGGTTCTGCTCACTGTTTGGTCTGGCGTTGGATCTGCCTTGTTTTTAGGCCCATATGCTAGCATGATCTTATAAAATGGATGGACGGTATGGATAAACAGATACATCATGGTGGGCCCCTCCACATGTCTGCCCGAACGATAATCCCTCCGCGCAGGGCAGGACGCAATCCACGTTCCGCAATGTTAGCCACACCCTTGGGCATCGATACCAAAACCTCAAGCATTCAAACGAGGTTATCTTCACCAGTCGACCACTTGAGCTATGGATATGAGTGTGTTTTGGGTTCATGCCTTAAAATGAGCTGAGAAAAGATGGACAGCGTGGATGTAAAACACATACATTATGTTAGGCCCCACAGTGCCCATCAGATGAACACATCACCATTGCGGTGCTTTTGGTAACACCACCCAGTCCGTGTTCGGAAAAATAACGTAGGTGTAGGGCTGTCAATGGGCTGCGCTGGCCTGCCAAGCAGCCGGGCTTGGGCTGGAGTATTAGGCCTAAGGGCCAGGCTTGGGTCTAAAATCTGAACCCGTTTTTCAAGTGAGTCGAGTTTGGACATAGCTGTCCAATAGCCCCTTAGCCCGCCCCACCCAATAATT
Source organism: Liriodendron chinense (assembly GCA_003013855.2). Lineage (NCBI taxonomy): Eukaryota > Viridiplantae > Streptophyta > Magnoliopsida > Magnoliales > Magnoliaceae > Liriodendron > Liriodendron chinense. Next base: position 903,585 of record PVNU02000100.1, on the reverse strand, counting down.
TGTCTAAATTTTAAATCTAAATATTTTCCTCTTACAACTCAAATTTCACACCATTTTTTCTATCCCTCTCTCTTTGCTGAAATAGGAAGAGGAAGGGAAAGGTTATTTCTCTCTTTTTCTCTTATGAAATGAGAAGAGGAAAGTTATTTCATCTTAAGATAAGATTATTGTTTTGGGGGCAGTTTCATCGGATGAGAGAAAAAAGGACAGTGTATGATATAGGTTTATATGATCCAGATGAAGAAGAAGTGGAGGTGTACATAGAAATGAAAATAGTCCACAGGTTACTGAAATGCTCCCTTTTGTATTTATGGTTTATTGCTACAATTTGATTTTCTTATATTTATATTTTTCATAAATTCTTTGATTTTGTTTAAGCAATGGTGTTGCCCATGATCACAGTAGGGAGAAAGGTACAACCTGTTTTAGCCTAATCCTAGTCGACTGCTTTCGGCCAATATAAATGCGACACCTGGCGGTATTTTTGGGAAGGTATAGTGGTAGTAATTTCAAAGGCGGAACCTTGGCCGTGTTATTAGGAGGATACAGTTGGCATCACTTGGTTGTGCTACTAAGTAATGACCAGTAAAGGGGAAGACGAATCCTATTAAAGTGGTTAGACAGTAGAAAAATGTTGTAGCAAGGAGAAGAAAGATTTGGAAAGGAGCTCGTGGGAGTTGGTTGTATAACCATCCACGAAGAGAAGTATCTGGATGGTCGATCGATAGCTATAAATAAGCAAGGCGGAGAGCAAAGCAGAGGGTCCAGCACCAATCAAACCAACAAAAATTTAAATCAAAACTATCTTTCAATTAACATGCTCATTAGCATCTTGCAGTTTACATTCCTTATTGTAATCAGAATCCTTATCTTTATTGTCTTTAGCATAATTCTATCCTTGACATTTCGTAGCATAAGTTATGAAATTATAGTCCGCAATAGCAAGTTTGTAGAAGTTATGCAGTAGCTAGCTCTCAAATTTTCATCTTTATTTTACCTTGAAAGAGTGATCTTCAACACATTTTTGGTGATCGATTGTAAGTTTCTTCTTTAAATATTGTATTTCGTATACAAATATTCATTTCATGTGAAAAGTACAAGTGTAACCCACTATTGAAGGAAGAACCACATCCTTGTTGAGCTCTTAAATGTGCATATTCTAACTCCATTTCATTACTAACTATGCTTGAAATAAGCGATTAAAGACCCAACTAATGCATGATTTTGTGGTTGTAGGAATGAGAGAGAGAATTCATCAATTGAGGGCTTAGAGATGCTATTTACACACCTTGAAGATCGAAAGAATGAAGGACCAAAGGTGGAGCAAAAGTGCATTGAAGATGAAGGAAAGAAGCTGAGAATTCAGCAAATTTCTTGTCCACCGGTCGGTCCGGCCACAGCCACCGACCGGCCGGCCAAACCCTTCAGAAATAAGGAATTCACTGGACATGTTTAGGAGGGCAGGCCCCTTAACCGACCAGCCGGACAGATTGACCAGCCGGTCGGCCGACCGGCCGGCTGAAGGGTCAGTCTATGCATTTCAACATCCAGCGATTTCAGCAGTTTCTCCGGCCAGGTTGTCCGACCGGTCGGCTGATGGGTCGAACTGTATAAAAAAGACTCCAGTGAGAATTGCATTTTCAGGCATTTTGTCCGACCGGTCAACACTCAGGAACATCTGGAGCTCCAAAAATCTCTGCGCAAAGTGTAGTTTTGTGAGATTTCTTGAAATTTTTTTGCACCTAGGGCCCAAAAGCTATAAAAGGACTCCTTTAGCTCGTTCCTAGGGCATTCTAGAAGAGATTTACTATGGTGGGAGGCGGCGGAAGTCAGATCCGGAGTTCTACAACTCCTCCTAGTTTGTTCTTCTAGTTTTTATGTTTTTCTTAGTTGCTTTCATGTTTCCTTGGATCATGAACGGCTAAACCTCTTAGCTAGGGCTAAGAGGTGAAGCTTGTAGTGAATCTAAGATGTTTCAATTCGTTTATTTAGGTTTCAAGTTGGAATAATAGTGAAGAACAATGGTTTGAAGTTTGAATAAAGTTCTAAGTAGTTTTTCTTAATCTTATGATGGCTCATGGATGTTTAGAAGAATTGCTTGAGTTCTTAATTGTTGAATCATTCTAGACCTGTATGCTCCGAGGAATCAGATTCAATACACTCTAGACCTTTGATCCTCATGTGGGAACTTCATACCAAAAGTTCTACTTTTCTGGAATTTCTGCTTATGTGTGATTGTGTATGTGACTTGAATGAAGTTCAAATCATGATCTAGTTATACTTTGTGACAGAATTTAATGATGATTATGATTGTGATCTTAACCTATTGGAACAAGGATTGACCTATGCAATTGAGTGTGCTCAAGTCCTAACTTGAATTGAGGGAATCATGTACTTGAATCACACATATGGCAGATTGTTTGTTATAACCGCTCTATCATTCGACTAGATAAGATTTGATCTCGATTCTAGTTGTGTAATTCCGAAACCACAGCGAATTAAGCATCAAGGATTGCTACAAGTGGATCCTTGAACCCCTAGTACTCTTTTATATTGATTACATTCACCTTTAGTTCAAAATTGTTATCTACATTCAATTTCAAAATCCTGTTTAGTTAGTTCTTAATTAGAAACCATTGGAAGTGTTTTGTGATTCCTACACAAGTCCCTATAGATCGATCTCGGTCTTACCGATATTATTACTACATCGTAACCCTACACTTGGGGAAGCGAACAAGTTTTTGGCGCCGTTGGCGGGGACTTTGACAGTTTTTCATAAAATTGCTGAAAATAGTTTCTATTTAAGATTTTTAGGACTCTTTTACTAACTTAGTTTGTTTACTTTGTTTTGTTCTTCTAGGAATTCTAGGAGTCGAAGTAGTCACTTCAAATAAGGTTTTTCTAACTCTTTTCTTTTTTATCTGAGATTTTGCATGCCACATTGGGTTCGGGATTCTAATAACCGACTCATTAGTGAAGGGGGAATTGTTGAAGGGATTGATAGGGAGTCACGTGCTAACAAACATTTAGATTCTCCAATTTTGTCTGAAAGTATGGCTGGAAATCAACCCAACCCTATGGCCAATCAAAATCTGGGCCAAACCGAAACGGGAGAGAATGAAGTTAAGAATGTACCCCGACCTAGAACACTACATGATTACTTACAACCTGCAAGAGCAGGCACTCCCTCATGCATAGTTTTTCTACCTAATGTAGGGAACATATATTTGAAACTGGGAGTAATCCAACTCCTTCCAAAATTCCATGGACTAGACAGTGAAAGTGCCTATCAACATCTTAAGGAATTTGATGAGGTGATAGCCATAATGCACTTTGTAAACGTAACGGATGATGTGGTGAGACTCAAATTATTTCCTTTTTCCCTTAAAGAGAAAGCTAAGGCTTGGCTTCATGTATTAAGGCCAAGATCAATTGGCACATGGACTGAGATGACTAGGGAGTTCATTAAAAAGTTCTTCCCTACTCACAAAATAATCATGTTGAGGCGCCTTATAATGAATTTTGCTTAAAAAGAGGATGAGACCTTCTTCCAATGTTGGGAGAGGTTCAAGGACTTGTTAAATGCATGCCCACATCATAGCTACGAAATTTGGCTAGTAATAAGCTTTTTCTATGAAGGACTGACTTCACCCATGTGTCGAAGAATTCATGAATAAAGAAGCCGAGGAAGCATGGGACTATTTTGGTTAATTAGCCGAGAATGCACAGTCTTAGGATACATCTAGACCAACAAATTCCAAGACAAGCCAACAAAAGGGAAATGAGGAATTTATGTCCTCTCAGAAGAAGATAACATAAGTGCACGTGTGGTTAGCCTCATAAGAAAAGTCGAGGCCATGGAATTGAAGAAAGGAGAGACGATTAACTCAAAAGACGTTGAAACTGTTTGTGAAATTTGTGCCGAAAATCAACATGCATGCTACAATCCGAAGATTGCACACCCAAGTGCAGGTAGCGAAGTAGTAAAATACTCGGTAAGACCGAGGTCGATCCACAGGGATTGGGGTTAAGAACACTTAGAGGAATTAGTTTAGGTGAGTGAGATGAAATCTGGTTTATCCACAAGAGTGGAGCAAGTTGTGTGTGGTGAAAGACAAAAATAGAAAAGGGGCTAAGGCATCAGGGATCCACCTTTGATTCATTCACAAGATTCGATTTATTGGTCCAACTATAACTCAACTGAGATTGAATAAAGTTTCATTCCAATCGGAAGATGAAACAGTTAAACCATTTGCATATTTCATAAAAGATGGTGATCTGAACCGATTGATTTGACCATGAAGCACTCGTTAGTTGATCGCAGGGAATTCCAAGCATCCACTGTGCCCGGAATCGACAATAGATCAAGGAATTGTACAGATCAATAACTTTGCCAACAAGTTAACCGATAAGATCACAATTCATACGATCAAATGCATACTTACAAGATAGGAGGCTTTGATTGACCGATCCAACCGTTAAGATCTCGTCTATCGATCGCAGGGAATCCAGAGCATCCAATGTACTCGGAGTCTACAATGGATCAAGGGATTTTATAGATCGATGACTTTACCTGCACTAGCTCGATGACTGTAGGGAATCCAGAGCATCCAACGTGCCCGGAGTCGACGATGGATCAAGGGACTTTATCGATCATGAATTAGCTAATTGGTGTGCAAGGGATCCCAAGCATCCAACGTGCCCGGAGTTGACGATGGATCAAGGGGCTTGCACAACAATAGCGTCCGTCGAGGTGGATAACCAAACCAATCAACCAAAGAGAACTCCAACATTTACACCACATAATGTTAAACCAAAAGAACCATAGCTTACAAATTTCTTCAAAGGCTTCACCCCTAGCCTTAGCTAGAGGTTTAGCCAACCATGCTACAATGGAAGACTAAATTCTCTACAAAGGAGAAAACTACTCTACACTACAAAAGAAAGAAAGAAAACTAAAGAAGAGAAGGAAGGAGTTGTAGAGAATGGGATGATGAGAATGAGAAGGGATTGCCTCCTTTTATAGATTTTTGAGAGGCTCCCAAGCCTCCTCCCAATCCTAGGTGGCTCCCAAGCCTAGGTGGCACTCCATGTGTTGGGAAGAGAGAAGGAGAGAGAGGAAGAGATATGTGTTGGGAAGAGAGCAAGAGAGAGAGAGAGGGACATGTGTTGGGAAGAGAGCAAGAGAGAGAGAGAGAGCTAGAGAGAGAGAGAGAGCTCCTCTCTTGTTTGACACACAAGTGGGATGGAGGAGCTACTACATGTGTAAGGCAAGATGAAAAGAGCTCCATTGCTGCTCACGTGCAAGGCATGTAGATGGTTGGATTGCTGGCCGTTGAATCTTCCATCTTGATGTGGATTAAACCCACCCACTACTCGTATAGCTGGAAGAGGATGCTGCCAAATTTGCTAGAAGATGCTGTTCACACGTGCAGTGGGGCTAAAACTATTGCTGTCCATTGGACTGGTGTAGATGTATGTGGACAGCTGACGAAATTGCTTGCTAATATTTTCCTTGTTTTCTACAGGTTTTGGTGCTTTGACGGGTGAAACTTGATCTTCATGAGGTCCACCTGAGAGTGGAGCTTGGACGGTGATGAAGTTGGACGGTCCTGCTGGATGGTGATGATGGGCCGAACCTCAGCAGCTTGATGCCGCTGTTGATCTTGCTGCAGTGGCCCTGCTGATGAGTTGAATGGACGGTTGGTGGTGCAGCTTGGAGATTGAAGGACGGCCTAGCGTTCCAAACTTTTGAATTGGATGGATGGCTGATGGATGATGATCAGTTGGGGTCCACCATGATGGACGGCTGAGCTAGTTCAGCTGCTACTAGATGAACGGCTGGAGTTTGCTGCATGGTGGGATGCTGATGTAGGTGGCCATCTGGACCAGCTTGGATGGAATTCCATGGCCAAGCATGCTGGCCATTTGATGCAGATGGACGGTCCACTGTTGTTGCTAACGTGCAAGGTGGGGACGCTGAAGCTTGAACAGTCCAGATGTTGTGGCTGGTGGACGTTGATGAAGCAGATTGGTGGGGTCCACTTGCTGACTGTTGAAGCTGGAGCTGAAGCTGATCATACGTGCCAAGTGGCTGATCTCTAGATGAAGGTGGGATCCCCAACGATGGAGATTGGCGTCCAACAGTTGGACGGTGCTGATGAAGATTGCACGTGTGAGGCTTGCTGTAATTGGATGGTGAAAAGGCTACTCCAAATGTTGATTGACGATGGTGATGATGGTGCTGGATTGCAGCACTTATGCTACACGTGTGAGCAGAACTGGATGGCTGGTAGATGATGCAGCCTTGAGCGGCTGAGATGATAGACGTGGATGGCATGTGGGGTCCACAACGCTGGCCATTGATGTGAATGGACGTCCGGCAGCTGCTGGACGACTGTGTGGCCCACCTGGTTAATCTGGCACATGTGAGGCTGGTGGACGTCCATCCTTGCTGCACGCTGCACATAGTGGTGTCCACCTTGGCCAGCCCTACACAGATGATGGATGGTTGGATATGGACGGTTGTGATGTGCATGGATGACTGGTGTCCAGCTGATCGTGATGGATGGATTGGATTGTTGGAGATGATGGTATGGTCCAAAGTGCTAGTCGATTAGGGCCTTTGATCTGATGCTCATGAAAGTGTGGCCCACCTTGATACACAGTTGGTCCCTCATGTAGACACCCAATCTTGACCGTTCAAACTCATGTGATCTCCAAATTACTACCATCAAACATGCACTTCCTGGACTTTCGATGAATAGTTGTGATGCGGTCCACCATAGAACATGATCCATCCTTTGATTTTTATGATTTAATTTTCTTCAGGATCGTCACACACTTGATCTTGATCACTTTTGGGCACCAAATCGTCCTGATTGACTCGGATTTTGTCTAACCTCTCCTGATCACCTGAAGACAGAAAATTCACCTAATGAGAGATAATTAACCAAAAAAACAATGATAATGCCCTTAACAACCAGGGTTAATTATACAATATTAGGTACTTATCAATGCAACACAGGATTGTCTCACAATCTCTGTATTTCAAGATATCTTACAAGAACAATCAAATGCCATAAACAGTTATCAATGGCCATTTAATGCTCCAAACTCAAACACGTATAACCTTAGTTAGAAGAACCATCCCAATTTCAGTTGGAGGAATGGACCAACTGCAAATGCAAACAACATCCCCCAAGCTCAACCTTTACTAGGTCCATCCCTAGTAATCATACCAAAAGCTACGCTAGAGGAGATGTTGGGTGCATTCGTATCGGTTCAAGCTGAATATAATAAGACTAATTCTCTGAAAATTGATGGGTTCATACAAGAGCAACTAAAATCCAATCAAAATTCATCTCAAGCCATTAATGACTTGAAAACCTTAATGGCTAGAGTTGAATCTCATCTCAGTGTTAGGGAGAAAGGCACACTTCCTGCCCAACCTCTCCCTAACCCAAGAATCCAATTTGAGATATAAGACCCAAGCTCTTCCTCCCAACATACGGAGCATGTTCAAGCTATCACCACCTTGAGGAGTGGCAAAATAATCGATAAATCTAATCCGGTGAAGGCCCCAAAGCCTAATGATCTGGAAATTTTCAAAGAGGATGATAGCTCGAACAACACTTCACATGAGAAAGAACCAAAAAGGCAATACAAGCCAGTTGACCCGTTTCCCCAAAGGTTGATTTCACCCAAACCTTTGGACAAAAATCTGAAAATTTTAGAGGTTTTTAAGCAAGTGAAGATCAACATTCCGTTGTTGGATGCTATAAAACAAATACCATCCTATGCCAAATTTCTAAAGGAATTGTGTACAGTCAAAAGGAAACACATTGTTCACAACAAAGTACTTTTGACTGAGAATTTGAGCGCTATTATCAAACAAGAGGTGCCTTAAAAATACAAGGATCTGGGTAGCCCAACCATCTCACGCATCATAGGTGACTACCGGATCAAACAAGCCTTACTCGATTTAGGGGCAAGTGTTAACCTCATCCCATACTCGGTCTATGAACTTCTTGGGTTAGCTGAATTGAAACCCACCAAAACCACACTCCAAATTGCTGATAGATCTATTCGTATACCGAGAGGAATGATTGAAAATGTCTTAGTCCAAGTTGATAAATTCTACTACCCAGTAGACTTTATTGTCTTGGATACACATCCCGTATAGGTACCGGTGCTCAAATTCCCGTCATACTTGGCCGCCCTTTTCTAGCTACTTCAAATGAGATTATCAATTGTAGAAACGGGCTTGTACAAATGTCCTTTGGAAATATGACACTCGAGCTGAATATTTTTAATTTATGCAAACAACCACGGGAAGTTGATGACGAGATCCACGAGATGAATTTGATTGAATCATTCGTGGAGGATACATTCCCCTTGACATTCTATTTCGACCCTTTGGAGGCATGTTTGACCCACTCTTATGAGATGAATGATGATACAATACAAGAGATGGATGCCATTTTGAATGTTATGCCGGTACTTAATAACAAAAGATGGAAGGCACTATTTGAACCTTTACCCTTAAGCGAGAACAAGCCTCTTCCATCCAATATCAAGGCACTGAAGCTCGACCTAAAACCATTACCAAGTGATTTGAAATATATATATATTTAGGTCAAGATGAGACATATCCGGTGGTGATTTCTTCCCACTTGGATGAGGAACAAGAGAGTAGGCTAATAGCCACTCTAATAGAGCATAAGAGTGCCATTGGATGGTCAATTGCAGATCTCAAATGCATAGACCAACTGATTTGTATTCATCGCATATACTTTGAGGAAAATGCCAAGACATCTAGGCAACCACAAAAACGCCTCAATCCAAACATGAAGGAGGTGATTAAGGCCGAAGTGGTGAAACTAGTGGATGTGGGTATCATTTACCCAATATCCAATAGTCAATGGGGGAGTCCAACTCAAGTGGTGCCTAAGAAATCCAGAATAACCATTGTAGCTAATGCCAATAATGAACTCATACCAACCAAAGTCACTACCGGTTGGAGAATGTGCATTGACTACAGGAAGCTAAACACAGTCACGAGGAAAGACCACTTCCCCCTACTGTTTGTTGATCAAATTTTAGAAAGGTTGGCAAGTCATTCCCATTTTTGCTTTCTTGATGGGTATTCAGGGTATAACCAAATAGAGATCGCCCTAGAGGACCAAGAGAAGACAACATTCATATCTCCATTCGGCACTTTCGCCTATCGAAGGATGCCGTTTGGACTATGCAATGCCCTTGCCACTTTTTAGCGTTGTATGTTGAGTATTTTTTCTGATATGATGGGAATGATTCTCGAAGTCTTCATGGACGATTTCTCAATATTTGGTTATAACTTTGATGAGTGCCTTATGCACTTCAAAAATGTTTTGAAAAGATGTAAAGAAAAGAACCTCATATTAAATTAGGAGAAATGTCACTTCATGGTTTAAAAGGGAATAGTACTTGGTCACATCATCTCACAAAATGAAATTGAGGTGGACAAAGCTAAAATTGATCTTATCTCTAACCTTCCACCACCCAAGAGCATACGAGATGTGTGGTCCTTTTTGGGACACGCCAGATTTTATAGACGGTTCATAAAGGACTTTAGTTCACTCTCTCGTCCTTTATGTAACCTCCTTCAAAAGAAAAACTCATTCGAGTGGACTGAAGATTGTCAAAATGCCTTTGACCAACTAAAAGGTATGTTGACATGTGCTCCCATAATGCAACCACCTGATTGAAGACTTCCTTTTGACATTATGTGCAATGCCAGCGACTGCGCTATTGGGCCTGTGTTAGGCCAGAGAAAAGAGAAAAAGCCATGCGTCATCTACTATGCAAGTAGAACTTTAAACTCGGCTCAAGAAAACTACACTACTACAGAAAAAGAACTTTTAGCCGTCGTTTTTGCTTTAGACAAGTTTAGGTCCTATTAGATCCAAGATCATCATATTCACTGACCCGCGCTTAAGTACATTCTCTCTAAGAAGGATGCTAAGCCATGCTTGTTAAGATGGATCCTCCTACTCCAAGAATTTGACATAGAAATATGTCACGCCCCAAACCCGGGGACCGGGCTCACTAAATTCCCGATTGCCGACCTTGGTGCCAACAGCCTCCGTAGTACCCCATTCTCGGCTCCTAGCTCTCATGTGCCAGGTTCCGATCCTTGCATCCTACCAGGAGGATTTTCAGGGTAAAAATTTTTTTTGTACAGGAGCATAAACAAAACCATAAAACATCATCAAATATCCACGAATAAGTTTGTTGAGTACAGTGCTGGAAAGGGAAATACAACATGAATCAGAAGTCCAAAATATCAGGTACATAAACCGCGCTCAACGCTGCTGATAGGCTCTAGTACCTGCAGTGTAAACAAACGCGCATGAGCTTCCTACGAAGCCCAGTAGAGTGCGTGTGTGCGCGTGTGATGCATATGACAAGTATACAGATATCAGAGTAAGTGAAAGTAGTAGAGGGTTAAGTTACTAAGTTCATGAATGCTGTCAGCCATCCCAAGGCTATGCAATGCAAGGGCCTACATGGCCAAGTGTTACATGCTAGAGATGCAATGCAAACATGTCAATCCTCAACTGATCCACATATCAAATAGTTCTCATCTGGGACATCACCGGGGTCTAGTATACTCTAATATTGGCCGCCGCACATCGCGCGCGTAACCAAGCGAGTAGAAAAGACCTCACTATCCGCCTCGTCAGTGGTATGCCAATGCCCACTCGGCTCGCCGATAGCGGACCCATTCCATGAGCTGGTCAGACTCGACCTAACTTACAGCCCACTTCACCCGGGCGGATAAGGTCACACCCCTTTCCAACCGACCTCGACATAGTGGGAGACGCAGCCTACTGGTATTTGGCACACGGGCGCTCATGTTATCCACTCGGTCTCGACGTTGGAGCATTCTACTGGTACCACAGGGTTTAGGGACTTTCACCCAAGGACATCCATAGCGCCCACGTACTAGAACAAGTTTCCGGTGTCCAATACTGCCAACCATGATGTGACTATGGTGGCCACCACCCTGATGCTGCTAGGGTGTGAAAGCGATCGTGACATACATAATGCGAAATGCATGAGTCATACAATCCAAATCATGCACCAACTTACGCATACTGCGCAATCATGTGGGGCGACCCTGTCTCACACGGGTCCCCTAAGTATAACAAGCCAACTAGCATATGCTATGGTTAATCATGATCCATAACAGGCATACAAATCATGCGTATGGGCATATGAATGAGCATGGTATTCATTATACTAAGCATGTTATCAATGTGACATATCAAGCTAATCATACTAGCATGTTACCAAACATATCATGTAACATTGGCCTTAAAAGGCCCAATATATATCTAAAGAGAGTGGGACCCGGACTGTGGGTCCCATTGGAAATGTAAAGGTCTTCGTGGCATAGCCCACTTGAGACCACATCGGACCCATACTTGGGCCTGCACATACAAGATAGGCCGCCAAAATACGTGTACGGCATGGACAAAACATATACATCAAGAAGAAACCATGGTGGACATCAATGACCACTATTCCCTACGGGTGTGGTCCATCTAACATCTGAATTTGCCTCATTTTTGGGGCCGTATCCAAAATAATATAGAAAAATAGATAGGCATCATGAATAAAACCGATATTTGTGTTTTCTCTTTCATCCATGTCCATGTGATCTTATGAACAGATTGGATGGCAAATAAACATCACTGTAGAACCTAGAAAGGTATCAATGTTGGAAATCATTATCCCCACTTTAGCATGGTCCACTTGACATTAGGATATGCTTAAATTTTGGGCCCAGCCACTTATGGATAGGTTGGGTGACAAATAAACATCATTGCGGGTCTAGGAAGGTTTCAATGGTGGAGATTATTATTCCCACTGTTGTCCCGTGGCATGGCCCACTTGTCATTTGGATATGCTAAGATTTTTGGGCTCGGCCACTTATGAAATAGGTTGGATGACAATTAAACATCACTGTAGGGCTGGGAAGGTTTCAACGGTAGAGATCATTATTCCCACTGTTGAACCGTGGCATGGCCCACTTGCCATAGGGATATGCTTAAATTTTGGGCCCAACCACTAAAATGAGCTGGAAAAACATATGGGCGTAGTGGACAAGGCACATACATTCTAGGTGGGCCCAACGAGTGGGGCCCATGGGTGGCTCCAGAAGGCTGCTGGGCAGCAGCGTCCCCTGGACGCTATCTGTCCAGCGACCCCCTTTTTTTTTCTTTTCTTTTTCTTTTTTTTTCTTTTTTATATATATATATTCGTTCTCACCAAGTGGGGCCCACAGAAGTCCTCGGTCAAGCTGATATTGTTGTTTTTCCTTCTTCCATGCCTGTGTGAACTTACGAACAGGTTGGATCTCAAATAAACATCACGGTGGGCCATAAGAAGGTTTTAACGGTAAGGCCACTGTCCCTACTGTTTTCTGTGGTGGGGCCCCCTCGAGACTTGGATCTGACTCATTCTTGGGGTCACGCCCTAAAATGATCTCCCCAACTGGATGGATGGTGTGGATACAGCACATGCATCATGGTGGGACCCATAAGTGGGCCACCAGCCGGCCGAGCCGGCGTACCTGGACGCTGGTACGCCCAGCGTCAGGCTCTGCCTCTCCTTCTTATTTTCTTTCTCCTTTTTTTTTGTTTTCTTGTGTTCATATCAAGTGGGGCCCACATGGGTCTGATCCACTCCGTTCATCAGGTTCCCCATCTCATGGGGGACCCAACAAGCCCAATATTGGGTATATGAATCAGTCTAGAAACATCAAAGTTAGCCGAAAGATTTCTGACAGTAGAAATCATTACTTACACTGTTTTATGCGGTGCGGTCCACTTAAGATTTGGATCGGCTTCAAATTTGGGGCCTGGCCCTAAAATGATATGGGAAAACAAGTGGACGGCGTGGATAGAACACAAACATCAAGGTGGGTCCCACGAGTGGGGACCCCAGCCACCGTCCATGGTGACGCTGGACGTTCCAGCGTCAACGTCCAGACGCTAGACGTTCCAGCGTTTCATTTTTTTTTCTTCTTGTGGTCATTTCAAGTGGGGCCCACTTAGTGAAGATCCAATCCGTCCATTAGGTTCCCCATCTCATTAGGGACCCAACAAGCCCAATATTGGGCAGGTGATGTGGTCCACAAACATCACGGTGGGTCCAGGAAGTCTTAACAGTTGGTTTCATTAGCCTCATTTTTTTCCAATGGTGGTCCACCTGAGATCTGGATCTTCTTCATTTTTGGCGTCCAACCATAAAATGGGCTGAAGAAACAGCTGGACGGTGTGGATTGGGTGCATACATCAAGGTGGGTCCCACGTGTGGGGCCTGCTCATCGCCCAAAAGGGGTTTGCCCTTCTGGGCAGCAGCGTCCTCTGGACGCTGTTTGTCCAGCGGGCTAACTTCTTCTCTCTTTCTTTTTTTTTCTTTTTTTTTATTTATAATAATAATAATAATAATAATAATAATTATTATAATAATAGGAAGGTGGGGCCCATTCATGGATGATCCAATCCATTCATCTAACTGTCCATCACAAGGTGGACCCAAGAAAAAAAGGAAAATGGAAGGAAATTAAGAAAATAGAGGGGTTTGTGGCCCCCTTGCACTCACCTCGATGGATGGTTGGACGGTTGGAAGGTTGGATTGGATCGGGTTAACGATCGGACGATCCGGACGGTCCGAATGATGGTTGAGGTCCTCCAAGCTTGGATCTACACCCTTAATCTCTCTAATCTCTCTCTACTTCTCTCAAATCTCTCTCTTTCTCTCAAATCTTTCTCTTTCTCTCTCCTTTCTCAAATCTCTTTTAGCTCTTGAATTTCAAATGAGCTCTCCTCTCCCCCTACGTATGCACTTGTATGTGGGGGGGGGGGGGGGGGGGGGGAGAAGGAATCATGGAGGGGGTAATGATGGGTAGCATGGGAGAGAGGGATGGGGGGTGTGTGTAGAGTAGGGCTATGGGATGGGTGTAGGTGAGAATGATGGTGATGGATTTGATTGATGTGACATGGTCTTGGAATTTGTGCAAGTGGGGCCCACGCCACACGTGCGTTGTGCGGCCCATCTTGGATTACGCAATCGATCATAACTTTCACACCGGGTATCGCAATGGGGCGTGCCGCGCGGCGTTAGAATCGCAGCGCCTACACGGTCGCCGGGGTATAGGTCTCGGGTCGATGCGATACTAAAATAGGGTCGCGATCAAGGCTCGCTAATCTGGTCCGTCCGGGACGTACCGGCACCGGAAATTAAGGGTACGGAGGGCAAATGAGGGTACGGGTCTTACAAAATACGTGATAAGAAAGGAGTAGAAAACGTCGTGGCTGACCATCTCTCTAGACTTGTTCTCACCGATTCCCTTGAGACGACCACGATCAATGACATGTTCCCTGATAAATAACTTTTTAAAGTCTCCCAATTGCCATGGTATGCATACATTGCTAACTATCTTGCTACAGGTACAATTCCAACACATTGGAAAAAGCAAGATAAGGATAAGTTCTTCAACAAGGTGAGAAAATTCCTATGGGACGACCCATACTTATTCAAGTATTGTCCTGATTAAATCATAAGGAGATGTGTGCCGGATGATGAACAAAACAGTATCATCTCATTTTGTCATTCTCAAGCATGTGGTGGTCACTTTTCGGCTAAGAAGACCACAGCCAAAATTCTACAATGTAGGTTTTATTGGCTCACCATGTTCAAGGACACCCATTGTCACACCCTGAAATTCGAGACTCGAGTACAACAACTCAAGGCCGGAGTTTCAGAGTGCGAATTTAATCCAATATAACTTTTAGAGAAATTCCATTCCACATACCACAATAATACCAAACTAAAGTACTTTATTAACCATAACTTAAATCTCAAATGGAAATTTAATCAAACAACTACATCTACTCTGCAAAACATTTAAATCTACTAAAGTCTGTTTTCAATCATCTTCCAAAAGAAATAAATTCAACACCTAAGCTAGGATAAGTCTTCTAATAAAAATAGTCGTCCAGATATTCTGCTTCAGCCGCTCCTCCTTCCTCCTGATGCCCTGCAGGAACTGTGGTGATTTTGGTGAGCTAAAGCCCAGTGAGGTCATTTCCACACAGGTAATATTCCAGTCGATAAGAGATAAGATATAAAACATCAACAGGTAGAATTTGTATGAAAGTATGCAAGGGTAAGGTTATGATTATTACACTTTGTGATTGATTGTAGATGGAACATGATTATCATAATGTCATGTATGTTATGATACGTGTGAGAGCAATAAACGTCTAGGAACTCGCTGCCACTGAACATTAGGAACCTGTCGCAAATCAACCATGCTCACCTAACCGATACAGTGAGGCGGCAAATCAACCATGCACGCCAGTGGGCAAATCAACCATGCACCACTGATCCAACCGAGCAAATCAACCATGCTCAATAAGTGAAACGACCAGAACTCGCTACCACTGAACATTAGGAACCGTCGCAAATCAACCATTCTCACCTAACCGGTACAGCGAGGCGGCAAATCAACCATGCACGCCAGGAGTCAAATCAACCATGCTCCTGTTCTGTCGTTGTGTATAAAAGATGTATATGAATGTCATGAATTACGGAAACATATCTTCAAGCATACAATGCATGTCAATCTCAATTCCAAACACACCATGGATGCGTTACCTTTATTTACGTGGTTCTCAGTTTATACCTCAAGTTATTCATTAATTACAAAAGTTGAGGAATATGTACATCACTTTAGAGTTTATAACAATGGGATTGTCTTGGGTATTAAGGTTTAAGTTATGTTTATTCAGGTCTCTCATAGGTTAACTAAGAATCTCTAACCAAAGAAAATCGATAAGGAAGGAGAATGAGATTGAGACTTGGATCTACGACAATCTTAATCTCCAAACAACTAATAGACATTGAAGATGGACTCCTCACTTGGAATTCTAACACGTATTTACCAACACTAAATAAAGATTTGGAAAGAATAACTTCAAGATTTTCATAATCAAAATAGAAGGCAAAAGGAGAACCAATAAGGAAGATTATGAGGTGGATCACTCACCTATGATGAACTATAGGCTCCACACAAGCCCAAACCTGAATATGAGTTGGCTCAGTGAGTCACTCAGTGAGTCGACTCGGTTTGAAAATTTTAGAGAAGAAGCTCCTTCTTCTTTCCTTTTTCTCTCTCCTTTTTCTTCCTCCTTTCTTCTCCTTTTCTTCTCTTCTTCTCCCTTCTTTCTTCCTTCTTTTTGGGTTGGAACAGGATCCTAGCAGTGGTGCAGCGCAGCAACCGCAAGACAGCGGTACGCACACCACCTGCACTCGCTCTCTCTCTCTTCTTCTCTCTCTCCAATGACCCACTCTCTCTCTCTCGCAGCTTCTCTCTCTCTCTAACAGTTCTCCCTCTCTTTCTCTCTCACTGTTTCTTCTGAAGAATCGCAGTAGGGGCCAACCTTTTTAGCCCAGCACGCACGACCGTACGCACGCTGGTTGATTCCGAATCCAACTTGGATTCGGATTTCGTAACTTGCAAACTAGGTTAATTTGGATCGTTGGAATGGTAAGTGGGGTCCACACGACCCCAACGAAGCAATCCCCAATCTACGATGCGCAGCAATGGCCAGGATCTTGGCCTCTTTTGATTTGGACGGAGAATTCAAGAAGAATGGATAGACGATCGATGTGGGATATTTTCAAGGGGACATCATGCGTGAGGAAGATGAAAAGAATGGATGGTTTGGATGTTACAAGTGGGGCCTACAAACGGACAGTGTGGATGCTGCAGGCGGACAGCGTCCGCTCGCTGTAACTGCTGCGAACGAAGAAGACGGTCTCCGTCTTTGCATTATACGCGGTCAACGCGTGTTGACCGGACGTCCAACGTGCACATTGTGCACGTGGGTCCCACCCTGATGTATATACACAATTGGCTCCAATCATCAGGTAGGCCACATGAATTTAGGCTATGACACCAAAAATGAGACAGTTCCGAGGTTAGATGGCCGACTTATGGCCCGATTTCTGATTTGGGGTACTTGTAGGATGATTGGAGGGTTGAAATTTGACGTGTATGGTTAGATCGTTTCCTAGAACTAGTATATAGAGTTTTGTACGAAGATGATCTCCAGAAATCATGATACTTGAAAATGTCATGCAACTTAAGTTTAATTAATGACATCTATTTTTTATTTATTGTAATTTTATGTGAAACCTGACACTTCTACATTGTTCTAAGTGTTCATGTTGAACACTTCTAATAAAGGGATCATACTATAATTCTTACGGATCAGTTTAATATTAATTTATTCAATATTTAAGTTATTTAATTACTTAACTACTAAATTAAACTACTAATTAAATTATTCTAGAAATTTAAAGTTAATAAATTTATTATTGTAGGGATCCGGGTTATTACACCCATGAGTTTTGTAAAACGTGTGAACCTTGTCAGAAATTGGGAGGAATATCCCATAGAAATATGATGCCACTCAATCCCATCTTACCAATCAAAATTTTTTATTGTTGGGGCATCGATTTCATGGGTCCATTCCCATCTTCTTTTGGAAACTTCTATATTTTGCTTGCCGTCGATTATGTTTCAAAATGGGTCGAGGCGATTCCATGCCAGAACAATGACCATAAAATGGTCATTCGTTTCTTAAAAAATATCATTTCTCGGTTTGGAACACCTCGATTCATTATAAGTGATGGAGGATCTCATTTTTGTAACCACCCATTTGAAGCTTTAATGAGAAAATATGGCGTAAATCACAAGGTGAGCACTCCCTATCACCCACAAACAAGTGGACAGGCTGAGATATCCAACAGGAAAATTAAACATATTTTGGAGAAAACAGTGAACCCCGATCGCAAAGATTGGTCACTTCGACTTACCGACACACTCTGGGCTTACTGTAACGCTTCCAAGACCCCCATTGGAATGTCTCCCTATAGACTTGTCTATGGGAAAGCTTGTCACTTGCCCGTCGAGTTGGAACATAGGGCATATTGGGCGATAAAGAAGATGAATTTTTATTTTGACAAAGCAAGCTCGTTGCACAAGCTTCAATTGAATGAACTTGCAGAACTCCGGAATGAGGCATATGAAAATGCGAGAATTTACAAGGACAAGACGAAAGTGTTCCATCATAAGAACATCCTTTGTAAGACTTTCGCGATTAATCAAAAGGTCCTTATGTATAATTCTCAGCTACATTTATTTCTGGGGAAATTGAGGTCTCGATGGACCGATCCCTTCATTGTAAAAACTGTTTATCCATATGGGACTGTCGAGTTATTCAATCTAAGGAACAGTAATATCTTTAAAGCGAATGGTTAGCAATTAAAACCGTTCTTTGAGAATTTTTCTTCAAAAGGTATGTCCATACCTCTGACTGATCCTGTGTATCAGGATATTTGATTTCCTAGTCTGATGGAGGTATAGAGTAGTTAGGATTAGGATTTTGTTGCTTTTGATTTGCTTTTTTATAGGTTTGTTAGAAGGAGGTAGAATTTCAGTTTTTATTCTCTCAAGGTACTCTCATTTCTCACTCCCTTTATTGCTCTCATGTTTTGTTCATTGCATATCTTTTACATTGAGGACAATGCAAGATTTGGTTGGGGGTGTGAGATCACTAGGACGAATCTAGTGTTTTGTAACATCTCAAGCAATATGAAGAACATTTTTTTTCAGATTTTCAAATTCAAAACTCCATTAGAAAAATTTGTTTCTATGCATTTGAGATGGTGCAAGTATAAGAAATGGAGAGGCGAAGTGAGTGAAGTTGAATATCTTGAACAATCTCTAAGATACTAGTTTTATGTGAGAATTCCCCTACTTTTCACCTAGTTCACTTTACACGATTCTCATGTTTTGAAAGGATTATTATATTTGTGGATTAGCTAAGTTTGGATTTGAGGTGTTGAGGAACCAAGTCGGGGTACTTTGTCCTTGTCTATGGGAAAATAACGAAAGATATGGATTTCTCAAAATCTTATCTAATGTATATGAAAAGGGAAAGGAAGGATGAAAACATGGGAATGATTGAAAATATGGTGGAAAATTCCGAGAAAGGGCTACCTATTACCAACCGAGGGATGGTCTACCCTTAACCAAAGCCGAAAATAGGATGTAGTGTGAAAGCCATCGGAAGGATGGTAAGGTAAATTCTTGTCAAAGGCTTGATGTTGATCTGTTTTCCACCAAATCCATACCCTAACTAATTCATGAAGAAGGTGTAATAACCCAAGTTTTTAAAATAATTAAAGTAACAAATTAATGAATTTTTTTTATAATTTATGTGAATTATTATATTGATAAATTAATACTGAATCAACTGTAGGGAATTCATGTAGGATCCCTTTATTAAAGTCGCTCAAAATAAACCCTAGAACAGCGTAGAAGTGTCAGATTTCATAAAACTCACAAATTTACAATAATTACGAGAATGCCATTGGTTAAACTTAAGTTACATAAACGATTTTAAGTATACCAGTTTCTGATGATCTGTTTCATGCAAAACTTCATATAATAGCTTAGAGACCTAATCTAACCGTACACGTCAAATTTCAGCCCTCCGATCATCCTACAAGTACCCTAATCAGAAATCGGGCCATAAGTGGGCCATCTACGTTCGGAACTGTCTCATTTTTGGTGTCATAGCCTAAAATCATGTGGATTACCTGATGAATGATGCAGATTTTGCATATGGTGGGACCCACGTGTGTTGCGTGCACATCATGCGTTCGGTTAACATGCATTGACCGCGTATTGTAAGAAGACACGGCTTCTTCTTCGTTCCGCCGCTGCGGCAGCAGCGTCCACTGTCCGTTTGAGGCATCCAGGCTGTCCGTCTGTGTGCCTCGCATAAAAAATCCAAACCGTCCAATCAATCCCTCTGCCCCACGCATGAAGTCCTCTTGAGTATTTCTTTCATCGGCCTTCTATCCGGACTTCTTTAAATCGCCGTCCGAATCAAAAGGGGCCAAGATCCTGGTTGTTACTGTGCATGGTAACCTGTGAACTGCTCCGTTAGGGTCGTGTGGACCCCACCTAGGTCTCCAACGTCTCACTTAAGGTTTGTTTCGTAAGAAACGAAAAGTGGAGTCCTCCAACTCAAACTCCACCACCTTTAGTCCGGTTGTAGTACCACGAACAAAGACCATGCAAGTCCATCTTGGACCATCCAATCTCATCTAGGGTTGTGTATAAGACCCCCTAGGTGTCGTCTCCTGGAATAGAAACGTAGAGAGAGAGAGAGAAGGTCGAGTAGAGAGAGAAAGAGAAAGAGAGAGAGGTTTTGTAGAGAGAGAGAGAGAGAGAGAGCTTTCAAGGGGGGATTCACGTTGCTGGAGCAACCTTCCAGCAGCGTGACGAAGAAAGAGAAAGAAGAGGAAAAGAAAGAAAAAGAAGAAGGAAAGAAAGAAAGAAAGAGAGAAGAAGAAGAGAACGTGAGTTTTCTTCCTCATATCTTTTTCTTACATGATAATTCTGAGTATTTTTATCTATTTTACAAATTTACTTTGGTATCTACCTTGCTTTAATGAGAAGTTTAAGCGTCGGATCTCAATTTGTAATTGTCTCTTTCAAGTGATTATGTTTTGTATTAATTTCAATATTTTATGTGGTGGATTTCAATTTAATTGCGTTATATATGTGTGAGTTGATTTTGAGTTTCTTGGAAAAGGTTTGAGGTATTGATTTGATTCATGCATAGCATAATTTGTGAACTCTAGTTATTACCGTAGGGTGAGCACCCTGGTGTGTGCAATAGACCCATTGATGATTATTTGGGTGAGCACCCAAGTGTGTGCAACAGTCCCTGGTTGAGCGCCCTGTGTGTGCAATATACCCTTCTGATAGTCCATCGATTATGGACGGGTTGGTTGAGCTCCCCTGGTGTGTGCAAGATACCATACTAGAGTACCTGGTGGATATCAGATGATTTTGGCAGGTTGGGTCAGTTCCCTGGTGTGTACAAGAGACCAACTCTGCAATTATGAGACAGTGTAGGCCCGACTATAAACTGGCCCTGGATGTTCTACTGATAACCATACTGAGATTGTTGAAGCATACTTGCATATTATGCATCACGTGTATATTTAAGAGATTTTGATTTGATGAAATTACTATTGAAATTGTAGTGATTTGTACTTTAATGGTCAAGTAGTTTTCTACATCGAATTACATGTGTTAAACTATATGAGAATACTCACCAGCTTTTATACGTGACACAGTGTTATGCGATTAACCGTAGTGACAGGTGATGATTTAGAAGACTTCGAGGAAGCGATTCCAGATGAGGGAATACTCTAGAAGATTTTTTTAGAATTGATTTATTTTGAATTTTAATTTGAAAGTATTGATGTAATAAGGCCCATTAGATGGCCATTAGTTAGATAGTTTGGGATAATGTAGTGAACTCATAGAATTATGGGTTAATATTTCAAGTTGGTTTATTTTGATTCTATATTTTTGGTACCATGTGAACTGAAAAGAAAAAAGTATCAGTTGAGAGTGTGATGAGTTCATTCATTATTTACATAACACCCTTGATTTCGAGATTTGAGTTATATACTTGAGTGTCAAATTTTGGGGGCGTTACAGTTGGTATCAGAGAATAGGGATTAGATAAACTATGCATTGGAAAAAAATCCACTAAAGTTTTAGGATATAGGGTAGCTTCATGAATGTAGAAACTCTAAACATAGGCTCCCTAAACACTTTTACGATAGCCATTGAATTTAGACACATGTACCTAGGTACCATTGGAGGTGAATTCCCACCTTAGTGAACCTTTTACTTAATCAAAAGTAATAAAAAAAAAACTAAAATTTTAACCTCTGTGATCTTTCTTAGGGTTATAAAGACATTCCCACGAAATCACAACAAGTGGATTGACCAAAAATTGATATTTTTGAATTTTTCCTTAATTTTCACTTATAGGACTAAAATTATGGACCAGATTCATACCTATGATCACCTATGACATAATACAAGTCTAAAAATTTTCAAAATTTTTTTTGGGGTCATTAACATACCCATGGATATCTCTAAAAAATTTCAGAACAAACGGAATTGTAGAAAAATTCTAAATATTCTAGAAGTAGACTGAGAAACGTGAAATTTATTGCTGGACAGCAACATATAACTACCTTCATTGGGGAGAAAATCTAAGAATTATTAGGTATTTTGAGCTGAAAATTTTTCTGATGATAAACCTTGAAGCCAGTAACATCTGTTCCAAATTTCAGATCGATTGGATGTATGGTTTGGAAGAAATAAATTGTTGAGTAACTGCCTATCCAGCCACCCGATTTCTTACAAAAAAAAAATAAAAACCCCAACAAACAAACATATGGAGTAACATAACCAATCTAGGTCAAAGGGTGCATAACTTAGTTATTATTACTGGAATAATTCATGCGTGTATACTTGGGCGATCTAATATTTTAAGGAGTACTAAAGTTATTTTCTACTAAATGTAGATCATGCTGCCTAAAAGGAAGAGTCAAGCTACTCCATCTACAACCAACGTAACAGGTGACGAACAATCAAGTAGAGGGGCTATACAACATTTTAGGTGACATAGCATCCCTCTTCTGTCAACAAGTACAGACAACGAATAACATTATAAATCAACGCCAAATACCGACTCCACAAGGCGGTGGAGGGGGAGATGTACTAGAGAGATTTAGAAGACTTCGACCACCTGTCTTTAAAGGGCAAACTGATTATCTAGAGGCAGACAATTGGAAGAATCAAATGGAAAAACTGTAAGACCCGTACCCTGAATTGCCCTCTGTACGTTTAGTTTCCGGTACTGGTACGTCGTGGATGGACTAGATTATCGAGCCTTGATCGCGACCCTATTTTAGTACCGCATCGACCCAAGACCTATACCCGACGACCGCGTAGGCGCTGTGATTCCAATGCCGCGTGGCACGCCCCATTACGATACCCGGTGTGTAAGATGCGTACTTTTGTGCAATCCGAGGTGGGCCGCGCAACGCTCGTGTGGCGTGGGTCCCACTTGCACAAATCCCAACAACATGTCAAATCAATCACCATCACCCTCACCCATACCCTTATCATTACCATAGCCTACACACATCATACCCACCCCATTCCTCTCTCACCAAAGTCAACTCCAACCCATACCTCCCATGCCCTCTCCCATCATCATCATCATTACCTCATGCACCCCCTCTTCCCATACAAGAGCTATACGTAAGGGGGGGTGTGGCCTTCTCATTTTCCTATTTTGCAAGAGAAAGGAGAGAGAAAGAGAAAGAGAGAAAGGAGAGAGAGAGAGAGAGAGAGAGAAGAGAGAGAAGTAGAGAGAGATTTAGAGGGAGATCAAGAGAGAGAAGGATTTGAAGGTGGAGATCTAGCTTGGAGGACCTCGATCATCATCCGGACCGTCCGATCGGCAATCCAACCGTCCAACCATCATTGTGAGTGCAAACTTCCCCCCCTTTTCTCGTTTACCTTTCATTTTCTTTCCTTGGGCCCACCTTGTGATGGGCAATGAGATGGATGGGCTGGATCATCCATGAATGGGCCCCACATACCAGTAATAATAATAATAATAATAATAATAATAATAATAATAAAAGAGAAGAAGAGGATGGCCGCTGGACAGACAGCGTCCAGAGGACGCTACTGCCCAGCAGCGCCTAGCCCCTTTAGGCATTGACCGTAGGTCCCCACTCGTGGGACCCACCTTGATGCATGTATTCGATCCACGACGTCCATCTGTTTCTCCAGCCCATTTTAAGGTTGGGTACCAAAAATGAAGTAGATCCAGATCTCGGGCGGACCACACCATAGAAAATAGCGGAGAGAACGATGACCACTATTGAAACTTCCGTGGCCCACCGTGATGTTTGTAGACGGAATCACCTGCCCAAATTGGGCTTATTAGATCCCCAATGAGCTGGGAAACTTGATGAACAGATTGGATTATACCCATGTGGGCCCTACTTGATATAAACTAAGAGAAAAGAAAAACAAAAACAAAAAAATAATAATAATAACGTCCAGACGCTGGATGTCACAGCGTCTGGGACAGGACGGCTAGAATGGTTCCCCACTCATGGGACCCACCTTGATGTTTTTGTTGTATCTACACCGTCTATCTGTTTTCCCATATCATTTTAGGGCCAAGGCCCAAATCTGAAGTAGATTCAATTCTTAAGTGGACCACACCGCATGAAATAGTAGGGAGATGATTTGTATTGTTGAACTTCCTCGGCCCACCTTGATGTTTGTAGCCCTCATAACATATCCAATATAGGGCTCTATGGGTTCCTTATAAGCCGAGGAAACTGATAGATGGGGTGGATCATCCTCTTGTGGGCCCCACTGGACGAAAACCGCAGATAAACAAAGAGAGAAAAAAAACAAGAAAGAAGAAGGGAAGCAGGCGCTGGGAGTACCAGCGTCCACGGACGCTGGCCTCGCTGCCCAGCTGGTCCCACTCTGTGGGTCCCACCTTGATGCTTGTGTCATATCCTCACCGTCCATCCATTTGGGGAGATCATTTTAAGGTATGATCTCAAGAATGAGACAGATTCAAATCTCAGGAGGGCCCTACCAAGGGAAACAGTGGGGACAGTGACCCTACGTTGAAACCTCCCTACGGCCCACCATGATGTTTATTTGAGATCCAACCTGTTTATAACTCCACACACATGTGGGAGAGGGAAAACAAATACCAGCTTGATCCAAAGCTTTTGTGGGCCCCACTACAGTGATGTTTATTTGTCATCCAACGGAAGGGGGCACTGGCTAGGCTGGTTGGGCTGCCCAGCAGGTGGCCCACTAGTGGGACCCACCTAGAATGTATGTGCTTTATCTATCCCGTCCATATGTTTATCCAGCTCATTTAGTGGCTGAGCCCAAAATTTAAGCATATCCAAACCTCAAGTGGACCATGTCACGGGAAACAGTGGGAATAATGAATTCCACCGTTGAAACCTTCCCAGGCCCTCCAGTGATGTTTATTTGTCATTCAACCTGTTCATAAGATCACATGGATATGAATGAAGGAGAAAACAAAAATATCAGTTTGATTCAAAACTCTCGGGGCCCATTTGGGTGCCATGCTCCAAGCAGCGTGCTTTGGCACGCTGCCCAGCAGGTGGCCTACCCTGTGGGTCCCACCACGATGCATCTGTTTTATCTATGCCGACCATCTATTTTTTCATATTATTTTAGGGCCTGTGGGCCTCATAATGAGCTAAATACAAACCTCAAGTGGACCACACCGTAGGAAACAGTGGTCATTGATGCCCACCTTTGAAACCTTCCTTGGGGCCATTGTAATGTTTATTTATCCATCTAACCAAAGGTGATGGGGCCCAACTTTGGGTCCCACTTTGATGAATGTTGGGTATATCTTGTCGTTCTTCTTGGCAGAGGTGTGGGCCCAGTTTTGGGTGGGCCACACTGTAGAAAATAAGGGTGATTGAATGCCTACCATTGGAAACTTTACAGGACCCATCTGTTATGTTTATTTGCCATTCTTCCTGCTCACAAGTCACCCAACCATGGGTGGGGTTCCACAAGTGTGGTGTGCGGGCCCCACCATGGTGTTTGGTTGCCATCTTACTTGATTAGTGGGAAAGCACAAATATCGGGTAGATCCCAAACTGTTGGGGCCCATTGATGTATGTGGCTCCCCCACTCCTTTGTACGGTTATACCCAACCACGGTTCCACCTTGTTATGCATGTGTTCTATCCACGTCAGCCATTGGCCACTATGGTGCGATATGTATGTTGGCCATCCATTAGGACCGCCTTAAATTTGTGCTTGATCCAAACCATCCGAATGAATGGACCCTAGCATGTTATGTATAGGATGGCCCTTGGGACCGCCTTAGTGTGCGTGTTCGAATGACCGCATTGTCCATCCCGTGGATCCACCTTGATGATTAGTTGTGTAAACCCTTATTGAAAGGTCATCCTTAGAGTTTGCTCAATCCAAGTCACAGGGCTACCTTCTTAAACTCACCCTATTGAACCGTCTTGTCAATTCACCTTGTTAACTCACCATGTTGACTCGCCTTGTCAACCTGCCTTATTGACTCACCTTGTTGACTCACCATGTTGATTGATCTTAGTAACTCAGCTTGTTGTATACTCATATGACTCACCCCTCCTACCCTTGTACCCAATTATTAAAGACCACCATATCATGTATATCTCATCCACACCGTCCGTTTACCTTTAGGACGAGTGTGGAGCTCATCCTTGACGTTAGTATGTCATGTAGGCCATCCATTATATGGAGCCTATCTTGCAGTATGAGGTTAGACCTGTCGTTCCTTTTTGGACCTCATCGTATTGACCATCTATCTCAGATTACCCTACCATTTATGATTCTCTGTCATAACCTGTCTATCTTGCAACCCGTTCTATGACACTCCTTTTACGGACCATTCATCGTGTTTATCTCAACTGTACTACATGATTATGGGTCTCGGCATGATTTTGGGTATTCTACTCTTGCTGCTCAAGTAGGTCCTACCTCTGATGTGTCGGTAGTGTCTTCAATCATTTTCTTTCCATTTGGGTTATCTGAATGTTGAAGGTTAATCCACACCGTTCAATTGTTGGACCATCTATGTTGTTGTATACCATCCATTTAGGGTCCTATCTCTTTGTGTTTGCTTGTGTTATAAGTGAATTATCTTTTTATGATGTTTTTAGTTTGTCTGTTGCCTCACATAGTGTTGTTTGGAATGCTCCTATGTGAGCTATATACTATATGCTTCAACGACCGCCATGCATGTGTAATGAGTATGCATCCTGAATCACCATTATTAGTTGGGGACCACTAGGGCATAAACGCATTCATTAAGCATTCGAGATGTAGTAGCGCAAATGTAATTCATGTGCTCTCTATCGCAAACCTCTCCAATAGGTATGAGACTATTCGAGGACAGGAATCTATCATCCTGACTTACACTGTATGGTAGGAATAACTTAGCATACCTTGTAGCCCTTGGTGCGAGATTCCCTGGTTAGCAATATCCTGCACTATGACTCGATCATTCATATGTGTCCCCTCATCTTAATTATATCTCAAATAGGTTGGACTAGATTGATTTATTGCCATCGTGGTAGATTGACTACTTGTTGGCACTCATACCGTATGCTTGGCTCATGCATCATGAATGCTTGGCTCATATGATTGTCTTGCATCAACCGGCCATAGCGGTTGCGTTGTCGTGCAGTTCATTACCAGTTGACGGTGACATTGTATTTGAGACGCTATAGTTTTATGGTGGTCTTTGGAGACTTGCACGGGCATGTCGTCCCACGTTTGTATGCATGGTTGCATTTCGCACCGTCTGCTTGTGCCGCATATAGCATGGTTATTACGTTGCAACCTCAGCTCCATCGTGGTTTACAGAACACCGAAAATATGTGATCTTTAAACTGGATGCCAAAGATGTTCCTGGGTGAAAGTCCATGATTCTGTTGGTA
Organism: Liriodendron chinense; assembly: GCA_003013855.2. Lineage (NCBI taxonomy): Eukaryota > Viridiplantae > Streptophyta > Magnoliopsida > Magnoliales > Magnoliaceae > Liriodendron > Liriodendron chinense. Next base: position 876,043 of record PVNU02000100.1, on the reverse strand, counting down.
CCAAGGTGGGTGCTCCATTCAAGGACTGGGTGGTTTAATCATACACTAGTATGCCGAATATCAAACGGCGGTGTTTTCCACTGCACATGGTCAGTTTGGAAGGAGGTCTGACCTAACCTGCCGGAAGAGTGTTGGCAAAGTGGGTTGAGTTTGACCAGCTGTGAGTAGGTCCGCTATTGCACCAGATAGGCTTTGGCATTCTACTGGTGAGTAGTGAGGTCTGTGAGACCCCGGTGATGTTCCGTTTCAGAGATGGTATTGGTATCAGTGATGTGACTGATGTTTTGTATGGTGTGGGACGGTCCTGACGTGGGCAGGTGTGATGTGGGTGGGGCTGTAAGCTTGGGAGAGCTACCACACTGGGCGAGCTACCAGTTCCGAGTCCTGCATTGCTTAGGGGATCGCGTTATGACTATTAGTATCTGGACCACTGTACTGAGAGGTGGTGATTTGCATACATGCATTGGATCATTATATGCGACATTAGGCCCTGTAGGCCATTGCATAGTATGAGTATATAGCCTTGGTAGGCTGGTTACCTGTATTGCATGCTTGCATAGCCATTGCAGGCTAGTTATCTGTATTGCATGCTTGCATAGCCGTGGTAGGCTGGTTATTCATATCACATGATCGTGTAGCCTAATTAGGCGAAGTATTAGTTTAAAGTTCTCATCATGCTTTACTGCTTACTCTGATATTTATCATGCTTGTCATACACATTGTGCACGCACACACGCACTCACAAAGCTTCGTTCGAAGCTTATGCGCGTTTGTTACGCTGCAGGTTATACTAGAGTGTATCAGCAACGTTGAGTTGGAGTTGGGAGTGCAGTAGCAGGAGGTGCCGGACTGTGCATAGTTTTTATATTTACGCATTGTGTATTTACTTTTCAGTGCTGTATATAAACGAAATGATTTAGTGAAAATATTGTGTTTGTCTTTGATGGTACTCATATGGTGATGCTCATGTTTCAAAAAAAGTAAAATTCAGACCCTAAAATTCTCCTTGTGGTATCCCAGGATCAGAACCTAGCGTGTGGGGTTAGGATCCGAGATCGGGGTACTACGGAGGCTGCCACCTCTGAATTCGAGTTACAAAGAATGGACGTCGAGAACCGAATTTGGGGCGTGACAAAAACTCTTTGATGGAATGAGGTGTATCGATGAAGACAGAGTGGTCTTAGCAGTATACACTGTTAGAAGGAGAAGCAGATCACTGGTGGAAGGCAACCAAAAGAGCAGCCTCTACAAGCACAGTATCGACATGGGAAAAATTTTGTGAGAAATTCGACTAAAAATATTTTTCCGAAAGTGTGAAGGATAGAAAGGTGGCCAAATTTATGAATTTAGAATAGGGGAATCTTACTGTCGATCAATATGAAGCTAAGTTCACTTGAATTATCGCGTTTTGCCCCCCATCTCATTCCTGATGATAAAAAGAAAGAAAAAAATTCGTTCAAGGATTGAAGAGCCCCCTCCGTACTAGAGTAGTCCCTTTCGAACTTCGAAAATATTCCAAGGTGGTAAACAAAGCACTGGTCATTGAACAAGATTTTGAAGACATTATGAAAAATCGCGAACCAAAGAGAGGGGTGGGCACTAAACAGAAATTGATATCAGAATCTCCTTCAAATCAGGACAAAAGACAAAGGACTACACCTGCAGTACCTCCAACACACTCGCAACAACGACAAAACTTCTCGGTCACATGCTATAACTGCGGAATAGAAGGGCACATATCACGTACTTGCCCCAAACCCCGTCGTCAACCATAAGATCAGAGATCTGGACAACAAACTCATGCAAGGACTCAACCATTTGATTTGACACCCAAAACCTCACAACCAAAGCCACCCTACCCCCAGACTCAAGTAAGGTCGCAAGCACAACAACAAACAAGGCAGAATGGTCAAGCGTTACGTCAGGCAACACAAGGATGGGTCTTTGCTGTAGCTCCTCCAGAAGACGAGCCAGAAAAAAATATTGATGCCGATGTAGCCGCAGACAGGAATATGGTGGAAGGTACATTACTCATTTATGCCTCTCCGGTGAAAACTTTATTTGATTCCGGCGTCTCTCATTCATTTATCTCCACATCTCTCGTCAAATTATTAGGCTTACCTACTGCACTGTTAATATAGAAACTTGTGGTGGCTACACCCGTGGGGAAATCAGTAGTTTTAAGTCAAGTATGTAAATCTTGTCCCATCACCATTGGGGAATGGAAACTGTTGGCCGATTTAGTTGTAATGGAAATGCAAGGGTTCGAAATGATTTTAGGCATGGACTTTCTTGCTGCGTTTCATGCCAAAATCAATTGTTTCAAGAAAACAGTAACGTTCTCAATCCCCAAACAACTGAGCGTACAATTCCATGGAACTAAGGAATGGAATGAATTAGGAAACTTGGCAATCCTTATAGATGATGAACCCCAAAAGGGCAAGCATTGATCACATCCCTATTGTGAATGAATTTCACGAAGTATTTCACGAAGTGCTGAAATTACCGCCTCGTCGTGAAATAGACTTTTGTATCGACCTGCTGCCGGGAACTACGCCTATATTGATACCACCATACCGAATGGACACCTGTTGAATTAAAAGAATTAAAAGACCAACTCGAACAACTACTAGAGCAAGGCTTCATTCGACACAGTGTCTCACCATGGGGAGCGCATGTCCTGGTTGTGAAGAAAAAGGACGGTAGCCTACGACTCTGTATTGATTACAGGAAGATAAACAAAGTTACCATCAAGAATAAATACCCTCTGCCCAAAATTGACGACTTATTCGACCAATTGAGGGGAGCCCAGTACTTTTCCAAGATTGATTTACGATCAGGGTACTACCAACTTCGTATCAAAGAGGAAGATATACCTAAGACCGCTTTTAGGACACGTTACGGACATTATGAATTTCTGGTAATGCCATTCGGGTTGACGAATGCCCCCGCAGTATTTATGGACCTAATGAATCGGGTTTTCAAACCCTACTTGGATCATTTCGTTATAGTGTTTATAGATGACATCTTGATTTACTCGAAGTCGCGAGAAGAACATGAGGAGCATCCGCGAATCTGTCTGCAAACTCTTAGGGATCATCAATTATACGCTAAATTTGAGAAATGTGATTTCTGGCAAAGGGAAGTGAAATTCCTGGGCCACGTAGTGTCGGAAAAAGGAATATTAGTTGATCCTTCTAAAGTTGAGGCAGTGGTGAAATGGGAGCAGCCCACGAATGTGTCAGAAGTCTGCAGCTTCCTAGGACTAGCGGGATATTACAGAAGGTTCATCGAGGGGTTTTCAAAGATCGCAAAACCATTGACTCATTTAATTGGAAAGTGGATACCATTCCGATGGGAAGATGAGCAAGAGAAAGCCTTTCATGAATTAAAAGAAAAACTGACGACTGCTCAAGTTCTCCCCATACCGGTTGAAGGAGAGAAGTTCGTGGTATACACCGATGCGTCCTACCAGGATTAGGATGCGTCCTTATGCAAGGAGGTAAGGTTATCGCTTATGCATCTAGGCAGCTGAAGAATCACGAAAGAAACTACCCGACTCATGATTTAGAATAAGCAGCAGTGGTGTTTGCCCTAAAAATATGGAGACATTATCTCTACGGAGAGCAGTTTGAGTTATATACGGATCACAAGAGCTTGAAATATCTATTTGATCAAAAGGAACTCAATATGCGTCAGAGGCGATGGGTAGAGTAGTTAAAGGATTTCTATTTTGATATCTGTTATCACCCAGGCAAGGCAAATGTGGTAGCCGATGCATTAAGTAGGAAGAACCATCGACTTGCAGGTTGTATGACCATAAAGGAATGGAGGATAATCGATGCTATAAAGAATTATGATTTTGAACTGAAGTCGGGAGGAGAAAATTCCTATCTTAGCAGTTTGGTAGTTCGACCTACACTGGTGAACAAAGTTATAGAAGCTCAGAAACATGACACATGGCTACAAGCTAAAATCAAGGAAGCATCAAAAGGAGATACACTCAACTGGAATATCGGAACAGATGGAGGAATTAGAAACCAAGGAAGATTATGCGTCCCAAACATCGCAAAATTAAAGGAGGAAATATTGGGTGAGGCACATCGATCAAGATTTACTATCCATCCGGGAAGCACAAAAATGTACCGTGATGTACGAAGACAACACTGGTGGAATAATCTAAAAAGAGACGTAACAGATTTCGTGTCTAAATGGCTCACATGTCAAAGAGTGAAAACTGAGCATCAGAAACCGTCAGGGTTGTTACAACCATTACCTATCGCTCAGTGGAAATGGGAGCATATTACGATGGATTTCGTAACTGAATTTTCGAAAACTCAGGGAAACCACGATGCGATATGGGTGATTGTGGACAGACTAACCAAATCTGCACATTTTATACCGATCTGTATTTCATACTCAATGGATAAATTGTGTAAAATTTATATCAAGGAAATAGTACGACTGCATGGAGTCCCCGTATCAATTGTTTCCGACCGTGATTCAAGATTCACATCTAGATTCTGGAAGACTTTTCAGAAAGCAATGGGAACCACACTCGACTATAGTACGGCCTTTCACCCCCAGACTGATAGGCAGACAGAGCGGGTGAACCAGATACTCGAGGATATGCTTCAATTATGTGCCTTAGATTTTAAAGGAAGTTGGAATGATCACTTACCCTTAATTGAATTCGCATATAATAACAGTTATCAGGCCAACATCACAATGGCGCCTGTACGAAGCTGTTTATGGAAGACCCTGCCGATCACTGAGCTGCTGGGCCGAGGTCGGAGAAAAATGTCTACTCGGGCAAGAATCAGTACAAGAAACCTCGGAGAAAGTACACATCATAAGGGACCGAATCCGCACAGCACAGAGTCGACAGAAAAGTTACTCCGACAATTGCAGAAAAGAATTGGAATTTTTTGAAGGGCAACATGTATTTCTAAAGGTCTCTCCTATGAAAGGAATAATGCGGTTTGGGAAGAAAGGAAAACTTGCACCACGATACATTGGACCTTTTGAGATTTTGGAAAAGGGTGGGGAAAGTGGCGTATCGACTAGCCCTACCGCCACAATTATCGAGCATGCATAACGTATTTCACGTGAGTATGTTGCGAAGATATGAAAGAGACACATCTCATGTGATTGATTGGCAACCATTAGAAATACGGGAAGACGTTACCTATATTGAGCAACCAATACGAATCTTGGAGCAAAAGGACCAAATATTCCGAACCAAAACGATTTCCCTGATCAAGGTTCAGTGGAGCAATCATAGAGAAGACGAAGCCTCGTGGGAATGAGAAGATGAAATTAAAGAAAAGTACCCACAACTATTCGACCAATAAGGTAAATTTCGAGACGAAATTCTTTTTCATTATAGTGCGAAACACTTCATATATACATTCCATATACACATTCGATTATACATTCCATCATATTGTGAAACACTTTAACTTACCTTAAAATAAATTTCGGGACGAAATTTCCTTAAGGAGGGAAGAATGTAATAACCCAAGTTTTCAAAATAATTAAAGTAACAAATGAATTAATTATTTTTATAATTTATGTGAATTATTTTATTGATAAATTAATAATAAATCAACTATAGGGAATTCATGTAAGATCCCTTTATTAAAGTCGCTCAAAATAAACCCTAGAATAGTGTAGAAGTGTCAGATTTCATAAAACTCACAAATTTACAATAATTACGAGAATGCCATTGGTTAAACTTAAGTTATATAGACGATTTTAAGTATACCAGTTTCTGACGATCCGTTTTATGCAAAAATTCATATAATAGCTTAGAGACCTAATCTAACTGTACACGTCAAATTTCAGCCCTCCGATCATCCTACAAGTACCCTAATCAGAAATCGGCTATAAGTGGGCCATCTAACTTCGGAACTGTCTCATTTTTGGTGTCATAGCCTAAAATCATGTGGACTACCTAATGAATGATGCAGATTTTGCATATGGTGGGACCCACGTGCGTTGCGGTCAACATGCGTTGACCGCGTATTGTAAGAAGACACGGCTTCTTCTTCGTTCCGCCGCTGCGGCAGCAACGTCTGCTGTCCGTTTGAGGCATCCAGGTTGTCTGTCTGTGTGCCCCGCATCAAAAATCTAAACCGTCCAATCAATCCCTCTGCCCCACGCATGAAGTCCTCTTGAGTATTTCTTTCATCGGCCGTCTATCCGGACTTCTTTAAATCGCCGTCCGAATCAAAAGGGGCCAAGATCCTGGTCGTTACTGTGCATGGTAACCTGTGAACTGCTCCGTTAGGTTCGTGTGGACCCCACCTAGGTCTCCAACGTCTCACTTAAGGTTTGTTTCGCAAGAAACAAAAAGTGGAGTCCTTCTCCAACTCAAACTCCACCACCTTCGGTCCGGTTGTAGTACCGCGAACAAACACCATCTAAGTCCATCTTGGACCGTCCAATCTCATCTAGGGTTGTGTATAAGACCCCGTAGGTGTCGTCTCCTGGAATAGAAACGTAGAGAGAGAAGGTCGAGTAGAGAGAGAAAGAGAAAGAGAGAGAGAGGTTTTGTAGAGAGAGAGAGAGAGAGAGAGAGCTTTCAAGGGGGGATTCACATTGCTGGAGCAACCTTCTAACAGCGAGAAGAAGAAAGAGAAAGAAGAGGAAAAGAAAGAAAAAGAAGAAGGAAAGAAAGAAAGAAAGAGAGAAGAAGAAGAGAACGTGAGTTTTCTTCCTCATATCTTTTTCTTACATGATAATTCGGAGTATTTTTATCTATTTTAGAAATTTACTTTGGTATTTACCTTGCTTTGATGAGAAGTTTAAGCGTCGGATCTCAATTTGTAATTGTCTCTTTCAAGTGATTATGTTTTGTATTAATTTCAATATTTTATGTGGTGGATTTCAATTTAATTACGTTGTATATGTGTGAGTTGATTTTGAGTTTCTTGAAAAAGGTTTGAGGTATTGATTTGATTCATGCATAGCACGATTTGTGAACTCCAGTTATTACCATAGGGTGAGCACCCTGGTGTGTGCAATAGACCCATTGATGATTGTTTGGGTGAGCGCCCAGGTGTGTGCAACAGTCCCTGGTTGAGCGCCCTGTGTGTGCAATATACCCTTCTGATAGTCCATCGATTGTGGACGGGTTGGTTGAGTTCCCTGGTGTGTGCAAGATACCATACTAGCGTACCCGGTGGATATCAGATGATTTTGGCAGGTTGGGTGAGTTCCCTGGTGTGTACAAGAGACCAACTCTGCAATTATGAGACAGTGTAGACCCGACTATAAACTGGCCCTGGATGTTCTACTGATAACCGTACTGAGATTGTTGAAGCATACTTGCATACTATGCATCACGTGCATGTTTAAGAGATTTTGATTTGATGAAATTACTATTGAAATTGTAGTGATTTGTACTTTAATGGTCAAGTGGTTTTCTACATCGAATTACATGTGTTAAACTATATGAGAATACTCACCTGCTTTTATAGCTGACGCAGTGTTATGCGATTAACCGTAGTGACAGGTGATGATTTAGAAGACTTCGAGGAAGCGATTCCAGATGAGGGAATACTCTAGAAGATTTTTTATAATTGATTTATTTTGAATTTTAATTTGAAAGTATTGATGTAATAAGGCCCATTAGATGGCCATTAGTTAAATAGTTTGGGATAATGTACTGAACTCCTGGAATTATGGGTTAATATTTCAAGTTGGTTTATTTTGATTCTATATTTTTGGTACCATGTGAACTGAAAAGAGAAAAGTATCAGTTGAGAGTGTGATGAGTTCATTCATTATTTACATAACAGCCTTGATTTCGAGATTTGAGTTATATACTTGAGTGTCGAATTTTGGGGGCGTTACAGAAGGTAACCTCGGAAATCCATGAGATAAGCATTCACTGAGCACACTACGTTAAATTGTTTGGACTTTTCTATTTATCAATCAATCTGTGAGAATTTCATATGAATATTTGGTATGTTCTGGAAAGTTCAAGGTTTCAACTTCTATACTCAGTTTTGCTGATTTTTGTTCTTGCATATCTTGGAATGTATAGAAGCATAGTTTCTAAATGAGAGTTGAGTTTTGAAGGATGAAATTTGTTTCGACGCATGTTTTGCTCGGGACTAGCAAAATGATGGTCGAGGGGTGTGTTGAGCTCTTAAATGTGCATCTTCTAACCCCATTTTATTACTAACTATGCTTGTAATAAGTTATTAAAGACCCAACTAATGCATGGTTTTGTGGTTGTAGGAATGAGAGAGAGAATTCATCAATTAAGGGCTTAGAGATGCTATTTACACACCTTGAAGATCAAATGAATGAAGGACCAAAGGTGGAGCAAAAGTGCATTGAAGATGAAGGAGTAGAAGCTAAGAATTTAGCAAATTTCATGTCCACCGGCTAGCCGGCCACAACCATCGACCGGCCGGCCAAACCCTCCAAAAATAAGGAATTCACTGGACACGCTTAGGAGGGCTGGCCCCTTGACCGGCCGGCTGAAGGGTCGGTCTATGCATTTCAACATCTAGCGATTTCAGCAGTTTGAAGCAGTTTCTCCGACCGGTCGGCTGATGGGTTGGACTATGTAAAAAAGACTCCAGTGAGAATTGCATTTGCAGGCACTTTGTCCGACCGGCCGGACAGGGGGTTCGGCCGGCCGGTCAACACTCAGGAACATCTGGAGTTCCAAAAATCTCTGCACAAAGCGCAGTTTTTGTGGGATTTCTCTGAAGTTTCTTCGCACCTAGGGCCCCAAACCTAGAAAAGGACTCCTTTAGCTCGTTCCTAGGGCATCTTAGAAGAGATTTACCTTGGTGGGAGGCGGCGGAAGTCAGATCCGGAGTTCTACAACTCCTCCTAGTTTGTTCTTCTAGTTTTTATGTTTTTCTTAGTTGCTTTCATGTTTCCTTGGATCATGAACGGCTAAACCTCTTAGCTTAGGCTAAGAGGTGAAGCTTGTAGTGAATATAAGATGTTTCAATTCGTTTATTTAGGTTTCAAGTTGGATTAATAGTGAAGAACAATGGTTTGAAGTTTGAATAAAGTTCTAAGCAGTTTTTCTTAATCTTATGATGGCTCATGGATGTTTAAAAGAATTGCTTGAGTTCTTAATTGTTTTGAATCACTTTAGACCTGTACACTCCAAGGAATCAGATTCAATACGCTCTAGACCTTTGATCCTCATGTGGGAACTTCATACCAAAAGTTCTACTTTTCTGGAATTTCTGCTTATTTGTGATTGTGTATGTGATTTGAAAGAAGTTCAAATCATGATCTAGTTATACTTTGTGACAGAATTTAATGATGATTATGATTGTGATCTTAACCTATTGGAACTAGGATTGACCTATGCAATTGAGTGTGCTCAAAAACTAACTTGAATTGAGGGAATCATGTACTTGAATCACACATATGGCAGATTGTTTGTTATAACCGCTCTATCATCCGACTAGATAGGATTTGATCTCGATTCTAGTTGTGTAATTCTGAAACCACAACGAATTAAGCATCAAGGATTGCTACAAGTGGATCCTTGAACCCCTAGTACTCTTTTATATTGATTACATTCACCTTTAGTTCAAAATTGTTATCTACATTCAATTTTAAAATCCTGTTTAGTTAGTTCTTAATTAGAAACCATTGGAAGTGTTTTGTAATTCCTACACAAGTCCCTGTGGATCAACCTCGGTCTTACCGAGATTATTAATACATTGCAACCCTACACTTGGGGAAGCGAATAAGTTTTTGACTTATTCTCTTCTTAACCAAGATAAGCCAATATTTTAAGTTGGCTGGAAGAAAGATAATGAGCCGGAGAGGTGGTCGTTCAGTCAACGAGCCAACTACACCTGTTCTTATGTCTCATATTGAGGAAGAATGCGAGGAACAAGGAAATGAAGATTTGGATTTAAATAATCTAAGAAGTAATCCAAATATGGCGTCGTCTTCACAGACTGATCTTTTGAAAATGATATCTTCAGAAATTTGTGATATGCAATTGGGACTGCATCAAATTACAGAACAAGGGCGATCATAAGCTAAAATTTCCTGGACGATGATCGAGCAATCCCATCTGGAAAGGGAAATTTTCAATAGATGGATGGTCGTTTAAACTAAGAATATGAATCGGCTCGTAAACACAATGACTGCACGAATTACTCCGATAACACCTTGGAAGAATATTGAGACTAGTTCGGTTGGGAATCTTGTTTCTCAAGCACCCCACTCTCAACCATAGCGGAATGTGCATACAGTTCCAGTTCCATTTCCAGACCATGGAATGCACCCACGTTTGTCGAACCTAGACGGCTAGAACAGGATGGGAGAAATCTCGGTCTAACCTTAGAGGTTCGAAATAATGTTTTACCAAGGGTAGTGTATCTACAAAGGAACATACCTTATCAAGGGGGACCTTAGTATGATGGTCCTAGGCCCCCTCTGGAGGATGGACATCCGCATCCAGATTAAAACCAAATCATGCAGGTAGTGTAAGAAATGGCAGGCCAAGTATTTGGTTGAACTACGATTCCGGTGTATTATAAGCCTTATCCGGAATAGATAGATAGGCAACACCCTTTACCAAGGAATTATAGACCCAAATTTGCTTTATTTGATAGAAATACTGGACAAGTCGACCATTGAACATATTGGTCAATTTACCATGTAATGTGGAGAATTGGCCAATAATGATTATCATAAATTGCAGTTATTAGTCATTCATTAACTGCAATAGCACTTACTTGGCACTCCAATTTACCACCAAATTCGATCCAGAATTGGCAGGAAATGGAAGAAAGATTTTATGCTCATTTTTTTTATAAAGACCGTGAAATAGCTATGGCAGATTTAGCCCAATTTCGGCAATTACCTGGTGAAACATGTGAAGCCTACATTGCTCAGTTTAAGCGGGCTAAAAGCCGATGTAAGGCAGTGGTTCTTGAAGCTGAGTTTGTGCAAATTACTCAAACTAGTTTAAAGTTTAAACTCAGAAAAAAGTTTATCGGGACCGAGTTTTCTGATTTATATGATCTAACTAAGAAAGTATCTCAGTATGAAGACCTTCTTCAGGAAGGATCAATCCAGAAAAATGCATTAGCAAGGACATATTACTACGATCCTAATTATAATATAGTCATAGCTGAGATAGTGGTGAAAAAGCCATTTATATATTTAGCATTGGTTAAAGCAGAATCAAATATGTCAGTAGCATAGAAAGCTCAAAGGACATATACCTTTGATATTTCTAAAGCCGATGAAATCTTTTATATGATGTTGGCTGGGAAATTCATTAAGGTCTTGATAAATCATAAGACCCCAATGGATGAAGAAGTTAAAAAGAATGGATATTATAAGTGGCATGGTACACGTAATTATCCAACTAATAAATGTGTTCTTTTCAGGAATGTGATACAAAATAATATTGACAAAGGTTTGCTAAAGTTCCCAGAGACAAAAGCCGAAGCAATGCAAATCGACGTAGATCCGTTTCCTTCAAATGTAGAAGTCAATATGGTGATCCCCAATTTACAAAGATCTGGTCGTGATAATAAGAAGATTGAAGCAGGATCTTCCAGTTATAGTTCTAGAAAGCATTAAAAAGATGTGTGATATCGGGATGATAACGACTATCAGCAAAGGAGTTGACCTCGCTCGGCTGAGAGGAATGTCCGACCAAGAAAATTGGTTTGTGATTATTGAGCTCGGGCTATCAAGCTAAAGTCATCACACATCGATGATCAATTCGAACGGGATTCGGTGAAAATGAGAAGATGCACTTTAAGGAAAGGGAATCCTCTCCACCTTATAAGGGACGATCGACCATCCCACTTAGGCAAAGAATGGTAAAGCTGCGGCCAACTCAAGAGGGAATATGGCAGAAGGCTCGACATCCTAAATCTCCTACTATGCCTAAAGGACTCTCTTATTCTCAAAAGCGTTGGTGGTATAGAAGGAAAGCTGCCAGGTATGGGAATCAGGCACTAATGAGTGAGATTTTCAGAATAAGGCCGCATTGACGGCCATGAGAATGCCTCAATTGGACAATGAAAAAATCACTTTGAATGCAGTTGATGTAGTAATGAAACAAGCAAGTCCAAAAGGAATCAACCAAATGGCAGCCCATGATGATGAGGTCGCGGGAGCAGATGACAATAAGGCTATTCGAACATCAGAAGATTCGACCGATTATCTTAGTGATGAATGTTTCTTTGATGATTTGCTGGTCAAAGAGTTGTTGGCTACTGCCAGGGCATTAAACACATCTCTAGAAAAGTTGGAAATATGATCATCATCGGAATACCCGAGGACCGAAATGCATTCAGACCCAAGTGTAGATACACTTGGGGGCGGCTAAGGTTCAGAGGTGAAAATTGCATTTGGATCTTTTCCTCCAATTACTTTCAATTGCAACGTGGTTCTTATACTTCTAGCTAGTTTCCAAGCTAGTGCCTCACAATCCAACAAAACAGAAGGGGATGTGGAGAAATCAAATACACCTATAGTTATTCAAGAGGAAGGGCAACCAGAGGATCAACAATATAATACGAAGGTAAACACAGTTATGGTTGAAACTGGTGATTTATTAGAAAGAGTAATATTGGAGAGGCCGATGTATGCAATGACGCAACATCTCAAGCCGTTGTATATATCTACACACTTGGAAGGCAGTCCGGTCTCCAGAATCCTGGTCAACAATGGAGTTGCAGTAAATCTTTTGCCAACAAGAATGTTGTCAAAGCTTGGAAAATCCCGAGCAGATCTAATTACTTCAAATGTAATGGTCATAAATTTTGCTAGAGGAGTGACAGGTACATATGGTATTTTACCTGTGGAATTAGTGGTAGGAACGAAAAAGGTGTTAGCACTGATCTTTGTGGTTGATTCTTCATCCAATTACAATGCTCTATTAGGACAAGATTGGATTCATTCATTCTCATGCATACCATCTTCATTGCATCAATTAGTGATTTTATGGAATCACAATAAAGTAGAATTGGTGTTGGCCAATGACAAACCATTTTTGGCCACATCAAATGTAAGTGAGGCTTACTTCTACGGCGATGAAGTAGGACCAATTCATTTTACAGGACGCAATAAATGCGGACGACCAACAGGATGGTCATCAACAAAAAATTCAGACAACATTGTTCAAGACTTGTCTGCCATGTTGAGTTCGGTTAATACCTAGTCGAAGGATATCGTTCCTTGTCGGCCAGTGATACAATATGTTGTTGAAGAAATCCCATGATAGAGACAACTTCAGGACGAGCAGATATGGCCAATCTTACGGCCAGAATAAAGTTCTTAGAAGAAAGCTTAACCATGCACGAAGATGGTTGTTTTGTGAACTTGGCCGATGCAAGGATATTGGCCGATGAAGTGACCAAAGATGGAATAAGTATGGAATACTTAGATAAAGCTCCTAAAAAGATGGAAGATTCGTAGGCTCACGTACAGGATCCTTTGATTGAGGTAAATTTGGGAACCCAATCAGATCCTAAGCCCACTTTTATCATTGGATTACTGCAACCTCAAGTATAAGCTAAGTTAACGAGTCTATTAATGGAATTTAGTGATTGTTTCGCTTGAAATTATCATGAAATGACTGGTTTAGACCGTAGCTTGATGGAGCAAAGGTTGCCAATAAAAGATGGGTATCGGCCACATAAACAAACACCTCGACGTATGACGACTGAAGTTACTTTGAAAATAAAAGAGGAGATTGAATGATTGTTGAAAGCAGGATTTATTCGACATATCAAATATGTTGAATGGATTTCTAATATAGTACATGTCGTAAAAAAGAATGTTAAGCTCAGGGTATGCATTGATTTTAGAAATTTAAATCTGACAACTCCTAAAGATGAATATCCAATGCCTATGGCCGATCAACTGATCGATAGGGCAGCTGGATGGCCATTCAAGATATAATCAGATATATATATATATATATATATATATATATATATATATATATATATATATATATATATATATATATATATAGACTGATGATGTGCCTAAGAAGGACTTTTATGTGCCTAAGGCATTTGGGTACTTCTTGCTTGGTAGTCATAACATTTGGTCTAAAGAATGTTGGGGCCACATATCAGCGAGCAATGAATACAAATTTTCATGACATGATCGGTCATTTCATGGAAGTTTACATCGACGATGTCATGATAAAGTCGACCGATTTACATGATCATTTCGAATACTTACGTAAGTCATTTAAATGAATGAGACTTCATAAGTTAAAAATGAACCCTCTTAAGTGTGCATTTGGAATATCTGCTGGAAATTTTCATGGTTTCCTTATACACCAAAGAGGGATTGAGGTCGATTGCAATAAGGTTCGAGCAATCATTGCAGCCCATCCTCCAAAGGATAAAATGGAGTTGCAACGTTTTCTCGGACAACTCAACTTTGTGCGAAGATTTATTTCAAATTATGCAGGAAAGACTAATGTGTTCTCACCTTTATTAAAGTTGAAATAGGGAGAAAACTTCAAGTGGGAATCCAAACATCAGTTGACTTTTGAAAGAATCAAGAATTATTTGGCAAAGCCACTGGTATTAATGCCTCCTATAAAGGGAAGACCGTTCAAATTGTATGTAGCGACTTCTACTAAGGCAATTGGAGGTTGGCACAAGATGATGAAGACCGTAAGGAGCGTGCAGTATATTATCTGAGTCAAACGTTATTGGATACAAAGAGGCAATATTCGATGATTGAGAAACTATGTTTGTCATTGCATTTTGCAGGTTACTAAGTTACAACATTACTTGTTAGCTAAAATAACATATGTAGTTTCCATTACCAATTTAGTAAAGTACATGTTAAATCGGTCAATTTTAAATGGCCGTATTGGGAAATGGGTTCTGACCTTTTCTGAATTTGATCTTAGATATGTGCCACAAAAAGCAAAAAATGGTCGGGTAATTGCCGAATTTTTGGTTGATCACCCTTATGACCTAGAAGAGCATTTGTCCCCAGAGGTTTTAGATTTGTATCCGGTGTTTTTCGAACCATAGACATTGATCTGTGATGGTTCTAGGACAGACAAAGGATCAAGGGCAGGGATTGTACTAATTAAACCTAATGGGAATATACAGGAATTTACATTCTAGTTAGAGTTTAACCAAGTTGAGAATGAAGCTATGATAATTGGGTTGGAACTATTGATAGAATCAGGAGCAAGATGCATAAAGGTAATTGGGGATTCCCAATTAGTTATAAATCAGATGGCAGGGACGTTTAAATGTACAAGTCCTACAATCTTACCATATTATGCACTAGGTTCTCAAATGTTGAAAACTTTTTATGAAGTAGAGTTGATGCATATATCTCGGCAACATAATGCTGATGCTAATGACATGGCACAATCAGCTATCGGATTGGAATTAATACATGGGTCAATTGAAAGAACGATCATTACCCAAAGAAGATCGTTGTCATCGGTATTCCAAGAGAGGAAATAACTATTGAAATATGTCAAGTTGAGATCGAGGAAGATGATTGGAGAGCTCCTATTATGGGATATTTACAATCTCATAGGACCAAGGTTAGTCGTGATATCCGTCGATCGATTATCAATTATGTTATGATTGATGATGATTTATATAGAAGAGGAGTTGATGGTGTGTTGTTGCGTTGTTTGGGGAAAAAGGAAGCACTCCTAGCCATGGGTGAATTGCATGAGGGTATATATGGAGCACATCAAGCAGGAAGAAAGATTAGGCTCACTTTGAGATGTTATAGATATTTTTTGCCAAAGATGGCCACAGATTGTATTAAAGATGCCAAAGGATGTGAAACGTGCCAGACGCATGGGTTTATACAACATGTGCTAGCTTCAAAAATCCATTCCATTGTAAAGCCTTGGCCTTTCTGAGGATGGGCGATTGACTTAATTGGTTAGATCAAGCCGTCATCATCCGATATGCACCACTTTTTCATTGTGGCGACCGATTATTTCACTAAATGGGTAGAAGCAAGACCTATGAAGGGTGTTGGGGGTCGTGAAATTATAGACTTTATTAAGACTCACATCATTCACAGGTTTGGTATTCCGGAATCGATTACCATGGACCGTGGAGCAGCATTTTTTTCTAGGGAGGTTAAAGATATGGCCGATAAATACAAGATAAAAATCGTGCATTCAACTCCTTATTATGCTCAAGCCAATGATCAAGCTGAAGCCAGTAATGAAGTGATCAGGAATATTTTGAGGAAAATAGGTCGATGAAAATTCCTGACAGTGGCATACAAAATTGTCAAAGGCCTTATGGGCATATTGAAACTCACCGCGTACCAGTCCGTTTTCATTAACGTACGGACATGATGCAGCGTTGCTTCTAGAAATTATGGTGCCATCATTAAGAGTGGCTCATGAAGTGTAATGACCCAAGATTTCGAGTGTGTGTAGATACGCAAGTGAGTACACACACTACATTAATTCAAGTATATGCATATATAAATTCATCAACCCGTTGATTCCAAGATGAACTATCAATTACACTTGTTCATCAAAACCAGCCATTCAATTAATTATTCATCACTAGGTAAAGGTATCTGACCATCTACTTCAAATTTGGACAAGCCGATCATAGTAAACTAAACCCTTGATCCCCATAGCTGCTCATACACAAATCAATTTAACATTCTGATCCGTTCATCTTGTTTATCATACATTGACATGCTTAACCTACCGTCAAAACTGTGATCTGATGAAATTTCATGAGTAGACAAGTCATTAAAGTCTAACGGTGTATATGTCTCACCAATAGGCCACCCAAAGATCATATTAGGAATATCAGTTTAAGAAACTAACCGTACAATAACTCATACTTGTGTGTAAGAACATAAACATCTAATTAGAAAAAAATTAGCCTTTCATATAACCATCCATCGAATTCGTATTCGCTAATTGGGCCACCCAAATAACAAACCGAACCGATCATTTCGAAGATCATAGGATATATACCAAGACTACCGGTTAAATTTTCTATTAGATATGTATAAATGTCACTTTGGATCACCGAGTGTGATGGATCACTAAAAAGGCATCTTGGTCATCTGTAAGAGATCAAGGCCCAAACTTAACCCCTATAAAGAGCGCAAAAAATGATAGGCCTTGGTGAAGTTTCACCGAAAACTGATGGTAAACGGGATCGTTACAGGTGGTTGAAGTAAAAAACAAAGAAATGGGTAAATTTGGAATTAACTCAAATATATATCCTGTTGAATGGTTACGTTGAGTTTAACGTGATGTCTACTTACCACCTCTTGCATGGAGCGGCCCACCTAGACATCAGATCTGCCTCATTTTTTGTGTCACATCCTAAAACTCCATGGCCTAACTAATGAGCGGAGTAGATTTGTCACATACATCACGGTGGAACCCACGTGCACAATGTGCACGTTATCCTCTCGGTCAACGTGCGTTGACCCCGTATTCAAGAAGACCGAGCGTCTTCTTCGCTGGACGCTGCAACAGCGAACGGACGCTGTCCGTACGCACCATCCACTCCGTCCGTGTGTGGGCCCCACATCTAAGATCTGAACCGCACATTCTTTTCCTTTAACCCACGTATGGGGTCCCCTTGAGTTTCTTTCACAACGGTCGCCAATCCAGTCTTTTCTAAACCACCGTCCAAACCAAAAGATCCCAAGATCCAGTCCGTTGCTCTGCATGGGCGGACCAAACTTCTTCCGGGGGTTCGTGTGCACCCCACCTAGGTTTCCAACGTCTCACTTGGGGTTTTGTCTACAAGAAACGAAAACTGAAGCCTTCTCCAGCTCAAACTCTACCACCTTCGGTCCGGTTGTAGTACCGCGAACTCAAGCCATTCAAGTCCATCTTAGACCGTCCAATCTCATCTAGGGTGTTGTATAAGACCCCCCTAGGTGTCGTTTCCTAGAAGAGAAACGTAGAGAAAGAGAGAAAAGCGGGTAGAGAGAGAAAGAGAAAGAGAAAGAAAGAGAGAGAGAGAGTGAGTACGAGTAGAGAGAGAGGGAGGCTTTGTAGCAAGAGAGAGAGAGATTTCTGGGGCAATATCCCAGCAGCAAGGAGAGAAGAAGAAGAAAGAAAAAGAAGAAGAAGAAGAAAGAAGAAGGAAAGAAGAAAGAAAGATTGAAACGGTGAGTGTTTCTTCTCATGTAATTTTTCACTCGGTTTAGACTTTTAAATTCTTTTATTTATCTTTTAAATTTCCTTGTTGGAGGTTCAAATTGTTTTGTATGGGTAGATTTAAGAATTATATCGAATTCCTTGTTGTATTCTCTACAAGTTGTGTTTTCATGTGACTTTAATATTTGGTTTGACTTATACATGCGTGAGCCTATTTTGAATTATTCTAGAAAGATGTTTGGAGAATTGATTTGATTCATGCATAGCATGATTGTGAACTCCAGTTATTACCATAGGGTGAGCACCCTGGTGTGTGCAATAGGCCCATTGATGATTGTTTGGGTGAGCACCCAAGTGTGTGCAACAACCCCTGGTTGAGCGCCCTGTGTGTGCAATATACCCTTCTGATAGTCCATCGATTGTGGACGGGTTGGTTGAGCTCCCTGGTGTGTGCAAGATACCATACTAGCGTACCCGGTGAATATCAGATGATTTTGGCAGGTTGGGTGAGTTCCCTGGTGTGTACAAGAGACCAACTCTGCAGTTGTGAAACAGTGTAGGCCCGACTATAAACTGGCCCTGGATGTTCTACTGATAACCATACTGAGATTGTTGAAGCATACTTGCATACCATGCATCACGTGCATGTTTAAGAGATTTTGATTTGATGAAATTACTATTGAAATTGTAGTGTTTTGTACTTTAATGGTCAAGTGGGTTTTCTACATCGAATTACATGTGTTAAACTATATGAGAATGCTCACTGGCTTTTATAGCTAACGCAGTGTTATGCGATTAACTGTAGTGACAGGTGATGACTTAGAGGACTTCGAGGTAGCGGTTCCAAATGAAGGAATTCTCTAGAAGATTTTTGAGAATTGATTTATTTTTTGGTTTGAAAGTATTGATGTAATAAGGCCCATTAGATGGCCATTAGTTAGACAGTTTGAAACAATTTCATAGATTCGTTGATTATAGTTTAATTTTCAAAGTTGGTTTATTTTTATTCCATATATTGGTACCTTGTGAATGGAAAGGATAAAAGTTTCAGTTGTGATTGTGAAGGATTCATTCATAACACCCTTGATTTCAAGATTTGAGTTATATACTCGAGTGTCGAATTTTGGGGGCGTTACAGTTGGTATCAGAGATTAGGAATGAGATAAACTGTGCCTTGGGAAAAAGTCCATTAAAGTTTTAGGATATAGGGTAGCTTCATGAATGTAGAAACTCTAAACATAGGCTCCCAAATATTCTTAGGATGGCCATTGAATTTAGACACATGTATCTAGGTACCCTGGGAGGTGAATTCCCACCTTAGTGAACATTTTACTTAATCAAAGTTTTAAAAATTAAAATTTTAACCTCTGTGATCTTTCTTAGGGTTATAAAGACATTCCACGAAATCACAACAAGTGGATTGACCAAAAATCGATATCGTTGAATTTTTTCCTCAATTTTCACATATAGGACTAAAATTATGGACCAGATACATACCTATGATCACCTATGACATAATACAAGTCTAAAAATTTTCAAAATTTTTCTGGAGGTCAGTAAAATACCCATGGATATCCCTGCAAAATTTCAGAACAAATGGAATTGTAGAAAAATTCTAAATATTCTAGAAGTAGACTGAGAAACGTGAAATTTATTGCTAGGACAGCAACATATTACTACCTTCATTGGGGAGAAAACCTAAGAATTTGTAGATATTTTAAGCTGAAAATTTTTCTGGTGATATACCTTGAAGTCAGTAACATCTATTCCAAATTTCAAGTCGATTGGATATATGGTTTAGAAGAAATAAATTTTAGAGTGACTTGCCTATCCTATAGTGAAATTTCCTTCAAAACAAGGATTATATGAAATATGGAAGGAGGAGAATAAGATGGAGTTAAGTAGAATTCTATTGAAGCATAGGTTTGATTAGTTGTGGATTGAAGGATGAATGAGATATACCGAATACTAAATTAAATGTTGTTGTTTGTATGATTCTCCCTTGTGGCTTATAATGACAAAAGATTGTTACATATGTACTCTAATTTCAAGGACGAGATTCTTTAAGGAGGGTAGATTGTAAGAACCTGAGTTCATATGACGAATTATACATACTATTATCTCTATACATCGTGGAAGTTTTTGAATTTCGGGACGAAATTCCTTTAAGGAGGGTAGAATGTAATGACCCAAGATTTCGAGTGTGTGTAGATACGCAAGTGAGTACACATACTACATTAATTCAAGTATATGCATATATAAATTCATCAACCCGTTGATTCCAAGATGAACTATCAATTACACTTGTTCATCAAAACCAGCCATTCAATTAATTATTCATCACTAGGTAAAGGTATCTGACCGTCTACTTCAAATTTGGACAAGCCGATCATAGTAAACTAAACCCTTGATCCCCATAGCTGCTCATACACAAATCAATTTAACATTCTGATCCGTTCATCTTGTTTATCATACATTGACATGCTTAACCTACCGTCAAAACTGTGATCTGATGAAATTTCATGAGTAGACAAGTCATTAAAGTCTAACGGTGTATATGTCTCACCAATAGGCCACCCAAAGATCATATTAGGAATATCAGTTTAAGAAACTAACCGTACAATAACTCATACTTGTGTGTAAGAACATAAACATCTAATTAGAAAAAAATTAGCCTTTCATATAACCATCCATCGAATTCGTATTCGCTAATTGGGCCACCCAAATAACAAACCGAACCGATCATTTCGAAGATCATAGGATATATACCAAGACTACCGGTTAAATTTTCTATTAGATATGTATAAATGTCACTTTGGATCACCGAGTGTGATGGATCACTAAAAAGGCATCTTGGTCATCTGTAAGAGATCAAGGCCCAAACTTAACCCGTATAAAGAGCGCAAAAAATGATAGGCCTTGGTGAAGTTTCACCGAAAACTGATGGTAAACGGGATCGTTACAGGTGGTTGAAGTCGAAAACAAAGAAATGGGTAAATTTGGAATTA
This sequence comes from Liriodendron chinense, assembly GCA_003013855.2. Lineage (NCBI taxonomy): Eukaryota > Viridiplantae > Streptophyta > Magnoliopsida > Magnoliales > Magnoliaceae > Liriodendron > Liriodendron chinense. Next base: position 854,905 of record PVNU02000100.1, on the reverse strand, counting down.
ACTCAAATATATATCCTGTTGAATGGTTACGTTGAGTTTAACGTGATGTCTACTTACCATCTCTAGTATGGAGCGGCCCACTTAGACATCGGATCTGCCTCATTTTTGGTGTCACACCCTAAAACTCCCTGGCCTAACTAATGAGCGGAGTAGATTTGTCACATACATCACGGTGGAACCCACGTGCACAACGTGCACGTCATCCTCTCGGTCAACGTGCGTTGACCCCGTATTCAAGAAGACCGAGCGTCTTCTTCGCTGGACGCTGCAACAGCGAACGACGCTGTCCGTACGCACCATCCACTCCGTCCGTGTGTGGGCCCCACATCTAAGATCTGAACCGCCCATTCTTTTCCTTTAACCCATGTATGGGGTCTCCTTGAGTTTCTTTCACAACGGTCGCCAATCCAGTCTTTTCCAAACCACCGTCCAAACCAAAAGATCCCAAGATCCGGTCCGTTGCTCTGCATGGGTGGACCAAACTTCTTCCGGGGGTTCGTGTGGACCCCACCTAGGTTTCCAACGTCTCACTTGGGGTTTTGTCTACAAGAAACGAAAACGGAAGCCTTCTCCAACTCAAACTCTACCACCTTCGGTCCGGTTGTAGTACCGCGAACTCAAGCCATTCAAGTCCATCTTAGACCGTCCAATCTCATCTAGGGTGGTGTATAAGACCCCCCTAGGTGTCGTTTCCTAGAAGAGAAACGTAGAGAAAGAGAGAAAAGCGGGTAGAGAGAGAAAGAGAAAGAGAAAGAGAGAGAGAGAGTGAGTACAAGTAGAGAGAGAGGGAGGCTTTGTAGCAAGAGAGAGAGAGATTTCTGGGGCAATATCCCAGCAGCAAGGAGAGAAGAAGAAGAAAGAAAAAGAAGAAGAAGAAGAAAGAAGAAGGAAAGAAGAAAGAAAGATTGAAACGGTGAGTGTTTCTTCTCATGTAATTTTTAACTCGGTTTAGACTTTTAAATTCTTTTATTTATCTTTTAAATTTCTTTGTTAGAGGTTCAAATTGTTTTGTATGGGTAGATTTAAGAATTATATCGAATTCCTTGTTGTATTCTCTACAAGTTGTGTTTTCATGTGACTTTAATATTTGGTTTGAATTATACATGCGTGAGCCTATTTTGAATTATTCTAGAAAGATGTTTGGAGAATTGATTTAATTCATGCATAGCATGATTGTGAACTCCAGTTATTACCGTAGGGTGAGCACCCTGGTGTGTGCAATAGGCCCATTGATGATTGTTTGGGTAAGCGCCCAAGTGTGTGCAACAGTCCCTGGTTGAGCGCCCTGTGTGTGCAATATACCCTTCTGATAGTCCATCGATTGTGGACGGGTTGGTTGAGCTCCCTAGTGTGTGCAAGATACCATACTAGCGTACCCGGTGGATATCAGATGATTTTGGCAGGTTGGGTGAGTTCCCTGGTGTGTACAAGAGACCAACTCTGCAGTTGTGAAACAGTGTAGGCCCGACTATAAACTGGCCCTGGATGTTCTACTGATAACCGTACCTGAGATTGTTGAAGCATACTTGCATACCATGCATCACGTGCATGTTTAAGAGATTTTGATTTGATGAAATTACTATTGAAATTGTAGTGTTTTGTACTTTAATGGTCAAGTGGGTTTTCTACATCGAATTACATGTGTTAAACTATATGAGAATGCTCACTGGCTTTTATAGCTGACGCAGTGTTATGCGATTAACCGTAGTGACAGGTGATGATTTAGAGGACTTCGAGGTAGCGGTTCCAAATGAAGGAATTCTCTAGAAGATTTTTGAGGATTGATTTATTTTTTGGTTTGAAAGTATTAATGTAATAAGGCCCATTAGATGGCCATTAGTTAGACAGTTTGAAACAATTTCATAGATTCGTTGATTATAGTTTAATTTTCAAAGTTGGTTTATTTTTATTCCATATATTTGGTACCTTGTGAATGGAAAGGATAAAAGTTTCAGTTGTGATTGTGAAGGATTCATTCATAACACCCTTGATTTCGAGATTTGAGTTATATACTCGAGTGTCGAATTTTGGGGGCGTTACATGAAGCTAGTTTAACCGCAACAGAATTTAATGAGGCTTTATTAGTCCAGTGGGAAGGATTAGATGAAGAACGGTTGAGAGCCCTTAATTCTATAATTGTTAACAAGGCCAAAGTCACTCGTGCTTATAACAAAAAGGTAAAAGAAAAGTCATTTGGGGAGGGTGACAAAGTATAGAAGGCTATCTTGCCTTTAGGTCACCGCGATCAGTCTAAAGGTAAAAATGGTCTCCAACGTGGGATGGACCATAAACTGTGATTAAAATTCTTCCAGGGGGTGCTTATATTATTAAGGATAAGCATGGGAAAGTTGCCAAAGTAGCTATCAATGGGCGATTTCTCAAAAATTATTATCCTACCCTTTAGGAAGTAGTATATGGGCAAGCCAAGTGATTGGCCTAATTGTGATGAAGTACCTAACATTAAGATCGACAAATTGGGCGTCAATGATATGAGACTCATAGTAAGATATGATTATCAGCCATTGAAGATTATGATAAGCTTTAAAATGAAAAAAGACCACGTAAGAAAGAAAATGCATTGATAATTAGGCCCTAGCCTATTACAAGTGAAAAAGAAAGAAAAAGAGAAGTAAGAAAAAAAAAACAAAACAAAACAAAAAGGGGCCTGACTGACATAAAGGTTTCTTAAGCCTGATTGACGTTAATTTCATTAAATTCTCGCTGGGCCTGTTCTTTTAAAGTAGTTGTTTGACGCATTTTGTTGACCCAGAACTTCCCATCCTCTATGGCACGATCGATGAATTGGAGGACTTTGTGGATGTGATCCCTAATTGCGCAAGTCCGAGCTTCTGCTTCTCGATGACGAGCATAGCTAGTCTAGGACTGAGCATGGAAAAGGTTTATCTTAGAATGGATAAATTCCATAAGTTCTTCTGAATGTGCTAAGTCCAATGGTCGATGCACAAGGTCTGCTTCGCGAAGGTCAACCTGTACGTCCTGTTTGTTGAATCTGCAGAATACTGAGAATGGTCTTATCAAATTGATGAAGGCAAAACCAACAAAGTCGGTCACCCATCAATTCGGTCAAGGAATCATAGAGAGTGAGGAGTTTTTCACGGATGGAATTATATTCCTGCAACATACTTCTGGCATGTCGATAATTAAATTTCGCGTCAAAGAAATTGTTCCCAAGACCATGGAGTTTTCGAAGAACTTTCAGGACATCACTTAGCTCCTGATCATTGATAGCGACTGCAGAAGTTTGACTAATAAATTTGTCTGTGTCAAACAGCAGAGAAGATTGGCCAAAGTAGGCCAAGTCATCTGAAAAGATATCTTCCAAATAAACTTGGGCTTAAGCAAGGAGTTGATCATTTAAAAGAGCCATGGGGATTAAGAAAGCAATGGGAGATGATTTATGAAAAATTGCTTAAGGAATGATATTTGTAATTAAGCAGTTAAGCCAGCAGAGGCCACGATTGGTGAATTGTGGAGGCGCAAAACCAAGCGGTTATGACATTTCAACCCTAAGAGACATGGGGCATTTCGAAGAAAATGGAGAGAATTCAGGAATGTATGGCGTATTTTTTTATATTTTACCATGTCAGCAAATAATATGCGGAAAATGAGGGCAAGTTACTTCGTGGATTTTACAAAATAACATCTTCATTGATAATTGGTCAAACTTTACATTGAAAACAACACATAACCATTATACATGTGATAAATCAGAACCCGAAAGTCGAGTAATGGCCGATTTTATCTTTATTTCCTGTTGTCGGCCAGAATATTTATCAACAACTGCTTGATGCTTTAAGGACTTCTATTTGGCACTATTCACAGAGCCAATCTCTGACTTGATGACTGTAGTCATACTTTGTACCTTGCCCTGAATCACTTTACATTTTTGCTCTTTTTCAGCCCAGCTACACTTCAGAGTGTCCTGTTGTGCCTCAAGAGCAATGATTTGGATATCCATGCCTTCAATTTTAGCCTGCCTCCATTTTGAATCCACATTCTTGGTTGATAATTGCTCAACTATTTGGGTAATTTTGGAAAGTTGGGCTGTAGCTGAAGCGTGCTCGACTGTGCTTTTCTCAATCTTGTTTTAGATATCTTGACATTCCAATAGAAGATCATGAAGCGTCTTGAGTTCAGAAAACTTGGCTGACATCGAGTCATCAAACCAAATCAGAATATGGAATCAGTCAAGAAGTTCTGAAAATTTGTTGACCGATTCTTTGTACAGAATATCTGGGATCCCTAGATGAACTAATGCTTGTATCTCCATCTTCGAGTCATAAAGTTGTGAAGTAAGAGAAGGAGACTCTACAATTAGCATATCTTTTTTAAGGATTTGATGAAGTGAAGAAAGCAGGTCGTCAATGGGGAGGTCGGAAGTTATTGAAGTAGCATCCTGTAATGATAGCGAAAGCATCAGGAGTAAGTGGACAAGGACTCCCTGGTTGGTGAGAGGCAGATGGCATATCTTCTGGTCCTTCATCGCACATAGACAGATCATTTTTCCAAAGGAGTCACATGACTTAGGTGACTACGGGACTGCTGGTCGCTGGAGTGGAGGTTAATAAAGTAACTGCTCTAGATGGACGAGGAATTAGACTGATAAGTTGATCGTCGTCATCTTCTTCTTGCTGTGCAATAGGAGTTGGCACTTGAGGAGAAGTAGACTGATCGGGATTTGATGAAACATGTGGATAGGTAACATGTTCTTGAGGTGGTGAGTTGTTAAGTGCAGTCTGATCATCAAAGCCAGTCAGTTTCCATGGAGCGCAATTCAAAATCATTAATGCTTGCCGGTGGGAAAGTTTCTGGTGGGATGGTCGATTGGGTTACTTCTCCAGTAAGTTCTCTCAACACTGCACAAAGGATGAGAATAAGTAAAGATGTGAAAGAAAATGAAATTATTAAGAAGGTTTAGGGAAATATTGACCTATATTCAACTGGATGGCCATGGTAATGAATCTGGCCTGAATTTTTTACGGATCCTTTATAATCTGCACTAAGGGTTTGGTCGATATAGGAAATGATGGTGGTCTAGGCTTGTACGGATTCAGATAATGATCATAAAATAGAATAGATCGATCATTAAATTTGATTACATCGACATTCCATTTATTCCAGCATTTATGATAATGAGAATCCTCGTGACATTTCCATCCTTCCTCGATCTCATATGCATAATCTTTAACTTTGCAGCCCGGCTAGTAAATGCAATTATAGTATTTTTCAAAAGCAGTGATGACGTCAATAGAAAGATTACCTGAGGGGGTTCTAGATGGTCATAGGTTTGCAGTTGGGCGAGAGGAGGTTGCAGTTGGAAAAGAAGGAGCTATCGGAGCTGGAGGTGGAGGCCCGAGAGCCAACCCAAGATGTAAAATGCTCATGACAAGGCGAGAAGATCTTGATGGTTGATCTGGGGCTTGAGGAGCAGTCCTGGTAGCAGATGAGTCGGTAAGGGTTTGGCTTAGGCTTTGGCCCAGCGGTTCAAATTGGATCAACCACTCTTATAATGGTCGAGGGAGAAGATGTTGGGGTTGGCCCTCGGGATTGAGTAACCCTGGTAATAGCAGGTGATGAGGGAGCTTACTGTTCTTTCCTTTTCTTCGTTGACTTCTTCCTAACAAGCGGGGCTTATTCGAGGACTTCTTCTTCTTCAATCTCAGTCAATGTAGCTGAAGGTTCTGCAGGTGGGTCATCGAGACTGGCGTCATATAGTCTGGCGATGATCACGTCATGATCTTCTGTGATTAAGTTCTGGTAATAGTTCTTCCACCAATCGTAGAATACGACTACTCTTTAGGGAGTACATGGAAAAACGAAGATTTTGACCAATTTATTAACTCCATGAAGGGTCTCGTGGCAACTTTGGTAGAAGGAGACCGATTCCACTATAATATGGTCCATAGGAAGTTGATTTACAGATCTGTAAGTGGTAGGATAAGGGATACCTTGGTAAAGGCAAAATTGTCGAGCTAAGAGATGAGGGCAGTATTACTTAAGTCCATCTCTGAGATTCCTGGCCGTTTCCACAGAGCCAACATAAGGAAGGAATCGGTATATTAGATAGCTCTTCCAAGATTGATTGATATTTTCGGCCATCTTGGGATCGGTTAACTTAATATATCTTTCTACAAACCAACGTGGCCCAAAAATATTTTATTTGAACGGACAGAAGAAATGGCTACGGCATGAAGTATCCAAAGACAAGAAATTTCTCATACAATCAGCAAAAGCATACTTTTCTCTCGTGATGTAGAATGAGCTTCATTAACCATATGAGGAGCATCGAACAAAGGAATTAAAAGGACTACAAGAGAAGGAGTATAAATACTCGTGCAGCCACATCTACATAATCCACAGAGGCCCCCCACTGTTGTAAAGCTCAAAGATCGTCATGTTATACATTACTCTATATAGATGATCGAGGATGATAGGTGCAAGGGCAAGAGTTCGGCCTTGTGTTAAAGCCTCAACGAGACAAATGTATTCTTTGGTCATCTAAACTGAACTAACATAGACCATGAATTTGTAGATCCACATGAGAAGGAAGGCTGTGTATTCTTTCTCGCTAACAGTGCGACCATTCTTTTGGAAAATCTTGATGAACTTTTTGTAGCCTCGGTCATTCTTCTGTGTTAGAAATTCAAAATTAAGGGGGTTCTCGTCTATGGAAAAAACTGGGATAAACATCTTCCCCGAACGAAAAAGATGAGTGAAGGCACAGATATCCAATACAATTGTTGACTCATTGGGCCACAACCAAAATGAAGAGTGTTGGACGATCGGCTCCAAAAAGTCATAGCCACAAGAAATAAAGGGGAGTTGAACTTATATGGAGTAATAGAGAGTTTGATGCAATCAAGAATACTGATTTGCTCCCAAAGATTGAGATATTATTAAGCTCTGAATTGTGCATAATCTAACCCAATTCATCACACATTATGCATGGTTTTCATGATTTAAAGAATAATTTAATGCATAGTTTGTGATTGTAGGAATGAGAGAGAGACTTTTTGAATTCAATGCTAAAAGACCGCTTTAGGACACCTTAAGGATCAAAGGAAGAAAACCCAAGAATGGAAGAAAGAAGCTATGGAAGATGGAGTTGAAAAATAAAGAAAAACACTAAAGAAATCATGTTAAAAGACCTGGCAGGGCCAGAAAAACCAAAGTGCAGAGCTGCAGGGCCATTAAAGTAACATGCAGAAAGTTGCAGTTTTTGAAGATTGATCCGTCGATTGATCGCTCAGCCTGAGCGATTGATCGACAGACTTGAGCGATTGATCGCTCACAGCAGAAATTCACAAAGTTGTAGCTGGACTGAAGTGCAGAATTACGATTATTCGTCCATCCTGAGCGATTGATCGCCCAGCCTGTCGATCAATCGACAGAATGTAGATTTTTGAAGAATTGCTGTTGAAACTCTCTGGACACTTTTTGTCCCGTGCGATCCATCGCCCACCACCTGCGATCAATTGTCCAGCACAACCGATTGATCGCCCAGCCCAATCGATCAATCGACCATGCGCCCAGTTTAGAAATCTCCAAGTTTGGCTCCGATTTTCTTTGCGCATTGCGTAAATTCTACGCAAATTCTCGAAGATTCTTCATTTGTAGGGGTGTGAAAGCTATAAAGGGAGACAACCACATCATTATTAGGGCATCTAACAACGTGGGAAGCAAAGAATTCAATAGCAAGAAGGCTTCCTATCCTCCTATAACTAGTTTTCTTCTTCTACTTCTACTTCTAGTTTATTTTTATGCTTTTCATTAGTTAACCTCTTAGCTAGAGCTAAGAGGTGAAGCTTGTAGTAGATCTAAGATGCTTTAATTCATTTTTATTGGTTTCAAGTTGGATTTTTATTGATTAAACAATAGTTTATTGAGTTTGAATAAAGTTCTAAGTAGTTTTTCTTAATCTTATGATGACTCATGGATGTTTGGAAGAATTACTTTAGTTCTTAGTTGTTTTGCATAGATCTAGACCTGTACACTACGAGGAATCGGATTCAAGACGCTCTAGACTTGGTTCTTCATGTGGGAACTTCAAACCAAAGTTCTACTTTTTATGAGAAGTCTGAAACATGTATTACTTATTTATCTGATTTGGATGAAGTTCAAATCGTAATATAGTTAAGCCTTGTGACAGGTTTTGATGATTATTATAATTGTGATCTTAACCTATTGGAACTAGGATTGACCTATACATTGAGTGTGCTCAAGTCCTAACTTGAATTAGAGTGAATCATGTTGATGAACAACACATGGAACAGACTGTTTTGCTGAATTAACCACTCCATATTTCGGGTAGATAGGATTTGATTTCTATTCTAGTTGTGTAATTGAGAAACCAAAGTGAATTATGCATCAAGGATCACTACAAGTGGATCCTCGGCACCCTAATGCTTCTTTAGATTAGTTAATTTCATCTCAAGTTATAGATTAGTCTGCTACATCCATATTTACAGATTATTGTAGTTTGATTTCAATTGGAGATTGTTAGAAGAAATTTTGAGAATTCCTACATTAGTCCCTAATAACGATCTCGGTCTCTACCGAATTATTACTACATTGCAACCCTACACTTAGGAAGCGAACAAGTTTTTGGCACCACTTGCCGGGGACTAGACGGTTTTACAGAATTTCTGAAAATAGTTTTCTATTAAAATTTTTAGGAAATTTTCTATTAGTACTAACTTAGTTTGTTTTATTTTGGTATTTCTTTTGTAGGAATTGTTAGGAAGTTGAAGTAGAAGTAAGTTGGTTTTCTTAAGTTCTCAAATCAGGTTTTGTTTTTCCAACCTTACTCTTCTTCTCCCCTTATTCATTCCTATCCAATTCATCTCTTGTAGAGTGGTTAGAGACTCCTTTTGGATCTCTGATAGGTTGACCTTGAGTCTCCTTGATTCCTTTTGGTCGGCATAGCCGCCTTGGATTACCCTGAGCTCAGAGATTTCTCTTCTCACCCTACTCCTCTTTCTTCTTTTCTAACTTTTCTCAAAGATTCAAAGAGTGGGTGGAGTGTTCTTTTAAACCTCTATTGACCAGGAGAAATCGGTCTCTATCTTGGCTTCTAGCTTTGCCATTGCAAGACACCTTGTGTTTCGGTCTTTGAAAGAAGTAAAGGAAAGTAGGAAGAATTCTTTTTCTTTTTCTTTCCTTTCTCTTTCTTAGGATCTTCTTTGTTCTTCTTTTTCTTTTTCATTTCCTTCTTTTACTTTTATTTCTAGATTTTTTTAGTTTCAACTTCTTAAATCTCATTATGGCTGAATGAATGCGTGGTGCTTATGCATATCTTGTGGAAGATGAGATGCCGGATCATGGAATCCAATCTCTTTATGATTGGAACCATTATAAGCATGAGTATTTTTCTGAGATTCAATCAACTTCTACTACCCCTCAACATAGGACACTGCGTGATTACTATGATACATATGATGAGACACGGTGTAAGACTGATGGGGGAGTACCGGAATGAAGCAAAATCAAATAATGGTCAGCCGGGTAAAACACTATGTGATTACTGGGATGAAATTAACAAGAGTATCCCACTGAGTTTGACAAGAGGTAAGATAAGAAAAAGGACCGAGGAAGTAATGACCAACCGGTAAAGACATTGCGTGATCACTTGTATGATTATGCCTATCAACCATCTTATCAATCTTCGTCTTATAACACGTATGATCTTCATCGGGAGAGTCATCACACCTCTAGTCCAAAAGAAGAACCAATCATGGTCATTGACAATCATTGTAAAATGTCTTCCTCTTATGATAACATGTACATACAAATTCTTGAGGACTTAGAGAAAGAGTACGAGTATGAGCAATCAATTCAAAACCACTCACCATCTCTTGAAGACATTGAGCCCGAAATTGGGATCATCGATTCAATCTACAACAATGGGGAGGATGAGGCTATCCAAGCCTAACCTTCTCTGAATTTAATGACCAAACTTCTGGAAGATATTGATCATGGTAACCCCAATATCACCATCGATTATAGTGAATCAACTATGACTTTTAGATATCCTGATTTTAATGATGAAGAGATTTCAATGACGGTTGACGAGCCTGAGGAATCTACAAAATCTGAAAGTGATAGTATGATTACCTACAATGAGGGTTCAATGGATGATTGTGAGCCTATGATTTCTTCTTCCAAAGAGCTGAATGTTTATGACTCGCCGAAAGATATTCTTGCTAGAGAGATGGCCGAAGTCGATCTCGTTGAGTCCTTCCACCAATAACACATGCCAAATTTTATTGTGGAAGACTACTCTTTGAGCGAGAATTCAGATTCTTTGGATGAATGCTTGGCTCACTTTGAAATTTAAAAGACCCAATTATTCAAGAGATTGTTAAAGCGTTGCACACTTCCGATTTGGTGCCTCATAACTAGTATGAGGAACCTAGTTTGGAAGAATTTCACTCCATGAAGTGTGAATCCCTCACCATAGAAACTGGATTTTTGCAATCACTTAGGGAAGACGAGGACCCTTCATCCGACTATCTCGATTTCCAAAAGAAATGTTTGGCCCACTCCCATAATCTTGATGATGAGATGATAACGGAGTTGGACATTTTGTTAGACGCAGTGTCGGTGCCTTAAGAACACCATTCCATTGATTTAAACTCTTTACCATTGTTTGTAGAAGCATCGTGCAATTCTGAATTTGTGGAGGAGGCAACCCAAACTAAAAAATACTTGATGAATGTCTCTCCACCATCATGGGTTCTTCAGCCCATTGAAAATTCCGATTAGGAGGACCCATTTTTAATCAATCACAACCTAATTCAGAATTTAAGGAGATATCTTTTTACTGCTCTTATCTCCTCCCATCATGCATGTGATGCATATAAATATTGGACTTCAATGAAGAAAAGCACCCATATTTACTATCGAGTAGGACTTTGGATGGTCCTTATGAGAAGCTTATTGAAATTCATAAAGATCCTGCTCAAATTTGATCATGTAGTTGATCGGACTAATCAAAGGTAGGTAGGTAGGTTAGGATTTATTTTTCAGCATTTAAGATTGAATAAGTCTCATCAAGATAATGGAAAATGCTGGAATTGATCAAGTTGCTACCTCAAGGTACTCTCATTCTCACTCTCCTTTGTTTTATGTCATTGCTCTCATGTCATGCATATTGCATATCTTATTACATTGAGGACAATGTAAAATTTCGGTTGGGGGGTGAGATTCCTTAGATGAATCTACTAGACTTTGTGAAATTTCGAGCAATTATTTAGAAATTTTTTTATTTTTTTGAAAATTCAAAACTCATTTGAAAAACCGTATTTCTATGTACTTGGGATGTTATAAGTACAAAAGAAAGAGAAATGAAGTGATTGATTTTGAAAACTTTGAATTACCTGTAATATGATAATTTTCTATATGAATTCTCCTATTTTTCTTATCGATAAAAAATTTGAACACTTTTAGGTCTAATTTACATTACATGATTCTCATGGTTTGAAGGGATTATGTTAATTTATAGATCGGTTAGATTGAGATTTAAGGTATTAAGGAACTAAGCTGGGGAACTTTGTCCATCATGTTCAAATGTAATCTGGGGCAAGGATTTTTATCCTATGTCGTTACCATTACGTGATTATTGCTTTAGTTCGAACTGAGCCTTTTAGATTCTTCGGCTATTGATCTTAAAAAAATGAAAAAGAAGGAAAATGATGTAAAATAAAATTGTTATTGTTGAAAATGTGTTGAAAATTTTTGAAAAGGGCTACCTATTACCAACCAGGGGATGATCTACCCACAACCAAAGCTGAAAATGGGAAGTAGTGTGAAAGTCGTCGAAGGTTCTTGTCATATGCTTGTTGTTGATCTGAACACTCTTAGATTTTTAGTTTGTTTGATCTATGTAAGAATGTAATTCTGGAAACTCATGAGATGAACATTCACTATGCACACTAGCTTAAACTTGTTCAGATTCTTCTATTTATCAATCAATCAGTGGGGATTCTATTTAAACACTTATTATTTTTAGGGAGTTTAAGATTTCAATTTCCATCACTAAGTTATTCTGAATTTTGCACTTATATGTCTTGGAGTTTTTAGAAGCATAGTTTCTGAGAGATGTTGAGTTTTTCTAGAATGGATTTGTTTCACACATGTTTTGCTCGAGACTAGCAAAATGCTTGTTGGGGGGTGTGTTGAGCTCTGAATTGTGCATAATCTAACCTCAATTCATCACACATTATGCATGGTTTTCATGATTTAAATAATAATTTAATGCATGGTTTGTGAATGTAGGAATGAGAGAGACCTTTTGAATTCAATGCTAAAAGACCGCTTTAGGACACCTTAAGGATCAAAGGAAGAAAGCCCAAGAATGGAAGAAAAAGCTATGGAAGATGGAGTTGAAAAATAAAGAAAAACACTAAAGAAATCATGTTAAAAGACCTGGCATGGCAAAAAAAACCAAAGTGCAGAGTTGCAGGGCCATTAAAGTAATATGTAAAAAGTTGCAGTTTCTGAAGATTGATCCAAAGATTGATCCGTCGATTGATCGCTCAGCCTGAGCGATTGATCGACAGACTTGAGCGATTGATCGCTCACAACAGAAATTGACAAAATTGTTGCTAGACTGAAGTGCAGAATTACGATTATTCGCCCAGCCTGAGCGATTAATCGCCCAGCCTGTAGATCAATCGACAGAATGTAAATTTTTGAAGAATTACTATTGAAACTCTCTGGACACTTTTTGTCCCGTGAGATCCATCGCCCACCACCTGCGATCAATCGTCCGGCACAACCGATTGATCGCCCAACCCAATCGATCAATCGACCATGCGCCTAGTTTAGAAATTTCCAAGTCTGGCTTCAATTTTCTCTACGCAATGCGTAAATTCTACGCAAATTCTCGAAGATTCTTCATTTGTGGGGTGTGAAAGCTATAAAAGGAGACCTCCACTTCATTCCTAGGACATCTAGCAACGTGGGGAGCAAAGGATTCAAGACTCCTATAACTAGTTTTCTTCTTCTACTTCTAGTTCTATTTTGTTTTTATGCTTTTCATTAGTTAACCTCTTAGCTAGGGCGAAGAGGTGAAGCTTGTAGTAGATCTAAGATGCTTTAATTCGATTTTATTGGTTTCAAGTTGGATTTTTATTGATTGAACAATGGTTTGTTGAGTTTGAATAAAGTTCTAAGTAGTTTTTCTTAATCTTATGATGACTCATGGATGTTTGGAAGAATTGCTTTAGTTCTTAGTTGTTTTGTATAGATCTAGACCTGTACGCTCCGAGGAATCAGATTCAAGACGCTTTAGACTTGGTTCTTCATGTGGGAACTTCAAACCAAAGTTCTTCTTTTTATTAGAAGTCTGAAACATATATTGCTTATTTATATGATTTGGATGAAGTTTAAATCGTAATATAGTTCAGCCTTGTGACAGGGTTTGATAATTATTATGATTGTGATCTTAACCAATTGGAACTAGGATTGACCTATACATTGAGTGTGCTCAAGTCCTAACTTGAATTGAGTGAATCATGTTGATGAACAACACATGGGATAGACTATTTTACTTAATTAACCGATCCATATTCTGGGTAGATAGGATTTGATTTTGATTCTAGTTGTGTAATTAAGAAACCAAAGTGAATTATGCATCAAGGATCGCTACAAGTGGATCCTCGGCACCCTAATGCTTCTTTAGATTATTAATTTCATCTCAAGTTACAGATTATTCTCCTACATCTGTATTTACAGATTATTGTAGTTTGATTTCAATTGGAGATTGTTAGAAGAAATTCTGAAAATTCCTACATTAGTCCCTGAGAACGATCTTGGTCTCTACCGAATTATTACTACATCGCAACCCTACACTTGGGAAGCGAACCGATATTCGTTGGACAACCTAGAATACCAATTGACCCATTCGGTCATAGGTTTCAGCCATGATCTAGGTGTATTTTTTACATTGTCAGGATCAGGGAATTCTTCAACATGAACAAGGAGAGTTTTTTTGGGGGTTAAAGAAAAGAATGGTGATAAGGTGGATAGAGCACTTACACTCAAATAAGGATGAAAGGTGAGGCCGAAAAATCGATACTCTTGGTCATTGATGACTACGCAGGATACTTGATCTTCGATTGTTTGTTCTATGAAGACATCTAACTCCTTAATCAAATCGTCATACCAATGAGCAGTGGAAGAAGATTTGGAAGAGGAAGCCATGTTCGAAGAAGCAAAAAAATGAAGATTTGTAATGGTGAAGTGATAGGAACGTAAAACAAGGGCTTTTATCGGTGGTGAATCGTCAGTAATTAAAACAAATAATCATTGTTATTTTTTAAATTGGTACTCTCTGCCACATGTCGCAACAAAAAAAAGGCCCGTTATGAAGGAGGTTTTTTTTTGGCTTTTCTTGTAGAGGACGCCAACAACCTTGGGCAGACGTGCGACAAAGAGGCATCAGACATTTAATGTTTCACACGTCGCCATTCCCTTTTGGATTAAGACGATACGACATGGGTGTGTGTGTGTGTGTGGGGGGGGGGGGGGGGGGGGAGACATCGTTTGGTTGTGCCACGTAAGTAATGACTAGGAAAGGGGAAGACGAATCCCTGTAAATCAATTAGAGAGCAGGAAAATGTTGTAGTAGGGAGAAGAAAGATCTGGAAAGGAGATCAGTGGGAGTCAGTTGTATAACCATCCACCAAGAGAAGTATCTGGATGGTCGATCGATAGCTATAAATAAGCAAGGTGGAGATAAGAGCAGAGGGTTCAACACTAATCAAACCAACAAAAAATCAAATCAAAACTATCTTTCAATTAACATGCTCCTTAGCATCTTGCAGATTACATTCCTTAGTGTAATCAAAATCCTTATCTTTATTGTCTTTAGCATAATTTTGTCCTTCACATTTCGTAGCATAAGTTGTGAAATTATAGTCTGCAATAGCAAGTTTGTAGAAGTTATGCAGCAGTTGGCCTCTCAAAATTTTATCTTTACTTCACTTGGAAAAAGTGATCTTCAACACATTTTTTATGATCGATTGTAAGTTTCTTCTTTAAATATTGTATTTGTATACAAATATTCATTTCCTGTGAAAAGTACAAGTGTAACACACTATTGGAGGAAGAACCCCACACTCCAAACATCGCCTGATCATTAGTATTAAACAACTATGCAAGTGGCTGAATAAGTGACCAGTCTTCTCAGATCTCGGTCATATATGGTTGATTACGACGTATCTACTTATTTTAGCACTTGGGGTCATCGTTATTCGGTTGGAATCGAGCCATAGAGTCGGTTCTGGCATGCCCGCACACAATTCACACGTGTGGCCGAAAATAATGAGCAACACAACCATTTCTTTTTTTTTCTTTCTTACCATTTCATTTTCATGGAATTCACAACAGACTTTGAGTCTCTTGCAATAGTATTAGAATCAGATCTGGATTTCACAATAGCAGGCCAACCTTTATAACATTTCTTGATTTCAGATCTGTTTTTGTCTTTTTAATTTTTTTTTTTTCATTTTTTTTTATCTATAGAAGACTTTCTAAAAAGACTTAAAAAGAAGAAAAGAAAGAACAAAAAAAAAAGCAGTAAAGACTATCCAAACACAAAAAATCAAAAGACTGTATGCAGAGTTTTTCTCCTCTCTTAATGGTCGGGCTCAAGCTCGGACCAGGTTCAGGTCGGTGTGGACGCTCGCCTTTACGCGCTCCCTGCCCTCTCTTTTGAAAAGGGGTATGCGCGAATTGTCGTTGTGCCACTAGCTTGCCTCGTTTTGGAGGGCTTTTTCGGTTGTCGTGTTATCGGATATATTTGGATGAGTTCATATAAGACCAGAGTCACCACTAGCCAGTTACTTCGAATCTATGGTCAGCTAGATGTTAAGCTCTTAAATGTGTATATTCTAACCCCTTTTCATCACTAACTATGCTTGAAATACATGAATAAAGACCCAACTAATGCATGGTTTTGTGGTTGTAGGAATGAGAGGGAGAATTCATCAATTGGAGACATAGAGATGTTGTTTACAAGCATTGAAGATCAAAAGACCAAGCGCCAAAGGGTGGAAGAAAGAAAGTAAAGGAGAGAAGAAGGAAGTGCAGAAAATTGCACTGAAGACCGGTCGGCCATAGCCGGACCGGTCCGAAAACTTAATAGGAGGACCCTGCTGCCAAACGTTGCTGGACCAATCACAACCGGTCGTCCACTACTCAGACCGGTCGTTGAATTACAATTTTAAGTTCAAATTTTCAGAAAACTCTCTAGATTGTATTTAGCCTTTTACGACCGGTCGTCCGACCAGTCGTCTGCATAACAGTGCTTCTTCTACAAGCTCCGAAATTTGCTGCGCAAAGCACAGTTTTTACGGATTTTCTCGAAGTTTCTTCGCATCTTTGTTCACTCACCTCAAGTGCAAGGCTGCGATGTAGTAATGATCTCGGTAAGACCGAGGTCAATCCACAGGGAAGGAAGTAAACAATTCGAATTATCCTGATAACTAGAATCTTAAGAGTGGTGTGTGAAATCGGTTTTGAACATGAAACAGGAAAATCTAATAATGAAAGGGCAACTAGAGCATCAAGGATCCACTTATAGCTCTCCTTTGATGCATAATTCGCTATGGTTTCTCAATTACTCAACTAGAATCGAAATCAAATCCTATCTAGCCGGATGATAGAGCGGTTATATTATCAAATCAATCTGTCATATGTGTGATTAATACACATGATTCCCTCAATTCAAGTTAGGACTTGAGCACACTCAATTGCATAGGTAAATCCTAGTTCCAATAGGTTAAGGTCATAACCATGATAATCATCAAACCCTGTCACAAAGCTTCACTATATCATGATTTGAACTTCATTCAAATCATATGCTCAATCAACACATAATTCAGAATTTAGAACAAAAAGGTATAATTTTAGTTTCAAGTTCCCACATGAGAATCCAAGTCTAGAGGGTATTAAATCCGATTCCTCGGAGCGTACAGGTCTAGAACTGTGCAAAACAATTAAGAACTAAAGCAATTCTTCCAAACATCCATGAGCCATCATAAGATTAAGAAAACTACTTAGAACTTTATTCAAACTTCTCAAAACTATTATTCTTCATTCAATCCAACTTGAAACCAATAAAACGAATTAAACAATCTAAGAAAACTATAAGGTTCACCTCTTAGCTCAGCCTAAGAGATTAGCTAATGAAAAGCATAAAAACAAACTAAAACTAGAACTAGAAAAGGAAGAAAAACTAGCTGGAGGAGGCTAGGAAGCCTCCTATGACTTGAACTCCTTGCTCCCCACGTCCTTGCTTAATTTGGAATAGAAGAGAGAACCTCCTTTTATAATACAGCAAGAGTACTGCAACATAACAGATTTTGTTTCGCTTCATACGGCTTAACCAATAGTCGAATTGCCTTCAAATTTGATTTGTAGCTTCCTTTTAATGTGATCTTCCTCATAGATGATTTAGATTTTCAAGATTATCTTCTGAATGGGCGCACCAATCAGATCAGTGACCGCCTCTCAAAATTGCACAATTCGGGTACCTTCAGAACCAGTCATCTTGCTTTCAACGCTCCGGAGTGTACAGAGGTCGGATTGATCTCAAATTTTGAACATTGGTAGAAAATTCCTCCTCTACATGATAGAAGGATTAGATTATCTAAAACAATTTCAGAATTAGGTGTGAAAATTAGAACACTCAGGCCTTTTATAAAATCTGCGTAGTTGGATCTTTCTGGATGGTCCATCTTTCTTCAACCAGTACGATCAAACCACACATCCTTTTGATCTGAAACTTTGTGGTTATTTATATATGAATGTGGTCTAGAATATGGTCAAAGTAGATTCTTCATATCATCAATGATGGGTCACCTGGACCAGCCCAGAGTGGAGTAGGTGGAATCTGGAACTTTCTGGACAGTTCGTATTGTTTTGGCCACCACGGTCAATCCTGTAGCTCCGATCGACACGAAATCACTTGGGTTATTTCGGCATCGAGCTCCTCTTCAACATGGATGTGTTGAATTTTCAAATATCATCAAGATGTCCCCCGAAAATAGGGCCAAAAATCTAAAAACGGGAATAGCCTGCTGTCTGAAATCTGAAAATATGAAATTGCATGGCCGACCGGTCTTGACCGGTCGGACAGGGCTGGCCAACTGGTCTTGACCGGTCTAGCCTGTCTGTTAGGTGTCCAAGGAGTGCAGCCGACCGTTTTTGACCGGTCGGACCCATTTTCTGCATTCTTTCTTCTTTCTTTTCTTCTCTCCTTCCTCTCTCTTTGCTTTCTTCTTTCTTTGGCCCACCTTGGGTCTTCATCCAAGGCTTCTAAATGTGCCCTTTTGATCACTAATTGGGCAAAGCCACTCTCGTTCCTACAATCACAAAACATGTATTAGATGGGTCTTTTAAACATGCAAACCATGCATATAATGTGATGTAATGGGTTGGATCATGTATAAATTGGAGGCTCAACACACACCCCAACCAGCATTTTGCTAGTCCCAAGCAAAATATGTGTTAAACAAATTCAATTCTCCAAAAACCAACTCTCCTTTAGAAACTATGTTTCTATCAATTCCAAGAAATACAAGTGTAAAATTCAGAAAAATTAGGTGATAGAAGTTGAAACTTGAAACTCTCAAAACATAATAAGTCCATATGAAATTCCCGCTGATTGATTGAGATACAGAAGAACTCAAACAAATTCAACCTAGTGTGCATAGTGAAAGTTCATCTCATGAGTTTCTGGGATTATCTTCTTCATAGATCAACTAAACTATAGATCTCAAGGTGTATAGAGCAATAACAAGCTTATGATAGAAATTTGCCTTACCGTCCTTCCAACGGCTTTCACACTACGTCCCATTTCCGGCTTTGGTTACGGGTAGACCATCCCCTAGTTGGTAATAAGTAGCCCTTTTCGGAATTTTTCACCATGTTTTCTATCATTCCCAATTTCATCCTTCATTTTCCTTTTTCTTTTACATTAGATAGGATTTTTAGAAATCCATATCTTTCGTTATTTTCCCATTGACAAGGATGGACAAAGTACCCCGGCTTGGTTCCTCAACACCTCAAATCTAAGTCTAGCCAATCCAAAAATCACATAATCCTTTCAAATCATGAAAATCGCGTAATGTGAACTAAGTGTAAAAGTGTTCAAATTTTCTATCAATCATATAAATAAGGGAATTCATATATAAAACCATTATATTAAGAGAAGTTCAAAGCTTACAGCATCACTCACTTTGTATCTCCTCTTCTTATACTCATATCATCTCGAATGCATAAAAACAAAGTTTTCAAAAGAGTTTTGAATTTTGAAAAATAAAAAAATTTCTACATAATTGCTCGAAATGTCACAAAAGCTATTCATCTAAGGAATCTCACCCCCTAACCAAAATCTTACATTGTTCTCAATGTAATAAGATATGCAATATGCATGACATGAGAGCAATGACATAAAACAAAGGAGAGTAAGAACGGGAGTACTTGAGGTAGCAAGTTGATCAATTCTAGCATCTTCCATTAGTCTTGATGAGACTTATTCAATCCTAAATGTAGAAAAGAAATCATAACCTACCTACCTACCTTTGATTAATCCGATCGACTACATGATCAAATTTGAACAGGACTTTACATGAATTTCAATAGGTTTCTCATGAGGACCATCCAAAGTCCTGCTCGAATGTATACATGGGTGCATTTCTTCATGAAGGTCCAATCATAGTGTGCACCACACTGCATGTAAGGAGGAGATAAGAGCAGCAAAAAGATATCTTGTCAAGTTCCGAATTGGGTTGTAATTGATTAAAAACGGGTCCTCCCAATCAGAATTTTCAATGGGTTGAAGAACCCATGATGGTGGAGAGACATTCATTAAGTATTTTTCAGTTTGGATTGTCTCCTCCACAAATTCAGAATTGCATGGTGCTTCCACAAACAATGGTAAAGAGTGTAAATTACTAGAATGGTGTTCTACAGGCACCAACACCATATCTAACAAACTATCCAACTCCTTAATCATCTCATCATCCAAATCATAGGGGTGGGTCATGCATTCCTCTAGGAAATCGAGAGAGTCGGATGAAGGGTCCTCGTTCTCCCTAAGTGATTGAGAAAATTCTAGTTTCAAGGGTAAGGAATTCCTCCTCTATAGAGGGGAGGTCTTCCAAAGAAAAATTTTCAGATTCAATGGTAAGCCCATCATCTAGCATTGGTTGATCTTTTGAAATTTCAGATTGTGCCACCTCGTCATCCAAAGAAACAGAATTTTAACCCAAGGGAGTTCTTCCCCAATAGAATTAGTCATGTTATGTTGGTGGGAGGACTCAAAGAGATCCACTTCAACCATCTCTCTAGCAAGAATATCTTCCGGCAACTCATAATATTTGGCCCATTGGAAGAAGAAAACATGAACTCACACGCATCCTTCAAATCCTCATTGTAGGCGATTAAACTATCACTTTCAAATTTTGTAGATTCCTCAGGTTCGTCAACCATCCTTGAAATCTCTTCATTGTTCAAATCAAAATAACTAAAAGAGATAGTCGATTCACCATAAGGATCACTAAAGTCGACATCCTCTAAAAGTTTAGTCATTAAATCGAAAAAGGGTTGGGCTTGGATAGCCTCATCCTCCACATTGTTGGGGATTGATTCGGTGTTCCCAATGTCGGGTTTCGGATTTTGAGATGGCGAGAGGTTTTGTATGCATTGCTCAGTTATTTCTATAAACTCTCGCAGCGTATCCTACAGAGTTCGTGTCGGTTACGGCTCATGAGAAAGAAACTCTTGAGGATAATTGTTGACATCCATGATTGGCTCATCTTCCAAGTTGAAATTTTGATGCTCCCACCAATTTGGATTATGCATGTTATATGTTGGGCTTTTAGATGGTTGTTGATGTGCGTAGCCATACAAGTGATTATGCATTGTCCTAACCGGTGGAACATTATTCATTTCTTTCCGATACTCTCCTATCGTCTTACCCGGTGAAAAGTTATACACATTGTTCTCATTCCGGTAATCTCGCAATGTCTTACGTGGGGGAATATTAGAAGTAGATCTAGTCATAGAAAAATATTTATGCTTATAATTGTTCCAATCATATTGAGTTTAGATTCCATGGTCCGACATCTCATCTTCTAAAAGGTATGCATAAGCACCACACTTCCAATCAGCCATAATGAGATTTTAAAGAGTCGAAATTACCCTAATCTAAGAAGAAGAACAAAAAGAAGAAAGGAAGATTGAGAGATGTTACCCGTGAAAGTGAGAATTATGTCAGCAACTAAGTTCCTACCACAAAAAAAAAAAAAAAAATTGTTAGTAGTCTAGGAAAAAAAAACTACTTCTAGAAAAACTCAAAATCCTACCTAACTAAGACTACTCTATAGCTACTAGAACAATTAGAACCATTTAACCTCTTCCTGGGCAACGACACCAAAAACTTGTTCGCTCGCCTCAAGTGCAAGGCTGCGATGTAGTAATGATCTCGGTAAGACCAAGGTCGATCCACAGGGAAGGAAGTAAACAATTCGAATTATCCTAATAACTAGAATCTTAAGAGTGGTGTGTGAAATCGGTTTTGAACATGAAACAGGAAAATCTGATAATGAAAGGGCAACTAGAGCATCAAGGATCCACTTATAGCTCTCCTTTGATGCATAATTCGCTATGGTTTCTCAATTACTCAACTAGAATCGAAATAAAATCCTATCTAGCCGGATGATAAAGTGATTATATTATCAATCAATATGTCATATGTGTGATTAATACACATGATTCCCTCAATTCAAGTTAGGACTTGAGCACACTCAATTGCATAGGTCAATCCAAGTTCCAATAGGTTAAGGTCATAACCATGATAATCATCAAACCCTGTCACAAAGCTTCACTATATCATGATTTGAACTTCATTCAAATCATATGCTCAATCAACACATAATTCAGAATTTAGAACAAAAAGGTAGAACTTTGGTTTGAAGTTCCCACATGAGAATCCAAGTCTAGATCATATTGAATCCGATTCCTCGGAGCATACAGGTCTAGAACTGTGCAAAACAATTAAGAACTAAAGCAATTCTACCAAACATCCATGAGTCATCATAAGATTAAGAAAAACTACTTAGAACTTTATTCAAACTTCTCAAAACCATTATTCTTCATTCAATCCAACTTGAAACCAATAAAACGAATTAAACAATCTAAGAAAACTATAATGCTTCACCTCTTAGCTCAGCCTAAGAAATTAGCTAATGAAAAGCATAAAAACAAACTAGAACTAGAACTAGAAAAGGAAGAAAAACTAGTTGGAGGAGGCTAGGAAGCCTCCTATAACTTGAACTCCTTGCTCCCCACGTCCTTGCTTGATTTGGAATAGAAGAGAGCACCTCCTTTTATAATACAGTAAGAGTACGACAACAGATTTTGTTTCGCTTCGTACGGCTTAACCAATGGTCGGATTGCCTTCAAATTTGATTTGTAGCTTCCTTGTAATGTGATCTTCCTCATAGATGATTTAGATTTCCAAGATTATCTTCTGAATGGGCCCACCAATCAGATCAGTGACCGCCTCTCAAAATCGCACAATTCGGGTACCTTTAGAACCAGTCATCTTGCTTTCAACCCTCCGGAGTGTACAAAGGTCGGATTGATATCAAATTTTGAACATTGGTAGAAAACTTCCTCCTCTACATGATATATGGATTAGATTTTCTAAAAGAATTTCAGAATTAGGTACAAAAATTAGAACACTCAGGCCTTTTATAAAATCTGCGCAGTTGGATCTTTCCGGATGGTCCATCTTTCTTCAACCAGTACGATCAAACCACACATCCTTTTGATCTGAAACTTTGTGGTTATTCATATATGGATGTGGTCTAGAAGATGGTCAAAGTAGATTCTTCATATCATCAATGATGGGTCACCTGGACCGACCTAGAGTGGAGTAGGTGGAATCTGGAACTTTCTAGACAGTTCGTATTGTTTTGGCCACCACGGTCAATCCGTAGCTCCGATCGACACGAAACCACTTGGGTTATTTCGGCGTCGAGCTCCTCTTCGACATGGATATGTTGAATTTCTAAATATCATCAAGATAGCCCCTGAAAATTAGGCCAAAAATCCAAAATGGGAATAGCCTGCTAGTCTGAAATCTGAAAATCTGAAATTGCATGGCCGACCGGTCTTGACCGGTCTAGCCTGTCTGTTAGGTGTCCAGGGAGTGCAGCCGACCGATCTTGACCGGTTGGACCCATTTTGTATTCTTGCTTCTTTCTTTTCTTCTCTCCTTCCTCTCTCTTTGCTTTCTTCTTTCTTTGGCCCACCTTGGGTCTTCATCCAAGGCTCCTAAATGTGCGCTTTTGGTCACCAATTGGGCAAAGCCACTCTCATTCCTACATTCACAAAACATGCAAACCATGCATATAATGTGACGTAATGGGTTAGATCATGTATAAATTGGAGGCTCGACAATCTTGGAGCCCAAACCTATAAAAGGACTCCTCTAACTCTTTTCTAAGGCATCCTAGAAGAGATTTACCATGGTGGAAGGCAGCGAAAGTCAAATCCAGAGTTCTACAACTCCTCCTAGTTTGTTCTTTTAGTTTTTTTTGTTTTTCTTAGTTGCTTTCATGTTTCGTTGGATCATGAATGGCTAAACCTCTTAGCTAGGGCTAAGAGGTGAAGCTTGTAGTGAATCTAAGATGTTTTAATTCGGTTGTTTTGGTTTCAAGTTGGATTATTAGTGAAGAACAATGGTTTGAAGTTTGAATAACGTTCTGAGTATTCTTTCTTAGTCTTATGATGGCTCATGGATGTTTATTAGAATTGCTTGAGTTCTTAATTGTTTTGAATGGTTCTAGACCTGTACGTTCCGAGAATCGGATTCAATACGCTCTAGACCTTGGATTCTTATGTGGGAACTTTTAACCAAAGTTCTACTTTTTTTAATTTCTGAATTATGTGTGATTTTGTAAGTGATTTGAATGAAGTTAAAATCATGATCTAGTTATGCTTTGTGACAGAGTTTAATGATGATTATGATTGTGATCTTAAACTATTGGAACTAGGATTGACCTATGCAATTGAGCGTGCTCAAGTCCTAACTTGAATTGAGGGAATCATGCACATGAATCACACATATGACAGATTGTTTGTTCTAACCGCTCTATCATCCGGCTAGATAGATTTGATTTCGATTCTAGTTGAGTAATTGTGAAAACAAGGATTACTACAAGTGAATCCATGAACCCCTAGTGCTCTTTGTTATTGATTACATTCAGTTTTAGTTCAAAATATCTATCTACATTCAATTTCAAAATCTTGTTTAGTTAGTTCTCAATTAGAAACCATTGGAAGTATTTTGTGGGCTCCTACACCAGTCCCAGTGGATCAACCTGGGTCTTACCAAGATTATTACTACATCGCAACCCTACACTTGGGAAAGCGAACACTAGACCAAGTAGAAACGTTAGAGAAGGGAATCCGAAGATTCCTTCCTCTAAATGACTCTTTTTTATCTGCGATTAAAGATTTGGGGAAAAGGATCACGGTTACAGGGTGGGAAGGTGTTAGGCACCCATTCTGCTTGTACCGAGGTATGATCTTTACTTCACAGAATCGAACTAATACTTGAAAGTCTGATTTAATCCTCGTATATTCTCATGAATGATATGATGCATGAATGTAAGTCTGAACAGTAAGAGTTTCTGATGGGTAGGTTTCCATTAACAGGCAAGCCCAGAGCATACGCTCGAACTTACAGGTGCTTTATGCAAGATGCATGCTGTGTGTTTGATCGATCATAGTATCTGATGAATGAATTCCGGGTGAACCCACAAATCTCAATGAATACGCTAAGACCTGATTAAGTGTTTATAGTGGAATGATAAGCAGGGGGATTGGAAGAATAATAAATGTTGCACTTATGCTAAATACGAATGAGATGTGCTGGTGTAG
Organism: Liriodendron chinense; assembly: GCA_003013855.2. Classification (NCBI taxonomy): domain Eukaryota; kingdom Viridiplantae; phylum Streptophyta; class Magnoliopsida; order Magnoliales; family Magnoliaceae; genus Liriodendron; species Liriodendron chinense. Next base: position 829,921 of record PVNU02000100.1, on the reverse strand, counting down.
GAATAGTTAAATGGACGGAGGTGTCGCAAGGGTTTGCTTCGAGTGGCTAAGATCGGGACTTAGGTAGCTTAAGAGGCTTGAACTAGGGTCAGGCTGGGTTGAACCAGGGCTAGACTCTTCTCACTCGGGCTCTCCTTGGTGCAGGAATGGGCTAAGGGAAGTGGAGATGCCTCGAAATCGATGGGTTTTCTGGGATGTTGAGGGATACTGAAGCAGGAGAGGGAATGGGGTATTTATAGCTATGAAGGATGGCAGCTTTGGTAATTATGCTTGGGCGGCCCCCTAGGGGTTGCCCGTACAGACTCTCCGCTCTAGCTTCGGAGCGTGCGGCCCCCGAACTTGAAGTAGAAAAGTTGTTGGTTTGAGGTTCGGACATACTCTGAAGTTGTGGCTCAGAACTAGGTGAGTTGACTGGGTTTAAAAGATGGAATGACATGGTGAGTTGACTGGGTGTAAGGGCTGACTAACCCGGTGAGTTGACTTAGTAATTTGACTCAGTGGGTTGACTCGCCAAGTTTGACTTTTTGAGATTTTTGGACTGGTCTTTCTCATGGGAAGTTTTTAGGGCTGATGTTTAGGGGTGAGTTGACTGGGTTCAGGCTTGAGTTGGGCTATGGATTGGGGCTTGCAAGGGTGAGTTTGTCTGGGTTTGGACATGGGGTTTAGGGGTAAGGACCTCCATCCATTCAGCTATCTCAACCAACTTTACAGCCGAAGGTGGGGTATCTACAGATGCCCCTCTTTAGCAAAGGTTGCGTGTAACCGAATGTCAAAGTGAGTGGACACCCCACTTCTAACCCGGTCATTCATAGATCGTGGTCTGTAATCTTTGCTTGCCTTTATATCTGAGTCAGTTGATTGTCTAGAAATAGATAACTCGCACATACCACGGGAGTTTGGAGAAAATATTACGATTGTCCCTACATGAGCTGCAACTTGGGTACCCAATCGCAACCCTTCCGTTCTCGATCGGTGCTAACGTCGGAAAGGTACAGTAGAGCCTCTGCATCCATTATAGTCTTACGAGGTTACTAACCCTATGATTGATTATTCGTTGCTTTCCTGGATCACTCCAGGAGTACTTGTTTCACTTGACTGTCAGAGTGGTTAGCTACCCTATGTCTGTGTGGCTTACGGGTAATCCACTACTCCGACTTGGACTCAGTCAAAGTACTTCAGGCATCTATGTTTGGGTATGTGCGGGTGAACTTTTTCCACCCAATCTTCTGGTTTTGATACTTGGGTTACAATTCATCGTTTCCACCATTCAAATGGTTTCTTTGACCGAGCCTTTTGGCTTTCATCTTTTCATATCTTGGTATTTGGTACAACCGTCCTGACGTTGGAGTTCAAGCCAACCGTAATTTAAGTGCATTAGATCCGATGGTCTCCCGGGAAACTGCGAGACATTGGATCATATTTGATTTTGCATCGGCTCCTACCCGGAGATATGGAAGATCTCTTAGTGTTTTGAGGGCTGAACGCTCTACTGAGAAAATATTTTTAGATTTTGAAAAGATACCCACTCTGGGGAGTGATACTCCGTGGGGTTTTTATTTACAAATAGGAATATATAGAATATTTTTATCTTTTTTTAAAAGGAAATCTAGCTTGTAAGCGCCTCCACTAGGGATTCCTGTGGGGTCTTTTGCTAACCGACTTTATTTTGAAAGCAAGTAAACATGATTATTGATGCGATGGATGCTGATGCATGTGGGTGCGTGATGGATGTGTGGTTTGGCTAATTCTCTTTCAGTCCAGTGATTTGGCTTTTGTTAGGGATGTGGAGGACTTTGAGTTTATTGCTTGTAGGGTTTTGCTTCCCTGGAGATTTTCCTTTTTTATGTGGATGTTTGGTCAGCGGGTTGGTCAAGATCTCGACCTGTGGTCGATCAGGTCCATCATCCCAATGTGCTACTGCATTTGCTGCTAGGGATGGCTGAAGGAGGTACCATTGGGATGCAACCTCAAGATACTTTTCTAGGGAATGGGTGTGATTGGGATGGTATTTGGTCGTCAATTTTGGTCAAGATTCCAATTTGCGTTTGATCGGATCCGTCATCCCAAACTGTGAAGTGGGTGAGTGGAGTTCGAGACTCATGAAGTGCTTTGCTAGGGATAGTGATAACTTTTGTGATTTTTGAAAATATTTGATCCGAATCTTTACCTGAGTGGTCAGGATGGAGATCGGTTATTGAAAACAAAGAAAATATTTTTGTGATTTTTATGAATATCTGATCCGAGTCTCTTCCTGAGTGGTCAAGATGAAGATCAGTGTTATTGAAAATAGTAGAAATATTTTGTGATTTTGCAATGTTTTGGTGTTTTGTTGGATTTTCTGAAATTTAGAGAAAGGTATGGAATTTTCATCCATTTCCAGCTTCTACTGCTGGTAAGGCACCCGATCCATTTTACGTCAGCAAGCAAGATGAATCTCACATACTTAAGTACCATAGTTTTACATCTTTGGATGAGGGGATTGTGAGTGTTTTTCAGTCAATAAACCCACAAAGTTGCATGTTCCTCATGTGCAATGCACATAAACCACTATCGTCCAACGGACTCCTTCGACCACAAAATGAGCCACATCCTCACATTTCCCTTTATCAATCCAGTTTGGGGTCATACGCTGATCACAATTTCGTGAGGGTCCGCTTCACCTCCCAACTGCCTTAATCCGCTTCACCACTATCACGGTGCGTTCAACACGAACAGGATCGCGGGGCTCTGCCTGCCTTGGCCCTTACCTGTTTAGAGAACTCCGAACACCCGTATGATCAAGTGTCAGCCATATCCGAACAGGTTAGGAAAGAAAGCCCTTAAGAAATTAATCCCAGTGTAGTTTAAGGTCTTCGAACTACTGGGGATAGATTTGTGTAATTAAAATCAATGGTACATTCTTTTTTTTTTTTGAGAAAGTTTCAAACTTTGACTCGAGTGGTCAAGATTAGTAATAGCTTTTATGGAAAGCTTAAAATCTTTTTAGTATTTTTAAAATGATCCGAGCTATCGAACCTTGACTCGAAGGGCCAAGATTGATGCTGGTTTTTTATTAAAAGTAGGAAAGTGCCCCGAGAAGTTAATCCCAGTGTAGTTTAAGGTCTTCGAACCGTGATTTTGTACAGATGATTGCGAGAAATATTTTTTTGATGATTTTTTGAAATAATCCGGATGATGGATCCTAATTCGAGCGATCGGGATTAACCCCAATTTTTATTGAAAATCTCTTCGGATTTTAATCCTAACGTAGTTTAAGGTCTTCGAACCATATTTATACATGCTGGAAATACATGATTTTGTACAAATGATTGCGAGAAATATTTTTTTGATGATTTTTTAAAATAATCCGGATGATGGATCCCAATTTGAGCGATCGGGATTAACCCTGATTTTTATTGAAAATCTCTCGAGATTTTGATCCCGATGCAGTTTAAGGTCTTTGGACCATATTTATACATACTGGAAATACATTTTTTTGTGTTTTTTTTATAAAAAATCTGGGTCATCAGATCTTGATATGAGTGGTCGAGATTGATGCCAGTTTTTTATTGAAAATCTCTCAGGATTTTGATCGTTTAAGGTCTTCGAACCATGGGTTTTATACAGATGATTGGAAATCAAGGTTGAAAATTCTTGGTATTTTTTTAAAACGATTCAGGTCATGACTTTGGATGGTTGAGATCAATGTTTGACCAAGTCAATTCTTTTTTCTTTCTTCTGAAAATCTCATGGAGCTTTTTTCACATCATCTTCTAACATCTCCTCAATTTCTCACAAGATGAGATTTTTGTGAGATTCCTTTCTCTTTTTCTCATTCTTCTCTTTCATCACTTCATTCTTACATGGGGATACAAGATTCACTTGCAACTACTCTTCCCAGGGGAGAGTTCTTCCCAAGGAGAGAGAGGGAGGGGTCGTTTCACTTTGATGGGAGGACGGCTGGCCCCCTGGGTGCCACCCAAGCCATTGATTTTTCCAGTGGGCTAGGTAATGGGTTTCCTCCACTTTTCTATATAACATGGGGCACCCCTTACATTTCCAGCATGCAATCTCTCTCTTCTTTCTCACTCTCTCTCTCTTTCTTAAGTCTTTTCCTCTTCGTTTGTGACCCTTTGCTCTTTCAAGTGGTGGAAGCTTTAGTGGATTTGGGACCAGCCAAGGTGGTCCCCCTTGGTGAGTGGTGAAGGTATGGACCACTCTCAAACTCTACTCAGGTGGTGCATGGAGAGGGACATTTCAAGCTTTGTTTTATTTTTCTTTTTCTCTTTCATTACATACCACCCCCCCCCCCCCCCCCCCCCCCCCCCCCCCCCCCCCCTGTGCACATAAAAGGTAATTTTGCCATGTCCATCAAGTGTGCATGGTAAAATATCCTATTTTCTTTCATGTGAGTTGGGCTTCATATGTGTATCAAAGGGGCTCAAAGTGAAGTTAAGGCCCTTGGTACATTTGATGGGCCTAATACTTCATTTTGGGCTCCTTCATGCCCTCTTTTCCTTTTCATGCTTTCCTTAAATGCTTTCTCTTCTTTTTCATTTTCTTTTCAAGGTTTGGGCCCCAGAGATTGGTAGGGCCCACCTCAAGTTTTGGGCACACGATGCTCACTTTGGATGGCCCATTCTTTCTTCACATGTGTATGGACAAATGATGACTAGCCCATTCTTCACTTAGATCTCAAGTGGGCTAGATTTCATAGTTGGGCCTTTATAGATAAGTGGCCTGATTCTTCCACCATCTTTTGATTATGATGTACATCCTTGGTTTCCTTTCCTTATGCACAAGGTATGGTGGGCCTTTTGGAATTCCTCCACATAGATGGGCTTTTGGGCCCTCATTAAAACTTATGAATTTCTTTTAGTCAAGTGTGCACCACCACACTTTATATATGTAGGATTATTTTACTTCATGATTTTTCCTTGGATGGATGGAGGACTTGGGTCACTTGATCATTTACAAGGCCTATGAGTGAGCCATTTCAACAATCTCACTAAGTTCAAGTGGTTTTCTCATGTTGTAGGAAGATGGTACTCAAAATTTCCTTCAATGTCAACACCCTCAAATGAATAATCCCTCTTCAAGTGAGCTATCCATGCAATCTTAGCTCTTTGACCCTCTCTTGGGGTGTTCGGTGGGTCATCCACCATCCTTCTCAAAGATGAGTGACTTTTTCAATTTTTGGGAAAGAATAATACCCATAGGTTGCCCAAGTTTGTCCCACACTTTGGGCACTTTGGATTTTCGGTTTTCAAGTGGGCTATGTATATCATTCTTAATCATTTTCATGATGGTTGGATGACTCATCAAGCCATGCCCTCTTGTGCTCAAATGGTCTTCTTTCTGGTAAAGAAAGTGATGCACATAAGTTGCCCAAACTTGTCCTTGCATGGACATTGTCAACTTTAATTCTTCAAGTGGGCTATGTGCACCATTTTCTACCATTGGCTTCCTCGACTCATATGTTTGTGGGTAGACCACCATATTGTATTCTAATAGCCAAAACATTTATCAAGATGATGTACATAAGTTGCCCATGATTGACCCAAGAGTGGGTTCCTATGCTTCTTCAAGTGGGCTATGTGCTCCTTTCAATCCATTGAGGTGGGGCATTTGAGTTGCTCTTGGGGACCAATTTCCTTCCTATTCCCCTTTTGTCCATGTACATATGTAAAAAAAAAAAAAAAAAAAAAAAAGATGGAAACATCTTAAATGAGGCTCATTGCTTTAATGTGGAAAGTGAACCAAAACTTGGTCACACATGGACTTTGAATAGGGGTTTTTCATATGAAGCTTGATTCTTACCCTACTTTGGTCTCATGGCACTTGAGTGCATTTGTTGTCCAAAACATGTCCTTGGATGGACATTTTTCATCTAGGGCATGACATGTATCCCTCTTTAAGGTGGGCCTTGCTTTTTCCAATGGGACCAACACATATCCTAGGCGACACATGGAGTTCGACATTGGACTTTTGCATTTGAATTATGTAAGTCCAAATCCATGGGTCTCCTAGATAAGATTTGGATTTTAATGGGTAAAGAATAGAAGCTTACCTTGCCAAGCTTGTAGGATTTGATGGCGGACGGCATGAGGGGGCGCAGAGCGGTTAGTAAGGACGATCCTGCTTTCATTATTCGTCATGGGGATCATATGTGTTCCCTGGCCAAGGAACATAAGCCTCTTCCCAAAATAAAAGGTCGGGGGACCCGAGACCTTTGGGACTGCTTGGGTGAAACAACCTCAGCCAATGCTAGAACATGTTCTTGCCAACACTCCTTTTGCAGGTCTCCTTGCGTTGCGCTGCCACAAAAATAGTGTTAATCGTATGGTGCTCACAGCCTTTTGTGAGAGGTGGAGGGATGAGACCCACACCTTTCAACTTCCTTGTAGTGAATGGGGGATAACTCCCCTGGACATATATATGCAGATAGGCTTTCCATTACATGGGGCAATTGTACCCCACGCGGGCTCTCGTGCTCCAGTTACTCCCAATGACTAGATGCGTCTTGTGGGAGACATCCCGCTTAAGAGCGAATTTCAAAGTAGCCAAGTGAAACTGCGGTGGTTTCACAACACTTTCGCTACTGTCATCCCATTATTGAGCTGGAAGCCCTTCATAAAGCACGAGCAATGATCACTTACGCCTTCGGTTCATTCCTTTCTGTCATGCGAACGAAAGAATCGATCCTAGATTTCTTCACTTGACGGAGGACCTTCATCATTCGTACAATCGGAATGGGGCCATTCTGACTCGCATTTACCAGGGTTTGGATAAGACTTCTCGGAGTAGTAAGTCTTTTAAAGGTTTTAACCTATCGTGGAGGTATTCTCTTTAACCTCCCTTGGCGATTTTTATCCTCTTTCTTCGTCTGATCATTGTGTTTGCCCTTGCCCAAAGCTGCTTCTATGATCATTTCGCTCATCTGTCCCCGAGGATACAAGATGATGTCAAACCATCTTTGTATCGCTTTATGCATTGGAGTCAGCAAAATCGTCAACCAAATCCTTGAGTGTCTGGAGATAATTGCCGTGTTGACATAGATGGATTGACTACAGAAGATGTAAGTATCTTGTTTTCTTTATCCGTCGTGCTGTTCTACAATTAACTGTGATGTGATTTTCCTTCTTTCATTTGCCCGGATGCCCTATGCATGTTTTCCTCTCTACTACACTCCTTAGTGTGTGGAGGCGTATGAGGCCTCGTGTCTCCAGATCATGCTCTCTGATGCTGAGTCATTTCAATGGTACTTGGGAGAGAGGTTGCTTCAACAGATCACTGGTGTTGCCCGGGTTCCTTATTCTACGCCCCCTTAGGCTGCTCAGATTCCTGCTGATGCTATGGCCAATGCTCTCGAGGATCAACCTGGATTTCATTTCATGATCCCAGATCGTGATTATGATGAGTGGTATCTACTGTACAGGACAGGGACCTCTTCTTCCTTCACTCTATATTCCAGGGGGCCGACGCAGGTATGCTGGAGGATCGGTGACAACTCCTCTGATGGACCTTCACCATCGGGAGTGGGAGGAGAGGAGAGACGATGATGATTACGTTGGTGATCTGTAGACTGTTCTTTGAGGATGTATTTAGCTTGTTGATGTATGGCCTTCTGACATTTAAGGCCTTCTTGCTTTTCTTCTATGTCAAAATCTTCTAAATGAAATGCAACCCCTGTTTTTACCTCGAATTTCTCGATGATGCTTGGATGCTTGGATGGTTGTCGATGCTTTAATTTTTTATCCATTTTCTGATGCTTTATGGAAGATAGGGTTCTCAACTACATGGATGATGACTTGAACGGTTCAGATTGCTTGATTTGGCCATGTGGGCCCTTTTCAGATTTCAGCTTTGCTTTGGAACACCTATCCTTGATTTTTGTGAGGCTGAGAAGGCTTTCCATGGTGCGGATGATGATTTAAATGGTTCAGATAGCTCTTTTTAGCCATGTAGGCCCACTTGATGATCAGATCTTTGTCTTTGGCCTTCTTTCTTGATGATCAACCCCTTGATTTTGCCATTTGATGACTCATGTAAGCTCTTCCATGGTTTGGATCCTAGTTATCTAGCCTTTAGATGGCTTAGATTATTTGTGGGCCCCTCTTGATCGATTTTTCTTCTCTTTGACTTGGTCAGACCCATTTTGGTCATAGCTCTTCATGATTGGACAGGTGGGGCACCTTCCAAGTGATTCAGATCAGATTCGGTCAAAATTCAGAGTCGATCGGAGCTTTAGGCGGCCCACAGGGGGCCAATTGCTGACATGGACTAACAGTCTCACCTACCAGAGGCTGCGAGGCCAATCTCGTGGAGAGAGAGGGAGACCATCCATATGGGCAGCCCCCCAAATCTCTCCTCATGTGCGGTCTGTGCGTGCTTTGGTTCGGACGTGCTCTGTTGTTGCCTGTCCCTGTCCCCACATTCCCTGTACTGGAGTGTTCGATTCCAGCCATGAATCCTTCTTTCCTTTTGTCTTTTCTCTTCATTCTGTCCTCTTCTTGTCTTGTCCTCTCTCAAGCTATGGATGGTGGAGATTTAGGGGCTGTGGGGGCTGACCATGATGGGTCCCCTACTTTACATTTTTCATGGGTTTTTTATGGAGGGGAGATGTCTTTAATGGAGGGGGTTGATGGTGCTTGAAGTGGGGGTATTGATGGGCATTTGAGCTTGTTGGTTGGTGGAGCTTTTAATGACCCCATTAATGGCAGTCATGCTAAAATCCCAGATTTAAATGGGGCTTTGGATGATGGGATTTTGGATGGCATGGATGAGATGGGGGGATGGGCCATGGGTGAGGCTATTGCATTCTTTGAGTGTGGGCCGCATGGATGATGTGATCAATGGTGAGGATGATGCCATGATGGATATTGATGGGCTGATCTCATACTAAGACAGTATGGATGGTAAGGATTATACCTTTGACGGCTTGGATGCACTCAATGATGGCCGAGATGCGCGGTACACTTGCTTGGGCGGACTTGATGTGATCATTGACGATGTCCCCATGATGATAGATGGTATGGATGTCTCGATAATTTCTTTGACTGGACAAAGTGATGGTTGGATTCCTGACTTTATATTGGAGAGGACTACAGGTCCAAATTTGACTGTAGATTCTTCGATCGAGGTCACCAGGACCCTTCTTGACAGTTCAGATGCCCTTTTTAATGGTCAGATTGGTCAGGATGCCACGATGTGCAGTGTGATATTTGCTGATAGCCTTCTTGACGGAGATTATCGACCTTTTTCCTGATCATCGGCCCTTTGCACACTCTGTTCACGAGGTGCGCAAGTCTTCTCATGCTGTAGAGGTTGTGACAGTTTCAGACAGCGATGCAACTATATTAGATATAGTTGCTACTGGGGATATTTCAGGGACTGTTGAGTTTGCAGGGGGTTCAACCTTTCCTTCTCATTCTCCTTCGCCCGTTGACCTTTCGATCCCTGAGGAGCTGTCAGCGATTCTTGGGCCTTTTGTTCTGGAGGGGATTCCTGTGAGGACTGAAATTACATCGGTAGTCTAACACGACACCTTCGTTTGTGTGGAAGCTTAAAGAGCAACTAGTATTATGGCTAAGTCCTACAGGGGGTGATTAGGACCTTTTGAAATTCTTTTCGCCTACTTACACAATTTAACAAATTAAACTAAGTAAGCAAGAACACTTCGGCTTCCAAGCCTAAATGGGTCCAATCACAAGACTAGCATATGGTTTAAGCAATAAACAACCTAGTCTAGGCATGCATGGATAATCAAATGATTTAACTAATCAAGCTCCTAATCTATGCAACCTATGTAGACTTATGAGAATGGATCAATGAGCTCAAGTCTACACAACTAATAAAAGTACATCTTGTGTGTGGATGTGCCTATCTAGTGCCTAGCATACATTCCTATCAAGCATTCATAATTAAACAATTAAACATACAATGGTAAGATATCAATGTGCTCAATCAATCACAAACACAAGCATATATAGTGGTTTGAGTTTGGGTCTACTCCACTCCCGGTTCAAGTACTCAACTCCTTTGAGCACACAGGCATTCACTATCAGAGGTTTTAAATGAGGTTCACCTCTCAACCTTTACACGGAGGTTTTACCGGTTCACCTCCCAACCATAACCGGAGTTTTAGACAAAGGGCTAACTCTTAACCCGAACGGATTTTTGGACATAGGCTAACTCTCAACCGGACGCACCTTCACTCCCGTGTCGGAGGCTCCCCCTTGGAGACTTTGTTTAGGCCCGAAAAACGAGCCAAGGAGTGTCAAACAACACTTAGTCTTTAGGCTGACAAACAGGCCAAGGAACGGCCAATGTACCTAGTTCGAGTTTGACAAACAAACTCTATACTCAACTCCCACAGGGAATTAAGTGGATGGACTCTTAATAAAGACAACCTTACTTGTCGGATGAGCCCCTTGTTCAGCACTAGTTTGGGTTGCTTGATCTCCGCTCTCTTGTGCTTCAATTAGATTCCCTTGCTCCCCCGATCGTGTTGTCCGTTGCGTTGCCAATGCCTCAGCTACACTTGATCAATCACCTTACTTGCGATGCCTTTGAGATGCCCAAGGTGATAAGAAGGTAGGTTTGAGAACTCTACAATTAATAGGAATGGGTTGCCCAGAGTTGCTTACCTACAACGATCTCATCTTAAAGATTTGGATAAGGATATGCCTATCAAGGAAGATCCAAACTCTAGAGATCAAAAGGGGATGAAGGTCATCTTCTTCATGAGATTAGAATGCTCATATCTTGTGTTAAAGCACAAGGAAGATGCCTTGTATAGGTTGGGTATGAGCCTCAAATGGTCTCCAATAATGGTGGCTTCAATCCTCTCAAAATCCCTCTCCTTACCCCTCAAAATGAGCCAAGCCCCTTTATAGAAGATGTCCAAATGGACAGAAAACGGGCAAAAAATGGCTAGTCTCGACCTGTCCTGACCGGTTGGCTAACAGCCAGTGAAGACAGTGAAGACGCTATCTAGAGGGGGGGTCTGCCCGACCGGTCATGATCGGTCGGACCAGACCTGCCGACCGGTTCGGCCAACGGCCAGTGAAGACGCTATCTAGAGGGGGGGGTTTGTCCGACCGGTCATGATCGGTCGGACCAGACCTACCGACCGGTCACGACCGGTCGGCCCAATGGCCTGCACACTACAACAAATGCTATCTGGACTAAAAGCCAGTCTGACCGGTCTTGATCAGTCGGTCCAGTCCAGCCGATCGGACGTGACCGATCGGACAAGCCTGGGTTCAGCCAAACAATTTGCTGACCCAACTTTTTCACAACCCAATTTCTAAGGCCATAGTATGGGTGATCTTTTGGGACACCTAGGGCCAATCTATGATGACTAAAGGTTTTCCTAATAAGGTCAAGTTCATTAAGAGGTTAAGGGTTAGGTTTTGGTCAAGGTTAAGGCACATCAAGGCATCACTTTTACCTGTTTCTTCTTCCTTGATGCAACATGGCCACTTGAGTTTTCGGTCTTCATCTTCATTAAGCTCAACCAACACTAAACTCACTGACCTAAGTGATTGACAAACAAGGTGCACTAGTATGCCACAGAAAAGTGCACTAACAAGGACTTGCTAGTTGCTTCCTCATCCTTGTTGTTCTCCACGACTGCTTGCTTGGCTTGACAGATTGTCAGCTTTATGAAATTTGGGAGCTGGAGTCTTATGGCTTTGGTGGTTTGATTCATATGGCTAGGGTTGACATTGATTGGAGGATACTCGGGGCCGCACTTATTGACTGGGTCCCTTCGTTGAACTTGTTTGCATTCAATGATATGGAGATGGGACCTTCTTTGGAGGAGCTCGCGCTCTTGACAGGTCTTTCCTAGGATTATGCTCAGTATTTTTCGCTGAAGACTTTGCCGAAGACTGCCACTCCGTAGAACTAATTTGGTATTCCGTATCTTATTCAGCCTGCAGCTGACGGTTAGGATGTTGTGGTCTTCTATTTAGACTCACTATATGATCTTTTTTCAGACCCTCGGAGTGTACCAGGGTCCCTACTTTCTCGGAATGCACTAATGTTCTGTCTGATAGTTGAGGTGTTATTCTCAGGATGGCACAGATCTCAGACTCCTTTGCTCTTCGAGGTGATGAGCCGAGTTGTTCGTCGGCAAGGGATTATTTCTCTTATCCTGGCTGAGCTGTTCAATGGGTTGACTGACTGTGCCCTAGGCCGTACCCGCATCCTTCACAGCTGTTGTACATTTTTTTAGGTATCCTTTTTGTACTTTCTTTTCTTTCTTATCTTTTGGAACTGTTTTGCTTTAGCTGAGTCTCTTTGCTTTCTCATGATCATATTTGGCTATGAGAGCGTCTTTCGTTGATTGTTCCTATATCATTTCTTGGCACTTGTCGCCCTCATCTTATGCATCATATCATGGAGTTTCTTCTGCATACGGCTAGGATGAGTGAGCCCTTGTATCGCAGGATGTTCACTAAGCTACGTGACTGGAATGTTCGTTGGGAGTCATCTTGGCTTTCGCTTCCTCCAATACTTTATGATGCTCATCGCCTTCCTCTGATGCTGGTAGGCTTTCGCTCATATTTCTCTTATCATCCCATCCAATTCTTGCGGCAGTTTGGATATGAGCAGAATGTTCCACATTTTGCTTACTCGAGTATCGGGCGTCGATCACTTCCAACCAGATCATCCGACTTTGGGACTCGGGTTGATGGGTCCTGGGTGAGTCACTTCACTGTTGATTTGGTTGGTTTTGAGTTGCGAACTTTTCGATGGCAACTACTCCATATCAGCATTAGGTTGCTGAGCAGACTCTATATCGACACATTCCTTATTGGCACCTGACTGCCGATGAGGATGAGCTGGATGTCCTTGGGGATGCTGGTTCTTCATCTGGTTCATACGAACCCTTTGAGGAGCGCCCATTTATCGATCCCAGCTTCCTTTTAGCCACTCATGGCCATTTGCTGTCTGAGATTTCTAGGCTTCTGTATCATTATGAGATGATATCGAGGAGATTGGCTGCTGATCAGACGTTATCTGATGAGGAGACGACGATTTGTAGCCTTGAGAGAGATGAGGAGCATTACCTGCGATGGAGGTGAGCAGGTTGAGAGCGAGGCTATTTCATTATGAGTCAGAGGACAGGAGGAGGGCAGAGATTGATTTTCTGCTTTTGAGGGCTGTGTCGGCCGTCTGTACGTCCCTTTTTTGCATGATACATAACTGTTGATGATGCTTTTTTTGTATTTTAAAGGAAACGATATGATATATGTAAAAGAAATATGATGCATTAATGGAAAGAGAAAACTTTTTAAGAACTTATTGTGCCATGAGCTGTCTTATGAGTGTGTGTTTGGGTTTTGTGCTATGACGTAGGAATCAAAACTGAGGCTCGGCCAATGCATGCTTTGACCAATGTTTCGAGATTAACGTCTGTGGGATTCCTTTGGTTCCCTAGAGGTGTAGGCAATAGAAACCATTACTTCCTAAGAGCTTTGTCAGAGTTTGTAGAGTCTTGTTCCTAACTATACTTCTCCTTGTCCTCGAACTATAACTGCCTGAGCTAATCTTGACTGTCTGGTTTCCTGGTACCTGCACTTTTTATTATTCTTTTTTCTTTTCGAGCCATTTTTTCCTGTAGTGCTCTTTCGAGTTTTCACCACAGCTGGCATTTTCTAGTCATTTTTGCCTGTGGCGCCCTTTCAGGTTTTCACCATGTCTCGGGCATTTGATCTTGCTTGCCCCTTGGCAGCAACACTATTTTTACCCTCGACGCCCTTTCGGGTTTTCAGCAAATCTGCTGTGTGCCCACTATTTTTACTCGAAGTGCCCTTTCGGGTTTTCACTTCTCCCTCTTTGTTTAGGCGCACACACTTTCCTTTTTTCTTTTTTCTGAATTTTTCTAGATAACTGCGGTCACTAGAGGTTGGGAATCCGTCGTTGCCGGCCAATGGTAGCCTTTCAACCCTTATCCTGAGTTACAATGGTAAAGCTGTTGATCTTAGCTATAGACCCTTCTAAGATGAATGGATGGATGACTGTGTTTCCTTTCGGGTTGATTTTTCTCGAGTGCCTTGTTTTGGCTTCCCATTTTCTTTCTTTTTTGTTCTTTTCTTTTGTATTCTCTTTTTTTGTCTTTTTCTTCTCTCTTTTTTCCTTTGAATTCCTTTATTTGGAACACTTATTGGTGGACGAAAATAGTTTCTCAGAGGTCTTGGCTTTGACCCCTTGACTTCAGCTCTGCTAATGTAACTCTTGATAAGATTAGAATGACTTACCCATGAAAGATCTTCACCTTGTCGGCGTTGATTGGCTTAGGAAGATCCACCCCTCTCATACTGGTGAGTCTGAGGGCGCCTCTGGGAAGTACTTCTCTGATGATCAGTGGTCCATCCCTTGATGGTTTGAACTTTCCTCTGGGATCCGGAAGGTGTGATGGTAGAATCTTCTTCATGACCATGTCGCCCACCTTGAAATTTCTTTTTCGGACTCTCTTATTTTAAGCCCGAGCAATCTTTTTCTAATAACTCTGGGAATGACTTAGCTCACGCATGAATTTTTCGTCTGCTAGCTGTAACTGATCGAATCTGGCCCATTGTCATTCTCCTTCTTTAATTCCGCTTTCCAGTAATACCCGTAGTGACGGTATTTCCACCTCGACTGGCAAAACTGCTTCCATTCCATAAGTAAGCTCGAAAGGAGTAACGCCTATAGCAGATCGTACAGACTTCGATAAGCCCAAAGTGTATACGGGAGCATGTCTAATCAATCTCAATAAGTCACGACCATCTTCTCGAATATCCTGACAATCGTCTTGTTACGGTTTCTACCCCGCCATTCATCTGGGGACGGTAAGGGGTCAATCGATGATGTTGAATCTTAAACTTGCTGAGGAAGTCATCCATCTTCTTGTTGATGAACGGGGTCCCATTATCTGTGATGATAGCGTTTGGGATTCCATACCGACATATGATGTTGTTCTTCATGAATTTGATCACTTGGGATGCTGCAATCGTGGTGTATGAGGCTGCTACTACCCGCTTGGTGAAGTAGTCGACTACCACAAGTATATACTCATGACTATTTGATGCTTTTGGACTCACCTTCCCAATGATGTCAAGACCCCACATAGAGAAAGGCCAAGGAGTCGTCAGGTTGTATAGTTCTGATGAGGGGGCATGTATTTGATTCGCATGCTCCTGGCCTTGAAGCATTTTCTGACGTGCTGTTAGTGTTCTGTCTCCATGGTGAGCCAATAGTAGTCGAGTCATAGAATCTTGTTCTCCATCATGTCCCCGTTCATGTGTGGGCCACAAAGTCCTTCGTGTATTTCTTTCATGATCTTTGCGGCTTCTGCTTCATCGATGCATCGAAGGAGGACTTGATTATAAGATCGCTTGTAAAGAATTTCTCCATTGATGGTGAATTGGCCAGCCAAACATTGGATGGTTCGGTGATCTGTTGTTGTTGCTGCCTCTGGATATTCTTGGGTTTTGAGATATTGCTTGATGTCAGCATACCAGGGTTTGTCAGGGGCGGCTTCGGCCTCTTCTATCTGTAAGCAGAAGGCAAGTTCATCTTGAGTTTCGATTGTGAGCTCCCATTCTGAAGCTCCTTTCAGGATCTCGAGCATTGATGTAAGGGTGGCGAGAGCATCTACAAACTAATTCTTAGCCCTGGGCATGTATGAGAAGGTGATTTCTTTGAATTCTTCGACCAGATTTTCAAGGTACACATGATATGGTATCAACTTCTCGTCCTTGGTCTTCCATTCGCCATTGGTCTGATTGATGATAAGCTGTGAGTCTCCAAATACTCCTAGCTTCTTAACACCCAAGATTATGGCTTCCCTTAAACCAACAATAAATGCTTCATACTCTGCCATGTTGTTGGTACATTCGAATGCTATGCGCCTTGAGATAGGAATAAGGACATCGTTTGGAGAGTAGAGGATTGCTTCGATTCCACTTCCTTTAGAGTTGGTTGCACCGTCGAAGAATAATGTCCACTCGTCCTTCTTCTTCTTCTCTTCACCTTCGATGAGCAAGAGATCTTCATCAGGGAAGAATGTTTCGAGCGATTGATAATCCAGGAGAGAATAAGCGGCGAGATGATCGGTGAGGGCCTGCCCTTTGATTGCCTTTTGACTAATATAGGTGATGTCGAATTCAGATAGGAGTAGTTGCCATTTAGCTATCCTTCTAATGAGTGTGGATTTCTCGAACAAGTATTTGAGCAGATCCATACGAGCAAGGAGGAGAATAGGGAATGCAATCATATATTGTCGGAGTCGCTGAGTTGCCCAGACTAGGGCTAGGCAAGTCTTCTCGATTGGAGAATACCTGGTCTCATAGTCAGTGAACTTTCGGCTCAAATAGTATATTGCTTGTTCATTGTTTCTAGTCTCATCGTGTTGGCTAAGGACATAGCCAATGGCTTCTGCTGCTATCGAGATGTATAACAATAGGGGTCGTCCAGGAGTGGGCGGCACTAGAACTGGAGGATTCATGAGATACTTCTTGATGAGGTTGAAGGCGACTTGACAATCATTATTCCATTCTTTTGGAACATTCTTCCAAAGGAGCTTGAATATGGGCTCACAAATAGGTGTGAGCTGTGCGATGAAGCGACTGATGTATTGAATTCTGCCAAGGAAACCACAGATTTCTTTCTCAGTTCTTGGAGGGGGCATCTCGATGATTGCTCTGGTTTTGGTCTCGTCGACCCTGATGTCATCCTCGCTCACCATAAAGCCAAGGAGTTTGCTTCTAGTTGCACCGAAGACACATTTCTGAGGGTTGAGACGGAGCTTGTACTTTTCTAACCTGTTGAATAACTTCTTTAGATCTTCAAAGTGCCCTTCAATCATGCGAGATTTGATGATCATATCGTCCACATATACTTTGAGCTCTTTACTCATCATATCATGAAATAATGTTGTCATTACTCGCTGATATGTTGCTCCTGCGTTCTTCAGACCGAATGGCATTACCCTGTAACAGAAGGTTCCTCATAGAGTGATAAACGATGTCTTCTCGCGATCTTCGACGGCCATCTTGATTTGATTGTAACCTGAGAATCCGTTCATGAATGAGAAGATATTGTACCCGGCGGTGTTGTTAACCAGAGTGTCGATATGCGACATAGGGAAATCATCTTTAGGACTGGCTTTGTTGAGATCTCGGAACTCGATGCACATTTGAACCTTACCATCATTTTTTAATACTGGTACGATATTAGCGAGCCATTCAGGGTAGTTGGAGACTACCAACAATCCCGCGTTGTACTGCTTAATGACTGCATCGTGATCTTTCAGGGCCCATTCTGGCTTCATTCTTCGAAGGTTTTGCTTCACTAGCTTCATATCTGGCTTGGTTGGCAGATGATGTACAACAAGCTCTTCATCAAGCCCTGGAATGTTTTCATATGAGAACGCTAAGTTGGACAGTCTTGGAGCTAGGAACTTTATCATTCTCTATTTCATCTCTGGTAACAACGATTTCCCAATGCGTACTTCCTTAGGGATCTTGGGTGTCCCCAAGTTTACTACCTCAAAATCATTGGCTACAACATTGGCTTTATATTCAAACTTTTTAAGGAGGTTCTCTAGTTCGGGAGCCGGGTCATCATCTTCCTCATCCCGAGCTTCGTCCAGACCCATGAGCTCGAAGTCTAATTCGATGTCAAAACTCATGCGACTCTTCAGACGAACTTGACACATTATTGAATGCAGGAAAAGAAATACTTTTTGGTTTTTGAGAATTTTTTTAGAATTAAAATGCTAGATATTTTTGGCTTTTGAAAGTTTTTTATTTTTTTAAATTTTTGAACTTCATGGGACCCTGAACAAGCGGGCATTGCAAACCATGATTAATCTCAGCTTATACTCGAGTACCACTCGTTACTTAAACCGGCGTTTTTTTTTTTTTTTTTAAGTCAAAGCCTTTAGATGAACTCTATGGCTGATTCAGAAGTTAAGGGAATAGATGACGATTCAAGACCCCACGCTCCTTCCCCTGGAGAGGTGAGAGTTGATGATTTGGGTGGAGAATCACAGTCTAGCCCAATGACCATGATTTTCTGCTGGTCGGGTTCGAGATCTGAGTCATACTCAGTCCCTCCCGGATCACTTACCTCGTATTGCAGTTCGTCTGGTTCCATGGCAAGACACAGGCTTGCAATCTGGACATCGTACTAATCCAGGGCTGGCCATTTCTCTTTCTTGGTCCAATGGATGAGCTGCTTCTACCCCTGGCCGATGGTTGATGGTGTTGATTCCACAAAGATGGGAAGGTTGTGCCCCTTGTTGATTAATGCCGAGATGGGCAAGTTATGCCCTTGGTTGACTGGAATTGAAGCAGGCAGGTTGTGCCCCTGGTTGACTGGAATTGAAGTGGGCAAGTTGTGCCCCTGGTTGACTAGAATTGAAGTGGGCAGGTTGTGCCCCTAGTCCTGAAGCTGTTGTATTTGATCTTCTCCTTCACCTATATCCTCTTCTTCTTCTTTTGGAGGCTTAGATGGTTCGAGAATCCAGTCCCATTGAATAGGAGGCCACATGGTCCATGTTAGGCTCATCGAGAGTCCTTTATGCAGCGCAGTCGGTAGATTTCTTCTTGGATCTCTGCAAGGCTCTTCTGGCCTGATAAATTGGATGGGTGAGCACCGAAACTTCTTTTTTCTTTTGTCTATGATGACTAACCTGTACTTGAGTCTCCATTTGAGTTAATTATATACCAGCAGCATCTTTCTGAACTTGAAATGATTCTTCATGCGATACTTAAGACTCAGACGCTCTGTTAGTAAAAAGACACAATCCACACTTATTGGTTCTGCATTGGTGATAACGTTCACGCTCTCGAACTCGAAACTATGAAACGGGACGTCTTCTTCAGAGTGTTGGATGTCGATGATGGGGATATCTGGTTCGGCAGCAACAACATTGGAAGGAATGATGAGCTCGTTCTCTGCATGGACAGAGATCACTTGGTTCCCATGGATGTACTTCACCCGTTGATGCAAAGTTGACGGTATGGCTCCAACCTTATCAAGCCAAGGATGTCCGAGCAACATGTTGAAAGAGGCTGATATATCCAGGATTTGGAATGTGATAGTGGAGACTTTTGGACCTATCTGTACCTCTATGTCGACTTCTCCTTCCACTGATCAGTGGGTGTTATCGAATGTTCTGACGTACATGGTGCTGGGTCGGAATGAGAAGGGACTGCTTCCCAAACGTTCTGCAGTCTTGAGCATGCAGACATTTAAGCTTGAGCTGTTATCGAATAAGGACCAATGGGACATAGAGATCTTTATATCGTAAGGCTATGTTGAGGGACCGCCCATGGTCGCATCCTTCTGGTGGCAACTCATTATCAGTGAAGGTGATGGCGCGCAGAGCCAAGAGTTGTCTGATCATCAATGCTATCATTTCAGGTGTTGTATCTGAGGAGACATGAGCATTGCTCAAGGTCTTGGCGAACATTTCTCGATGTATGTGAGATGTGCAAAGTAGCTCACATATCGAGATTTGGGCAGGGATTGACTTGAGCTGAGTCACAACATCATATGCAATTTCATTTTTATTGCCGAGGCTTGAAAGAGTGTTTTTGGGATCTCCTTTGTTCTGATTATCTTTTCGGATGCAACGCCCATTGAGATCCATGTTCCCTACCTCTGTACATTCTGGATGGTGCCACGAGACTTCTTTGTAATTTTCCTCTTCTTTGCTTTTCAGGACCACTGGTTCCTGTAGCCGTGCTGGTGCGGGTACCAGGTCTTCTTCATATGAAGCTTTTGCCTTAAGGACTACATTATTGCCTGTGCTTAAGGTGTAATATCGAGGCTTGTCTTCATAGATCGCATAAGGTTGTAGCCCTGGCTTGACTGTTCCTAGAGCGGGAGGTTCCCATGGAATGAACACTAGTCCTCTCGATATGGCGAGGGGTCTTTCTGTTCGACCTAGCTGCTATAGCATAATTGACACACCTCCAGGACGTCTTTGTAGTTCAGGGACAGGATTTGCCCCTTGCGATATGCCTGGCTTGACTGGGGGAGCCCCTTCTAAGACAATGGGTTCTTGCTGTTGATAAGTGTAATTTCTCCATTGTGGATTTGGTTGTTCCTGAGCTGAAGTTGCCCCTTGCAAAACGACAGGTTCGTATGCGGGCTCGATGTGTGACTGTGCTCCTTCTAGAATGACCGGCTCCCAACATGAATAATTGTAAGGTGCCTCTTACAAATGGACTGGCCCTTGGATGACTGGCGCATAATATGGAGGTGCTCCTTCGAGTACTAATGGTTCGAAGACCAAAGGAAGCAAGGGATTTACCCCTTGCAAGATCGGAGGAGAATTTGTTGACCCATAAGTGTAAGCATGAATGGACTGGACAGGGGAGAAGAAGCGATCGAGGTGCTCTCCTTCTTCTATGATGTTGACGACAGGGCCGCGAGACAAACCAGGGTCCGTCGGGTGCTGAGGTAGAGCATTCTGAAGGATGTTGGTAGGAGCTGCTGGAGGAGTTCCACGGTCCGAGATGACGATCTTGCAGTCGTCAATCAGATTTTGTATGACATTCTTCAAAGTCATGCATCGATCAGTAGTGTGGCCACGCCCTTGATGGTAGGCACAATATTCATTTTCTCGATAGTTCGGAGGCAGAGGATTTGGAGGAGGCCTGGGTGCCATCAGAGTGAGTAACTACTTTTGTACTTTTGTACCAGCATAGTCATGACTTGACTGAGTGGCTGAGTGAGAGGAGTGAATTTCCTAGACTCCCTGTAATTCTACCTATTCTGATATGAGTATTGGCCATTCCCCCTGAACTGCTGCTGCTGTCGAGGTGGTTGTGGCTGTAGTTGAGGATTTGGTTGCGGTGGTGGTGGCTGTGGCTGGTACCTCTGAGGTCAATGCTGAGCCTAATTTTGCTGATATGGTTGGTGTCTGTTGAGCTCTTAATTGTGCATATTCTAACCCCAATTCATCACTCATTGTGCGAGGTTTGCATGGTTTATAGACTAATCTAATGCATGTTTTGTGATTGCACGATTGAGAGTGGACTCCACCTAATTGAAGATGAAAAGAGCTTATTAAGAACCTTGGACGAAGACCCAAGGTGGGCCGAAAGAAAGAAGGAATCAAGGAGAGAGGAAAGTAAAGAAAGAAGAAAAGAAGAAAGAAAGAAGAAATTGATAAAGACTGCCGACCGGTCTAGACCGGTCCAAGGGAGCCAGACCTGGTCTCGACCGGTCAGCTGTGCTCGCTGGACCCAAACAAATAGCAAGGCCGACCGGTCTTGTTTTCTTTTCTCCAGAGGCTGCTGGATGGTCTCCCTATTGAAGCACGACCGGTCGTGACCGGTCGGCCAGCCCAGTCCAACCGGTCCAGACCGGTCGGCCATGTAATTCAGGATAGAAACTGCTATTTTGGCGCCGATTTTCTCTGCGCACTGCGTAACTCTTACGCTGATTCTCGATCTTTCTGAAGTTGCGGAGCCTCCTCACTACAAAAGGACACCTAGGGATCGTTCCTAAGGTATCTTGGAAGGGTTTAAGCAAGCTTGGAGGCGGCGGAAGTGAATTTCAGATTCCACAACTCCTTTTAGTTTGTTTTGCTGTTTTTATAAATTTTTTAGTTGTTTCATGTTTCCTTGGATCATGAGCAGCTAAACCTCTTAGCTAGGGCTAAGAGGTGAAGCTTGTAGTGGATCCAAGATGTTTCAATTCGTATTCAGTTGGTTTTAAGTGTGGAATTCATGATTATGAACTATGGTTTGAAGTTTATACAAGTTTTTAAGTAGTTTTTCTTAGTCTTATGATGACTCATGGATGTTTGGGAGAATTACTTAACTTCTTAATTGGTTTGTATCAGTCTAGACCTATATGATCCGAGGAATCGGAGTGCGCTCTAATACTATGATCTTCATGAAGGGACTTCCTCCCAAAGTTCTATTTTTCTGATTTTCTGAATTATGTAAGGGATTGTGCATGTGATTTGAATCAAGTTCAATTCATGATCTTGCCTTGTCTTGTGACAGGACTTGAGGATGGTCATGATTGTGAACTGGACCTTTTGGAAAGGGGAATGACCTATGCAATTGAGCATGCTCAGCTCAGCCTACATTGAGTGAATCATATGCATTAAACTTACATATAACAGATTGTTTGGTTTAACAGCTCTGTCATCCGGCTAGATAGATCTTAATATCGATTCTAGTTGAGAGAATGAGAAACCACAGCGGATTGAACATCAAGGATTGCTACAAGTGGATCCTTGAACCCCTAGTGCCTTCCTATAATTAGTTACTTTCAATTTAATTCAATTTTGTTACTCACATCAAATTTATACAAAAATCTGGTTATTAGCTTTCAATAGATAC
Source organism: Liriodendron chinense (assembly GCA_003013855.2). NCBI lineage: Eukaryota > Viridiplantae > Streptophyta > Magnoliopsida > Magnoliales > Magnoliaceae > Liriodendron > Liriodendron chinense. The sequence continues at coordinate 807,572 of PVNU02000100.1, read as the reverse complement.
TTTTGGATGTGTTTGTGAAATCCTACATAAGTCCCTGTGGATCGACCTCGGTCTTACCGAGTTTATTACTACATCGCAACCCTACACTTGGGGAAGCGAACAAGTTTTTGGCGCCGTTGCCGGGGATTTTGACGGTTTTTCACAAATTCCTGAAATTAGTATCTATTCAGGATTTTTAGGATTTTAGGACTAACTTAGTTTGTTTATTTGATTTTTCTTTTCAGAGATTTATAGGAAGCTGAAGAAGATACAAGGATTTCAAGTGCCGAGTCGGGTTTTATCTTTCTAAACCTTACTCTTCTCCTTCTCCTATTCATTCCTATCACATTCATCTCTTGTAGAGTGGGTGGAGACTCATTTTGGATCTCTAAAAGGTTGGCCTTGTGCCACCTGGATTCCTATTGGTCGGCTCTGCCGTCTTGGATCACCTTGTGCTCAGAGATTTCTTTTCTCACCTCTACTCCTCTTTCTCCTTTTTCTGCACTTTTTCTCAAAAGATTCAAAGAGTGGGTGGGGAGTTCCCTGAACCTCTATCGACCAGGAGAAATCGGTCTCTATCCTTGCTTCTGGCTTAGCCATTGCAAGACACCTTATGCTTCGGTCTTAGAGAAAAGTAAAGAAAGGGAGGAAGAATTCTTCTTTCTCTTTGTTTCTTTTTTTTTTTTTTTTTGCATGCCACATTGGGCTCAGGATTCCAATAACCGACTCATAAGTGAAGGGGGGATAGTAGAAGGAATTGACAGAGAACCACGTGCTAGGAGACATCTGAACTCTCCAATTTTGTCTGAAAATATGGCTGCAAATTAACCTAATCCAGGCCAAAACCAAACTGAAACAGGGGAGAATGTGGTTGAGAATGTTCCCCGACCTAGAACTTTACGTGATTTCTTGCAACCCGCAAGAGCGAGCAATCCCTCATGCATAGTTTTTCCACAAAATGCAGGGAATGTGGATTTGAAACCGAGAGTGATTCAACTTCTCCCTAAATTCCATGGATTAGACAGTGAAAGTGCCTATCAACACCTTAAGGAGTTTGATGAGGTAATAACCACCATGCACTTTGCAAATGTGACTGAAGATGTGGTAAGACTCAAATTCTTCCCTTTCACCCTTAAAGATAAAGCTAAGGGTTGGCTTTATGCATTGAGGCCAAGATCAATTGGTGCATGGACTGATATGCACAGAGAATTCATAAAAAAATTCTTCCCTACTCACAAAACGAACATGTTGAAGCGCCTTATCATGAACTTTGCCCAAAAGGAAGATGAAACCTTCTTCCAATGTTGGGAAAGGTTTAAGGATTTATTAAATGCATGCCCACATCATGGCTATGAAATTTGGCGAGTTATAAGCTTTTTCTATGAAGGACTGACTTCACCCATGCGCCAATTTGTAGAAATGATGTGTAATGGGGAGTTCATGAATAAGGAAGCTGATGAAGCATGGGATTATTTGGAAGAATTGGCTGAGAATGCACAGTCTTGGGACACATCGAAACCAACAAATTCCATGACTGGCCAACAAAAGGAAAAGGGGGGAATGTATGTCTTATCAGAAGAGGACAGCATAAGTGCACGGGTGGCTAGCCTCACAAGAAAGGTCGAAGCCATGGAATTAAGGAAAGGTGAAACGATCAACTCCACTGACGTTGAAACTGTTTGTGGAATTTGTGCTGGAACTCAACATGCAACACAAGATTGTCCCACAATTTCAGCAGTTCAAGGCATCTTACAAGAACAAACAAATGCCATAAACAGTTATCAACAGCAATTTGGTGCTCCAATTTCAAACACGTTTAATCCTAATTGGAAGAACCATCCCAACTTCAGTTGGAGGAATGGACCCACTACAAATGCAAGCAACACTCCAAAAGTATCACTAGAGGAGATGTTGGGTGCATTCGTATCGGTCCAAGCTGAGTATAACAAGACAAATTCTCTAAAAATAGATGGGTTCATGCAAGAGCAATTGAAATTCAATCAAAATTCAACTCAAGCCATCAATGAATTGAAAACATCACTGCCTAGAGTTGAATCTCATCTTAGTGTTAGAGAGAAGAGCACACTTCCTGCCCAACCCCTTCCTAACCCAAGAACCCAGTTTGAGATACAAGATGCAAGCTCATCCTCACACCACACGGAACATGTTCAAGCTATCACCACTTTGAGAAGTGGGAAAGAAATTGACAAATCTAATCCGGTGAAGGCCCCAAAGCCTAAGGATCCGGAAATTTCTAAAGAGGATGATAGCTCGAACAATACCCCACAAGAGAAAGAACCGGAAAGGCAATACAAGCCGGTTGCTCCGTTTCCACAAAGGTTGATTTCACCTAAACCTATGGATAAAAATCTGGAAATTTTAGAAGTATTCAAGCAGGTGAAGATCAACATCCCATTGTTGGATGCAATAAAACAAATACCATCTTATGCCAAATTTTTAAAGGAATTATGTACAGTCAAAAGGAAACACAATGTTCACAACAAAGTCCTCTTGACTGAGAATTTGAGCGCCATTATCAAACAAGAGGTGCCCCAAAAATATAAGGATCCGGGTAGTCCAACCATCTCATGCATCATAAGAGACTACCAAATTAAACAAGCCCTACTCGACTTGAGGGCAAATGTGAATCTCATTCCATACTCGGTCTACGAACAACTTGGGTTAGGTGAATTGAAACCCACCAAAACCACACTCCAACATGCTGATAGATCCATCCGTATACCGAGAGGAATGATAGAGGATGTTCTAGTCCAAGTTGATAAATTCTACTACCCAGTAGACTTTATTGTCTTGGATACACATCCCGTGATAGGCACCGGTGCTCAAATTCCCGTCATACTTGGATGACCGTTTCTAGCTACTTCAAATGCCATTATCAATTGTAGAAACGAACTTGTACAAATGTCCTTTGGAAATATGACCCTTGAGCTTAACATATTTGATTTATGCAAACAACCACGGGAGGTTGATGATGATGTCCACGAATTAAACATGATTGAATCATTCGTGGAGGATACAGTCCCCTTATCACTATCTTCCGACCCTTTAGAGGCATGTGTGGCCCATTCTCATGAGGTAAATGATGACACAATACAAGAGGTGGATGCCATACTAGAGATGATGCTAGTGCTTGATAATAAAAGATGAAGGGCCCTATTTGAGCCTTTGCCTGTAAACGAGAACAAGGCCCTCCCATCCAACATCAAGGCACCAACACTCGACCTAAAACCATTACCAAGTGAGCTGAAATATATTTATTTAGGTCGAGATGAGACATATCCAGTGGTGATATCTTCCCACTTGGATGAGGAACAAGAGAGTAGGCTAATAGCCACTTTATTAGAGCACAAGAGTGCCATTGGATGGTCAATTGCGGATCTCAAAGGCATAGATCCACTGATTTGTACTCATCGCATCCACCTTGAGGAGAATGCGAAGACATCTAGGCAACCACAAAGACGACTAAATCCAAACATGAAGGATGTGGTTAAGGCCGAAGTGGTAAAACTATTGGATGTGGGTATTATTTACCCAATATCCGATAGCCAATGGGTGAGCCCAACTCAAGTGGTGCCTAAGAAATCCGGAATAACCATCGTAGCCAATGCCAATAATGAACTCGTGCCAACTAGAGTCACTACCGGTTTGAGAATGTGCATTGACTACAGGAAGCTAAACACTGTCACGAGGAAAGACCACTTTCCCCTACCGTTTGTTGATCAAATCTTAGAACGGTTGGCAGGTCATTCCCACTTTTGCTTCCTTGATGGCTATTCAGGGTACAACCAAATAGAAATTGCCCGTGAAGACCAAGAAAAGCCTACATTCACATGTCCATTCGGCACTTTCGCCTATCGACGGATGCCGTTTGGACTATGTAATGCCCCTGTCACCTTACAGCGTTGTATGATGAGTATCTTTTCTGACATGGTGGGGACCATTCTCGAAGTCTTCATGGATGATTTTTTCGTATTTGGTTGTAGCTTTGATGAGTGCCTTGAGCACTTAAAATCTGTGCTGAAAAGATGTGAAGAGAAGAACCTTGTGCTCAATTGGGAGAAGCGTCACTTCATGGTTCAAAAGGGAATTGTACTTGGTCACATCGTTTCACAAAATGGAATCGAGGTGGACAAAGCAAAAATTGATCTTATCTCTAACCTTCCACCACCCAAAAGCATACGAGATGTACTGTCCTTTTTAGGACACACAGGATTCTACAGAAGGTTCATAAAGGACTTCAGTTCACTCCCTCGTCCTTTATGTAACCTACTTAAAAGGAAAATTCATTCGAGTGGAATAAAGAATGTCAAAAGGCCTTTACCACCCTTAAAGGTATGTTGACATGTGCTCCTATAATGCAACCACCTGATTGGAGCATTCCTTTTGAGATTATGTGCGATGCTAGTGACTACACTATTGGGGCCGTATTAGGCCAAAGAAAAGAGAAAAAGCCATGTGTCATCTACTATGCAAGTAGAACCCTAAACTCAGCCCAAGCAAACTACACCACTACTGAAAAAGAACTTTTAGCCGTAGTTTTTTTCCTTGGATAAGTTTAAGTCCTACTTGATTGGATCCAAGATCATTATATTCACTGACCATGCCGCGCTTAAGTATCTTCTTTCTAAGAAGGATGCTAAACCACGGTTGTTAAGATGGATCCTTCTACTCCAGGAATTCGACATAGAAATACGTGATAAGAAAGGTGTAGAGAATGTAATAGCTGACCATCTCTCTCAACTTGTCCTCACTGATTCCTCTGAAACGACGGCGATCAATGACATGTTCCTTGATGAACAACTTTTTGCTGCTTCCCAATTGCCATGGTATGCGGACATTGCTAACTATCTTGCTACAGGTACAATTCCTACACATTGGAAAAAGCAAGATAAGGATAAATTCTTCACGGAGGTGCAGAAATTCCTATGGGACGACCCATACTTATTCAAGTATTGTCCCGATCAAATCATAAGGAGATGTGTGCCAGATGAGGAACAACAAAGTATCATCTCCTTCTATCATTCTCAGGCATGTGGTGGCCACTTTTCGGCTAAAAAGACCATAGCGAAAATTCTGCAATGTGAGTTTTATTGGCCCACCATGTTCAAAGACACACATGAGTTTTGTAAAGCATGTGAACCTTGTCAGAAATTAGGAGGAATCTCCCGTAGAAATATGATGCCACTCAATCCCATCTTAATAATCGAAATTTTTTATTGTTGGGGCATCGATTTCATGGGCCCATTCCCATCTTCTTTTGGAAACCTATACATCTTGCTTGCCGTTGATTATGTTTCCAAATGGGTCGAGGCCATCCCTTGCCGGAATAATGACCATAAAACAGTCATTCGCTTTTTAAAAGAGAATATTCTTTCCCGGTTTGGAACGCCTCGAGTCATCATAAGTGATGGAGGGTCTCACTTTTGCAATCGCCCTTTTGAAACCTTAATGAAGAAATATGGCATAACACACAAAGTGAGCACTCCCTATCACCCACAAACTAGTGGACAAGCTGAGATATCCAATAGGGAGATTAAACACATTTTAGAGAAAACGGTGAACCCCGATCGCAAGGATTGGTCACTTCGGCTTACCGATGCGCTTTGGGCTTACCGTACTGCTTTCAAAACTCCTATTGGAATGTCTCCCTATAGACTTGTCTATGGGAAGGCATGTCACTTGCCTGTGGAGTTGGAACATAGGACATATTGGGCAATTAAGAAGATGAATTTCAATTCTGACAAGGCAAGCTCGTTGCACAAACTACAATTGAATGAACTTGCAGAAATCCGGAACGAAGCATACGAGAATGCGAGAATTTACAAGGACAAGACGAAGATATTTCATGACAAGAATATTCTTCGCAAGACATTCACGATCAATCAAAAAGTCCTCATGTATAATTCTCGCTTACATCTATTTCTGAGAAAATTGATATCTCGATGGACCGGTCCCTACATTGTGCAAACTGTCTATCCATATGGGACTGTCGAGCTGTTAAATCCTAGGAACGGCAATATTTTTAAGGCGAATGGGCAGCGATTAAAGCCGTTCTTTGAGAAATTTCCTTCAGAAGGTATGTCCATACCCCTGAATGATCCTGTGTATCAGGATGATTGATCTCCTAGTGTGACGGAGGTATAGAGTAGTTAGGATTATGATTTTGTTGCTTTTGTTTACTTTTGCTTAGGTTTATTAGAAGGAGGAAGAATTCCACTTTTCACCTTTCAGGTACTCTCACTCTTCACTCCCTTTTATGTTCACATTGCTCTCATGTTTGTTTATTGCACATCTTTTACATTGAGGATAATGCAAGATTTGGTTGGGGGGTGTAGGATCACTTGGATAAATCCAGCGTTTTGTAACATTTCAAGCAATTATGTGGAAATTTTTTTATTTTTCCAAAATTCGAAACTCTTTTGGAAAACATTTTTTTCTATGCATTCAAGATGATATGAGCATAAGAAGAGGAGATATGAAGTGTATGGGGCTGTATGTCTGGAATCTCTCATAGCATAATGGTTTTATATGTGAATTCCCCTATTTCTGTGATTGATAGAAAATCTGAACACTTTTACACCTTGTCCACATTAAACGATTTTCATGGGTTGAAGGGATTATGTGATTTATGGATTAGCTAGACTGTGAATTAAGGTGTTGAGAAGACAAGCCGGGGTACTTTGTCCATCCTTGTCCATGGGAAAACAATGCTAGATATGGATTTCTAAAAATCCTATCTAAATTAAAAGAAAAAGGAAAAGGAAGGATGAAATTGGAAATGATGGAAAACTGGTGGAAAATTCCGATTAGGGCTACCTACTACCAACTGGGGGATGGTCTACCCGTAACCAAAGCCGGAAATGGGACGTACTGTGAAAGTCGTCGGAAGGACGGTAAGGCAAATTCCTGTCATTGGCTTGGTGTAGCTCCATGTACCTTGGGATCTATAGTCTGGTTAATCTATGAAGAAGATAATCCTAGAAACTCATGAGATGAATTTTCACTATCCACACTAGATTGAATTTGTTCAAGTTCTTCTGTTTATCAACCAATCAGCGGGAATCTCATATAAATGCTTATCATGTCTTGAGGGTTTACAGTTTCAACTTCTGTCACCAAATAATTCTGAATCTTACACTTGTATGTCTTGGGACGTATAGAAGAAGGGTTTCTGAAAGAGATTTGAGTTTTGAAGAATGAATTAGTTTCACGCATGTTTTGCTCGGGACTAGCAAAATGCTGGTTGGGGGGTGTGTTGAGCTCTTAATTGTGCATATTCTAACCCCAATTCATCACTCATTGTGCGAGGTTTGCATGGTTTATAGACTAATCTAATGCATGTTTTGTGATTGCAAGATTGAGAGTGGACTCCACCTAATTGAAGATGAAAAGAGCTTATTAAGAACCTTGGACGAAGACCCAAGGTGGGCCGAAAGCAAGAAGGAATCAAGGAGAGAGGAAAGTAAAGAAAGAAGAAAAGAAGAAAGAAAGAAAGAAGAAATTGATGAAGACTACTGATCGGTCTAGACCGGTCGGCCAAGGGAGCCAGACCGGTCTCGACCGGTCAACTGTGCTCGCTGGACCCAAACAAATAGCAAGACCGGTCGGCCAGAGTTTTCTTTTCTCCAGAGGCTGCTGGATGGTCTCCCTATTGAAGCACGACCGGTCGTGACCGATCGGCCATGTAATTCAGGATAGAAACTGCTATTTTGGCGTCGATTTTCTCTACGCACTACGTAACTCTTACGCAGATTCTCGATCTTTCTGAAGTTGCGGAGCCTCCTCACTATAAAAGGACACCTAGGGATCGTTCCTAAGGTATCTTGAAAGGGTTTAAGCAAGCTTGGAGGCGGCGGAAGTGAATTTCGGAGTTCCACAACTCCTTCTAGTTTGTTTTGCTGTTTTTATGAATTATTTAGTTGCTTCATGTTTCCTTGGATCATGAGCAGCTAAACCTCTTAGCTAGGGCTAAGAGGTGAAGCTTGTAGTGGATCCAAGATGTTTCAATTCGTATTCAGTTGGTTTTAAGTGTGGAATTCATGATTATGAACTATGGTTTGAAGTTTATACAAGTTTTTAAGTAGTTTTTCTTAGTCTTATGATGACTCATGGATGTTTGGGAGAATTACTTAACTTCTTAATTGGTTTGTATCAGTCTAGACCTGTATGATCCGAGGAATCGGAGTGCGCTCTAGTACTATGATCTTCATGAAGGGACTTCCTACCAAAGTTCTATTTTTCTGATTTTCTGAATTATGTAAGGGATTGTGCATGTGATTTGAATCAAGTTCAATTCATGATCTTGCCTTGTCTTGTGACAGGACTTGAGGATGGTCATGATTGTGAACTGGACCTTTTGGAAAGGGGAATGACCTATGCAATTGAGCATGCTCAGCTCAGCCTACATTGAGTGAATCATATGCATTGAACTTACATATAACAGATTGTTTGGTTTAACAGCTCTGTCATCCGGCTAGATAGATCTTAATATCGATTCTAGTTGAGAGAATGAGAAACCACAGTGGATTGAACATCAAGGATTGCTACAAGTGGATCCTTGAACCCCTAGTGCCTTCCTATAATTAGTTACTTTCAATTTAATTCAATTTTGTTACTCACATCAAATTCATACAAAAATCTGGTTATTAGCTTTCAATAGGTACTTTTGGATATGTTTGTGAAATCCTACATAAGTCCCTGTGGATCGACCTCGGTCTTACCGAGTTTATTACTACATCGCAACCCTACACTTGGGGAAGCGAACAGTGTCCCTATGGGGAAGCATATTGGTTGCCCTGAGCAATGGTGATGATGTTATTGACCTCTGTTGAGTGAGGAGAAGAGCCGTTGCGATTTCCATTTTCATATCTAATAGGTCTTCCTTCTACTCTGTTCCATTTGACCGGGGTGGCCTGATGAGGCTATGGGGAGATTGTCCCTACGCGGATTCCTAATTTGACTTGCTCTCCAGCACGGATCAACTGAGAGAAATTCACATATGGATGTGAGATGAGATATCCAAATATGCCAGGATATGTTGAATGAACAATCATGGAGATTTATTGTTCGTCGTCGATGGCTGTCCGCATTCTGGCTGCCATAGCTCACCAACGTCCCACATAAGCTGACAATGTTTCGTCACTCTTTTGCCTGAGAGCTGCGAGGTCCGCTCTCTTGGGTGCCATGTTAAGATTATAGGTGAATCTGTCGACAAAAGCTTAAGAAAGCTGTTCCCAAGTCCTGATGTGATGACGGTCCAATGATATATACCAGTCTAGGGCATCGCCCTTCAGAGATTTTTGGAACAAGCAAATGAGGGCTCATCCATTTCCTGCGATTGCACTCAGCTCTCCACAGAAAGCCTTGAAATGTGTTGTGGGACAACCGCTATCGTTGTATCTTTTGAATTTTAGGACCTCAAAGTTTTGAGGTATCTGAGCATCTGGAAAAGGACACAAGTCTTTGAACTTGGTCGAGGGTAGATCGATTCCCTTTTGTCGCTGTAGTTAATTTTCAAAGTCTGGAACTACTCCCGCTACTCGTCCAGTCCTACATGATCTACTCGAGTGATTGGCGCCTCTCGCAGTAAGGCACGTTCTTCTTCGGCATAGTGGTCAATGTCTTCGACCCTATGAGCTTGCTGGAAAGCAACTGTGGGTTACTGAATTTGATTCGATGATTGAACTGGATTCTGACGAACTTGTGCTTGAAATGACTGTAATTGAGCTAGAAATTAAACTGAAGGTTAAGCTGGAACTTGCTGAAAATTAACTGGAGTTTGTTATATTAAAGATTGCTGGAAATTAACTGAAATCCCATCGGCGGGGATTGCTAGAATTGAAAAGTGCTCCTGTTTGTAGGAGGCTGAGATGTTGGGAAGTGACCCCCTTGTTGGGCATTTTCCACTGTCTACTGATTGATGTAGGCTTGACACTGGCCCCCTATAGGCAACCCACCTTCAGGCTACAATGTTGGTAGAGATAGTTGAATGAATGGAGGTCCATACCCCAAATCCCACGTCCAAACTCACCCTTGTAAGCCCCAATCCATAGCACAGCTCAAGCCTGAACCCAGTCGACTCACCCCTAAACATCAAGCTGAAAAACCCCCCATAAAAAAAACCAGTCCAAAAATCCCAAAAAAGTCTAACTTGGTGAGTCAACCCGCTGAGTCAAATCACTAAGTCAACTCACCGGGTCAGTCCAGCCCCTGGACCCAGTCAACTCACTGTGTCAAAACCCATCTTTTCAAACCCAGTTAACTCACCTAGTTCCGAGCCACAGCTTCGGAGCAACTCCTAACCTCGGACCTGTAGCTTTTTTGCTTCAAGTTCGGGGGTCGTATGCTCCGAAGCTAAACCAGCGTGTCCGTATGGGGCCGCCCAAACCTATTTACGAAGCTGCCATCCTCCGTAGCTATAAATACCCCCGCCCCTTCTCATTCACAGCATCCACTTCTCATCTTTCCAGCCCGAGAGCTCCGAGTCCATCTCCACCCCCCTTTAGTCCATTCCTCCACTAAGGACAGCCAGAGTGAAAAGAGTCTAGCCCTGGTCCAGCCCAGCCTGACCCTGGTCCAAGTCTCCCAAGCTACTTAAGTCCCAATCTTAACCGCTCGAAGCAAAACCTTGCGACACCTCCGTCCATCCAGCTACTCTTTTATTAGCATCATCTCATTCGCATCTAGCATAAGTGCAACATTTACTATTCTTCCAACCCCCCTACTTATCATCCCACTGCAAGCACTTTGATTGATCAAATACACAGCATGCATCCCACATAAAGCACATGTCAATTCGAGCGTATGCTCTGAGCTTGCATGTTAATGGAAACCTGCTCATCAGAAACTCTTACTGTTCAGACCTACATTCATGCACCATATCATTCATGAGAATGTACGAGGATTAAATCAGACTTTCAAATATTAGTTCAATTCTATGAAGTAAAGACCGTACTTTGGTACGGGCAGAGTGGGTGCCTAACACCTTCCCACCCTGTAACTATGATCCCTTACCTCGAATCTCTAACCACAGATCAAAAGGAGTCATTTTAGAGGAAGGAATCTTTGGATTCTCTTCTCTAACGTTTCTACAGGGTTTAGCCGACTGTAGATTCGAAATAACTGGCTAGTGGCGACTCTGGTCTTATACAAACTCATCCAAACATATCCAGTTTAACACGACAACCGAAAAAGCCCTCGAAAACGAGGCGAGCCAGTGGCACAACGACGATTTCCGCAACCCCTTTTTGAAAGGGAGGGCCGGGAGTGCGGAAAGGCAAGCGTCCACACCCCCATTGTGGGCATTCACCTGTATTGTCCCGGCTGCTGGAAATTGAATTGAAATCCCATCGGCGGGGATGTGCTGAAATTGAGTAAAGGTCCCATCAGCGAGGACATGCTGAGAAAGAAAAGGGGTCCTATTGGCAGGGACATGTTGGAATATATTAAGATCATTACTTGCGAGATTGACTGGAAGTTGAATGGAAGTCCCTACGACAGGAATGCTCTGAGACGGTCTTGTCGTCGCATGAAGGTATTGAGAAGGATGCCCCATAACAGAAGGCTGAGATGGCTGTTGTCGGTAGTCTTAGGCAGACTCCGATGGTTGTGCTTGATTTGAACTGGAGGCCAGAAGGGCCCGGCATGGCTATTTAGATTGCTGAATTGAGCCAACTTAATTGTTAACTGCTGCGGTAGCTTGTGCTTGCATGAATTGTAAGAACATTTCTTGCATTCCTCTCATTCCTTGTGCCAATTCTTGCATGATTGGCGTATTCTGAATTGGTTGTTGCACTGGAGGTTGTGCTTCGGCCATGTCGAGGGCAGGGAAGAGGTGAGCTTCTTCTTCGTGGTCAGACATGGCTTGCTGAGCTCAGGTGCGGATTATACTATGGAAGGGAGGTTGTTTTCGAGGACGTTGAGCCCGAGGAGGCGCAATGGTAAGGAATGTGTTTTACTATTTTTTGAATTTTGGGATTTTCGTTTTTTTTTTTAATGGATAGAATGCTATGCAGATGAGATTGTATGAGGACTAATGACTTTCAAGTACAAGAAGGATTCTATTTTTCAAGTTAAATCATGACTAGTGGGACTAGTATATCCCCAGCAGAGTCGTCATTCTGTGGATGCTCGCCTTTCCGCGCTCCCTGCCCTCCCTTTCGAAAAGGGATATGCGTGAATCGCAGTTGTGCCACTGGCTCGCCATGTTCTCGAGAGCATTTTCGGTTGTCATGTTATCGGGTATATTTGGATGAGTTCGTATAAGACCAGAGTCGCCACTAGCCAGTTACTTCGAATCTATAGTCAGGTAGACCCCGTAGAAACGTTAGAGAAGGGAATTTGAAGATTCCTTCCTCTAAATGACTCTTTTTTATCTATGGTCAGAGATTCGAGGTAAATGATCATGGTTATAGGGTGGGAAGGTGTTAGGCACCCACTCTGCTTATGCCAAGGTACAGTCTTTACTTCACAGAATCTAACTAATACTTGAAATTCTGATTTAATCCTCATATATTCTCATGAATGATATGATGCATGAATGTAAGTCTGAACGGTAAGAGTTTCTGATGGGCAAGTTTCCATTAACAGGCAATCCTAGAGCATACGCTCGAACTGACAGGTGCTTTATGCGAGATGTGTGCTATGTGTTTGATCAATCAAAGTTTCTGACGAATGAATTCTGGGTAAACCGGCAAACCTCATAACATACGCTAAGACCTGATCAAGTGTTCATAGTGGAATGATAAGCAGGGGGATTGGAAGAATAATAAATGTTGCACTTATGCTAGATGCGAATGAGATGATGCTGGTGTAGGAATAATTAGATGGACGGAGGTGTCGTAAGGGTTTGCTTCGAGTGGCTAAGATCGGGACTTAGGTAGCTTAAGAGGCCTGAACCAGGGTCAGGCTGGGCTGGACCAGGGCTAGACTATTCTCACTCGGGCTCTCCTTAGTGGAGGAATGGGCTAAGGGAAGTGGAGATGACTCGAAATCGATGGATTTTCTGGGATGTTGAGGTATGCTGAAACAGGAGAGGGAACGAGTTATTTATAGCTGCGAAGGATGACAACTTTGGTAATTATGGGGGCTGCCTGTACGGACTCTCCGCTCCAGCTTCAGAGCGTACGGCCCCCGAACCTGAAGCAGAAAAGCTATTGGTTCGAGTTTCAGACCTACTCTGAAGCTGTGGCTCGGAACCAGGTGAGGTGACTGGGTTCGAAAGATGGACTGACAAGGTGAGTTGATTGGGTGCAGGGGTTGGACTGACCCGGTGAGCTAATTCGGTGATTTGACTCAGCAGGTTGACTCACCATGTTTGATTTTTTTGAGATTTTTGGACTGGACTTTCTCATGGGGGGTTTTTAGGGCTGATGTTTAGGGGTGAGTTGACTGGGTTTAGGCTTGAGTTGGGCTATGGATTGGGGCTTGCAAGGGTGAGTTTGGCTGGGTTTGGACATGGGGTTTAGGGGTATGGACCTCCATCCATTCAGCTATCTCAACCAACTTTACAGCCGAAGGTGGGGTGTCTACAGTTGGGCTTTGCATTTCTATTGCGAGTAGGGTTCAGACGGAACTAATTTAGCCAGTCACGGGCCTAGCCAGGCCGGGTATGGGTATATGTTGAAGATGGTGGGCTGGGCTTGAACAGAGATTAGCCCGGCCCTAACCCAGCTCATTGACACCCCTACATAGGTGTGGCCCTGACTGTAGGGACAACTTCAATGTATATGTTGTATATCCACACCGTCCATCCATTTTTCAAGATTATTTTAGAGCATGATCCCAAAAACTTGGGCAGATCCAAATCTTAGGTGGACCACACCACATGAAAAGAGTGGTGATTGAACGCCCAACATTAAAACATCCTAGGCCCACTGTAATGTTTATTTTCCATCCAAACTATTGATAAGGTCACATAAATCTTGATGAAGGGAAAACAGCTTGATCCAAAACTTTTGTGGCCCCAAGAAGTTTTGAGGGTGGGAATTCAATCCCTATTGTGTATTCCACTTAAAGATTTGGATCTGCCTCATGTTTGGGTCATGCCTTGAAATGATCCAGCAAAACTGATGGACATAATGAATATACAACACATACATTGAGGTGGGCCCCATGGTCAGGACCTCACCCATTAAGCTGTTACCCCTGCCTCACCCAATCAGGGGTGTCAATTGGGCCGGGCTCAGGGCTAAAAATCAGAATTTTAAATTAGCCTAGCCAATGGTCGGCCGAAACAGTTCAAAATCCGGGCTGAGACCTACCCCAGGCCTGGCCTGTTAAAAGCCCTACACCTAATCCTTTCCACTATTTTCAGTTGTTGGGGTAGATCCAAATCGCAGGTGTTACCCAGGTAACAGCTTACTGGGTGTTACCCCTACCGTGGGGCCTGCCTTGATGATTTTCTATATATCCATGATGTCCATTTATTTCTCCGAGCCATTATCGGATGGCCGGGGTACAAAAATTTATGCAGATCCAAATCTCAGGTGGACCACACCATTAAGAAATAATTTTGATTGAGTGCCTCACTATTAAAAATTCAAAAGGACCCATCGTAATGTTTTCTTAGTTTTTATTTACAATCAAACTTGTTGATAATGTCAAGAAGATCGAGTTGAAGAGAAATTAGAAATATCATAATAATTTAAAACTTTTACGCCCCCACAGAAAGTATTTAATGGTTATTCATCATGTTTCTATTAGCATAGTCCACCTGAGATTTAGATCTTCTTATGATTTGGGATCTTGTCCTAAAATGAGATGGAACAATAGATGGACGGTGTGGTTATACAACAAATACATGTAGGTAGGCCCCACATGGTTAGGGTAACAACCACTAAGCTGTTACCAGGGTAACACCCACAAATACATGTACACCCATACATGTAGTAGGCTCCACTTGATTTATGACGTCATTTGTAACGTTGGCCTGTGTGTCAGGGCCCTTTATTTATCTAGCCCGCTGGGCACTATTGCCCTTTTTCCCTGACCAAAATGCCCATCTACCACAGTACCTCTCGTACGACAACAGCTTTTTACGAAAGTCAAGGGGGTTTTTTTAGAAATGAGTGTGGGCCCCACAAAATTGATTGTTGGGGCCACCCCTCGGCCAATTTGATCCATTCGCTTTAATCGGACATTCATGAACCCATAAGAGGGTCATTTAAAAAATGGAGCTTTCTGTGGCCCACACTTACGTTAATGTTGTGAGTTAATTTCGAACTATTTCCTCTGGTGTGGTCCATCCATGATGAATTTTGCCTCAAGCTTGGACAGATGCCATGAAATTAAAACCCATTTCATGCGAACGACTTAAATCTTCTCCAAGACTATCCAGTGGACCCCACATAAGATGTGTAATTGGTTCAGTAGATGGGTCCCTTGCGCGGGAAAGGTCATTTGGCCTTTTTCTTCTTCTTCTTCTTTTAAGAGGGGACCATTTAGCTGTTATGACAATTGTCACCTCCGTAGGACCCACTCCGACGAGCTTCCGTCATGTATCCTGTTTCATTCCCTCCATTCTAGCGAGCTTCTAAGTGTTTTTTTGGAGTTAACTGTCATAACTCCATGCAGGTCACAAATCTCATAAAAACATAGTCCACTTTTGGACAATCAAATAGTGTCCGAATGAGGTGAATCCAAAGTCATCTGAAAGTTCAGTAAATTACCTTTCCAACAAATACAAGATCACCCAAATCGGATATGTAACGAGAGAGTTATAACCGTTTTCGTCGGATCTGCGAACGAATGCGTATCAACAAACGATAATGACTTGGGCCCCACTTTTGGGCAATCAAGTGGTGTCCAAATGAGATGATTCTAAAGCCATCTGCAAGTTCTTTAAATTACCTTTCCAACAAGTATAAGATCACCCAAATCGAACATATAACGAGGGAGTTATGAGCGTTTCCACCGATAGACATTGACCATCGCTGACAAACATTGACCATTGTTAATTGCCAATACTCTAACAGTCACCAATCGTCGATACTCACTGACCGTCGCTGATACTCATTGACCGTTGTTAATACTCATTGATCATCGCTGATACTCGATGAGTATTGGTGATCGCGGACACTCGTTGATAGTCGCCAATCACCGATACTAACTAACCGTCGCTGATACTCATTGACTATCAGTGATACTTGGTGAGTATCGATGATCGCCGACACTCACTGACCATTGCCAATTGTCAATACTCACTAATCGTCGCTGATACTTGGTGAGTATCAGCGATTGCCGACACTTACTGGCCGTCGCCAATTGCTGATACTCACTGACCGTCCCTGATACCCAGTGAGTATCGGCAATTGCGCGACACTCAGCGACCATTGCTAATTGCTGATACTCACTGACCACCGCCGATCGTCGACACTCACAAAAATGATCATAACTCCATCGTTACATGTTCAATTTAGGTGACCTTATACTTGTTGGACAGATAATTTGATGAACTTTCAGATGGCTATAGAATCACCTCATTTGGACACCACTTGATTGCCCAAAAGTGGGACTAAAGTCATTGTCATTCGTCGATACTCTGTCGTTCGCATATCCAATAAAAATGGTCATAACTCCCTCGTTACATGTCCGATTTGGGTGATCTATTACTTGTTGGAAAGATAATTTGATGAAATTTCATATGGATTTAAAATCACCTTATTTTGACACCATCTAATTGCCTAAAAGTGGGCCCCATTTTTGTGGGATCTACAACCTACATGGAGTTATAACAGTTTAACTCTAAAAAAAACACTTAAAAGCTCGTTAAATGGAGGGAATGATGTCGGAAACAAGCCCGAAGCTAGTTAGAGTGGTTCCCACTGAGGTGGCAACGGTCCTAATGGCTAAATGGTCCCCTCTCGAAAAAAAAGAAGAAGAAAAGAAGAAAAATGCTAAATGGACTTTCCCACGCAAGGGACCCATCTATTGAACTCATCACACGTCTTGTGTGGGATCCAATGGATAGTCTTGGAGAAGATCCAAGCCATCCACATGAAATGGTTTTTAATTTCATGCCATTTGTCCAAGCTTGAAGGAAAAACTCATCATGGATGGACCACACCGAAGGAGACAATTCAAAATTAACTCATAGCATTAACATAGGTGTGGGCCATAGAAAGCTCCATTTTTTTAAACGACCCTCATATGGGTCCACGGATGTCCAATTAAAGTGAACGAATCAGATTGGCTAAGTGATGGCCCTAACAGCTGATTTTGTGGGGCCCAAACCCAATTCTCAATAGGCTCTCTCAACTTCCGCAAAAAGCTACTACCATGGAAAAGGTGTGGCAGATGGGCATTTTGGTCTGGGGAAAAGGCCAATAGTGCCAACGTGCTAGATAAATAAAGGGTTCTAACACACAGGCCAACATAACAAATGACATCATAAAGGCTTTTCAATTATTATCCCCTAATTCGCTCCACTCGGCCTCACCCAAGGCTTACCATGGGAACACCTTGATTTATCTATTATTTATGCACCCCATCCATCCATTTTTTTCCAAATCATTTTATGGCATTATACAAAAAATGAAACAAATCCAATTATTAGGTTGACCAAACCATAGGAACAATGTTGATTGACCATTAATGAGCCACAAAAGTTACGGATCAAGCTGATATTTGGTTTTTCCCTTCATCTAGGATTATGTGACATTATCAACTGATTGGATGGTAAATAAACACTATGGAAACATTAAGGTGCTCCCTAAGAAGTTTTTAATGATAGGATGATGGTCCACCTGACAATTAGATTTTTTTTGGATAATTCCCTAAAATGATCTAGAAAAATGGAGCGACTTAGGTGAGACCCCGGAACCAGCAAAGTGGGTGAGACCCGGACGTGTCGCCGCATTATTCATCCAGCAAAGCAGCATCTATGCCAGCCAGCTCCCGTTAGTTACTAACGGACCATCAGCCAGGGCTTGGGGTCTCACGCTCCCTGTCATTCGTGTCTCTCTCTCTCTCTCTCTCTCTCTCTCTGATTTTGGGAGCGGGAGTAACCCCATCGCAGGTATTTTCTTTATTTATTTTTTTTCAAACTGATTTATAGTTATGAAAAAAGGGTTTTGAAATTCCCACAATGATCACAGCTACTCTCCTTTCTCACTCCCATACAGGGTTTAAGAATTGCAAGAATTTTGCGATCCGATTTGGCAGTGCTTGAAAAAAACAGGCCCTTGTTGTTTCTCCTACTATTTCTCCTTGAATGCTTGTTTCTTCACGATCACTATTTTCCATTGTTTGTGGAAATGAAACACTATTTCCATTGTTGTTTACCACCCATTTTTTCATGGAACTTGGTCTTACTTTCCTTTTATCATTGCACATGCCAACTTGGTTAGGATTAATTATCGGTGGGTTCCTCAAGGTTAAGATCATCTAATGTGACCCCACATGGATATGTACTTGGTTAGGAAAGCTTAACAATTCTAATGCACACTGTACATACTCATACGCTTCTAACAGTTCTAAAATTGATTGTTTCTTATTTTTGCTTCTCTTGCTTCTGAAACTGCACTGATTAATGTTGCATTTGGTTTTGAATCACCTCAATGAAGAAATAACAATTTGAATTCAGACTATGTAAATTGTCTTGTTGCTGGCTTTCACAAGCACATTGGCTGCAACAATATGGATCTTTATTTTGTCAAGAAAATTACAAATCTTTGTAGTTTTAAAATGGATAATGATTGATTTTGTTTGTTATTCATTTAGGTGTAGTTTAATGCGTTCATGCTTGTGATGGAAAAGAATTGAACGATCAAATAGAATTGAGCAATTAAAGAGAAGTGAATGAGAGCACTTTTTCATGGTTAGTGGGGCCCGATTGTTAGAGTTGATTTCTTCTTGTGAAGGCAACTAACAACTATGACAGGAAGCAAATTTTGGTCATGGGAGGTATGTATACTGCATACAAAGGAAGCTACAGAGGCCGAGCAATTTCTATTAGGAGGTTGAACTTTGTCTATGCTGAGACAATCGACAACGCTTTCAATTTCTGAACATCTTGTTGGATGGACACTATACTGCGAAGGATGCAAATTTGGGAACTCGGAATCAATTTCTGAATTAGATAATGGAGGGACCAATGATGACCCTGAATACTTCTTTAGGCATGATGTTTTAAGCTCGGAAAGGTATTGTTTGAGATTTTAAGTGGAAAGATGCATCAAGGGATATTTGGTGGCGGTGCTGAATCTATATTGATGAAGGATGAGGATGCTGTAACTGCGTCGATGGACCATTTCATTTTGTCATCGAAAGAGAAGCACATTTGCCTGGATTAGGAGACTTGCATTTTGGAAGAGGGAAAGGAAGCTCAAATTAGGTGTTACCCTGGGAACAGCTTAGTGGGTGTTACCCTAACCGTGTGGGGCACTTTTTGATGTAGTTTTTATATATCTACGCCGTCTATATGTTTTTTCATATCATTTTAGGATGTGATCCAAAAACCTAAGAAGATCCAAATCTCAGGTGGACCATACAACTAGAAAAAGTGATGATAACCATTAAAAACGTTTTGTGGGCCACAAAAATTTTGAATCAATCTAATATTTATATTTTACCTTCATCAAGAAATTATTGACATTATCAAGAGCTTGGATTGAAAATAAACATTACCAAAACCTTACAATGGGCTCTTTGGAACTTTTAATGGTGGAGCACTCAATTACATTGTTTCTAGTGGTATGGTCCACTCGTGATTTAGATCTTCATAATTTTTGGAACCTCATTCTAAAATATGGGCTGTAGAAAAGGATGGACGATGTGGATATACAAAATATCAGCCATGTGGGCCACACGGTAGGGATAACACCCAATAAGCTGTTCCGGGGTAACACCTAATTCGCGCCCATCCAATGGAGTAAAAGGCGGATGATGAAAGGAGTGGCAGAAGAGCTCACCACCGTTTTCAACGTGGCAGGGAACCATCACAAGTGCTTTTATACATGTCAGGCAATTCTACTGCCCATCTCTGTATACAAGTGCTTCTTTACATGCCAAGTAATTTATAGCTTTTTGTATACTTATCATTAATATGTATAGAGAAACTAGAGGCAGAGATTTGAATGCAATTGAATAGTGATCATATGTTATATCCTTGGACTCATCGTTTTACTTTTTACCATCCATTTGACAACCATCGTTTGGATAGTTGAGATTTCTTTATTAGTTTGATCTTAAAGATACAATCCATGCAGAATATTTTGCATACTTTGGATGGTCTGGATGGACATACATTAATGCCACATGAATCACCACTGTTTGTGACAGTAGTAGACTGAGTGGAGAAACCTCGTCTCAACAACGAGGTCGTGGTGTTGAATCCCGACGTGGGGGGTGGCTAACATTAAAAGGTGACTAACCTTGTGGGTGTGTGTGCTAACAGTGGGATGTGTCAACTAACCCAAAGAAAAGAATCACCACCGTTTTCAAAATGGTGGGGAACTATCACAGGATGCTATGCTTGCAACATGCATGGCATGATTTGGTAATGCTCTTATGTTGAAGAGATATTGATGTTATGCCATTTTGACCAACCAATCAATTGTAGGATGATGTCCATGCATTAAGAGAGGAACATCAGCATACATGCGTTGAAGTATGGAAGGAGTTACATGCCATTTACTTAATGGTCATTATCAAGTAAAACAATTGATAAATCAACTAAAAGAACTGCCATTTATTTAATTTTCTTTCGTACTCATTACTAGCCAAGCACTTAGGGCTCCCCTTCTGTCTAGTGCGAACATAAACAAGTCTTCATGTTCTTAGCAAATTGTGACTTACAACCTGAAATATATTGATGCTTAAAAATACATGTACAACTGTTCAGGTGGGCCTGACAGAAAGAACAAGGCCACAACCATCAAGAATACCCAGCTAAAACAAGGTTGTACAAAGAAAGTCTACCCACATTAAATACAAAACCAAGAAAAAAAAAGATGAACCTTCCTAGGTTCATTCAGATCATGAATAAACATCCATAGAGACTGCTTCTTACTCACAAACCATTTGAGAGGGGTGTTGGGGTGTGGAGCCAATCATACCATTCTGAGAGGTTGTCGGGCGCCCGGACAGTCTGAGGATCGGGCACCCGATAATTAGATATTTGAGACAGTAAGTCTCTGGACTGTTCTGTGAACAGTCGGGCTCCCGATAATCGGGTGATTTGTGCTAAACCTCGCTGGACGTTTTCTGAAGTGGGCGGGCGCCCAACTAAGCCTGACCAGGCGCCCGACCGACCGTGACTTGAAGTGCGGGGTTTCCTATTTGAGTTCTATTTTCGGGTTTTAATATAAATGTGGGTGTAATCTGGGATTAGGGTATGTCATTAGGGTTTCTATACGTCCAAGGTGAGAAAGAGGCGAGAGGTTAACAAAAAGGGTCATCTTTGTGCATGGGAGCATCGGAGAAGGTGAGTATCATGCTTGCAACTTTGTCTTCTTCATAGTGGAAGTTTGCACCATCGTTTTTTACTCTTGATTGAGGTTTTTCCACATAAATTTGTCTTGTGGTTTGTTGGTTTGCTTGGATTCTACTTCTAGATTATATTTCTTCCTGTTTATCGTTTGTGGGTGAGACCGGAGATTGAATCTCGGTTCACCGGCATTGTTGGCATGCTACGCAACAAGGGGCTGTAAAAACTAGCTAACAAATTGCTCATCAAATTGCTTACTACTCCAATATGAAGCATTTGCAACGGCAACCTTTAAAACAGGTCAATGAACTAAATCTAAAGCATCTCCTAGCACAGCACATTGATGAACTTGAAAATTCAACACCAATTTCTTTGGGAGAGTTTGTCGATAAGCAAAACTCGAAGGATTCCGGCAGAAATGCCAAATGATGCTGACTGACACAAGAGACGCCCACAATCACCTCCAGGTTCAATTAGGAAGAAAACAATGAGGCCTTCACATGCACACAAGCAGATTTGTATAGTCCTTATAATCACACCTTGTGCAAACAACAGCAAACTTCCCATCTTGCATAAAAGAAACACCTTTGGAGGCATGTTTTGGCCGTTGTACATGTACACAAGCAGTGTTTACCAACGGCCAAACTGTTAATAACAACAGAAAATCTGATGTAGTATGTGACAACTGTCAGGCCTTCACCTTGCATAAGCAATACCTGCGGGGCCTTCATCTATTTTTCATGTCCATTCAGGTTGGGTCAATGACCAGGCCTGTATCGTGGGTCTCTCATGAAGACAGCAAATGATGTACTTAGAATCAAGAGTTCATTCTATATAGGTTATCTTATCCACACATGAATATAATTGTACGACCTGCAATTTAAAATGTGGCATGTAAATGAGTTCAGCATTTGGGGGCGATTGGTTTGAAGGATCCAATAAGCACAAAATGTATTGTTCACTGAAATAAAACAGTAAGAACAGGAAAAAAAAAGGACATGAAGAAAACGTGAGTTGACTATGAAATGCATATGTACTAGAAGCAACATGACTGCCTCCAAATGTGTATTGTTCACAAATCACTTCCACTTAGTGGATTGTTATATATAAAAGAACACTTCAACTAATTGCATTTTGACCATTTAATCAGAATCCATTATATACCAAAAAAAATCTCAAAAGAAGTAGGGGATTTATTTGCCAAGAACGATTGTAGCAACTTTCTCCAAAACAGCGAAGATGAGAAATGCTCTAGTGCTCTAAGAGCACTATAAGTTATAGTGTGTCTGGTTGTAGTTGTTCACTTGGACAATTCAATCAATCAGTTTGAACTTTCCACTACGTCCATAACATAATTTATGGCCTATCACACAACAATCCCAATAATAGGATCATCCAATCCATCCTTGATTTCCCGTTATTTCTATAGCCATCCTTTTCCCGAGCAATAAATGAGATGGCTATGATTATTGAATAGAAGTGACTCCTTAGAACCATAAGCAATCCATGATGGTCCCAAACAAATAAATGAATCAAATTATTGATTTGATTTATTTTTGTATTAATGATCTTCACTATCCATATTAAAAAAGTCATTCATCAAATAATTAACATTTGTCAGTCGGTGTAATGCTTGTAATGTAGCCTATGGAATGTGTGTTGGACCTAATGAATAGTCTAGATAAATGGATTGGACTCTCCAACTGTACCCAATGGAACTAGGAGCACTATTGTGCATTGTTGTGGTTGGTTCCATCATGGGATAGGCTCTGCCCAATGTATCCTCTATCAAATGATCCTAGCCATCAGCTGAAATAAAAGATTACCACCAATAGTCAACATTTCATGGGGGCATTCCCCAGTGTACTTGTACCCCAGGGAATTATTTTGGGTATTTCTCATCCACCATGGGTCCCACCATATGGACACGGTAACATTCCTCATTTATACTACCCAAAAATACTATTGATTGCATTTTTCTAATCGAAATCCCAATCTCTCACTCTGTTTCAATGCCCCCTAGTAAAATCTTCAATTTCAATTTTGGCGATTCTGGAAATGGATTCATCTTGTGTAATGCGTAAAGGAAAAAGGACAATGTAACAAAAAGCCGATGAAAACAAAAATGCAGATAGAGGACAAGTAGCATACCTTGTGACATCCCGAATCACGGGCCAGTAATCGACAGTGATCATGAAGAAATGAGCATTCGAGGAGAAATAGAAAGGGCCCGTTTGCTTGCAAGCATCCGTGAACTCCATTCCTTACAAAACCCTAATTCTTCATATCCGTCTTCAACTGCAGGGCATTACAAATTGCCCCAGATTTTTTAATCTCTCTGCCATTTTAGGGCAAGCGATGCCCTAGGTTTTCAAGCACTGCCAGATCGGATCACAAAATTCCTACAATTTTTAAACCCTATATGGAAGTGAGAAAGGAGAGTAGCTGAGATCGTTGTGGGAATTTCAAAACCCTTTTTTCATAACTATAAATCAGTTTGAAAAAAATAAGTTAAAGAAAATACCTGTGACAGGGTTGCTTCCGCTGCCAAAATCGGAGAGAGAGAGAGAGAGAGAGAGAAGAGGATCTCTTGCGAGACGTTTCTAGGAGAAGAAGAGAGCCGGAGAGAGAGAGAGAGAGAGAGAGAGAGAGAGAGAGAGCTGAATGAGAGGGAGCATGAGACCCCAAGCCCTGACTGACGGTCCGTCAATAACTAACGAGAGCTGGCTTTCTCACATGCGGAAAGTTAGCATAGATGCTTCTTGGCTGGATGAATAATGCAGCAACACGTCAGGGTCTCACCGAAGTCGCGCCCAATGGACGAAGTGGATCCATAATACATACATCAAGGTGTGCCCCACGGTAAGGGCTTCACCGTCATGCGTGAGGCCGGGACGTTTACCAATCTTAGGAAGGTTCGTATTAGATATGGACTCTACACTGGGAAAACCTTCTCCCATTTCCATTCGAGGATTTTATGCTTTTATCTCTTTCCATTCAAGGGTAGTTTGCATCTCTTCCTTTTGTTGGAGACAATGGCAAATAAAATAAGAAAGACATGCACAGACATCACAACTGCAATGGAGATAATTGCTCAGAGCGATGATCTTATAACAGAGATCTTCTATCATTTGCCTGTTAAATCTCTCTTCAGATTCAAATGCGTTTTCAAGCATTGGCTTCTTATCATCTCACATCCCTCCTTCCCTCAAAACCACTCCTACCGCAAGACTTCTGGTTATGGCTTTCCTTACAACGGCCTTCTCTTGCTCGAACGTCTCCAGCAAGTAAGAATAACCCAACATATAATCAAGCTCTGCATTTGCAACTCAACCACCATGGAATACGTTCTTCTTCCATATTACATCCTACATGCCCCTTTATTCCAAACAGGCATTGGTATGGAATTTGACCCATCTAAGTCCCCTCATTACAAAGTAGTATGCATATCAGGTATAGGTAAAGCAGATGATCATATCCACATAGATATCTATTCTTCCCAAACGGGTTTGTGGAGACATTTGGGTGGAGCTTTCCATGTACCATGTTGCATGCCCTATGCGAAGGGAGTTCTATGGAATGGTGCACTGCAATGGATAGCTCATGAATCATCCCTCTCCTTCCATGTTGAAAGAGAATCCCTTCAGACAATCAAACTGCCCCCTAAACCAACATGATCGAACCGGATGTTTAAATATTTTGGGAAATCAAATGGGCATTCGTGCTTGATAAAGAGCTATGGTTCTTATACGACCAAATTTGACATCTTCGAGATGGAGTGTGACTACTCTCAATACTAGTCCTTTAGGTATTGCATTAATCTTGACAGAGTGTTTAAAGCATATCCTATGTTGTTGTCATCACGAGGAGGAGGAGAAGGGTTATGGATATGCATGTCTACCAAGATCAGAGAGAGAGAGAGAGAGAGAGAGAGAGAGGCAAAATGGTTTGTTTGATATCATTATAGCCTGAACTTAATTATGAACATTTGGTTCATTCTAGAGAAATGATCAATTACATATCTTTGAATTCATAACAAGGATTGAGCCTTATATTGCAAGGAACATAAGTTCCTCAATAGTCATTTCCAATTTATTACTAAAATTATTGCAATATGAATTGTTGTGTCTCGGATCCACCCTTAGTCTATGCATGGATGTTTGATTTGAACTGGATTGCAAGAATTAAACATAGAATTGCAATTAGGGGTTTGTCATCATTATGAATTAGAATGCTTACTACTTTCGTCATTTCCTCTGTATTGAATTGAATGCATCTAATTCAAATTGATTGACAATAAAAACGCCTCTTAGGATGCATCTAAATGCAAAATTAGATTGACTTCTAAAAAATCAGTTGAGTCAAAAGACAAGGAATTTCCTTCTCTTCCTACTATTCTAAATGACATACGCAGTCCCCAATTGCATTTACGTTTCCTTCACGTACAACTTGAGAGAAAAGCAATGGCAAGTTGTAGCCTACTTCCTCAATATAAATGCTAAGGTATCCAAAGGTTTGGTAATCTCCCCTTCATTTAGCCAAATTATTCATTTCAATTTGATGGGGCATCCAAACACAGACTTAGGAGCAGTGTCTAATATGGTAACGTGACTTCAGAAAAGCTACTTGCTACACGTACGTCCCAACTCTTCGTGCTTATGCTAAAGTTGGATTAGGAAGGGTTCCTTTTCTTTTTCTTTTCTTTTTTCAATCACTGTTTCTTTCCCTTTTCTTGGTTTGAGTCTAAAGAGTTGATTTTATACACTAATAGAGTTTTGCTTTCCATACTCATGCACACACGTCAATCCAAATTGTCTGATCATGGGCCCTATTGTCTATAATGGTATGGTTCGATGCATTTCTAAACTGAATTGCAGTAATTTGGTCAACTAAATGGACACGATTAGATTGTGATTACCTTCGTATTCATGTTCAAAGATTGGGCTCCAAATTGCAATCACATTCCTTTCAAGTTGGAACCAAAAAGGAATATATATATATATATATATATATATATATATATATATATATATATATATATATATATACAATTCGAGAGCTATTGTGATGTGTTTTGTCATATATTTTTTTAGTGACCCAGACCATTTGTCTATTTTGCCCCACTTTTTTTTTAAAGGTAATTATAGGCTCAAACCCTCAAATAGACCATGATTTTCAAATTTTCCAAAATTAGAAGATCCTTATCACCAATGTTGGGCCCTTTCTTCCCAATTGAATGAGGACCATTTTCGTAACATTGAATGAAGGTATACTGTAGAGCTAATGGCATCATGGTTCCACGCTAAGCTGGGCAACGAACATCTGATTCTAGTTCCTCTCCAAAGCTGGGCAATGCACATCTGATTCTAATTATCAACCACAAGAGAATCAAGTTCACATGAGCAACCCAACATGTATAGAACTCAAAGAAGACCAAAATGGTTTCAAAATGGTGTTCAATCAAACAGTTTACATCTAGTAGGATCGTAGTGGAACTCTCAAGAATTGAATGTAAAATTTACTTGTGGTTGGGAATCAGCTTCATTTTATTTCAACACTCAAAATTTATCAAAAATGGAATTGAATGAAGTCAAATTTATTTTGGAGAGTTTGGCTTAGCTAAGTAAAATTTCATGAAAACAGCATGAAACATTATGATGCAGGGACATATGATGACTTAAGTCTAAATGCACATAAAATCATATTGAAGAGATTCGATCAATAAAATAATTAAATACTTTCAATCAAAGAGATTAAAAAAAATTCCTCAACAATGAGATGAAATCAATCCATTAGGATCATACCCTTAACATAAAATCACATAAACAGTAAAAAAAGAGGGCTTAAGGATTTAAGGATATCCCTAAATCTAGCATAGACCAATCCACATTCACGTTTGAATCAGATTCTCATGACTAGTCATCCTTCCTCTATTGTTCATATCAAAAGGGGAAGATGTGAGGAAGAAGGAAAGATTTGAAAATGGAAGATGGGTTCAAGACAAAAGAAGCACGGATTCTCCGAACAAAAGTAGATGAACTTTACCTTCTCACGCACCTTAAAGATCTAAGAAGAAGAAAATGCGAAATTCGAGGTAAAATCCTCAACACCTGAGAGCCAATCTTGAAACCCTAGTCTCTTTGATAAAAGAGGAAGAAAACATTCGTTTTTTCATTCATTCACTAATTAAAATTAGGGTTTTTCACAAGATATATATAAGCCACAAAATAACAAAGTGCACTAAAGTGCCTAAAAATAAGAAAAACGCCTAAAACTAAACCACAGCACTAAACTGCCTAAAAACAAGAAAAAAACAGAAAAATGCCTAAAAACTAAACCACTGGTGCGACAGGGCGTGAAGTCCACTCCATGTTCCTGTGATTATGATACTCCTGCAGTCCTACTACTCACGTACTCGTAGTAATGTGTCAGAAAATATGTTCGATGGACCCGACATCCATCCACATCAATTCTTCTGCTCCAGTACTCTGTTGGCGATACCTCCACCTCTGGTACACTCTAAAGGGTGCACTACTGATGTCCTCATCACATTATCAAAAATTTTAAACTCTAAGCTACGGGAAGAAGTATATACACCTGAGAGAAGCCGGTGATTCCACTTAGAAGATATCATTAAACTCCAAAAACTTACATGGAAAGAAGGTAGTAGATATCCCATAAAGTGAAGAGAAGAAAAGAAAGCGGTAATGATTTTCTATTGATGATCTCCCAAGATTTTCCATGATCATGGGTTCTAAGGGATTCCAATCCCAAAGCAACGGATTCTGTAAAAGAAAAATCAATGACAAACCATTCAAGCCAATACTAAAGAAATGAAAAATTCATTAAGAGTGCCAAAGAAATACTTATTGCAATAAATGCATAACTAATAATAAAAATGTAATTGACATCCCATAATCAAAACTACAATGTATTTAATATGTATGACTAATGATTAGTATCGAATCCTTCATCTGTCACTTTAACCTGAACCAGGTTCCATTCACACATGTTCAGGTCATGTGACTTTCCACACGGACAAGAGAAAGAGAGAGAGAGAGAGAGAGAGAGAGAGAGAGAGAAGTGCACTTGATCGGTCAGGTCTTTCATCGTACAGGCAGACATTAAAGCTTTTCAACTGTCCATATTTCTTCAAAGATTGCAATGAGGAGATCAAGGCACACATGATTGAAATCTCAAAAATTACAAAGGGGCGCCTAGTTACCCAATGTGAAAGAGGAATCAGAAGCAATAATCAATAGACTGTGACTACAATCTCTAAAGAGATTATCCAAACATTGATTTCGTAAGCATCCATGCATCGGGAGGGTACCACCTCCTCGATGACCTGGTCCAAAATCAAGCTGGCATGCTCTTCAGGTGGGCCACGTAACATAACAACATTCTTTAAAATAATGATACATCGAACACAAACATGACAGAAGTGGATTTGCATATTCATAACCCCAAGATGAAATATTTCCTGCTAAAAATGAACTGCAGAGGATAATATTCAACCTATTGACAATACACATAGCTTTGAAACCACAGCCACCTCTACCGTTTTCTTTCGACTAAGACCTTCGTCAACTATCTCCCTTCCATCGTCAATATTAATAAACAAATATAATTGTACATACATTGTGAAAGGTGCACCTTTCGTGACTTTTATGCTTGATGCTTGGAGCATCCCGATTCTGGTTCCCATAAAAATTGTCATTCAGGAAAGTACTTATGGAAGGATGCATTTGGTACTGCATGTTGAGAATGTGCTTCCTATGTTCCAGTGAACTCAACCTCTCAAAGAGGCTTCTTCCAATCACTACAAGAAAACAGGCCTTTAGCCACACTTTTTTTAGCCTCAATTCAAAAAACAGAGTCTAAATATGCTTTTAGCCTCAGTTGCTAAGGAATTAAGGCTAAAAGTTCATTTTTTTGCCTTGGTTATAATGGAATGGAGGCTAAAAGTCCGCTATTTCCCCTCGGTAAAAAACTAAGGTTAAAGGTGTACCATTTCACTTCAGTTGGTAAGAAAAAGAGGCTAAAAGTCTAACATTTTGCCTCAATTGGTCAAACATTGAAGCTAAAAGTCTACCATTTTGCCTCGGTTGGTCAGAAACTAAGGCTAAAAGGCTACCATTTTGCCTCAGTTGTGAGAAAATGAGGCTAAAAGTCTAACATTTTGCCACAATTGGTAAAAAATTAAGGCTAAAAGTCTACCATTTTGCCTCGGTTGGTCAAAAAATGAGGCTAAAAGGCTACCATTTTGACTCAATTGTGAGAAAATGAGGCCAACAGTCTAACATTTTGCCTTAGTTGTGAGAAAATGAGGCTAAAACACTACAAGAAATATGTGATATACCGGCAGATTATAGCGGCGAAAAACAAATTCTGCCACTATAACGAAAACATCTGTGGCGGTTAATAATAACCGCCACTGTAACACAATATATAACGGCGGATATAAATATATGCCGCTATAAACCAATTTCCCGCCCCCGCCATCTTTTAGGACAAATAGCGACGAAAAATAGCAGCGGATATTTTTATCCGTCATTATAAACAAAATAAGTCTACCGCTATATCTTTACTACCATATAGCGGCGATTTTTTTTCCGCCACGATAACTTCGAATATCCCACCCCCAATTTCGAACCCCACGCATATGAATTATTCTATTACGATGTTAGTGTCCACCGCTATTGATTATTTTAGCGGCAGATTTTAAAATCCGCCGCAAAAAGTTCCCCATATTGATTTCAAATTGTTGGATGAAGTTGATATTAAAATGTTATAGCTGGATATAAGTAATATAGATTGGGTTAAGTTGATATTAAAATTTGATTATTGGATTAAACCTGTATTAAAATCTAACGGTTGGATTAAGCAAATATTGAAATCTAATGGACTAGTGGATGCATGTATTGCAATTTAACGGTTACATTAAATTGATACTAAAATCTAACTGTTGGATTAAGATGATTTACAAATTTAATGGTCGAATTAGCCTGATATTGAGGCATATATTGAAATCCAATGGTTAGATTAAACTCTTTTTGAAATCTAACGGTTGGATTAAATCGATATTAAAATTCGATGAAATTAAATTAATATAATATTAATATCTAATGATTGGATTAAAGTAATTTCATATTGAAACCAACAGTTGTATTAACCTGATATTGAAATCTAATGGTAGGATTAACCATGATATTGAGATCAGCTATTGGAATAAGCTGATAATGAAATCTAACGGATTAACCTTAGATTGGACTAAAGTGTTAAGTCATACTCTTTTTTTCAACCTAATCATTTTAGACCTCTAACTGCCGTAGATCCAACCGTTAACTCGATATTGAAATCCAACGATTGGATGAAGCTGGCATTGTTATCTAATGGTCAGACTAACATAAATCCTACAGTTGGATTAACTTGATAATATTAATATTTAATGGTTGTAGTAAAACAAACTAATATTGAAACCAACGACTGGATTAAGCTGATATTTAAATCTAATGGTAGGATTGATCATGACATTGAGATCCAACTATCGGGATAAAGTTGATAATGAAATCTAACGGTTGAATTATTAGATTGGACTAAGGTGATAAATCGTGCTTTTTATTTTCAATGCAATCATTTAAGACCTAGCATGTTGGAGATCCAACCAGTTGGATTAACCCAACGTTGAAATCGAATGGCTGAATGAAGCTGACATTGTAATCTAGTGTTCTTATTAACCTATTTTGGAGAACCAACAGTTGGATTAATTTGGTATATATTAAAATTCAACCATCGGATAAAGCCTAAAAATGAAATACAACGTTTGGTTTGAATGATCTCAATGGAACGGGTCAGATCCGAGATTCATTACGCTTTACACCCGTATAATGTGAATTTAAATCCTAAATACGATTAATTGAATGGACATATTTCAAATTCACATAAATAAATTTGTATCATATTTGGGTTGAATCCAAAAATAGTAGTGAGATCAAATTTGATCCTCACTATTGCAGGGTTTAAGCCTTTAACCGAAACATTTTGAGAAAAAGTGGTCCTAGGGCCCACTCGTGGGGCCCATACATCTATACCGTCCATCCATCCAAAAATATCATTAAAGGCCTAAATCTAGAGAAGATCCATATCTTAGGACGTGAACCATACATCAGAGAATAGTAAAAGTTGTGTGTCCACCATTATATATATATATATATATATAGAAAATGGATGAACAGGATGGATTTCTAACAAACATCAAGGTGGGTCCCACCTAGTTTCCCAGCGCAGGAACTTCCTGCGAAGGGAAACCCGTGTTCGTAAGAGCTAATCCGCGTCCGAGAAAATTTTTCGCAGACTAGTACCAAGATACTAAGTTATCTTTTACCGTACTGAGTAAATTTTGTTGGCCCCACTGTGAATATATGTGGTTTATCCACTTTGTCCTTCCATTTTTCATCTCATTTTAGGCGTAGAGCCTAAAACTGAAGCATATCTAAATCTCAAGTGGACTATGCCATAGGAAATAGTGGGAATGATGATTTCCACCGTTGAAGCCCTCCTTGGGCCCACATTGATGTTTATTTGTCATCCAACCTGTCCATAAGATCACACATACTAGATGAAGGGAAAACACAAATACCAGCTTGATCTAAAACTTCTGTGGCCCCAAGAACTTTTCGACAGTGGATGTCTACTTCACAAAGATGCATGGCTTCGTCCACTTGAACTTTTAATATTATTCAGTTTTTGCTCCAAACCTAAAATTATGTCTTAAAATGGATGGATGGGTTTAGGTACAATATATCAATTATTGCGGGACCCACATAGTTTACTCTATGCTAATCGTGCTGCGGACCTATTAAAAGTTCTGTGGGACCCACTATATATATATATATATATATATATATATATATATATATATATATATATATTATTTAGATTGTTTAAATATATATTTTATTTAATATATAATATATGTATTATTATATATATTTATTATATATATAAATATATATTCATTATTATAATTTATATAAAAAATATATAATAATGAATATATAATTATTTATTATTTAAAAAAATGAGAAAGGACATGTAGCGGCGGATTTTAAAATAATAAATCCGCCACTACATGTCCCTTAAATCCCTAATTCACGAACTACCCCACTCACCCCCCCCCCCCCCCCCCCCCCCCCTGTCTCTTGCTATCGCAACCACCCACCCACTTCTGGCCGCCCGCCCACGCGCTCCTCAGGTAACCCTCTCTGTCTCTCTCTCTCTGTCCCTCTCTCCCTCTCTCTCTCTCTCAATCACAGTGGGGCCCACTGTGATGTATGTTAATGGGTCCCACAATGATGTATGGCTTTTACACCCATGCCATCCAGCTATTTTTCAGTGGGGCCTACTGTGATGTATAGGTTTAAAATTCATGCCATCCATCTCATTTTTCCGGTGGGGCCCACTATAATGTATGTGTTTTAAATCCATGACATCCATCTGTTATTCCAGTGGGCCCACCGTGATGTATGTGTTTTAAATCCATGTCATCTATCTGTCACTCCACTGGGTCCCACTGTGATGTATGTGTTTTAAATTTATACCATCCATCTATTATTTATGGTAGTGGGTCCCGCTGTGATGTATGTATTTTAAATCCATGCCATCCATCAGTAAATCTAGTGGGGCCCAGTGTGATGTATGTGTTTTAAATCCATGTCATCCCACTGTTATTCCAGTGGGGCCCACTGTGATGTATATGTTTTAAATCCATGCCATCTATCTGTCATTCTAGTGGGGCCCACTGTGATGTATGTGTTTTAAATCATGCCATCCAACTGTTATTCCAGTGGAGCCCACTGTCATGTCTGTGTTTCAGGTAATTGTCATCCATATGTTATTCTAGTTGGGCCCACTGTGATGTATATGTTTTAAATTCACGCCGTCCATCTGTTATTCCAATGTGGCCTACTGTGATGAACCGAGCCGAGTCGAATACCATAATATTCAGTTTGAGTTTGAGTTTGATTGAAACCATAACTTTAGTGTTTGAGTTTGATTCGTTTAAAGTTTGATGAGTATAAATTTGGGCCCAGTTGCCCAAAAAAAGGGCTGTCATTGAGGGGTGGTTAATGAACCAAACTCAAACTTGAGTTTTGGTTATCAAACTCAAACCAAATACGACTGTATTCGGCTCGGTTTTGTTCGGTTCATTTTCACACATGTATTCTAAAGCCACTTTGTTCATACATTTCACCAAATCATCGCAAGAGCTAAAAAATGAAGCCTATCTAAATCTCAGGTGGACCTTATCATAGGAAACAATTTCGTTCGTTAACCACCCCTACCCGTGACCGACCCAACATTGGGTAGGGCTTGGGCAAGAAGTATTAAACTGATTCTCGAGTGAAGGGCTATGTAAACACTAACCTTGGATCTAATCACCGTTGATTCCTATGTTGTGTTCCACTTGGGATTGCATCTTCGTCATTTTTTTGCCCAAATATAATTTTTAAAATGATTGATTAGCTAAGTAGGTTGATTATCCAAGTAGCTTAACTAGCTAAGTAGCTTGATTGGACAAGTAGATTGATTAGTGAAGTAGATTAAATAGCTGAATAGCCTAAAACGTAAGTGAAAAATGTTGTTACTAGTTGGTTGGATATGTTTCATTGTATGCATGTTTAGTTTGGAGCTACCCATGGTTGTATTATTTTTGGATATGTGGATGTATGTGTTGGATGATGAGATTGGCTGAGAATATAAAATAAATAACTATTTATATATACATATATTATTAATGTAATAAAGTATGATTTTGAGCAGTGGTCCCTAAATAGTGGGAATTGTAGTATAAGTTTGAATATGTGTCTCATTATATTAATTTATTGGGTCCATTGTGCTGCATATGTTCTATCCATGCCGTCAGGGGTGTGGTCGACTCATATAGGGTGGGGCCCAATTAGACTTTGGGTTTGGGCCGGAGTTTTTTCGGTCATCCCCTCCTATGATATAGAAAAATAGATGAATTGTGTGGAAATAACAAATACATCATAGTAGATTTGAGGAGTGGATATTGAGCGGGGGTCTCTAGAAGGTGGGAACTGCTATTGAGACGATGATAAGGTGTTGAGCTCTTAATTGTGCATATTCTAACCCCAATTCATCACTCATTATGCAAGATTCGTATGGTTTGTAAGCTAATTCAATGCATGTTTTGTGACCATAGGATTGAGGGTGGACTCTACTCAATTGAAGACATAAAGAGCTCACTTAGGATTATTCTGATGAAAAACATCCAAGAACCAGAGAAGAAAAGAAATGAAGAAGCAAAGAGAGAAGAAAGAAAGCAAGAAAAAGAAGAGAAAAAGGTGCTGACCGGTCGTGACCGGTCGGCCAAGGAAGCCAGACCGGTCAGTGACCGGTCTGCCATGTATGAAGGACGCTGCTGAAGACGTCCGACCGGTCATGACCGGTCGGACAGTGTTGCTGGGAACTCAATGAACAGGACCGACCGGTCTGCAATGTGAAGAAAGACATCCGACCGGTCTTGACCGGTCCGAGTTGCTTGCTGGATTAAGGTTCTACAAGGCCTGACCGGTCGGGCATACCTGCTGGAGTGTTTTCACTTGAGGCCGACCGGTCATGACCGGTCGGCCATGCGTACTGAGTTGGAACTTTCTAATTTCTTCCCGAAATTCTCTGCGCTGCGTAAGTGTTACGCAAATTTCCGATTCTTCCGACGTTGGGGAGCCGCCAAACTATAAATAAACACCTAGGGATTGTTTCTAGGGTATCCTAGAAGGGTTCAAGCGAGGTTGGAGGCTGTGGAAGTGAAGATTGGAGTTTCACAACTCCTTTTGGTTTGCTTTGCTGTTTTCATGCTTTTTTTGTAGTTGTTTCATGTTTCCTTGGATCATGAGCAGCTAAACCTCTTAGCTAGGGCTAAGAGGTGAAGCTTGTAGTGTATCCAAGATGTTTTAATTCGTAGTTAAGTGGTTTTCAGTTTGGAATTCATGATTATGAACTAAGGTTTGAAGTTTATACAAGTTTTTAAGTAATTTCTCTTAGTCTTGTGATGACTCATGGATGTTTGGATGAATTACTTATCTTCTTAATTTGTTTGCAACGGTCTAGACCTGTATGATCCGAGGAATTGGAGTGCGCTCTAGTACCAAGCTCTTCATAAAGGGGCTTCATGCCAAAATTCTAGTTTTGGTTGATTATCTGGAATATGTATGGACTATGCATATAATTTGAATCCAGTTCAAATCATGATCTAGCCTTGTCTTGTGAGAAGACTTGAGGATGGTTATGATTGGGAATTGGAAATATAGAAAAGGTGAATGACCTATGCAATGAGCATGCTCAGATCAGCCTAGAGTTGAGTGAACTTTATGCACAGAACTTACATGTTACAGACTTCTGGTTTAACAGTTCTATCATCCGACTAGATAGACCTGACTGGTGACTCTAGTTGAGAGAATGGGAAACCACAGCGGATTGAACATCGAGGATTGCTACAAGTGGATCCTCGAACCCCTAGTGCCTTCTTATAATTGTTTACATTCAATTTAGCTTAAACTGTTAATCACACACATTCTATTCAAACTTTGATTGTTAGCTTCAATAGAAACTTGTGGATGAGTTTGTGATATCCTACATAAGTCCCTGTGGATCGACCTCGGTATTACCGAGTTTATTACTACATCGCAACCCTACACTTGGGGAAGCGAACATAAGGCTGTACATTTGCTATGTACAGCAATAAAAGCCTATAATTGAGTACAGGTACCCGGATGTGCGTCGGAGCTATCCATGGTTGTATTGTTTTTTAATATGTGGATGTATATGTTGGATGATGAGACTGACTACGTGTTACTAGCATGTACTAGATATTATTAGGTTAATTGTACGTGGTGATAATTAGAGGTTGCAATGCGTTAGTTCGTGTCGGGTCGGGTCAGGTCAAGTGCGGGTCAAGTTTGGGTCAAATAGCGTGTAGCGTACCCCTCCCGTCTTTATCTTCTCATATGGGTCCCCATTTGTTGTGGACCACTATCATGTGGGCCCCACTTAATGTGGATATTCCATCATGTGGGACCCACTATTGATGTTAACCATCTATCATGTTATTCCATGTAACGTGGATAGTCCATCATGTGGGACCCACCTTTACTGTGGACCATTTATCATGTGGGGCCCACTTGATGTGGATATTCCATCAAGTGGGACCCACCATTGTTGTCAACCATCCATCATGTGGTCCCACGTAATGTGGATAGTCCATCATGTGGGTTCTTCCTTTGTTGTGGACCACTATCATGTGGGCCCTACTTTCAATATATGGGTCATTCATCATGTGGCCATACATTCAATGTCCACCAACCATCATGTTGCTTACGAGCATTAAATATTTTATTAAAGGGTAATCGTTGAACACTGATGGTTAGCCATTTATTGTTTTACTTCGCAGCATATTATACGAATTTTGCTAGAAAGATAGTAATGGACAAGAATTGGATGCAACAATCGAGGGTGAGCATCGAGTGTAAGAATAGTGTTGAGAAGTTTCTCGACTTTCCATTTTCTCATACAACAACCGACCTTATACCATGTCCATTTAGGAATTGCATCAACTTTAAACTCCTCAGTCGAGACGTTGTTCATGAGCATCTAATCATAAATGGATTTATGGAGACGTACACTACTTGGACCGATCATGGGGAAACGTTATCTTCGTGTGCACCCAATGTTGTATGTGACAATGCTCTTAGAGGAGTTGATATGCATGGTATGATACACGATGCTTTTGGTGTGTCGAGGGAGAATAATGAGGCATCTGATGCTTCACATAAGCCTACACAAGGATGCAATGCGGATGCAAGTAACTTCTTCAGGTTGCTTAAGGATGCAGATCAGAACCTGTACCCGGGTTGCACAAAATTCACGAAGTTATCTTTCATTATCCGGTTGTATCACATAAAGTGTTTGTCCGGGTGGAGCAACAAGTGCTTCAACCTATTGCTTACGCTTCTTAAGGAGACACTCCCGGATGGGGAGACGTTGCCGAAGTCATCCTACGACACAAAGAAGATCATAAAGGACCTTGGACTAGATTATAATAAGATTGATGCATGCTGTAACGATTGTATGTTATATTGGAAGGAAACCGCCAATGACCAGTAGTTATGCAAGAAATGCGGTACCTCCAGATGGAAGGAAATTGTTCTTAATTCAAAAGAGGTTTCATCTTCCGTACCGAAGACTGGTCGAAAAATTCCTGCAAAGATACTATGTCATTTTTCATTAGTTCCCAAACTTCAAAGGTTATTCATGTCATCGAAGACAACCTCCTTCATGCGATGGCATGATTCCCAAATGAAAGGTGGGATATTGAGGCATCCTACTGATTCCATTGCTTGGAAAGATTTTGACACTAAACATCCATCCTTCTCAGCAGAAAGTCGTAATGTTCGACTTGGATTAGCAACTGATGGCTTCAATCCATTTAGGATGATGAGTATTTCTCATAGCATATGGCCCGTTATTCTCATGATATACAACTTGCCACCGTGGATGTGCATGAAGCAGCCTTATCTCATCATGTCATTGCTGATTCCTGACCCTTATGGACCAGGAAATGATATTGGCATATACTTACAGTCGTTGGTAAATGAGTTAAGACAATTGTGGGAGATTAGCGTAGACACTTACGATGCACAAAAGAATCAGACATTCCCAATGAAACCGGCTTTATTGTGGACGATTAGTGACTTCTCGGGATATGCTATGTTGTCCGGATGGAGTATGAAAGGGCGCTATGCTTGTCATACTGCAATATAGAAACGAATTACCGGCGCTTGAAGCATGGCAAAAAGGGTTGTTATATGGGTCAACGTCGATTTCTCATCCCTGGACACAAGTTTTGATTTGACAAGAGTTGTTTTAACGAGGAGAAGGATTTTTTACCTGTGCTGATCCAGCCATCCGGTGACATGCTTCTTGATCAATTAGAGGGTATGAATAACAATTTTGGGAAGATTCCTAAAGGCAGATCTGGTCACAAGAGGGTGCGGGGTGATGATAATTCGGGAGAATTTTACAACTAGAAGAAGAAAAGCATATTCTTCGACTTGCCATATTGGAAGGATAATTTACAACACCATAATTTGGACGTCATGCACATTGGAAAAAAATGTGTGGAACAACCTCATTACCACATTATTGGATATAGATGGGAAGAGTAAGGATAATATCAATGCTTGTCTGGACTTGTAAGAAATGAACATAAGAAAGAATCTACATCTAGTTATTAGGAGAAATATGACATATTTGCCCCCCGCATGCTTCACATTAAGCCCATCTAAGACAGATGTTTTCTGCCATGTACTAAAGAAAGTAAAGGTTCTAGATGGTTACACAGCGAATATTTCACGATGTGTATATGAGAAAGAGCGCAAGATCACAGGTCTGAAGAGCCATGACTATCATGTGTTAATACATCAGTTACTCCCCCTAGCCATGCGGAGTATATTGAGTAAGCTTGTGAATGCAGACTTGATTGAATTTTGTGCTTTCTTCAGAGAGTTATGCTCCAAAATTGCACCCCGTCTGATTTTGAGGAGCTACAGTCTCGGATTGCGTTGACACTGTGTCACCTCGAAAGGATTTTTTCACTTGCGTTTTTTTATGTTATGGAACATTTACTGATTCATTTGGCTGAGGAGGCAAGGATCATGAGGCCAGTACATTACCGATGGATGTACCCCATAGAAAGGTCTGAGCCAAATCTTATAAGTTATGTAACTTAATCTTTTCCATGTACAATAGTATATGTTCATATAATTTAAACACATTCTGTGTGTGGTTCGAATAGGTACTTCTAACACTTAAATCGTACATTCGAAATCGAAGTCGTCTAGAGGGATCCATCGCGGAAGGGTACCTCGTTGAGGAATGCCTGACATTCTATTCTAGATATTTCGATGGTGTGGAGACTAGGTTTAACCGACCAATATGAAATGATGACTTTGGTAACAGTGTCTCGAGTCAACCAATGGGGGTTGGACAGGTGTTTACTCTCGATGATAGATCGTGGAGACAAGAGCACCGATACATGCTCTTCAACTCTGAAGCACTTGTTCCATTCTTTGAGTAAGAATGTAAACTATAATTATGTCTCGTATACACAATATCATTGAAATTCATGCACTTAAGAACTAATCATTTAACTGGAAAATATATAGAGAACATAAGCGAATACTTAAACGTGGGAATCGTCGGGCCACTCTTTATGAAATTGATAGATTGCATGATCAACAGTTTGACACATGGCTTTTTATCAAGTCCCGGCTTCTAGAAGGTGCTGCACTTCCAGAAGAAGTTAGGATGTTGGTGTTGAGCTCTTAATTGTGCATATTCTAACCCCAATTCATCACTCATTATGCATGGATTTTATGTTTAAAGACTATTCTAATGCATGGTTTTGTGATTGCAGGAATGAGAGAGAGTTCACTCGATCAATAGCTAAAGGAAGCACATTTAGGAACCTTGGATGAAGACCCAAGGTGGGCCAAAGAATCATGAAGAAAGAAGGAAAGCAAAGAAAGAAGGAAAGTATGAAAAGGAGACCCACAAGGTGGTCTGACCGGTCAAGACCGGTCGGCCAAACAGGCCCCGACCGGTCTTGACCGGTCGGCCAGTTGCTCTCCCCTTTCTTAAAGCTGCTGGAGCAAGGACACATGGGCTAAACCGATCAAGACAGAGCAACACCAAGCCAATAACAGGAATTTGCTTTACCGTCCTTCCAACGGCTTTCACACTGCGTCCCATTTCCGGCTTTGGTTACGCGTAAACCATCCACCGGTTGGTAATAGGTAGCCCTTTTCGAAATTTCCACCATTTTTCCATCATTCCCAATTTCATCCTTCCTTTTCCTTTTTTTCTTTTAAATTAGTAGAATTTTAGAAATTCATATCTTTCGTTATTTTTCCATGGACAAGGATGAACAAAGTACCCCAGCTTGGTTTCTCAATACCTTAAATCAAAGTCTTGCTAATCCACAAATCACATAATCCTTTCAACCCATGAAAATCTCGTAATGTGAACTAGGTGTACAAGTGTTCAAATTTTCTATCACTCACATAAATAGAGGAATTCACATATAAAACCATTATATTAAGAGAAGTTCAAAGCTTGCAACATCACTCACTTCGTATCTCCTCTTCTTATACTCGTATCATCTTGAATGCATAGAAACAAAGTTTTCCAAAAGAGTTTTGAATTTTAGAAAAATCGAAAATTTTCTACATAATTGCTCGAAATGTCACAAAAGCTAGTAGATTCATCTAAGGAATCTCACCCCCCAACCAAAATCTTACATTGTCCTCAATGTAATAAGATATGCAAAATGCATGACACGAGAGCAATGACATAAAACAAAGGAGAGTGAGAACGAGAGTACCTAAGGTAGTAAGTAGATCAATTCTAGCATCTTCCATTGTCTCAATGAGACTTATTCAATCCTAAATGTAGAAAAATATATCCTAACCTACCTACCTACCTTTGATTAGTCCGATCAACTAAATGATCAAATTTGAGCAGGATCTTCATAAATTTCAATAAGTTTCTCATGAGGACCATCAAAGTCCTGCTCGAATGTACACATGGGTGTGTTTCTTCATTAAGGTCCAATTATAATGTGCACCACAAGCATGTGAGGAGGAGATAAGAGCAGCAAAAAGATATCTCCTCAAGTTCTGAATTGGGTTGTAGTTGATTAAAAACGAGTCCTCCCAATCAGAATTTTCAATGGGTTGAAGAACCCATGATAGTGGAGAGACATTCATTAAGTATTTTTCAGTTTGGGTTGTCTCCTCCACAAATTCAGAATTGCATGGTGCTTCCACAAACAATGGTAAAGAGTGTAAATCAGTGGAATGGTGTTTTTTAAACACTGACACTATGTCTAACAAACTATCCAACTCCTTAATCATCTCATCATCCAGATCATAGGGGTGGGTCATACATTCCTCTAGAAAATCGAGAGAGTCGGATGAAGGGTCCTCGTTCTCCCTAAGTGATTGAGGAAATTCTATTTCAAGGGTAAGGAATTCCTCCTCTATAGAGGGGAGGTCTTCCAAAGAAAATATTTTAGATTCAGTGGTAAGCACATCGTCTAGCATTGGTTGATCTTTTGAAATTTCAGATTGTGCCACCCCGCCATCTAAAGAAATAGAATTTTCAACCCAAGGGAGTTCTTACCCAATAGAATTGGTCATGTTATGTTGGTGGGAGGACTCAAAGAGATCCACTTCGGCCATCTCTCTAGCAAGAATATCTTCCGGCGACTCATTAATATTTGGCCCATTGGAAGAAGAAATCATGGACTCACAATCATCCTTCAAACCTTCATTATAGGCAATCAAACTATCACTTTCAAATTTTGTAGATTCCTCAGGTTCGTCAATCGTCCTTGAAATCTCTTCATCATTCAAATCGAAATAACTAAAAGAGATAGTTGATTTACCATAATCGATGGTAATGTTGGGATCACTGAGATCTACATCCCCTAAAAGTTTAGTCATCAAATCAGAAGAGGGTTGGGCTTGGATAGCCTTATCCTCCTCCTTGTTGGGGGATGGTTCAGTGTTCCCAATGTTGGGTTCAGGATTTTGAGATGGCAAGAGGTCTTGTATGCATTGCTCGGTTATTTCCATAAACTCTCGCAGAGTATCCTTAAGAGTTCGTGTCGGTTGTGGCTTATGAGAAAGAAACTCTTGAAGATAATTGTTGGCATCCATGGTTGGCTCGTCTCCCAAATTGAAATTTTGATACTCCCACCTATTAGGATTATGCATGTCATATGTTAGGCTATTAGATAGTTGTTGATATGTGTAGCCAAACAAGTGATCATACATTGTCCTAACCGGTGGAACATTATTCATCTCTTTCCGATACTCTTCAATTATCTTACCCGGCGAAAAGTTATGCACATTGTTCTTATTCCGGTAATCTCGCAATGTCTTACTTGGGGGAGTATTAGAAGTAGATTGAGTCTTAGCAAAACATTCATGCTTGTAATGATTCCAATCACAATGAATTTTGATTTGGTTCGACCTCTCTTCTTCCAAAAGGTATTCAGTCAATCCACCCGTCCAATCATTCATAATGAAATTATAAGAAGTTGAAACTTCCCTAATCTAGGAAGAAAAATAAAAAGAAGAAAGGGAGATGAGGAGATGTTACCCATGGAAGTGAAAACTATGTCAGCAACTAAGTTCCTACAAAATACAAAAACAGAAAATTATTAGTAATATATAAAAAAAAAAATCAGAAAACTACTTCTAGAAAAACTGAAAATCCTACCTAACTAAGACTACTCTATAGCTACTAGAACAATTAGAACTGTTTAACCACTTCCCCGGCAACGGCGCCAAAAACTCGTTCGCTTCCCCAAGTGTAGGGTTTGTGATGTAGTAACAATCTCGGTAAGACCGAGGTCGATCCATAGGGAAGGAAGTAAATAATTCGAACTACTCTAACAATTAGAATCTTAAGAGGTTTGTGAAATTGGTTTTGAACATAAAATAGA
This sequence comes from Liriodendron chinense, assembly GCA_003013855.2. Lineage (NCBI taxonomy): Eukaryota > Viridiplantae > Streptophyta > Magnoliopsida > Magnoliales > Magnoliaceae > Liriodendron > Liriodendron chinense. The sequence continues at coordinate 764,550 of PVNU02000100.1, read as the reverse complement.
AAAATCTGATAATGAAGAGATAACTAGAGCATCAAGGATCCACTTATAGCTCTCCTTAGATGCATAATTTGCTACTTTCTCAACTAAAATCAAAATTAAGTTCTATCTAGTCGGATAATAGAGCAGTTAAAACAATCAATCTGTCACATGTATGATTCATGTACATGATTCTCTCAATGCAAGCTAGGACTTGATCACACTCAATTGCATAGGTCAGTCTCAATTCCAATAGGTTAAGATCACAACCATAATCATCATTAAATCCCGTCACAAGATAAAACTAGATCATGATTTGAACTTGATCCAAATCATATATACAATCTTATATAATCCAGAATTTTCAGAAAAATAGACTTTTGGTATGAAGCTCTCACATGAGGATCATATGTCTAAAGCGTATTCCAATTCCTCGGATCATACAAGTCTAGAATAACTCAAAACAGTTAAGAACTCAAGCAATTCTTCTAAACATCCATGAGCCATCATAAGATTAAGAAAAACTACTTAGAACTTTATTTAAACTTCAAACCATTATTCTTCAATAGAAATCCAACTTGAAACCAATAAAACGAATTAAACAATCTAAGAAAACTATAAGGTTCACCTCTTAGCTCTAGCTAAGAGATTAGCTAATGAAAAGCATATTAAAAATAAAACTAGAACTAAGAAAAGGAAGAAAAACTAGCTGGATGAGGCTAGGAAGCCTCCTATGACTTGAACTCCTTGCTCCCCACGTCCTTGGTTGCCCTCGAATAGAAGAGAGCACCTCCTTTTATAATACAGCAAGAGTACCGCAACATAATAGATTTTGTTTCGCTTCGTACGGCTTAACCAATGGTCGGATTGCTTTCAAATTTGATTTTTACCTTCCTTGTAATGTGATCTTCCTCATAGATGATTTAGATTTCCAAGAGTATCTTCTGAGTGGGCCCACCAATTAGATCAGCGACCGCCTCTCAAAATCGCGCACTTCGGGTACCTTCAGAACCAGTCATCTTGCTTTCAACGCTCTAGAGTGTACAGATCTCGGATTGATCCCAAATTTTGAACATTGGTAGAAAACTCCCTCCTATACATGATAGATGGATTAGATTGTCTAAAATAATTCCAGAATTAGGTGCGAAAATTAGAACACTTAGCCCTTTTATAAAATCTGCGCAGTTGGATCTTTCTGGATGGTCCATCTTTCTTCAACCGGTACGATCAAACCACACATCCTTTTGATCTGAAACTTTGTGGTTATTCATATATGGATATGGTATAGACGATGGTCAAAGTAGATTGTTCATATCATCAATGATGGGCCACCTGGACCGGCCCACAGTGGAGTAGGCGGAATTTGGAACTTTCTGGACAGTTCATATTGTTTTGGCCACCACGGTCAATCTGTAGCTCCAATCGACACGAAACCACTTGGGTTATTTCGGCGTTGAACTCCTATTCGACATGGATGTGTTGGATCTCCAAATATCATCAAGATGGCTTCAAAAAACTGTGCCGAAAATCCAAAAAGGGGAATAGCTTGCTGTCTAAAATCTGGAACTCTAAAATTGCATGGCCGACCGGTCAAGACCGGTCGGACAGGGCTGGCCGACCGGTCTAGCCCATGTGTCCTTGCTCCAGCAGCTTTAAGAAAGGAGAGAGTAACTGGTTGACCGGTCAAGACCGGTCGGGGCCTGTTTGGCCGACCGGTCTTGACCGGTTGGACCACCTTGTGGGGCTCCTTTTCATACTTTCCTTCTTTCTTTTCTTTCCTTCTTTCTTCATGATTCTTTGGCCCACCTTGGGTCTTCATCCAAGGTTCCCAAATGTGCTTCTTTTAGCTATTGATAGAGTGAACTCTCTCACATTCCTGCAATCACAAAACCATGCATTAGAATAGTCTTTAAACATAAAATCCATGTATAATGAGTGATGAATTGGGGTTAGAATGTGCACAATTAAGAGCTCAACACACCCCCCAACCAGCATTTTGCTAGTCTCGAGCAAACCATGCGTGAAACAAGTTCAATTCTCCAAAAACCAACTCTCCTTCAGAAACTATGCTTCTATCCATTTCGAGACATACAAGTGTAAAATTCAGAAAAATTAGGTGATAGAAGTTGAAACCTTAAACTCTCAAAATATAATAAGTGTCCATATGAAATTCTCGCTGATTGATTGATGAATAGAAGAACTCGAACAAATTCAACCTAGTGTGCATAGTGAAAGTTCATCTCATGAGTTTCTGGGCTTATCTTCTTCATAGATCAACTAAATTATGGATTTCAAGGTGTATAGAGCAACAGTTGGCTAGGGGCCCTGACAGGGTCGCAAGAAAATATAGCCCGTACATCATTAGCGGATTTAAGTTTCATACAAAAGATCGTGAGCGTAGGAGGAAGACTCAAAACATTGGAGTTGTGGTTGCAAATACATCAAGCTTTGCATTTGTGAATGATAGAAACCCAAACAGAGGAGACGTCACCTATTATGGTGTACTAACTGATATTATAGAGCTTAATTACTATAGGAAGCAACACAACGTTCTATTTAAGTGTCAATGGGTAGATGTCGCAAGAGGAATAAAGAAGGATGAATTTGGATTCACACTTATGAACTTCATACATTTGTCAAAACTGGAACAAATGATAACTGACAAACCGTTTGTGCTAGCATCTAAGCCACACAGGCATTCTATGTGAAAGACCCCAAGGATAATTGGCATGTCGCCTTACATGTAAAATCGAGGGACCTATATGATACTGGAGATGGTGGTCTGACAGAGGATGTAGAAGGTTACTTGTAAAAATCGCCTTGCGATGTTCGGAGTGTGATGGACACCTTGGTCGCTAGTGAAGACAACATGACTTGGGATAGGTAGATGTGCTTGAAATAACAGTTGTTGAACCTTTGCCAGCCACAGATGACATAGACGAGTCTGGTTACAGTAGCAATGACGGTGACATTGGAAACATTTGATACGTGTTGTTGTGATAAACTTGTGGAATTCATTATATCGAAGAAATTAATGAATCAGTTTTAACAATCCATACTTTGTATAATAATATTTACGTTTCAGGTAAACATTTGGAATTGGTGGTGTTGGAATAAATCGAAGGTACAGGTTTGGCCAAAGCAATCGGTGGAGTATTATCGCTTGAAGCATCTTTAAATCTGCAAGGCAACGGGCAAACAAGAGAATCATTCGATTATTTATAACCTGTAAAAAAGTTAAATTGAACTACAATGACCTGATCTTATCATGACGATAAATCTAAAACTTGAATTACAATTGAGTTTGCTTAAGATTTAGACATCTCAACGAAATACGCATCTATATTTAAATGCATATTTTGTATCCACTTGATGTTGAGTTTTAATCCGAGAACACATCAAATGCATCTACATAAAAATGTCCATTTCATAATAAAACTCAAATGCGGTACATGTGTCATGATTTTATCATCGTTATAAGTATGTAGGCATCTCTCAAACTGATTATAGAGAGTCTGGTAAAAAAAAGTAGAAAAAGAAAAAGAAAAACTCAAATCATGATACTATAATATAATAGGTAGACATATTTTACATTGGACTTTGCTTAAAATGAGCTTTGGATATGTGTGTACGGCCTTGGTAAAAATAGGTAAATCATTTATTTTTGACAGGAGTGTTGAAGTTGGTATGTCTTAAAGATTTCATGATACATCATGTGCAGCTAGCTAGCTGTCTTGATCATGTCATCCGCAGCTGAAGCACGCTCGAACCTTCGTCAGCTGTTGCGGTTAGACTTACCCAGCCTATCTGCTTCTGGTCGGGTTAAAGATTTGCCTAGTTTAATTGATATTATAATTGATGATGGTTTAGATGATTATTCTGATGATGACTATGAACAAATACATGCCTTTCTCGGAATTCCAAGAATGGTAGCAGAATATGAGGCTGCGAAAAGGATTCTCGATATGACGATTTTCTCACTGGCTGACCTAAATAAGGGTCCATTACCTCCAATAGAGTCCATCGGTTTGAGTTTACGGCTGAGCGGGGCTTCTTGGCGTGTAGCCTGTGTTTGTGAGGATTATGATGAATTACGACAACAAGGCATTTGATGTGTCAGACATTTTATATCATTGTTTGTGTTTGTAACTTGTAAATGAATGCACATGTAAAATTGACTGATGTGGAAATGAAAGAATTTGAGATGAATGCATGAATGAAACTGTCAAATTTTCTGTGCATTCTCATCAACCTGATGAGTAGATTGTTCAAATGAAGAAGATCCAAATTTCATGTGGAGTGGTGATTGAATGCATATCATTAAAGGCTTCTTGATGGCTAGAAAAGTTTTGGATGAAGTTGATATTTATGCTTTCGTATGTTATGGCCCACCCAATAATTGGATTTGCTTCATTTTTTTTATAATGCCCTAAAATGTGTTCTGGATTTTTTTACAATCACGTAGCCCGAGATTCACTACACCAATGATGATGACCTGTTCTGGGTTTTAATGCACACGTGCAAATAAAGATGGATGATACATATCAGAGCACTGTATTGTGCTTTTGCTTGGGATTAGCTATATGTGATCTATGCATTGTACATAGATCTTATGCAGGACTAGGGTGTGACTTGCACTAAATTAGTTACTACATAGAGCAAGCATGTATAGGATCCATTCCAGTCCATCAGACAAATCATATTAAATTCACTATGTATCATAAATTTCAACCAAATATAATATGTTCGCGAACCACAACATAACAAACGTTATAAAATCACCACAACCCGCACGAAAGTCACGCAGTGGCTTTTCTTATTTCACATAGGTTTAGGTTGGATTTGGGTTCGGGTTCGGGTTCAGGTTTGGATTCGGGTTCAGGATTGAGTTTAGGTTTAGGGAAATAGGTTTAAGTTTAAATTAGGGTAATATGTTTAGGTGTAGGTTTAGGTTTAGGTGTAGGGATTTGGGTTTAGGTTTGGGTTCGGGTTTTGGTTTAGGGGGCATTTAGCGCATTATATTAAATGGGATTAGGTGGGACTAAATTGCATTTGGTTCCGTGCAATGTTTGGGTAGGATGGGAGGCATGGGATTAGGTGGGATGGAATTGCAGTTGATTCCATATGGGATTTCCATGGGATTTGAAAATCCCACACACGTGGGCCCCACATTAATGCATGTGTTCTATCCATGCCGTCCATCCATATAAAGGACATATAAGTCCTTGATGCATGACACTATGGTTATATACATGTACAAGTGATTGACATCTATTATGAATTTGGTCTGTTGATTGCAATTCCATGATCCACCAAATGGAATTTTGCTTAATCCAATGTTTTTCCCATGGTAAGTATTTGATCCCAAACATGGGATTGGATGTGAAAATTTCATGGGATTACCGGACATGTAATCATTGTGCAATAAATGATGTTAATCCCACCTAATAAAATTCCATCCCTTCTAATACCGTGAGCCAAACACGCCCTTAGGGATTTGGGTTCGAGTTTAGGTTCGAGTTCAAGATCGAGTTTAGGTTTAGGGAAATATGTTTAAGTTTAAGTTAGGGTAATAGGTTTAGGTTTAGGTTTAGGTTTAGGTTTAGGGATTTAGGTTCGAGATCGGGATCGAGTTTGGGTTTAGGTTTAGGGATATCGGTTTAGGTTTAGGTTAATGTAATAGGTTTAGGTTTAGGGTGTAGGTGTAGGTTTAGGGAATTAAATTTAGGTGAAGGGATTTGGGTTCGAGTTCGGGTTCGGGTTCGGGTTTGGGATCAGGTTCGCGCTTAGGTTTAGGGAAATAGGTTTAGGTTAGGTTTAGGTTTAGGTTAGTGTAATAGGTTTAGGTTAGTGTAATCAGTTTAGGTTTAGGTTAGTGTAATATGTTTAGGTTTAGGTGTAAGTTTAGGTTTAGGGAATTGAATTTAGGTTTAGGTGTTAGTTTAAGTTTAGGGATTCGGGTTCGGGTTCGGGTTCGGGTTCAGGATCGAGTTTAGGTTTAAGTTTAAGTTAGGGAAATACGTTTAGGTTTAGGTGTAAGGATTTGATTTCAGGTTCGGGTTCAGGATCGGGTTCGGGTTTAGGTTTAGGTTATGGTAATATGTTTAGGTTTAGGTATAGGTTTAGGTTAAGGGAATTGAGTATTTGTTTAGGTGTAGGTTTATGTTTAAGGATTTGGATTCGGGTTCGGGTTCGGGTTAGGGATGGGGGTTCATGATCGAGTTTAAGTTTAGGGAAATAGGTTTAAATTTAAGTTAAGGAAATAGGTTTAGGTTTAGATGTAGGTTTAGGATTAGGAATTTGGGTTCGGGTTTCGGGATCGGGTTCGGGTTTAGATTTAGGGAAATAAGTTTAGGTTTAAGTTAGGGTAATAGGTTAAGGTTTAGGTGTAGGATTAGATTTAGGGAATTGAGTTTAGGTTTAGGTGTGGGTTTGGGTTTAGGGATTTGGGTTCGGATTTAGGAAAATAGGTTTAGGTTTAAGTTAGGGTAATAGGTTTAAGTTTAGGTGTACGATTAAGTTTAGGGAATTAAGTTTAGGTTTAGGTGCAGGTTTATGTTTAGGGATTTGGGTTCGTGTTCAGGTTTACGTTTAGGATTAGGTTTAGGGAAATAGGTTTAGGTTTATGTGTAGGTTTAGGTTTATGTCACCAAGGTCTGCCATAAACTTGAAATGAAATTGTTGAATGAAATGAATGAAAGCATGGACTTGTTGAATTCAGTTCGTGTTTGGCCAAACTTGTACATAATCCGAGCCGATTTTGATTTTTGTTGTTGTATGTATTATCCATGAATTTCATTGCAAGATGACTCCTAAACGGGCGAGATCCAGCGTCTCCATTCCTACTACGGATCCACAACCATCACATTGTAACGAGGCTGTAAACCTCGGGTCGCAGGATGAATGCCCGAGTATCCCTTCAGATCAGAGATCTGTACCCACTACTGGTAAGAAATGACATATATTTCTGCACGCATGATATTGAAACAATGAAATTTAATTAATCACTTATAAACATCTTTTACATGATCAGCAGACACAACACCGAGACATGCACGTGGCAACACACGTTTTGAGGACCTTTGGAACAGGCCATAAGGGGCCCTTCCAATGATAGTCCCGCTGAACAACATTGGGCAACCAATTAATGAAGGGGACTTGGCTAATTCTTGGGGACTGTTGTACAGAAGCCGCGGTTCTTCTCCTCGCCTATCCTGATTAGAGGAAGCTTCCCAACGAGCACAAAGAGACAATTTAGCAGACAGTTCAGGTATATTAGTTAATTTTTGTCTATTCCTTCAATTTTTTCTATTTTGTCAAAGAATACATGTCATAACAATTGCTATGTGGTGCAGGAAAGGTTTGCGGTCCCTCCTGGAGGTAAGTCCTGGGTGATGGATTTATTGAATAAGAGATGAAGGGACTACAAATCAGAACTAAAGGGAACCCACTTCAGACCTCATGAGCATGATCCGGCTGCAGCGAAGAGGAAATGCTCACCCAATGTGGATCAGGTGGAGTGGGATTGGTTGGTTAACTTTTGGGCCAGCAAGGTGGGGAAGATAAGATTAATAATAAATATAATTTCATTTAAATGTATATATAAACAACACCTTATATTATATTTTTTTACTAAAGTTTTTTATTTAATGTAGATGAAATCGAAAAAAATAAAGCAAACCGTGCGAAGCAATGTCTTCCCCACACTTGTGGCACGAAGAGCTTCGCGAGGAAATGCGCTGACGTAAATGTTGATGACTAACAAACGTATAATTTTTTTTTTTTCATTTATCAACAATTTAAGATTTTATGCTTGTTAACAAGTCAAGAAGGAGACCGGAGCGGAGCCGTCCTGCATGCAGATGTTTGGAATTATGGTCTCTTGTTTATACGTGTTGATCAGGCTTCGGCAGATCTGATTGTAAGTATACGTGTTAAACATAAAATTATTTTTATCATTATTTATTATTTTTATTTTTTTCGAATCGTGTTAGTACTGAACGCATTTAATTTGTTGCAGGCCTGAGATGACATTAAGTGAGTCCCAGCTGCCGGAGGGCTCCCAGAGCAGCACAGCGAGAATGATGCATTCTCCCAAATCATGGGAGAGATGCTCATGGCCGTGTGAGGATGATGGGGGCAGGAGTTACTCCCTCTACCTTGTGGGGTCCCCCACCCTCTTGTGCGCAGTACATGGATCAGGTCGCTGAGGCACGCCGAGAGGCCGCTGAGGGGAACAAGAGAGTCGACCAGGCGAACAAGAGGAGACGAATCAGAAGGTCGTCGACTTATAGACCTCCATGGATGTGAGGTTTCAGGCAATGCTGCAGTATATGGCTCAGCGCTTGGGAGGTCCAGTCAACATGGACGAGCTACTTCGAGGGATTAGCTCCGGCGCTTCTACTTAATCTTACAGACACTCCTTCGCACGATGCTTCTCAGACTGATTAGTCACCCAACATCTTTTTTATTTTTTATGGATATTGTATTAACATTTTTTTATTTAACTGTTGTATTAAATGATGTAATATTTTTATATTATGCATGAAGGTGTTGTTTAATTTTCTTTCATTATCATTTTTTAAATATATATTAATTGCGATTATTAAGTTTTTAAATAGGTTTAGAGCGAAATAAACAAAAAGTACATGAATGACTTATTTCTTGAGTATTTACCGTGGACAAAAAAAAAATAAAAAAAATATGAAACATATTGAGATGATAAAAGCTAACATATGAGTTTTTCTTTTTTTAATTTTTTTCCAAATGCTCTAAGAGATTTTAATGGTGGACATTCAATCACTACTTTTTTCTTGTGGTGTGGTCCACATAAGATTTAGATTAGGCTCATTTTTGGGATCAAGCCCTAAAATGATCTTGAGAAATGAATGGACAACATGGATGAAGCAGTAACAGTGGGGTCCACAAAGCACCGTCCACTAAGCCACCTACCAACGGTCAATAGCCAAACCGCTGGAACTTAGGAGGGGCCTACTGTGATATTTGTGTGAGAAATCCACCTGTCCATCCGTTTTGTGAGCTCATTTTAGGACATGAGACAAAAAATGAGCTGATTCAAAACTCATGTGGGCTGAAAACACGAGGATTGAACTGCCACGGTTGAAATATTTGTGGGGCCATAGAAGTTATGAATCCGGCTAATATTTGTTTTTTCAATTCATCCCGGTAGGACTGATGTTACAAACGGTATGGATGGCATATAAACATCACTGTGGACACCAGGAAGGTTTAATTGGTAGGATATCCATATTAAACATTACGACGGGCCCTTTGGAATTTTTAATGGTGAGGCACTCAATCTCCACTGTTTCCTGTGGTGTGGTCCACCTTAGATTTTGATCTGTATAAGTTTCGGTACATTATACTAAAATGATACGGAGAAACGGATGGACGGCATGGATACAAATAAAATCATCAAGGTGGGCCCCCTAATTACACACCCCCCCTCCCAAAAAAAAAAAAAAAAAAAAAAATCCCGCCCAACTCTCACTCTCAAGCCTCCTCTCTCGCTCCTGTCTAGGGTTAGGGATTCCATGGCTCCGTAGACAAGGGGCTGCGGCAACAATGGCGTGGGGTTCTTATCTCTGGATCATCGTCTTCTTCACCATAATCTCTCTCTCTCTCTCTCTCTCTCTCTCTCTCTCTCTCTCGTGCAACTCCTTCGAATCTGAGTCCCTAGCAGTATCTGATTCCCGCTTGCCTGCATCAATGGCCGGAAGCAAGGTCAAGGATCTCATCTCCTAGAAAGCGTCTGATGGGCAATCGAACTCCAAAGGTAGATTATGGTTTCTTTTTTATCAAGCTGTTGTGGAACTTGTCCTGTTTGGATGGCAGATTATGGTTTTGGGATGTGAGTTGATGATGGTGGAATTTTTGGAACTATTGTTTTGGTTCAAATGTTATCTTTTGTAAATTGTTTTTATTGGAATGTTTTAACAGTATCATTTAACAACCATAGGTGTTATTAATATGTATATTTCTTTTTCTCATTTAATTATTTGGCATCTCCTCTCTTAGTACTGGAAAAAAAAATGCAGACAAGTTATTTGTTAAAATGCCAAAGAGATTTGATTTTGTGGGAAATGGTATGCTTTCAATTTGATCTTTCTTTTGGACAGATGTGTTTGTGGGGTTTCTCTAAGCGCATATGCTAGTGAAGCCCTGCCTATCCACACACAAGCGTAGTTGCCAATTTGCGCAAGATCTGAGCTTTCCATCATATGGCTATGCTGTTCATATTTTTTGGACTAAAAATCAGGCCGTTTTACAATTCATTTAGGGCACAATGCATAGAACAATGTATAGCTAGATAAAATTGTTTATCTATTTATTTTGTACGTCGTGGCCCACCTTTGGAGTTTAGTGGCCTGATTTTCTCATTTGTCCATTTTTTATGGATCACTTGAATCATCTGACAGGGGAGATATTAGTGCATAGCCCATCCTGTGATGGGCCCCACAGATCAATGGCTTAATACCAATGAAAGGTCGATCTCATCCTACTTTTGCTGGTAAACCAAAAACTCAGTTTTTTCATTTGAGCATAATGTAAAATTACTCAGTTGTTTCTTGAATGTAATTTTCAACATACTTAATAAGGTGTATAACTATCCATCTATGCTAGGTGCATCTTTATGTTTTGTAGACTCAAAGATGTTTCAGTTTTTTTGCAAGTGAATAGTTTAAACTCTTTGTTACTATTGTTGATAATACTTTTTGTTTGATCTTGTGGATTATGTCAACTATATAAAATGGCAGATTGTGGGTGAGATTTTCGTAAAAGTTTCCTTTTTGTGCAGTTTTGTCTATGTTGTGCATCTCCTTGTTGGAGTTGTATACTATCTTGTTAGCTGGGCTGTTGGTCTGTATAGGTGGGCCTTTGTTTCATTTCCAAATTTTAATCTGAGTACACTGCCATCTATCGTTAAAGTTGTTGATCCAAAGCTTCATCAACACCTTGGTAAGTCATATTGACACTAGCAAGTTTTGTGGCTCTTGTAACGTCCATTTCAGCTTTACTTTGTACTGAATTTGTGTGTCATGTTTATTGATGTTTGATTCCTGAGAAGCTTAATCAATCTGATCTGAAAAAGACACAACAAAGATAATATTACCAAATATCTTGACCATCATTAGATTTGCAAAGTACTAAGTAATAGTCGCAACATCAGATTGTGTGCACAATCCTAAGTTCCTAACCTCTAATCATGGTCACTTGTTTACTGAAATAGGATTATTGGATATTTTCATTTTAAATGTCCAATTAAGGTCCACTGACTCAAAGTCTAATAATATAGTAAAGTGTTTCTTCTAGTTTGTGACTACGTCTGGAAATGGGAACCATAATTTGGATAGTTTAATTTCACTTTCATGCCATGTATGAAATTTTTAATTCATTTCCATGTGCGTATGTATTATCACACACTCTTACCAGAATAAAGTTATGTCTAGCTTTGTTGGAGTCGGATTTTGTGTGGGCTTTACCTGGTATGTTTACACCCCCTATTCTACAGAAACAAAATTCTATACCTGATTTATGTATTTTTGCACGAAAAGCTACACAATCTGGTTGATGTATTGCGTAATTTTTGCTGTTCTGCTAATTTCTCTTGGAATTTTATTCTGTTTTTTTTTTTTTCCAGCCTTTTCAACCTGCACTAGCTCCAGTTCAAACCTCTCTTGCTAGTTGGATGTTTAATCCGTCTACAGTACCCCATCCTGCAGTTTCTGGAGGAGGTATTGGACTTGGTACTTCGACAAATCCAGGTAGTTTAAATTATTCAGCAATACTTGTTATAGAACTTTTTTAATTTTGTTTTTTGCTTGTATGGATGGGTTTCATGCGAACATGTAAGTTGCTGTTGATTGACTCTGGAGTTTTTCTTTTTTAATTTTTTTTCTTTTAATGTGTTTTGTAGCTGTGATTTTGAAGCACCCTAGGACCCCACCAAGTAATTACCCAGCTGTGGATTACCCATCTGCAGATTCTGACCATGTATCTAAAAGAACGAGGCCCGTTGGCATTTCTAATGTGGTAAATTGGATTGCCTCCCGCAAGGCTCACCATCTTTGTTATTTTACATTTTGTAGTGGTTCTTGAGCTTTTCCAATGGTGGTTATTTTTTTGTTTTAAGTAAATATAACTTTTTGCTAATTGCAGTTGATATTCATGACATCCATGTAGGTTAATCTGCCCTGTAAATATATTACCAGTTTCCTACCCTGGCCAGAGTCATGGTCATGGCTTGTACTCACCTGATGACTTGCCGAAGACTGTCGTGCAGACACTGAATCAGGGTTCATCTCCAATGAGCATGGACTTTCATCCCATTCATCAGACTATACTTCTAGGTCTACTTTTTTGACACAATTATTTTTTTATTCTGACACAATTTTTTTGGTGGAAAAGGCTCATTTAACGGCGTGCCATGTGAGCCATGTATGACTTTTAACGATGTGCAAATGAATGTTGTGTAAAGTCATTAGTGGCATGTAACGAACATACACAACGTGCAATGCGTTCCATGTATGATATTTAACGGCGTGCAATACGTGCCGTTAAAAGTCATTAACGTCATGTAAAAATATACAGAACGTGCAATAGATGCCGTTGATAACTTTTAACGGCATTCATATTAATTTTTTATGGCGGGTGATGCATGCTGTCTATATACACTGACTTTTTACGACATCTCACCAGACGACGTGCATATGTACGCCGTGAAAAGTCATTTACGACATGCATTGCACGCTATTAAAAGTCATTTTACTTGTAGTGTGATAATGAATCTATAGTCATTTACGGCACGCATTGCACGCATTCCCGCTGTAACTAAATTTTTTTATGTCCAGGTGATGGGAATGTCTTCTCCTAATGACAAGCTTCTACTTGTAAAAGCATTACGCAAACGAGGCCACGTGGTTGCCGTAACTGGAGATGGCACTAATGATGCTCCTGCCTTGCACGAGGTTCCATCTTTCTAACTTATTATTTTTCGTTTTTCGAATATATCTGCAATTGTCTGAAGTTGGCAACTTCAAGGAACACTTCTAATTCTATCGTCAATCGTTGTTCAGGGCGCACACACACAGTGGGGCCACCTGATGAATGGTAGAATCTCAAGCATGTATGACCATGTCCATGCCTAGAACTCTAGTTCTAGTCCAGCAACTAGCCTTATCATAGCACCTTTTTAGCCAAAGAAAGAAAAAAAATCTAGTAAATCTAGTATTCTGGACTATCTTTGGCTAAGGATGCAGACATTTGAAGAAATTCCAGATTGGAAGACCTTTGCCATCGAATCTTTGGACATTTTTCTAAGAAACTGTTGTATTTATGCTTACTATCAATTTGTGGGGTGCCTTTAATCTGGCAGACATTTGAGAAATCCCACATGCACAATACAGACAGTAAGATCAATGGTCTGGAAAACAGAACCACTCTTGTATGGCTGCGATGACACATGGACCACTCTTTGTATGCCCATGTACACCATAAACATGCAACCTGGCACATTTGTGGGACATCTGACTGGTGCATAACTTCCCCCTGCTTTGAAGTTGGCATTCACCAAAAGATGGTCCACTCATGAGGAACTTTGAACATGGACAATTGGTGAGTTTGTTTAAACAGTGTAATTCTTTTTGTATGGAGGTGGTCCTCCTGATGTGTGTGGATCAGCCTTGTTTTGGCATATGTTCATCTTCACATTGGCAGCCACCTTATACGCTGGTAAGATGTCCCATACAATTGCCAGGTTGGCATTTATGCTAAAATGCAAATCCCAAGTTCGTGAGCGTGAAATGCAAATCGACTTCAGACGAGAAAAGTTTCAGCGGCCACTCCATTGAAGTCTTTTGGTTGGTTTGGGAGAATCTACACAACAACTTATATCCTTATGCATTAACAAGGTAGGCTTATTGATATGGTTTTGAATGTTTGTAAAATAATCCTTCTTCTTTTTCTTTTTTTTCTTTTTTTCATTCTTGGGCTGAATCTTGTGGTGTTTGTAGGTTGGACGCAGAAGATCTGTCCAAGACAATGATAGTTCAAAGCCGTCTTCACCTAACCAGATATATTCACCCAATGGAAAAAAGGTAAAAAATCATCAACTTACAGCAACAAGAAACATTACAAATTAACCTTTTCTTCTAAAATTTGAACTATGCCTTTTGGATTTAGTTTGAATTGCTAACATTTCAACTGAAATATGGGAATTTGAATGCGTGAACTGTTTCTTGACACCTTTTTTCTGTTAAACAGTTGGTCCATCAATGTATGCTTCTTGACACCTTTTTTCTGTTAATGAGTGAACTGTTTCTCCGTTTTGTTTTTTAGTGTTATCTTCTGCTTCCTGGAACAGAGATAAATATATCCTTTGGCATTCATTCCCCAATGATGCATTATACAGCTCATATGGACAACTGTCTGGTTGTAGTCCAAGACATGTCTGAAACAGGCTCTGAAATACTGACCCCCCATGGTTGTGGGCCTATTTTTGGCTCATTCGCTAAACGCCCAACACTTCAAAGAAATTTTAGACGATACCTTCCAGTGTATGCGTCTGCGACACCTTTTCTATTTTTTTCCTCTTTAATTGAGATGTTAGACTAAGTTGAGTTACAATGTTTTTTTTCTTCCTCCTCCTCCCTCTTTTGCATGCTTGAGAAGCTATCAAAGTAATTGAATCATTGGCCAAAAATGTTTCACGGTTGTTTTTTAGTATTGGAGAGTGGTTTTCTAGCTTTCTTTATATGCATATATCATTTGTTTCTTATCAATATCCGTTGGCTATTGAGAAAAAAATTATTTATTTTCTCATCAATCATTAAATCACAAAACAACAATTGTATTGCCTAGGCTTTTCATTTTTTTTTTTTTTTTAATTTCTTTCAATGATGCTTTAATTGTTGAAGGTGCCAATCTGGACATTTTCAATTCAGTGTCCAAAGAATGTGATGAGCATTTTCTATTAGTGAGATTCGTGCTTTATTTGGAAGGCTAAAAAATCATTTTCTTTGATCTCGAACAAGCTAATGCTTTGTTTGTGGACTTGGTGACCCTTTTGTTAGCTTTTCTATTGTTGAATAAGATTTCTGTTTTCCACAATATGGGGGGAAAAATCTATCATCCTGATTGTCACCAAAAATCCTTCCAGTCAGAAAATCCTACCCATCAACTGGAGTGAACCCTGACTGTTGGTTTCCCCTTTTTCCTTACTGCCCATTCATAGTCCTCAAACAGGCCATTTGGTGTCTGGAAATTAGATCACCAACCAATGTGATTTTTGCAGCACAACTTGCCATGGTAAGTCTGCTAGATAAAGGTTCAGATCCCTTACATGTGCCCCATGTACAGAAAAAAGTGTGCTTCTTAACTAAGGCAAACTTGATACCACTTGATCCTCTCTTAGGGTCTATTTGGACTCACCCTCCGAAGGGGCATTTGAGGTGTAAACATCGTTTTGATCCAAACAGCAATTGAAGTTGGATGTACTTTTCAAACCCCTATCACATCTCCCACACGACAAAATTGGTGCTAAAATGCCAATCCAGTTGGTTTTTGCTGAGTTGACCAAAAAGGCAAAGCTTTAAACCTCCTTTTGATGAAGGGTGTCCAAACTGGCCTTTAATTATTGATTATTCATCGACTGATTTGGTTTTCATGTATTGTTACTTATTTATTTCTTGACAGGTGGTTGTTGAAAGTTCTGTTGATGTGATGTGTGATCGATATGGATCTCATGTCCTTCGCAGTCTTCTTTGTCTTTGCAAAGGAACACCACTCGAATCTTTGGAGGAATTTCATGTGACAAGATCAACTACTACTCTAGCAGAGCGGTTGAACAGCAAGCTGCCTAAATCAGGTGGAAATCAATCACCAAATGCTCAGCTGGGATTTCCACATTTACTTAAATTTCTTGTTGGGGGCTTGTTCCAATATGCTAAAGAAAGTATTTAAGATCTGCGTGTTAACAAATATAGCAGCTTTGTTCTACGGGCATGTTGTTTATTACCTTTCTACTCCATGCTGTTTTACTGGTTTTTCCTTTTCAAGGTTAGGGAATAGCCGTCCAGTTATTATAGCGTGTTTTGCTTCATGATGTGGTATTACATTGATCGATACAGTTGGGATGCATGTTATTCAAAATTTGCTTCATTTTTGTCAAGGTCATTAATCAGCTGCATTTTTTTTTTCTGTAGTTCTCGAAACTCGTAACTCAACTCAGACATGATGGGGACTTTAGTCCCAGTCAGCCCAGAACTCAGTTGTTCTGGTTCGAGCTTAAAAGATTCTGTCGTCTGATTTTGCAAGTTTTTCTTCTATGTAATTATCTTTTTTCGAGTACATGATTAAGTCTTGAATACTCGATTGAGTTCATATTGTGTACTGAAACGTTAATCTGTACCGATGTGTCAATTGAGACTTGCTTTTCTTTGGCAGACTGCTTTGAAGTTATTAGCGGGGGATGAGCAAGAGTTGCTACGTGTAATTCCTGTCCTTCTTGGCTGCCGCGGGGGAAATGATGCAGAAGGGAAGTTCATAGAAATTAATGCAGTTTATGGATTTAGTGATCTGCTTAAGGATGCTGCTTATAGCCATTTAATGGAGGTGCTTTTTCTTGCCCTTTATGACCACAAACTCTGATGTTTGCAGGAACACTAGTTCACCTGCACAACTTCACAATGGGGCAAATGCCAACGTGGGATTCAAGTATACAAGCAGGACACCCTACTTTTGTGTCAGTTCCAAACTCATCTCCTAGCCAAACATTTGGACCTTCCTTTGCTCCATATTCTTAATTAGGTGAAACATGCACAGGTTTATTTAAGCAAATATTTAAAAAAAATTAAACATTTTTAGCCATAGTTTATAATTGAGGCTAAAATATATTGTTAGCCTCAGTTGAAAGAAAATGAGGCTAAAGATGGATTTAGTCTCTGTTAGCATCAATTGAGGCGAAAAACTATATTTAGCCTCAGTTGTTGAGAAACGAGGTTAAAAAATGAATTTAGCCTTGGTTGATGCTAACAGAGGGTAAATCCATCTTTAGCCTCGGTTTTGCATCAGTTACCCAAACTGAGGCTACAACTCCTGTGGCTAAAGGCTTTAGCCTCAGTTATTAAGAACTGAATCTAAAAATAGATTTAGCCTCAGTTGGAGGCAATTGAGGCTAAAATTTGTATTTAGTCTCGGTTGGAAACAATTGAGGCTGACAACTTGATTAGCCTCAGTTTGAGGCAATGGTAGTAAAAAGTTTCTTTTAGCCTCAAAAAGTTTTTTTGCCTCGGTTGTCAAAACCGAGGCTAAAGCCTTTAACCATGGGACTTGCAGCCCTGGTTATAGTAATGGAGGCTAATTCAAGCAAAACTGAGGCTAAAACCTTTAGCCTCATTTTTTCAACTTTTTACCCACTGTTTTAAACTGAGGCTAAAAGCCTTGTTTTTCTTATAGTGAATGCCAGCTTTCTCAGAAACCTAAAAGAGTGTGAAGTAACAAAATACAAAGAAAATTTATATCAGCAACAATAGTATGCCGTGAGGAACTATATGATACAGCCCATCATCAGATTTTCTGGGGTTGTTCACGTGAGGCCAACAGTCAGGTGATCAACTGGAATGTGGACCATATATTATAGGGCTCATCATATCAATAGTCTCAAAACCAACAGATCTCGGGTGCTTATTTATATGCTAAATAGTGGTTAGGGATGTTATAAATTGTGGTCACTTTGCTATGGGATGGATGAGGTAAGTTATGGCCACCCAACAATGTGATAATGTGTGGAATTATGGTCACTTAACCGTTTGCTAATATGCTAAGAACATGGTCTCTTGAATGTGTGACTTAATGCTATGGCATGACATGTGATATTTGATGCTTCACCATGGGTGAACGTGTTAGAATGTGTAGCCATTTTTTGTATGATGACCATTGACTCATGTGACCTCAAAATGTAATAATGTGCTAAGTAGTAAGCACGGAATTGTATGGTTTACATACATTGTATATTTGCAATTGAGTTACCTGAGTGTATGTATGTTTAACCATGACATTTTGATATAGTAGACATGCGTATATACGCACCAGGGTTGATTTGATGCATGACATGTGTGCATAGAACATATGGAAGAGCATACGCATGATTTCATAATTATGGATCA
Organism: Liriodendron chinense; assembly: GCA_003013855.2. Classification (NCBI taxonomy): domain Eukaryota; kingdom Viridiplantae; phylum Streptophyta; class Magnoliopsida; order Magnoliales; family Magnoliaceae; genus Liriodendron; species Liriodendron chinense. The sequence goes on along the minus strand of PVNU02000100.1, from coordinate 746,389 downwards.
CATAATGGTCATATGCACAGTCTGAGGGGCCATGATTATTGGGATATGGATTACATGTGGACTTATGGGCCATGATTATTATTGATTATACTTGGATTGAGGAACCACGGTTTTTGTTGGATGGCATGTGGAGGATGGTAATCCTGGTTGATTGGATGCATGCTTGGTTAAAACCTTGGTTGATTGGGTATATTGTATATGCATGGTTGGAGCCTGGTTGATTGGGTACACGCTTGGTTGGAACGCAGGTTGATTGGGTACATTGTAAATGTGGATGGAACATGAGCATGATTGCACTTGTGCATTGCATATGCATGGCTAAGGAACTGGATGATTATGTGCATTACATGTGTTGGAATCATGGCATAATTGTAGACAGCTTTTTCATGCATGATTGGATGTTAGAGCATATTATGGTGGACTTGATACCATAGACTCATTCGTTGTTTTTCAAACACTGTAAATGTTGTTTATACTGGGGATTAATACACTAAAAGCCTTGTGGGTGAAATTTTCTAAACCTCGTTAGTACCATCGGGTGCCTCAACATCGGGACTGAGTGGACACATGGGTCATGGTGCGTTTGATTCCCGCCATTGTGGTCGGGTAAGAAGAGGTTTGACCAACCTGGCGTAGGTGGATGTGCACAATGGGTTCATGTTGAACTCTTGGTGTGTCAGAGTACAATAAGGTCTGCCACCTACTGCCAAGCAGAGTAGTTTATAGGCCATGGTGCATTTGGCCCAATCGACGAGGTGGGTATAAGATAGGGCCCTCAATGGAGCGGGTCAGATTCGAGATCTGATTCGCTCCAAACCCTTAATAATGCGGAGTTGGATCTTAAAATAGGTCCAATTAATTAAATGGACCAGATTCGGATTCACAAAAAGAAATCTGAATTATGTTCGGGTCGGATCTGGATCTAGTAGTGAGATTCGATAGGATCCTCATTATTGCATTCTTCAACCGAACCCTTTTAGGAAAAGTGGTCCGAGGGCCCTTATAAGCACTTAATTTTGTAAAATTAACTTGATTACTAAAAGCATTATCAATTGTTTTTTGGTTAATTATCCCTCATTGGATGAATTTTCATCATTCAAGAGATTGGGAGAGGTTGAAGGTAAACCAAGCCATTCAAGATGCTTTAAAGCCAGAAATGAATCAAGATCAAGTATGGTGGCGGTCCTGAAGGAAATTGGTCGGGTGTGAATGAGGGTCACCCACCTTAATGTATATGTTATATCCACGCCAGCCATCCGATTTTCTTGATTATTTTAGGCCACGTCTCAAAAATGAGACATATCCCAATCTCAGGTCGACCATACCACAGTAAACAGTGGGATTTGCACCATTTTATAGTAAAATTTTTACTGCTAAATTAAATATATTATATTGTATATTTTTTTACACTCGTGATGTTGGTGGATTCAGACCTAGATCCGACCCGAATCTGATGGCTATATGGATTTTTGGATCGGATATGGATATCACCTTTTGGATCTGAGTCAGATTTGAATCCGGCTACAAATTTTCGGACTTGGAGCCGGATCCAACTGGATCCGATCTAGATTTGACCCATTGAGAGCCCTAGTATACGAGGCCATATACCATGGTGTGTTTGGGTATCGGCCCCAATGCTTTCCAATAGATAACAGTACTGTGATTGTGTTGGATATTTGGGCTTGGAGGCATGGCATACATGATTGTAGTTGGCATCCTGTTGCATTGCATCATGGTTATTGGCATTATAGAGCGTTGTATCATATTGCATTGCATACAAGTACCTTGTGTAGTTTGATGTTAGTAAGTTCCATGGCGTGGCATAGAAACATCGCACACATGAGAGATGTACTCACTGGGCTTCCTTGCTCATGTCTCCCGTTTTCTTTTTTTTTTTTACCAGGCCAAGGCAGACAACATGAGTAGCATAGCATGGATTATAATAGTTGTACTTTGATGTTTAATTCTTTGGATTTTGATGGTGTATTTATGTAAATTGGAACCCATGCATTTGTTGTACCTGTAAATGTTACTTAGTAGAATTACTCTTTTATCTCGTTGGATATCATAGTTGAGGAAAACACTACCAGTTGTACAAAAAAAAAAAAAAAAAAAAAACATTACCCAATTTTTTCCTAGTTAGATCCCAAGAGTGGAGTCAGGGACTCAAGCTCCATTTTTGGGGGTGTGATACATCCATTGCTAGATCATGATGCTCATATGGTGTGATCAATGGATCTTCTCATCTTGTGCCATAATTCCAGAGAACCACCTTGGAAAAGTATAAGCTCGATGCGATCTCACGCTTGGTGAGAACTTCAGCTTGTAGACTAAATCTGTGTGGGCCTGATGATCAAGAATTCTAAGGAGTCGTTTGGATGCCTGTAGAGTCCTTAAGTTTTAAAGGGATTACAGGTAATCCGATTACAGGGGCTGCTTGGATGCATGTATTTGCCTGTAAAGACTTTAGAGCTGTAAATATATTACAACTTTTATCTGTAATCTGAAACCTAGCAAAAAGCCATGTTTCAGATGTTTCAGATTACAGGTGAAGTCTTTACAACTAAAAATGCATTGTACATGGTAGAATACAATGGTTGATATACACACATGATAAGTGAGGTCTACTATAATGTGTATGGTACATCCAATCTATACATCATGTGCTTCACTTGATGCTCTCCTAAAGCTCTAAAAAGCAGCTCGTTGATTATCAGATGGACCACATGAGGGAAGAATGGGACGTCCACCACTAGAAATTTTCAGATTGCATTTGGGCCCCACTGTGATGAGTGGAGGACATCCAATCCATACAGTGTGTGTATGCTTTAATGCTTTCTTAGGTCCCCTAAAAACAATCAAGTCCTTATGTGATTTTCGGATTTTGGAAGGTTTACCGGCCAAGCTCTATGGTATGAATACCTACTTTATCCATTGTAAACACTTTACAAGCTAGCCAAACATATAATTTGTTTATCCGTGGATAGGTCACCACTGAAAAGCCAAACGAAATAGCAGGTAAACTGTTTACACTGAAACTCTTTTCAGGTGTAATGTGTTTACAACTTAGAACTTTACAGGCATCCAAATGACCCCTAAGGTTGTGCAGGGCTGCTTGATGTCCCACACTTAGTTCCTGAACATTGTGGTGGTGACGATGCAGGGCAAAGTTCGATGAACAACGGGGATTCCAGGCAACATAGTTGACACCTCAAAGGTGGGTGTAGCTGTAGATGCTGAAGACTTGATCAGTGCACCAGAACTTGACAGTGATATCCTAGGAGCTTGTAAGCAAAGAATCATTGGTAGGGTTCCAGTTAACAGAGCTGATGTGGGTGGTGTGTCCAAGATTCCCAGGTACGTCAAAAATCTGCGCCAGATGGTCCTAACCATCTGATCAGCACATGTACGTCAATCCAAAGAATAGAGCTTCTTCCAATACCATTTTTTTAGGTAGGAGACAATTCAATTGCTTAAAACCCTTCCCATGTGCTTTCTTATTAAATGGTTCAATTGTTATGAATGGCTAATTGTTTGTGATTTGCTGCCCAGCAATACCTGTTATGCAAACGCTCCGTATGTGGTTATCCACTTCTATCTTTTTACCAGATCATAACTAAATTATTTTCATCATAGGTTAATCAAGATAGCATTTTTACTATTGTTATGATTTTCAAATTATTTGGAGTGAAATACAAAAGAAAAGGGATGAAAATACTTTTTTTTTTCACTTGTAGTATTCCAGACAATTTACATAACTATGTATGCTTTGGTCTCACAACATTAGTAACAAATTTCACTTCTTCCAAGTCCTATGTATAGTAAACAAATTTCAAACAAACCATATTGTAAGTATTATTTCCTCGCCAAAAATCGATAAATGAGAACCCCCGCAATGCATAAGCCAAAGCCACCATATACAAGGTTTTGTAGCTGATAAGAGCTATCGTTGGAGCAACCTGCGTGCTCTTCCTGCATGTATCAATTGTCATGTGAATAAACCACACAAAGAGATTAGCACGTGTGGGGCATCTAAGCCGTGCTTTAAGGTGGATTCCACCATGTAAATGATACAGTTCAATCTCCAGGTCCACTCATGATGAGGGCCACATCTGTAGCTCGAATGGTCACTGTTTATGGTTTTAAATATCCACTGGTGACAAATAAACTCAACTGAGTTGACTCAACAGCAGTGGAGAATGAAATGAGGCATTGAGGAGTCAGGCCCAGGCCAGATCAGAAGGATTCTAACTGAGTTGGAATGGGCCAGAGTGAGTGATACCTTTCTTTTATCTCAATTCACACATAGAAGAGATCCTGGAGACTGTAGCGTGGATGGGGATGACCCAAAAATCACCTCAGTCGGTTATTTCTGACCATTTTATGAGCAAGTTTTGAGGAAAGAAAATAGATGTTTATGAAATTGACCAATGGCCCATTAACAAACCATTTTTCCCTCAAAAGTCATCAGGACAGATGATTAGGACTGCTTAATGAATGTGTTCTTTGGGATTTTGTTCCATCCATGCCCCCATGGTAGGACCCACCAAATTAAAAATGATCCTATTCATGGGCCACATGATTAGATTGTCCTATGATTTGAATTGTACATATTCTTGTTGCTACCACAAGCTATTGTCCCACAATCATGCTTCAGTGATGATCCTAACCTTCAATTTTTAGAGTTGAATGTGAGAAATTGTAAATTTTCTTTTCATTGTTATCTACAGATGGCAATGGTCACAATCATAAGTTCAGCAAAATTTTCCTACAATGGATCTTATACTATAGAATTCACAACATGGGCGGTTCAGAACATTGACCACTCTCCATGTGGGTCCCAATGGGCGGAGACATGCTTGATCCTAAGTCATGACAGAGTCAAAGCTAACTTATAAAAAGAAGCGTGAGCAGAGTAGGTTTTGGTAATTACTTCGAAAATTGGATAGGTAATAAATACCTTATTCAAATTTTAAAGTAAACTGGGGAATTTAAGATTAAATGGAGTAGGCTTTTGTAATTTTCACAACAGAGAAAACCTTCAGCTATGTTACTAGCAGAAAACAATGCAGAAATGAGTATATTAGCATTAATCAATATGAACCTACTAACCCTTGCAAAAGAACTTACTTCTTCAGAGTTGTGAACTCCAGTTCCTGCACCCACAGCCCAAAAAATACATCTCAGAATCAGCAAGGCATGCAAAACATAAAATCTCCATGCACAAACATGTACGGCAATCAATGGGCTGGATTAGGCCCCGGCTGAGCCAAACAAGCACGACCTGATGGCCAAGCCAGCTCAATATCTGGGCCAAACCAATGCAAATGATGTATATTAAAGAAAAAATTGCATTAAGATACATGTTATTTGGTGCCCAAAATGAGAAAAGATGCAACAAGAGGAAAGTACAAGCATAAATGACTCTAAGACACATGCAATAATGGATACATAAGTTGGTATTTGGTAATGGGATTCAAGTCACCAGAATGAAAATAATTAATTAATGATGTTGACGCCGACAGTAGTGATGGTGGTGGTGGTGATGGTGTCAACAACAACAACGATTACATTGATGATGAGAACGACTACCTTTGGGCAAGATTGCAACAAATTGAAGCTTGCGAGGTTCTCCAACCCCCAAAGCCCTTACAGACAATCTCGTATAGTGACTTGGGGTAAATGCGAATGAATAGAATTGTTGGAGTGAATGAATGCCCTCCATATAGTCAAGGATCTTAGGGGTTAACCTCGTATGGGCGTTTGACATAATACTCCACAGTTGGGGAGCATGACAGAATGCACATCAATGTATATTAACTAGGAAATTAGAAATTAGACCAAGCTTAGAACAGATACAAACCAAACCATAGATATCTAAGTTTGGTCTGGATGCTCTTATTGCAAACATCCGAAAGACCCAACTTATTTGATTTTTTTTATTCAACCTACATATCTATGTATCAGATCCGGGGGTTGATATCTAGACTTGATCGAAGTCCTCTCAACTTGACCTGACCTCACAATATTGATGGTATAGGCTCCATTCATCTTGTTTCAAGGTGGACATGAGGGAAATTGTTAGTGCACTTTTCTGTGGCATACTAGTGCACCTTATTTGTCAATCACGTGAGTCCATGTGTTGTAATGTCAGTTGAGCCTTGGCAAGCTGAAGACCGAAGATTCAAGTGGACAAAAAACATCAAGGAAGAAGAACAAGTAAATGAGATTCTTTGGTGACCCTAGCCCTTTGAACCAAAACACTCAAAACCTCTTAGATGACTTGGATCAACTAGAAATACCCTTAGCCATCATCATTAGTCTTAGAATATCTTGAAAAACATGATAAGTTAGACTAATTAAAGAGGTGGAAATTGCTGTAAACAAAACAGCCCAAACAACAATTTCTGATCGAAACACTATTCGATCGATCGGATATCTTGTCCAGCAATCTGATAAAACACTGGACTGATATTCTGATCGATCGGAACTATATTCCGATCGATCAAATTAGTCTTTTTCTGCCCGTTATTTGACCGTTGGGAGAAAATCTATAAATACGGGAGATACGATTTTTGGGCTAAGTGAGGGAATTTTGAGGATTTAGAAGCCATCACCATTGCTTATCATTTGGATCTCTAATCATAACCCATACAAGGCATTCTCCTTGTAATTCATCACAAGCTTAGGGCATTCAATGCTCAAATGAGAATGAACTTGTTCTCTCTTGATTCCTAGGAGTTTAGACATCTTGATCATTGGTATATCCTTTATCTAAATACTACCTAGGAATCCAAATAGGTGTATCCCTCTAGGAAACCCATTTCCTACCATTTGTAGAGGTTACACCATTCCCTAATACCTTGGGCATCTCCAATAGAGTATCACATGCAATGGAGTTGATCTTGGAGTTGAAGCCTTGGCAAAGTAGTGACATTGAAGATCGGGGGAGCACAAGGGAAGCTGATTCGAGTATGGGAGAGCAAGAAGAAGTAACCCGAAGCGACGCAACAAAGGAGCTCAATCTGACAAGTAAGTTGTCAATTGTAAGAGTCTGGTACCACTCTTTTCCCGGTGGGAACTGAGTATAGAGTTTGTCTTCAAACTCAATAGGTTCGGTCGTAGAACTTAGACTCGGTCGTAGGGTCGAATTGAGTATCCAATTGGGGAGCCTCCGACGATAGTAAACGCTAGGTTCGGTTGTAGAGCCTAAAACCATTGAAGTTCGGTTGTAGGATCTTGACGCATGAGTGAAGTCTAAATTGAGGTTCGATTGTAGGACCTTGGCTTGAGTAAGCCTAAACAAGTCTTCAAAGGGGAGCCACCAACACGGGTGTGAACGTGTAGGTTGGGAGGAACCTGTAAACTCCCCGGTTGGATGGATCCGAGTTAAAACACTTTGGTTGGGAGGCACCAGATTTAAACTCCCTAGTGAATGCCGGTGTGCTCAGAGGGGTTGAGTACTTGAACCGGGAGTGGAGTAGACCCGTAGTCGAACCACTATACATCGTTGTGTTTGTAATTGTTATTGAGCACATTTCTTATTATGCATTGTATTTAAATGTCAATTATGAATGCTTAATTAGAATGTATGCTATACATTAGATAGGCACATCCACACACACATGATGTACTTTCACTTCTTGAGTAGACTTGAGCTTATATGATCCATTCTCATATAGTCTACTTGAGTTGCATAGATTAAGTGCTTGATTAGTTTAATCATATGTTAATCTATGCTTGTTTAGACTAGGGTGTTAATTGCTTAACCATATACTAGTCTTGTGATTGGACCCACTTAGGCTTGGAAGCCGAAGTGTTAATTGCTTACTTAGTTTAAATTGTTAATTTGTTTAAGTAGGCGAAAAGAATTTCAAAAGGTCCTTATCACCCCCCCCCCCCCCCCCCCCCCCCCCCTTCCCCCCCCCTCCTCAAGACTTAGCCATAATTCTTGTTGCTCTCTAAGCTTCCGCACTAATACGCCTTTAATCCAAAATGTGTAATTTCAGAAACAATTACGCAATTTGAGGGCTACTTCCCAATGAATACTCTGATAAATTTGCTAGTATTTGGCCATTTCTTGTTGATTAAACTGAATATTTCACAATCGAACAAGCACAAATGAACTACATTATTAAACACCAGCAAATTACCTCCATCAGGCTCGTCTGCGTGGCTACTTCCCCCAACAGTTTTTCCTTTACTCTTTGTTTGGGAGTCGATAGTAGTACTAGTATCCATAGGTTGAGAATTTCCAGTTGCTTTCGATGAACTTGCTTTCAACTCTGAACTTTCCTTAGATCTCTGTTGTTGCAATGTATAAAAGTTGTGTTAAAGCCACGATAGAAACAAAGAGCCTTCAACAGAACTGAAATCATTGAATCAGCAAACACATGCAAAATGGAGCATTTGAAAGCACATACATTTGAAATTCATTTTATTAAAGCTTTCTTGCATGCCCTGAGTCTCTCTCTCTCATCCATGATAATGAAAGACAAGCATAAGATAATATGAAAAATAAATTGTATGTTACTGTGCCTTGGTTGTCTTACTACACAGATGTGAACAAAATAGAACTGAGGCATCTTGGTCCTTTTTTGGAGTTTTTCTTTCACCCATTGTACTTTATTCAAATTTTAAGGTAAACTAGGGGCTTTATGATTAAACGGAGTAGGCTTTTGTAATTTTCACAACAGAGAAAACCTTCAGCTATGTTACAATCTGAAAACAATGCATAACTGAGCATATGAGCATAATCAATATGAAGGCCCAATTAACCCTTGAAAAAGAACTTACTTCTTCAGAGTTTTGAACTCCAATTCCTGCACACAAACAGCCCAAAACAAACATCTCAGAATCAGCAAGGCATGCAAAACATAAAATCTCCATGCACAAACATACATGGCAGTCAATGGGCTGGATTAGGACCCAGCCAAGCCAAACAAGCATGACCTGACGGACCAAGCCAGTTCAATATCTGGGCTGAACCAATGCAAGCTATGTATATTAAAGAAAAAATTGCATTGAGATACATGTTATTTGGTGCCCAAAATAAGAAAAGATGCAGCAAGAGGAAAGTACAAGCACAAATGACTCTAAGACATGCAATAATGGATACATTAGTTGGTATCTAGTAATGGAATTCAAGTCACCATAATGAAAATAATTAACTAATAATGGTGACGACAGCAGTAGTGATGGTTGTGGTGGTGATGATGTCAACAACAACAACATTGATGATGATGACATCCACCTCTGGGCAAGATTGCAGCAGATCAAAGCTCGCGAGGTTCTCCAACCCCCAAAGCCCTTCGGAAAATCTTGTATAGTGATACTCAAAGCAAAGGCGAGTATGGGTGCAGAATCCCTTGGTAGTTAACCTAGTATGGGTGTTTGACAGAATACTCCGCAGTTGGGGAGTGTGCAGAATGCACATCGACATATATTAACTAGGAAATTAGAAATTAGACCAACCTAACTTAGACCAGATACAAACCAAACCATAGATAACTGAGTTTGGTCTGGATGCTCTTATTGCAAACCTGAGAAAGACCCAACTAGTTTGATTTTTTATTCGACATACATATCTATGTATCAGATTGAGGGTTTGATATCTAGACCTGATCGAACTCCTCTCAGCCTGACCTGACCTGATAATATTGACAGTATAGGCTCCAATAATCTTGTTTCAGGGTGGACATGAGGTAAACAATTATGCAATTTGACTACTTCCCAATGAATACTCTGACAAATTTGCTAGTATTTAGCCATTTCTTGTTGATTAAACTGAATATTTCACAATCGAACAAGCACAAATGAACTACATTATTAAACACCAGCAAATTACCTCCATCAGGCTTGTCTGCGTGACTACTTCTCCCAACAGCTTTTCCTTTACTCTTCGTTTGGGAGTCGATAGTAGTGCTAGTATCCATAGGTCGAGAATTTCCAGTTGCTTTCGATGAACTTGCTTTCAACTCTGAAATTTCCTTAGATCTCTGTTGTTGCAATGTATAAAAGTTGTGTTAAAGCCACGATAGAAACAAAGAGCCTCCAACAGAACTGAAAACATTGAATCAGCAAACACATGCGAAATGCAGCATTTGAAGGCACATATATTTGAAATTCGTTTTATTAAAGTTTTCTTGCATGCCCTAAGGCTCTCTCTCATCTGTGCTATTGAAAGGCATGCATGAGACAATGCAAAAAATAAAACGTGTTACTGCCTGCCTCGGTTGTCTTACTACACAGATGAGAAAAAAAAAAAAACTGAGGCATCATGGCCTCTTTTTTCTTTTTACTTAATTATTATTATTATTATTGTTATTATTTTTGGAGTCTCTTTCATGCATTGCAATTCGTGTACTGATGCATTAGCTCATGGTGGTAGAGTTGAAGCCATAATCAGATGATACCAAGACCATGCTAAGAATGTCACACTCAGACGATGATTCTGACACAGGGAGGACGTGGTAGGTTGATCACCGTTTCCCTAACCGAATAGTCCTCGTTTGCGTGAGAAGAAATAAAATGATAAAAAAAGAGGAAATTAATTCCGAATAATTGTTTTGATAGATTGAATGAATAGAAACGGAATTACAATGCATATAAATAGGAAACTAAACCCTAAGTAAAGTACCAGACTCCAACTCAAACTCAAACTCCTAGAAAATACAACTAACTATTTATAGAAGTCTCTCAATCCTACTAGAACTCTTGGTTTTCGCCAAAAATAGAAAGTTTTCAGATGGGCCCAACCATGTTGTTTTACTAAATATTCTAAGCCCTTTTCATGTTGGGCACTAACTCTAAAACCTTACGGATCAAAAGTTATGATCGAATTAAAACTTACTATAAATAGTAAAACTGAAAATAAACTAGCATAATGACCGTCGATCTGGTCGAATCTCGCGATTCCAGCATGGGGCAACCCAGCGTAGCAGGGTTGGGTGGCTAAAGTAGCTCGAGCTACCCCAAAATCATATATTATATGTCCAGAAAGCTCATTCCGGATTGCGAGATACGACCGTTTTATGGTCCTGACGGTCTGGATCGCTTTCGACCCCTGACCGGTCTTCTTTTGGTCCATATGGGCCATAAAATAATCAGCGACCCGTTCTACATCAGTCTCCTCTACTTCGAAAGAACTCGACCTCAAGTTCTCGTCCAGCTTTGGTTCAGTGATATTTGTACAAATTTGCCACGTTGAAAGTCCTTGAAATCTCCATGCCATCTGGAAGATCAACAACGTAGGCATTGTCATTAATCTTGTGAATGATCTGTATCGGTCCGTGAATGATCGGTATCGGTCCAATTTTCTTGTGCTTCAATTTGTTGTAGGTCCCAGTAGGAAATCGCTCTTTGCATAGATGGACCATCACCTGATCACCTATTTCGAACACTTTGGCTCGCCGATGCCTCTCAGCCGCTTCCTTGTATTTCTCATTTGAAGTCTGTAATTTGTTGCGTACATCTGAATGTATGTCCATAATTTGGTCTGCCATATGTTTAGCTGCAATGCTCATGCCCGGAAGCTTAGGCAGGGGAACCAAATCAAGTGTGTTACGAGGCACACACCCATAAACAATCTGGAATGAGGATTTCCCTATCGAACTGTTTACCATGTTGTTGAACGCAAACTCTGCTTGAGCCAGGGCCATGTCCCACTGCTTCGGTTTATTACTTGAAAGGCAATGGATGAGATTCCCCAATGTGCGGTTTACGACCTCAGTCTGTCCATCTGTCTGCGGATGGTAAGCACTGCTGAACTGAAGTTGCGTACCGAACCGATTCCACAAGGCTCGCCAAAAATGACTAACGAATTTTGTGTCCCAGTTTGAAGTGATCGTCTTAGGAATCCCATGTAGTCGCACAACCTCTCTGAAGAAAAGGTTCACAATGTGTACTGCATCAAAGGTCTTTTTGCACGAAATGAAGTGTGCCATATCGGAGAATCGGTCTACCACCACGAACACTGAGTCCATGCCGCGTTGTGTTTGTGGGAGCCCCAATATAAAATCCTTAGATAAATCCTCCTAAGGGGCATCTGGCACGGGTAATGGCGTGCAAAGACCTGTATTTTGAGATTGCCCCTTAGCAGTCTGACTGATATGACATCGTTGTACTTCCCTTCCAACATCACGAGCAAGTTGCGGCCAGTAATTCCACCATTGCTCTAGTCTTATCTCATCCCAGATGACCGCCAATGTCACCGCCATATAGCTCGATAATAATTTTGTCCCGCAACAAACTCTACGAAATGCAAAGTCGATTCCCTTTGAAGATGAAACCATCTTGAATTAGAAATTCACTCGAGTGACCCTCTTGGCACTTTGTCCATGCATCTGCAAAATCCTCGTCATCGGCATAAAGTTCCTTGAAATGGTCGAATCCGACCAACTCATTGCTCACGGTGATAAGAAGGGATGCACATCGACTAAGTGCATCTACTACCTTGTTTTGCTGCCCTGACTTGTGTTTTAGAACGAACGTGAATTCCTGTAAAAACGAAATCCATCTAGTGTGTATACGATTCACATTAGTCTAAGTATTGACAAATTTTAAAGCATGATGATTAGTGTACAGTATAAACTCCCTTTGAATAAGATAGTGGCGCCAATGGCGCAGTGCCTGAACCATTGTGTATAATTCAAGCTCATAGGTCGATCACTTCTGTCGTGCGTTGCTGAGTTTCTCACTGTAGAAGGCAACTGGCCTGCCCTCTTGAGAAAGGACTCCTCCAATGCCGACATAAGATGCGTCACATTCTACCTCAAACAACTTATCGAAATTGGGGAGTACCAAGACCGGTGTAGTGGACAATCGATGTTTGATTTCTGCGAAACTCTTCTCTGCCCCTTCGGTCCATTGAAACGGACCCTTCTTCATATAGTCGGTAATCGGCGCGACGATACTGCTAAAGTTCTGCACAAATCGACGATAAAAGGTTGCCAACCCATGGAAATTTTGTACCTTATGAATGTTCGTCGGAGTCGACCAATCTCGAATTGCTCGAACTTTCTCTTCGTCCACTCAAACACCCATGGACGACACACTGAATCCCAGAAACAATAATCGATCAGTTAAGAAACTACACTTTTTCAGATTTAAGTATAGTTTGTTGTTGGCCAACACTTGTAGCACTTTTCTGAGGTGGGTCATGTGCTCCGTTTCATTTTGACTATATATTAGAATGTCATCAAAGTATACGACAACAAAACGGCCAATGAACGGTTTTAACACTTGGTTCATTAAACGCATGAAGGTGCTTGGTGCGTTGGTTAGACCGAAGGGCATAACCAGCCACTCATATAGCCCTTCTTTGGTCTTGAAGGTCGTTTTCCATTTATCACCTGGCCTAATACGGATTTGATGGTATCCACTTCGTAAGTCCAGTTTGGAGAACACCTTGGAGCCCTTGAGCATGTCAAGTATGTCATCCAATCGCGGTATTGGAAATTGATATTTAATTGCTATTTCATTGATCGTGTGGCTATCGATACACATGCGCCAAGTTCCGTCTTTCTTTGGGGTTAGAAGCGCCGGAACAAAACACGGGCTCATGCTCTCTTTAATGAGACCCTTACGGATTAGTTCATCCACTTGTCCCTGTAGAATTTCACACTCTTTCAAACTCATCTGATAGTGCTGTTGGTTGGGTAAACTGGACCTTGGGACAAGGTCGATGTGATGTTCTATGTCTCGCATAGGAGGCAACTCATCGAGTAACTCTCTAGGCCAAATACTTCGAAATTCGTCTAGCAACAGTTTAAGGCGTTGAGAAATATTAAAGGATCCTGACTCCTCGCCTTTTACCACAACGACGTATATTTCGTCTGTTTCCTTTGATTATTTAACAAACTTGTGAATGGCAAGAAGAGAGTTCTCCTCCACTTTACAAGCTTCGGGGTGTTTCTCTGGAGTCATAAAGGCCAAAACAACTTTTCGGTCATCCTTGGTGAACATGTATATGTTTTCCCGTCCACCGTGTGTCACATCTCGATCCGATTGTCATGGCCGCCTAAGTAACATGTGGCAGGCGTCCATGTCAACCACATCACAGAGGACCTCGTCCTTATAGCTTTTATCAATGGAAAACGAGATAATGCATTGATGAGTTACCTTGTCTCGTTTACCTTCTTAATTCAACCGATCAAGTAAGGAGTAGGGTGCTTCGTCATAGGCAGATGTAGCTTATCGACCATAATTTTCGAGACAATATTTTAGCTACTCCCACTGTCTATGATCACATCACAGATTTTGCCCTACACGGTGCACTTTGTGTGGAAGATATTGTGTCGTTGCGGGTGCACTTCCTTCCTGGGAACGTAAAGTAGTCGCCTAACTACTAGCGACTCCCCATGATCTTCAGTCAGCTAATCTACATCTTCTGTGTCCCCCTCATCAGCCTGTTCCAATTCAGGGTTGTCTTCCGCTACTTCACTTTCTATGCCACCTTCATTCATAGTTAAGTAGGCTGTAGGGCGGTGAGCGCAAGCGTTCGACCAGTGGCCTGATTGACTACAGCGGAGACAATGGTCCGGCCTTGGCCGACCATATGGGTTGGGGATCCTGCTAGGACCCACTGTAGTAGGAGTTGCACGTTGAGGCTGTTGAGTCTCCAATTTATACATTTGCCGACCTATTACATCACATTATATGCATGGTTTTCATGTTTAAAGACTAATCTAATACATATTTTTGTGATTGTAGGAATGAGAGGGAGATTTCACCAATTCATGGTTGAAATAGTCACTTTGTATGTATTGAAGATCAATAGAACAAGTGCCAAAAGGTGGAGGAAAGAAGCAAGAAAGAAAGAGAAGAGAAAAAAAAAATCTGAAAAAATGTCTTAGACCTGTCTGTAGACCAATGCTAGACCAGTCGCCAGACAAGTCTCCAAACATGTCTGCAGTTATTTCTGGACTTTTTTTTTTTTTTTTTGCTTCTTAGACCAGTCGCCAGACAGGTCTAAGGTACTCCAGAAAGTCCGATTTTCAATATTAAGTTTCCAAATTGCGGAAGGACTCCGTGGATTCTCGAAGTTTTCAAGTTGGTGTGGGGTTTCTCTTATAAAAGGCCACATCCACTCTCTTCCTAAGGCATCTAGTAACGTGGGGAGCAAAGAGATCAAGACCTAGGAGGCTTCCTAGCTTCCTACAAGTAGTTTTCTTCTTCTTCTAGTTCTAGTTTTAGTTTTTAATGCTTTCTTTTAGCTAACCTCTTAACTAGAGCTAAGAGGTAAAGTTTGTAATTTGTTTCAATACTTTAATTCGTTTCTTCAAGTACCATTTACTTATTTATGGATTTTCAAGTTCTAGTTTGAATAAAGTTTGGATTTTTAGAAGTTTTGTGAGAGTTTGTGTACTCCGGACATGAGTTCCTTGCAATTCTCTGAGATTACCATGATTGGGTTGTTTGAATTTGAATTGTAGTAACCCTTGAGCATGCCATAGTCTCTTGGCATGGCTGTTACTCCGAAGGCTACAAGTTCAAGTTCTATGTGCTTCATTAGAACTAGGAATCTGATTTCTAGATTTAAATGGGACTAGTTTGTGCTTGAATGTTATATCCTCCAATTAAATGAGAGATAAGACTTTGATTCTAATTGTGTTGTGCTTGGATGAATGGATTGGTATTGAACTACTACAAGTGGATCCTTGATGCTCTAGTTCTTCTTATTTTCAGATTTTTCTATTTTATGTGAAAAACTAACTTCTTAGATTCTAGTTATTAGAGTAGTTGGAATTGTTTACCTCTTTCCCTGTGGATCGACCTCTGTCTTACCGAGAATTATTACTACATCGCAAGCCTTGCACTTGAGGCGAGCGAACAAGTTTTTGGCGCCGTTGCTGGAGAAAAGGTTAAACGGTTCTAATTGTTCTAGTAGCTATAGAGTAGTTTTAGTTAGGTAGGATTTTCAGTTTTTATAGAAGTAAATTTTTTGATTTTTTTTTATTTTTAGATTACTAACATTTTTTTTTTTTTTGTAGGACATTGTTGCTAATATAGTTCTCACCTTCACGGGTAACATCTCCCCATCTCCCTTTTTATTTTTATTTTTCCTAGATTAGGGTAGTTTCCAATTCCTTAAAATTTCATCATGTATGATTGGACGAATGATGCATACAAGTACCTTTTGGAGGATGAGGCGTTGGATTGGGGGACCCGAACTCAATGTGATCGAGATCCCTCCAAGCATGAGTGTTTTTCTGAGATTCAAACAACTACAACTACCCCCCCCCGTAAGATGATGCGTGGGTACATTAATGAAAACAATACACATGTTGAGACACGACGTAAAACGATGGGGGAATACCGGAACAAAGCAAAATTGAATAATGATCATCCGGGGAAAACATTATGTGATTACCGGATTGAAAATAACATGAGTGTTCCATCGATTATGGTAGGAGGTGTGTAACAACAAAAGGAATGGGTGAATATTGGCCAACCGATTAAGACAATGCATGATCACTTGTATGGATATGCCTGTCAACCATCATATAACTTTTCATCTTACAATGTGTACGGTCTTAATTGGGGAAACCTCCATTCTCCTTGTTCCAGGGAAGAACCAACCGTGGTTATTAACAATCACCCTAAAACGTCTTCCTTTTGTGATGACATGTATACACAAATACTTGAGGAAATATAGAAAGAGTATGTAGATGAACAATCAAATCAAGCTTACTCGCCATCTTGTGAAGACTTTAAGTCCGAATTTGGGGGCATCAAATCAATCTCATCTAATGAGGAGGATGGGGCTACCCAAGCCCCACCTTCGGATTTAATGAATAGACTTTGAGAGGAAATTGATCTCGATGATCCCAATGTCATCATCAATTACTGGTGAGTCCACTATCTCTTTTGGATGCTTTGAACTTAATGATGAAGAGATTTCAATGGCGGTTGATGAACCCGAGGGATCCACAAAATTTGAAAGCGATAGTGGGGTTACTAACAATGACGGTTCGGTGGATGCTTATGAACCTATGGTTTCTTTTTTCCAAGGGCATAATGATTACGAGTCTCTAGAGGATATGCATGCTAAAGAGATGGCCGAAGTCGATCTTTTTGAATCCTTCCGCCAACAACACATGCCAAATTCTATTGTGGTAGACCTCCTTTTAATTGAAAATTCTGTTCCTTTGGATGATGAGGTGACACAATCTGAAATTTTAAAAGATCAACCAATGTTAGATGATGTGCTTACCACTAAATCTAAAGAATTTTCCTTGGAAGACCTCCTCTCTAATAGAGGAGGAATTCCTTGCCATTGAAATAAAATTTCTTCAATCATTAAAGGAGGACGAAGATCCTTCATACGACTATCTCGATTTCCTAGAGGAATGCTTGGCCCATTCTTATGATCTTGATGATGAGATGATTAAGGAGTTGGATAGTTTGTTAGACACGGTGTTGGTGCCTGAAGAACAACATTCCACTGATTTATACTCTTTACCATTGTTTGTGAAAGCACCATGCAATTCTGAAATTGTGGAGGAGACAACTTTAACCAATGAAAACTTGATGAATGTCTCTCCACCATCATGGGTCCTTTAGCCCATTGAAAATTCTGATTAGGAGGACCCGTTTTTAATCAATCATAACCCAGATCAGAATTTGATGAGATATCTTTTTGCTTGCTCTTATCTCCTCCTATCATGCATGTGCTGCACATAAATATTGGACTTCAATGAAGACAAGCACTCATGTCTACTGTCGAGCAGGACTTTGGATGGTTCTCATGAGAAGTTTATTGAAATTCATGAAGATCCTGCTCAAATTTGATCATGTAGTCGATCGGACTAATCAAATGTAGGTAGGTAGGTAGGTTAGGATCTATTTTTCTGCATTTAGGATTGAATAAGTTTCATCGAGACAATGTAACCTAGAATTGATCAACTTGCTCCCTCAGGTACTCTCGTTCTCACTCTCCTTTGTTTTATTTCATTGCTCTCATGTCTTGCTTACTGCATATCTTTTTACATTGAAGACAATGTAAGATTTGGTTGGGGGGTGAGATTCCTATATGAATCTAGTGTTTTGTAACATTTCGAGCATTGTATGTAGAAAATTTTCGATTTTTCTAAAATTCAAAACTCTTTTGGAAAACTTTGTTTCTATGTATTCAGGATGATACTAGTATAAGAAAAGGAGATGCGAAGTGAGTGATGCTACAAGTCTTGAACTACCTTTGATATAATGGTTTTATATGTGAATTCCCCTATTTATATGATTGATAGAAAATTTGAACACTCCTACACCTAGTTCACATTACACAATTTTCATGGTTTGAAATGATTATGTAGATTTGTGGATTAGCTAGACTTAGATTTAAGGTGTTGAGGAACCAAGCCAGGGTACTTTGTCCTATCCTTGTCCATGGGAAAATAACGAAAGATATGGATTTCTAAAAATTCTATCTAATGTGTATGAAAAGGAAAGAAGGAAAGAAAATATGGGTATGATTGAGAATATGATGGAAAATTCCGAAAAGGACTACCTATTACCAATCGGAGGATGGTCTACCTGTAACTAAAGCCGAAAATGAGACGTAGTGTGAAAGCCGTCGGAAGGACGGTAAGGCAAATTCTTGTCATAGGCTTGTTGTTGATCTGTACACTTTTAGACCCATAGTTTAGTTGATCTATGAAGAAGATAATTCCAGAAACTCATGAGATGAACATTCACTATGCACACTAGGTTGAATTTGTTCAAGTTCTTCTATTTATCAATCGATCAGCGGGAATTCTATATGAACACTTATTATGTTTTGATAAGTTTAAGGTTTCAGCTTCTATCACCCAGTTTCTCTGATTTTTGCATTTGTATGTCTTGGAATAGATAGAAGCATAGTTTTTTAAGGAGAGTTGGATCTTGGAGAATTAAACTTATTTCACGCATGTTTTGCTCGGGACTAGCAAAATGCTCGTTGGGGGGTGTGATAAGCCTCTAATTTATACATTTGCCGACCCATTACATCACATTATATGCAAGGTTTTCATGTTTAAAGACTAATCTAATACATGTTTTTGTGATTGTAGGAATGAGAGGAGATTTCACCAATTCATGGTTAAAAGAGTCACTTTGTATGTATTGAAGATCAATAGAACAAGTGCCAAAAGGTGGAGGAAAGAAGCAGGAAAGAAATGAGAAGAGAAAAAGAAGAAAATCTGAAAAAATGTCTTAGACCTGTCTGTAGACTGGTCGCCAGACAGGTCTCCAGACAGGTCTACAGTTATTTCTGGACTTTTTTTTTTTTTTTTTTTTGCTTCTTAAACCGGTCGCCAGACAGGTCTAAGGTACTCCAGGAAGTTAGATTTTCAATATTAAGTTTCCAAATTGCGGAAGGACTCCGTGGATTCTCGAAGTTTCCAAGTTGGTTTGGGATTTCTCTTATAAAAGGCGACCTCTACTCTCTTCCTAAGGCATCTAACAACGTGGGGAGCAAAGAGATCAAGACCTAGGAGGCTTCCTAGCCTCCTACAACTAGTTCTTCTTCTTCTAGTTCTGGTTTCTAGTTTTTAATGCTTTCTTTTAGCTAACCTCTTAACTAGAGCTAAGAGGTGAAGTTTGTAATTTGTTTCAATGCTTTAATTCGTTTCTTCAAGTACCCTTTACTTATTTATGGATTTTCAAGTTCTAGTTTGAATAAAGTTTGGATTTTTAGAAGTTTTGTGAGAGTTTGTGTACTCCGGACATGAGTTCCTTGCAATTCTCTGAGATTACCATGATTGGGTTGTTTGAATTTGAATTATAGTAACCCTTGAGCATGCCATAGTCTCTTGGCATGACTGTTACTCCGAAGGCTACAAGTTTAAGTTCTATGTGCTTCATTAGAACTAGGAATCCGATTTCCAGATTTCAGTGGGACTGTTTGTGCTTGAATGTTATATCCTCCAATTAGATGAGAGATAAGACTTTGATTCTAATTGTGTTGTGCTTTGATGAATGGATTGGTATTGAACTACTACAAGTGGATCGTTGATGCTCTAGTTCTTCTTATTTTCAGATTTTCCTATTTTATGTGAAAAACTATTTTCCTAAACTTCTTAGATTCTAGTTATTAGAGTAGTTGGAATTGTCTACCTCTTTCCTTGTGGATCGACCTCTGTCTTACCGAGAATTATTACTACATCGCAAGCTTTGCACTTGAGGCGAGCGAACAGAGGCCTTAAGGGACCGCTTCCCGAGTCTCGGTTCACGACCGTAGGAGGTTGAGGACGCCCTTCCCATAAGTTCCTTGCCTTTGGCCAACGTTGTATCCTGAGTGGGCCCTGTGATGGGGTTCCGTGTTGCCGGATAGGGTCAAGCAGGGGGCCGTGATAACTGTGTTTCCGCCTGGGTGGCCAATTGGTTAGCCTCACTCAAGGTCCAGACTGGATGCATCTGGACCCGATCCCGGATTGCAAATCGCAACCCACCAATGAACCGCGATACTTGTTGTGCCTCTGATTCTGATAAATTATTTTGTGTAGCCAATCGCTGGAATTCTTCGAGATATTCGGCTACAATTCGATTTCCCTGGCGACAATTTTGATATTGTTGGAACAAAATTTGTTTGTAGTCACTAGGGAGGAATCGAGCCCTAAGGAGCTGTCTCATCCGAGGCCATGTTCGGATGGGTGCCTTATTCTGATGGGTGAAGGAAACCTATAGGTTTTCCCACCATGCTGAAGTACTGGATTTTAATTTATATGCAATTAGTTTTACCTTCTTGTCGTTCGGCACTTCTATATAGTCAAAGTATCGCTCGACCTCTGCCAGCTAGTGGAGGAACTCCTCTATTCAAAGTAGGCCATTAAAGCCAAGAAGATCAACTTGGCCCCGATAATCTTGTTCTGCTCATTCCTACACGTTCATTCCCTAGCACAAGCCGTCGTACCAAAATGTCTTCGACCTTATCATCGCTTAGTTCCGATTCGTCTGATGTAGCCCTACGATTATCCACCTGGGGTGCTCTACAGAGTACAAGATTGTCTCGTATAGCGAGCACTGGTGGTTGTTGGTCGCCTTGGGCTTGGGGCGGAGCTAGCGATGCTGCAATCTAGTCGAGGGTTGCTTGTATACCTTGCAGAAGCAACCGGTTCTCCCGTTGAGCTGCTTCGAAAGCTATTACCATTAGATAGTCCCTTGGAGCATCGTCTTTAGGATGAGGATCCAACCCTTCATTAGAGGCCATCATCCTGAGGAAGAAACCTCTCTGTAATACCACTGACACAGGGAGGACGTAGTAGGTCGATCACCGTCTCCCTAACCAGATAGTCCTCGTTTACATGAGAAGAAATAAAAGGATAAAAAAGAGGAAATTAATTCCGAATAATTGTTTTGATAGATTGAATGAATAGAAATGGAATTACAATGCATATAAATAGGAAACTAAACCCTAGGTAAAGTACCAGACTCCAACTCAAGCTCAAACTCCTAGAAAACGCAACTTACCATAAATAGTAAACTTAACTTACTATTTATAGAAGTCTCTCAATCCTACTAGAACTCTTAGTTTTCGGCCAAAAATAGAAAGTTTTCAAATGGGCCCCACCATGTTGTTCTACTAAATATTTTAAGCCCTTTTCATGTTGGGCACTAACTCTAAAACCCTACAGATCAAAAGTTATGATCGAATTAAAACTTACTATAAATAGTAAAACTGAAAATAAACTAGTCTAATGACCGTCGATCCGGTCGAATCCTGCGATTACAGCATAGGCAACCCGGTGTAGCGGGGTTGGGTGGCTAAAGTAGCTCGAGCTACCCCAAAATCATATATTATATGTCCAGAAACTCATTCTGGATTGCGAGATACGACCGTTTTACGGTCCTGACGGTTCAGATTGCTTTCAACCCCGACCAGTCTTCTTTTGGTCCATCTGGGCCATGAAATAATCAGCAACCTGTTCTACATCAGATTCTGACCATAACTCTTTCACAACGAACGTGGACAATTGACTGTTCTGGTTTTCATTTGTTTGTTTTAATGCCGTCAGTCTATCATCAGCATCATCTTTTCAGCACGACTTTAACCTTGGCCCATACTCAGGAGTTCCAGCAACATGGTTTATCCCAGAAATGGACGATTGCCATTTTCCAACCATGGATACATGGGGGTACCATCCAGAGACACAGGCAGGAGGTGCAAGCAACGCAGGGATTCAAAACGAATTCTGTTTTCTGATAAGAGTGGCATGTAACTGTTCCCAAAAACAACATCATTTCATTAATTTGTGTCAAACACATCAAAAACTAGACTGGAAAATTAAACTAGAGGACCCAGATTGCTCTGATTCCTTGTAAATTAAACTTGAAACCTCTCATCTTTCCAAGCAAGACACCTACTTAACAACTGTGTCATTGAAACTAACAGCATTTACATTTCCAAGATCAACTGGAAAAGATTGCAATTTGGAATTTGGTAATTTCCTCTTTATTGTAATTCAGTTCAGTAGTCCACCCAGAGGCATCCTTATATGTGATGTTTAATTTTGAACCAATTCAACTCCCAAACACTAGTAGTTGGAGATGGAATAATTTGTGAATTCGGTTCATATCAGTAAAATTGAACAGCGACCTACTGGAAAAACATAGGAGCATAAAAAGTTTAAACAGAGCTGCCTTTAGGCACATTTTGATTTGGGAACCCATGGATGGCTAAAGAACCATTGAATATATTTCCAAGTGGGAATGTTTGAAGTTTAAATATTTAAATAATGGTCTCTACTCCCAAAATCATGTTGTCTTGGTGACAAATTACTGGCATTTCCTTTTGTCGCAGCATTATATTCTTGGGGCCTATCTTTCAGCAATCTAAATCATTCATCTGATATGCCCCACATTGGATCGGATGGGATAAAAATATCCTACCTTGAACATTCCCATCCATTCGCTCAGTGGACCTTCTCCCATCACATGTGGACTGTTGTCTATATACAATTTTTTTTTTTTTTTTCCAACTGTCCATGTGCACAAACCACCAGATGAATAATTGGTAGGATCTTGAAGCATCATCAGCCATAAAAAGTGTGCCCGCTAGATTAATGGTCTGGATCACTCGAAGGTGGGTCAGACCTGTACATGTTATCATCTGTTGATAGGAAAAACCCAAGATTTCAAGATGAAAATATATAATTTATACGAAATATGAAACTAGAAACCCAATCAATACGATTGTATATTGATGTAAGGTAATGATATGAGTGTTCAAGAACAAAACAAGAAAAGAAGATGAAGATCAAAATTACAGAGATTCACAGCTGGTATTTGAATCTCTGTGCCTCCAGTAGTGAGTGGAACCATATATAAACGAGGTCATCATGTCTGGTGCTGGCCAACAGCCCCACAACTGGCTTGCTCATATCCAACCCATGGACAAGCCTCTCATGATGCTCATAAGATGTGATACATGGGTCCTCTTATCCCCAGGCCATAATCCCACAGAACCACCTTCCAATCATTCGAGACTGATGTAGGTAGTGCCAAGCAAGTTCTAGTCACAGGACATGATAGGTGCGTCGTCGGCTTGGATGATGACCCTAGTAATGCTACTTGCCATGTCCCAGATTTCGAGGGTGCCATCAGAAGATGAGGTAGCTAAGTGAATAGGATTGCAAGGGTTCTAGGCAACAGAGGATACATCTACAACCCATTACTCAACAACGTGGTCACAGGCTGGTTAGGACTGCTTAATGAATGTGATCTTTGGGATTTTGTTCACTCCATGCCTCCATGATAGGACCCAACGAATTATCCACAGATCCTATTCTTGGAACGTTTAAGGACTAAAATGGTTGATGACCTAAACATGTACTAGGATTTTTTTTTTTTAAATTAAAATAAAAGGGGAGCTTTGCATCTGTTGTGACCTAAGATCTAGCGTGTGAGGTCACCCAATGGGGCCACATGATTAGATAGTCATATGATATGAACTGTCCATATTCTCATTGCTACCACAAGCTATTGTCACTTATCATGCTTCATTGATGATCCTAACCTCTGATTTTTAGAGTTCAATGTGAGAAATTGATTTTTTTGTTTTTTTTCTAAATTCATCTACAGATACCAATGGTCACAATGTTCAGCAAAAAATTTCTTACAATGGCTCTTATATACCATAGAATTCACAACACGGGTGGTTCCAAACATTGGACCACTCTGCATGTGGACACCAATGGGAGGTGACACATGCTGGATCCCAAGTCACGACAGTGTCAAAGCAAACTTAAAAAAGTGCGAGTACAGGTAGGTTTTGGTAATTCCTTGCGAAAATTGGTTAGGTTTCAGTAAATAAATACCTTATTCAAATTTTAAGGTAAATTATGGGCTTTAAGATCAAATGGAGTAGGCTTTTGTAATTTTCACAACAGCGAAAACCCTTCAGTATGTTACTATAGGAAAACAATGCATAAATGAGCATATTATCATAATCAATATGACCCAACTAATCTTTGCCAAAAACTTACTTGTTTAGAATTGTGAACTCCAATTCCTGCACCCAAACAGGCCAAAACATATATCTTAGAATCAGCAAGGCATGCAAAACATAGCATCTCCATGCACAAACATGTACGCCAGTCAATGAGCTGGATTAGGCCCCGGCCGAGCCCAAAAAGCATGACCTGACGGGCCAAGCCAGCTCAAAATCTTGGCCAAACCAATGCAAGCTATGTATATTAAAGAAAATTTTGCATTGCGATACATGTTATTTGATGACCAAAATAAGAAGAAAAAAAATGCAAGAAGAGAAAAGCGCAAGCGTAAATGACTGTAAGGCATAGATGCAGCAATTGATATGTAAGTTGGTATATGGTAATGGGAATCCAGTGACCAAAATGACAAATAATTAATTAGTGATGGTGAAGATGACAGTAATGGTGGTGGTGGTGATGACGACCACCACCACAACAACAATGGTGATAACGATGATGATGATGACAACTACCTCTGGGAAAGATTGCAACATATATAAGCTCACAAGGCCCTACAACTACCAAAGCCCTTCGGACAATCTTTTATAGTAATACTTGGAGTAAAGGCAAGTGAATAGAGTTGTTGCAGTGAATGAATAATCTCCTTATAGTCAAGGACCACTTGGTGCTTAACCTTGTATAGGTGTTTGACATGGGAGTGATAGAATGCACATCAACATATATTAACTAGGAAATTAGAAATTAGACCAACCTAACTTAGATCAGATACAAAACCAAACCACAGATACATATGTTTTGTCTGGATGCTCTTATTGCAAACCCAAAAAGGACCAAACTTATTTTATTTTTTACCTAACTTGGATCCGACCTACATATCAATGTATTGGATCCAGGGTTGATCTCTAGACCAGATTGAACTCCTCTCAAACTGACCTGGCCTAACAATATTGATAGTACAGGTTCCCAAATGAAATTGTGTTGCTTTCAAGGTGGACTTGAAGGAAACAATTTATGAAATTTCAGGGCTGGCTACTTCCCAATGAATACTATGATACATTGGCATGTATTTTTCTATTTCTTGTTGATCAAACTGAATATTTCTCATTAAATACAAGTACACATGAACTGCTTTATTGAGCACAAGTAAACTACCTCCATCGGGCTTGTCTGCATGAGTACTTCCCCCAACAGCTTCTCCTTTATTCTTTTGGAAATCGATACTAGTACTAGTATTCGTAGGTCGAGAATCACCAGTCTCCTTCAGTGAACTTGCTTTTGACTTTTGAGTTTCCTTAGAATCTCTGTTCTCGCAATGCATGAATGAAGTTGTGTTAAAGGCATGGCACAAAACAAAGGGCCTCCAACAGAAGCGAAATCTTTTTTTTTTTTTTTTTTTTTTTTAACACACACACTCACACCCCACACACACTCACGCACTCACACCACAGTGGGATTTCACCACAATGGGTACTCGAACCCATGACCTCGTGTTGAAACTCTTGTGAGTCTACCACCAAGGCATGAGCAAGGACCCGAAGTGAAATCATTAAATCGGCAAACACATGCAAAATGCAGCATTTGAAAGCACATACATTTAAAATTCATTGTATTAAAGCTTGCTTGCATGCTCTGAGTCTCTCTCTCATCCATGCTAATGAAAAACGTGTATAAGATAATCCAAAAAACCAAACATGTGTTACTGACTGCTTTGGTTGTCTTACTACACTGATAAGAATATAATAGAACTGAGGCATCTTGGTCATTTTTTTTCTGGAGTTTGTTCTTCATGCATTGCAATGCGTCGTACTCATGCAATAGCCTCTGGGGGTCTACATAAAGCCCCAGTCAGATGATACCAAGGCCATGCTAAAAATGTCACACTCGTACGATGATTCTTACCATCAATCTTTCACAGCAAGCGTGGACCATCGTATTATTGTTTTCGCTCATTCATTTTAAAGCCACCTGTCAATCATCGGCATATCATCTTTCCAGCATGATTTCCTTGGACCATACTCAATAGTTCCCACCAACGTGGTTTTTCCCAGAAATCGGCAATTCCATTTGTCTGAAAATGGATGCATGTGGGTCCAAAGACATGCAGGAGGAGCAAGCAATGCAGAGAGTGCAAAACGAATTCCGTTTTCTGAAAAGAGTGGCATATAATTGTTCCCCAAAACCACAACATCTCATTGACTCATGTCAAACCATCCAAATTAGTCAAAACAAATAAGCAAAATCCATAAAAACTGTTATCAACTGTAAGCAATAAATGAAAAAAATGTATACATGGACAAAAAATGTTACCACCTATTGCTTATATCACATGTACAAAAGCAGGTTCAGTGCAAAGTATAGAGTTATGAATACTTTGCACTGAACCTTCTTTCAATCCCAAGCTATTGTTGGAATCTCTATACTTGCATTCTGCATTAATGGGATTACAATGAGTAGCTATGACAGGCCCAAACAACTTTCAATATAAGATGGAAATTTAAAATGATTGTTTACCTGGAAGCTGTGGCTGAATCACCATGTTCCTCCCCTAGATTGAGTGAAGCTAAGTTACTTGATAATCCCTCCATGGGGTCAGTTCTTTCGGGACTCTTAAGATGTGAAATCTCACCCCTGCAATAAAATAGATGAGTTTACGAGGGAATTATCAACAAGGCATGCAAGACACTAACACCATTGCATCCAAAGGTCCTCGCAAGTGAAATTGAGTCTTTTTTGACCTCTAATACATTAAATTGATTCAGAAATGGAAGAGAAAACTTAAATATATTACTATAATTCTTGTCATTCTTGTCATGATCATTGTAGCCTTGTCCAAGCTATTTAGGTTTGGCTTAATGAATCCCAAGATATGTATCTGAGCCATGTTGATGAAAACATTGAGATATGAAAAGAGGCAAAATCAAACACCAGCACATGGCTGCAATTAACTTGGTGGTAGAGGCAGATAGTTAATTTTTGCTTGCCAAAAGGTGTGGTGTTTCAACAATGAAATTACCGTCAGACGCAACACCTTTTGCTTTTTTCTTTGTTTCAGGCTTCAACTGAGTATAGGCACTCATTGGTCGACTGCCAGTATTTTGCACAGAACCTGCTTTCATCCCGAAGCTATTCATGGAATCTCTGTTCTTGAAGTTTTTGTTAATAGGGTTGTGTTAAGAAGTAGCCACCATGAATACGTTTAACTTAAAATATAAGATGAAATTTGAAGAAGAACCACAGGATTCTGACTGTTGGCAAATGTAGAATTTTCTGACATGCAGGTTATTGATGCCCCAAAAGTCTCACCAATTACAAGATCCTAATAGGTTAATTATTTCCCAACAAATGGCCATAATCAAGTGGAATGAAGTCCAAAGATTGAAGAGTTAGGATCTTCCAATCTGCAACATATCTGTGTCATCCATGGTAGGGATAGATCGACGGTCTGGATCACAAAATTATATATTGCATATGTTCGCAACTCTTTTTTTTTTTTTTTTTAAGTCACAACTCTCAAATGTAAAACAACAGCCTACCTTAACTGTTGGGCTGAACCACCGGGTTCATTGCCTTGACTAAGAGGCCTTGATAAGTCCTCCCCATGCTTGTCGGCATAGATGATTTCTTTGGCCAAACTCTCGTCCTCCATAGCATTAAAGAAGCATCCCCGATGCTTTGCATCAAGGACTATTTCCTTCCAGATAGAACCACTTTTAACTAAGGTCTGTCCATTCCCCAAAATCCAAAGGCAGTGCCTGAAAAAAGAAAGAAAAAGAAACAGCTATAATGAAAGTGGTTTTATCCAAGGACTTATAAGTGCTTTTATTTGGTGGGTAGGTGAGTGATGACTCGTAATATCTAAGTAATAGAAGCATACCTGGCCCTGGTCAAAGCCGCATTTGTCCGTTGAGTATTGGAAAGGAAACCGACTGAACCGGCATCATTTGACCTGACAGTAGACATTATGATGAAATCCATTTCACCACCTTGAAACCCATCGATGGACTTGACATTCACAACAAATTCCACATGTGTTTCATATGTTTTTCCAAGTTTCTCTCGAATTGCATTGATTTGAGCAGTGTAGGGTGACATGACACCAACACAAACCCTCTGTCCCAAAGCAAAGGAAGCTGTAAAGGAAAAAATCAAAGCCAAACCATTCAGGC
Source organism: Liriodendron chinense (assembly GCA_003013855.2). NCBI lineage: Eukaryota > Viridiplantae > Streptophyta > Magnoliopsida > Magnoliales > Magnoliaceae > Liriodendron > Liriodendron chinense. Next base: position 717,795 of record PVNU02000100.1, on the reverse strand, counting down.
CAATACTATAAGAAATGAAAAATGAATCCTTAACAGTACCAATCAATAAGTGCCAAAGAAATATTCATTGGATAACTATTAATAAAAATGTGGTTGACATCCCACAATCAAAAGTAAAATGTATGTAATATGTGTAACTAATGACTAGTATAGAATTCCTAATTTCTTTCATCTGTCACTTAACCTGAACCAGGTGCTATTTGCACATGTCCCGGTCATGTGACTTTCCATATGGACATGAGGGAGGAGTGCAATTGATCCAGGTCTCTCATCATATAGGCAGACATTAAAGCTCTTCAACTGTCCATATTTCCTCAAAGATTGCAGTGAGGAGGTCAAGCCACACATGATTAAAATCTCAAAAAGTACAAAGGGGCACCCAGTTAGGCAGTTACCCAATGTGACAGAGGAATCAGAAGCAAGAATCACTAGATTGCATTGTTTTGAAAAGTATCTGTGCACCAGGACGGTCCCACCACCTAGATGACCTGGCCCAAAATCAGGGAAATTGGATTGCGTACGCTTTTATCGTACCAAGTAAACTCTGTTGGGCCCACCATGAATGTATGTAGTTTATCCATGCCGTCCATCCGGTTTTCCAGCTCATTTTAGGGGTTGATCCCAAAATTGAAGCATATCCAAAGCTTATGTGGATCACACCACATGAAACAGCGGGAATAATGATTTCCACCATTGAAACCTTCCTAGGCTCACAGTGATGTTTATTTGTCATCCAATCTGTTCATAAGATCATATAGACATGGGTGAAGGGAAAAAAACAAAAATCAGCTTGATCCAAAACTTCTGTAGCCCCCAAGAGTTTTTCAACGGTAGATGTTCAATTCACATTGTTTCCTGTGGTGTGGTCCACTTGAGCTTTGGATATGCTTCATTTTTGGGCCCAAGTCCTAAAATTAAATGGTAAAATGGATGGATGGAGTGGATAAAATACATAAATCACAGCGGTCCCTACAAAGTTAACTAGCATACTGAGTTACTCAGTGCGCAATCCGCTTCCAAAAATCAGGCTGGCATACTTATCAGGTGGGCCACGCATATAACAACATTCTTTAAAATAAATGATACATCAAACACAAACATAACAGAATTGAATTCGCATATTCATAACCCAAGATGAAATTTCCTGCTAAAAATGAACTGCAGATGATAATATTCAATCAATTGACAATGCGCATACCCTCGAAAAGGTTTCTCAATATTCGCAAAACTACAGCGACTTCTACCATATTCTTTCGACTACCTCTTTTGTTGACCATCTCTCTTCCATCGTCAATATTAATAAATGAATATGAACCATACATACGGTGTGAAAGGTACCGCCTTTCATAACTTCTATGCTTGACTCTTGGAGCATCCAAAATCTGGTTCCCATAAAAATTGGCATTTGGGAAAGCACTTATGGAAGGATGCATTCGGTACTGCATGTTGAGCAGGTGCTTCCTATGTCCTAATGAACTCAACCTCTCAAAGAGGCTTCTTCCAAAGCCAACTTTCTCAGAAACCTAAAAGAGTGTAAAATATAAAAATACAAAGAAAAATAATATCAGCAACAATTGTATGCCATGAGGAACCATATGATACAACCAACAGTCAGATTTTCCTGGGTTGTTCAAGGGGGACCAACAGTTAGGGGATCAACTGGAGTGTGGACTCTTTTCTTTTTTTTTCCTTTAGCTGTCTAGTTTCTGACAGAGAAGGTTTAGGATAGCCCCATTGAGGAGACTTTTTTGGTGTGGACCATTCACTATAGGGCTCATCAGATCAACAGACTTGAACCGAACCATTGGTCCACTTGTACAAACTGAGGACCCAGTTAGACCCTGCAATATGCAGATTAGAGCCAACAGAAGAGTAAATGCAAACCTTGCTTTTAACTAGTGCAGGCAATTGGCGCTCATCGCCGATAAGAATAGCATACTGAATATCTGGTACTCGTAATGGAATCAACGACTCACATTCTTTCAACTGAGCAGCTTCATCGATAACCACGATCTCAAATGGTTGGATCTCTAAACGATGCAATGCAGATGAACCAGAAGCCGTGCAAAAAACGAGGGTAGGACTTTCCAAGCAAAATTTTCGAATCGAATCTTTTTCACGATATTGGGGATAATGAAAATTTCCTTTAAGATCTCTTAGAACTTGAAGACAGTCGTTGGACAGCTTAATTAGTTTCATGAGTTCCTTGTCCCTGACATTTTTCACACATAACAAGCTTTCAAAAGATTCAATTAACTCGAAAGCTGAAACCATCTTTTCGAAGTTACTTTTCGGAAGTGAAGATGATGGTAAGTGGGTACAAAAACTTCTTATATGATTCTTCAGTGACTCTGCAATGGCACCAAATCGGCTCTTGAAAGACTCCTCAAATGTCAAGGTATCAGTAGCCTCCTTAACCTTCTTTGCCTTTTCTTTCAAATAGTTCTCATACCAATGAACATAACCGTTGAGAAATTGTATCATTGCCTCTAGGTTCTCTCTCCAACCTGATAAGCACTTTGAAAGCTCATCGATGCGATGATTCAGAAAAATATCTTTGAGATCGTCAGTAATGTTCATCCGTTCCTCATTTCCCATTAAAACTGTGTCTCCCAATGGGCATAGGCGAGTAGGACATGACTTTCTCAACAACTTCAGGAGATGCTGGGCCACTTCTACGACTGCAACATTTGTCGGCGCGCACGTGAGTGTTCTGTATTTCAATGCTAGAAGTGCCAGTAGCATTGTACTGGCTGTTTTTGTCTTTCCAGTCCCCGGTGGGCCCCAGATTAATTGAATCGAATGTTTGTTCTTGCATTGCTTTGCTGCTATAGAACTCAATACTGCTCTGGTCTGTGACTCATTCAACTCAAATGAACATAATTTGGTCTGTATTTTTTGCAAAAAACCTTCGATATTCTGTCCAAATTCTCCAGAAGAACAGTTGTTGCAGCTTCCCCCAACCTGTGTAAAGAACAAAACACTGAAACAGGTTAATCGCCCAAGTGAGGCTTCTGTGTAACATGACACTGGAAATTGCCATGGATAACCTTCTATTTTTCTTCTTCTTCTTTAGAGAAAAAGTATCGATGGCTTGGTTGTAGGATTTCCATAATGGACCCAGCCATGGATTGGGGATGCTCCAAGCCTCCACCGATACCTTTAAAATTTTGAAAAACAAAACTTGACTCACTAGAAGTCAAGACTCGAGAAAAACTCTATGATTATGACCCAGTCAAAATTCAAGAAAACCCTGGCGCATGCTTTAACATAGAGAGAGAGAGAGAGAGGGAGAGAGAGGGAGATATGCTCACACACAACTAGTTGGACGGTCCAACTAGCTGCCTCAGTTTTTTTTTCCTTTCCTTTTTTCTTCAGGGGATCCATACCAAGACCTTAGTGTTGAAAGGAGGCTATCTTCAGCAAGTATATCACGGAGCCATGGATCCGGGTGTAACTAGTTGCCTCTTAACTGACTGCTTTCACGCCAATAAATGTTTACCAAATAAAAATTATCTTAGAGAGGAAAGGAGTTGTGGGCTTGAGTGGGCCCGCTGTAGTATGATTTTGAAATCCATCCCAACCATCAGGTGAGCCACCCCATGTTAAACTCAGGACCCTAAAATCATCCCCATCCATGGTTTAGGTGGATCATATGATTGGAATCAGTGTAAATAGAAAGCTCACCCTCTAAACTATTTCCCTTCATGTGGCCCACTTGAATAGCATATGGGCTTGATTTTCGGCCTCAGATGTAACTTTTGGTGCTGCATCTAATGGTAGGAGTGGATTTCCCATTTTCTTTTTATTACAGTGGGCTTTGTAAAAATCAAGGGTGGACATCTCTCCCAACCGTTTCTATTGGTATGGCCCACTTGAACCACAAGTAAGCAGGATTTTTTTATCTAGCTTGGACATGAGATTACAGATCTGATGGTTGGAGTAGAACCCATTTTCAGAGGCAAAGGTGCAACCCATTTTTGGTGGACGAACCCCACCTTCTGATAATCGCTTGATCATCATAAACAACATATTACGAGTGACTGAATAGGCGACCAATCTTCTCATATCATGGTCATATACGGTTGATCAATCCGATGTATCTTCTTATCTTAGCGTTTGGGATCGACACATTGTTCGGTTGGAATCAAGCTATATAGTTGGTTGTAGCACGCCCGCACACTTTGCATGCACCATCGAAAAGTTACTTGCAATGTTTCCTCGGTTAAGTTAATTTTATGGGTAGGTTCATTTCCAACTGTGCAGGAAAGACTAACGTGTTTTCTCCATTGTTAAAATTGAAGCAAGGATATGAATTCAATGGGAAGCTGAACATCGGCTAGCTTATGATAGGGTCAAAGAATATTTGATGAAGTCGTCAGTGTTAATGCCTCCAGTGAAAGGTTGACTGCTTAAGCTGTATGTAGTGGCTTCTACATAGTCGATTGGATCTTTGCTTGCCCAAGATAACAACGATCGGAAGGAACATGCAATCTAGTATATCATTTGGGCACTACTAGAAATCAAGAAAAGATATTTTGCCATTGAAAAATTATACTTGTTGGTGTACTTTGCGGCCACTAAAGTAAGACATTATTTGCTGGTTGAAGTAGTTAATATAATTGCAATTACTGATTTAGTGAAATAGATGTTGAATAGGCTGGTTTTAAGTGGTCAAATTGGCAAATGGATTTTGGCTTTGTTCAATTTTGATCTTAGGTATGTGCCTTAGAAAGCAGTAAAGGGTCATGCCATAGCCAATTTCTTCGTCGACCATCCATCCAACTTAGAAAGTTAGCTTTTTCCATAGGTATTAGATCAGTATCATGTATATCTGGCACCTTGGATGTTGATTTTCGATGGTTCGAGGACCGACAAGTCATTAGGAGCTGGAATTATTCTTATCACACCGAATGGGAATAGGCAGGAATTTGTGTTCTAGCTAAAATTCGAATGGTACTGATAACCAAGCTGAGTATGAGGCTATGATAATCAGTCTGGAATTGTTAATGGAATTGGCTACAAGAAACATAAAAGTAATAAAAGATTCACAGTTGGTTATAAATCGGACGGCGAGAACTTTCAAGTGCACTAGCCCTACATTGTTACCATAGTATGCATTGGCGTCTCAGCTATTAGATCAAGGTGTCCCGTAGCGGTATCGGTGGGCGTAACGGTGCCCACCGTTGCCGATACGAATACGGGCTGTATCGGCCGATACGCCCCCCGTAACAGTCTAATTTTTTTTTTTGCCAAAAAATTCTAAAAAAATATGGATTAAATCCAGAAAATTCCAAACATCCCAAATATGCATTCATTTATAATTTTGAACATGTTTATGGTGGTGAAGCGGGCTACTCTTTGGTGAAAAAGCTGTATCGGGCTGTCTGATGAATTCATGAAGCTGATAACCTGGAATTAACTGCAAAACTTATAAATTCAAATTTCTAACTGTCTATTATAAGTAACACATATTATCCAACGTTTAAACCAGAATTTTTTTTTTGAAAAAAATGATTTTCCCTAATTTTTAAAATTATTCCGAAATTAAAAAAATACCAAAAAAAATAACAAACCATGTGCATAATCTGTAAAATGCACATGATTATATTCTATTATAAGTAACACATACTATCCAACCTTTAAACACATATTAGAAGATACACATATCGGTTGTATCGCGGAATGTATCGCACTTTTTGGGAAACATGGGGAAAACATTGGGAAATTGATTAAATTTTTCAATGAAACTTCAGGGATTGTTAAAATGGACCTCAATACACACATTTAAATCATAATATGTATATAAAAAAAAAGTCTACATAATGGAGTTCCTTTGTAAAAGGATCCTAAGCTATGCACTATCTGACTGAATTGATGCAACTATTGTTTAAATTGATTCCATAATATATACAAATGTAACAAGACATTAATGTAAACACAACCAATGCATTGACAAAGTAAAACAAGCAAGAGAGTTGAGAAGTATTCTAGTTTTGACTGAATGAGTATCCTCCAAATGCAGTTTTGACTATTGAACTTCAACGCAATGCAAGCTATCCTATATCGCCTAGATCTATATGAGGATTCAATAAAATCTAGAAAATAGCTAACTGGACTTAACAAACTATGACCCCTACGTAGAGTCGGAACGCGGGTCGAGCTATGCGGTCAGCTCGCCGGGGGTGCAGGGGGCGGTGCTCCCCTGCCCGGGGTTCGGGGCGGAGCGTCCGAAAGCCCAACGGTTTTTTTTTTTATTTTTAGGGAGGAGAAACTAGAAGAAAATCGGAAAAAAAGTCATTTTTTCTACAAAATGGGGACTCTTGTGTGTGTAACCGATATAGTAAAATAGGTCGATCTGCAAACACTGATTTTTAGCAAAAGAATAGATTAAAAAAGAAATGGGAGAAGAAAAGTGTGAAAAAATAAAAAAAATCAGATTTATATATATATAAAAAAAAAACTACCCGTTTTCCGACCGTTACGGGGGGCGTAACGGCCGTTTTGGGGCGTAACGGCCGTTACGCCTCCCGTAACGGCCGTTACGGGTCAAAAATTTTGGGGTCCCAGTTTTGGACCCCGTATCGCATAACGGCGTCAGCCGTTTCCGTTATGTATCGGCCGATACGGCCGATACGTAACCGTTTTGGCACACCTCATATTAGATAGCTTCGACGACATTGAGCTAATCCATGTAATTAGAGATCACAATGTCGATGCCAATGAGATGGCATAAATGGTAGCCAGATTATAATTCATCCATGGATCGAATGAGAAAACGGTCGTTGTACAAAGGAGGTGCCTTCAGTCTTTAAAAGGAAACTGACTATGGAAATCTTCCCAAATTGAGATCATGGAGGATGATTGGAGGGAGACATAAGAAGAGTGGCTCCAAATTATGTTATGATTGATAGCGAGTTGTATAGGACAGGGGCCAATGGAGTTTTGTTACAATGTTTAGGCTGAAAGGAAGCTTTGTTGGGCATGGGCGATGTACACGAAGGGTTGTGTGGAGCCCACTAGGCTGGAAGAAAATTGAGGCTTACGCTCAAGTGTTACGAATTTTTGGCCAAAGATGATGGCCGATTGTTTCCAATATGTCAAAGGTTGTGATGCCTGTCAGAGACGTGGGCCGATACAACATGTGCCTGCGTTCAAGATTCATCCTATCATCAAGCCTTGGCCCATTTCAAGGCTGGGTGATCGATTTGATAGGTCAGATCCATCCACCGTCATCAAAGATGGACAACTTCATTATAGTATCCATCGATTATTTTACTAAGTGGATGGAACCAAACCCAATGAAAGGAGTGGCCATAGAGACATTATTGAGTTCATTGAAACTCACATCATCCATAGGTTTGGAATCCGGAATCACTTACTGTGTACCGAGGTGCAACCTTCTCGTTGAAAGAGGTTTGAGCGATGGCTAGCATTGGCACCAGCTTCCACGATACCACCATAGGAAAGTCCCTGCAAATGAGATTGTTGTCCCAAGATGTCCTTGAACTCGAACATCTCATTATTGGACAGTTCGTAATCTTCTTTGAGTTAAGCTGGACCGAATTCTTTATTGATAAAAGGATAAAAAGAACGGCTAAGTTTATTTAGACAAAGGCCAAAGAAAAGATTCATGTATTTCGCGACTGAAAAGCCAGATGAAGGGTCTTTAAGGCTATGTTGGCCAAAAGAAGTGTAAGAAAGAGAAGAAGGGATAAGATTTACAAGAGAGGAGCGAAAGTACTCACGAAGCTACATTTGGAGATCCAAATAGGACCTCCATTGTTATAAAGACCTTTGGTGGTGGTGGCCTCATACATGCCTTTGTACAACTGGTTGAGCATGAAAGGGGTGAGGGCAAGTCGATGTCCCTGAGCGAGCAACTCGACCAATGGAATATACTCTTTGGTGATTTGAACAGAACTTATGCAAAGCAAGAAATAGCAGATCCACATTAATAAAAATGCCACATGTTCTTGATCTTCAATAGGAGCTTCCATTTGGTGTTGTGAAGACATGAGTTGGAATAAGCTTTACTAACTTTATCTGGGCAGACGAAGAAGTGATCTGCGTCTTAGGCAAAACTTTGGTAGACTGCCTCACTGAAAGGAAAGAGATGGGTGAAAGCACAAATGTCCATGATCATAGGGCTCATAGGTCTGCAACTGAAGAAGAAAGTATTGGTTGATTTGCTCCAAAATGATGAGGTTGTGGATAAAAGGAGGGGGTCTACTGCATATTCGATCAAAGAAAAATTGATGCATTCATTTATGCCTTCTCATTTCCATGTCTCTTCGTGTTGTTGCCTCACCCTTTCGTACCAAATGTCCCATCCTGCCACTCATCTCGACCTAGGTCTGGGAGTTTTGAGTGTGTTTGTAGGATCTAGAGGAGAGTTTGCTTGTAATAACAACCGTTCACCTGGGCAACCTCGGAATAATTGCTTTAGGACTGAGATATGTTCGTGAGTGATATCATGATGAATGGTTGGTCCTAGTGATCGATGATTCACATTGTCGATAGTGGTGGTGAAGGCGATCTCGTTGACAACCACACCGAACAGATTGTCCAGTTCTCGGATGAGATCTGCATGTCGAAAAGTTGGAGCAATAGATGATCAAGAAGTAGCCATTACAGTGAAGACTTGAGCATGAAGATTTGAAGATCGAAGAGGTTTGAAAGAAAAGTTGCATAAATTTGAAAATAATTTTGAAGTAATTTATATATATATCGATCAGAGCAATGCTCATTAATGAGGGGATAATCATGCCTCCTTGAATCAATCGAGTATTGCTGACGTGTCACAATGAGATTCGTTTGAAGAAAGTAAAACTGTCATTTGGTTTTGTCTTGGTTAGGTGGTATCAATGGGGTACTGATGCATGGCAGAGAGGACGACCACATTTATGACAAGTCATACGTCGCTTTCACTTTTTCCAAAGGCGAAGCGATGTGGGAGGCAATGTTGTACCCTATTTTTACCATTCCTGGGAAAACCAATGAGAAGAGGACACATGTTATTACACGAAAGGTTTGCACATGCCTGTTATCTGCTGAGATATTCGAAGCAGATTTTGCAGAAGCACAACTGGCATTGAATGGGCAAGCCATGTCATGCATAACCAAGTGAAACGTGGTCATAGAAGAAGAGGGTCTGAGAATGGTTACTAGGACAGGTGACAAGTGAAGAAGGAAGAGAAAAGAAGGCTAGATCATGCTGAAAGTGGTTGTTGTAATCGTCAAAATGTGAGAGAGGAAAGATTATAAATAGCAAGGGAAATCAATGAAGCAAAGGGTATCTGTAACGTCCCATAAATTTTCGTACTAGACCCTAGCGGGTTCGTGAGAAGCACGATTAGATGACTATACGAGAACCTGACTAGTTGCCTCTTTTTATCCGAAAATTAATAAACTAGCATAAATATAACCAAATTGGCATTTTCACTAATCGCGTGAATGTCAAACAATGAAATTAGCAAGTTTATGCCCTGTTTTCCATACATAATGAACTTCACTATTCAAATAATCTTATAAATGCCCTAATTAACTAAATAAGATGTAGACTGTTCGTTAGGAGATCATTAAAGCTTAAACTAAGTGAAATCGTCCGTCTTAGCGGGCTTGACATCCATCGTGGAACGATAAGCCCAGATTATGTACCTAATTGAACAACATCGAGTTTTGAGGGTAGCACATGTGATGTGTGAACCTACCTAGAATTTACTCATGACTTAAGTGATTATATCATTTCGAACTTTTCCTAAGTTGTGAGGTTCAAGCCATTAGATCGCAATGAAACTTAGAACTTAGGTCTTGATTAATTCACTACTTGCATCCCTGAACCTGTGGCCCCAATTGATGATCAATGACCGTTAAACGAACTTTGTGCCATAACTATTGATCACATCATCTGAATGGTGGGCCATCACAACCTTAGGTGGATCACCACTCATAGCAACTATCCTATGGATTGGATCTACGCATTGAGACCCAAGTGAGCCTTAAATGCTAAAATCAACACCCTATAGGGTTATATACCTAAGAACCAAGCTTTTAAGGTTATTTGTGCCACATTTGGTACTATAAATAACAAGTCTTTGAGCCGTCTCCCCTTCCATAAGAATTTTCCCTAATAGTGAGAGCAAGAGAGAAGAGAGGAAGAGCAGGGAGGTAAGAAGAGAAGTAGTGTGAGGGATTTTAAGCCCTTCTGCTTACTTATCCTAACCTTCATCCCTTGCCTTAACCTTGGCTCCCGCTCTTGGTGCTAAGGCTTCTTCCTTGCTTCAAGTAGAATGTAAGAGTCTCCCAACCCTAGGATTGAACTTTCTTTGCATTAGATTCTTTGAATTCTAATAAGGATTCTTTAATTTGGTTTAGGTGTTGGTGATTCTCCTAAGCTTTAACCCTAGCCTTAGAGATCGCGAGATCTTGCCCTAAGGTGCGGACCGTTACTCCTAGGTTGCTTTTTATCAAATCTTAATAGTTCAAAATAGGGGATTTAAGTGTTTTGGTACGACTTGTAGGTTGTAATATATATATATATATATATATATATATATATATATATATATATATATATATATATATTATATATGAATGCTTCCTTACCATATTTTAGGGATTTCTTGTATCTCGATAGTCAACATGCTTAGTGTATTATATGAATGCATGAAGTTTCTGATTTAAGTTTTGTACTTGACCTCGGGACATGCTTCTGCACATCATACATTCCATGCAGAATGTGTGTGTGTGTGTGTGTGTGTGTGTGTGTGTGTGTGTGTGTGTGTGTGTGTGTGTTTCCTTACCACATTTTAGGGATTTCTTGTATCTCGATAGTCAACATGCTTAGTGTATTATATGAATGCATGAAGTTTCTGATTTAAGGTTTGTAGTTGACCCCGAATAATTCATCCACACATCAACCAAAGGATATAGTTGTTGCAGGTGTAGCCGATTTGGATGCACTAAATGAGGAGTACGAGGATATGGTGGATGAGGTGTTATACTTCCAGCTTGTCGATGATCAGGCACAGGCGGCGACCCTTTTGGTTACTTATTTTGGAGTCATGGGCTCAAACACTTTATATTTTAATTATCACTTTTTGAGACATGTATGGAGTTCCTGGTTGTTGGACTCCATGGATGTGGGACATTGTGTATATTTTTTGGACATGGTTATTATGCATCCCCTGTCGGACTTCTTTGCATGGTTTGGTTTAATAATTTTAAATTTATAATTGATGCTAAATTGATTAAAATTAAAAGATCACACTTCTGCAAAGCATAAGTGACACCCGAGATAGCGGGGATTGAGTTTGTACTCAAGCTCGGAAATTTGGAGCGTTAAAGTCTCATACTATCCAAATCAAACCCAACAAATCAAATCTATCTTTTTATCCTTATGTTTCTTTTCATAATCAATACTTTACGTTCCTTAGCATAATCAATAGCTTAATCCTACTTTACAAAAAGCATTAATCTAGTAATTGTAATCCTTAGTTGTAATTTCAGTTTATGCTCATATGCTGGACTTAGTTCTATTTCAATGAAAATCAACTTCTTCATTTGAAAAGGTTTTATACAATTGTTCTCCATGAATGGTTGACCGTAGGTATTTCCTTTTTGTCTGTTTCTGTATTTGAAAAGTCCTTTCGTACCGAAGACAAAGGTGCAACCCATTTTCGGAGGACGAAACCCACCCTCCGATAATCGCCTAATCATCATAAACAGCATATTGCAAGTGGCTGAATATGCAACCGATCTTCTTATATCACAGTCATATACGGTCGAATCCAACGTATCTACCTATATTGGCTCCTAGGGTCGACACGTTGTTCGATTAGAGTCGAGCCGCAGAGTGGGTTCTGGCATGCCCGCACATTTCGTACCGGCCACCAAAAATTGCCAACAACAATGGTTACCCTTTATTTTTTATGAGCCCATTATGATGAGTACGTTAAATCAACTTCAACCATTAGATGTGTAATCTCATGTTGGGCCTAAAGCCAAAACTTCAAGTTGATCTATGATTAAAGTAGGCCATACCAATTAAAACATTTGGGAAAGAGATGTCCACCCTTAACTTTTAGAGGGCCCATGTACTATGATGACTATGCGAAATCCACTCCAACCATTAAATGCTACACTAAAAGCTAAGCTGGAGATTAAAAAAGAAGGCTCATACGTGATTCAAGTGGGCCATATTAATGGAAACAATTTGGAGGGTGGGCTTTCTATGTACACTGTTTCCAATCGTACGGTCTACCTAAACCAAGGATGGGGCTGATTCTAACATGGGATGGCTCACCTGATGGTTGGGGTGGATTTCACAATCACACCATGGTAGGGCCCACTAAAGCCAACAAATCATATTCGCTTTGAAATAATTTTTATTTGGAAAGCATTTATTAACATTAGTCTTAAATGAAGCAACTAGTTGGACGGTCCAACTAGTTGTGCGTGAGCATATATATACAAGTTAAGATGACTTGACTAGCTATATTTATATATTACATATACTATTAATTTATTAATAATATCGAAAAAACATAGAAAAACTCATACAAGTTTTCAAGAAACTCGCTTGAGTTTTTTAGTTGACTCAACCCAACTAGGCTATTTTGTTGTCTTTAAACTGTGGTGCCAAAATTGGTAGGTCATAATGCCTTAATTATTGCTCTACAAATGATCGTCGAGAAAAAAAGAAAAAAGAAAAAAGAAAAAGAGGAAAATCGTCCACATTAAATGGGAATTAACTAAAGATGAAAGGCCTAAGATCTTCCAATCTAGGAGACTTTTGGTACATGGTGACCTACATAAGATTAAACTCTATCAGCGTGTATATGAAAAAAGCAAAAAAAATCATTTCTTCTTTCAAAGAAAATGAGGTATGTTTGCGACAAAACATGGCTGATGTATCAAATGTATAAAAAAGCAAATATCAAGGGATGGGGCATACCGAAGAATTGGTGCATAATGCTTCCATTATGATATTGGAATTTCTACGAGGTTCTTTCAAAGCCATCCAGATACGACTGTTTGTCGTAATATTAATCAAGAAAACAGCGAAAAGATATTTCTCCTTTCCTTCTGGAACCACAACATCCTTCGATACTTTGGCTTGAATTTTAAATGGTGGGCCACCTTCAAAATCTTCATTCTTAGTAACTAAACCAAGAGTGTAGGATCTCCCACCACAGTTTAGATCATCAACTCTTGAAGGTACCACATCACACAATACAAATATATCTCCATTCATTGGAATGGAAGTTTCTTTATCTCCCTTATCCAAAGCAATTCTGAAAGGTTTCATGCAAATGGCATATACTAACTCCTTAGAATTAGATGCCTCAACTTGTAATATTCTATAGACTGGTGTTGTAGAGAGAACCTCCATACTCGAACACAAGTCAGATCGTGTTTCCTCGATCAAAGGAAAAATGAATGATTCATAATACTGCTCCATGGATTGAAATTTATCTGGGATCATTCTCACCTACAAAAACAAATGGCTATCTGAAATTTCACATGAAAATAGGAAACACAAAGAAGTCAATGGTACTATTGATTCAGCTCATACAGACCAATTCAAGATATTTCAACTTCAAGATAAGATGAAGAGAGATTTGAGAAACATAGTCAAAGATGAATAATGTTGTTTTAAAGTGCAAAATTTTGGTTCATTTCTCTTAATCTACTATGCAATTTGCTTGAGAATCCTTAGTAAATATTATCTCTAGCATTCAATTCAATGAAGAGCAAATCCCTAGTTTAATAATGTTACTAGTAACTCCAAAACTACAGTTGCTTTTCCTCTAAGAGGCTAGATCTAATACTCAACAGTGTAGAATAAGCTTTTCCTACAAATACTTGTATTTTGATATTTCTACGTTGTTCATGACATCTAATCCGTCCATCACGTGCATCTAAATAGTCTTTCATCTATGGTAAAAAGAGATTTTGAAGGAGATCTCAGCTGGGCCACAAGAGTAGCGGAATCATCTCGTCCCCTCACCAATTCTGACAAGGGCATTTTTGTCATTATTGAAATATGCGATGCTACTTGCTGTCGTTTGAAAAAAAAAAAACATCTACACACCTTATATTCGCCCCCTTACATTCTAAAAGTTACCGGTTTGCCATCAAATTTCAAGTTTGCATTATGAAGATTGAAACGGGGCTCGCTTTTATTAACATGAAAGATCGACACTGTCCATTTTGTTGCTAGTGTACTTTTCATCCCATGGTAAAAAAATCAGACTATTCTGAATATTTTCTGGACTACTGGAAGTCTAAACGTTTAAATTTTTTTTGGACCATTAAGAACAACCTCTCTTGTATAGTCCACCTGATCGTTATATATTTCTCATATTTTCAGGTATTTTCAAACATAATCTATATATTTTAATGATCGGAATGGATTTTGAAGAAACCTAATTATGGTTCTAATGTAACGGCACACATACACATACGAATATTGTCTGCCGGTACTGAGTCAATGAATTAACTTGGTTAGTCAGCGGCTTCACCGATTATGGTGTGACCCTATCTGTTGGGCCCATGTTGATGTTTGTATTATATATCTTAACTGTTGTTCCATTTGTACAGGTCATATTAGAACAAGAAACGAAAAATTTTAAAAATATAAAATTGAATTGGACCACGGTAGTTGAAATAGTGGGAATTGAGTCATCAAGCTTGAAAATTCTGTTTCTAATGATACAATCAACCTGATAAATGGATATTCCTGACTTTCTGGCAAGAGTTGAAAAATAATACATTAAGATTCAGAATATATATGTTAAGATGGTGTCTACACTACGGGACACACTGAGTTCAAACCATTTAGGTCTAACATAAATCACATGAAATGATGCATAAGCAGCTTCGGTAGGTTGTAAGACATTACAAATGGGTGTACATTCGAAATCAGTGAGGGACATACTTTAATGTGTATATTTGATCCACTCCACTCCATCCATCCATTTCAGCACGAAATTTTATATATTAGGAAAAAAACAAAACAAATCAAACAATCAAGTGGACCACACCGATTGAAGTAGTGTTCATTGAATGTCTAGTACACTGAGGTAAATTGAAGATGTCGATTGGGATAAAATAGGTGAAGTTATCTGATGTCACCATATCTTCTTCCAATTGTTTTGTACAATTTGGTGTCAGGCTTATGCACCATCATATGGTGTTCAAAGAAAAATCAGCCCAAGTGGGGCATACTTGAGGCACAAAAATCGAGTTCACACTAGTTGGGCGATGGTGGGTTAAATTGGTGTGATGTGGTATGATGTGACTAACTGTAAGAACCCGAAGTCATATAAGTCATTACATACACTTGTGAGCAGATAAACCCATGACTTGTAGGGCATAGACACACCGTAGTATTCGTCTCTTAGCTTAGTGGGTTTGCTTGAATTTCAAGGACGAAATTCTATGTAACGGTGGTAGAATGTAATACCACAAAAATTTGGACGCACGAGTAAGTACACGAGTGCATGTTCACACGTGAAAAATTTAAATTCTAGGCTGTGTTGTCCACACGCATACACACACGTATATACTTCTATACGCATTCTAACATTTTTTAAAGCCTTTGAAAACTCAGTATACTTAGCTAAATCAATAAACTGGCCGTTAGAATGATCTATCGTTGCTAGACCGGAAGATTTAACCATCCACTCCGATTTCGAATTACGCGATCAATGTAAACCGCTGTACATCATCCTGTACACATGTCTGTCCATAAATATGACCCGTACATCGTGTTCGTCACAAGGCATATGCTTAGACCAGTGATTTCTTGGCCCTATGAACCTGCTCGGGTGTGTTTGTAACACCCTAGGATTTTAGAATAATTTAAATTATAATTTAGTTAATTATTTAATAATTTAAATAAATTGAAATATTGATAAATTAATAATAAATCATCCGTAGGGAATTATTATATGGTCTCCTTATTAAAGTTGCTTAGAATAAACCTTAGAACAACATGGAAGTGATAGATTTTACAAAACTCGTAAATTTATGATAATTACGAAAATGCCATTAGTTAAACTTAAGTTATACCACCTTTTTAAGTTTTATGATTTTCGAAAATTATTTTCACACAAAACTCTATATACTAGTTTTAGGACATGATCTAATCATACACGTCAAATTTCAGCCGTCCAATCATCCCACAAATGCCCTAATCAGAAATTGGGCCATAAGTGGCCCACCTCAATTCGGATCGGCCTTATTTTTCTTTTCAACGATTAATTTTATGTTGTCCACCTATTGGACGGATAAAATGGTCCAGATTCACCTAGGGTGGACCCCACTCGTAAAGACAGTAGGTTTTATCGCATGTACCTGCAACGCACGTTATATTAAAAAATAAAAAAAAGAAAGTTGATACCAATTCGTCTCCACAAGCTACGTAACAGAGGACGTCGCTGCCGTCTCACAACGTCCATCATAGTGGGCCCCAATGAGAAATCCAGCTCGTTCAGCAGAACTGGACCCCATCCAAACTCGGTCCGTCCAAATCCTGTGACCGCTCGTCACTTGTGTAGCCCAATTCAATCAACCGTTTAAAACCAAGAACACCAAGATCCACATCATCCACATCTCCACCTCAACTCGGATCTGACTCAGCCCAATTCAATCAACCGTTTAAAACCAAGAACACCAAGATCCACATCATCCACATCTCCACCTCAACTCGGATCTGACTCATTTTTCTCATCGACGGCTAACTTTATGTTGTCCATCAGTTGGACGGAGGAAACGATCTAAATCCACTACAAGTGGACCCCACTTACAAGTGGAGCATAAAAAAAAACTATATAATGAGGATGCACGTTACATAAGAAAAAAAAAAAGGAAACTAAAGCACGATTCCTTCTTTCTCTCTCCCACGTTAACAGCGTCCACTCGCTGTCGAAGTGGGGCCTCTACACAGGCCATCTGAATGGACCCTAGTGACTAATCCAAACCGTCCATACGATTCGTCATGGCCAAGGAAATAGTCCGTATGTCTTTTGTTTAGCAGAGGTCGTTTAAAAAGCCCACGCCAGACAGTTATTTCTGGCCGATGAAAACCGAAACCACAAAGATCCTGCTCCCATTTTTGCGTGGACATCCAAGATCGATTATGCCAAGGTCGGGTGGACCCCACCTACCTTTCCAACGATTCCCACGTGGCATTGGACAAAAAAAAAAAAAAAACTCTTTGCGATATCTTCTTCTCCGTTTTTCTCGTGGAGACAGCGACGCTGCTGCCGTCTTTGGCGGTCCACACCGTTCATCAGGATGGACCCCACTGACTCATCCAAACCGTCCATCTTGATGGAACCCCAACCAAGCTCAATTCTTATAAGGCTTCATTCTCAACTGTTGTTTGCGTAGCCTACACCAAATCACCATCCAACAACCAAGAAATCCTAAAAATTGTGATATTCGATCTTCTGTTCTGCATGGGCTGTCAGGGCTCTTCTGGGACCCTCGTGTGGGCCCTATCTACCATACCAACGACTCATATATGGAGGTTTAGTGCATGATGAGAGATCCGCACGATCTCCCTTTTGAGTTAGGAAACCGAAGCACGTTTTGCGCCACGTCTTTCCCCGGCTGTGCACTGACCATGGAGCCCTATATGTAACTCCCTTGGACGCTCCCTGCCCTCTATAGAAAGCCCTAAGAGAGAGAGAGAGATCGTGGGAGGAGAGAGAGAGAGAAGGAGAGAGAGAGAGAGAGCGTGGTAGGAGACCCATGATTACACCCTGCTGCTATTGCCACCGTTGCTGGTTTCTTTTCCAGAAGAAGTAGAGAAAGAAAGAAGAAAGGAAGAAAGAAGAAAGGAGAAAGAGAAGGGAAGAAGGAGAGAGAAAGAGAGAAAGAAAGAAGAAGACCGAGTCAACTCGCTGAGTCAACTCAGATTCAAGTTAGGTCATATTTGAAGCCTAGAGATTAGCAAATCGGTGAGTGATTCATCTCAGAAACTTCTAGTTGATTTCTCTTTTCATATATGTGCTATTCTTTACATTCAAGTTCCAACTCTCTTTAATATTTCATATAGTGGATCTTTGGTAAAAATTCCTATCTCGATATCTTTCTAAAGTAAGTTTAGAATAGCATCTTTGATCTTAGGTAAAGGATCCATCTTTCGTTTCCATTCTCCCAATCATTCCTTCCATATTTCCTTTCTAGTTGGCTCTTTCCCTCAATTTCTCTTTCTTGTTGTGCAAATCGACATTTTAGGAATACATTTGACTTAGACTACACACTTTCAATGTCAACAATGTACAACCCTAGATAGTTGTAGCATCAACCAAATTCTACGTAGTATTGTCATTACCACTTCCTAATAGACACTCACCTAGGGTTTTGAATAAAGAGAACCTAACGAAGTTAATGCATGCATGGTGTGATTTGATTGAATGATGAATTGTATTATGTGCTTGATGAATGCTTCCATAAACTCATGACATGTGCATACATTTATACACTGCGACAGAACAGGAGCATGGTTGATTTGACTCCTGGCGTGCATGGTTGATTTGACGCCTCGTTGTACCGGTTAGGTGATCATGGTTGATTTGCGACAGGTTCCTAATGTTCAATGGCAGCGAGTTCTAGTCGTTTCACTTATTGAGCATGGTTGATTTGCTCGATTGGATCAGTGGTGCATGGTTGATTTGCCCACTAGCGTGCATGGTTGATTTGCCGCCTCGCTGTACCGGATAGGTGAGCATGGTTGATTTGCGACAGGTTCCTAATGTTCAGTGGCAGCGAGTTCCTAGACGTTTATTGCTCTCACACGTATCATAACATACATGACATCATGATAATGATGTTCCACTAATAATAAATCATAAAGTGTATGATCATAACCTCATCCTCGTTTATTTCATACAATTCTATCCGTTGATGATTCGCATCCTGTCTCTTATTAACTAGAATATTACCTGTGATGGAAATGACCTCACTGGGCTTTTAGCTCACCAAAATCACCATAGTTCTTGCAGGTTTTCAGGAAGAACAAAACATAGGCAAAGGAGAGTATTCAGGGGGTCTCATCCTTCTCGAGCGTCAATCGTGCCAGATTTATTTTAGTTTTGTAAAAATTTAATGTAATAAGACATTAGTGGAAAAGAAATTTTATATTTGGGGATTTATTTTAGATATATGATGTGTGGGATGGAATCTCAAGGAATCTATGCTCGAATTTTCAATTCACACCCTGGAACTCGGGCTTCGGGTTGTTGTACTCGGGTTCCGAATTTCGGGGCGTGACACTAACTCTTCTTCCAATTCTGTTCAAATTTAGTATCGCACTTCATCACATTATGAAGAGCTTTCCAGAAAAATTTCGATTTCATGAGGTCAGTGGGATGATCCGAAAAGAATTCATATTAACTTGTTCCTTTAGTGATGAAGTGATATGTCATTGTCCGATGTGATGTTATCTTTGTTCGATGCGTCTAAAAATTGGTGTCAACCCTACCTGAAGCATTACAGGCACGCCGCTAAACTTTCGTCCCAGCGGGATCACTTTTGCTACACTGTAACCGAGTGCACATTATTCTATGAACGAATAAGTGAAGTGGTTTAAAGTCATCTGATATGAGGAAATTTTCATTCGATACTGCTCGAATTTGTGAATGCAGTTCATCAGTGATGAAGAACTCCCCGATAAGATTTTGTCTGTGGTTACATGTTTGGACGGATTAAAACAAAACAAACATTAATCAGGATCTTGTGAGCGAAAAGTGATGTGCAGTGATTTGATGTGACCTATGGTTTTTCCGTTGTACCTCCAGTTGTGCACTTGCACTTCATTAGTCCATGAAGAACTTCTCCAATATATCTCATCTCAGATCAGGCCTATTAAAGAGACTGATACTTAGTTCACAATATTTGGGGTGGTACATGACTAAGGTTATATGAGGTACTTTGATGTGACCTAATCCTCATCATATTATGATTAATTTTGGTTATGTACTTTGTCAGACCATGAAAAGCTAGATAAACAAGTTTTGTGTAGCATGAGGCATGTCGAAGTGTTGCCATCGGTGTGCAAACTTAATTTCACATCAATCAGGGACGATCAGTTGCTAATTGATTTGAAGTGGAGTGATGCAAGGAAATATTCTTCTAATTGGAATCAATTCTTATGCCACGATTGTTCCGAATATAGAGAGGATCTATGACATATTTCGCTGGCTCGGACCCACTCGGATAAGTCTTGAATCGAGTTCACATCAACCGGGACGTTCGGGGGCCAATTGATGCGAAGTAGAGTGACGTGATGTGCTATTCATCTGATCTGAGTAGAATCTTTTATCGTGCTTGTTCTGACCATGGAGAGGGCGTACGACATATTTTTAGTTGGCTCGGGCATGCCCGGACAACACTTGAACTGAGTTCACATTAAGAAGGACGTTCATAGGAAAATTCATGTGAAGTGGAATGATGCGACGAAATAATTGTCTAATCTATATGGAATCTTGTGTCGTGCTAGTTCCCAGCATGTAGAGGGTGAACGACATATTTCGTGTTGGCTTTAGCCCGCCCAGACGGGGTAAGAACTGAGTTCACATCAACCGGGACATTCGTATGAGAATTCATGTGATGTGCAATGATGTGATGAAATAATCGTCTGATCTGGATGGAATCTTGTGTCGTGCTTGTTCACAGCATGTAGAGGGCGAACGACATATTTCATATTGGCTCTAGCCCACCTGGATGAGACAAGAACTGAGTTCACATCAATCGGGGTGTTTGCATGAGAATTCATGTAAAGTGGAATGATGCGATGAAATAATCGTTCGATTTGGATCGAATCTTGTGTTGTGCTTATTACCAATATGTAGAGGGAAAATGACATATTTCGTGTCGGCTCTGGCCAGCCTGGACGGGGAAGGAACTGAGTTCACACCGACTGGGTCGTACCTAGAAGAATACTTGCGAAGAGGAATGTTGCGATGAAATATTCGTCTGATGAGGATGAAACTTTCTGTCATGTTTTTTCTGACCATGGAGAGGGAGATTGACATATTCAAGTCAACCGTGGCCCGCCTGAACGGTGTAGGAACCGAGTTCACATCGACCGGGACATTGCTAGGAGAATACATGTGAAGTAGAATGTTGTGACAAAATATTCGTCCGATGGGGATTGAACCTTCTATCATGTTTGTTCTGACCATGGAGAGGGTGATCGACATATTTCGAGTCAGCTCTGACCTGCCCAAATAGGGCAAGAACTAAGTTCACATTGACCGGGACATTCGTAGGAGAATTAATGTGAAGAGGAATGATGCGAATAAATAGTCGTCCGATGGGGATAGAATCTTGTGCCGTGCTTGTTTGGACAATGGAGAAGATGTACAACATTTTCTGTGTCGGCTTGGGCCCGCCCGGACGGGGCTTGAATTGAGCTCACATCAACCGGGACGTATGTAGGCGAATTCATGTGAAGTGGAATGGTGCGATGAAATATTTGTCTGATGGGGATGAAATCTTGTGCTACATTTGTTCCTAGCATGTCGAGGGCGATCGACATATTTCGTGTGAGATAAAGTGCTTGCACTGTGGGGCCCATCTTTAGACAGGCTTGGAACTTCCACCTATGTTGCATGTTGTTACATGTGCAAGTGAAATTAGCATTCGTAACAGTTGGATAATTATGGTTTCTTGTTTGTTCACCACCATTCATCTACGTGGACCACACGCGTAGATTTTGCGTTTCGGAATATCGGGCCGACCTCTTCATCTGGTCCAAGAGTGGGTAGAATGAAACCAGGTCAGGTGTTTCTAAACCATACATTTTCTCTTGCTCATAATTGGCCAGGTGATGTGTGGCCCAGCTTGTATTTGCCCTGGAGGGTCTCACTTGAAGGTCTACTCTAATCTCGCCGATGAAAGTGCACTTAGCATGGATCGTGTGGGGTGGTCCAAAACTCAGTCCAGATCTTAGGCTTCCAAACCAACTTGATTTTCAGCCATCCAAACATGTTGGTAAACCCGGAGCAGAAGAAAGTTTGTAACAACGGCTCCCATCTACCTTTTAATGGTTGGTGTAACTATTGTCATTTTGTATCCAGATACTTCGTGGACATCTATTGGATGGCGATAATTGATATATTCAACGGTCCAATAAATAAATGTCAAAAAATAAGAGATTATAATAATCTCAAATAAGCTGATCTTGGGTTATTACCTACCTACAGTGGTCCACTATTTCCATGGTTTGTCTTGGGTAGTGCTTTGCCCTGTGTTTAATTGCAAAATGCACATGCATGGACCATCACACTCTACCAAAGTATCATTTATAATAACTCATTTTTTATAACACCTCTTCCCAATATTTTCTCGAGGCAACAAAGTGGACCACGCTATGGGATCCTCCATGATGTATGTGTTTATCCATGCTGACCATCCACTTTACCAGATTATTTTAGGCCATGAGCCAAAAAATTAGGCAAATACGATTCTCAAATGTGCCTGCAACAAAGTAAACAGTGGGAATGATGCCTACCATTAAAACCTCCTTAGGCCCATTGTTATGTTGATTTTCTAACCAAACTAGGGGTCGTAGGACGCATCAATAGTTCCCACCATCTTGTACATGCTACACCCAAGTGGCTCGCCCAATCTGGCCCCAGAAATAAAAATGAGCCTTGGTGGGCCAACCCACATAATTATCAATGGTTTACTGTGTATGGGTTGGGCCCATTTGATTTTTATTAGACCTTGGTTGGGCCCAAAATTTACATTGATAAGATAATAGCAATCATCTAATTTTTCTGTTAGAATTCAGACAGTTCACTATTTTACTCAATCTATTGGACGGTTAGGATTGCTTCACCCCCTATCCCCAACGTGCCACACAATTTGGATGCTATGGATAGCCGTAGATATGAGGTGGGCTATGATAAGATAGATATGGACGGTTCAGACCATACCATGGTGGGCCACAACGATCACAAATGGGTGACTCGAAAACCCCTGAAAACATAAAACTTAATTTCAACAGTCGAATAGAACCAAAAGTTATACACACCCTCGCGCACGACAATCATCCTAAACTCCCAAGGTTTTCTCAAAATGACTGTCCGCACATAATGGT
Organism: Liriodendron chinense; assembly: GCA_003013855.2. Lineage (NCBI taxonomy): Eukaryota > Viridiplantae > Streptophyta > Magnoliopsida > Magnoliales > Magnoliaceae > Liriodendron > Liriodendron chinense. The sequence continues at coordinate 694,670 of PVNU02000100.1, read as the reverse complement.
CGGTTTGGATCATCAAAGTGGACCCTGATGGTGGGCCATGTCACAAATGAACAGACACTGTCCGTTTAATCCCCGTGCGGGCGGGAGACCAGAAAGGGAGAGGAATTCCTTCCTCTTCGGGATATCTCGTTCAAACTCGGTTTGACAAGGCTTCTTTGTTCGGTGCACAGAGGGGTGTGCACATATTGTGCACACGCATTGCCACGAAGTGGATCCCACAGTGATATTTTGAGAAATCCACCCCGTCCATCTGGTTCTACAGGCTCCAATGGGCCATTAAGTCAGTGATGAGGTGGATTTAAAACTCAAGTGGGCCGCACATCATGATTTTTGTCTTATTCTATTGATCTTCATCAATCCGGCAATCGGATTGGCTCCAATTTGAACATCAACAGTTAAAGTGGTCCTATGAACTATTCTAAATGGTTAAAATTTTCTATTCTATTAATTTATAGCATTAACTATAATTTTTTTTAGAATACTTTTAATAATATCATACGTTACTCATTATTATTATTATTACTTACATTAAAACTGTAGGGCCTACCCCCAATCAAGACCACCAATTCTATTTGTAATATAATATTATTTTAATTAATTTAAATTTTGTTACTATTATTATAATTATTTTTAATTTGGTTATTTCATGGTTATAATCAAGCCCCATAAATGATTCTAAAATAATACTTCGATATTTGGAGGAATGTTTTGTGTGTGTGTGTGTGTGTGTGTGTGTGTGTATTTCAAATTAATTAATTATTTTATTTAATTTTTTATTATATATATAGACATCTCTCTAAAAATTTTGAAATTCAGCATGTACATGTTATATGGGTTTCACAATCATGGAAGCTAACGTTGCTAATTCCAAAATAAAATAATTAAGTGAAATTTTTTTCGCAGGTTTTTGAAATGCGAGTTGTCAAAGATTTGGGGCGTGACAGGTATTGCAAATTAGTTTTTGACAGATCCACTCCTTGCATCTTATCTATGAGATTATTTTATGACATGGTCTAAAAAATAAGGTAAAGCAAATAATTATGTGACCCACTTGGTAAGGAAAAATTGGGAAACAAATTGCCTACCCTTAAAAACTTCCTGGAATCTTTTAGGTGCCTTAAGAGGGACCCATCTTAGACAAAATTTCACCAGCAAGCTTGCCATGTTTTACATAAGCTCCAGATCAATTTTCAATCGAATCGAAAAAAATCAGACTCACATTAGACAACTTAAACACACTTACTCCTAGTGTAAGCGAAAGTAGTGTCAACTCATTTTTTACACCACAAATTGACCACATCAAAGCTGCTATTTTAGTGTAATGCTTAATATGATCCTAGTAAGTCCACGTTAATATAGAGCGGAATAGGACAATGACAATATCACATCAAACAACATCACATTGCTTCACTCATGTTGAGCCAGATTAGAGTGAGGTTGGTCTATCGTTTACTTCGAGAACCACCTGGGATAAAATTTATCTAGCAAGGTTGCCATGCTCTGATTAGTCTCCACACCAATTTTGAGCCCAATTAGAATAAGTTAAGAGCATATTAGACCATGTCAACACCCAATACCACCACAGATCAAAAGTAGTGTAACCTGGTTTGAAGCGGCACAAACAAACTCCATCCAAGCCGAAATTTTCGTGACATTCTTAGGATTGTCAGATGAAGTTCCACAGAAGTATCTGACCCATTCAAACAATAATAATGTCATATTATATCATGTACCCCACTACAGTCTTCCCGAGCCAGATTAGGGGGAGTTCAGCGTCACCACCTCATAAGGCCTCAATTAAGAAAAGAAATTGCTCTGAAAAACCCATCATGTTTGTTAAGCTCTTAAATGTGTATATTCTAACCCCATTTCATCACTAACTATGCTTGAAATACATGATTAAAGACCCAACTAATGCATGGTTTTGTGGTTGTAGGAATGAGAGAGAGAATTCATCAATTAAAGGCTTAGAGACGCTGTTTACAAGCATTGAAGATCAAAAGACCAAGTGCCAAAGGGTGGAAGAAAGAAAGTAAAGCAGAGAAGAAGGAAGTGCAGAAAATTGCACTGAAGATCGGTCGTCCATAGCCTATGTAACACCCCGTACTTTCAGTACTCGGGTGTTACCATAAATGTTGATTAATTGAAGATTTAATTAAAATTCTAAGACGATTAATCAAAAAAATAAAGATGTATTTAATTTTAAAATGTTAACAAATTTTAAAACAATTGATTAAGAGTTTTAAGTTGGTCATTGTGTTGGACACATGTTCAGGTTATTTATCCTGAAATTGGGCTTGAAGTCTAGTAAGACCTCGTGGAGCGGATAGTCGGTTTTGATGAGAGCAGATCATTATAAAATTTAGAAATAAATAAATAAATAAAAATTTTAAATGGAAATAATAATAATAATGACAAATATAATAATATTATCATTATGTATGAAATGAGGTATTGAGGCTATGTATTGATACAACACTTCATAAGTATGGTCCATACTGGTTTGTTGGACCTTTTAATCGTTCAAATTTGTTTTGGAATCAATCCAAGAGTTGGATTGTGGATAATACCATGGTTATTGGTAAAATCAAAGTATATGAACCACCCGATTGATGGTGTGGGTCATTAGTGGGCCACTAGTATCAATGTGGCTAGTGGGAGATAATGGATGGAGTGGATCTTACTGGAAACCTTTATGGACCCCACTTTTATGGTGTGAATGTGCACCATTAGATGTGCACACAAACTGCACCATACCACCAAAAGGTGGTCAGCAACGATGACCCGTGTTAGCCAAAAATGGAGAAGCTCTCTCTCTCTCTCTCTCTCTCTCTCTCTCTCTCTCTCTCTCTCTCTCTTTCTAGTTCTGCCGCCCAGAGAACGGACGGACGCTGTCCGTATTTGGGGCCTGTGCAGCCCACTTTCGGTCAATGGTACGGGTGATCTGAACCATTCATCTGGTTCACAGTAGAGGCGTGACCAAAACCTTGTTAGTAGCCCACGCTGATGTTCTCTTTCCTGTGCGCAATGCGGCTTCAAAGTCATATTGTCTAAATGCAAACTGTTTTTCCAGCAGCTTGTTATTCCCTCGTTTGTGATCGTCGTGGCCCACTTATGGACAATCTGAACCGTCCATCTTGTTGAGCACGAGGTGCTCCACCTATAAATGGTAGTTTCCTCAAGTGGAGACCATCATCTGTGTGTGTATCTCGATTCAAAGGTTGGTTTATGCGGCTATTTTTTCAAAAGGGTTCGTTTTGCAATGCCAGGCTGGCAATCCGCGTGAGAGGATTTCCCTCAATCCTAACTGTAGACACCCCACCTTCGGCTACACTGTTGGTAGAGATAGCTGGATGAATGGAGGACCATACCCCCAAATCCCAAGTCCAAACTCAGCCAAACTCACCCTTATAAGCCCCATTCCATAGCCCAGTTCAAGCCTGAACCCAGTCAACCCAGTCCTAAACACCACCCTGAAAAACCCCCCATAAAAAAGGCCAGTCAAAAAATCCCAAAAAAGTCAAACTCGCTGAGTCAACCCGCTGAGTCAACCCGTCGAGTCAACCCGTCGAGTCAAAACACCGAGTCAACCCGTCGAGTCAACCCGTCGAGTCAAACCACCGAGTCGACCCGCTGAGTCAACTCACTGAGTCGACCAGCGAGTCCAACAGCAGCCCCGAGGGAACGGCCGTACTCGCTGGAAACCGAGGAGCGGCCATACGGGCGGCCCATGGCAGGCCGCCCGGACAAAATTACGACTTCTGCCACTGCTCGGTGCTATAAATACCCCCCTCCCCTTCTCATTTCAAGAATCCATTCACAACCAACCGGCCAGAGAGAGTCCGTCCATTAGAGTCATCCTTCTCCACCCTTAGCCCATTTTTCCACCAAGGAGAGCCCGAGTGAGGAGAGCCTAACCCTGGTCCAGCCCAGCCTGACCACTGGTCCAAGCCTCTCAAGCCACCCAAGTCCTGATCTAGCCACTCGAAGCCAACCCTTGCGACACCTCCGTCCACCCAGCTACTCATTTTCCAGCATCATCTCATTTGCATCTAGCATAAGTGCAACATTTACTTTTCTTCCAACCCCCCTGCTTCACTGCAAGCACTTTGATTATTCAAGCACACTTGCATATGTCTTAAATTAAGCACCTGTCAGTTCGAGCGTATGCTCTGGGCTTGCCCGTTGTTGGAACCTGCCCATCAGAAACTCTTACTGTTCAGACCTGCATTCATGCTTCACCATAAAACACCTTGATCATTCAAGCACACTGCATACGTCTTATATTAAGCACCTGTCAGTTCGAGCGTACGCTCTGGGCTTGCCCGTTGTTGGAACCTGCCCATCAGAAACTCTTACTGTTCAGACCCGCATTCATGCATTATGTCATCCATGAGAATATACGAGGATTAAATTAGACTTTCAAGTATTCGATCGATTCTGTGAAGTAGAGACCGTACTTCGGTACGGGCAGTGTGTGGGGTGCTTAACCTCTTCCCACCCTGTAACCGTGATCCCTTACCTTGAATCTCTGACCGCAGATCAACAGGAGTCATTTTAGAGGAAGGAATCTTCGGATTCCCTTCTCTAACGTTTCTACTGGGTCTAGCCGACTGTAGATTCAAAGTAACTGGCTAGTGGCGACTCTGGTCTTATATAAATTCACTTAAACACATCCAGCTCAATACGACAACCAAACGAAGCCCTCGAAAACGAGGCAAGCCAGTGGCACAAACGGCGATTTCGCACTCACGCACCTCTTCTTCTTCTTCTTCCGAAAGGAAAGGGAGAACGACGTCATGTGGGAGCGCGGGAAAATCGGCGAGGGTCCACAGAATGGCGACTCTGCTGGGGATAAGCTAGTCCCACTAGTTGCGATCCGACTTGAAAAAAAACAGAATCCTTCCCGTACTTGAAAGTCACTAATCCTCATACAATCTCATCTGCATAGCATTCTACCCAAAACTCAAACAAAAAAAAATAGAAAATTCCAAAACACAAAAAAATAGAAAATCCCAAAACCCAAAAAGAGTAGAGTATAGTCCTCACCATTGCGCCTCCTCGGGCTCAACGTACGCGGAGACAACTTCCCTTCCGCAGCATAATCCGCACTCGGGCTCAGCAAGACATGTCCGACCACGAAGAAGAAACTCATCACTTCCCTGCTCTCGAAATGACCGAAGCGCAACCTCCAGCGCAACAGCCCGTTGACAATACGCCAATCATACAAGAATTGGCACAAGGAATGAGAGCAATGCAAGAAATGCTCTTGCAATTCATGCAAGCACAAGCCACCGCAGCAGCCAACAATCAGCTTGGCCCAGTTCAGCAATCTCAGCAACCATGCCGGATCCCTCCGGCCTCGAGTTCAAATCAAGCACAACCAGCGGAGTCTACCCAAGACTACCGATAACAGCCATCTCAGCCCTTCGCTATGGGGCATCCTTCTCAATACCTTCCTGCAACAAGGGGACCATCTCAGAGCATCCCAGTCCCAGGGACTTCCAGTCAGCTTCCAGTCAATCTTGCAAACAACAATCTTAGTAGATCTCAGCATGTCCCCGCCGATGGGACACCTTTTCAATTTCAGCACATCCCCGCAGACGGGATTTCAATTCAATTTCCAGCAACAGGGACAGCACTGGCGAATGCCCACAACGGGGGTCAGTGTCAAGCCCACATCAATCAGCGGACAGTGGCGAATACCCAACAAGGGGGTCACTTCCCAGCATCTCAGCCTCCTGCAAACAGGAGCACTTTTCAATTCCAGCACATCCCCGCCGATGGGATTCCAGTTAATTTCCAGCAATCTTCAATTCAGCAAAATCCAGTTAATTTCCAGCAATCTTCAATTCAGCAAAATCCAGTTAATTTCCAGCAAGTTCCAGTTCAACCTTCAGTACAGTCTCCAGTTCAGTTACCATCATTTCAAGCTCAAGTTCATCAGAATCCAGTTCAATCATCAAACCAATTTCAGCAACCCGCGGTTGCTTTTCAGCAAGCCCATAGGGTCGAAGACATCGACCACTATGCCGAAGAAGAACGTGCCTTACTCCAGGAGGCACCAGTTGCTCGAACAGATCACTCAGGACTGGACGAGTTGCGGGAGTAGTTCCAGATCTTGCAAAATCAGCTTCAGCGACAGCAAGGAATCGACTTACCTTCGACCAAGTTCAGAGACTTGTGTCCTTTCCCAGATGCTCAGGTACCTCAAAACTTTGAGGTTCCAAAGTTCAAAAGATACGACGGCAGCAGTTGTCCCACAGCACATCTCAAGGCCTTCTGTGGAGAGCTGAGTGCAATCTCAGGAAATGAAGGGGCCCTCATTCGTTTGTTCCAAAAATCTCTGAAGGGCGATGCCCTCGATTGGTACACTTCATTGGACTGCCACCGCATCAGAACATGAGAACAACTTTCCCAGGCTTTCGTCGACAGATTCGCATACAATCTCAATATGGCACCCAGAAGAGCCGACCTCGCAGCACTCAGGCAAAGGAGTGATGAAACACTATCAGCTTATGTGGGATGTTGGCGAGCTATGGCAGCCAGAATGCGGACACCCATCGACGATGAAGAACAAATCTCCATGATTGTTCATTCAACATACCCAGGCATATCAGGGTATCTCATCTCGCATCCATATGCAAACTTCTCGCAGCTAATCCGTGCTGGAGAGCAAGTCGAAGCAGGAATCCGTGCCGGGACGATTTCCCCATGGCCTCATCAAGCCACTCCAGTCAAGAGGAACAGAGTGGAAGGAAGACCTATCGGGCACGGGAATGGAAACCGCAGTGGTTCTCCTCCTCGCCCAACGGAGGTAAACAATATCAACACCACTGCTCAAGGAAATCAACATGCTCCCCCACAGGGACGTCAACAGTATCAGCAGAATCAAGTTCAGCATCAGCCTCAGCGGTATCAGCCACAACCGAACCCTCAGCCACAACCACCTCGACAACAGCAGCAGTTCAGAGGAAACGGCCAATACTCATATCAAAATAGGCAAAACTACAGGGAGTCCAGGAAATTTACTCCCCTCTCTCAACCACTTAGTCAAATCATGACTACGCTGGTACAAAAGCAGTTACTCACTCTGATGACACCTAGGCCTCCGCCTCATCCTCTGCCTCCAAATTATCGAGAAAATGAGTACTGTGCCTACCATCAAGGGCGTGGCCACGCCACTGACCGATGCTATACTTTGAAGAATGCCATACAAGACCTGATTGATGACCGCAAGATCGTCATCTCGGTCCCTGGAACTTCTCCAGCAGCTTCCACCAACATCCTTCAGAATCCTCTGCCTCAGCATCCAACGGACCCCAGTTCGTCTCGTGGCCCTGCAGTCAATAGTATAGAAGAAGGGGACCATCTCGATCGCTTCTTCTCCCCCATCCAATCCATTCACGCCTACACTTATGAGCCGACAAATCCTCCTCCAGTCTTGCAAGGGGCAAGTCCCTTTCTTCCTTCAGTCTTCGAGCCAGTAGTACTTGAAGGAGCACCTCCATATGATATACCAGTTGTTCAAGGGGCACCTTACAACCATTTAAGCTGGGAACCAGTCGTCTTGGAAGGAGCACAATCATACATTGAACCCACATACAAACCTGTCATCTTGCAAGGGGCAACTCCAGAACAATCCAATCCGCAATGGAAGGATTACACTCATCAGCAGCAAGAGCCCGTTGTCTTGGAAGGAGCTCTTCTAGTCAAGCCTGTCATATTGCAAGGGGCAAGTCCCAGAGGCATATCAATGACGCTACGGCAGCTCGGACGAACAGAGAAACCTCCTGCCATATCAGGAGGACCAGTATTCATTCCATGGGAGCCTCCCGCCCCAGGAACCGTAAAGCCAAGACCACGACCTTATGTGGTCTATGAAGACAAGCCTCGATATTACCCTTTCAGCACAGGCAACAATGTAGTCCTCAAGGCAAAAGCTCCATACGAGGAAGATCTGGTACCCACAACAGCACCGTTGCAAGAACCGGTGGTCCTAGAAGGCAAAAGGGAGGAAAACTACAAAGAAGTTCCATGGCACTATCCAGAATGTGCGGAAGTGGGGAACATGAATCCCAACGGGTGTTGCATCCGAAAAGATAATCAAAACAGAGGAGATCCCAAAGGCGTCCTCTCAGGCCTCGGCAACAAAAATGAAGCCGCATACGATGTAGCAACTCAGCTCAAGTCAATCCCTGCTCAAATATCAGTATGGGAGCTACTCTGCACATCTCGCATACACCGAGAGATGTTTGCCAAGACCTTGAACGATGCTCATGTCTCCTCCGATACGGCACCAGAAATGATAGCTTTGATGATTGGACAACTCCTGGCTCCGCGCGCCATCACCTTCACAGATAATGAGTTGCCACCAGAAGGACGCGATCATGGGCGATCCCTCAACATAGCCTTACGATACAAAGACCTCTGTGTTCCGCTGGTCCTTATCGATAATGGCTCAAGCTTAAATGTCTGCCCACTCAAGACTGCAGAACGTCTGGGAGTCAGTGCTTCTTCATTCCGACCCAGCACCATATGTGTCAGAGCATTCGACAACACCCGCCGATCAGTGGAAGGGGAAGTCGACATAGAGGTACAGATAGGCCCTATCAGCCTCTTTCAACATGCTGCTCGGACGGCCGTGGCTGCACAAGGTTGGAGCTGTGCCATCAACCTTACATCAACGGGTGAAGTACATCTGTGGAAAACAAGTGATCTCTATCCATGCAGAGAAGGAGCTCATCATTCCTTCCAATGCTGCTGCCACTGAACCAGACATCCCAGTCATCGATATCCAGCACTCTGAAGAAGACATCCCGTTTCACAGTTTCGAATTCGAGACTGTGAACTCTATCGCTAATCCAGAACCGATAAGGGTGGACCGTGTCTTCTCACCGGCAGAGCGTCTGAGCCTCAAATACCGAATGAAGAATCACTTCAAGTCCAGAAAGGTACCGCTGGTATATAACCAACGCAAATGGGGACTCGGATACAGGGCAACCTTCATGGACAAGAGAAGGAAGAAATTTCGATGCTCACCCATCCAATTCGTCAAGCCAGGAGAACCTTGCAAAGATCCAGGAGGGAATCAACCGACTGCACTACACAAAGGCCTCCCGATGAGCATAGTTTGGGCCACATGGCCCCCCATTCGATGGGATCAGATTCTCGAACCATCTAAGCCTCCAGAAGAAGAAGAAAAGGATGAAGACGAAGAAGGAAGTCAAATATAGCAGCTTCAGGACCAGGTTACTCTGACACCTGCTCCCAACCAGGGGCACAACTTGCCCACTTCTCTCAACCAGGGGCACAACCTGCCCACTTCAATCAGCAAGGGGCACAACTCGCCCATCTCAGCACCAATTAGCAAGGGGCACGACTTGCCCATCTCTGCAAAGTCAACATCATCAATCATCAGCCAGGGGCAGAAGCAGCCCATCCATTGGACCAAGAAAGGGAAATGGCCAGCCCTAGATTGGTCTGATGTCCAGGTTCCAAACTTGTGTCTCACTGTGGAACCAGACGAACTGCAATGCGAGGTAAGTGATCCGGGGGGGACTGAGTACGACTCAGATCTCAAACCTGACCAGCAAGAAGTCATGGTCATTGGGCCAGACCATGATTCTTCGCCCAAATCATCAACCCCCACCCCTTCAGGGGAGGAAGTGTGGGGTCCTGAATGGTCATCTGTTCCCCTAACTTTTGAATCAGCCAAAGAGCCATCTGAGGGCTCTGGCTTCCAAAAAAAACGCCTGTTTAAGCAGCGACCGGAACTTTGGAACAAGTTGGGATCAATCATGGTCTGCAATGCCCGCTTGTTCAAAGTCCCGTGAATTTCAAAAATCCAAAAAAATAAAAAACTTTCAAAAACCAAAAACATCTATCATTTCAATTTCAGAAAAATCTCAAAAACCAAAAAATATTTTTTTCCCTGCATTCAATAGTGTGCCAAGTTCGTCTAAAGAATCTCATGAGTTTGAAGTCGAATCATATGATTTCGACATCGAATTAGACTTTGAGCTCATGGGTCTGGACGAAGCTCGGGATGAGGAAGATGATGATCCGGCTCCCGAACTAGAGGATCTCCTCAAAAAGTTCGAATCTAAAGCCAATGTTGTAGCCGATGATTTCGAGATAGTAAACTTGGGGACGCCTGAGATCCCTAGGGAAGTACGCATTGGAAAATCGTTGCCACCTGAGATGAAACAGAAAATGATAGAGTTCCTAGCTCCAAGATTGTCCAACTTCGCGTTCTCATATGAAGACATGCTGGGGCTCGATGAAGAGCTCGTTGTACACCATCTGCCAACCAAGGCAGATATGAAGCCAGTGAAGCAAAAACTTCGAAGAATGAAGCCAGAATGGGCTCTGAAAGTCCGAGACGAAGTCATCAAGCAGTACAACACGGGATTCTTGGTAGTCTCCAACTACCCTGAATGGCTCGCCAACATCGTGCCAGTACCAAAGAAGGACGGCAAGGTTCGAATGTGCATCGACTTCCGAGATCTCAACAAAGCCAGTCCTAAAGAAGACTTCCCTTTGCCACATATCGACACTCTGGTCGACAACACTGCTGGATACAAGATCTTCTCATTCATGGACGGGTTCTCAGGTTACAATCAGATCAAAATGGCCGTCGAAGATCGCGAGAAGACATCGTTCATCACTCCCTGGGAACCTTCTGTTACAGGGTAATGCCGTTCGGTCTAAAGAACGCAGGAGCAACATATCAGCGAGCAATGACAGCATTATTCCACGACATGGTGAACAAAGAACTTGAAGTGTATGTGGACGACATGGTCGTCAAATCTCGCACAATTGAAGGACACTTTGAAGATCTGAAAAAGTTATTCAACAGATTAGAAAAGTACAAGCTCCGCCTCAATCCTCAGAAATGTGTCTTCGGTGCAATGGGAGGTAAGCTCCTCGGCTTTATGGTGAGCGAGGATGGCATCAGGGTCGACGAGACCAAAACCAGAGCAATCATCGAGATGCCCCCTCCTAGAACAGAGAAAGAAATTCGTGGCTTCCTCGGCAGAATTCAATACATCAGTCGCTTCATCGCACAGCTCACACCTATCTGTGAGCCCATATTCAAGCTCCTCCGAAAAAACGTTCCAAAAGAATGGAATGATGATTGCCAAGTCGCCTTCGATCGCATCAAGAGATATCTCATGAATCCTCCAGTCCTAGTGCCGCCCGCTCCCGGACGACCACTATTGTTATACATCTCAGTAGCAGCAGAAGCCATTGGCTGTGTCCTCGGCCAACACGATGAGACCGGGAAGAAGGAACAAGCAATATACTATTTGAGTCGAAAGTTCACCGACTACGAGACCAGGTATTCCCCGATCGAGAAGACTTGCCTCGCCCTAGTCTGGGCAACTCAGCGACTCCGTCAATACATGATTGCATTCCCTATTCTCCTCCTCACTCACATGGATCCGCTCAAGTACCTGTTCGAGAAGCCGGCACTCACTGGAAGGATAGCTAAATGGCAGCTACTCTTGTCTGAGTTTGACATCACCTATGTCACTCAAAAGGCAATCAAGGGACAGGCCCTCGCCGATCATCTTGCTGCCCACTCCCTCCTGGATTATCAACCGCTCAAGACATTCTTCCCTGATGAAGATCTCTTGTTTATTGAAGAAGAAGAAAAGAAGAAAGATGAATGGACATTATTCTTCGACGGCGCAGTAAATTCTAAAGGGAGTGGTATTGGAGCAATCCTCTACTCTCCAGATGATATCCCTATTCCTATCTCGAGGCGCATCGCATTCGAGTGCACCAACAACATGGCAGAGTATGAAGCATGCATCGCTGGCTTAAGGGAAGCCATAATCTTGGGCGTCAAGAAGCAACGAGTATTTGGAGACTCACAGCTTATCATCAATCAGACCAATGGCGAATGGAAGACCAAAGACGAGAAGTTGATACCATATCATGTGTATCTTGACAACCTGATCGAAGAATTCAAGGAAATCACCTTCTCATACATGCCCAGAGCCAAGAACCAGTTTGCAGATGCTCTCGCCACACTTGCATCCATGCTCGAGATACCAAAAGGAGCTTCAGAATGGGAGCTCACAGTCGAAATTCAAGAAGAACCTGCTTTTTGCCTGTAAATAGAAGAAGCCGAAGTTGTCCCTGACAAACCCTGGTATGCCGACATCAAGCATATCTCGAAACCCAGGAGTATCCAGAATCAGCAACAGCAACAGATCACCGAACCATCCAACGTTTGGCCGGCCAGTTCACCATCAGTGGCGAAGTTCTCTACAAGCGATCCTATAATCACATCCTCCTCCGATGCGTCGATGAAATAGAAGCTGCAAAGATCATGAAAGAAATACACGAAGGAATCTGTGGCCCACACATGAATGGGCACATGATGGCAAACAAGATTCTACGACTCGGCTACTATTGGCTCACCATGGAGACAGACTGCTGCCAGCACGTCAGAAAATGTTTCAAGTGTCAGGAGCATGCAAATCAAATCCATGCCCCATCATCAGAGTTATACAACCTGACCACCCCCTGGCCCTTCTCCATGTGGGGACTTGACATCATCAGCAAGATCAGTCCCAAAGCATCAAATGGTCATGAGTACATACTTGTGGCAGTCGACTACTTCACCAAGTGGGTAGAGGCAGCCTCCTACACCACGATTGCAGCATCTCAAGTGATCAAATTCATGAAGAACAACATCATATGCCGGTATGGAATCCCTAATGCCATCATCACAGATAATGGGACCCCGTTCGTCAACAAGAAGATGGATGACTTCCTCAGCAAATTCAGGATCCAGCGTCATCGATCAAGCCCCTATCGTCCTCAGATGAATGGTGGGGTAGAAGCCGCAAACAAGACAATCGTCAGGATACTCGAGAAGATGGTCGTGACCTATCGAGATTGGTCAGATATGCTCCCATATGCACTTTGGGCCTATCGAACGTCTGTACGGTCTGCTACGGGCGTTACTCCTTTCGAGCTTACCTATGGAATGGAGGCAGTTCTACTAGTCGAAGTGGAAATACCATCACTACGGGTGTTATTAGAAAGCGGAATTGAAGAAGGAGAATGGCAACGGGCCAGATTCGATCAGTTGCAGCTAGCAGATGAGAAGCGCATGCGTGCGCTAAATCATTCACAGTGTTATCAGAAAAGGATCGCTCGGGCTTACAACAAGAGAGTCCGAAAAAGGAGCTTCAAGGTAGGCGACATGGTCATGAAGAAGATTCTACCGTCACACCTTCCAGATCCCAGAGGAAAGTTCAAACCCTCGTGGGACGGGCCGCTGATCATCAGAGAAGTACTTCCCGGAGGCGCCCTCAGACTCACTAGCATGAGAGGGGTGGATCTTCCTGAGCCAACCAACGCCGACAACGTGAAGATCTTTCATGGGTAAGCCATTCTGACCTTATCTAGAGTTACTTTAATAGAGCTGAAGTCAAGAGGTCGAAGCTAAGACCTCTGAGAAATCGTTCCCGTCCACCAACAAGTGTTTCAAAAAAAAAAGGATTAAAAAAGAAAAGACAAAAAAAAAGAAGAAAAAAGAATACAAAAAAAAAGAGAGAAAAAAAAAGAGAAAGAAAAAGGGAAGCCAAAGAAAGGCACTCAAGAAAAAATCAATCCAAGAAACACAGTCATCCATCCATTCATCTCAGAGGGGTCTTTAGCAAAGACCGACAGCTCTATTATCGTAACTCAGGATGGCAACGACGGATTCCCGACCTCTAGCCGCCGCAGTTATCCAGAGATCCAGAAAGAAAAGAAAAAAAAGAAAAAGAAAAAAGAAAATGTGTGCCTAAACAAAGAGGGCGGAGTGAAAACCCGAAAGGGCGCTCCGAGTAAAAACAGTGGGCATACAGCGGACTTGGTGAAAACCTGAAAGGGCGCCAAGGGTAAAAACAGCACAGCTGCCAAGGGGTAGGCAAGACCAAATACCCGGGACGTGGTGAAAACTTGAAAGGGCGCCACGGGCAAAAATGACGGGAAAAAGCCGGCTGTGGTGAAAACTCGAAAGAGCACTGCAGGCAAAAATGGCTCAAATGAAAAAGAAAGAAAAAATAAAAGTGTAGGTACCAAGAAATCAGACAGTCCGGATCGGTTCAAGCAGTGAAAGTGCAAGAACAAGAGGAAGTACAGTCAGGAGCGAAGAACTCTACAAACTCTGACAATCTCAGGAAGCAAGAGTTTCCATTGCCTACATCTCTAGGGAACCAAAGGATCAAGCAAGTCAAATCTCGAGACATCGGTCAAAGCATTGGCCGAGCCCCAGTTCTGATTCCTATATCCCGACACAAAGTCCAGAAACACTCACAAGACAACTCATGGCACAGTAGATTTTCAAACAGTTTTCTCTTTTTAATTAGATGCATCATATTTCTTTTACACATATCATACCATCTTTTTCAAAAAATACAAAAAATTTTCATCATCATCAATCATATATGCAAAAAAGAATGTGCAGGTGGCCAACACAATCAATCTCTACCCTCCTCCTCGGCCACATCAGGTGAGTCCTCTAACTCATAAAAAGATAGCCTCTCTCTCTCAACCTACTCACCTCCATACGCAGGTAATGCACCTCATCGCGCTCCAGGGTACGGATCGCTGTCTCCTCATCAGACAACCTCCAATCGGCAGCCAATCTCCTCGACATCATCTCACAATGATACCGAAGTGCAGAGATCTCAGATAGCAGATGACCATGAGTGGCCAAAAGGAAGCCAGGATCGATAAATGGGCGCTCCTCAAAAGGTTCATATGAACCAGATGAAGAGCCAGCATCTCCAAGAATATCCTGCTCATCCTCATCAGCAGTCTGGTGCCAACAAGGGATACGTCGATACAAAGACTGCTCAGCAACCCAGTACTGATACAGGGCGGTCGCCATCGGAAAAGTCCGCAGCTCAAATCCCAACGAATCAGCTGTCAAATAACTCGCCCAGGAACAATCAATCTGGGTCCTGAAGTCAGAGGACCTAGATGGAAGCACTCGACGCCCGATACCCGTGAAAGCGAAAAGAGGAACATCCTGCTCGTATCCAAACTGCCGCAGGAATCGGATGGGATGATAAGAAAAGTAGGATCGAAAGCCTACCAACATCAGAGGATGGCGGTGTGCATCGCAAAGCACTGGAGGAAGTGAAAGCCAAGATGACTCCCAACGAACGTTCCAGTCACGCAGATCAGCGAACATCCTGCGATACAAGGGCTCGCTCATCCTAGCCGTATGCGGAACGAACTCCATGATATAACGCATGATGTCAGAGCTAGGGATGCCAGGAAGAGGTACAGGAACGGTCAGAGAAAGATGCTCCCATAGCCATACCTGATCACAGAAAGCAAAAGAAGTTCAGCTAGAGCAAAACAATTCCTAGCAAAGCAAGAAGAAAAAAGGTGCAGAAAAGGTACCTGAAGAAAAGCACAACAGTCGCGAAGGACACGAGTGCGGCCCAGGGCACAGTTGGTCAACCCATCAAATAGCTCGGCCAAGATGAGAGAAATGATCCCCTGCCGACGGACAGCTCGGCTCATCACCTCAAAAAGCAAAGGAGTCTGGGACCTGCGCCATCCCGAGAACAGCACTTCAGCAATCAAGCAAAACATCAGTGCGTTCCGAGCAAAGGTAGAACCGGCCGTACTCTGAGGACCCGAAAAGAGATCATACAGCAGGTCCAAAGAGAACACTACAGCATCCTGGCCACTAGCTGCAGGTTGAACAAGATAAGGGATCCCAAACCAGTTCTGCGGTGTAGCAGTCTTCGGCGATGTCTTCGGCGAGAAGTACTGAGTATAATCCAAGGGTAAGCCTGTCAAGCGTGCAAGCTCCTCCAAAGAGGGCCCCATCTCCATATCGTTGAACGCAAACAAGTTCAACGAAGGGACCCAGTCAATCAAGGCAGCTCCAAGCATCCTCCAATCAATATCAACTCTGGCCAGATGAATCAGACTGCCAAAGCCATAAGACTCCAAATCTCGAATCTCATAAACTGATAAGCTGTCAAGCCAAGCAAGTAGTCGTGGCGAGCAAGAAGGACGAGGAAGCAGCTGACAAGTCCTCACCGGTATCCCCTCCAGCACAAAAGGCCCAGAAATCGAGGACAACTCATCAAGGATCGGAAGGTCAACGGGCGAAGGAGAAGGAAAAGCTGGAACCTCTGCAGACTCGACAGCCCCTGACCTGTCCCCAGTAACGGCTATGTCTGATATAGTCACATCGCCATCTGAAACTGTCATAATCTCAGCCGCATGGGAAGACTCGCCCACCTCATGAACAGAGTGCGCAAAGGGCCGATGACCAAAAGAAGGACAACGCTCCCAACCAAAAGAGCCATCAGTGAAGATCACACCGCACATCGTGGCATCCTGACCAATCTGACCGTCAAAGAAAATATCTGAACCATCCAAAGGGGTCCCGGCAACCCCGATCAAAGAATCAACGGTCAGATCTGGACCTGCGGCCCCCTCCAACAGAAAATCATGAATCCAGTCATCATCCTGGCTGATCAAAGGGATCATCGAGGCATCCACACCGTCCATCATCAAGGGGACATCATCAATGATCACATCAAGTCCACCCAAACAAGTGTGCCGCACATCTCGGCCCTCATCCAGAGCATCCAAACCGTCAAAGGTACCATCTGAGCCATCCATACCATCCAGACATGAGATCAGCCCATCTATGTCCCTCATAGTCCCATCATCACCATCCATCACATCATCCATGGGGCCCACACTCAAAGAATGCATAATCTCACCTATGTCCCATCCTCCCATCTCATCCATACCATCCATTCCTCCCATGATGAAGGTCCCATTCAAATCTGAAAATCCAGCCATCCCACCATTAATGGACCCATTCAAAGCTCCACCAACCACCAAGCTTAAGTCTTCATCAATGGCCCCTCTTAATGCCCCATCTACCCCATCCATTAAAAGCATCTCCCCATTATCAAAGCTCAGTTGAAGATCTGAAGTGTGGGACCCACCTTGGACAGCCCCCACAGCCCATAAATCCCCACCATCCATGGCCCAAGAAAGCACAAGGCAAGATGAGGACAAGATGATGATGAAAGAGGAGACAAAGAGAAGATTCATTGTTGGAATCGAACCTGAACGTACACAGCAGGTGGGGACAGCAGCAACAGGGACCAGAGAATGTCCGAGCACGAGCCAGCCCAGGCCGCTCAAGAGACGAGCTCTGTGCGGCCTGCCCTGGGCCGCCCGTACGGACACAGATTCCCTCTCTCCGCGGGATTGGCTCCAGGGTTCTTGGTAGGTGAGTCTGACAGTCCACGTCAGCAGATGGCGCTCCGTAGGCCGCCCAAGGCTCCGGTCCACTCCAAATTTCAACTGAAGATGATCAAGATCATACAAAAGGTGCCCCACTGGTCCAATCATGAAGCAATGTGGCCGGAACATGGCTGATCAAGTCAAAAAGAAGGAAAGTTGATCAAGTGGGGGCCACAAGCAATCCAAGCCATTCAAAGACTAGATCATCATGATCTAAACCATTGAAGAACCTACATGAGCCGTCAAACAACAAGATCAAAGGGCCGATCATCAAAAGAAGGGTCAGAGTCCAAGATCCAATCATCAAGTGGGCCCACAAAGCCAAATCAAGCGATCAGAGACATTCAAGCCATCATCCACACCATGAGAAGCATTCCTAGCCTCACAAATCATCAAAAGAGGTGCCCCAAAGTAAAGCTAAGGTCTCAAGTGGGCCCGCAGGGCCAAATCCATCAATCTGAACCATTCAAGGGCCAAAACATCAAGATCCAAACCATTGGAAAGCTTACACAAGTCATGGAGTGGCAAGATCAAAAGTCCGATCATCAAGAGAGAAGGCCGGAATCCAAGATCCGATCATCAAATGGCCCGCAGGGCCAAATCAAGCAATTCGGACCACTCAAATCACAGTCAGCCCCGTCAGAAGCCAAAAAAAGCAAGGTAAGTATGCCCAACCCCATCAACTTGGTCCGAAGACCTTAAACTACGTCGGGATCAAGATCCCGAGGGATTTTTAATAAAAATGGGTATCGATCTCGGCCATCAAAATCAGAATCGATGACCCAGAATATTTTTCAAAAAAAGAAAATCAAAAAAATGTCTTTCCTCTTTTAAAGTTTTGGGTCCGAAGACCTTAAACTACGTCGGGATTCACATCCCGAGAGATTTTCAATAAAAGCCGGTATTGGTCTTGATTGATCGAATCAAGAGCCGACGACACCGGGTACTTTCGAAAACCACAAAAAAAATATATTTATGCATTTCCAACACTTATTTGTACATAGTTTTGGGTCCGAAGACCTTAAACTACGTCGGGATCAACATCCCGAGAGATTTTCAATAAAAGCCGGCGTCGGTCTTGTTTGCTCACATCAAGATCAATGACTCCGGACATTTTCAAAAATCATAAAAATATATTACCAGCCCCGCTTTTAAAGTTTTGGTCCGAAGACCTTAAACTACGTCGGGATCGACATCCCGAGAGATTTTCAATAAAAACCGGCATCAGTCTGGATTGCCCATCCGCTGACACCGGACATTTTTCCAAAAACAAAAAACAACATGTTTGCCCCTCTTTTGTACAGTTTCATGGTCCGAAGACCTTAAACTACACTGGGATTAATTTCTCGGGGGACCTTTCTCGCTTTCAACTAAAAACCGGCATCGGCCTCGACCGTTGGGATCATGGTTCGATAACCCGGATCATTTCAAAAATACCAAAAATATTTTAAAGCTTTCCATAAAAACCAGTGTCAATCTCGATTACTCGAGTTGAAGTCTGGAACTTTTTCAAAACAAAAAAAAATATATATACAATATAAAACAAAAAAGTTTTCACCACCAGTTTCGATCCACCAATTTATCCCCAGTGGTCCGAAGACTTAAAACTACACTGGGATTAACTTCTCGGGGGCTTTCTTTCCTAACCTGTTCCAGACATGGCTGACACTTGATCGTACAGGTGTCTGGAATCTTTTAAACAGGTAAAGGCTGAGGCGGGCAGAACTCCGCAATCCTGTTCGTGTTGAACGCACCGTGATAGACAACCTTGAGTTGGAAGTCGCTGTTGAAGCTGACGGATGTTCCCTGTTCCTAGAACTCATGAGGGGGATTAAGGCTGTTGGGAGGTGGAGCTCACCCTCACGGAATTGTGAGCAACGTAAGACCCCAAACTGGATTGACTAAGGGAAATGTGAGGATGTGGCTCATTTTGTGGCCGAAGGAGTCCGTCGGACGATACGTGGTCTATGTGCATTGCACATGAGGAACAGGCAACTTTGTGGGTGTGTTGACTGAAAACCCTCAAAATCCCCTCATCCGAAGATGTAAAACTACGGCACTTAACTGTGTGAGACTCGTCTTGCTCGCTGACGTCAAATGGATCGGGTGCCTTACCAGCAGTAGAAGCTGGAAGTGGATGGAAATTCCACATCTTTTCCCTGCATTTCAGAAAAATCACAAAATACAAAAACATTGCAAAATCAAATATCTGCAAAAATCACAAAAATATTTCCCTTGCTTTCAATCAAAATATCGTCAAAAATCACAAAAAATATTTCCATCGCTTTCAAATCAAATATCTGCAAAAACCACAAAAAATATTTCCCTTGCTTTCAAATCAAATATTTTCGAAAATCACAAAAAATATTTCCTGTGTTTTCAATAAACTGATCTCTACTCTGACCGCTCAGGTAAAGATTCGGATCCAAATATCTGCAAAAAAATCACAAAAATTAGCATCCCCAGCACTACAATTCAGGAGTCTTAAACTCCGCTCACTTCACAGTATGGGATGACGGATCCAATCGCCCGCAAATTGGAATCTTGACCAAAACGGGCGACCAAACACCATCTCAATCACATGTATGCCCAGAAGAACCTCTTGAAGTCGGATAACATCCTCGTACATTCTTATTAACAAAGAAACAGCATCTTGGGACGATGGACCTGATCGACCACGGGTCGGGATCTTGACTAACCCGCTGACCAAACATCCGCATTAAAAAGAAAATCCCCAAGGGAAGCACAACCCTACAAGCAATAAGCTCAAAGTTCTCTACACCCATAGCAAAAGCAAAATCATCAAACTGAAAGAGAATGAGCCAAAGCCATGCATTCATCATGCATCTCCATGCATCAGCATCCATCGCATCAATCATCATGTTTACCTGCTTTCAAAATAAAAGTCGGTTAGCTAAAGACCCCACAGGCATCCCTAGTGGAGGCACATGCAAACCAGATTTCCATTTCAAAAAGACAAAAAATATTTCTGTTTGCAAATAAAAACCCCACGGTGTATCACTCCCCAGAGTGGGTATCTTTTCAAAAATCCAAAAATATTTTTCCAGTAGAGCGTTCTGTCTCCAAAACACCAGGAGATCTTCCATATCTCTGGGTAAGAGCCAACGCAAAAATCAAATAAGATCCGATGTCTCGCGGTTTTCCCGGAGACCATCGGATCCAATGCACTCAAAGTACGATCGAACCGAACTCCAGTGTCAGTACGGTCGTACCACATGCCAAGATACGAAAAGATGAAAAGCCAAAAGGCTCGGTCAAAGAAACCATTTGAACAGGTGGAAACGATGAATTGTAACCCAAGTATCAAAATCAGCAGATTGGGTGGAAAGAGTTCACCCGCACATACCTAGGCGTGGATGCCTGAAGTACCTTGACTGAGTCCAAGTCGGCGTAGTAGAATCCCGTAAGACTATCTGACGCAGTGCGTCTAACCACTTTGACAGTCAGCGAAACAAGTACTCCTGGAGTGATCTAGGAAAACATCAAACATCACACAATCAGTCTCAGGGTCAGCATCCTCGTAAGACTGTCGACGCAGAGGCTCTGCTGTACCTTTCCGATGTTAGTACCTGTAGACACCCCACCTTCGGCTATACTGGTGGTAGAGATAGCTGGTTGAATGGAGGACCATACCCCCAAATCCCAAGTCCAAACTCAGCCAAACTCACCCTTGTAAGCCCCATTCCATAGCCCAGTTCAAGCCTGAACCCAGTCAACCCAGTCCTAAACACCACCCTGAAAAACCCCCCATAAAAAAGGCCAGTCAAAAAATCCCAAAAAAGTCAAACTCGCTGAGTCAACCCGCTGAGTCAACCCGTCGAGTCAACCCGTCGAGTCAAAACACCGAGTCAACCCGTCGAGTCAACCCGTCGAGTCAAACCACCGAGTCGACCCGCTGAGTCAACTCACTGAGTCGACCAGCGAGTCCAACAGCAGCCCCGAGGGAACGGCCGTACTCGCTGGAAACCGAGGAGCGGCCGTACGGGCGGCCCATGGCAGGCCGTCCGGACAAAATTACGACTTCTGCCACTCTCTGCTGCTATAAATACCCCCCTCCCCTTCTCATTTCAACAGGCCATTCGAGTCCATTTCAGCCCGAGAGCTCTGAGTCCATTTCTCCACCCTTTAGCCCATTTTTCCACCAAGGAGAGCCCGAGTGAGGAGAGTCTAACCCTGGTCCAGCCCAGCCTAACCACTGGTCCAAGCCTCTCAAGCCACCCAAGTCCTGATCTAGCCACTCGAAGCCAACCCTTGCGACACCTCCGTCCACCTAGCTACTCATTTTCCAGCATCATCTCATTTGCATCTAGCACAAGTGCAACATTTACTTTCCTTCCAACCCCCCTGCTTCACTACAAGCACCTTGATTACTCAAGCACACATGCATATGTCTTTATATTAAGCACCTGTCAGTTCGAGCGTATGCTCTGGGCTTGCCCGTTGTTGGAACCTGCCCATCAGAAACTCTTACTGTTCAGACCTGCATTCATGCTTCACCATAAAACACCTTGATCATTCAAGCACACTGCATACGTCTTATATTAAGCACCTGTCAGTTCGAGCGTACGCTCTGGGCTTGCCCGTTGTTGGAACCTGCCCATCAGAAACTCTTACTGTTCAGACCCGCATTCATGCATCATGTCATCCATGAGAATATACGAGGATTAAATTAGACTTTCAAGTATTCGATCAATTCTGTGAAGTAGAGACCGTACTTCGGTACGGGCAGTGTGTGGGGTGCTTAACCTCTTCCCACCCTGTAACTGTGATCCCTTACCTTGAATCTCTGACCGCAGATCAACAGGAGTCATTTTAGAGGAAGGAATTTTCGGATTCTCTTCTCTAACGTTTCTACAGGGTCTAGCCGACTGTAGATTTGAAGTAACTGGCTAGTGGCGACTCTGAACTCACTTAAACATATCCAGCTTAACACGACAACCAAACAAAGCCCTCGAGAACGAGGCAAGCCAGTGGCACAAACGGTGATTTCGCACTCACGCATTCCACTTCTTCTCCTTCTTCCGAAAGGAAAGGGAGAACGACGTCGTGTGGGAGCGCGGAGAAATCGGCGAGGGTCCACAGAATGGCGACTCCGCTGGAGATAAGCTAGTCCCACTAGTCGTGATCCGACTTGAAAAATAGAATCATTCCTGTACTTGAAAGTCATTAGTCCTCATACAATCTCATCTGCATAGCATTCTACCCAAAAACCAACCAGAAAAAAATAGAAAATCCCAAAACCAACCAGAAAAAAAATAGAAAATTCCAAAACCCAAAAAGAGTATAGTCCTCACCATTGCGCCTCCTCGGGCTCAACGTGTTCGGAGACAGCTTCCCTTCCGCAGCATAATCCGCACTCGGGCTCAGCAAGCCATGTCCGACCACGAAGAAGAAACTCATCACTTCCCTGCTCTTGAAATGACCGAAGCGCAACCTCCAGCGCAACAGCCCATTGATAATACGCCAATCATACAAGAATTGGCACAAGGAGTGAGAGCAATGCAAGAAATGCTCTTGCAATTCATGCAAGCACAAGCCACCGCAGCAGCCAACAATCAGCTTGGCCCAGTTCAGCAATCTCAGCAACCATGCCGGGCCCTTCCGGCCTCCAGTTCAAATCAAGCACAACCATCAGAGTCTGCCCAAGACTACCGACAGCAGCCATCTCAGCCCTTCGCTATGGGGCATCCTTCTCAATATCTTCCTGCGACGACAAGGCCATCTCAGAGCACTTCCGTTGCAGGAACATCCAGTCAGCTTCCAGTCAATCTTGCAAACAACAATCTTAGTAGATCTCAGCATATCCTCGCCGATGGGACACCTTTTCAATTTCAGCACATCCCCGCCGATGGGATTTCAATTCAATTTCCAACAACAGGGACAGTACTGGCGAATGCCCACAATGGGGGTCAGTGTCAAGCCCACATCAATCAGCGGACAGTGGCGAATACCCAACAAGGGGGTCACTTCCCAGCATCTCAGCCTCCTGCAAACAGGAGCACTTTTCAATTCCAGCACATCCCCGCCGATGGGATTCCAGTTAATTTCCAGCAATCTTCAATTCAGCAAAATCCAGTTAATTTTCAACAATCTTCAATTCAGCAAAATCCAGTCAATTTCCAGCAAGTTCCAGTTCAACCTTCAGTACAATCTCCAGTTCAGTTACAATCCTTTCAAGCACAAATTCATCAGAATCCAGTTCAGTCATCAAATCAATTTCAGCAACCCGCAGTTGCTTGTCAGCAAGCCCATAGGGTCGAAGACATCGACCACTATGCCGAAGAAGAACGTGCCTTACTCCAAGAGGCACCAGTCGCTCGAGCAGAACATTCAGGACTGGACGAGTTGCGGGAGCAGTTCCAGATCTTGCAAAATCAGCTTCAGCGACAACAAGGAATCGACTTACCTTCGACCAAGTTCAGAGACTTGTGTCCTTTCCCAGATGCTCAAGTACCTCAAAACTTTGAGGTACCAAAATTCAAAAGATACGATGGCAGCGGTTGTCCCACAGCACATCTCAAGGCTTTCTGTGGAGAGCTGAGTGCAATTGCAGGAAATGAAGGGGCCCTTATTCGTCTGTTCCAAAAATGGGAACAGCTTTCCTAGGCTTTCGTCGACAGATTCGTATACAATCTCAATATGGCACCCAGAAGAGCCGACCTCGCGGCTCTCAGGCAAAGGAGTGATGAAACACTATCAGCTTATGTGGGACGTTGGCGAGCTATGGCAGCCAGAATGCGGACACCCATCGACGATGAAGAACAAATCTCCATGATTGTTCATTTAACATATCCAGGCATATCCGGGTATCTCATCTCGCATCCATATGCAAACTTCTCGCAGCTAATCCGTGCTGGAGAGCAAGTCGAAGCAGGAATCCGTGCCGGGACGATTTCCCCATGGCCTCATCAAGCCACTCCAGTCAAGAGGAACAGAGTGGAAGGGAGACCTATCGGACACGGGAATGGAAATCGCAGTGGTTCTCCTCCCCGCCCAACAGAGGTAAACAACATCAACACCACTGCTCAAGGAAATCAACGTGCTCCCCCACAGGGACGTCAACAGTATCAGCAGAATCAAGTTCAGCATCAGCCTCATCGGTATCAGCCACAACCAAATCCTCAGCCACAACCACCTCGACAACAGCAGCAGTTCAGGGGAAATGGCCAATACTCATACCAGAACAGGCAGAATTACAGGGAGTTCAGGAAGTTCACTCCACTCAATCAACCACTTAGTCAAATCATGACTACGCTGGTACAAAAGCAGTTACTCACTCTGATGACACCTAGGCCTCCTCCTCATCCTTTGCCACCAAACTACCGAGAAAATGAGTATTGCGCCTATCATCAAGGACGTGGCCACGCCACTGATCGATGCTATACTTTGAAGAATGCCATACAAGACCTGATTGATGACCGCAAGATCGTCATCTCGGTCCTTGGAACTTCTCCAGCAGCTTCCACCAACATCCTTCAGAATCCTCTGCCTCAGCATCCAACGGACCCCAGTTCGTCTCGTGGCCCTGCCGTCAATAGTATAGAAGAAGGGGACCATATCGATCGCTTCTTCTCCCCTATTCAGTCCATTCACGCCTACACCTATGAGCCAACAAATCCTCCTCCAGTCTTGCAAGGGGCAAGTCCCTTTCTTCCTTCAGTCTTCGAGCCAGTAATACTCGAAGGAGCACCTCCATACGATATACCAGTTGTTCAAGGGGCACCTTACAATCATTCAAGCTGGGAACCAGTCGTCCTGGAAGGAGCACAATCATACATTGAGCCCACATACGAACCTGTCATCTTGCAAGGGGCAACTCCAGAACAATCCAATCCGCAATGGAAGGATTACACTCATCAGCAGCAAGAGCCCGTTGTCTTGGAAGGATCTCTTCCAGTCAAGCCTGTCATATTGCAAGGGGCAAGTCCCGGAGGTGTATCAATCACGCTACGGCAGCTCAGACGAACAGAGAAACCTCCTGCCATATCAAGAGGACCAGTATTCATTCCATGGGAGCCTCCTGCTCCAGGAACAGTCAAGCCAGGACCACGACCTTATGTGGTCTATGAAGACAAGCCTCGATACTACCCCTTCAGCACAGGCAACAATGTAGTCCTCAAGGCAAAAGCTCCATACGAGGAAGATCTGGTACCCACAACAGCACCGTTGCAAGAACCGGTGGTCCTAGAAGGCAAAAGGGAGGAAAACTACAAAGAAGTTCCATGGCACTATCCAGAGTGTGCGGAAGTGGGGAACATGAATCCCAACGGGCGTTGCATCCGAAAAGATAATCAAAATAGAGGAGATCCCAAAGGCGCTCTCTCAGGCCTCGGCAACAAAAATGAAGCCGCATACGATGTAGCAACTCAGCTCAAGTCAATCCCTGCTCAAATCTCAGTATGGGAGCTACTCTGCACATCTCGCATACACCGAGAGATGTTTGCCAAGACCTTGAATGATGCTCATGTCTCCTCCGATACGGCACCAGAGATGATTGCATTGATGATTGGACAGCTACTGGCTCCGCGCGCCATCACCTTCACCGATAATGAGTTGCCACCAGAGGGACGTGATCATGGGCGATCCCTCAACATA
Organism: Liriodendron chinense; assembly: GCA_003013855.2. NCBI lineage: Eukaryota > Viridiplantae > Streptophyta > Magnoliopsida > Magnoliales > Magnoliaceae > Liriodendron > Liriodendron chinense. The sequence goes on along the minus strand of PVNU02000100.1, from coordinate 668,750 downwards.
GCCTTACGATACAAAGACCTCTGTGTTCCGCTGGTCCTTATCGATAATGGCTCAAGCTTAAACGTCTGCCTACTTAAGACTGCGGAACGTCTGGGAATCAGTCCCTCTTCTTTCCGACCCAGCACTATATGCGTCAGAGCATTCGACAACACCCGCCGATCAGTAGAAGGGGAAGTCGACATAGAGGTACAGATAGGTCCAGAAGTCTTCACTATCACATTCCAAATTCTGGATATATCAGCCTCTTTCAACATGTTGCTTGGACGACCTTGGCTGCACAAGGTTGGAGCTGTGCCGTCAACCCTACATCAACGGGTAAAGTACATCTGTGGAAATCAAGTGATCTCTATCCACGCAGAGAAGGAGCTCATCATTCCTTCCAATACGGCTGCCACTGAACCAGATATCCCGGTTATCGACATCCAGCACTCTGAAGAAGACATCCCATTTCACAGTTTCGAATTTGAGACTGTGAACTCTATCGCCAATCCAGAACCGATAAGGGTGGACCGTGTCTTCTCACCGGCAGAGCGTCTGAGCCTCAAATACCGAATGAAGAATCACTTCAAGTCCAGAAAGGTACCGCTGGTATATAACCAACGCAAATGGGGACTCGGATACAGGGCAACCTTCATGGACAAGAGAAGGAAGAAATTTCGGTGCTCACCCATCCAATTCGCCAAGCCAGGAGAACCTTGCAAAGATCCAGGAGGGAATCAACCGACTGCACTACACAAAGGCCTCCCGATGAGCCTAGTTTGGGCCACGTGGCCCCCCATTCGATGGGATCAGATTCTCGAACCATCTAAGCCTCCAGATGAAGAAGGAAATGATGAAAACGAAGAAGGAAGTCAAATACAGCAGCTTCAGGACCAGGTTACCCTGACACCTGCTCCCAACCAGGGGCACAACCTGCCCACGTCAGCATCAATCAACCAGGGGCACAACCTGCCCACTTCAATCAGCCAGGGGCACAACCTGCCCATTTCAATCAGCAAGGGGCACAACTTGCCCATCTCAGCATCAATCAGCAAGGGGCACGACTCGCCCATCTCTACAAAATCAACACCATCAGTCATCAGCCAGGGGCAGAAGCAGCCCATCCATTAGACCAAGAAAGGGAAGTGGCCAGCCCTAGATTGGTCTGATGTCCAGATTCCAAGCTCATGTCTAGCTGTGGAACCAGACGAACTACAATGCGAGGTAAGTGATCCGGGAGGGACTGAGTACGACTCAGATCCCGAACCCGACCAGCGAGAAGTCATGGTCATTGGGCCAGACCATGATTCTTCGCCCAAATCATCAACCCCCACCTCTTCAGGGGAGGAAGTGTGGGGTCCTGAATGGTCATCTGTTCCCCTAACTTTTGAATCAGCCAAAGAGCCATCTGAGGGCTCTGGCTTCCAAAAAAAATGCCTGTTTAAGCAGCGACCGGAACTTTGGAACAAGTTGGGATCAATCATGGTCTGCAATGCCCGCTTATTCAAAGTCCCGTGAATTTCGAAAATCCAAAAAAATCAAAAACTTTCAAAAGCCAAAAACATCTAGTATTTCCATTTCAGAAAAATCTCAAAAACCAAAAAACATTTCTTTCCCTGCATTCAATAGTGTGCCAAGTTCGTCTAAGGAGTCGCATGAGTTTGAAGTCGAATCATATGACTTTGACATCGAATTAGACTTCGAACTCATGGGTCTGGACGAAACTCGGGACGAGGAAGATGATGATCCAGCTCCCGAACTTGAGGATCTCCTCAAAAAGTTCGAATCTAAAGCCAATGTTGTAGCCGATGATTTCGAGATAGTAAACTTGGGGACACCTGAGATCCCTAGGGAAGTACGCATTGGAAAATCGTTGCCACCTGAGATGAAACAGAAAATGATAGAGTTCCTAGCTCCAAGATTGTCCAACTTCGCGTTCTCATATGAAGACATGCCGGGGCTCGATGAAGAGCTCGTTGTACACCATCTGCCAACCAAGGCAGATATGAAGCCAGTGAAGCAAAAACTTCGAAGAATGAAGCCAGAATGGGCTCTGAAAGTCCGAGATGAAGTCATCAAGCAGTACAACGCGGGATTCTTGGTAGTCTCCAACTACCCTGAATGGCTCGCCAACATCGTGCCAGTACCAAAGAAGGACGGCAAGGTTCGAATGTGCATCGACTTCCGAGATCTCAACAAAGCCAGTCCTAAAGATGACTTCCCTTTGCCACATATCGACACTCTGGTCGACAACACTGCTGGATACAAGATCTTCTCATTCATGGACGGGTTCTCAGGTTACAATCAGATCAAGATGGCCGTCGAAGATCGCGAGAAGACATCGTTCATCACTCCCTGGGGAACCTTCTGTTACAGGGTAATGCCGTTTGGTCTGAAGAACGCAGGAGCAACATATCAGCGAGCAATGACAGCACTATTCCACGACATGATGAACAAGGAGCTCGAAGTATATGTGGACGACATGATCGTCAAATCTCGCACAATTGAAGGACACTTTGAAGATCTGAAGAAGTTATTCAACAGATTAGAAAAGTACAAGCTCCGCCTCAACCCTCAGAAATGTGTCTTCGGTGCAATGGGAGGTAAGCTCCTCGGCTTTATGGTGAGCGAGGATGGTATCAGGGTCGACGAGACCAAAACCAGAGCAATCATCGAGATGCCCCCTCCTAGAACAGAGAAAGAAATTCGTGGCTTCCTCGGCAGAATTCAATACATCAGTCGCTTCATCGCACAGCTCACACCTATCTGTGAGCCCATATTCAAGCTCCTTCGGAAGAACGTCCCAAAAGAATGGAATGACGATTGCCAAGTCGCCTTCGATCGCATCAAGAGATATCTCATGGATCCTCCAGTCCTAGTGCCGCCCGCTCCCGGACGACCACTATTGTTATACATCTCGGCAGCAGCAGAAGCCATCGGCTGTGTCCTCGGCCAGCACGACGAAACCGGGAAGAAGGAACAAGCAATATACTATTTGAGTCGAAAGTTCACCGACTACGAGACCAGGTATTCCCCGATCGAGAAGACTTGCCTCGCCCTAGTCTGGGCAACTCAGCGACTCCGTCAATACATGATTGCATTCCCTATTCTCCTCCTCGCTTACATGGATCCGCTCAAGTACCTGTTCAAGAAGCCGGCACTCACTGGAAGGATAGCTAAATGGCAGCTACTCTTGTCTGAGTTTGACATCACCTATGTCACTCAAAAGGCAATCAAGGGGCAGGCCCTCGCCGATCATCTTGCGGCTCACTCTCTCCTGGATTATCAGCCGCTCAAGACATTCTTCCCTGATGAAGATCTCTTGCTCATTGAAGAGGAAGAAAAGAAGAAAAAAGATGAATGGACATTATTCTTCGACGGCGCAGCAAATTCTAAAGGGAGTGGTATTGGAGCAATCCTCTACTCTCCAGATGATGTCCCTATTCCTATCTCGAGGCGCATCGCATTCAAGTGCACCAACAACATGGCAGAGTATGAAGCATGCATCGCTGGCTTAAGGGAAGCCATAATCTTGGGCGTCAAGAAGCTACGAGTGTTTGGAGACTCACAGCTTATCATCAATCAGACCAATGGCGAATGGAAGACCAAAGACAAGAAGTTGATACCATATCATGTGTATCTTGACAATCTGATCGAAGAATTCAAGGAAATCACCTTCTCATACATGCCCAGAGCCAAGAACCAGTTCGCAGATGCTCTCGCCACGCTCGCATCAATGCTCGAGATCCCAAAAGGAGCTTCAGAATGGGAGCTCACAGTCGAAATTCAAGAAGAACCTGCTTTTTGCCTGCAAATAGAAGAAGCCGAAGTTGTCCCTGACAAACCCTGGTATGCCGACATCAAGCAATATCTCGAAACCCAGGAGTATCCAGAATCAGCAACAGCAATAGATCGCCGAACCATCCAACGTTTGGCCGGCCAGTTCACCATCAGTGGCGAAGTTCTTTACAAGCGATCCTATAATCACATCCTCCTTCGATGCGTCGATAAAACAGAAGCTGCAAAAATCATGAGAGAAATACACGAAGGAATCTGTGGCCCACACATGAATGGGCACATGATGGCAAAGAAGATTCTGCGACTCGGCTATTATTGGCTCACCATGGAGACAGACTGCTGCCAGCACGTCAGAAAATGTTTCAAGTGTCAGGAGCATGCAAATTAAATCCATGCCCCATCATCAGAGTTATACAATCTGACCACCCCCTGGCCCTTCTCCATGTGGGGACTCGACATCATCGGCAAGATCAGTCCCAAAGCATCAAATGGTCACCAGTACATACTTGTGGCAGTCGACTACTTCACCAAGTGGGTAGAGGCAGCCTCATACACCACGATTGCAGCATCTCAGGTGATCAAATTCATGAAGAACAACATCATATGCCGGTATGGAATCCCTAATGCCATCATCACAGATAATGGGACCCCGTTCGTCAACAAGAAGATGGATGAATTCCTCAGCAAATTCAAGATCCAACGTCATCGATCAAGCCCCTACCGTCCCCAGATGAATGGTGGGGTAGAAGCCGCAAACAAGACAATCGTCAGGATACTCGAGAAGATGGTCGTGACCTATCGAGATTGGTCAGATATGCTCCCATATGCACTTTGGGCCTATCGAACGTCTGTACGGTCTGCTACGGGCGTTACTCCTTTCGAGCTTACTTATGGAATGGAAGCAGTTCTACCAGTCGAAGTGGAAATACCATCACTTCGGGTGTTATTAGAAAGCGGAATTGAAGAAGGAGAATGGCAACGGGCCAGATTCGATCAGTTGCAGCTAGCAGATGAAAAGCGCATGCGTGCACTAAGTCATTCACAATGCTATCAGAAAAGGATCGCTCGGGCTTACAACAAGAGAGTCCGAAAAAGGAGCTTCAAGGTAGGTGACATGGTCATGAAGAAGATTCTACCGTCGCACCTTCCAGATCCCAGAGGAAAGTTCAAACCCTCGTGGGACGGGCCACTGATCGTCAGAGAAGTACTTCCCGGAGGTGCCCTCAGACTCACCAGCATGAGAGGGGTGGATCTTCCTGAGCCAACCAACGCCGACAACTTGAAGATCTTTCATGGGTAAGTTATTCTGACCTTATCAAAGGTTACTTTAATAGAGCTGAAGTCAAGGGGTCAAAGCTAAGATCTCTGAGAAATCATTCCCGTCCACCAACAAGTGTTTCAAATAACGGGATTCGAAAAGAGGAAAATACAAAAAAAAAAGAGGAGGAAAATACAAAAAAAAAGAGGAGGAAAAATACAAAAAAAAAAAAAGAGAGAGAAAAAGAATACAAAAGAAGAAGGAAAAAAGAAGAAAAAAGAAAGCCAAAACAAGGTACCCAAGAAAAAAAATCAACCCAAGAAGAAACGCAGTCATCCATCCATTCATCTCAGAAGGGTCTTTTAGCTAAGGCCAACAGCTCTATCATCGTAACTCAGGATAAGGGCTGAAAGACTGCCATCGGCCGGCAACGACGGATTCCCGACCTCTAGCCGCCGCAGTTATCCAAGTATGCAGAAAAAAAAAAGAAAAAAAAAAGAAAAAGAAAATGTGTGCCTAAACAAAGAGGGCGGAGTGAAAACCCGAAAGGGCGCTCCGAGTAAAAACAGTGGGCATACAACGGACTTGGTGAAAACCTGAAAGGGCGCCAAGGGTAAAAACAGCATAGCTGCCAAGGGGCAGGCAAGATCAAACACCCGGGACGTGGTGAAAACCCGAAAGGGCGCCACGGGCAAAAATGACGGGAAAAAGTCGGCTGTGGTGAAAACTCGAAAGAGCGCTGCAGGCAAAAATGGCTCAAATGAAAAAAAGAAAAAAATAAAAGTGCAGGTACCAAGAAATCAGACAGTCCAGATCGGTTCAAGCAGTGAAAGTGCAAGAACAAGAGGAAGTACAGTCAGGAGTGAAGAACTCTACAAACTCTGACAATCTCAGGAAGCGAGAGTTTCCATTGCCTACATCTTTAGGGAACCAAAGGATCAAGCAAGTCAAATCTCGAGACATCGGTCAAATCATTGACCGAGCCTCAGTTCTGATTCCTATATCCCGACACAAAATCCAGACACACTCACAAGACAACTCATGGCACAATAGATTTTCAAACAGTTTTTTCTCTTTTCAATTAAATGCATTATATTTCTCTTACACATATCATCTTTTTCAAAAATACAAAAAAATGCATCATCATCAATCATATATGCAAAAATCAGTGTGCAGGTGGCCAACACAATCAATCTCTACCCTCCTCCTCGGCCACATCAGGTAATGCGCCTCATCGCGCTCAAGGGTACGGATCGCTGTCTCCTCATCAGACAATCTCTGATCGGCAGCCAATCTCCTCGACATCATCTCGCAATGATACCGAAGTGCAGAGATCTCAGACAGCAGATGGCCATGAGTGGCCAAAAGGAAGCCAGGATCGACAAAAGGGAGCTCCTCAAAAGGGTCATATGAACTAGATGAAGAGCCAGCATCTCCGAGGATATCCTGCTCATCCTCATCAACAGTCCGGTGCCAACAAGGGATACGTCGATACAAAGACTGCTCAGCAACCCAGTACTGATATAGGGCGGTCGCCATCGGAAAAGTCCTCAGCTCAAAACCCAGTAAATCAGCAGTCAAGTAACTCGCCCAAGAACAATCAATCCGGGTCCTGAAGTCAGAGGATCTAGGTGGAAGTGCCCGACGCCCGATACCCGTAAAAGCAAAAAGAGGAACATCCTGCTCATACCCAAACTGCCGCAGGAACCGAATGGGATGGTAAGAGAAGTAAGATCGAAAGCCTACCAACATCAGAGGAAGGCGGTGTGCATCGCAAAGCACTGGAGGAAGTGAAAGCCAAGATGACTCCCAACGAACGTTCCAGTCACGAAGTTCAGCGAACATCCTGCGATACAAGGGCTCGCTCATCATAGCTGAAGGCGGAAGGAACTCCATAATATAACGCATGATGTCAGAGCCCGGGATGCCAGGAAGAGGTACAGGAACGGTCAGAGAAAGACGCTCCCATAACCAGACCTGATCACAAAAGAAGTTCAGCTAGAGCAAAATAAATCCTGACAAAGCAAAAGGAAAAGGTGTAGGAGAGATACCTGAAGGAAAGCACAACAGCCGCGAAGAACACGAGTACGGCCTAGGGCACAGTCGGTCAACCCATCGAATAGCTCGGCCAAGATGAGAGAAATGATCCCCTGCCGACGGACAGCTCGGCTCATCACCTCAAAAAGCAAAGGAGTCTGGGACCTGCGCCATCCCGAGAACAGCACTTCAGCAATCAAGCAAAACATCAGTGCGTTCCGAGCAAAGGTAGAACCAGCCGTACTCTGAGGACCCGAAAAAAGATCATACAGCAGGTCCAAAGAGAACACTACAGCATCTTGGCCACTAGCTGCAGGCCGAACAAGATAAGGGATCCCAAACCAGTTCTGCGGTGTAGCAGTCTTCGGCGATGTCTTCGGCGAGAAGTACTGAGTATAATCCAAGGGTAAGCCTGTCAAGCGTGCAAGCTCCTCCAAAGAAGGCCCCATCTCCATATCGTTGAACGCAAACAAGTTCAACGAAGGGACCCAGTCAATCAAGGCAGCTCCGAGCATCCTCCAGTCAATGTCAACTCTAGCCATATGAATCAGACTGCCAAAGCCATAAGACTCCAAATCTCGAATCTCATAAGCTGACAAGCTATCAAGCCAAGCAAGCAGTCGTGGCGAGCAAGAAGAACGAGGAAGCAACTGACAAGTCCTCACCAGTATCCCCTCCAGCACAAAAGGCCCAGAAATCGAGGACAACTCATCGAGGATCGGAAGGTCAACAGGCGAAGGAGAAGGAAAAGCTGGAACCTTTGCCAACTCGACAACCCCTGATCGGCCCTCAGTGGCGGCTATGTCTGATATAGTCGCATCGCCATCTGAAACTGTCATAATCTCAGCTGCATGAGAAGACTCGCCCACCTCATGAACAGAATGCGCAAAGGGCCGATGACCAAAAGAAGGACAATGCTCCCAACCAAAAGGACTATCAGTGAAGATTACACCGCACATCGTGACATCCTGGCTAATCTGACCGTCAACGAAAACATCTGAACCATCAAAAAGGGTCTCGGTTACCCCGATCGAAGAATCAACTGCCAGATCCGGACCTGCGGCCCTCTCCAGTATGAAATCATGAATCCAATCATCATCCTGGCCGATCAAAGGGATCATCGAGGCATCCACACCGTCCATCATCAGGGGGACATCATCAATGATCACATCAAGTCCACCCAAAGAAGTATACCGCACATCCTGGCCCTCATCCAGAGCATCCAAACCGTCAAAGGTACCATCTGAGCCATCCATACCATCCAGACATGAGATCAGCCCATCTATGTCCATCATGGTCCCATCACCACCGTCCATCACATCATCCATGGGGCCCACACTCAAGGGATGCATAGCCTCACCTATATCCCATCCCATCATCTCATCCATACCATCCATTCCTCCCATGATGAGGGGCCCATTCAAATCAGAAAATCCAGCCATCCCACCATTAATGGAGCCATTCAAAGCTCCACCAACCACCATCCCTAGCCCCTCATCAATGCTTCCATTCAATGCCCCATCTCCCCCATCCATTAAAGACATCTCCCCATTATCAAAGCTCAATTGAAAATCTGAAGTGTGGGACCCACCTTGGACAGCCCCCACAGCCCCCAAATCTCCACCATCCATTGCCCAAGAAAGGACAAACCAAGAAAGAGACAAAAGGAGAAGGGAAGATGAGACAAGAAGAAGATTCATGGCTGGAATCGAACGGTCCAGTACAGGGAATGTGGGGACAGCAGCAACAGACAGCAGAGGATGTCCAAACCAGAGCCAGCCCAGGCCGCTCAAGAGGCGAGCTCTGGGCGGCCTGCCCTGGGCCGCCCGTACGGACGCAGATCCCCTCTCTCCGCGGGATTGGCTCCGGGGCTTTTGGTAGGTGAGGCTGACAGTCCACGTCAGCAGATGGCGCTCCGTGGGCCGCCCAAGGCTCCGGTCCACTCCAAATTTCAACTGAAGATGATCAAGATCATACAAAAGGTGCCCCACTGGTCCAATCACGAAGCAATGTGGCCGGAATATGGCTGATCAAGCCAAAGAAGGGGGAAAGTGATCAAGTGGGGGCCACAAGCAATCCAAGCCATTCAAAGACTAGATCATCATGATCTAAACCATTGAAGAACCTACATGAGCCGTCAAACAACAAGATCAAAGGTTTGATCATCACAAGAAGGGCCAGAATCCAAGATCTAATCATCAAGTGGGCCCACAAAGCCAAATCAAGCAATCAGAGACATTCAAGCCATCATCCACACCATGAGAAGCATTCCTAGCCTCACAAATCATCAAAAGAGGTGCCCCAAAGTAAAGCTAAGGTCTCAAGTGGGCCCGCAGGGCCAAATCCATCAATCTGAACCATTCAAGGGCCAAAACATCAAGATCCAAACCATTGGAAAGCTTACACAAGTCATGGAGTGGCAAGATCAAAAGTCCAATCATCAAAAGAAGGGCTAGAATCCAAGATCCAATCATCAAGTGGGCCCCGCAGGGCCTAAACAAGCGATCTAAACCGTTCAAGTCATTGTCCATGCAGTTGAGGAATCACAAATCATGAAGGAATGAGTCAAGAGTCAAAACATCCAGACATCACCAAGGAATTTGGGAGAAATTAAAGCCTGTATATTCATCCAAAAGAGCTTGATACAAAAGGAGACGAAAACAAAAGTACAAGGCCATATAAAGCAGAGCCAGCTACAAGTCACCAACATAATCATCATCGCCCCTCCTCGCGTCCCGCTCCCGACGATAAAGATCTATCAAAGGAGCAGTTACTGAACCTCCAGCATACCTGCGATGACCACCTGGAACATAAAGCGAAGGAAGCAAAGGCCCCTGGCCAGATAGCAGATATCACTCGTCATAATCACGATCCGGGATCGTGAAACGGAAGCCAGGCTGGCCCACCAGAGCCTCAACTCTCTCATCAGCTGGCATCCGAGCGGCTGGAGGAGGTGCAGAACAGGGGACCCGAGCTACCCCAGTGACTTGCCGAAGCAATCTCTTTCCTAAGTACCATTGGAAGGACTCAGCGTCAGAAAGCATAATACGGAGACATGAAGCATCATATGCCTCCACGCGCTGGGGTGTGTAGTAGAGAGGGAAACTAGCGTACGGCATCCGGGCAAACTGCAGCAGAAGAGGTTACCACGATCAGTTACAAGTAGAGCACAAGGACAAAGACAAGCAAGATACTTACGTCCTCAACGGTCAGCCCGTCTATATCAGCACGCCAATTGTCCCCGGGAACTCGGGAGTTCCGCTGACGATTCTGCTGATGCCAGTACATGTGGCGATACTGAGCGGGTTCAATGTCATCTCGCATCCTCGGCGCAAGATGCGGAAAATGGTCATAAAAGCAAGTCTGGATGAAAGTACATTTAATGATCAGAGAGAGAAAGGAGGCAAATGGCTCCAAGGAGGATGAAAGAAGAGGTACCTCAACGACAGGCCAGAAGCCTGTGAAGGACCGGCTATGCCGACAGGTCTTGTCCAGACCTTGAAAGAGACGGGTCAGGATGGCCCCATTCCAGTTATAGGGGTGATGAAGATCCTCGACTAAACGAAGAAATTTAGGATCAACTCTCTCATTCGCATGGCAAAAAAGAAAGGATCCAAAAGCATAAGTGATCATGGCCCGCGCCTTGTGGAGGGCCTCTCGCTCGGTGGTAGGGACGACGGAAGCAAAATTGTTATAAAACCATCGCATCTTCACTTGATGGCCTTGGAATTCACCCTCAGGAGGGACGTCACCGACAAGCCACAGCCAATCAGTGGAAGAGAGGGGAGCTAGAGAGCTCACTTGAGGGACAATTGCCCCATGAAAAGGGAAGCCTATCTGCATGTAAATGTCCAAAGGGGTTATTCCCCATTCTCCACAAGGGAGCTGGAAGGTGTGGGTCTCATCCCGCCACCTCTCACAAAGGGCCGCAAGCATCATACGGTTGGCGTCGTTATTATGGAAGCGTAGGGTGAGGAGGCCAGCAAAAGGAGTACCATCTAGTACTCGCTTAAGCAAGGGCTGTGGCTCTTTCATCCAATTGTCCCAGCGATCCCTGGTACCTCGACCCTTGATAGCAGGAAGAGGTTGATGCTCCATAGCTAGGGAACACATGTGGTCCCCTCGGCGGACAATGAAAGCAGGATCATCCTCGTCAACCACTTGGTGGCCCCTAGTACCGTCCGCCATGGAATCCTACAAGCTTGGCAAGGTAAGTCCCTATCCTTTACCCATTAAAATCCAAATTCTCATCCAAGAAACCCATGGGATTGGACTCACATTCCAATGCAAAATCTAAAGTCCAACTCCATGTGTCACTTAGGATATGTGTTGGACCCATTGGAAAAAGTAAGGCCCGCCTTAAAGAAGGTGGCATGGCATGCCTTAGGTAAGAAAAGTCTACCATCCAAGGACACATTTTGGACAACAAATGCACTCAAGTGCCATGAGATCAACTAAGGATGAGAATCCTACTTCACATGAGAAGTTCCTCTTCAAAGTCCACATGTGGCCAAGGATGGACCCACTTTTATGCCAAGGTCATGATCCTCACTTAGGATGTCTCCATCTTTTTACACATATGCATGGACAAGTGGGGAATAGAAAGGAAACGGGCCCCCAAGAGCAACCCAAATGCCTCATCTCAATGGATTGGAGAGAGCACATAGCCCACTTGAAGAACATGAGGACCCATTCATGGGTTAACCATGGGCAACCTTATGTGCCTCATCTTGATGAAAATTTTGACCACGAAAATGCAACAAGGAGGTCTACCCACAAACATATGAATCAAAGAAGCTAGGGGTAGAAAGTTGATGCACATAGCCCATATGAAGAATCAAAGTTGAAAATGCTCATGAAAAGGCAAGTTTGGGCAACTTATGTGCACCAACTTTTTCACCAAAAGGAAGACCATTTGAGCACAAAAGAGCATGACTTGATGAGTCACCCAACCATCATGAAAATGGGTAAGAATGATACACGTAGCCCACTTGAAGATCAAAATCCAAAATGTCCCAAAGCATGGGGACAAAAATGGGCAACTTATGGGTACCATTCCTTCTCACAAATGGAAGAAGAAATCACTCATATTTGAATGATGATGGATGATCCACCAAGCCCTCAAAGGAAGGATCAAGGAGCTATGGTTGTATGGATAGCTCACTTGAGGATTATCCATTCGAGATTGATAACATTAGAGGGAAACTCTTGAGAACCACATTCCTACCACAAGGAAAACCATTTGAACTTAGTGAGATTGTGGGAACAACTCACTCATGGGACTTGTAGATGGTCAAGTAGCTCAAGTCCTCCATCCATTAAAGAAAAGAGCATGAAAAGAAAAAAAACCACATGGACAAAGTGTAGTGTGGCACACATGGTCCAAAAAAGTGTCCAAATTCCAAAGAAGGCCCAAAAGCCCATCCACATGAAAAACTTCAAGGAGCCCACTACACTTTGTACAAGGAGGTACATCATATGGAAGAGTTGGGCCACTTGTCCATAAAGGCCCAACTAGGAAAACTAGCCCACTTGAGATCCAAAATGAAGAATGGGCTAGTCATCTTGGTCCATACATATATGACAAAAGATGGGGTCACCCAAAGTAAGCCCCATGAGCCCAAAACTTGAGAAGGGCCCTACCATGCCCATGGGCCCAAATATTGAAAAGAAGATGGAGAAGAAAAGAAAGTTCCAAAGGAAATAGCAAAGGCAAAAAAGCAAGAGGGAGCCCAAAATGAAGCATTGGGCCCATCAAATACACCAAGGGCCATGACTTCACTTTGAGCCCATTTGATACACATGAAAAGAGGCCCAACTCCCATGAAAAAGATAGAGTATTTTGCCATGCACACTTGATGACATGGCAAAATTACTCTTTACATGCACATGGAGGGAGTGTGAAAAAGGAAAAAATGATGAAGTGGAGAGCTTGCAATGTCCTTCTCCATGCACCACCTTTGAAAGACTTAAGATCTAAGAAAAGATCAAGAATGCTTGGGTCCACCTTCACACCCCTTTGAATAGCTACATGAAAAAGAAAAAGGATCATGAGAAGAGACAATGAAGATGGAAAAGGACAAGAAAGAGAAAGGAAGTGGTCCATACCTTTACCACTCACCAAAGAAGGGCCACCTTGCTGTCCCAAGACTTCTCTAAGGCCCACCACTTGAAAAGAGCAAAGGACCACCAAAGAAGAGAGAGGAAACTTGAAGAAAGAAAGAGTATGAGAGAGAGAAGAGAGAGATTGCACGTTTGAGGGGGGGAGGGTGCCCCATAGAAAAGGGGAGGGCACCCTTTTACCCAGCCCCCTGAAGAGACCAGGAGGCACAGACCGGTCGGGCGGCCCATGGGAGGCCGTCCTAGCCTCTACCTAGGTGAAACGACCTCCCTCTCCCTCTCCTTGGGAAGAACTCCTCCTTGGGAAGGGTGGTTGCAAGTGAATCTTGTACCTCCATGTAAGAATGAAGTGATGGAAGAGAATGGTGAGAAAAAAGAGGAAATCTCACCAAAATCTCATCTCATGAGAAATGGGTGAGAAATTGGGTGGATGATGTGGAAAAGTTCCATGGAATTTCCAAGAAAAAGAAAGGAAAATTTGACTCGGTCAAACAATGATCTCAACCATCCAAAAGCTATGACCTGATGATCCGAACCATTCCAAAGAGAATTCCCGTAATCTCCAACCCGGATTGCTGCTCTTCTGTATGTAGTTTTGGTCCGAAGACCTTAAACTACGTCGGGATCAAGATCCCGAGGGATTTTTAATAAAAATGGGTATCGATCTCGACCATCAAAATCAGAATCGATGACCCAGAATTTTTTTCAAAAAAAGAAAACAAAAAAAAATGTCTTTCCTCTTTTAAAGTTTTGGGTCCGAAGACCTTAAACTACGTCGGGATTCACATCCCGAGAGATTTTCAATAAAAGCCGGTATTGGTCTTGATTGATCGAATCAAGAGCCGACGACACCGGGTACTTTCGAAAACCACACAAAAAAAAAATATTTATGCATTTCCAACACTTATTTGTACATAGTTTTGGGTCCGAAGACTTTAAACTACGTTGGGATTCACATCCAGAGAGATTTTCAATAAAAGCCGGCGTCGGTCTTGTTTGCTCACATCAAGATCAATGACTCCGGACATTTTCAAAAATCATAAAAAATATATTACCAGCCCCGCTTTTAAAATTTTGGTCCGAAGACCTTAAACTACGTCGGGATCGACATCCCGAGAGATTTTCAATAAAAACCGGCATCAGTCTGGATTGTCCATCCGCTGACACCGGACATTTTTCCAAAAACAAAAAAACATGTTTGCCCCTCTTTTGTACAGTTTCATGGTCCGAAGACCTTAAACTACACTGGGATTAATTTCTCGGGGGACCTTTCTCGCTTTCAACTAAAAACCGGCATCGGCCTCGACCGTTGGGATCATGGTTCGATAACCCGGATCATTTCAAAAATACCAAAAATATTTTAAAGCTTTCCATAAAAACCAGTGTCAATCTCGATTACTCGAGTTGAAGTCTGAAACTTTTTCAAAACAAAAAAAAATATATACAATATAAAACAAAAAGTTTTCACCACTAGTTTCAAACGCACCAATGTATCCCCAGTGGTCCGAAGACCTAAAAACTACACTGGGATTAACTTCTCGGGGGCTTTCTTTCCTAACCTGTTCCAGACATGGCTGACACTTGATCGTACGGGTGTCTGGAATCTTTTAAGACAGGTAAAGGCTGAGGCGGGCAGAACCCCGCAATCTTGTTCGTGTTGAACGCACCGTGATAGACAACCTTGAGTTGGAAGTCACTGTTGAAGCTGACGGATGTTCCCTGTTCCTAGAACTCATGAAGGGGATTAAGGCTGTTGGGAGGTGAAGCTCACCCTCACGGAATTGTGAGCAACGTAAGACCCCAAACTGGATTGACTAAGGGAAATGTGAGGATGTGGCTCATTTTGTGGCCGAAGGAGTCCGTCGGACGATACGTGGTCTATGTGCATTGCACATAAGGAACAGGCAACTTTGTGGGTGTGTTGACTGAAAACCCTCAAAATCCCCTCATCCGAAGATGTAAAACTACGTCACTTAACTGTGTGAGACTCGTCTTGCTCGCTGACGTAAAATGGATCGGGTGCCTTACCAGCAGTAGAAGCTGGAAGTGGATGAAAATTCCACACTTTTCCCTGCATTTCAGAAAAATCACAAAATACAAAAAAAAAATTGCAAAATCACCTCTTAAAAAATCACAAAAATATTTTCCTTGCTTTCAATTAAAATATTGTCAAAAATCACAAAAATATTTCCCTTGCTTTCAATCAAAATATTGTCAAAAAAATCACAAAAAATATTTCCCTTGCTTTCAAATCAAATATTTTCGAAAATCACAAAAAATATTTCCTGTGTTTTCAATAAACTGATATCTACTCTGACCGCTCAGGTAAAGATTCGGATCCAAATATCTGCAAAAAATCACAAAAATTAGCATCCCCAGCACTACAATTTAGGAGTCTTGAACTCCGCTCACTTCACAGTATGGGATGATGGATCCAATCGCCCACAAATTGGAATCTTGACCAAAACGGGCAACCAAACACCATCTCAATCACATGTATGCCCAGAAGAACATCTTGAAGTCGAATAATATCCTCGTACATTCTCATTAGCAAAGAAACAGCATCTTGGGACGATGGACCTGATCGACCACGGGTCGGGATCTTGACCAACCCGCTGTCCAAACCTCCGTATCAAAAAGAAAATCCCCAGGGAAGCACAACCCTACAAGCAATAAGCTCAAAGTTTTCTGCACCTACAGCAAAAGCAAAACCATCAAACGAGAAGAGAATGAGCCAAGCCATGCATCCATCATGCATCTCCATGCATCAGCATCCATTGCATCAATCATCATGTTTACCTGCTTTCAAAATAAAAGTTGGTTAGCTAAAGACCCCACAGGCATCCCTAGTGGAGGCACATGCAAACCAGATTTCCATTTCAAAAAGACAAAAAATATTTCTGTTTGCAAATAAAAACCCCACGGAGTATCACTCCCCAGAGTGGGTATCTTTTCAAAAATCCAAAAATATTTTTCCAGTAGAGCGTTCTGTCTCCAAAACACCAGGAGATCTTCCATATCTCTGGGTAAGAGCCAACGCAAAAATCAAATAAGATCCAATGTCTCGCGGTTTCCCCGGAGATCATTGGATCCAATGCACTCAAAGTACGGTCGAGCTGAACCCCAGTGTCAGTGCGGTCGTACCACATGCCAAGATACAAAAAGATGAAAAAGCCAAAAGGCTCGGTCAAAGAAACCATTTGAACAGGTGGAAACGATGAATTGTAACCCAAGTATCAAAATCAGCAGATTGGGTGGAAGGAGTTCACCCGCACATACCTAGGCGTGGATGCCTGAAGTACCTTGACTGAGTCCAAGTCGGCGTAGTAGAATCCCGTAAGACTATCGGACGCAGGGCGTCTAACCACTTTGACAGTCAAGCGAAACAAGTACTCCTGGAGTGATCTGGGAAAACATCAAACATCACACAATCAGTCTCAGGGTCAGCATCCTCGTAAGACTAACGGATGCAGAGGCTCTGTTGTACCTTTCCGATGTTAGTACCGATCGGGAATGGAAGGGTTGCGATTGGGTACCCAGGTTGCAGCAAACTGCAGGGACAATCGCAACGTTTTCTCCAAACTCTCGCGGTATGTGCGAGTTATCAATTTCCAGACAATCAACTGACTCAGATACAAAGGATAACAAAGATTTCAGACCACAATCAAGGAAAGAATGAATTGCAAACCAAGCATCAAAACCAGCAGATCGGGTGGAAAAGCCCACCCGCACATACCTAGGCGTGGATGCCTGAAGTACCTTGACTGAGTCCAAGTCGGCATAGTAGAATCCCGTAAGACTATCTGACGCAGGGCGTCTAACCACTTTGACAGTCAAGCGAAACAAGTACTCCTGGAGTGATCTGGGAAAACATCAAACATCATACAATCAGTCTCAGGGTCAGCATCCTCGTAAGACTGTCGACGCAGAGGCTCTGCTGTACCTTTCCGATGTTAGTACCGATCGGGAATGGAAGGGTTGCGATTGGGTACCCAGGTTGCAGCAAACTGCAGGGACAATCGCAACGTTTTCTCCAAACTCTCGCGGTATGTGCGAGTGAGCGATCTCCAAACGATCAACTGGCACAGATGCAAAAGCAAGCAAAGATTTCAGACCATGATCTATGAATGACCGGGTCAGAAGTGGGGTGTCCACTCGCTTTGGCATTCGGTTACATGCAACCTCTGCCAAAGAGGGGCATCTGTAGACACCCCACCTTCGGCTATACTGTTGGTAGAGATAGCTGGTTGAATGGAGGACCATACCCCCAAATCCCAAGTCCAAACTCAGCCAAACTCACCCTTGTAAGCCCCATTCCATAGCCCAGTTCAAGCCTGAACCCAGTCAACCCAGTCCTAAACACCACCCTGAAAAATCCCCCATAAAAAAGGCCAGTCAAAAAATCCCAAAAAAGTCAAACTCACTGAGTCAACCCGCTGAGTCAACCCGCTGAGTCAACCCGTCGAGTCAACCCGTCGAGTCAAAACACCGAGTCAACCCGTCGAGTCAAACCACCGAGTCGACCCGCTGAGTCAACTCACTGAGTCGACCAGCTAGTCCAACAGCAGCCCCGAGGGAACGGCCGTACTCGCTGGAAACCGAGGAGCGGTCGTACGGGCGGCCCATGGCAGGCCGCCCGAACAAAATTACGACTTCTGCCACTCTCTGCTGCTATAAATACCCCCCTCCCCTTCTCATTTCAACAGGCCATTCGAGTCCATTTCAGCCCGAGAGCTCTGAGTCCATCTCTCCACCCTTTAGCCCATTTTTTCCACCAAGGAGAGCCCGAGTGAGGAGAGTCTAACCCTGGTCCAGCCCAGCCTGACCACTGGTCCAAGCCTCTCAAGCCACCCAAGTCCTGATCTAGCCACTCGAAGCCAACCCTTGCGACACCTCCGTCCACCCAGCTACTCATTTTCCAGCATCATCTCATTTGCATCTAGCACAAGTGCAACATTTACTTTCCTTCCAACCCCCCTGCTTCACTACAAGCACCTTGATTACTCAAGCACACATGCATATGTCTTTATATTAAGCACCTGTCAGTTTGAGCGTATGCTCTGGGCTTGCCCGTTGTTGGAACCTGCCCATCAGAAACTCTTACTGTTCAGACCTGCATTCATGCTTCACCATAAAACACCTTGATCATTCAAGCACACTGCATACGTCTTATATTAAGCACCTGTCAGTTCGAGCGTACGCTCTAGGCTTGCCCGTTGTTGGAACCTGCCCATCAGAAACTCTTACTGTTCAGACCCGCATTCATGCATCATGTCATCCATGAGAATATACGAGGATTAAATTAGACTTTCAAGTATTCGATCGATTCTGTGAAGTAGAGACCGTACTTCGGTACGGGCAGTGTGTGGGGTGCTTAACCTCTTCCCACCCTGTAACCGTGATCCCTTACCTTGAATCTCTGACCGCAGATCAACAGGAGTCATTTTAGAGGAAGGAATCTTCGGATTCTCTTCTCTAACGTTTCTACAGGGTCTAGCCGACTGTAGATTCGAAGTAACTGGCTAGTGGCGACTCTGAACTCACTTAAACATATCCAGCTTAACACGACAACCAAACAAAGCCCTCGAGAACGAGGCAAGCCAGTGGCACAAACGGCGATTTCGCACTCACGCATTCCACTTCTTCTTCTTCTTCCGAAAGGAAAGGGAGAACGACGTCGTGTGGGAGCGCGGAGAAATCGACGAGGGTCCACAGTACCGATCGGGAATGGAAGGGTTGCGATTGGGTACCCAGGTTGCAGCAAACTGCAGGGACAATCGCAACGTTTTCTCCAAACTCTCGCGGTATGTGCGAGTTATCAATTTCCAGACAATCAACTGACTCAGATACAAAGGATAACAAAGATTCCAGACCACAATCAAGGAAAGAATGAATTGCAAACCAAGCATCAAAACCAGCAGATCGGGTGGAAAAGCCCACCTGCACATACCTAGGCGTGGATGCCTGAAGTACCTTGACTGAGTCCAAGTCGGCGTAGTAGAATCCCGTAAGACTATCTGACGCAGGGCGTCTAACCACTTTGACAGTCAAGCGAAACAAGTACTCCTTGAGTGATCTGGGAAAACATCAAACATACAATCAATCACAGGGTCAGTAACCTCGTAAGACTGTCGACGCAGAGGCTCTGCTGTACCTTTCCGATGTTAGTACCGATCGGGAATGGAAGGGTTGTGATTGGGTACCCAGGTTGCAGCGCATGCAGGGACAATCGCAACGTTTTCTCCAAACTCCCGCGGTATGTGCGAGTGATCAGTTTCCAAACGATTAACTGGCACAGATGCAAAGGCAAGCAAAGATTTCAGAACATGATCTATGAATGACCGGGTCAGAAGTGGGGTGTCCACTCGCTTTGGCATTCGGTTGCACGCAACCTCTGCCAAAGAGGGGCATCTGTAGACACCCCACCTTCGGCTACACTGTTGGTAGAGATAGCTGGATGAATGGAGGACCATACCCCCAAATCCCAAGTCCAAACTCAGCCAAACTCACCCTTATAAGCCCCATTCCATAGCCCAGTTCAAGCCTGAACCCAGTCAACCCAGTCCTAAACACCACCCTGAAAAACCCCCCATAAAAAAGTCCAGTAAAAAAGACCCAAAAAAAGTCAAACTCACTGAGTCAACTCGCTGAGTTAACCCGCTGAGTCAACCCGTCGAGTCAACCCGTCGAGTCAAAACACCGAGTCAACCCGTCGAGTCAACCCGTCGAGTCAAACCACCGAGTCGACCCGCTGAGTCAACTCACTGAGTCGACCAGCGAGTCCAACAGCAGCCCCGAGGGAACGGCCGTACTCGCTGGAAACCGAGGAGCGGCCGTACGGGCGGCCCATGGCAGGCCGCCCCGGACAAAATTACGACTTCTGCCACTGCTCGGTGCTATAAATACCCCCCTCCCCTTCTCATTTCAAGAATCCATTCACAACCAACCGGCCAGAGAGAGTCCGTCCATTAGAGTCATCCTTCTCCACCCTTAGCCCATTTTTCCACCAAGGAGAGCCCGAGTGAGGAGAGCCTAACCCTGGTCCAGCCCAGCCTGACCACTGGTCCAAGCCTCTCAAGCCACCCAAGTCCTGATCTAGCCACTCGAAGCCAACCCTTGCGACACCTCCGTCCACCCAGCTACTCATTTTCCAGCATCA
Source organism: Liriodendron chinense (assembly GCA_003013855.2). Classification (NCBI taxonomy): domain Eukaryota; kingdom Viridiplantae; phylum Streptophyta; class Magnoliopsida; order Magnoliales; family Magnoliaceae; genus Liriodendron; species Liriodendron chinense. The sequence goes on along the minus strand of PVNU02000100.1, from coordinate 648,399 downwards.
TCTCATTTGCATCTAGCATAAGTGCAACATTTACTTTTCTTCCAACCCCCCTGCTTCACTGCAAGCACTTTGATTATTCAAGCACACTTGCATATGTCTTAAATTAAGCACCTGTCAGTTCGAGCGTATGCTCTGGGCTTGCCCGTTGTTGGAACCTGCCCATCAGAAACTCTTACTGTTCAGACCTGCATTCATACTTCACCATAAAACACCTTGATCATTCAAGCACACTGCATACGTCTTATATTAAGCACCTGTCAGTTCGAGCGTACGCTCTGGGCTTGCCCGTTGTTGGAACCTGCCCATCAGAAACTCTTACTGTTCAGACCCGCATTCATGCATCATGTCATCCATGAGAATATACGAGGATTAAATTAGACTTTCAAGTATTCGATTGATTCTGTGAAGTAGAGACCGTACTTCGGTACGGGCAGTGTGTGGGGTGCTTAACCTCTTCCCACCCTGTAACCGTGATCCCTTACCTTGAATCTCTGACCGCAGATCAACAGGAGTCATTTTAGAGGAAGGAATCTTCGGATTCCCTTCTCTAACGTTTCTACGGGGTCTAGCCGATTGTAGATTCAAAGTAACTGGCTAGTGGCGACTCTGGTCTTATATAAATTCACTTAAACACATCCAGCTCAATACGACAACCAAACGAAGCCCTGGAGAACGAGGCAAGCCAGTGGCACAAACGGCGATTTCTCACTCACGCACCTCTTCTTCTTCTTCTTCCGAAAGGAAAGGGAGAACGACGTCGTGTGGGAGCCCGGGAAAATCGGCGAGGGTCCACACTAACCGCTCGTGAGTGTCTCTCTAACCATCTTTTGAGCTAATCTCAGCCGTTGAAAGCCATGTCACTCGGATTAGGGTTTTTGGTAGAAACCATCATACCTTGACTATAAAAGATCACTTTGAGTTTCTATCCCTTTTTCCGTTTTCAGAAACCGTAGCTCCCAAACGCATAGCATCATTCCAGGCCACCCAAATCCTCTTCTGTAGCTTGCAAAGAGTCCAAAGAACCAATCGCCACCACGGATTCTTCCCACTTTCTTGTCGCTGATCATCACTAACCGAAAGTTTCAAACTCGCAAAACCACCAGATGATCGACATTGGAGCTTTCATTTGAAGCTTCCTGGAGCTTCTTATAGACGGTCTAATCTGATCTATGAAGAGAAATCAAAAGAAGAAAGGGTGGTTGGAGACCCTCCATTAGCACCGAAGCTTCTTCCTCGTACAATGGTGTTGTATTTGGGTTCGGGTCGTGCTCTAATCGATCTCAAATTTATCCTCCGGATCCATTTTGGTCGAACAGAAAGACCGGTGTGTGTTGTAGCTAGTAATCTGATCTCCATGTTGAGTGTCTTCTTTCTTCTGTTGGAATTCAGGTAAACCCTCAACCAGATCTGATAGAGATCAGTGTTATTCCATCATCAATCAGAGTTTCAGCTAGAGGATCTGTGGTTGTTGATGGTGATTAAATGATGTTTCAGGCTAGGCTAGATCAACTCCTCCAGTTGGGTAAGTGAGTGGAATGTAGCTCTGTATGTTGAGGTTAATCTGGGAATTGGTGAATCAAGGAAACTCATTACAGTGATTAGGATTCAACTTGTTTTTTTTTTCCTTTTCATTTTTCAACTCAGTTGAGGCTAAACCTAATCGGATATGGCAATTGACTCAGTACAGCAACTTATACTGTTGTGTGAGTTATGGGTTTGCTAAAGCCCTCAATCGAGTTTCAAATCCTAGTTGAGACTGTTGATTAAATCATGGTTGAAATGACTTAGTTGAAACTACTAAGTTTGGGTTGAATTTAGAGTATGAATTGCACTTGGTTATTTTAGATTGTAAATGTATACTAGCCTAGTATTGTTACTTATATGTTCAGGCCTAACTGTGGGGTTTGAGCTAAGCTTGAGGGGTAATTCAATTGATAGCTGAGTTAAATGGGTTAGTGAATTGAGTTAGAATCATATTAGATTTAGAATTGGAATGGGTGTCGAGTCTAGAGCTAAGTCGAGTTAACTCAAGTTAGCTAAGTAAAATTTAGTTCAAAACATTTTAAGACTCTTATTCGACTTGGAAATTTGATGTTAATATAAATTTGGAATGTAGAAATTACGAACTTCTAAGCACCACTCTTAAGGTTATGGGAGTGGGCCTAGTTGAGTTGGGAAACCAACTCAATTGGGGGTTTGTAAACTCTTAAACTTCTAGTTGGAAAATGAATAATGAAAAACGTAGTATTGATTATAATTTATTTAATTATTGTAGGAATTTGGAATTCCTAAAATACCTCACTTTGGTTGTTTTTGGATCAAGGAAATTTGATTTGTCGATTGTGAGGTGAGGTTCTCACCCTTCAAGTTTTCTATTAATTTAATTGAATTGAGTATTTCTTGTATAATATTGTTTGTTTAAATACATGTTGTCAATTGAATTCCTATATATATTGAAATAATTGCTTTGGATAAATTGTGATGAATATCTTTTATTAATTGTTTCATACTTAGATTCCAATGGAAATAACTTTTACTTGTTGGTTAGTTTCAAATGATTTCAGTGGATGGGTTGTACATGAATTAAGGTTGTCATTGGGAGAATTGGTTGTGAAATGTTATATATTGTGTTTTGAGAGAATGACTTGTTGCCATTTAGTGAAATTTATATTGTCGGTGTCCTTAAATGGACTTGATGCCATGTGGCTTTTGTTGGAAAGATCTCCTTGTTGGTGTCCATCAATGGACTTGTTTTTCAGGTGGCTTGGACGAAGAAAAGTATCCTTTTGTTGGAAACTTTGGAACACATGAAATATAACGTTAATTGTCTAATTGTAGAGAATCATAAAATTTGTACTATAGTATATTTTGTCGGACGTCTCATGAGCCGAGGATGGTGTTATGGGATGCTATGCCTGAGCCGTCGGCCTATGCTGGGTTGCGCGCCCCCAATAGTGACCGCGAGCTTTTAATTGCTTGTTTTGTAAATTGGACTAATAAAAGATGGTTAATCATACATACATAGCATTTGCGGGTAACGTTGGTGATGAGCCACATTACTATCGGTTTGATATGCATTGCATTGCGGGTAACATTGGTGACGAGCCATGTTACTGTCGGTTTGAAATTCGTCAGCTGGATGTACATCCCCAGGCTGAAGAACATGTGCATGCATACATTCATGTAAACGATATTAAAGTTGGAATGTATGGATTGAATGTTATAATTTGTTGTATTTGAAATATGAGTGAATTGTTACATTTGATTTTTTAAATATCATTTCTTTTAGAATTGTATAAATTATTTATTGTGCAATATATTATCTTTAGTTGGTCTTTACTTAACTGCTATCATGCATGATAATTTTGGAGGGTTTTTAGCTCACTATGATAGCGTTTTAACGCTATCAAACCATAACAGTTGATGCAAGTATCTTTGGATGAGAAGTTGAAAGGTGGTGCGACTCAAGTCTACTTACAGTGTTTCTTTCTTTTGGTTACCTTTTTAATTAATGTCATATTGAGACAATTGATTTGTATAAGCCCTATGGGCGCCACTTGTACAATTTAATTTATATTAGACTTTGCATGTCTTGAACTGGTTCCATTACGATTTAAATAAAAAAATATTATACTACAAAGTGGGTCTTTGAGTATTTACACTCGGGTTTTCAGAACTCGAGCTCAACACCCTAGTAATGAAAACCGGGGCGTTACAGCCTAGGACCGGTCGTCTGACCGGTTCGAACACTCAACAAGAGGACCCTGCTACCAAACATTGCTGGACCAATCATGACTGGTCGTCCACTACTCAGACCAGTCGTCAGACCGGTTGTTGAATTAAAATTTGGGTTCGAATTTTCAAAAAACTCTCTAAACTATTTTTGGCCTTTTGCGACCGGTCGTCCACGAGCTCAAACCGGTCATTCGATCGGTTGTCTGCGTAACAGAGCTTCTTTTACAAGCTCCGAAATTTGCTGCGCAAAGTGCAGTTTTTTCATGTTTTCTCGAAGTTTCTTCGCATCTAGGGCCTCAAACCTATAAAAGGACTCCTCTAGCTCATTCCTAAGGCATCCTAGAAGAGAATTACCACGGTGGGAGGCGGTGGAAGTTGGATCCGGAGTTCTACAACTCCTCCTAGTTTGTTCTTCTAGTTTTTATGTTTTTCTTAGTTGCTTTCATATTTCCTTGGATCATGAACGGCTAAACCTCTTAGCTAGGGCTAAAAGGTGAAGCTTGTAATGAATCTAAGATGTTTTAATTCGTTTGTTTTGATTTCAAGTTAAATTATTAGTGAAGAACAATGTTTTGAAGTTTGAATAAAGTTCTAAGTATTCTTTCTTAGTCTTATGATGACTCATGGATGTTTAAAAGAATTACTTGAGTTCTTAATTATTTTGAATGGTTCTAGACCTGTATGCTCTGAGGAATCGAATTCAATACGCTCTAGACCTTGGATTCTTATGTGGGAATTTTTAACCAAATTTCTACTTTTCTGAATTTGTGAGTTATGTGTGATTTTGTAAGTGATTTGAATGAAGTTCAAATCATGATCTAGTTATGCTTTGTGACAAAGTTTAATGATGATTATGATTATGATTTTAATCTATTGGAACTAAGATTGACCTATGCAATTGAGTGTGCTCAAGTCCTAACTTGAATTGAGGGAATCATGTATATGAATCACACATATGGCAGATTGTTTGTTATAGCGGCCCCATCATCCGACTAGATAGGATTTGATTTTGATTCTAGTTGTGTAATTACGAAACCACAGCAAATTAAGCATCAAGGATTGCTACAAGTGGATCCTTGAACTCCTAGTGCTCTTTTACATTGTTTACATTCACTTTTAGTTCAAAATATCTATCTACATTCAATTCCAAAATTCTATTTAGTTAGTTCTCAATTAGAAACCATTGGAAGTGTTTTGTGGGTTCCTACACAATCTCTGTGGATCGACCGCGGTCTTATCGAGATTATTACTACATCGCAACCCTACACTTGGGGAAGCGAACAAGTATTTGGCGCCGTTACCGGGGCCTTTGATGGTTTTTCACAAAATTTCTGAAAATAGTTTCTATTTGAGATTTTTAGGAGTCCTTTACTAACTTAATTTGTTGCTTTGTTTTAATTTTACGGGAATTCTAAGAGTCGAAGTAGTCACTTCAAATCAGGTTTTTCTAACCCTTTTTCTTTCATTTTTCTGAGATTTGCATGCCACATTGGGTTTGGGATTCTAATAACTGACTCATTAGTGAAGGGGGAATTGTTGAAGGGATTGATAAGGAGCCACGTGCTAAGAAACGTTTAGATTCTCCAATCTTGTCTGAAAGTATGGCTGGAAATCAACCCAACCCTTTAGCCAATCAGAATCTGGGCTAAACTGAAATGGGAGAGAATGAGGTTGAGAATGTTCCCCAACCTAGAACACTACGTGATTACTTGCAACCTGTAAGAGCGAGCACTCCCTCATGCATAGTTTTTCCACATAACGCAGGGAACATAGATCTTAAACCGGGAGTAATCCAACTCCTTCCCAAATTCCATGGACTAAACAGTGAAAGTGCCTATCAACATCTTAAGGAATTTGATGAGGTGATAGCCACAATGCATTTTGCAAATGTAACTGATGATGCAGTGAGATTTAAATTATTTCCTTTTTCCCTTAAAAAGAAAGTTAAGGCTTGGCTTCATGCATTAAGGCCAAGATCAATTGGCACATGGACTGAGATGACTAGGGAGTTCATTAAAAAGTTCTTCCCTACTCACAAAACGAGCACTTTGCAAATGTAACTGATGATGTAGTGAGACTTAAATTATTTCTTTTTTTCCTTAAAGAGAAAGCTAAGGCTTGGCTTCATGCATTAAGGCCAAGATCAATTGGCACATGGATTGAGATGACTAGGGAGTTCATTAAAAGTTCTTCCATGCTCACAAAACGATCATGTTGAGGCTCCTTATCATGAATTTTGCTCAAAAAGAGGATGAGACCTTCTTCCAATGTTGGGAAAGGTTTAAAGACTTGTTAAATGCATGCCCACATTATGGCTATGAAATTTGGCTGGTAATAAATTTTTTTTATGAAGGACTGACTTCACCCATGCACCAATTCATAGAGATGATGTGTAATGGAGAATTCATGAATAAGGAAGCCGAAGAAGCATGGGATTATTTTGATAAATTGGCTGAGAATGCACAGTTTTAGGATACATCTAAACCAACAAATCCCAAGACAAGCCAACAAAAGGAAAAAGAAAGAATTTATGTCCTCTCAGAAGAAGACAACATAAGTGTATGTGTGGCTAGCCTTACAAGAAAGTCAAAGCCATGTAATTAAAGAAAGGAGAGACGATTAACTCAAAGGATGTTGAAATTGTTTGTGGAATTTGTGCCGATAATCAACATGCAACATAGGATTGTCCAACAATTTCTGCATTCTAGAAAATCTTATAAGAACAATCAAATGCCATAAATAGTTATTAATGGCCATTTAGTGCTCCAAACTCAAACACGTATAACTCTAGTTGGAAGAACCATCCCAACTTTAGTTGGAGGAATGGACCAACTGCAAATGCAAACAACACCCCCCAAGCTCAACTTTTACTAGGTCCATCCCTAGTAATCACACCAAAAGCTACGCTAGAGGAGATGTTGGGTGCATTCGTATCGGTTCAAGCTGAATATAACAAGACTAATTCTCTGAAAATTGATGGGTTCATGCAAGAACAATTGAAATTCAATCAAAATTCATCTCAAGCCATTAATGACTTGAAAACCTCAATGGCTAGAATTGAATCTCATCTCAGTGTTAGGGAGAAAGGCACACTTCCTGCCCAACCTCTCCCTAACCCAAGAACCCAATTTGAGATACAAGACCCAAGCTCGTCCTCCCAACATATGGAGCATGTTCAAGCTATCACCACCTTAAGGAGTGAAAAAATAATAAAAAAATCTAATCTGGCGAAGGCCCCAAAGCCTAATGATCCAGAATTTTCAAAGAGAATGATAGCCCGAACAACACTCCACATGAGAAAGAACCGAAAAGGCAATATAAGCTGGTTGGCCCGTTTCCCCAAAGGTTGATTTCACCTAAACCTTTAGACAAAAACCTGAAAATCTTAGAGGTTTTTAAGCAAGTGAAGATCAACATTCCGTTGTTGGATGCTATAAAAAAATACCATCTTATGCCAAATTTCTGAAGGAATTGTGTACAGTCAAAAGAAAACATAATGTTCACAACAAAGTACTTTTGACTGAGAATTTGAGCGCTATTATCAAACAAGAGGTGCCCCAAAAATACAAGGATCCGGGTAGTCCAACCATCTCATGCATCATAGGTAACTACCGGATCAAACAAGCTTTACTCGATTTAGGGGCAAGTGTTAACCTCATCCCATACTCGGTCTATAAACAACTTAGGTTAGGTGAATTGAAACCTACCAAAACCACTCTCCAACTTGCTGATAGATCTATTCGTATACCAAGGGGGATGATTGAGAATGTCTTGGTCCAAGTCGATAAATTCTACTATCCAGTGGATTTTATTGTCTTGGATACACATCCCGTGATAGGTACCGGTGCTCAAATTCTTGTCATACTAGGCCGCCCTTTTCTAGCTACTTCAAATGCAATTATCAATTGTAGAAACGGGCTTATACAAATGTCCTTTGGAAATATGACACTCGAGCTGAATATTTTTAATTTATGCAAACAACCATGGGAAGTTGATGATGAGGTCCACGAAATAAATATAATTGAATCATTCGTGGAAGATACATCCCCCTTGACATTCTATTCCGATCCTTTAGAGGCATGTTTGACCCACTCTCATGAGATGGATGATGACACGATACGAGAGCTGGATGCCATGTTGGATGTTATGCCGGTACTTGATAATAAAAGATGGAAGGCACTATTTGAACCTTTACCCTTAAGCGAGAACAAGTCTCTTCCATATAATATCAAGGCACCGAAGCTTGACCTAAAACCATTACCAAATGATTTGAAATATGTATATTTAGGTCGAGATAAGACTTATCCGGTGGTGATTTCTTCCCACTTGGATGAGGACTAAGAGAGTATGTTAATAACCACTCTAATAGAGCATAAGAGCGCCATCGGATGGTCAATTGCGGATCTCAAAAGCATAGACCCACTGATTTGTACTCATCGCATACACCTTGAAGAAAATGCCAAGACATTTAAGCAACCACAAAGAAGCCTCAATCCAAACATGAAGGAGGTGGTTAATGCCAAGGTGGTGAAACTATTGGATGTAGGTATCATCTACCCAATATCCGATAGTCAATGGGTGAATCCAACTCAAGTGGTGCCTAAGAAATCCAGAATAACCATCATAGCCAATACCAATAATGAACTCGTACCAACCAGAGTCACTACCTGTTGGAGAATCTGCATTGACTACAAGAAGCTAAATACAGTCACAAGGAAAGACCACTTCCTCTTACCATTTGTTAATGAAATTTTAGAAAGGTTGGCGGGTCATTTCCATTTTTCCTTCCTTAATGGATATTCAGGGTATAACCAAATAGAGATCGCCCTAGAGGACCAAGAGAAGATAACATTCACATGTCCATTCGGCACTTTTTCCTATCGAAAGATGCCGTTTGGACTATGCAATGCCCCTGCCACTTTTCAGCGTTGTATGTTAAGTATTTTTTCTGATATGGTGGGAACGATTCTCGAAGTCTTCATAGATGATTTCTCAGTATTTGGTTGTAACTTTGATGAGTACCTTATGCACTTAAAAACTATTTTGAAAAGATGTAAAGAAAAGAACCTCGTGTTGAATTGGGAGAAATGTCACTTCATGGTTCAAAAGGGAATAGTCCTCGGTCACATCATCTCATAAAATGGAATTAAGGTGGATAAAGTAAAAAATCGATCTTATCTCTAACCTTCCACCACCCAAGAGCGTACGAGATATGCGGTCCTTTTTGGGATAAGCCGGATTCTATAGACGATTCATAAAGGACTTTAGTTCACTCTCTCGTCCTTTATGTAACCTCCTTCAAAAGGAAAACTCATTCGAGTGGAGTGAAGATTGTCAAAATGCCTTTGACAAGTTTAAAAGTATGTTGACATGTGCTCCCATAATGCAACCACCTGATTGGAGTCTTCCTTTTGAAATTATGTGTGATGCGAGCGACTACGCTATTGGGGCTGTGTTAGGCCAGAGAAAAGAGAAAAAGCCATGCGTCGTCTACTATGCAAGTAGAACCTTAAACTTAGCCCAAGCAAACTACACTACTACAGAAAAAGAACCTTTAGCTGTAGTTTTTGCTTTAGACAAGTTTAGGTCCTACTTGATTAGATCCAAGATCATCATATTCACCAACCATGCTGCGCTTAAGTAGCTTCTCTCTTAGAAGGATGCTAAGCCACACTTGTTAAGATGGATCCTCCTACTCCAAGAATTTGACATAGAAATACGTGATAAAAATCAGTAGAAAACGTAGTGGCTGACCATCTCTCTAGATTTGTTCTCACCGATTCCCCTGAGACGACCACGATCAATAACATGTTCCCTGATGAACAACTTTTTAAAGTCTCCCAATTTCCATGGTATGTGGACATTACTAACTATCTTGCCATAGGTACAATTCCAACACACCAGAACAAGAAAGATAAGGATAAGTTTTTCAATGAGCTGAGAAAATTCTTGTAGGACGACCCATACTTATTCAAGTATTGTCCCGATCAAATTATAAGGAGATGTGTGCTGGATGATGAGCAACATAGTATCATCTCCTTTTGTCATTCTTAGGCGTGTGGTGGCCACTTTTCGGCTAAGAAGACCACAACCAAAATTCTGCAATGTGGATTTTATTGTCCCACCATATTCAAAGATACCCATGAGTTTTGTAAAACATGTGAGCCTTGTCAGAAATTGAGAGGAATATCCCGTAGAAATATGATGCCACTCAATCCCATCTTACCAATCGAAAATTTTGATTGTTGAGGCATTGATTTCATGGGTCCATTCCCATCTTCTTTTGAAAATTTATATATTTTGCTTGCCGTCGATTATGTTTCAAAATGGGTCAAGGCGATTCCATGCCAGAACGATGACTATAAAACAGTCATTCATTTCTTAAAAGAAAATATCATTTCCTGGTTTGGAATACCTTGAGTCATTATAAGCGATGGAGGATCTCATTTTTGTAACTGCCCGTTTGAAGCTTTAATGAAGAAATATGGAGTAAATCACAAGGTGAGCACTCCCTATTACCCACAAATAAGTAGACAAGCTGAGATATCCAACACGAAAATTAAACATATTTTGGAGAAAACAGTGAACCCCGATTGCAAAGATTGGTCACTTTGACTTACCGATGCACTCTGGGCTTACCATACCGCTTTCAAGACCCCCATTGGAATGTCTCCCTATAGACTTATCTATGGAAAAACTTGTCACTTGCCCATAGAGTTGGAACATAGGGCATATTGGGTGATAAAGAAGATGAGTTTTGATTCGGACAAAGCAAGCACAAACTTCAGTTAAATGAACTTGTGGAACTCTGGAATGAGGCATATGAAAATGCGAGAATTTATAAGGACAAGATGAAGGTGTTCCATGATAAGAACATTCTTCGTAAGACCTTCACGATTAATCAAAAGGTCCTTATGTATAATTCTCGGCTACATTTATTTTCGAAAAAATTGAAATCTCGATGGACCGGTCATTTCATTATGAAAACTGTTTATCCATATGAGACTGTCGAGTTGTTGAATCCAAGGAATGGTAATATCTTTAAAGCAAATGGTTAGCGATTCAGGCCGTTCTTTGAGAATTTTCCTTTAAAAGGTATGTCTATACCTCTGACTGATCCTGTGTATTAGGGTATTTGATCTCCTAGTCTGATGGAGGTATAGAGTAGTTAGGATTAGGATTTTGTTGCTTTTGGTTTATTTTTTCATAGGTTTGTTTGAATGAGGTAGAATTTCAGTTTTTGTTCTCTCAGGTACTCTCATTCTTCACTCCCTTTATTTTATAATTGCTCTCATGTTTTGCTTATTACATATCTTTTACATTGAGGACAATAAAAGATTTGATTGGGGGGTGTGGGATCACTAGGATGAATCTAGTGTTTTGTAACATCGAGTAATATGAAAAACATTTTTCAGATTTTTTTTCTACAAATTCAAACCTCCATTGGAAATCTTTATTTCTATGCATTCGGGATGGTGTAAGTACAAGAAAAAGAGAGGCGAAGTGAGTGATGTTGAATACTTTAAACAATCTCTAAGGTACTAGCCTTAAATGTGAATTCCCCTATTTTTATGATTGATAGAAATTTTGAACATGTTTACACCTAGTTCACATTACACAATTTCATGCTTTGAAAGGATTATTAGAATTGTGGATTAACTAGGTTTGGATTTGAGGTGTTGAGAAACTAAGCCGGGTTACTTTGTCCATCCTTGTCCATGGGAAAATAATGAAAGATATGGATTTCTAAAAATCCTATCTAATGTGTGTAAAAAGGAAAGGAATGATGAAAATATGGGAATGATTGAAAATATGGTGGAAAATTTCGAAAAGGGCTACCGATTACCAACCGGGGGATGGTCTACCCGTAACCAAAGATGGAAATGGGAAGTAGTGTGAAAGCCGTCAGAAGGACGGTAAGGCAAATTCCTGTCATAGGCTTGTTATTGATCTGTACACCCTAAGTCCATGCTTTAGCTGATTTATGAAGAAGATAATCTCGAAAATCCATAAGATAAGCATTCACTGAGCACACTAGGTTAACTTGTTTGAATCGTTTTATTTATCAATCAATCAACGAGAATTACATCTGAGCACTTCTTATGTTCTGAGAGACTTAAGGTTTCAACCTCTACCAATAAGTATTTTCGATTTTTGTACCTGCACGTCATGGAGTGTATAGAAGCCAAGTTTCTGAAGGAGAGTTGAGTTTTGAAGAATGAAATTTGTTTCACGCATGTTTTGCTCAGGACTAGCAAAATGCTGGTTGGGGGGTCTGTTAAGCTCTTAAACATGTATATTCTAACCCCATTTCATCATAACTATGCTTGAAATACATGATTAAAGACCCAACTAATGCATAGTTTGTGGTTGTAAGAATGAGAGAGAGAATTCATCAATTAAGGCTTAGAGATGCTGTTTACAAGCATTGAAGATTAAAAGACCAAGCGCGAAGAAATAAAGCAAAGGAGAGAAGAAGGAAGTGCAGAAAATTGCATTGAAGACCGTTCATCTATAGCCCAGGACCGGTCATTCGACTAGTCCGAACACTCAACAGGAGAACCCTGCTACCAAACATTGTTGGACCAATCACGACCGGTCATCCACTACTCAGATCGGTCGTCAGACTGATCGTTAAATTAAAATTTGGGTTTGAATTTTCAAAAAACTCTCTAGACTGTTTTTGGCCTTTTGCGACCGGTCGTGCGACTGGTCGTCCACTAGCTCAGACCGGTCGTCTGACTGGTAGTCTGCGTAACAGAGCTTCTTCTACAAGCTCCGAAATTTGTTGCGCAAAGCACAATTTTTGTGGATTTTCTCAAAGTTTCTTCGCATCTAGGGCCTCAAACCTATAAAATGACTCCTCTAGCTCGTTCCTAAAGTATCCTAGAAGAGAATTACCACAGTGGGAGGCGGCAGAAGTTGGATCCGGAGTTCTACAACTCCTCCTAGTTTGTTCTTCTAGTTTTTCCACTCGGGGGTGCAAGTATGCCACTCGGGGGGATAGGTCCTAAGGCTCGAGGTGAAGGTGGTATGTGCGGTACGAGCACTCTTAAGCATAGAGAGAGGGGAGAGTGTAGTGTGAGCGAGAGTGAGAGAGAGAGAGAGAGGCAGTGCATGACCAACCTCTCCCTCTCTTCATCCACATGTAATGGGAGAGGGGGCAATTGGACCCTTTGTGATACCACATAGTGGGTGGACCCCACTAGTGGCTACAACTACATCATGATCCTAAAAACCTAGTATCACTACTAAGGGGTCTTTTCCACACAAATATGCAATTTAGACTCATCTAAATCACTTTCCTAGCAATATATCTGCAACTGAATCAATCATAACCTTTGTACTATATGCTAAAGTAGCGACACTCAATGTCATCTTCTCGTATGCAAAGGTGGGTGGTTGAGGGCACAAGGGTCATATATAAGACCGGCAAAGTCACACGGTGCACTGATTAGACCAAATTAAACACTAGTAGGTAATCAATCTTTGAGCAGAGTCTAACTCAACACTCCAAGCACATAGTCACTCACCCACATTGAAAATTAGATATTAGTAGGTATACATTAGGCCTACAATCTCAAATCCCACCCAAAAAGCACAGTTATCTAATCACATGCACTACATTGGGCATGTCGACATCGAAGCTGTGGTTCTTAGTTAACTGGATAAAGTTCAATGATTGGCAACGTGAGCAAGATGATGCTTTTATTTTTTTAGTCCTCACACTCTTTGCCTCTGCTTTCTATCCACATGAATTTGTTAAATAAATGGGCTCCTTGTTGCTCGAGCATTGCAGAAAAAAAAAATTGCCTCTCTATCACTGAAGCGTTACCTCCATTATCCTTACCAAGACCTATAACAACTTGACTACTTGTTCCTCCAGTCAGACATAGGTCCTTTGATGATCTAACACCCGACATTTATAAGTTTGGTTGTGGGAGCATCCTGGCATGAACCTACCCTTTCCTAGTCATACTCATATCGTGTCGACATTCTACACGTGATCCTATACTTCTTATCCCTGAGGGTGGAGACCGGTGAGGAATTATATTGGCATTAGTTTTAGGAGATGTTGAGTTGGGTCGTGTACAGGGAGATTATATGGTTGCAAATGATCCTAGTGAATTATTTGGTAGATTAGATACAGCTTCGCTTGATCAGGCTTAGGGATACTTTGCATACCACCTAATTCTCTTTCTTCAGTAGTTTGGTTACATTTAGGATGTCCCTCGCTTTGCTTGCTCAAGCGTGGGTTACTCAACATTCCCCCAGCGTTGTTGCCATTTTCCTAATATGGACGGATTTGTGTGATATGGGCGACATGCCTGTATAGCATGATGTTGGGGATAGAGCGATGAGAATCTTCTTCGATGATGGAGGCATAGTTCAGTGGGTTTAAGGGGTGGGCCCTTAAGTGTGATTATCTCGGTTGACAGTGATGGTGTAGACACTCTCCTGACATCTACTTTAAGCACAGTGGTGGCGATTGATTCTGCTATTCTTTCTAGATGAGATATTCACCTTCTAGCATCGTCTCATGGGCGCCTAATTCCCAAGTATCCCAGCTATGACATCATTGTAATAGGCAAGCAAGCAGGCCAGATTGCTTCCTTGGAGGGGGAGGTTTGCAGTCTTTCCTAAATCCGATCTTTCCACCAGGAGAAGTTAAAGTGCTTGTATGAAGAGAATGAGAGGCTTAGTACGAGACTGGAGGAGTTGGAGTGCATGCGAGAGGCTTACTAGTGCCATCTATTTAGGAGTTTATGGGTGTTCCTGAGAAAATCTTATGCATTATGTGATGACCCTGGAGGAGTGACAATTTTTATTTTTCTTATTTAGCATGTATAGCTAAACCTGGCAAAATTCAACCCGACCTGCTAACCTGACCCGCGTTGACTCGATTTTTTCCAGTTTAGGGTTGGAAAATTTAACCCGGATTCAATTTTTGGGTTGACCCGACCCGACCCAGATTTTTATGGGTTGGGTTAAGGTTAAAGGTGACCCGAGCCGAATCATATAGGGGTTAAGTAGACTACTATATATTGATTTTCTTATTAGTTAAATAATAAATAGTTTTTTTCTCACACACCCAGCTGGATGATGGACGGAGTGGATTTCACTTCTAATGAAAGTAGTCCCCATTTTTTGTTGGTGAGTGTGCACTAACAATTTGTGCACATATTGTACACCAAATTGGGTGGATTGAAAATCTTCTCTCCCTTCGTTTTTGTCGAAACGTCTTAAACGGACACTGTCCGTTTTTAAGATAGTGCAGCCCACTTTCGAATAGCAGTCTAGCTGATCCAATCCATTCATATGGTTCAGACATGGGAGTTTAGCAAACCTCAAGTGTTTGTATTGAAGGTATTATTATATGGTGTACATATTTAGAAGCCAAATATGACAGTGGATAAATGATTTTGTGTTTTCAGGCCCTTCAAAACCTGACCATTGAAACCATGTGGCCCACCTTGGCTCGATCCAAACCATCTATCAGTTTCTAGCATCAATGTTGTCAAAATTGTTATCGTATCACAAATTGTAGTAGGGGTTAAATTGTATCGAATCGAAAATCGTAAGATTTTTTTAATTTCTTAAAATTTTGAAAAAAATGAAAAATATAAATAAATCAAATTTGTTTTAAAAAAAAAACTCATCAATCTTCATTTTGCCATCAATGTGCACCAAGTAATACCATACCATGGTAGTGTTAAAGGATTCTTATTCCTTTATTTTATTTTTATTTTTTCTCTTTTAAGAAATTTCCCTAAAAAATACAAGGGTCCTTTAACAATTTATGTTCTTGTTACCTTTCTTGAATGTATAATCAAGGTGGAAAAGTAGCATTTGATACTATAGACCGAAAAAATAAAAATAAAAAAATTTTGATTTCTAAACATCATTCCACAATGTATATAAGTCAGCAATATGATTGTAACCATCCATAAAAACATTATAGGTAAGTCATACATCAATTTGGTATTTTGACCAGTTAAGAAGTAAGAAACCACAAAAAAAGCAACAAGATTTAACATTGAAGAGAATATATATCATTTAATCTCTTATACAGAACAAATAAAATAATTTACTCTTTCTAAATGATTCTTAAAGCCTCCACCAATTTAAAAAAACATAAAATGAAATCTAAGTGAAGCTTAAAATAGAAGAGAACAACTATAATTTGAATCATAAATTGGGATTTGAATTGTAAATCGTAGGATTCAAATTATAGAATCGTAAGATTCATATAAAAAGGGATTCAAGGTTAAGATTCAAATAATTTTGCTTAAGATTCGACTAAAATTGTATATCGTAAACCGTAAATCGTAAGATTTTGACAACACCATCTAGCATCAATTTTTACTAGAACCCAATTGATATCAGGTGTGGAAGTTCATGTGTGTAACCATTCTTTTGCATATAAGTTAGTTAATCATTAAAATGCAGATCAACCCGACCTGACCCGATTTAATTTGGGTTGGGTAAGGGTTGGGAAAATCCAACCCGAATTCGATTTGGGTCGGGTTAGGGTTGAGGTGAAAACAACCCGACCTAACCCGACCCATTGCCACCTCTATGTATAGCCGTGTATTTACTTTTGCAAGTGTCACTTTTTATACCCACAATTGTATATAATTAGGAAAGGAAATATTTTAAGAAGCTATTTATATAAAAAAAAAAAAATTGCCTTATTTGTTTCTATTATTTTGGGTTTGGATGTCATTGCCTAGAAGTGTAGGAATCAAACACTTTGACTCAACCTTTTTGTTTCTTAGTTCCCAAGTCATTCGTTAGAGCTTCGACCCTATCTAAATTGTACATATTCAAGAATTTGTCCACTAAACCCAAGTAGAGCATGAGTCAGGTCTTATATACAATTGTCATTCTTGCACACTACTCACCTTACATGGCTAGATTTGTGTTTTCCTACTTTTTTTTCTTTTCTTTTCATGACTTCTTTTAATGCATAATGCCCTTTCAGGTTTTTGCCATGTCCAGTCTTCCAATCATTTTTTTCCGGTCGCGCCCTTTTAGGTTTTCACCACATTCTAGGTATTTGATCTTTTCTACCCCTTGGGAGCTTTGCATTTTTGCCCCTAGTGCCCTCTTGGGTTTTCACTAGGTTTAACATGTATTGTTGTTTTTAGTCAAGGCACCCTTTTGGGTTTTCACCTCGCTCATTTTTCTTAGCTGCGATTTCTTCTTTAGATTTTTTTCTTTCTCCAAAAGGGATCAGTTAGTGACCTGACTCCTTCATTATCAACCAATTAGTTGACTGCCTTCCTCCATCCCCAGCCATGATCTTAAAGCCTTGAACATATCATTTTGTCCAATGGAATTGAGGTAGACAAGGCTAAACTTAATCTTATTACCAATCTACCACCACCTAAGAGCATACACAACGTGCAGTCCTTTCTTGGACACGCAAGCTTTTATAGGCGATTCATAAAGGACTTTAGTTAAATCTCGCATCCTTTATGCAATCTCCTTTAAAAGGAGAACCAATTCGAGTAGAATGGCAAATGTTAAAAAGCTTTTTCAAAACTTAAGGACATATTGACTAGCGCACCCATCATGCAACCATCAGGTTGGTCCCTTCCTTTTGAATTGATGTGCGATGTGAGCGATTATGCTATTGGGGCGGTGCTAGGACAAAGAAAAGATAAGAAAGCCTATGTAATCTACTATGCGAGTAGAACTCTAAATCATGCCCAAGTAAATTATTCAACTACGGAGAAGGAGCTCCTAGCCATTATGTTTGCCTTGGACAAATTCAGATCCTATTTAATAGGATCCAAGATTATCATATATATGGACCGCACTCAACGCTCAAGTACCTTCTCTCTAAGAAGGATGTTAAGCCCCAACTTCTTAGATGGATCCTACTCCTTCAAGAATTCGATTAAGAGATAAAAGATAAGAAGGGAGTAGAGAATGTGGTGGTTGATCATCTTTCTCACCTTGTTTTATTCGATTTTATTGAGTCGACCCTTATATAAGACTTATTTCCTGATAAGTTGTCTCTTATCCACTGTGGTATGCTAACATAGCCAACTATTTATCCACTGGTGTGACACCTTCACATTGGACTGCACAAGACAAAAAGAAGTTTTTCACGAAAGTACACAGATTTTTCTGAAATGATCCATTATTGTTCAAATATTGCCCTGATCAAATTATTAGGAGATGTGTGCCTGATGATAAGCAATCTAGTGTTGCCTCCTTTCATCATACTCATGCGTGTGGCAATCATTTTTTCGCCAAGAAAACTACTGTAAAAATTCTGCAACGTGGTTTTTATTGGCCGGCCATGTTCAAGGACACCTACGAATTTTGCAAAGCATGTGGTCAGTATCAAAAGTTAGGGGGGTTGTCCAGTCGAAATATGATGCCTCTCAACCCAATTCAATTGATAGAAGTATTTGACTGTTGGGGCATTGATTTCATGAGACCATTCCCATCATCATTTGGGTATGTCTACATTTTGTTCGTAGTAGACTATGTGTCCAAATGGGTAGAGGCAATCCCATGTAGTACCAATGATCATTGCACAGCTCTATGATTTCTTAAAGAAAATATCTTGTCTAGATTTGGAACGCCTCTAGCCATCATAAGTGATGGTGACTCTCACTTTTGCAATAGACCATTTGAGAGCCTAATAAAGAAATATGGCATTACACATAAAGTGAGTACTCCATACCACTCAGACAAGTGGGCAACCTCAGATTTCTAATAGGAAAATAAAACACATTCTAGAGAAGACAGTAAATCATCACAAATATTGGTCACTGAGATTGACCGATGCATTGTGGGCTTACCATACCATATATAAAACCTCTATTGGAATGTCTCCCTATAGACTTGTCTATGGTAAAGCTTGTCACTTGCCTGTGGATCTTGAACACAAAGCTTACTGGGCAATAAAGATATTAAACTTCAATATTGATAAAGTGAGCTCACTACGGAAGTTATAATCAAATGAGCTTGACGAGATTTGGAACGATGCATATAAGAGTTCTTAAATGAAACAAGAGTCGAATGAAGGCCTTTCATGATAAACATATTTTTAGAAAATCATTTGAACATGATAAAAAGGTTCTCTTGTACAATTCGTAACTTCACCTTTTTCGAGAAAGTTGAGATCTTAATAGACCGGCCCATTTCTAGTAAAAGTTATGTATCCTTATGGGGTCATTGAGATAAAGGATCTTACAAACGGTAATGTGTTTAAAGTGAATGGTCAGAGATTTAAATTGTTTGTAGAGAATTTTGTTTAAGAGGATATGTCTATACGTCTAGAAGATCTTGTTTATCAGAATTGATCTCCTAGTCTGATGGAGATTTTCTTTATAAAAGTAGGATAGGTTTGTTTTTGTTTTTGTTTTTTTTTTGTTTTTTTTTGTTTTTTTTTTGTTTTTTGCTTTGTTTAGAGTAGTTTTGATGTAGAGAAATTCTCCTAGTTTGATGGAGAAATCCTTCTCCAAATATCTCAGTTAGTCTCTTTCACTCACTCCTCTTTATTTTATCATTACTTATTGCACATTTTCATACATTGAGGACAATGTAGATTTTAGGTTAGGGGTGAGATTCATGCTGAATCATTAATATTTTGCAACATTTCAAGCACAAGTTTTTTAAAAAATTCTTCAAAATTTTAGAATTTTAAACTATCTTAGAAATTTAAATTTTTGTGTGTCTGAGAATAGTGGATGAAAGGAGAAGAGGCTATATATAGTAATATTATTATTTGAAATCTTGGAGTCTAGTTAATTTAGTAGTTTTTAAACGAGTTTCTTCTATGAATGATTGATAGAATATTTAAACATCAATTGAGTCTAGAACCATAATGCATAGCCAACTTATGATTATTAAGTAAAACTGAATTTATATAAGTTAAGTTGATATTTGTTTAAAGGTGCTGGGAACTAAGTCTAGAGATCCCTGACTACCTTAGAAAAAAAAAGGAGAGATGAAAACTCCAAAGCTGGAGAAAAGAAGGTAAACAAGGGGATTGGATCAAAATCAATGACTTGTGTTGATCTGTCCGCTTTTAATAAGTTATCAAATTTAACCTTACAAAGTAAAGCAAACCTTTAATGAGAATGAGTTGGTTTGTATTAAGTATTCTAGGATCTTAATGTTTGAACAATTCTATTGATTCATTGATGATAGGAACTCGGGTTGAGATTTCACTAATGTTTTAAGAAATTTAGAAGGACAATGTTTATATTACTTATGTCTCTGAACTCTTTAGTCTGACTATCTTTAAAACACATAATTTGTCTTTCTAGGAAAGCGTGGAAGTTAAGATTGAGAATAGTTTTCACATGTTTTGCACGAGGACTAGCAAAATGCTGGTTGGGGTGTGTTTGGAGCCTAGAATTGTGAATATTTATTCCCAAATCTATGTTATGTTTACATGAAACAGTATGGTAAATGAACTAACTTAAGCTTATTTTCATGAATGTAGGTGATTGAGAGAGGATTGTGAGAAATTAAGCTAAGTCTGATGATTTAAAGCTTCAAAGTAACAAGTTTCAGCAGCCAAAGATCATGAAGAAATCAAAAGTCAAACATCCAGAACTCAAAATTTAAAAATCTGCAATTTATAGAATTAGCGATTGATTGCTGGATCAATCGATTGATCAACAGGGGTTTGTGATTGATCGCTCGCCATTTACGATTGATCGTCAATCCCCCCAAAGTGTTGAATTAGTGTTGAAGCTTGCTGGATAATTTTTTATCCTGGCGACCGATCAATATCCACTTACAATTGATCACCTAAACTACAAAAATTCCTAATTTTGTAGATTTGTTGTTAGACCTTATTGAACTAAAAAGGCCTAAGCGATTGATCACTAGACAAAAATTAATCGATCGCCAGTCAAGTTGTGATCAATTGTTGGACCTTCTTAACAATCTCTCAAGGCGGTCAATCAACCCTGCAAATGTTCAAATTTCAGTTATTAGTCGTTGACCTGATTTTGTGATTGATTGCCCAATTAATCAACGATAGTGGTGTGAGATTTTCTTACGCAATTTGAAGTTGGTGGCAGTTTTTTCTATAAAAAGGGGACATTCTAAGCTTCTAAAGGCATCCTAAATCATGGTAGAGCAAGGAGAATTCAAAATGAAGGCTTCTACTTCCAGTTTTTCTTCTTCTAGTTTCTGTTTTCTTTTATTCTTAAGAAGTTTTAGTTCAATCATGTTTTTTATTGGCTAGACCTCTTAGCTAGGGCAAAGAGGAGAAGCTTCTAGTTATTCTTAATGTTTTGATTCATCTCTTTCAAGTACTTTAAGTTTAATATTAGATTTTTTAGACTTCTAGTTAAAATAAAGTTGGTAATTTTAGAGAATTCTAAAAATCTCTTATGATCAATAAATACATGAGATGCTTATGAGTTTTTGAGATTAATCATATTATTTTTATGAGTTTTGATTGATGAAAACCCTAAATCTATCGTGATTTTCAGATACGGTTGATGCTTCATAGTTCCATTAGTTTAAGTTTTCTAGTTGAAGTAGAACTAGTTGTTGAAAGTTTAAATCTTTTGATTGTGAATGTGCTTTAATTGAGATATCTTCCAATTTGATAGAGATAAGACTTTGATTCCAATTGAGTATTATGCTTGGATAGATAATTGGCATTATGAATCAACTACAAGTGGATCCTTGGCACTCTAGTGTTCCAATTCTCAGTTTCTCTTACAAACACTTCTAATTCATGTTCTGAAATTCACACTTCAATTCAATTCTGAATTTAGATAGTTTTAATTAAGTTAATTTAGAATTATCACTACGTTAATCCCTAAGGACAATCTCGGTCTCAAAACTGAATTATTACTACAGTGCAGCCCTGCACTCGGGTTTGCCTAACAGTCCACATGATGAATGGCTCTTATTGAAGGTGGGGCCCCACACAATGAATGATCCACATCAAGGTGGGCCCACATAATGGACGGATTGGGCTTCACATGATGGATGACCTACATCAAAGCGTGACCCCTCATAATGGATAGTCCAAATCAAGTGGGCCCCACCTAATGGATGGTCCACATCCAAGGTCTCACATGATGGATGACCCATATCTAAAGTGGGCCATGATGGACAGTCCACATAGAAGGTGTGCCCCACATAATGAATGGTGGGTGTCAAAGGTGGGGCCCACGTGATGGACAATCCACTTTGAATGTAAGGCCCACACTATGGGCACATCAAATGTGGACTTGACATGATGGGTGATGGGTAGTGGACATTGAGGGGGCCCACATAAAGGACAATTAGCATTGATGGTGGGCCCCACATGATGGATGACCTATATCAAGGTGGGCCCCTAATGATGAATGATCTACATCCAAGATAGGCCTTGCATGATGGATGACCCACTTTGAAGGTTTAGCTCATATAATCGACGGTCCAGATCAAAGGTGGCTCTATATGATGGTTGATCCACATCTAATGTACAACATAATTGATGGCCCAAATGTCTTAAAATATGAAGATTGTACACATCCATTCTTTTGTCATTTGGGGCATGGTTCATCTATGATGAGATCCACCAAAACGACCATTTGGATTGCTCTTATAATAGAGTTGTTATACTCTTTAAAAATGACGTCAACTACCCATAAGAAAAGCTCTTATTTAAAGGTTTTACCAAATCTGCTTACTTCGAATTAGAGCTTTTTTGTACTTGAAAAAGTGATTTTAACAAATGAGTTTAATTTAAAACAAGAGCTAGAATAAAAAAGAGTTTATTGGAGTAACTCTTATTGAAAAAGCTCTTATTGAATTAGAGTAGAGATGTCAAACGAGCCCTAAGATTACCTCAACTCTGCTCCCTTTGAGTTTGTTACATTGTTGAAGTACAAGGTCAACTCATCTGCCTTCGTTTCTTCTCCACCGATGAGGAGGATGCCCTAGTTAGGTAAGGTCTTCAATGGTTCGTAGTCTGGTAGATAGTGCAACATTAGGTAATCGGCCAATGCTTGCGCCTTGGTCACTTTCTGAGTGACACTGATGATGTCAAAGTAAAAAAGTAGCTGCCACTTGTTATTCTTCTTGTCAATGCCGGCTTCTCGAATAAATACCTCACCATATATATCCATATGAGCGAGTATGATGCTCAAATGAGAAATCTTGTACGAACGAATGCGTTTGGTGCCCATATGAGAACAAGATGGGTTTTCTCAATTGTTAAGATTTGTTCTCATAGTCGGTGAACCTCCGGCTTAAGTAATAAATTGCTTGCTCTTTCCTTCTAATATCATCGGCTAAGGACGTATCCAATGGTGGGAGCCAATACTTTCACCCCTTGCCCCTTTTGCTCTTTCTTTTTTAAGTTTCTTTTTTTATATTTTTAGATTTTTATATTTTAAATTTTTTGTTTTGTAACTTTTCTTTATTTTATTTTTATTTTATTATTTTTATTTTTTTTGTTATCGTGAGCATGTCGGTGAATGCATGCAACTAGGGTTTCCTAACTTCCTAAGGTTCCTCAAGCGAAATACCTCCTTGCCCATATGGACCAATCTTTGGCACATGTTTGGGTGGTGCCTTTTAAGGACTCTTTTCAATGACAAAATTGAAGAGGAATCCCATACAGGCCCGATATGTTCCTAAGCGACAAGATGTTTCTTATGTTATGATATGCAGGTAGTGCAATAGCTCCCAATTTTTATGTATGTGTAGGAAAATAAAGTGGGCAAAAGTAAAGTGCCAGAAAGTAAGTAACTCAAAAGAAAAGAACTAGAAATGTAAATGGACCGGAACAAAAAGAAATCTCTAAAAATTCTAAAATCCCACATTTTGAGTTGATGTCTCATTTGTGGCTAGTCAATACCGAATAGAGTAGTTAAATCTATGAATGCTCTCCAAGACACGTGCTCATTCCTTCTATTTTGGTGGTAGAGGGTGTGGTGTTGACTCAGAATGATATGTTTGACTTGGAAACACCACTAGCTAATGAACCACAGAATCTATAGTTGGCTAAACAATGTAAAATCACTATTAGCTGGGTAATTAGAGTCCTCAACTAGAACAACTCCTACAGCTGATCTGCAACTGGAAATTCTGAGTAAGAACCTAAGTGATGAAGATCAATGAAGGGGTTAGGCATCCTTCTCTACTAGTGCTCGCATGTAGTCTCTACTTTGTAAGAATTTGGTTTAAGAGTTCTGGATGGTCTTATTTTTTAATTGGTTGCATACAAGATCTAAAGTCAAATAGGAATCGACCACTCAAATCTAACCATCACCTAGGAGACCGTGATGAATCAACTTCGACAGTGATTTGAAGAGACAATGGTTGCTTAAAAAGGACATGAAGTAATAGTAAAGCTCAACTACAATATGATCATAAAAACAACGTGCTCATATCAACCATAATCGAGAATATGATTATTGAAATAAAATACACAAAGATTGGATGAACCCAAGTTTCTGATGTGTTAGGATCTAAAAACTCAAAAGATACAAAGCATACGCCTAGAGAATCACCTAATTAAAGAGAAGCAAGGAGGTGTATGAGAAGAAAGTTATGCAATAAGTAAAGAGGAAAGTGAATGAACAATAGAAGAACCGTTCATGTGCATGGGAGATTTAAGAGGAGAAATGAGAGCTATGACACTCCTCTCTAAAGGAGATGATCGTGAATATCAAAATTTAACCCTACTCTGGTCAGCTTGAACGTTACAATGGCTTGAATGGATGTATAGGTTAGGCTTGATAGTTGAAAAGATGGGTACATGGTAATCTTGCAAATGATGAGAAGTTAAGGGGCAAAAAAATGCCATGTGGCAAGATTTGATTGGCTGTTGGACATATGATACCCATTGGTTGGCTAGGGAGATGGTAAAACATGTAATTTCACCAAGATTTGGGGGCAAAAGGGAATTTGAACATCAAGTGAAAATTTGATTTCTATTAGTGCTCGAAGCAGCCCGAATATAAATGCATCTAGCCTAAGGATCTATGTGCGGCCTTTTAGAAGGATAGTTGACTTTTGCTAGGGTAATGGAAATTGGACTTTTGATACTTAGCTACTGACATTTCTATACTCGCAGGCTGCTCTGTTGGGATCCCAGGTATCCATAGGTGGCACCTCATCTACCAAGAGCTGCCAATTGAAATTGGATTTTTGCAAGCAAGGAGTTGTTATTCCAACCTGATTTGTTGGTTCAGATGGTCTTGTGGGGGCACTATGTCACTTTGGATTGGGTTATGGGGTGGCCTTACAGACATTCAGGGTGATGGTGCCTAAATGGGATTTCCGAGGTGTGGATTTGGGTTATCATTTTTCTACGGTTCAATTCCACGTACATGGTTCATCAAGGTGAGGTGTCTATAAGCCTAAAAGTTTCACTTACTTGATCGGATTAGAAGAAACAATTAAAGACGAAAGGACAATAAAAGAATCCCTCCATAGCAATAGTTAGGTGACACCTAGAATAAAAACTCAATTGTTTCATAACATTTTACAGAAGGGCCACCATGGCTTGTGTATTGTAGTGACGCTGGCATGCCATAAACAATAACTTTATGGGATCTATTAAATAATAAGACTTACACAGGACAATGAGCAGGTAAATTGGTAACTCATCTCGTCATTTTTTCCTCATTGGAATCTTGTCACTCGATGCTTTGATAGCATTGTTGAGTGCATGTAGACAGGAAGACACATTATATTTTCTTCTTCTTATTATTATTATGGATCAAGCGACGCGGTTATAAAACTGAGTTGGGAAGCCAAAATATGAAACCGAGTGGTCTACTCAAATTAGCACATACAGGAAGACAAACAAATTCACCTCGAATAAGGGTGTGAGAGAGAGAGAGAGAGAGAGAGTTTAAATAGGGGGAGGAAGAGGTGGTGCATGACTGACCTCTCCCTCTGCTCAATCCATGTGCAAAGGGCCAGCTAGCCCATTTATATTGTCACATGATTGGTGGGCCCCACTAAGGGTTGCCACCCCAACCAAATGTCCTATAAAGGAAATGGCAAATGAGGAAATCAATTTCCTTTGGTTTTTTTTTTTTTTTTTTTTTTTTTTTTAATAATTTCAACTAATCCCAAGAGGCTTGGTTTTAAAAATGTCTTTTTTCAAAAATAGATTGTTTGGTAATTTTACATCTACGAAATTTAAAAATAAGAGATTTACCTCTTAATTGTTTAGTTAAGACAAATGTGCATTTTTTAAAGACTTATTTTACTAAAGTGAGTAGACATTTTTTGACTTATTTTGAGACAAGTTTATCCCTAAACTTTCTAAGTAATTTCCATCTTACCCTCTTCTCTTCTATTTACAATCTCTCTCTCTCTCTCTCTCTCTCTCTCTCTCTCATTCATGATGAATGACCCAGGGCCCCACATGATGAATGGTCCACAGCAAGGTGAACCCACATAACATTATATTCACATCAAAGGTGGGTCCCACATGAGGGATGGCCCACATCAAATTGTGGACCGACACGATGGACGATCGACATCAAGTGAGCCCCACCTAGTGAATGATCCACATCAAAGGTGGGACCCACATGATGGATGGTGGACATTGAAGGTGGGCCCACATAATGCACGGTTCACATCAAAGATGGGCCCCACATGATGGATGACCCACATCAAAGTATGATCCCACATGGACTATACACATCGAGTGGGCCCCACCTAATGGACGGTCCACATTAAAGATGGGACTCACATGATAGATGGTGGAATTAAAGGTGGGCCCACATGATGAATGGTCCACATCAAGGTTGGCCCACATGATGGACGGAGTGGGCCTCACATGATGGATGACCTACATCAAAGTGTGGCCTATGATATAGACGGTCTACATCAAGTGAGCCCCACCTGATGGACAGTCCATATCCAAGGTCTTTCATGATGGACGACTTATACCCAAAGTCGCCCAACATGATGGATGATCCACATAGAAGGTGCACCCCACGGGATGGATAGTGGACATCAAACGTGGCCCCTACTTGATGGATTAACCGCATCAAAGTGAGCCCCACATAACGAATGACCCACGTCAAAGGTCGGCCGTAATGACGAATGGCTCACATCCAAGGTGAGCCCCTATGATGGACAACCCACTTTGAAGTTGGGCCCACATGATGAACACATCAAATATGGGCTCCACATATTGGGCAATGGACACTGAAGGGCCCCACATAAAGGACAATTAACATTGATGGTAGGCCCCACATGATGGGTGACCCACATCAAATGTCAGCTTATAATGATGAATGATCCACATCCAAGGTGGGCCCCACAAATGAACAGGCCACTTTAAAGGTTTGGCCCACACAATGAACAGTCCACATCAAAGCTGGACTTTCACTTGATGGACAATCCACATCCAATATCCAACATGATGGATGGAACACGTTCAAGGTAAGAGGCAAGCTTGTTTGAGATTACGTTGTTGCAATTTTTAAAATGACAGCAATTGCTGAAAAGAAAAAGTTCTTATTTGACTATTTTTCCAAATATGCTTATTTCAAATAAGAGCTTATTTGGACTATTAAAAAATGATTTGACCAAACTTGCCTACAATAAAACAAACGCCGGAACAAAAAATTTTCTAACTCTTATTGGCTTATTTCTTAAAATACGAGCTAATATTTGGTGCCCGATAAATCTAAATTAGTACCCATTTGAGCAGTTCAGTTTAAATTGCTTGCATGCCGCGTATGCAATTTGCATGCAATTTCTACGAGCGTGGAAAAAATGCTTGACTACATTTCTATCTAGTCGCACGTACACGTGCCAAACCATACATTGGTCCAGAGATCCCAGCCATGAATCCCGTAAATCGAGCGGGAACACGTATCAGTTGGTACAAACGTATAGAAACGAAACGAAGAGTCGAAAGAAATTCACCAGCGGTCCGCAATGTAGCCCATCGAATGAGCGGATCCCCCCAAAATTTATAACCCATCATGATAATCGGGTTGGATTTTACACGTGTGACAAGTTGGCACGTGCGAGCGGCGAGTGGTAGAGAGAACGGAAGCACGTGTAAACTTCAAAAAAGCTGCAGGAATCGAAGATCTAACCTGTCTTTTGAAGAGATTGCCATTGAATACGTCTTGAATGGACCAAGAGAAGATGAAATCCACCAAATCCTTCTCCGCTTCCTCTGTTGCCATTTTCTCTGCTGATTTCTACACGCACTCAACTGAATTGGGGAAGACGTAAGAATATAATGAGTAGGCATTGTAGCTTAGGAATTAAGAAAGGCATCTAACTATGGCATCTGTTGGAGTCTCCCCTTTTACTTTCTTCTTTCTTTCTTTCTACGTAGATTGACGTGTGTGTAGATATAAGCTGTCCATCCAATGGGCCACACTCTTCATATATTGTGATCTAAAAGTTAAGCTGTTTCTTTTCGTTTCTCAAGTTGGATACTTTGTAGAAAACATAGGACCGCTCATTTTTCTTTTCTAGCTATCCATTTCTTTTCGTACGAGGTGGCCCACTTAAGTAGTGAAAACGCCTGATTTTTGGAGAACAGCATCCAAGCTTTGTGGTGCACTAGATGAAATCTTGGGTCTCTCACGTGTTTTCTGTATTAGCATGTGTAACTGAGCTGCATGGGTTGATATTTGCACGCGTGTGACAGACCAACTTCCTTCTCGTTCTTTCCCTAAAGATTAGAGCTGGGCACAAACCAAGCTAGCTGGAAAGCTCGACTCGGATTGGTTTGAAAAAGCTCAGCTCGAATTGGTTTGAGTAGAAGTTCATACTAAACTAAGTCTCGGAATCAAGCTCGTTTGAAAAAAACAAACCAAGCTCAAACTAGGGCAGTACCGGCTCAAAGCTCCGTTTAATTCAGCTCAATTTGATTCGGCTCGTAGATTGCATGCACATTGTTTCCTATGGTGTGATCCACTTGAGCTTTGGATATGATTCCATTTTGGGATCATGTCCTAAAATAATATGTAAAAATGGATGGACTGCGTGGATAATACATAATAAATATACATGAATGCACATTGTTTCCCTACACTTGTAAAATTATGCTTGTGTGCTTTTGTTTGGAAAAAGGCTTTTACATGTCTATTTTGAAGTTGCACTCCTTTGGAGGATGTTAAACATTATGTAGTAAGTTATTTTTGTATTTTTTTTCTAATTTTTTAAATTCTTTTATATTTAAGCAAATAAAAAATAAAAAAAAGGAGCTACCACCTGTTCGAACTTGGCCCAACCTGACCCGATTCAAAATTTTCAAGCAAACCAATCCCAGCTCGAACCAGTTTTTTTGGAGCAAACAAAACTCGGGCCGCATGGGTCAGCCCGAAACCCAAACCGAGCCAATCCACAAATCAGGGTGGTACAAAAACAAGCCAAACCAAACTAGGGCTAACTCGACTCGACTCGGATCATTGCCCACCTCTACTAAAGATACCTAGGATTTGGTGGGGCCCTAAATATCACCTTTTTAAATGGAGATTTTCACCATACAAGCCCCACAAAATGGCCTTCCGGATGAGGAAAAGCCTTTTAAAATATTCCCGCTGTGGCCCTCTGGCACTTTTTTTAAAAAATGGGATTTTGACCATTCTGGCCCTGTGGAATGGCCGAATTCCACATGTGGATGAGAGTTTTTTAAAATTCCCAATGTAGCCCCCTGACACATTTTGAAAAATAATTCGGACCCAAGTACCCCTATGCATTGTGCACAGCGCCCGTAGAGTAATGATAATGGCCATGTGCACTATTAAGTCGTGGGCTAACCAAATTTGCACCTCTGTGTGGGGCCCATTGTGATGTAACAGTTTGATCCACACCGTCCATCCGTTTTACTAAATCATTATAAAACATGAAACTAAAATGTTATTTATAAACGAAGTGGACCACACCACAAGAAACATTCTAAGTTGCATACTACCGTTGATAACTGAATGGTGGGCCATAGGACTTTTGGATAAATATCAAATTTATATTTTCCTTTCATCCATTTATCTATGATATTATGAACGGGTTGGATGACACATAAACTTCATTGAGGGTCCCACAGAGCCAAATGTGTACTGATCTTGGTTAGTCGTAAGTCGGTACAACCAAAAGTGTGATTTATGATAGTTACAGTTCCTGATGCATTAATTTACATCCGTTTGATCAATGGGCCCATCGGTTCGTAGATCTAATCTGGTAGTAATGTTAATTTTGTGGCTCATGATTTGTTAAAGAATGTGTTTCCTTGCATCTGAGGTGCGTACGTCGTCTTGTTTACGTATATATAGACCAACACCTCATGTGGAAGTGTTTTAATGTGAGTTGAGAAATCTTTCACTTCTATTTCAACGACCGAAAATAAGTGCAAGCCACGTTTCATTGCAGGGGGTTCGTGGGGTCTTCAGCTATTCTCTTCTACCTACATTGTGCAGGTAAGGACCCAAAGGCTTCTAGCCTAGAAGTCTCACCAAAGGATCTAGTTGACATCACCATGATTCACTGCGAGGAATAAATGAAAGAGCATCAGAAGAAAACAAGGTGCGCGGAATAAATAGCATAATAAGGTACGCATCAAGGTAAGCAAGATCACAATATGTACTTACAATTATACACACAAACAAAACCACACAAGAAAACACATGTGCACACAATTATGGCCCACGGAAACGTGGGAGTAACCGAATTCGAACGCAGATTCGATAAGCAAGCGCGCTTGTCCTACAACATGACAAGTACAATAGCAATTCTATATACAATTGATGCACACGTAAATTCACTTTGAGCCTAATTGTACATATGCGCTCCCCTCGAAAGCACACCCGACAAGTTTAATACCTGCAAGTAATATCTTGGAAAGTCAGCAGACAATCCGAATGTCGGGTGTGCGAGTCTATTTACATACTATAAGTCAATGCGCGCTTAAACGCATCGTAATCAGAATCTGGTAGGTGCATCCTAAACCCGCTCAAAATAGGTAATCGCAGGACTTGAATGGCCAAAGGTGTAGTACATTATGAGGCTAAATTTCTGTGTCATATTCGTGTACAAAGTACAAAGTGAAGTCGCCGCAAGAATCCTCAAATTTGGCTAGGTCTAGAGCCAAGCGCGTGTACCACTCATCCTAAGTGGGGGGAGGTGCAGACAACATGAAATTTTCTAAGTATATATAAAGATGAGCATGTGCTAAGAAGATGTGTCAGGCGCATGTACATTGTACATGCGCCCACCCTGAGAGCCAGCACATGTATAAAGTGCACATGCGCCTGCCCCATTTTCTGCATCAAAAGAGGAAGGCCAGGGGATGCCCGAGGAACATGTCCTCAGCCACATTCACCAGGCAGGGTGCACGTGCTCCTGGGATCAAACCCACATGCGCCTACCCCTTCAAAAGCCAAGCAACATGTGCCTAGCCCTATGGGGAATCCTCACATGCGCCTGCCCTATAGAGAATTCGTGCTCTCACCTCTAAAAATTGATCTTTGACTTAGAAATGTGCAAATGACTCAGTGAGTTTGGGTTTTATACCCAAGCCCGAAAATGGTGCACTGCACTGGTAGCGTGTAAGTGCCCAATGCAGCACACCAAGGGGGGCACTTGTTGGGGCTCAAAATATCACCAATGCTCAAAAAGCAAGTAACGACTCATGAACAGCAGTCTGGACCAATAGAAGAACCCATAAACAATAAAAAAAAGTGACGAAACGCCAGTGCGACCCTGGCCCTAGGCAATTTGCACAATCGCATCTAAAACTGATATTTACCATTTCGGAGCCGATTTGGATGTGCACTTCACGACCAAATGAACTGAAAGGCCTAAAAACCCTTAACCCCCCGAATTTAGACGTCGAGCGATATATATTTTTACCTGCACATCTCAAAGTACGATATTCCCCTACTGGAGTGGACCAAAGAGGTCTAAATCAGGAAGGATTTACTAAAATTAGTCATAACTGAGCATATGCTTGTCAAGCCATGCATTAAGCAATATGATTAGAGGTTAAAAGAACTGAAGTGCATGTGTGGATGGTCCCAAAAAATATAGAAGTACATTGGGAGTGCATCCTCTTGAACCTGAATTTTTCTAAGTATGGAAGCTGAACTACCCCAACATACCCCTAACCTTTGTTTTCACTATATCGAAATGAAGTTTCGATTGATCGGAGTGATTTTCGATATATCAAAACTACCAGTTCGATATATCGAAAAATTGGTCTAAAAATTTCAACAAGTTGCTCGACCTATTTTTGATATATCGAAACACTCATCTCGATATATCGAGATGACCAATTTGATTGCTCGAAGAAATTGTCTAGAGAGTTGTAAGTTTGCTGAACATACTTCGATATATCAAGATGGTTATTTCGATATATTAAAGACATATCAAAATTAGGCTCCGATATATCAAAGACCTATTGAAAATTATTGTTTGGGCTAGTTTAGTTACAGCAGCTTCCACCTCTTTTATTAACCTAATTTATCATATTTTTTTATATGATGTAAGGTTAATAAAGATGAATAAGGGTTTTTCTAGTTGGTCCAAGTTATCTAAGAGGATTTAAGTATTTTTGTTCAAAGAGTTAGGGTCACTAAAGTATATCATTTACCTGTTCTTCTTCCTTAATGCTTCTGGTCCACTTAAATCTTCGGTCTTCAGCTTGCCAAGGCTCAACCGACATTACAACACATAGACACACGCGATTGACAAATAAGATGCACTAGTATGCCACAGAAAAGTGCACTAACACAATAACCATAAGTAACTTAATAAAGCGTTCGACCGATGATAATCATCTCCACTAATCACTAATCAGCACGGTTAAGCAGGCAATGTGTAACGCCCCGAGACTTTTTACTCTCGTGGATACATCGATGAGCTGAGTTTTCGAGTGTTAACTTGAATGTGTCAAGGACAAAATCCTCTACATTTCATTAATCATTCAAACATTTAATACTTTGTCTTTCAAACACAGTGACAGATACAAATTATCTTATTCAATTGATTTCTATACTAAGTTAACAATAAAATGTCCTTAAAATATATCAAATAGAATATTCAATCATTGCCTTCACTAGAAAGTCTTATTACAATTTTGAGATAAGCAGTAACTATCATAAGAATGTATAAAGAAATAAAGTCTTCATGATGTCTCTTCGACTACGTTATCCGTCATCTATTGCCATGAACCTTTGTATACTTCAATTCACCTGCTAGATCTTTACCTGGATCAACTAGGATGTGTTTGGATAACGTTAATCGCTATCGTAGTGAGGTATATCCGTCTAAAACAATCATGATAATAATTTGACAGAGTAAACACAAGCAGGATAGTAACATCAATCAACCCAAAACAAACATGTAAATCTTTTTAATGCGATGCATGAGATGCATGCTCTACTGGATCTTTACCTAGATCAACTGGGATGTGTTTGAATAACGTTAATCGCTATCGTAGTGATTAGGTATATCCCTCTAAAACAATCATAATAATAATTTGACTGAGTAAACACAAGCAGGATAGTAACATCAATCAACCCAAAACAAACATGTAAATCTTGTTAATGCGATGCATGAGATGCATGCTCTACTGGATCTTTACCTGGATCAACTGAGATGTGTTTGGATAACGTTAATCGCTATCATAGTGAGGTATATCCCTCTAAAACAATTAAGATAATAATTTAACAGAGTAAACACAAGCAGGATAGTAAAATCAATCAACCCAAAACAAACATGTAAATCTTGTTAATGCGATACATGAGATGTATGCTCTGGCTAAGGCACCCTGGCTAGAATCGTAACTTATGAAGCGGGACACCCCCAATATATTTCATGCTAGCCACTAGTCACCAGAGGAAAAGAACCCAACTAATGAAAGCAAGAAACCCCCAATACACTCCCATCAGATAGTGCACGGCAAGAAGTGGAAAACCCCCAATACCTTCATCCATGACACCCAGAGGGGCTGGCTCACCAAGTCGAGCCCTAGTGAAAGCAAGAAATTGTTTCACCTTTATTTAAGTAGTTTCGCAAACGGTCACTTTAATATAAATCAATGGTCACTATAGGGAGTCGCAAGCAACCCAACATAGGTCGACAGCTCAGGCTAAGTGTCCATAGCACCAACCCCGGCTCATGAGATTCATATACCATTAATGTTCACTCCTTGTCCCATCTTATAATCCAATCATGTTCCCAAGAACCCATACTGTTCAACATAGCCAAAATCATCAAGTATAGCACATGGATCCATATTAAGCAACATAAAATCATAAGGATCCCTTGGCACACATTCATTGTAATCTCATAACCAAGCAAAGACATATCTTTCCATCATGGATATTCCACATGGGTTCCATCTCTCTATGTCATGTGATTTCACCAACATGGGAACAAGGGGTGTACATTAATACAACATTCATATAAATAATCCCATTCACACAATACATGTAATGTCATAAACATTATCAACACATATACAACACGAATCAAGATGAATTTATGCATGGTTCTAACATAAATACAAAAATATTTATGTTTTCACATCCAAACATCCACATACGCATGCCACAAGATAATATAATGAAAATCAATGATAATCCTACAGTTATCAACGCATAATATGAATCATCCACACAAATCTAATCAACATGATCTATTTAAAAGGAAAATTAAAAAAATAAGAGAAAACTATGAATAACTTGAAGGGAAAATCATCACCTTGGCTTAGGATAAACTAGAAGAG
This sequence comes from Liriodendron chinense, assembly GCA_003013855.2. Taxonomy (NCBI): domain Eukaryota; kingdom Viridiplantae; phylum Streptophyta; class Magnoliopsida; order Magnoliales; family Magnoliaceae; genus Liriodendron; species Liriodendron chinense. The sequence continues at coordinate 613,955 of PVNU02000100.1, read as the reverse complement.
AATAATCTAGAAGATAAGGGGGTGATCATCAAAGGGCTCTACGCTTTGCTAAAATTCTACACATGTACATGTGTCAGGTTGGGCGTCAACACTTTCAAGGGACAATTTGGAAGGATGGTCTCCTCTCTCTCTATCCTTCTCTCTTTCTTTACTTCTCTCACTCCTAGGGTTTGCACGTGCAAGGGGGTAAAGAGGGCTGAATTTTTTTTAAATGTTGTGACGGTGTAGATTATGATATCCATGATGGTATTTTGTGAAATCCATACCACTAATCTAATTTGGCATTAAAATATGAGTCGTAATACGTAATTTTCTTGGCTGTCCACTTTCTGGATTGGCCGATCTTAAAAAATGGGCTGGCGGGTGCCAAAACAGACTGGATCCCAATTAACGGTCCATACTTGATTATCAGGGTCCAAAATTGAGAAAAATGTATAATCATGATAGGCAAATGATTGGGTAAAATTTTGTGGTTGATCGATGGTGAAAAATGCCTAGATCTGAAATTCCACCTTTAGTTGGTAAAGAAAGGTACTGACTTTAGGGTTCGACAATGTAGGATCATAGACTGGGGTCTAAATTTTATAGAGTCTCGTAGTTACATGAGGCCAAGATATGTTCTAAATTTGAGTTGCTCCGCTCTTGTATAATCATGACGGTGGGAAGTGGGTTAATTCAAAAGTCTAGATTTGAGAGGAGTTGATAACTCGATTATTTTCTAAAATAAGATAACATCGTGCTTAAGAAAGAGGCTTATCAAGGTGGGGCACTTAAATCACACTATTGATCCGTGATATGGAAGATATATCTAAGTCACTCACACGAAGGGAAATATTCAACTATGATTATCCGTCCACTCTCCTCACTTGATGGACATTAAAATCAAGGGTTAAGGAGCTGATTTGCTAATTAGGTCATTTATAATATGATCTAAAGGCTAGAATTTGACGTATGTAATTCATTTATAATAGATACGCATAGGATAAAATTTCACATCAATCAGATCATGGGAACCATGTAAACTAGAAATAAAAAATCTAGGTTAAGGTAAGCCATTAACATTTTTGGACACTCAAGACTTCATATTTATACATGCTACAATCCGAAGATTGCACACCCAAGTGCAGGTAGCGAAGTAGTAAAATACTCGGTAAGACTGAGGTCGATCCACAGGGATTGGGGTTAAGAACACTTAGAGGAATTAGTTTAGGTGAGTGAGATGAAATCTGGTTTATCCACGAGAGTGGAGCAAGTTGTGTGTGGTGAAAGACAAAAATAGAAAAGGGGCTAAGGCATCAGGGATCCACCTTTGATTCATTCACAAGATTTGATTCATTAGTCCAACTATAACTCAACTGGAATTGAATAAAGATTCATTCCAACCGGAAGATAAAACAGTTAAACCATTTGCATATTTCATAAAAGATGGTGATCTGAACCGATTGATTTGACCATGAAGCACTCGTTAGTTGATCGCAGGGAATTCCAAGCATCCACTGTGCCCGGAGTTGACAATGGATCAAAGAATTGTACAAATCAACAACTTTGCCAACAAGTCAACCGATAAGATCACAATTCATACGATCAAATGCATACTTACAAGATAGGAGGCTTTGATTGACCGATCCAACCGTTAAGATCTCGTCTATCGATCGCAGGGAATCTAAAGCATCCAATGTGCCCAGAGTCTACAATGGATCAAGGGATTTTACAGATTGATGACTTTACCTGCACTAGCTCGATGACCGTAGGGAATCCAAAGCATCCAACGTGCCCGGAGTCGACGATGGATCAAGGGACTTTATCAATCATGAACTAGCTAATTGGTGTGCAAGGGATCCCAAGCATCCAACGTGCCCGGAGTCAACGATGGATCAAGGGGCTTGCACAACAATAGCGTCCGCCGAGGTGGATAACCAAACCGATCAACCAAAGAGAACTTCAACATTTACACCACACAATGTTGTACCAAAAGAACCATATCTTGCAAATTTCTTCAAAGGCTTCACCCCTAGCCTTAGCTAGAGGTTTAGCCAACCATGCTACAATGGAAGACTAAATTCTCTACAAAAGAGAAAACTACTCTACACTACAAAAGAAAGAAAGAAAACTAAAGAAGAGAAGAGAACTCTTGGATGGGATGATTCAAATGAGGAGGAGAGGCCTCCTTTTATAGATTTTTTAGAGGCTCCCAAGCCTCCTCCCAATCCTAGGTGGCACCCAAGCCTAGGTGGCACTTCATGTGTTGGGATGAGAGCAAGAGAGAGAGAGAAGGACATGTCTTGGGATGAGAGAAGGAGAGAGAGAGAGAGAGAGAGAGAGAGAGAGAGCTTCTCTCTTGCAGCCATGGTGGAGTTGTTGCTGACGATGGACGTCCAGCAGCTGGAGATGGATGGACGTCCACTGCTGGATGTGATGTGGGTCCCACCTGACGCTGGAGATGTTGATCACATTTGGAGATGGACGGCTGAGGAGGTAGTGGCTTCACCTGCTGGATGGACGGCTGATGTGCTGCACGTGTGAAGCTGTGTTGGGCATCAACAAATGGACAGTGGATTGCCCTCTGCTGGCCGTTGATGGAGAGTGATGAACGGCTATCATCTTGGACGGTTGATGATATTGATGATGGGGTCCACTGCACCAGACAGATGGTTGGTGGGATGCGGCACTACTCGCTGGATGTGTGGCTGGAGATGGACGGTCCACTGAGAGAGGAGGGCTGCACGTGTGAAGGTGGATGATCCACCTGATGGACGGCTTGATGTGGATTGATGGGCGGCTGGCTGAAGTAGGTGCTGGTAGCAGTTCCACGCATGCAAGGCATGGCCCACTTGATGGACGTTGCTGGCCTTGGACGGCTGGAAGGATGGAGGGATCAGCATCAGCTGTGGGGTCCACCTTGGTGACGTCCTTGCTTAGTGGCCTGGGCTGGGCGGTGAAGATGGCTGGACGTGCTGGTGCTGCAGATGTGGTCCACCATCTGGACGGTTGAAGGTTGGACGGTCCACGTGGCGATGCTGGAATGGACGTGGATGATGCAGCTAGAGATGGTTGATGTGGACGTGCAAGGAGCTGGTGGAGAGCTTTGATGTCAGCTGATTGACGGTGGATCTGATCTGGTGAATGGACGGTTGAGGGTCAGCATCTCGCTGCTGTATGTGGACGGATGATCATCTTGCTGGACTTTGGATAGACGGTCATAATGAGCTGTACGTGCTGACTTTGTGGCTGGTAACGTGTGATCAAATCCATCAGATGGACGGCTGAAATCAATTGCTGCCTTGAACGGGATCTCCACAGATGCAGCGTTGGATTGGTAGGGTCCACATGATAGTCGGAAGGCTTGGACGCTGATCAGAGTGCTGGGCACTGATTGCTCCCGTCGTGTGTCGACGTGCGGACCTTGCGACTACTTCCACCCTGCAGGTAACGAACCTGACTATCTGGCGACCCTAATCTCCGTCTCGTCCCTGCAACCTATCCTCTTGCCACCTCTACCTTACCTGCACGAGTTGCCTGCACCACGACGACTGGCAACCAAACGTAGATCGAGTACACTACTCCAGGGAGATCGACCTGCTAGGCCCGGTAACTAAACTACGAGTACTTTCACACCGGAACGAGAGAAAACCCGGAAATTTACGGGACTAACCTAGCTTATAACACGTTGGAAAGGACTAGTGGATTTGTAACTTTTAAGTGGATTACTCCCTATTAATTGTCTTTTTTGTTACTATTACGGGAATTATTGATCCCAATTAATATGTTATAATCCATGAGTAGTTATGTGTAACCCATTAGTGTGTTTAAGATCCTATTCACAATTGGTGATTCTATTAGTCAAACCATACCAACGAAAGGGATGATCGAAGGAGCTAGTTGCCGGTGTTTGCTAGGATTCAATTCTAGAGGTATTAGATTACTGGTAAAATTTTTAGATTGAAATGCCGTAGCTATGTATGAATTTTGATACGGATGGAAGATCTACCTAAGTTTTTTATGGGTGGGCTAACTATTTTTTTAACATTTAATCCCCTAGATTCCCGTAATAGTACTAAAGCTTTTTTACTCAAAAAAAAATTTAGATTAGAAAGATGCAGTAAATACTTAATAAGATTCATTAAAAATATTTCCCAGCGGGGAGTTTTGAGAATGTCTACCAGGCAACAAAAGTTTTATTTCATTTACAAGCTATAAATTAATTTTATTTTAGTTTTATTTAAAAATTTTTAAAGGTTTATTTAGGACTTTTAAATCCCGTCATGTGTTACGAGATTCATGAATCGGTAAAAGTTGGGACCCTTCACGGGACGTCCGTATTTCTACCTGACTGCGGATGACTTTAATTCGCATTAGAATGACCACGGACTCACCTAAATCGTAGGAGGATTGGATTCCGTTGATACAACTCGTGAACGCGTCGAAATTAGGAATGGAGAATGATAATTTGACGCGTTTATTAACGTATAGTGGGACTCATGATTCAGTAAAAGTACGGATCTTCATATGTTGAGTTACGATAAGAATGCGCAAGTTTCTTCACATTAGGTCGCAGGTTTACAAATTAGTAAATAGAAGGGTTCCGTTTCGTGGTGATTGAGTACTATTAAACTAACTTAGTTCACACGCGAATTCCACTAGATTGAATTGATTTGGGTGTAGATTGAGTTATAATTAGTGAGTAGTGTTACACTAGATAGGAAGTCATACATTAGTAAATTCACATTGAAATGTAAAACAATGTTAACAGGACGTAGCTTTTGGGAGGTGGCACTTACGTTACAGAACACACGCGTATATACGTATTCGTCCGGAAGATATAACGGGACTAGTACACGGCTAATCGTTCGTTCACGCATTTCTGTTCTTACGAAGACTTCTACTCAGTGGTCTGAGGTCGTAATAAGTTATGAGTGAAACATAGAGAATATAAGTTACATGTTTGAGAGAAGTCGGGTCTAATTCCGGACTCTGATTTGTTTTCCCTGATACCAATGCTGATCTTTGACATTACCTTCTCAAGATTTTGTAAGTTTTGGTGACCGATACTTAACAATAGAGTTTCGATCGGCTGCATGATGGGTAGGTTTTATCCTAAGCGATCAACTCGATTAGTTCATCAACGCCACACTGAAGAACACCAGTGGGGAGGTGTTACTGTCAGTGACCGAGACACAGTGCGGTGAGTTACCAGTATTATACACAGAAAAACGCCAGTGGACAGGTGTTACTGCCAGTGGCCGAGACGCAACGTGTGAGTTAATTTCTGGGACTGACAGAGAATTGAGCCTGTTTGGTTTTCTTGTACCCTGTATTCGTAGACCGAACAGGTTTTACTATCGAGTCAGGTATTTTTTATATAGCCAGAGATACTGCGCTTGAGTTTCTGGTATTAGTGGCTACTGAATCAGAAAAAGGAAAATTAGTTCCCACTAGTTGGTAACTACATTAATTCCCGAGCACGGTCAAGTGCCGAACCTTACATGTTCTAGAGTCTTAGAAATCTTATTTTTAAGCTGAGCACTATAGAAGAGTACACACGTGAAAACACTTATGAACACTAACAGATACTTACAAAAGTAATGAATCTTGGAGTTCGTTATTATGTGTCCTTTTACAACGGTGGTTAACCTAATAGCGTAAAAGATCAAAATTGTAGTGAGTTACCGCAAAAATATAAGAAACTCTCATCTTTAGTTGAATGAGAGAACAAGGAGTAGATTCACCCTTCTTTAGTGGTGACCTATATAGAGTAGAATTGGATTTATCTGTATAAACTCAAGTTGTCCATCTCCAAAATCCAGTTCGAAGTCACGGAACTGTGAGCTGAATTAAGCTAATTCCTATTACCAAGTTTAACACCGGAGGTGATCAATCAAAGTTCATGGTTGTGTCTTAAATTAATCCGTAGGTAGAGGAATTGGTACAGTAGTAGATATAATTCTCTCACCCGGTATTTAAGAAGATTCACTAGTTTCATCTTTCAGTTCTCTCTGGACAGAACGTGTTTACGTAGCTAATTTAATTAAAACATCTAGAGGAGTGGTAGGAGAATAATGAACGTGCATAATTTGTGTAAATCAAGTTCGCAGTATAAAAGCTTCCTGTTGAAGTATTGGGGTAAGGATATTAACTAATATCGTAAATTACATCGATCCTTGCCCGTAGGTTCATACTGTTCTTAAACTCACGATCGTAATCGTATTTTTGATCTTCTTGTTTGATCCTACTCAACATCTTGAGGCTAAGGCGGAAAGAGGTGGAGGGTGGAAGCATCTAGAGAAGATTCTACGGAATCCTTGTTCGATTTCCTCAGGAAAATATCCAAATTCCGGGATCTACACTTCTTTGAAACTCTTTTAAATTTTTTTAACGCGAAACGCATCGTTTAAAGCCTCGAGCATTTTCTTCGAAACAATGCGTCTGCTGGCCAGACTCGAGTACCTGCTGTACAACGTGCTGGCCAGCATTTTCCGGTTTTTAGCAAGTTACTTAAAAAATTTTTAAGCTTGGGTTGAAAAATTAAGTTGATGGCCAGACTGCTGGCCAGACTCATCACCTGCTGGCCAGCACTAACCAGGTCGTTATAACCGTCGTCCCCAGGAGGACAACTCGCAAGCCTGGCCAGCTTGCTGGCCTGAAGAAGAGAGAAAACGAAAGAAAGAAGGTAGGAAACCGCGAATCAGAAAACTAGAAGTTACGAACATTTGTCGCAGAAATTCGGAAGTTAACTACTTAAGAGAGAGAGTAAGGATGTTGGTGTTTTGGTACGTAATAAACCCAGAAATTAGTACATAAAGTTCGTATCAATCACTACTTTACCCCAATCTTATATGTGTAAATTCTCGAATTGTGTCCAGGTACTTATGACGGCCCCGCAAACAGTCAGACTTTCCGTACTGTTGTTTGAGTATTACAGGTATGGAGCAAGACTTGCTACAAAACTTTTATAGACGGAGAGAGTGAGAATCGACTACCATGGACCTGGAATTTAGTTAGAAACTTTTCTTGACCCGAGGAGAGTTGATCAGCTTTTCTAGTAGATACGTATCTTCTCCTATCAACAAGAATTATCACCGAACCAAATCTAAGGATATTAGTTATGTGTTCGCTTCGTTTGGTAGGAAGAAGGTATATTTCTCCTGTCTGCACCGGGTCCCTCAATGCGATCCCGCTTATTTAGGAACGAGATTCTCAAGAAAATTTACAAAGAAGTTAAGAATGTTGAGATGTCCTCGGTATACCATGTGACAGTTGCGATATCCACGGTATGGCCCGTGCTCTAGTTACCGCTTTAGATGAAGTGCGAAGTCCCCATCTGGTCTTTATAGAACTTTATGAAGTCCCTTAAGTCGATGATACCCCTAAACCAACTGTCTATCGAGATAGCTAAGAGGCTGCTTGTAGTTCGCAAGCTAATGAAGGAAGGAGAAGAATGGAACCTTGTGATGACCCAGAACCGAGCCCTCTCTGTTACTAAACCAGAACCGTACCGTTAGGTTCAAGTCGGCCACGAATTTCTCGGTCAGGTAAAGGTTCTAGTGCAGCTTTAAGAAGTACAAGTTATGTTGATTTAAAAGAAACTTAAACCGAGGTAGTTATCAATTTCCTGTAGAAGACGTAAGGAAAGAATCAAAATGTTAAGCAGGCTATTCACAACAATACTGGTGTCTAAGTGGATTCACAAGATGGAAATTCGGATCGCTTCGATGCTGAATAAGTCGTTATTTTCTTTACCTCAGTGGAGATAGTTTATTCTGTTGATGACCTAGTAGTGGCTATTTCTATCATGGAAGCTACCGCGCCCCCAGAAGAAGGTGTAATAGACCACCTCGGTATCGCATCTCTGCAGGAACAACGAAAACCAAACCTAAATCACGAAGAGAGAAGACGTAAACTCCTGTCCGATGATGCCCACCAGATCCACGAACTAAGACGATAATACCAACTGAGTAGAATCCTACCCTCCTTAAGAAGAGTAGACGTCGGAAGAACTTTATTAATTACCGGAATACAGGACCGAAAGGTGTTATCACTGTTGACTTACCCAGTGTCAAAACAATGACTAACCAACCACGTTCAGAACCAGAGAACAGTTCTTACCTTCCACCTAAACCATGACGAGATGAAAAGAACGGATGAACGGAATAAACTAAAGCGACGACCTATATCGCAGGTCGCAGAAAGAGTCACTAGTAATCAGCTAGATGCTAGAGAAGTATTCATGTGTCAAAGTTCTACGATTGGAAACTGGCTTATGATCCGGAGTTCGGAAGAACCTTGAACACCTAGAACATCAGGTCCAGAAGATGACGATTCCCATCCATTGAACTGTTGAGTTATTTAAACAGAAGTATTACCCGATTCCGTATCGCCAGTGCTGTCCCTGTTGCTGGAAATTGAATTGAAATCCATCGGCGGGGATGTGCTGAAATTGAAAAGGTGTCCCATCGGCGGGGACATGCTGAGATCTACTGAGATTGTTGTTTGCAAGATTGACTGGAAGCTGACTGGATGTTCCTGCAACGGAGGTGCTCTGAGATGGCCTTGTCGTCGCAGGAAGATATTGAGAAGGATGCCCCACAGCGAAAGGCTGAGATGGCTGCTGTCGGTAGTCTTGGGCAGACTCCGATGGTTGTGCTTGATTTGAACTGGAGGCCGGGAGGACCCGGCATGGCTGCTGAGCTTGCTGAACTGGGCCAACCTGATTGTTGGCTGCTGCGGTGGTTTGTGCTTGCATGAATTGCAAGAGCATTTCTTACATTGCTCTCATTCCTTGTGCCAATTCTTGTATGATTGGCGTATTGTCAACGGGCTGTTGCGCTGGAGGTTGCGCTTCGGTCATTTCGAGAGCAGGGAAGTGATGAGTTTCTTCTTCGTGGTCGGACATGGCTTGCTGAGCCCGAGTGCGGATTATGCTGCGGAAGGGAAGTTGTCTCCGCGTACGTTGTGCCCGAGGAGGCGCAATGGTGAGGACTGTACTCTACTCTTTTTGGGTTTTGGGATTTTCTATTTTTTTTTTTGGTTTTGGAATTTTTCTATTTTTTTGTTTGTTTTGGGTTTTGGGTAGAATGCTATGTAGATGAGATTGTATGAGGATTAGTGACTTTCAAGTACGGGAAGGATTCTGTTTTTCAAGTCGGATCACAACTAGTGGGACTAGCTCATCCCCAGCAGAGTCGCCATTCTGTGGACCCTCGCCGATTTCTCCGCGCTCCCACACGACATCGTTCTCCCTTTCCCTTTCCTTTCGGAAAAGAAGGAGATGAGGATGCGTGAGTGCGAAATCGCCGTTTGTGCCACTGGCTTGCCTCGTTCTCGAGGGCTTCGTTTGGTTGTCGTATTGAGCTGGATGTGTTTAAGTGAATTTATATAAGACCAGAGTCGCCACTAGCCAGTTACTTCGAATCTACAGTCGGCTAGACCCCGTAGAAACGTTAGAGAAGGGAATCCGAAGATTCCTTCCTCTAAAATGACTCCTGTTGATCTGCGGTCAGAGATTCAAGGTAAGGGATCACGGTTACAGGGTGGGAAGAGGTTAAGCACCCCACACACTGCCCGTACCGAAGTACGGTCTCTACTTCACAGAATCGATCGAATACTTGAAAGTCTAATTTAATCCTCGTATATTCTCATGGATGACATGATGCATGAATGCGGGTCTGAACAGTAAGAGTTTCTGATGGGCAGGTTCCAACAACGGGCAAGCCCAGAGCGTACGCTCGAACTGACAGGTGCTTAATATAAGACGTATGCAGTGTGCTTGAATGATCAAGGTGTTTTATGGTGAAGCGTGAATGCAGGTCTGAACAGTAAGAGTTTCTGATGGGCAGGTTCCAACAACGGGCAAGCCCAGAGCATACGCTCGAACTGACAGGTGCTTAATATAAAGACATATGCATGTGTGCTTGAGTAATCAAGGTGCTTGTAGTGAAGCAGGGGGGTTGGAAGGAAAGTAAATGTTGCACTTATGCTAGATGCAAATGAGATGATGCTGAAAATGAGTAGCTGGGTGGACGGAGGTGTCGCAAGGGTTGGCTTCGAGTGGCTGGATCAAGACTTGGATGGCTTGGGAGGCTTGGACCAGTGGTCAGGCTGGGCTGGACCAGGGTTAGACTCTCCTCACTCGGGCTCTCCTTGGTGGAAAAATGGGCTGAAGGGTGGAGAGATGGACTCAGAGCTCTCGGGCTGAAATGGACTCGAATGGCCTCTTGAAATGAGAAGGGGAGGGGGGTATTTATAGCAGCAGAGAGGGGCATTCTCGTAATTTTTTCCGGGCGGCCTGCCATGGGCCGCCCGTTCGGCCGCTCCTCGGTTTCCAGCGAATACGGCCGTTCCCTCGGGGCTGCTGTTGGACTCGCTGGTCGACTCAGTGAGTTGACTCAGCGGGTCGACTTGGTGGTTTGACTCGACGGGTTGACTCGACGGGTTGACTCGGTGTTTTGACTCGACGGGTTGACTCGACGGGTTGACTCAGCGGGTTAACTCAGCGAGTTGACTCAGTGAGTTTGACTTTTTTTTTGGGTCTTTTTGACTGGACTTTTTTATGGGGGGTTTTTCAGGGTGGTGTTTAGGACTGGGTTGACTGGGTTCAGGCTTGAACTGGGCTATGGAATGGGGCTTACAAGGGTGAGTTTGGCTGAGTTTGGACTTGGGATTTGGGGGGATTGTCCTCCGTTCAACCAGCTATCTCTACCAACAGTATAGCCGAAGGTGGGGTGTCTACATGTATATTCTAACCCCATTTCATCACTAACTATGCTTGAAATACATGATTAAAGACCCAACTAATGAATGGTTTTGTGGTTGTAGGAATGAGAGAGAGAATTCATCAATTAAAGGCTTAGAGACGCTGTTTACAAGCATTGAAGATCAAAAGACCAAGTGCCAAAGGGTGGAAGAAAGAAAGTAAAGCAGAGAAGAAGGAAGTGCAAAAAATTGCACTGAAGATCGGTCGTCCATAGCCTATGTAACACCCCGTACTTTCAGTACTCGGGTGTTACCATAAATGTTGATTAATTGAAGATTTAATTAAAATTCTAAGACGATTAATCAAAAAAATAAAGATGTATTTAATTTTAAAATGTTAACAAATTTTAAAACAATTGATTAAGAGTTTTAAGTTGGTCATTGTGTTGGACACATGTTCAGGTTATTTATCCTGAAATTGGGCTTGAAGTCTAGTAAGACCTCGTGGAGCGGATAGTCGGTTTTGATGAGAGCAGATCATTATAAAATTTAGAAATAAATAAATAAATAAAAATTTTAAATGGAAATAATAATAATAATGACAAATATAATAATATTATCATTATGTATGAAATGAGGTATTGAGGCTATGTATTGATACAACACTTCATAAGTATGGTCCATACTAGTTTGTTGGACCTTTTAATCGTTCAAATTTGTTTTGGAATCAATCCAAGAGTTGGATTGTGGATAATACCATGGTTATTGGTAAAATCAAAGTATATGAACCACCCGATTGATGGTGTGGGTCATTAGTGGGCCACTAGTATCAATGTGGCTAGTGGGAGATAATGGATGGAGTGGATCTTACTGGAAACCTTTATGGACCCCACTTTTATGGTGTGAATGTGCACCATTAGATGTGCACACAAACTGCACCATACCACCAAAAGGTGGTCAGCAACGATGACCCGTGTTAGCCAAAAATGGAGAAGCTCTCTCTCTCTCTCTCTCTCTCTCTCTCTCTCTCTCTCTCTCTCTTTCTAGTTCTGACGCCCAGAGAACGGACGGACGCTGTCCGTATTTGGGGCCTGTGCAGCCCACTTTCGGTCAATGGTACGGGTGATCTGAACCATTCATCTGGTTCACAGTAGAGGCGTGACCAAAACCTTGTTAGTAGCCCACGCTGATGTTCTCTTTCCTGTGCGCAATGCGGCTTCAAAGTCAGACTGTCCAAATGCAAACTGTTTTTCCAGCAGCTTGTTATTCCCTCGTTTGTGATCGTCGTGGCCCACTTATGGACAATCTGAACCGTCCATCTTGTTGAGCACGAGGTGCTCCACCTATAAATGGTAGTTTCCTCAAGTGGAGACCATCATCTGTGTGTGTATCTCGATTCAAAGGTTGGTTTATGCGGCTATTTTTTCAAAAGGGTTCGTTTTGCAATGCCAGGCTGGCAATCCGCGTGAGAGGATTTCCCTCAATCCTAACCGCTCGTGAGTGTCTCTCTAACCATCTTTTGAGCTAATCTCAGCCGTTGAAAGCCATGTCACTCGGATTAGGGTTTTTGGTAGAAACCATCATACCTTGACTATAAAAGATCACTTTGAGTTTCTATCCCTTTTTCCGTTTTCGGAAACCGTAGCTCCCAAACGCATAGCATCATTCCAGGCCACCCAAATCCTCTTCTGTAGCTTGCAAAGAGTCCAAAGAACCAATCGCCACCATGGATTCTTCCCACTTTCTTGTCGCTGATCATCACTAACCGAAAGTTTCAAACTCGCAAAACCACCAGATGATCGGCATTGGAGCTTTCATTTGAAGCTTCCTGGAGCTTCTTATAGACGGTCTAATCTGATCTATGGAGAGAAATCAAAAGAAGAAAGGGTGGTTGGAGACCCTCCATTAGCACCGAAGCTTCTTCCTCGTACAATGGTGTTGTATTTGGGTTCGGGTCGTGCTCTAATCGATCTCAAATTTGTCCTCCGGATCCATTTTGGTCGAACAGAAAGACTGGTGTGTGTTGTAGCTAGTAATCTGATCTCCATGTTGAGTGTCTTCTTTCTTCTGTTGGAATTCAGGTAAACCCTCAACCAGATCTGATAGAGATCAGTGTTATTCCATCATCAATCAGAGTTTCAGCTAGAGGATCTGTGGTTGTTGATGGTGATTAAATGATGTTTCAGGCTAGGCTAGATCAACTCCTCCAGTTGGGTAAGTGAGTGGAAAGTAGCTCTGTATGTTGAGGTTAATCTGGGAATTGGTGAATCAAGGAAACTCATCACAGTGATTAGGATTCAACTTGTTTTTTTTTTCCTTTTCATTTTTCAACTCAGTTGAGGCTAAACCTAATCGGATATGGCAATTGACTCAGTACAGCAACTTATACTGTTGTGTGAGTTATGGGTTTGCTAAAGCCCTCAATCGAGTTTCAAATCCTAGTTGAGACTGTTGATTAAATCATGGTTGAAATGACTTAGTTGAAACTACCAAGTTTGGGTTGAATTTAGAGTATGAATTGCACTTGGTTATTTTAGATTGTAAATGTATACTAGCCTAGTATTGTTACTTATATGTTCAGGCCTAACTGTGGGGTTTGAGCTAAGCTTGAGGGGTAATTCAATTGATAGCTGAGTTAAATGGGTTAGTGAATTGAGTTAGAATCTGTGGACCCTCGCCGATTTCTCCGCGCTCCCACACGACGTCGTTCTCCCTTTCCTTTCGGAAGAAGAAGAAGAAGAGGGTGAGTGAGTGCGAAATCGCCGTTTGTGCCACTGGCTTGCCTCGTTCTCGAGGGCTTCGTTTGGTTGTCGTGTTAAGCTGGATGTGTTTAAGTGAATTTATATAAGACCAGAGTCGCCACTAGCCAGTTACTTCGAATCTACAGTCGGCTAGACCCCGTAGAAACGTTAGAGAAGGGAATCCGAAGATTCCTTCCTCTAAGATGACTCCTGTTGATCTGCGGTCAGAGATTCAAGGTAAGGGATCACGGTTACAGGGTGGGAAGAGGTTAAGCACCCCACACACTGCCCGTACCGAAGTACGGTCTCTACTTCACAGAATCGATCGAATACTTGAAAGTCTAATTTAATCCTCGTATATTCTCATGGATGACATGATGCATGAATGCGGGTCTGAACAGTAAGAGTTTCTGATGGGCAGGTTCCAACAACGGGCAAGCCCAGAGCGTACGCTCGAACTGACAGGTGCTTAATATAAGACGTATGCAGTGTGCTTGAATGATCAAGGTGTTTTATGGTGAAGCATGAATGCAGGTCTGAACAGTAAGAGTTTCTGATGGGCAGGTTCCAACAACGGGCAAGCCCAGAGCATACGCTCGAACTGACAGGTGCTTAATATAAAGACATATGCATGTGTGCTTGAGTAATCAAGGTGCTTGTAGTGAAGCAGGGGGGTTGGAAGGAAAGTAAATGTTGCACTTATGCTAGATGCAAATGAGATGATGCTGGAAAAGAGTAGCTGAGTGGACGGAGGTGTCGCAAGGGTTGGCTTCGAGTGGCTGGATCAAGACTTGGATGGCTTGGGAGGCTTGGACCAGTGGTCAGGCTGGGCTGGACCAGGGCTAGACTCTCCTCACTCTGGCTCTCCTTGGTGGAAAAATGGGCTAAGGGGTGGATGAGGACTCAGACCGCACCCGGACTGACTGGACTTGAAGGGCTTGTTGAAATGAGAAGGGGAGGGGGGTATTTATAGCAGCAGAGAGGGGCACTCTCGTAATTTTTTCCGGGCGGCCTGCCATGGGCCGCCCGTACGGCCGCTCCTTGATTTCCAGCGAGTACGGTCGCTCCCTCGGGGCTGCTGTTGGACTCGCTGGTCGACTCAGTGAGTTGACTCAGCGGGTCGACTCGGTGGTTTGACTCGACGAGTTGACTCGACGGGTTGACTCGGTGTTTTGACTCGACGGGTTGACTCGACGGGTTGACTCAGCGGGTTGACTCAGTGAGTTTGACTTTTTTGGAATTTTTTTACTGGCCTTTTTTATGGGGGGTTTTTCAGGGTGGTTTTTTGGACTAGGTTGACTGGGTTCAGGCTTGAACTGGGCTATGGAATGGGGCTTACAAGGGTGAGTTTGGTTGAGTTTGGACTTGGGATTTGGGGGTATGGTCCTCCATTCAACCAGCTATCTCTACCAACAGTATAGCTGAAGGTGGGGTGTCTACAGATGCCCCTCTTTGGCAGAGGTTGCATGCAACCGAATGCCAAAGCGAGTGGACAACCCACTTCTGACCCGGTCATTCATAGATCATATTCTGAAATCTTTGCTTGCCTTTGCATCTGTGCCAGTTGATCGTTTGGAGATCGCTCACTCGCACATACCGCGGGAGTTTGGAGAAAACGTTGCGATTGTCCCTGCATGCGCTGCAACCTGGGTACCCAATCGCAACCCTTCCATTCCCGATCGGTACTAACATCGGAAAGGTATAGCAGAGCCTCTGCGTCGACAGTCTTACGAGGTTACTGACCCTGTGATTGATTGTATGTTTGATGTTTTCCCAGATCACTCCAGGAGTACTTGTTTCGCTTGACTGTCAAAGTGGTTAGACGCCCTGCGTCAGATAGTCTTACGGGATTCTACTACGCCGACTTGGACTCAGTCAAGGTACTTCAGGCATCCACGCCTAGGTATGTGCGGGTGGGCTTTTCCACCCAGTCTGCTGGTTTTGATGCTTGGTTTGCAATTCATTCTTTCCTTGATTGTGGTCTGGAATCTTTGTTATCCTTTGTATCTGAGTCAGTTGATTGTCTGGAAATTGATAACTCGCACATACCGCGAGAGTTTGGAGAAAACGTTACGATTGTCCCTGCAGTTTGCTGCAACCTGGGTACCCAATCGCAACCCTTCCATTCCCGATCGGTACTAACATCGGAAAGGTACAGCAGAGCCTCTGCGTCCGTAGTCTTATAAGGTTGCTGACCCTGAGACTGTTTGTGTGATGTTTGATATTTTCCCAGATCACTCCAGGAGTACTTGTTTCGCTTGACTGTCAAAGTAGTTAGACGCCCTGCGTCCGATAGTCTTACGGGATTCTACTACGCCGACTTGGACTCAGTCAAGGTACTTCAGGCATCCACGCCTAGGTATGTGCGGGTGAACTCTTTCCACCCAATCTGCTGATTTTGATACTTGGGTTACAATTCATCGTTTCCACCTGTTCAATTGGTTTCTTTGACCGAGCCTTTTGGCTTTTCATCTTTTTGTATCTTGGCATGTGGTGTGACCGCACTGACACTGGAATTCAGTTCGACCGCACTTTGAGTGCATTGGATCCGATGATCTCCGGGAAAACCGCGAGACATCGGATCTTATTTGATTTTTGCGTTGGCTCCTACCCAGAGATATGGAAGATCTCCCGGCGTGTTGGGGGCAGAACGCTCTACTGAGAAAATATTTTTGGATTTTGAAAAGATACCCACTCTGGGGAGTGATACTCCGTGGGGTTTTTATTTGCAAATAGGAATATATTTTTTTGTCTTTTCGAAATAGAGATCTGGTTTGCATGCGCCTCCACTAGGGATGCCTGTGGGGTCTTTAGCTAACCGACTTTTATTTTGAAAGCAGGTAAACATGATGATTGATGCGATGGATGCTGATGCATGGAGATGCATGATGAATGCATGGCTTTGGCTCATTCTCTTTTCGTTTGATGATTTTGCTTTTGCTGTGGGTGCAGATAACTTTGAGCTTATTGCTTGCGGGGTTGTGCTCCCCTGGGGATTTTCCTTTTTGATATGGATGTTTGGTCAGCGGGTTGGTCAAGATCCCGACCCGTGATCGATCAGGTCTATCGTCCCAAGATGCTGTTTCTTTGCTAATGAGAATGTACGAGGATATCATTCGACTTCAAGATGTTCTTCTGGGCATACATGTGATTGAGATGGTGTTTGGTTGCCCGTTTTGGTCAAGATTCCAATTTGCGGGCCATTGGATCCGTCATCCCATACTGTGAAGTGAGCGGAGTTTAAGACTCCTGAATTGCAGTGCTGGGGATGCTAATTTTTGTGATTTTTGCAGATATTTGGATCCGAATCTTTACCTGAGCGGTCAGAATAGAGATTGGTTATTGAAAACACAGGAAATATTTTTGTGATTTTTTGAAATATTTTTTTATGAAAGCAAGAGAAGTATTTTTGTGATTTTTGCAGATATTTGATTTGAAAGTGATGGAAATATTTTTTGTGATTTTTTGACAATATTTTGATTAAAAGCAAGGGAAATATTTTTGTGATTTTTAACAAAATTTTGATTGAAAGCAAGGAAAATATTTTTGTGATTTTTGAAGATGTGATTTTGCAATGTTTTTTTGTATTTTGTGATTTTTCTGAAATGCAGGAAAAAGATGTGGAATTTCCATCCACTTCCAGCTTCTACTGCTGGTAAGGCACCCGATCCATTTTACGTCAGCGAGCAAGACGAGTCTCACACAGTTAAGTGCCGTAGTTTTACATCTTCGGATGAGGAGATTTTGAGGGTTTTCAGTCAACACACCCACAAAGTTGCCTGTTCCTCATGTGCAATGCACATAGACCACGTATCGCCCGACGGACTCCTTCGGCCACAAGATGAGCCACATCCTCACATTTCCCTTAGTCAATCCAGTTTGGGGTCTTACGTTGCTCACAATTCCGTGAGGGTGAGCTTCACCTCCCAACAGCCTTAATCCCCTTCATGAGTTCTAGGAACAGGGAACATCCGTCAGCTTCAACAGCGACTTCCAACTCAAGGTTGTCTATCACGGTGCGTTCAACACGAACAGGATTGCGGGGTTCTGCCCGCCTCAGCCTTTACCTGTTTAAAAGATTCCAGTCACCCGTACGATCAAGTGTCAGCCATGTCTGGAACAGGTTAGGAAAGAAAGCCCCCGAGAAGTTAATCCCAGTGTAGTTTTAGGTCTTCGGACCGCTGGGGATAAATTGGTGCGTTTGAAACTAGTGGTGAAATTTTTTTATTTTATATCGTATCTATATTTTTTTTTGTTTTGAAAAGGTTCCAGATTTCAACTCGGGTGATCAAGATTGATACTGGTTTTTATGAAAAGCTTTAAAATATTTTTGGTATTTTTGAAATGATCCGGGTTATCGAACCATGATCCCAACGGTCGAGGCCGATGCCGGTTTTAGTTGAAAGCGAGAAAGGTCCCCCGAGAAATTAATCCCAGTGTAGTTTAAGGTCTTCGGACCATGAAACTGTACAAAAGAGGGGCAAACATTATTTTCTTTTTATTTTTGGAAAAATGTCCAGTGTCAGCGGATGGAAAATCCAGACTGATGCCGGTTTTTATTGAAAATCTCTCGGGATGTCGATCCCGACGTAGTTTAAGGTCTTCGGACCAAAACTTTAAAAGCGGGGCTGGTAATATATTTTTATGATTTTTGAAAATGTCCGGAGTCATTGATCTTGATGTGAGCAAACAAGACCGACGCCGGCTTTTATTAAAAATCTCTCGGGATGTTGATCCCGACGTAGTTTAAGGTCTTCGGACCCAGACTTAGTAAAAGGGGGGGCAAACACATTTTTTGTTTTTTCGAAATGATCCAGATCATCAGATCATCAGATCTTGGCCTGAAAGGCTGGGATCGATGTTGGTTTTTATTAAAAATCTCTCGGGACGTTGATCCCGATGTAGTTTAAGGTCTTCGGACCCAAAACTTTAAAAGAGGAAAGACATTTTTTTTTCTTTTTTTTTTGAAAAAATTCTGGGTCATCAATTCTGATTTTGATGGTCGAGATCGATACCCATTTTTATTAAAAATCCCTCGGGATCTTGATCCCGACGTAGTTTAAGGTCTTCGGACCATGAAACTGTATACAGAAGAGCAGCAATCCAGGTTGGAGATTACGGGAATTCTCTTTGGAATGGTTCGGATCATTAGGTCATAGCCTTGGATGGTTGAGATCATTGTTTGACCGAGTCAAATTTTCCTTTCTTTTTCTTGAAAATTCTATGGAACTTTTCACATCATCCACCCAATTTCTCACCCATTTCTCATGAGATGAGATTTTGGTGAGATTTCCTCTTTTTTCTCACCATTCTCTTCCATCACTTCATTCTTACATGGAGGTACAAGATTCACTTGCAACCACCCTTCCCAAGGAGGAGTTCTTCCCAAGGAGAGGAGGTGGGAAGTCACCTCACTTAGGTGGAGGCTAGGACGGCCTCCCATGGGCCGCCCGGACGGTCTCTGCCTCCTGGTCTCTTCAGGGGGCTGGGTAAAAGGGTGCCCTCCCCTTTTCTATATAACATGGGGCACCCTCCCCCCCTCAAACGTGCAATCTCTCTCTTCTCTCTCTCTCATACTCTTTCTTTCTTCAAGTTTCCTTTCTCTTCTTTGGTGGTCCTTTGCTCTTTTCAAGTGGTGGGCCTTAGAGAAGTCTTGGGACAGCAAGGTGGTCCTTCTTTGGTGAGTGGTAAAGGTATGGACCACTTCCTTTCTCTTTCTTGTCCTTTTCCATCTTCATTGTCTCTTCTCATGGTCCTTTTTCTTTTTCATGTAGCTATTCAAAGGGGTGTGAAGGTGGGCCCAAGCATTCTTGATCTTTTCTTAGATCTCAAGTCTTTCAAAGGTAGTGCATGGAGAAGGACATTGTAAGCTCTCCACTTCATCATTTTTCCCTTTTTCACACTTCCTCCATGTGCATGTAAGGAGTAATTTTGCCATGTCATCAAGTGTGCATGGCAAAATATTCTATCTTTTTCATGGGAGTTGGGCCTCTTTTCATGTGTATCAAATGGGCTCAAAGTGAAGTCATGGCCCTTGGTGTATTTGATGGGCCCAATGCTTCATTTTGGGCTCCCTCATGCTTTCTTGCCTTTGTCATTTTTCCTTTGGAGCTTTCTTTCTTTTCCATCTTTTCCAAGGTTTGGGCCCATGGGCATGGTAGGGCCCATCTCAAGTTTTGGGCTCATGGGGCTCATTTTGGGTGACCCCATCTTTCTCTACATGTGTGTGGACCAAGGTGGCTAGCCCATTCTTCATTTTGGATCTCAAGTGGGCTAGTTTTCCTAGTTGGGCTTATATGGACAAGTAGCCCAAGTCTTCCACTATTTCTTGATTATGATGTACATCCTTGTACAAAGTGTGGTGGGTTCCTTGAAGTTTTTCATGTGGATGGGCTTCTGGGCCTTCATTGAAACTTGGGCACTTCTTTGAACCATGTGTGCCCCACTACACTTTGTTCATGTAGGCTTTTTCTTTTCATGCTTTCTCTCTTGATGGATGGAGGACTTGAGTTACTTGACCATCTACAAGTCCCATGAGTGAGTTGTTCCCACAATCTCACTAAGTTCAAATGGTTTCCTTTGTGGTAGGAATGTGATTCTCAAGAGTTTCCCTTTAATGTTATCAACCTCAAATGGATGATCCTCAAGTGAGCTATCCATACAACCATAGCTCCTTGAACTTTTCTATGGGGGCTTGGTGGATCACCCATCATCATTCAAATATGAGTGATTTCTTCTTCCATTTGTGAGAAGGAATGGTACCCATAAGTTGCCCATTTTTTTGTCCCCATGCTTTGGGGACATTTTGGATTTTGATCTTCAAGTGGGCTATGTGCTCTCTCCAATCCATTGAGATGAGGCATTTGGGTTGCTCTTGGGGACCCGTTTCCTTTCTATTCCCCACTTGTCCATGCATATGTGTAAAAAGATGAAGACATCCTAAGTGAGAATCATGACCTTGGCATAAAAGTGAGTCAATCCTTGGTCACATGTGGACTTTGAAGAGGAACTTCTCATGTGAAGTAGGACTCTCATCCTTAGTTGATCTCATGGCACTTGAGTGCATTTGTTGTCCAAAATGTGTCCTTGGATGATGGACTTTTCTTACCTGAGGCATGCCATGCCACCTTCTTTAAGGCGGGCCTTACTTTTTCCAATGGGTCCAACACATATCCTAAGTGACACATGGAGTTGGACTTTAGATTTTGCATTTGAATGTGAGTCCAATCCCATGGGTTTCTTGGATGAGAATTTGGATTTTAATGGGTAAAGGATAGGGACTTACCTTGCCAAGCTTGTAGGATTCCATGGCGGATGGTACTAGGGGCCACCAAGTGGTTGACGAGGATGATCCTGCTTTCATTGTCCGCCGAGGGGACCACATGTGTTCCCTAGCTATGGAGCATCAACCTCTTCCTGCTATCAAGGGTCGAGGTACCAGGGATCGCTGGGACAATTGGATGAAGGAGCCACAGCCCTTGCTTGAGCGAGTACTAGATGGTACTCCTTTTGCTGGCCTCCTCACCCTACGCTTCCATAATAACGACGCCAACCGTATGATGCTTGCGGCCCTTTGTGAGAGGTGGCGGGATGAGACCCACACCTTTCAACTCCCTTGTGGGGAGTGGGGAATAACCCCCTTGGATATTTACATGCAGATAGGCTTCCCTTTTCATGGGGCAATTGTCCCTCAAGTGAGCTCTCTAGCTCCCCTCTCTTCCACTGATTGGCTACGGCTTGTTGGTGACGTCCCTCCTGAGGGTGAATTCCAAGGCCATCAAGTGAAGATGCGATAGTTTTATAACAATTTTGCTTCTGTCGTCCCTACCACCGAGCGAGAGGCCCTCCACAAGGCGCGGGCCATGATCACTTATGCTTTTGGATCCTTTCTTTTTTGCCATGCGAATGAGAGAGTTGATCCTAAATTTCTTCGTTTAGTCGAGGATCTTCATCACCCCTATAACTGGAATGGGGCCATCCTGACCCGTCTCTTTCAAGGTCTGGACAAGACCTGTCGGCATAGCCGGTCCTTCACAGGCTTCTGGCCTGTTGTTGAGGTACCTCTTCTTTCATCCTCTTTGGAGCCGTTTGCCTCCTTTCTCTCTCTGATCATTAAATGTACTTTCATCCAGACTTACTTTTATGACCATTTTCCGCATCTTGCGCCGAGGATGCGAGATGACATTGAACCCGCTCAGTATCGCCACATGTACTGGCATCAGCAGAATCGTCAGCGGAACTCCCGAGTTCCCAGGGACAATTGGCGTGCTGATATAGACGGGCTGACCGTTGAGGACGGAAGTATCTTGCTTGTCTTTGTCCTTGTGCTGTACTTGTAACTGATCGTGGTAACCTCTTCTGCTGCAGTTTGCCCGGATGCCATACGCTAGTTTCCCTCTCTACTACACACCCCAGCGCGTGGAGGCATATGATGCTTCATGTCTCCGTATTATGCTTTCTGACGCTGAGTCCTTCCAATGGTACTTAGGAGAGAGATTGCTTCGGCAAGTCACTGGGGTAGCTCGGGTCCCCTGTTCTGCACCTCCTCCAGCTGCTCGGATGCCAGCTGATGAGAGAGTTGAGGCTCTGGTGGGCCAGCCTGGCTTCCGTTTCACGATCCCGGATCGTGATTATGACGAGTGGTATCTGCTATTTGGCCAGGGGCCTTTGCTTCCTTCGCTTTACGTTCCAGGTGGCCGTCGCAGGTATGCTGGAGGTTCAGTGACTGCTCCTTTGATGGATCTTTATCGTCGGGAGCGGGACGCGAGGAGGGGCGATGATGATTATGTTGGTGACTTGTAGCTGGCTCTGCTTTATATGGCCTTGTACTTTTATTTTTGTCTCCTTTTGTATCAAGCTCTTTTGGATGAATATACAGGCTTTAATTTCTCCCAAATTCCTTGGTGATGTCTGGATGCTTTGACTCTTGACTCATTCCTTCACGATTTGTGATTCCTCAACTGCATGGACAATGACTTGAACGGTTTAGATCGCTTGTTTAGGCCCTGCGGGGCCCACTTGATGATTGTATCTTGGATTCTAGCCCTTCTTTTGATGATTGGACTTTTGATCTTGTTGTTCCATGACTTGTGTAAGCTTTCCAATGGTTTGGATCTTGATGTTTTGGCCCTTGAATGGTTCAGATTGATGGATTTGGCCCTGCGGGCCCACTTGAGACCTTAGCTTTACTTTGGGGCACCTCTTTTGATGATTTGTGAGGCTAGGAATGCTTCTCATGGTGTGGATGATGGCTTGAATGTCTCTGATTGCTTGATTTGGCTTTGTGGGCCCACTTGATGATTAGATCTTGGATTCTGGCCCTTCTTGTGATGATCAAACCTTTGATCTTGTTGTTTGACGGCTCATGTAGGTTCTTCAATGGTTTAGATCATGATGATCTAGTCTTTGAATGGCTTGGATTGCTTGTGGCCCCCACTTGATCACTTTCCCCCTTCTTTGGCTTGATCAGCCATATTCCGGCCACATTGCTTCGTGATTGGACCAGTGGGGCACCTTTTGTATGATCTTGATCATCTTCAGTTGAAATTTGGAGTGGACCGGAGCCTTGGGCGGCCCACGGAGCGCCATCTGCTGACGTGGACTGTCAGCCTCACCTACCAAAAGCCCCGGAGCCAATCCCGCGGAGAGAGGGGATCTGCGTCCGTACGGGCGGCCCAGGGCAGGCCGCCCAGAGCTCGCCTCTTGAGCGGCCTGGGCTGGCTCTGGTTCGGACATCCTCTGCTGTCTGTTGCTGCTGTCCCCACATTCCCTGTACTAGACCGTTCGATTCCAACCATGAATCTTCTTCTTGTCTCATCTTCCTTTCTCCTTTTGTCTCTTTCTTGGTTTGTCCTTTCTTGGGCAATGGATGGTGGAGATTTGGGGGCTGTGGGGGCTGTCCAAGGTGGGTGCCACACTTCAGATTTTCAATTGAGCTTTGATAATGGGGAGATGTCTTTAATGGATGGGGGAGATGGGGCATTGAATGGAAGCATTGATGAGGGGCTAGGGATGGCGGTTGGTGGAGCTTTGAATGGCTCCATTAATGGTGGGATGGCTGGATTTTCTGATTTGAATGGGCCCCTCATCATGGGAGGAATGGATGGTATGGATGGGGTGATGGGATGGGACATAGGTGAGGCTATGCATCCCTTGAGTGTGGGCCCCATGGATGATGTGATGGACGGTGGTGATGGGACCATGATGGACATAGACGGGCTAATCTCATGTCTGGATGGTATGGATGGCTCAGATGGTACCTTTGACGGTTTGGATGCTCTAGATGAGGGCCAGGATGTGCGGTATACTTCTTTGGGTGGACTTGATGTGATCATTGATGATGTCCCCCTGATGATGGACGGTGTGGATGCCTCGATGATCCCTTTGATCGGCCAGGATGATGATTGGATTCATGATCTCCTACTAGAGAGGGCCGCAGGTCCGGATCTGGCAGTTGATTCTTCGATCGGGGTAACCGAGACCCTTTTTGATGGTTCAGATGTTTTCTTTGACGGTTAGATTAGCCAGGATGTCACGATGTGCGGTGTGATCTTCACTGATAGTCCTTTTGGTTGGGAGCATTGTCCTTCCTTTGGTCATCGGCCCTTTGCGCATTCTGTTCATGAGGTGGGCGAGTCTTCTCATGCAGCTGAGATTATGACAGTTTCAGATGGCGATGCGATTATATCAGACATAGCCGCCACTGAGGGCCGATCAGGGGTTGTCGAGTCGGCAGAGGTTCCAGCTTTTCCTTCTCCTTCGCCTGTTGACCTTCCGATCCTTGATGAGTTGTCCTCGATTTCTGGGCCTTTTGTGCTGGAGGGGATACCGGTGAGGACTTGTCAGCTGCTTCCTCGTTCTTCTTGCTCGCCACGACTGCTTGCTTGGCTTGATAGCTTGTCAGCTTATGAGATTCGAGATTTGGAGTCTTATGGCTTTGGCAGTCTGATTCATATGGCTAGAGTTGACATTGACTGGAGGATGCTCGGAGCTGCCTTGATTGACTGGGTCCCTTCGTTGAACTTGTTTGCGTTCAACGATATGGAGATGGGGCCTTCTTTGGAGGAGCTTGCACGTTTGACGGGCCTACCCTGGGATTATGCTCAGTACTTCTCGCCGAAGACATCGCCGAAGACTGCCACACCGCAGAACTGGTTTGGGATCCCTTATCTTGTTCGGCCTGCAGCTAGTGGCCAGGATGCTGTAGTGTTCTCTTTGGACCTGCTGTATGATCTTTTTTCGGGTCCTCAGAGTACGGCTGGTTCTACCTTTGCTCGGAACGCACTGATGTTTTGCTTGATTGCTGAAGTGCTGTTCTCGGGATGGCGCAGGTCCCAGACTCCTTTGCTTTTTGAGGTGATGAGCCGAGCTGTCCGTCGGCAGGGGATCATTTCTCTCATCTTGGCCGAGCTATTCGATGGGCTGACCGACTGTGCCCTGGGCCGCACTCGTGTTCTTCGCGGCTGTTGTGCTTTCCTTCAGGTATCTTTTCTGCACCCTTTTTTCTTCTTGCTTTGCTAGGAATTGTTTTGCTCTAGCTGAACTTCTTGCTTTCTGTGATCAGGTCTGGCTATGGGAACGTCTTTCTCTGACCGTTCCTGTACCTCTTCCTGGCATCCCGGGCTCTGACATCATGCGTTATATCATGGAGTTCCTTCCTCATACAGCCAGGATGAGCGAGCCCTTGTATCGCAGGATGTTCGCTGAACTTCGTGACTGGAACGTTCGTTGGGAGTCATCTTGGCTTTCACTTCCTCCAGTGCTTTGCGATGCACACCGCCATCCTCTGATGTTGGTAGGCTTTCGATCCTACTTTTCTTACCATCCCATCCGGTTCCTGCGGCAGTTTGGGTATGAGCAGGATGTTCCTCATTTCGCTTTCACGGGTATCGGGCGTCGAGTACTCCCCTCTAGATCTTCTGACTTCAGGACCCGGATTGATTGTTCCTGGGCGAGTTATTTGACAGCTGATTTGTTGGGATTTGAGCTGCGGACTTTTCCGATGGCGACCGCCCCATATCAGTACTGGGTTGCTGAGCAGTCTTTGTATCGACGTATCCCTTGTTGGCACCAGACTGCTGATGAGGATGAGCAGGATATTCTTGGAGATGCTGGCTCTTCATCTGGTTCATATGAACCTTTTGAGGAGCGCCCATTTATCGATCCTGGCTTCCTTTTGGCCACTCATGGTCATCTGCTGTTTGAGATCTCTGCACTTCGGTATCATTGTGAGATGATGTCGAGGAGATTGGCTGCCGATCGGAGGTTGTCTGATGAGGAGACAGCGATCCGTACCCTTGAGCGCGATGAGGTGCATTACCTGCGTATGGAGGTGAGCAGGTTGAGAGCGAGACTATCTTTTTATGAGTCAGAGGACTCACCTGATGTGGCCGAGGAGGAGGGTAGAGATTGATTGTGTTGGCCACCTGCACATTTTTTTTTTGCATATATGATTGATGATGATTTTTTTGTAATTTTTTTTTTTTTTTTGAAAAAGGTGATATGATATGTGTAAAAGAAATATGATATTTTTAATGAAAAAGAAGAAAACTTTTTGAGAATCTATTGCGCCATGAGTTGTCTTGTGAGTGTTTCTGGACTTTGTGTCGGGATATAGGAATCAGAACTGGGGCTCGGTCAATGATTTGACCGATGTCTCGAGATTTGACTTGCTTGATCCTTTGGTTCCCTAGAGATGTAGGCAATGGAAACTCTTGCGTCCTGAGATTGTCAGAGTTTGTAGAGTTCTTTGCTCCTGACTGTACTTCCTCTTGTTCTTGCACTTTCACTGCTTGAACCGATCTGGACTGTCTGATTTCTTGGTACCTGCACTTTTATTTTATTTTATTTTATTTTATTTTTATTTTTTTTCATTTAAGCCATTTTCGCCTGCAGCGCTCTTTCGAGTTTTCACCACAGCCGGCTTTTTCCCGTCATTTTTGCCCGTGGCGCCCTTTCGGGTTTTCACCACGTCCCGGGTATTTGGTCTTGCCTGCCCCTTGGCAGCTGTGCTGTTTTTACCCTTGGCGCCCTTTCAGGTTTTCACCAAGTCCGCTGTATGCCCACTGTTTTTACTCGGAGCGCCCTTTCGGGTTTTCACTCCGCCCTCTTTGTTTAGGCACACATTTTCTTTTTCTTTTTCTTTTTTCTTTTTCTTTTTGCTGCATCTTTGGATAACTGCGGCGGCTAGAGGTCGGGAATCCGTCGTTGCCGGCCGATGGCAGTCTTTCAGCCCTTATCCTGAGTTACGATAATAGAGCTGTCGGTCTTTGCTAAAGACCCTTCTGAGGTGGATGGATGGATAGATGTGTTTCTTCTTGGACTGATTTTTTTTTTTTTTTCTCTTGGGTGCCTTACTTTGGCTTCCCTTTTTCTTTCTCTTTTCTTCTCTTTTTTTTTTCTTTTGTATTCTTTTTCTCTCTTTTTTTTGTCTTTTTTTGAATCCCCCCTTTTTTTTGTATTTTTCTCTTTTGGAATCCCCTTATTTGAAACACTTGTTGGTTGACGGAATGATTTCTCAGAGATCTTAGCTTTGACCTCTTGACTTCAGCTCTATTAAAGTAACCTTTGATAAGGTCAAAATAACTTACCCGTGAAAGATCTTCACGTTGTCGGCGTTGGTTGGCTCAGGAAGATCCACCCCTCTCATGCTGGTGAGTCTGAGGGCACCTCCAGGAAGTACTTCTCTGATGATCAGCGGCCCGTCCCACGAGGGTTTGAACTTTCCTCTGGGATCCGGAAGGTGCGACGGTAGAATCTTCTTCATGACCATGTCGCCTACCTTGAAACTTCTTTTCCGGACTCTCTTGTTGTAAGCCCGAGCGATCCTTTTCTGATAGCATTGTGAATGACTTAGTGCACGCATGCGCTTTTCATTTGCTAGCTGCAACTGATCGAATCTGGCCCGTTGCCATTCTCCTTCTTCAATTCCGCTTTCTAATAACACCCGAAGTGATGGTATTTCCACCTCGACTGGTAGGACTGCTTCCATTCCGTAAGTAAGCTCGAAAGGAGTAACGCCCGTAGCGGACCGTACAGACGTTCGATAGGCCCAAAGTGCATATGGGAGCATATCTGACCAATCTCGATAGGTCACGACCATCTTCTCGAGTATCCTGACGATTGTCTTGTTTGCGGCTTCTACCCCACCATTCATCTGGGGACGGTAGGGGCTTGATCGATGACGTTGGATCTTGAATTTGCTGAGGAATTCATCCATCTTCTTGTTGACGAACGGGGTTCCATTATCTGTGATGATAGCATTGGGGATTCCGTACCGGCATATGATGTTGTTCTTCATGAATTTGATTACCTGAGATGCTGCAATCGTGATGTATGAGGTTGCCTCTACCCACTTGGTGAAGTAGTCGACTGCCACAAGTATGTACTCGTGACCATTTGATGCTTTGGGACTGATCTTGCCGATGATGTCGAGTCCCCACATGGAGAAGGGCCAGGGGGTGGTCAGGTTGTATAACTCTGATGATGGGGCATGGATTTGATTTGCATGCTCCTGACACTTGAAGCATTTTCTGACGTGCTGGCAACAGTCTGTCTCCATGGTGAGCCAATAGTAGCCGAGTCGTAGAATCTTCTTTGCCATCATGTGCCCATTCATGTGAGGGCCACAGATTCCTTCGTGTATTTCTTTCATGATCTTTACAGCTTCTGTTTCATCGACGCATCGGAGGAGGATGTGATTATAGGACCGCTTGTAGAGAACTTCGCCACTGATGGTGAATTGGCCGGCCAAGCGCTGGATGGTTCGGCGATCTGTTGCTGTTGCTGACTCTGGATACTCCTGGGTTTCGAGATATTGCTTGATGTCGGCATACCAGGGTTTGTCAGGGACAGCTTCGGCTTCTTCTATTTGCAGGCAAAAAGCAGGTTCTTCTTGAATTTCGACTGTGAGCTCCCATTCTGAAGCTCCTTTTGGGATCTCGAGCATTGATGCAAGTGTGGCGAGAGCATCTGCAAACTGGTTCTTGGCTCTAGGCATGTATGAGAAGGTGATTTCCTTGAATTCTTCGATCAGATTGTCAAGATACACATGATATGGTATCAACTTCTCATCCTTGGTCTTCCATTCGCCATTGTTCTGATTGATAATAAGCTGTGAGTCTCCAAACACTCGTAGCTTCTTGACGCCCAAGATTATGGCTTCCCTTAAGCCAGCGATGCATGCTTCATACTCTGCCATGTTGTTGGTGCACTCGAATGCGATGCGCCTCGAGATAGGAATAGGGACATCATCTGGAGAGTAGAGGATTGCTCCAATACCACTCCCTTTAGAATTTGCTGCGCCGTCGAAGAATAACGTCCATTCATCTTTTTTCTTCTTTTCTTCCTTTTCAATGAGCAAGAGATCTTCATCAGGGAAGAATGTCTTGAGCGGCTGATAGTCCAGGAGTGAGTGAGCCGCAAGATGATCGGCGAGGGCCTGCCCCTTGATTGCCTTCTGAGTGACATAGGTGATGTCAAACTCAGACAAGAGTAGCTGCCATTTAGCTATCCTTCCAGTGAGTGCCGGTTTCTCGAACAGGTACTTGAGCGGATCCATGTGAGCGAGGAGGAGAATAGGGAATGCAATCATGTATTGACGGAGTCGCTGAGTTGCCCAGACTAGGGCGAGGCAAGTCTTCTCGATCGGGGAGTACCTGGTCTCGTAGTCGGTGAACTTTCGACTCAAATAGTATATTGCTTGTTCTTTCTTCCCGGTCTCGTTGTGTTGGCCGAGGACACAGCCAATGGCTTCTGCTGCTACCGAGATGTATAACAATAGTGGTCGTCCGGGAGTGGGAGGCACTAGGACTGGAGGATTCATGAGATATTTCTTGATGCGGTTGAAGGCGACTTGGCAATCATCGTTCCATTCTTTTGGGACGTTCTTCCGAAGGAGCTTGAATATTGGCTCACAGATAGGTGTGAGCTGTGCGATGAAGCGACTGATGTATTGAATTCTGCCGAGGAAGCCACGAATTTCTTTCTCTGTTCTAGGAGGGGGCATCTCGATGATTGCTCTGGTTTTGGTCTCGTCGACCCTGATACCATCCTCGCTCACCATAAAGCCGAGAAGCTTACCTCCCATTGCACCGAAGACACATTTCTGAGGGTTGAGGCGGAGCTTGTACTTTTCTAATCTGTTGAATAACTTCTTCAGATCTTCAAAGTGTCCTTCAATTGTGCGAGATTTGACGATCATGTCGTCCACATATACTTCGAGCTCTTTGTTCATCATGTCGTGGAATAGTGCTGTCATTGCCCGCTGATATGTTGCTCCTGCGTTCTTCAGACCGAACGGCATTACCCTGTAACAGAAGGTTCCCCAGGGGGTGATGAATGCTGTCTTCTCACGATCTTCGACGGCCATCTTAATCTGATTGTAACCTGAGAACCCGTCCATGAATGAGAAGATCTTGTATCCAGCAGTGTTGTCGACCAGAGTGTCGATATGTGGCAAAGGGAAGTCATCTTTTGGACTGGCTTTGTTGAGATCTCGGAAGTCGATGCACATTCGAACCTTGCCGTCCTTCTTTGGTACTGGCACGATGTTGGCGAGCCATTCAGGGTAGTTGGAGACTACCAAGAATCCCGCGTTGTACTGCTTGATGACTTCATCTCGGACTTTTAGGGCCCATTCTGGCTTCATTCTTCGGAGTTTCTGCTTCACTGGCTTCATATCTGCCTTGGTTGGCAGATGGTGTACAACGAGCTCTTCATCGAGCCCCGGCATGTCTTCATATGAGAACGCGAAGTTGGACAATCTTGGAGCTAGGAACTCTATCATTTTCTGTTTCATCTCAGGTGGCAATGATTTTCCAATGCGTACTTCCCTAGGGATCTCAGGCGTCCCCAAGTTTACTATTTCGAAATCATCGGCTACAACATTGGCTTTGGATTCGAACTTTTTGAGGAGATCCTCTAGTTCGGGAGCTGGATCATCATCTTCCTCGTCCCGAGCTTCGTCCAGACCCATGAGCTCAAAGTCTAATTCGATGTCAAAATCATATGATTCGACTTCAAACTCATGCGACTCTTTAGACGAACTTGGCACACTATTGAATGCAGGAAAAGAAATATTTTTTGGTTTTTGAGATTTTTCTGAAATGGAAATACTAGATGTTTTTGGCTTTTGAAAGTTTTTGATTTTTTTGGATTTTCGAAATTCGTGGGACTTTGAACAAGCAGGCATTGCAGACCATGATTGAGCCCAACTTGTTCTAAAGTTCCGGTCGCTGCTTAAACAGGCGTTTTTTTTTTGGAAGCTAGAGCCTTCAAATGGCTCTTTGGCTGATTCAAAAGTTAGGGGAACAGATGACCATTCAGGACCCCACACTTCCTCCCCTGAAGAGGTGGGAGTTGATGATTTGGGCGAAGAGTCACGGTCTGGCCCAATGACCATGACTTCTTGCTGGTCGGGTTCGAGATCTGAGTCGCACTCAGTTCCTCCCGGATCACTTACCTCGCATTGCAGTTCGTCTGGTTCCACAGCTAGACACAAGTTTGGAATCTGGACATCAGACCAATCTAGGGCTGGCCACTTCCCTTTCTTGGTCCAATGGATGGGCTGTTTCTGCCCCTGGCTGATGACTGATGGTGTTGATTTTGTAGAGATGGGCGAGTCGTGCCCCTTGTTGATTGATGTTGAGATGGGCAAGTTGTGCCCCTTGCTGATTGAAGTGGGTAGGTTGTGCCCCTGGTTGAGAGAAGTGGGCAGGTTGTTCCCTGGTTGATTGATGCTAACGTGGGCGGGTTGTGCCCCTGGTTGGGAGCAGGTGTCAGGGTAACCTGGTCCTGAAGTTGCTGTGTTTGTCTTCCTTCTTCGTTTTCATCATTTTCTTCTTCTTCTGGAGGCTTAGATGGTTCGAGAATCTGATCCCATCGAATGGGGGGCCACTTGGCCCAAACTATGCTCATCGGGAGGCCTTTGTGTAGTGCAGTCGTTTGATTCCCTCCTGGATCTTTGCAAGGTTCTCCTGGCTTGACGAATTGGATGGGTGAGCACCGAAATTTCTTCCTTCTCTTGTCCATGAAGGTTGCCCTGTATCCGAGTCCCCATTTGCGTTGGTTATATACCAGCGGTACCTTTCTGGACTTGAAGTGATTCTTCATTCGATATTTGAGGCTCAGACGCTCTGCCGGTGAGAAGACACGGTCCACCCTTGTTGGTTCTGGATTGGCGATAGAGTTCACAGTCTCAAATTCGAAACTGTGAAATGGGATGTCTTCTTTAGAGTGTTGGATATCGATGACCGGGATGTCTGGTTCAGTGGCAGCAGCATTGGAAGGAATGATGAGCTCCTTCTCTGCGTGGATAGAGATCACTTGATTTCCACAGATGTACTTCACCCGTTGATGTAAGGTTGATGGCACAGCTCCAACCTTGTGCAGCCACGGCCGTCCGAGCAACATGTTGAAAGAGGCTGATATATCCAAGATTTGGAATGTGATGGTGGAGACTTCCGGGCCTATCTGTACCTCTATGTCGACTTCCCCTTCCACTGATCGGCGGGTGTTGTCGAATGCTCTGACACATATGGTGCTGGGTCGAAATGAAGAGGGACTGATTCCCAAACGTTCCGCAGTCTTGAGTGGGCAGACATTTAAGCTTGAGCCATTATCGATAAGGACCAGCGGAACACAGAGGTCTTTGTATCGTAAGGCTATGTTGAGGGATCGGCCATGATCGCGTCCTTCTGGTGGCAACTCATTATCAGTGAAGGTGATGGCACGTGGAGCCAGGAGCTGTTCAATCATCAATGCTATCATCTCTGGTGCCGTATCGGAGGGGACATGAGCATCGTTCAAGGTTTTGGCAAACATTTCTCAGTGTATGCGAGATGTGCAGAGTAGCTCCCATACTGAGATTTGTGCAGGGATTGACTTGAGCTGAGTCGCCACATCGTATGCGGCTTCATTTTTGTTGCTGAGGCCTGAGAGAGCGCCTTTGGTATCTCCTCTATTCTGATCATCTCTTCGGATGCAACGCCCATTGGGATTCATGTTCCCCACTTCCACACATTCTGGATAGTGCCATGGAACCTCTTTGTAGTTTTCCTCCCTTTTGCCTTCTAGGACCACCGGTTCTTGCAACAGTGCTGTTGTGGGTACCAGATCTTCCTCATATGGAGCTTTTGCCTTGAGGACTACATTATTGCTTGTGCTGAAGGGGTAGTATCGAGGCTTGTCTTCATAGACCACATAAGGTCGTGGTCCTGGCTTGACTGTTCCTGGGGCAGGAGGCTCCCATGGAATGAATACTGGTCCTCTTGATATGGCAGGAGGTTTCTCTGTTCGTCCGAGCTGCCGTAGCGTGATTGATACGCCTCCGGGACTTGCCCCTTGCAATATGACAGGCTTGACTGGAAGAGCTCCTTCCAAGACAACGGGCTCTTGCTGCTGATGAGTGTAATCCTTCCATTGCGGATTGGATTGTTCTGGAGTTGCCCCTTGCAAGATGACAGGTTCGTATGTGGGCTCAATGTATGATTGTGCTCCTTCCAGGACGACTGGTTCCCATCTTGAATGGTTGTAAGGTGTCCCTTGAACAACTGGTATATCGTATGGAGGTGCTCCTTCAAGCACTACTGGCCCGGAGATTGAAGGAAGAAAAGGACTTGCCCTTTGCAAGACTGGAGGAGGATTTGTTGGCTCATAGGTGTAGGCGTGAATGGACTGAATAGGGGAGAAGAAGCGATCGATATGGTCCCCTTCTTCTATACTATTGACGGCAGGGCCACGAGACGAACTGGGGTCCGTTGGATGCTGAGGCAGAGGATTCTGAAGGATGTTGGTGGAAGCTGCTGGAGAAGTTCCAGGGACCGAGATGACGATCTTGCGGTCATCAATCATGTCTTGTATGGCATTCTTCAAAGTATAGCATCGATCAGTGGCGTGGCCACGTCCTTGATGGTAGGCGCAATACTCATTTTCTCGGTAGTTTGGTGGCAAAGGATGAGGAGGAGGCCTAGGTGTCATCAGAGTGAGTAACTGCTTTTGTACCAGCGTAGTCATGATTTGACTAAGTGGTTGACTGAGTGGAGTGAACTTCCTGAACTCCCTGTAATTTTGCCTGTTCTGGTATGAGTATTGGCCATTTCCCCTGAACTGCTGCTGTTGTCGAGGTGGTTGTGGCTGAGGATTTGGTTGTGGCTGATACCGCTGAGGCTGATGCTGAACTTGATTCTGCTGATACTGTTGACGTCCCTGTGGGGGAGCACGTTGATTTCCTTGAGCAGTGGTGTTGATGTTGTTTACCTCTGTTGGGCGGGGAGGAGAACCACTGCGGTTTCCATTCCCGTGCCCGATAGGTCTTCCTTCCACTCTGTTCCTCTTGACTGGAGTGGCTTGATGAGGCCATGGGGAGATCGTCCCGGCCCGGATTCCTGCTTCAACTTGCTCTCCAGCACGGATTAATTGTGAGTAATTCGCATATGGATGCGAGATGAGATATCCGGATATGCCTGGGTATGTTGAATGAACAATCATGGAGATTTGTTCTTCATCGTCGATGGGTGTCCGCATTCTGGCTGCCATAGCTCGCCAACGTCCCACATAAGCTGATAGTGTTTCATCACTCCTTTGCCTGAGTGCTGCGAGGTCGGCTCTTTTGGGTGCCATGTTGAGATTATATGCGAATCTGTCGACGAATGCCTGGGAGAGCTGTTCCCATGTTCTGATGCGGTGGCAGTCCAATGAAGTGTACCAATCTAGGGCATCGCCCTTCAGAGATTTTTGGAACAATCGAATGAGGGCCCCTTCGTTTCCTGAGATTGCACTCAGCTCTCCACAGAAGGCCTTGAGATGTGCTGTGGTACAACCGCTGCCGTCATATCTTTTGAACTTTGGAACCTCAAAGTTTTGAGGTACCCGAGCATCTGGGAAAGGACACAAGTCTCTGAACTTGGTCGAAGGTAAGTCGATTCCTTGCTGTCGCTGAAGCTGATTTTGCAAGATCTGGAACTGCTCCCGCAACTCGTCCAGTCCTGAGTGATCTGTTCGAGCGACTGGTGCCTCCTGGAATAAGGCACGTTCTTCTTCGGCATAGTGGTCGATGTCTTCGACCCTATGGGCTTGCTGAAAAGCAACCGCGGGTTGCTGAAATTGATTTGATGACTGAACTGGATTCTGATGAACTTGAGCTTGAAATGATGGTAACTGAACTGGAGACTGTACTGAAGGTTGAACTGGAACTTGCTGGAAATTAACTGGATTTTGCTGAATTGAAGATTGCTGAAAATTAACTGGATTTTGCTGAATTGAAGATTGCTGGAAATTAACTGGAATCCCATCGGCAGGGATGTGCTGGAATTGAAAAGTGCTCCTGTTTGCAGGAGGCTGAGATGCTGGGAAGTGACCCCCTTGTTGGGTATTCGCCACTGTCCGCTGATTGATGTGGGCTTGACACTGACCCCCATTGTGGGCATTCGCCAGTGCTGTCCCTGTTGCTGGAAATTGAATTGAAATCCCATCGGCGGGGATGTGCTGAAATTGAAAAGGTGTCCCATCGGCGGGGACATGCTGAGATCTACTGAGATTGTTGTTTGCAAGATTGACTGGAAGCTGACTGGATGCTCCTGCAACGGAAGTGCTCTGAGATGGCCTTGTCGTCACAGGAAGATATTGAGAAGGATGCCCCATAGCGAAGGGCTGAGATGGCTGCTGTCGGTAGTCTTGGGCAGACTCCGATGGTTGTGCTTGATTTGAACTGGAGGCCGGGAGGACCCGGCATGGCTGCTGAGCTTGCTGAACTGGGCCAACCTGATTGTTGGCTGCTGCGGTGGTTTGTGCTTGCATGAATTGCAAGAGCATTTCTTGCATTGCTCTCATTCCTTGTGCCAATTCTTGTATGATTGGCGTATTGTCGACGGGCTGTTGCGCTGGAGGTTGCGCTTCGGTCATTTCAAGAGCAGGGAAGTGATGAGTTTCTTCTTCGTGGTCGGACATGGCTTGCTGAGCCCGAGTGCGGATTATGCTGCGGAAGGGAAGCTGTCTCCGAACACGTTGAGCCCGAGGAGGCGCAATGGTGAGGACTATATTCTTTTTGGGTTTTGGGATTTTCTATTTTTTTTTCTTGGTTTAGGGATTTTTCTATTTTTTGTTTGTTTTGGGTTTTGGGTAGAATGCTGTGCAGATGAGATTGTATGAGGATTAATGACTTTCAAGTACGGGAAGGATTCTGTTTTTCAAGTCGGATCACGACTAGTGGGACTAGCAAATCCCCAGCAGAGTCGCCATTCTGTGGACCCTCACCGATTTCTCCGCGCTCCCACACGACGTCGTTCTCCCTTTCCTTTCGGAAGAAGAAGAAGAAGAGGGTGAGCGAATGCGAAATCGCCGTTTGTGCCACTGGCTTGCCTCGTTCTCGAGGGCTTCGTTTGGTTGTCGTGTTAAGCTGGATGTGTTTAAGTGAATTTATATAAGACCAGAGTCGCCACTAGCCAGTTACTTCGAATCTACAGTCGGCTAGACCCCGTAGAAACGTTAGAGAAGGGAATCCGAAGATTCCTTCCTCTAAGATGACTCCTGTTGATCTGCGGTCAGAGATTCAAGGTAAGGGATCACGGTTACAGGGTGGGAAGAGGTTAAGCACCCCACACACTGCCCGTACCGAAGTACGGTCTCTACTTCACAGAATCGATCGAATACTTGAAAGTCTAATTTAATCCTCGTATATTCTCATGGATGACATGATGCATGAATGCGGGTCTGAACAGTAAGAGTTTCTGATGGGCAGGTTCCAACAACGGGCAAGCCCAGAGAGTACGCTCGAACTGACAGGTGCTTAATATAAGACGTATGCAGTGTGCTTGAATGATCAAGGTGTTTTATGGTGAAGCATGAATGCAGGTCTGAACAGTAAGAGTTTCTGATGGGCAGGTTCCAACAACGGGCAAGCCCAGAGCATACGCTCGAACTGACAGGTGCTTAATATAAAGACATATGCATGTGTGCTTGAGTAATCAAGGTGCTTGTAGTGAAGCAGGGGGGTTGGAAGGAAAGTAAATGTTGCACTTATGCTAGATGCAAATGAGATGATGCTGGAAAAGAGTAGCTGAGTGGACGGAGGTGTCGCAAGGGTTGGCTTCGAGTGGCTGGATCAAGACTTGGATGGCTTGGGAGGCTTGGACCAGTGGTCAGGCTGGGCTGGACCAGGGCTAGACTCTCCTCACTCTGGCTCTCCTTGGTGGAAAAATGGGCTAAGGGGTGGATGAGGACTCGGACCGCACCCGGACTGACTGGACTTGAAGGGCTTGTTGAAATGAGAAGGGGAGGGGGGTATTTATAGCAGCAGAGAGGGGCACTCTCGTAATTTTTTCCGGGCGGCCTGCCATGGGCCGCCCGTACGGCCGCTCCTCGGTTTCCAGCGAGTACGGTCGCTCCCTCGGGGCTGCTGTTGGACTCGCTGGTCGACTCAGTGAGTTGACTTAGCGGGTCGACTCGGTGGTTTGACTCGACGGGTTGACTCGACGGGTTGACTCGGTGTTTTGACTCGACGGGTTGACTCGACGGGTTGACTCAGCGGGTTGACTCAGCGAGTTGACTCAGTGAGTTTGACTTTTTTGGGATTTTTTTACTGGCCTTTTTTATGGGGGGTTTTTCAGGGTGGTTTTTTGGACTGGGTTGACTGGGTTTAGGCTTGAACTGGGCTATGGAATGGGGCTTACAAGGGTGAGTTTGGCTGAGTTTGGACTTGGGATTTGGGGGTATGGTCCTCCATTCAACCAGCTATCTCTACCAACAGTATAGCCGAAGGTGGGGTGTCTACAGAATCATATTAGATTTGGAATTGGAATGGGTGTCGAGTCTAGAGCTAAGTCGAGTTAACTCAAGTTAGCTAAGTAAAATTTAGTTCAAAACATTTTAAGACTCTTATTCGACTTGGAAATTTGATATTAATATAAATTTGGAATGTAGAAATTACGAACTTCTAAGCACCACTCTTAAGGTTATGGGAGTGGGCCTAGTTGAGTTGGGAAACCAACTCAATTGGGGGTTTGTAAACTCTTAAACTTCTAGTTGGAAAATGAATAATGAAAAACGTAGTATTGATTATAATTTATTTAATTATTGTAGGAATTTGGAATTCCTAAAATACCTCACTTTGGTTGTTTCTGGATCAAGGAAATTCGATTTGTCGATTGTGAGGTGAGGTTCTCACCCTTCAAGTTTTCTATTAATTTAATTGAATTGAGTATTTCTTGTATAATATTGTTTGTTTAAATACATGTTGTCAATTGAATTCCTATATATATTGAAATAATTGCTTTGGATAAATTGTGATGAATATCTTTTATTAATTGTTTCATACTTAGATTCCAATGGAAATAACTTTTACTTGTTGGTTAGTTTCAAATGATTTCAGTGGATGGGTTGTACATGAATTAAGGTTGTCATTGGGAGAATTGGTTGTGAAATGTTATATGTTGTGTTTTGAGAGAATGACTTGTTGCCATTTAGTGAAATTTATATTGTCGATGTCCTTAAATGGACTTGATGCCATGTGGCTTTTGTTGGAAAGATCTCCTTGTTGGTGTCCATCAATGGACTTGTTTTTCAGGTGGCTTGGACGAAGAAAAGTATCCTTTTGTTGGAAACTTTGGAACACATGAAATATAACGTTAATTGTCTAATTGTAGAGAATCATAAAATTTGTACTATAGTATATTTTGTCGGACGTCTCATGAGCCGAGGATGGTGTTATGGGATGCTATGCCTGAGCCGTCGGCCTATGCTGGGTTGCGCGCCCTCAATAGTGACCGCGAGCTTTTAATTGCTTGTTTTGTAAATTGGACTAATAAAAGCTGGTTAATCATACATACATAGCATTTGCGGGTAACGTTGGTGATGAGCCACATTACTATCGGTTTGATATGCATCGCATTGCGGGTAACATTGGTGACGAGCCATGTTACTGTCGGTTTGAAATTCGTCAGCTGGATGTACATCCCCAGGCTGAAGAACATGTGCATGCATACATTCATGTAAACGATATTAAAGTTGGAATGTATGGATTGAATGTTATAATTTGTTGTATTTGAAACATGAGTGAATTGTTACATTTGATTTTTTAAATATCATTTCTTTTAGAATTGTATAAATTATTTATTGTGCAATATATTATCTTTAGTTAGTCTTTACTTAACTGCTATCATGCATGATAATTTTGGAGGGTTTTTAGCTCACTATGATAGCGTTTTAACGCTATCAAACCATAACAGTTGATGCAAGTATCTTTGGATGAGAAGTTGAAAGGTGGTGCGACTCAAGTCTACTTACAGTGTTTCTTTCTTTTGGTTACCTTTTTAATTAATGTCATATTGAGACAATTGATTTGTATAAGCCCTATGGGCGCCACTTGTACAATTTGATTTATATTAGACTTTGCATGTCTTGAACTGGTTCCATTACGATTTAAATAAAAAAATATTATACTACAAAGTGGGTCTTTGAGTATTTACACTCGGGTTTTCAGAACTCGAGCTCAACACCCTAGTAATGAAAACCGGGGCGTTACAGCCTAGGATCGGTCGTCTGACCGGTTCGAACACTCAACAAGAGGACCCTGCTACCAAACATTGTTGGACCAATCATGACTGGTCGTCCACTACTCAGACCAGTCGTCAGACCGGTTGTTGAATTAAAATTTGGGTTCGAATTTTCAAAAAACTCTCTAAACTATTTTTGGCCTTTTGCGACCGATCGTCCACGAGCTCAAACCGGTCATTCGATCGGTTGTCTGCGTAACAGAGCTTCTTTTACAAGCTCCGAAATTTGCTGCGCAAAGTGCAGTTTTTTCATGTTTTCTCGAAGTTTCTTCGCATCTAAGGCCTCAAACCTATAAAAGGACTCCTCTAGCTCATTCCTAAGGCATCTTAGAAGAGAATTACCACGGTGGGAGGCGGTGGAAGTTGGATCCGGAGTTCTACAACTCCTCCTAGTTTGTTCTTCTAGTTTTTATGTTTTTCTTAGTTGCTTTCATATTTCCTTGGATCATGAACGGCTAAACCTCTTAGCTAGGGCTAAAAGGTGAAGCTTGTAATGAATCTAAGATGTTTTAATTCGTTTGTTTTGATTTCAAGTTAAATTATTAGTGAAGAACAATGTTTTGAAGTTTGAATAAAGTTCTAAGTATTCTTTCTTAGTCTTATGATGACTCATGGATGTTTAAAAGAATTACTTGAGTTCTTAATTATTTTGAATGGTTCTAGACCTGTATGCTCCGAGGAATCAAATTCAATACGCTCTAGACCTTGGATTCTTATGTGGGAATTTTTAACCAAATTTCTACTTTTCTGAATTTGTGAGTTATGTGTGATTTTGTAAGTGATTTGAATGAAGTTCAAATCATGATCTAGTTATGCTTTGTGACAAAGTTTAATGATGATTATGATTATGATTTTAATCTATTGGAACTAAGATTGACCTATGCAATTAAGTGTGCTCAAGTCCTAACTTGAATTGAGGGAATCATGTATATGAATCACACATATGGCAGATTGTTTGTTATAGCGGCCCCATCATCCGACTAGATAGGATTTGATTTTGATTCTAGTTGTGTAATTACGAAACCACAGCAAATTAAGCATCAAGGATTGCTACAAGTGGATCCTTGAACTCCTAGTGCTCTTTTACATTGTTTACATTCACTTTTAGTTCAAAATATCTATCTACATTCAATTCCAAAATTCTATTTAGTTAGTTCTC
This sequence comes from Liriodendron chinense, assembly GCA_003013855.2. Taxonomy (NCBI): domain Eukaryota; kingdom Viridiplantae; phylum Streptophyta; class Magnoliopsida; order Magnoliales; family Magnoliaceae; genus Liriodendron; species Liriodendron chinense. Next base: position 573,819 of record PVNU02000100.1, on the reverse strand, counting down.
AATTAGAAACCATTGGAAGTGTTTTGTGGGTTCCTACACAATCTCTGTGGATCGACCGCGGTCTTACCGAGATTATTACTACATCGCAACCCTACACTTGGGGAAGCGAACAAGTATTTGGCGCCGTTACCGGGGCCTTTGATGGTTTTTCACAAAATTTCTGAAAATAGTTTCTATTTGAGATTTTTAGGAGTCCTTTACTAACTTAATTTGTTGCTTTGTTTTAATTTTACGGGAATTCTAAGAGTCGAAGTAGTCACTTCAAATCAGGTTTTTCTAACCCTTTTTCTTTCATTTTTCTGAGATTTGCATGCCACATTGGGTTTGGGATTCTAATAACTGACTCATTAGTAAAGGGGGAATTGTTGAAGGGATTGATAGGGAGCCACGTGCTAAGAAACGTTTAGATTCTCCAATCTTGTCTGAAAGTATGGCTGGAAATCAACCCAACCCTTTAGCCAATCAGAATCTGGGCTAAACTGAAATGGGAGAGAATGAGGTTGAGAATGTTCCCCAACCTAGAACACTACGTGATTACTTGCAACCTGTAAGAGCGAGCACTCCCTCATGCATAGTTTTTCCACATAACGCAGGGAACATAGATCTTAAACCGGGAGTAATTCAACTCCTTCCCAAATTCCATGGACTAAACAGTGAAAGTGCCTATCAACATCTTAAGGAATTTGATGAGATGATAGCCACAATGCATTTTGCAAATGTAACTGATGATGTAGTGAGATTTAAATTATTTCCTTTTTCCCTTAAAAAGAAAGTTAAGGCTTGGCTTCATGCATTAAGGCCAAGATCAATTGGCACATGGACTGAGATGACTAGGGAGTTCATTAAAAAGTTCTTCCCTACTCACAAAACGAGCACTTTACAAATGTAACTGATGATGTAGTGAGACTTAAATTATTTCTTTTTTTCCTTAAAGAGAAAGCTAAGGCTTGGCTTCATGCATTAAGGCCAAGATCAATTGGCACATGGATTGAGATGACTAGGGAGTTCATTAAAAGTTCTTCCATGCTCACAAAACGATCATGTTGAGGCTCCTTATCATGAATTTTGCTCAAAAAGAGGATGAGACCTTCTTCCAATGTTGGGAAAGGTTTAAAGACTTGTTAAATGCATGCCCACATTATGGCTACGAAATTTGGCTGGTAATAAATTTTTTTTATGAAGGACTGACTTCACCCATGCGCCAATTCATAGAGATGATGTGTAATGGAGAATTCATGAATAAGGAAGCCGAAGAAGCATGGGATTATTTTGATAAATTGGCTGAGAATGCACAGTTTTAGGATACATCTAAACCAACAAATCCCAAGACAAGCCAACAAAAGGAAAAAGAAAGAATTTATGTCCTCTTAGAAGAAGACAACATAAGTGCATGTGTGGCTAGCCTTACAAGAAAGTCAAAGCCATGTAATTAAAGAAAGGAGAGACGATTAACTCAAAGGATGTTGAAATTGTTTGTGGAATTTGTGCCGATAATCAACATGCAACATAGGATTGTCCAACAATTTCTGCATTCTAGGAAATCTTATAAGAACAATCAAATGCCATAAATAGTTATTAATGGCCATTTAGTGCTCCAAACTCAAACACGTATAACTCTAGTTGGAAGAACCATCCCAACTTTAGTTGGAGGAATGGACCAACTGCAAATGCAAACAACACCCCCCAAGCTCAACTTTTACTAGGTCCATCCCTAGTAATCACACCAAAAGCTACGCTAGAGGAGATGTTGGGTGCATTCGTATCGGTTCAAGCTGAATATAACAAGACTAATTCTCTGAAAATTGATGGGTTCATGCAAGAGCAATTGAAATTCAATCAAAATTCATCTCAAGCCATTAATGACTTGAAAACCTCAATGGCTAGAATTGAATCTCATCTCAGTGTTAGGGAGAAAGGCACACTTCCTGCCCAACCTCTCCCTAACCCAAGAACCCAATTTGAGATACAAGACCCAAGCTCGTCCTCCCAACATATGGAGTATGTTCAAGCTATCACCACCTTAAGGAGTGAAAAAATAATAAAAAAATCTAATCTGGCGAAGGCCCCAAAGCCTAATGATCCAGAATTTTCAAAGAGAATGATAGCCCGAACAACACTCCACATGAGAAAGAACCGAAAAGGCAATATAAGCTGGTTGGCCCGTTTCCCCAAAGGTTGATTTCACCTAAACCTTTAGACAAAAACCTGAAAATCTTAGAGGTTTTTAAGCAAGTGAAGATCAACATTCCGTTGTTGGATGCTATAAAAAAATACCATCTTATGCCAAATTTCTGAAGGAATTGTGTACAGTCAAAAGAAAACATAATGTTCACAACAAAGTACTTTTGACTGAGAATTTGAGCGCTATTATCAAACAAGAGGTGCCCCAAAAATACAAGGATCTGGGTAGTCCAACCATCTCATGCATCATAGGTAACTACCGGATCAAACAAGCTTTACTCGATTTAGGGGCAAGTGTTAACCTCATCCCATACTCGGTCTATAAACAACTTAGGTTAGGTGAATTGAAACCTACCAAAACCACTCTCCAACTTGCTGATAGATCTATTCGTATACCAAGGGGGATGATTGAGAATGTCTTGGTCCAAGTCGATAAATTCTACTATCCAGTGGATTTTATTGTCTTGGATACACATCCCGTGATAGGTACCGGTGCTCAAATTCCTGTCATACTAGGCCGCCCTTTTCTAGCTACTTCAAATGCAATTATCAATTGTAGAAACGGGCTTATACAAATGTCCTTTGGAAATATGACACTCGAGCTGAATATTTTTAATTTATGCAAACAACCATGGGAAGTTGATGATGAGGTCCACGAAATAAATATAATTGAATCATTCGTGGAAGATACATCCCCCTTGACATTCTATTCCGATCCTTTAGAGGCATGTTTGACCCACTCTCATGAGATGGATGATGACACGATACGAGAGCTGGATGCCATGTTGGATGTTATGCCGGTACTTGATAATAAAAGATGGAAGGCACTATTTGAACCTTTACCCTTAAGCGAGAACAAGTCTCTTCCATATAATATCAAGGCACCGAAGCTTGACCTAAAACCATTACCAAATGATTTGAAATATGTATATTTAGGTCGAGATAAGACTTATCCGGTGGTGATTTCTTCCCACTTGGATGAGGACCAAGAGAGTATGTTAATAACCACTCTAATAGAGCATAAGAGCGCCATCGGATGGTCAATTGCGGATCTCAAAGGCATAGACCCACTGATTTGTACTCATCGCATACACCTTGAAGAAAATGCCAAGACATTTAAGCAACCACAAAGAAGCCTCAATCCAAACATGAAGGAGGTGGTTAATGCCAAGGTGGTGAAACTATTGGATGTAGGTATCATCTACCCAATATCCGATAGTCAATGGGTGAATCCAACTCAAGTGGTGCCTAAGAAATCCAGAATAACCATCATAGCCAATACCAATAATGAACTCGTACCAACCAGAGTCACTACCTGTTGGAGAATCTGCATTGACTACAAGAAGCTAAATACAGTCACAAGGAAAGACCACTTCCTCTTACCATTTGTTAATGAAATTTTAGAAAGGTTGGCGGGTCATTTCCATTTTTCCTTCCTTAATGGATATTCAGGGTATAACCAAATAGAGATCGCCCTAGAGGACCAAGAGAAGATAACATTCACATGTCCATTCGGCACTTTTTCCTATCGAAAGATGCCGTTTGGACTATGCAATGCCCCTGCCACTTTTCAGCGTTGTATGTTAAGTATTTTTTCTGATATGGTGGGAACGATTCTCGAAGTCTTCATAGATGATTTCTCAGTATTTGGTTGTAACTTTGATGAGTACCTTATGCACTTAAAAACTATTTTGAAAAGATGTAAAGAAAAGAACCTCGTGTTGAATTGGGAGAAATGTCACTTCATGGTTCAAAAGGGAATAGTCCTCGGTCACATCATCTCATAAAATGGAATTAAGGTGGACAAAGTAAAAAATCGATCTTATCTCTAACCTTCCACCACCCAAGAGCGTACGAGATATGCGGTCCTTTTTGGGATAAGCCGGATTCTATAGACGATTCATAAAGGACTTTAGTTCACTCTCTCGTCCTTTATGTAACCTCCTTCAAAAGGAAAACTCATTCGAGTGGAGTGAAGATTGTCAAAATGCCTTTGACAAGTTTAAAAGTATGTTGACATGTGCTCCCATAATGCAACCACCTGATTGGAGTCTTCCTTTTGAAATTATGTGTGATGCGAGCGACTACGCTATTGGGGCTGTGTTAGGCCAGAGAAAAGAGAAAAAGCCATGCGTCGTCTACTATGCAAGTAGAACCTTAAACTTAGCCCAAGCAAACTACACTACTACAGAAAAAGAACCTTTAGCTGTAGTTTTTGCTTTAGACAAGTTTAGGTCCTACTTGATTAGATCCAAGATCATCATATTCACCAACCATGCTGTGCTTAAGTAGCTTCTCTCTTAGAAGGATGCTAAGCCACACTTGTTAAGATGGATCCTCCTACTCCAAGAATTTGACATAGAAATACGTGATAAAAATCAGTAGAAAACGTAGTGGCTGACCATCTCTCTAGATTTGTTCTCACCGATTCCCCTGAGACGACCACGATCAATAACATGTTCCCTGATGAACAACTTTTTAAAGTCTCCCAATTTCCATGGTATGTGGACATTACTAACTATCTTGCCATAGGTACAATTCCAACACACCAGAACAAGAAAGATAAGGATAAGTTTTTCAATGAGCTGAGAAAATTCTTGTAGGACGACCCATACTTATTCAAGTATTGTCCCGATCAAATTATAAGGAGATGTGTGCTGGATGATGAGCAACATAGTATCATCTCCTTTTGTCATTCTTAGGCGTGTGGTGGCCACTTTTCGGCTAAGAAGACCACAACCAAAATTCTGCAATGTGGATTTTATTGTCCCACCATATTCAAAGATACCCATGAGTTTTGTAAAACATGTGAGCCTTGTCAGAAATTGGGAGGAATATCCCGTAGAAATATGATGCCACTCAATCCCATCTTACCAATCGAAAATTTTGATTGTTGAGGCATTGATTTCATGGGTCCATTCCCATCTTCTTTTGAAAATTTATATATTTTGCTTGCCGTCGATTATGTTTCAAAATGGGTCAAGGCGATTCCATGCCAGAACGATGACTATAAAACAGTCATTCATTTCTTAAAAGAAAATATCATTTCCTGGTTTGGAATACCTTGAGTCATTATAAGCGATGGAGGATCTCATTTTTGTAACTGCCCGTTTGAAGCTTTAATGAAGAAATATGGAGTAAATCACAAGGTGAGCACTCCCTATTACCCACAAATAAGTAGACAAGCTGAGATATCCAACACGAAAATTAAACATATTTTGGAGAAAACAGTGAACCCCGATTGCAAAGATTGGTCACTTTGACTTACCGATGCACTCTGGGCTTACCATACCGCTTTCAAGACCCCCATTGGAATGTCTCCCTATAGACTTATCTATGAAAAAACTTGTCACTTGCCCATAGAGTTGGAACATAGGGCATATTGGGTGATAAAGAAGATGAGTTTTGATTCGGACAAAGCAAGCACAAACTTCAGTTAAATGAACTTGCGGAACTCTGGAATGAGGCATATGAAAATGCGAGAATTTATAAGGACAAGACGAAGGTGTTCCATGATAAGAACATTCTTCGTAAGACCTTCACGATTAATCAAAAGGTCCTTATGTATAATTCTCGGCTACATTTATTTTTGAAAAAATTGAAATCTCGATGGACCGGTCATTTCATTATGAAAACTGTTTATCCATATGAGACTGTCGAGTTGTTGAATCCAAGGAATGGTAATATCTTTAAAGCAAATGGTTAGCGATTCAGGCCGTTCTTTGAGAATTTTCCTTTAAAAGGTATGTCTATACCTCTGACTGATCCTGTGTATTAGGGTATTTGATCTCCTAGTCTGATGGAGGTATAGAGTAGTTAGGATTAGGATTTTGTTGCTTTTAGTTTATTTTTTCATAGGTTTGTTTGAATGAGGTAGAATTTCAGTTTTTGTTCTCTCAGGTACTCTCATTCTTCACTCCCTTTATTTTATAATTGCTCTCATGTTTTGCTTATTACATATCTTTTACATTGAGGACAATAAAAGATTTGATTGGGGGGTGTGGGATCACTAGGATGAATCTAGTGTTTTGTAACATCGAGTAATATGAAAAACATTTTTCAGATTTTTTTTCTACAAATTCAAACCTCCATTGGAAATCTTTGTTTCTATGCATTCGGGATGGTATAAGTACAAGAAAAAGAGAGGCGAAGTGAGTGATGTTGAATACTTTAAACAATCTCTAAGGTACTAGCCTTAAATGTGAATTCCCCTATTTTTATGATTGATAGAAATTTTGAACATGTTTACACCTAGTTCACATTACACAATTTCATGCTTTGAAAGGATTATTAGAATTGTGGATTAACTAGGTTTGGATTTGAGGTGTTGAGAAACTAAGCCGGGGTACTTTGTCCATCCTTGTCCATGGGAAAATAATGAAAGATATGGATTTCTAAAAATCCTATCTAATGTGTGTAAAAAGGAAAGGAATGATGAAAATATGGGAATGATTGAAAATATGGTGGAAAATTCCGAAAAGGGCTACCGATTACCAACCGGGGGATGGTCTACCCGTAACCAAAGATGGAAATGGGAAGTAGTGTGAAAGCCGTCAGAAGGACGGTAAGGCAAATTCCTGTCATAGGCTTGTTGTTGATCTGTACACCCTAAGTCCATGCTTTAGCTGATTTATGAAGAAGATAATCTCGAAAATCCATAAGATAAGCATTCACTGAGCACACTAGGTTAACTTGTTTGAATCGTTTTATTTATCAATCAATCAGCGAGAATTACATCTGAGCACTTCTTATGTTCTGAGAGACTTAAGGTTTCAACCTCTACCAATAAGTATTTTCGATTTTTGTACCTGCACGTCATGGAGTGTATAGAAGCCAAGTTTCTGAAGGAGAGTTGAGTTTTGAAGAATGAAATTTGTTTCACGCATGTTTTGCTCAGGACTAGCAAAATGCTGGTTGGGGGGTCTGTTAAGCTCTTAAACGTGTATATTCTAACCCCATTTCATCATAACTATGCTTGAAATACATGATTAAAGACCCAACTAATGCATAGTTTGTGGTTGTAAGAATGAGAGAGAGAATTCATCAATTAAGGCTTAGAGATGCTGTTTACAAGCATTGAAGATTAAAAGACCAAGCGCCAAAGGGTGGAAGAAATAAAGCAAAGGAGAGAAGAAGGAAGTGCAGAAAATTGCATTGAAGACCGGTCATCTATAGCCCAGGACCGGTCATTCGACTAGTTCGAACACTCAACAGGAGAACCCTGCTACCAAACATTGTTGGACCAATCACGACCGGTCATCCACTACTCAGATCGGTCGTCAGACTGATCGTTAAATTAAAATTTGGGTTTGAATTTTCAAAAAACTCTCTAGACTGTTTTTGGCCTTTTGCGACCGGTCGTGCGACTGGTCGTCCACTAGCTCAGACCGGTCGTCTGACTGGTAGTCTGCGTAACAGAGCTTCTTCTACAAGCTCCGAAATTTGTTGCGCAAAGCACAATTTTTGTGGATTTTCTCAAAGTTTCTTCGCATCTAGGGCCTCAAACCTATAAAATGACTCCTCTAGCTCGTTCCTAAAGCATCCTAGAAGAGAATTACCATAGTGGGAGGCGGCAGAAGTTGGATCCGGAGTTCTACAACTCCTCCTATTTGTTCTTCTAGTTTTTCCACTCGGGGGTGCAAGTATGCCACTCGGGGGGATAGGTCCTAAGGCTCGAGGTGAAGGTGGTATGTGCGGTACGAGCACTCTTAAGCATAGAGAGAGGGGAGAGTGTAGTGTGAGCGAGAGTGAGAGAGAGAGAGAGAGAGAGGCAGTGCATGACCAACCTCTCCCTCTCTTCATCCACATGTAATGGGAGAGGGGGCAATTGGACCCTTTGTGATACCACATAGTGGGTGGACCCCACTAGTGGCTACAACTACATCATGATCCTAAAAACCTAGTATCACTACTAAGGGGTCTTTTCCACACAAATATGCAATTTAGACTCATCTAAGTCACTTTCCTAGCAATATATCTGCAACTGAATCAATCATAACCTTTGTACTATATGCTAAAGTAGCGACACTCAATGTCATCTTCTCGTATGCAAAGGTGGGTGGTTGAGGGCACAAGGGTCATATATAAGACCGGCAAAGTCACACGGTGCACTGATTAGACCAAATTAAACACTAGTAGGTAATCAATCTTTGAGCAGAGTCTAACTCAACACTCCAAGCACATAGTCACTCACCCACATTGAAAATTAGATATTAGTAGGTATACATTAGGCCTACAATCTCAAATCCCACCCAAAAAGCACAGTTATCTAATCACATGCACTACATTGGGCATGTCGACATCGAAGCTGTGGTTCTTAGTTAACTGGATAAAGTTCAATGATTGGCAACGTGAGCAAGATGATGCTTTTATTTTTTTAGTCCTCACACTCTTTGCCTCTGCTTTCTATCCACATGAATTTGTTAAATAAATGGGCTCCTTGTTGCTCGAGCATTGCAGAAAAAAAAAATTGCCTCTCTATCACTGAAGCGTTACTTCCATTATCCTTACCAAGACCTATAACAACTTGACTACTTTTTCCTCCAGTCAGACATAGGTCCTTTGATGATCTAACACCCGACATTTATAAGTTTGGTTGTGGGAGCATCCTGGCATGAACCTACCCTTTCCTAGTCATACTCATATCGTGTCGACATTCTACACGTGATCCTATACTTCTTATCCCTGAGGGTGGAGACCGGTGAGGAATTATATTGGCATTAGTTTTAGGAGATGTTGAGTTGGGTCGTGTACAGGGAGATTATATGGTTGCAAATGATCCTAGTGAATTATTTGGTAGATTAGATACAGCTTCGCTTGATCAGGCTTAGGGATACTTTGCATACCACCTAATTCTCTTTCTTCAGTAGTTTGGTTACATTTAGGATGTCCCTCGCTTTGCTTGCTCAAGCGTGGGTTACTCAACATTCCCCCAGCGTTGTTGCCATTTTCCTAATATGGACGGATTTGTGTGATATGGGCGACATGCCTGTATAGCATGATGTTGGGGATAGAGCGATGAGAATCTTCTTCGATGATGGAGGCATAGTTCAGTGGGTTTAAGGGGTGGGCCCTTAAGTGTGATTATCTCGGTTGACAGTGATGGTGTAGACACTCTCCTGACATCTACTTTAAGCACAGTGGTGGCGATTGATTCTGCTATTCTTTCTAGATGAGATATTCACCTTCTAGCATCGTCTCATGGGCGCCTAATTCCCAAGTATCCCAGCTATGACATCATTGTAATAGGCAAGCAAGCAGGCCAGATTGCTTCCTTGGAGGGGGAGGTTTGCAGTCTTTCCTAAATCCGATCTTTCCACCAGGAGAAGTTAAAGTTCTTGTATGAAGAGAATGAGAGGCTTAGTACGAGACTGGAGGAGTTGGAGTGCATGCGAGAGGCTTACTAGTACCATCTATTTAGGAGTTTATGGGTGTTCCTGAGAAAATCTTATGCATTATGTGATGACCCTGGAGGAGTGACAATTTTTATTTTTCTTATTTAGCATGTATAGCTAAACCTGGCAAAATTCAACCCGACCTGCTAACCTGACCCGCGTTGACTCGATTTTTTCCAGTTTAGGGTTGGAAAATTTAACCCGGATTCAATTTTTGGGTTGACCCGACCCGACCCAGATTTTTATGGGTTGGGTTAAGGTTAAAGGTGACCCGAGCCGAATCGTATAGGGGTTAAGTAGACTACTATATATTGATTTTCTTATTAGTTAAATAATAAATAGTTTTTTTCTCACACACCCAGCTGGATGATGGACGGAGTGGATTTCACTTCTAATGAAAGTAGTCCCCATTTTTTGTTGGTGAGTGTGCACTAACAATTTGTGCACATATTGTACACCAAAATTGGGTGGATTGAAAATCTTCTCTCCCTTCGTTTTTGTCGAAACGTCTTAAACGGACACTGTCCGTTTTTAAGATAGTGCAGCCCACTTTCGAATAGCAGTCTAGCTGATCCAATCCATTCATATGGTTCAGACATGGGAGTTTAACAAACCTCAAGTGTTTGTATTGAAGGTATTATTATATGGTGTACATATTTAGAAGCCAAATATGACAGTGGATAAATGATTTTGTGTTTTCAGGCCCTTCAAAACCTGACCATTGAAACCATGTGGCCCACCTTGGCTCGATCCAAACCGTCTATCAGTTTCTAGCATCAATGTTGTCAAAATTGTTATCGTATCACAAATTGTAGTAGGGGTTAAATTGTATCGAATCGAAAATCGTAAGATTTTTTTAATTTCTTAAAATTTTGAAAAAAATGAAAAATATAAATAAATCAAATTTGTTTTAAAAAAAAAACTCATCAATCTTCATTTTGCCATCAATGTGCACCAAGTAATACCATACCATGGTAGTGTTAAAGGATTCTTATTCCTTTATTTTATTTTTATTTTTTCTCTTTTAAGAAATTTCCCTAAAAAATACAAGGGTCCTTTAACAATTTATGTTCTTGTTACCTTTCTTGAATGTATAATCAAGGTGGAAAAGTAGCATTTGATACTATAGACCGAAAAAATAAAAATAAAAAAATTTTGATTTCTAAACATCATTCCACAATGTATATAAGTCAGCAATATGATTGTAACCATCCATAAAAACATTATAGGTAAGTCATACATCAATTTGGTATTTTGACCAGTTAAGAAGTAAGAAACCACAAAAAAAGCAACAAGATTTAACATTGAAGAGAATATATATCATTTAATCTCTTATACAGAACAAATAAAATAATTTACTCTTTCTAAATGATTCTTAAAGCCTCCACCAATTTAAAAAACATAAAATGAAATCTAAGTGAAGCTTAAAATAGAAGAGAACAACTATAATTTGAATCATAAATTGGGATTTGAATTGTAAATTGTAGGATTCAAATTATAGAATCGTAAGATTCATATAAAAAGGGATTCAAGGTTAAGATTCAAATAATTTTGCTTAAGATTCGACTAAAATTGTATATCGTAAACCGTAAATCGTAAGATTTTGACAACACCATCTAGCATCAATTTTTACTAGAACCCAATTGATATCAGGTGTGGAAGTTCATGTGTGTAACCATTCTTTTGCATATAAGTTAGTTAATCATTAAAATGCAGATCAACCCGACCTGACCCGATTTAATTTGGGTTGGGTAAGGGTTGGGAAAATCCAACCCGAATTCGATTTGGGTCGGGTTAGGGTTGAGGTGAAAACAACCCGACCTAACCCGACCCATTGCCACCTCTATGTATAGCCGTGTATTTACTTTTGCAAGTGTCACTTTTTATACCCACAATTGTATATAATTAGGAAAGGAAATATTTTAAGAAGCTATTTATATATAAAAAAAAAATTGCCTTATTTGTTTCTATTATTTTGGGTTTGGATGTCATTGCCTAGAAGTGTAGGAATCAAACACTTTGACTCAACCTTTTTGTTTCTTAGTTCCCAAGTCATTCGTTAGAGCTTCGACCCTATCTAAATTGTACATATTCAAGAATTTGTCCACTAAACCCAAGTAGAGCATGAGTCAGGTCTTATATACAATTGTCATTCTTGCACACTACTCACCTTACATGGCTAGATTTGTGTTTTCCTACTTTTTTTTCTTTTCTTTTCATGACTTCTTTTAATGCATAATGCCCTTTCAGGTTTTTGCCATGTCCAGTCTTCCAATCATTTTTTTCCGGTCGCGCCCTTTTAGGTTTTCACCACATTCTAGGTATTTGATCTTTTCTACCCCTTGGGAGCTTTGCATTTTTGCCCCTAGTGCCCTCTTGGGTTTTCACTAGGTTTAACATGTATTGTTGTTTTTAGTCAAGGCACCCTTTTAGGTTTTCACCTCGCTCATTTTTCTTAGCTGCGATTTCTTCTTTAGATTTTTTTCTTTCTCCAAAAGGGATCAGTTAGTGACCTGACTCCTTCATTATCAACCAATTAGTTGACTGCCTTCCTCCATCCCCAGCCATGATCTTAAAGCCTTGAACATATCATTTTGTCCAATGGAATTGAGGTAGACAAGGCTAAACTTAATCTTATTACCAATCTACCACCACCTAAGAGCATACACAACGTGCAGTCCTTTCTTGGACACGCAAGCTTTTATAGGCGATTCATAAAGGACTTTAGTTAAATCTCGCATCCTTTATGCAATCTCCTTTAAAAGGAGAACCAATTCGAGTAGAATGGCAAATGTTAAAAAGCTTTTTCAAAACTTAAGGACATATTGACTAGCGCACCCATCATGCAACCATCAGGTTGGTCCCTTCCTTTTGAATTGATGTGCGATGTGAGCGATTATGCTATTGGGGCGGTGCTAGGACAAAGAAAAGATAAGAAAGCCTATGTAATCTACTATGCGAGTAGAACTCTAAATCATGCCCAAGTAAATTATTCAACTACGGAGAAGGAGCTCCTAGCCATTATGTTTGCCTTGGACAAATTCAGATCCTATTTAATAGGATCCAAGATTATCATATATATGGACCGCACTCAACGCTCAAGTACCTTCTCTCTAAGAAGGATGTTAAGCCCCAACTTCTTAGATGGATCCTACTCCTTCAAGAATTCGATTAAGAGATAAAAGATAAGAAGGGAGTAGAGAATGTGGTGGTTGATCATCTTTCTCACCTTGTTTTATTCGATTTTATTGAGTCGACCCTTATATAAGACTTATTTCCTGATAAGTTGTCTCTTATCCACTGTGGTATGCTAACATAGCCAACTATTTATCCACTGGTGTGACACCTTCACATTGGACTGCACAAGACAAAAAGAAGTTTTTCACGAAAGTACACAGATTTTTCTGAAATGATCCATTATTGTTCAAATATTGCCCTGATCAAATTATTAGGAGATGTGTGCCTGATGATAAGCAATCTAGTGTTGCCTCCTTTCATCATACTCATGCGTGTGGCAATCATTTTTTCGCCAAGAAAACTACTGTAAAAATTCTGCAACGTGGTTTTTATTGGCCGGCCATGTTCAAGGACACCTACGAATTTTGCAAAGCATGTGGTCACTATCAAAAGTTAGGGGGATTGTCCAGTCGAAATATGATGCCTCTCAACCCAATTCAATTGATAGAAGTATTTGACTGTTGGGGCATTGATTTCATGAGACCATTCCCATCATCATTTGGGTATGTCTACATTTTGTTCGTAGTAGACTATGTGTCCGAATGGGTAGAGGCAATCCCATGTAGTACCAATGATCATTGCACAGCTCTATGATTTCTTAAAGAAAATATCTTGTCTAGATTTGGAACGCCTCTAGCCATCATAAGTGATGGTGGCTCTCACTTTTGCAATAGACCATTTGAGAGCCTAATAAAGAAATATGGCATTACACATAAAGTGAGTACTCCATACCACTCAGACAAGTGGGCAACCTCAGATTTCTAATAGGAAAATAAAACACATTCTAGAGAAGACAGTAAATCATCACAAATATTGGTCACTGAGATTGACCGATGCATTGTGGGCTTACCATACCATATATAAAACCTCTATTGGAATGTCTCCCTATAGACTTGTCTATGGGAAAGCTTGTCACTTGCCTGTGGATCTTGAACACAAAGCTTACTGGGCAATAAAGATATTAAACTTCAATATTGATAAAGTGAGCTCACTACGGAAGTTATAATCAAATGAGCTTGACGAGATTTGGAACGATGCATATAAGAGTTCTTAAATGAAACAAGAGTCGAATGAAGGCCTTTCATGATAAACATATTTTTAGAAAATCATTTGAACATGATAAAAAGGTTCTCTTGTACAATTCGTAACTTCACCTTTTTCGAGAAAGTTGAGATCTTAATAGACCGGCCCATTTCTAGTAAAAACTATGTATCCTTATGGGGTCATTGAGATAAAGGATCTTACAAACGGTAATGTGTTTAAAGTGAATGGTCAGAGATTTAAATTGTTTGTAGAGAATTTTGTTTCAGAGGATATGTCTATACGTCTAGAAGATCTTGTTTATCAGAATTGATCTCCTAGTCTGATGGAGATTTTCTTTATAAAAGTAGGATAGGTTTGTTTTTGTTTTTGTTTTTTTTTTGTTTTTTTTTGTTTTTTTGTTTTTTTGTTTTTTGCTTTGTTTAGAGTAGTTTTGATGTAGAGCAATTCTCCTAGTTTGATGGAGAAATCCTTCTCCAAATATCTCAGTTAGTCTCTTTCACTCACTCCTCTTTATTTTATCATTACTTATTGCACATTTTCATACATTGAGGACAATGTAGATTTTAGGTTAGGGGTGAGATTCATGCTGAATCATTAATATTTTGCAACATTTCAAGCACAAGTTTTTTAAAAAATTCTTCAAAATTTTAGAATTTTAAACTATCTTAGAAATTTAAATTTTTGTGTGTCTGAGAATAGTGGATGAAAGGAGAAGAGGCTATATATAGTAATATTATTATTTGAAATCTTGGAGTCTAGTTAATTTAGTAGTTTTTAAACGAGTTTCTTCTATGAATGATTGATAGAATATTTAAACATCAATTGAGTCTAGAACCATAATGCATAGCCAACTTATGATTATTAAGTAAAACTGAATTTATATAAGTTAAGTTGATGTTTGTTTAAAGGTGCTGGGAACTAAGTCTAGAGATCCCTGACTACCTTAGAAAAAAAAAAAGGAGAGATGAAAACTCCAAAGCTGGAGAAAAGAAGGTAAACAAGGGGATTGGATCAAAATCAATGACTTGTGTTGATCTGTCCGCTTTTAATAAGTTATCAAATTTAACCTTACAAAGTAAAGCAAACCTTTAATGAGAATGAGTTGGTTTGTATTAAGTATTCTAGGATCTTAATGTTTGAACAATTCTATTGATTCATTGATGATAGGAACTCGGGTTGAGATTTCACTAATGTTTTAAGAAATTTAGAAGGACAATGTTTATATTACTTATGTCTCTGAACTCTTTAGTCTGACTATCTTTAAAACACATAATTTGTCTTTCTAAGAAAGCGTGGAAGTTAAGATTGAGAATAGTTTTCACATGTTTTGCACGAGGACTAGCAAAATGCTGGTTGGGGTGTGTTTGGAGCCTAGAATTGTGAATATTTATTCCCAAATCTATGTTATGTTTACATGAAACAGTATGGTAAATGAACTAACTTAAGCTTATTTTCATGAATGTAGGTGATTGAGAGAGGATTGTGAGAAATTAAGCTAAGTTTGATGATTTAAAGCTTCAAAGTAACAAGTTTCAGCAGCCAAAGATCATGAAGAAATCAAAAGTCAAACATCCAGAACTCAAAATTTAAAAATCTGCAATTTATAGAATTAGCGATTGATTGCTGGATCAATCGATTGATCAACAGGGGTTTGTGATTGATCGCTCGCCATTTACGATTGATCGTCAATCCCCCGAAAGTGTTGAATTAGTGTTGAAGCTTGCTGGATAATTTTTTATCCTGGCGACCGATCAATATCCACTTACAATTGATCGCCTAAACTACAAAAATTCCCAATTTTGTAGATTTGTTGTTAGACCTTATTGAACTAAAAAGGCCTAAGCGATTGATCACTAGACAAAAATTAATCGATCGCCAGTCAAGTTGTGATCAATTGTTGGACCTTCTTAACAATCTCTCAAGGCGGTCAATCAACCCTGCAAATGTTCAAATTTCAGTTATTAGTCGTTGACCTGATTTTGTGATTGATTGCCCAATTAATCAACGATAGTGGTGTGAGATTTTCTTACGCAATTTGAAGTTGGTGGCAGTTTTTTCTATAAAAAGGGGACATTCTAAGCTTCTAAAGGCATCCTAAATCATGGTAGAGCAAGGAGAATTCAAAATGAAGGCTTCTACTTCCAGTTTTTCTTCTTCTAGTTTCTGTTTTCTTTTATTCTTAAGAAGTTTTAGTTCAATCATGTTTTTTATTGGCTAGACCTCTTAGCTAGGGCAAAGAGGAGAAGCTTCTAGTTATTCTTAATGTTTTGATTCATCTCTTTCAAGTACTTTAAGTTTAATATTAGATTTTTTAGACTTCTAGTTAAAATAAAGTTGGTAATTTTAGAGAATTCTAAAAATCTCTTATGATCAATAAATACATGAGATGCTTATGAGTTTTTGAGATTAATCATATTATTTTTATGAGTTTTGATTGATGAAAGCCCTAAATCTATCGTGATTTTCAGATACGGTTGATGCTTCATAGTTCCATTAGTTTAAGTTTTCTAGTTGAAGTAGAACTAGTTGTTGAAAGTTTAAATCTTTTGATTGTGAATGTGCTTTAATTGAGATATCTTCCAATTTGATAGAGATAAGACTTTGATTCCAATTGAGTATTATGCTTGGATAGATAATTGGCATTATGAATCAACTACAAGTGGATCCTTGGCACTCTAGTGTTCCAATTCTCAGTTTCTCTTACAAACACTTCTAATTCATGTTCTGAAATTCACACTTCAATTCAATTCTGAATTTAGATAGTTTTAATTAAGTTAATTTAGAATTATCACTACGTTAATCCCTAAGGACAATCTCAGTCTCAAAACTGAATTATTACTACAGTGCAGCCCTGCACTCGGGTTTGCCTAACAGTCCACATGATGAATGGCTCTTATTGAAGGTGGGGCCCCACACAATGAATGATCCACATCAAGGTGGGCCCACATAATGGACGGATTGGGCTTCACATGATGGATGACCTACATCAAAGCGTGACCCCTCATAATGGATAGTCCAAATCAAGTGGGCCCCACCTAATGGATGGTCCACATCCAAGGTCTCACATGATGGATGACCCATATCTAAAGTGGGCCATGATGGACAGTCCACATAGAAGGTGTGCCCCACATAATGAATGGTGGGTGTCAAAGGTGGGGCCCACGTGATGGACAATCCACTTTGAATGTAAGGCCCACACTATGGGCACATCAAATGTGGACTTGACATGATGGGTGATGGGTAGTGGACATTGAGGGGGCCCACATAAAGGACAATTAGCATTGATGGTGGGCCCCACATGATGGATGACCTATATCAAGGTGGGCCCCTAATGATGAATGATCTACATCCAAGATAGGCCTTGCATGATGGATGACCCACTTTGAAGGTTTAGCTCATATAATCGACGGTCCACATCAAAGGTGGCTCTATATGATGGTTGATCCACATCTAATGTACAACATAATTGATGGCCCAAATGTCTTAAAATATGAAGATTGTACACATCCATTCTTTTGTCATTTGGGGCATGGTTCATCTATGATGAGATCCACCAAAACGACCATTTGGATTGCTCTTATAATAGAGTTGTTATACTCTTTAAAAATGACGTCAACTACCCATAAGAAAAGCTCTTATTTAAAGGTTTTACCAAATCTGCTTACTTCGAATTAGAGCTTTTTTGTACTTGAAAAAGTGATTTTAACAAATGAGTTTAATTTAAAACAAGAGCTAGAATAAAAAAGAGTTTATTGGAGTAACTCTTATTGAAAAAGCTCTTATTGAATTAGAGTAGAGATGTCAAACGAGCCCTAAGATTACCTCAACTCTGCTCCCTTTGAGTTTGTTACATTGTTGAAGTACAAGGTCAACTCATCTGCCTTCGTTTCTTCTCCACCGATGAGGAGGATGCCCTAGTTAGGTAAGGTCTTCAATGGTTCGTAGTCTGGTAGATAGTGCAACATTAGGTAATCGGCCAATGCTTGCGCCTTGGTCACTTTCTGAGTGACACTGATGATGTCAAAGTAAAAAAGTAGCTGCCACTTGTTATTCTTCTTGTCAATGCCGGCTTCTCGAATAAATACCTCACCATATATATCCATATGAGCGAGTATGATGCTCAAATGAGAAATCTTGTACGAACGAATGCGTTTGGTGCCCATATGAGAACAAGATGGGTTTTCTCAATTGTTAAGATTTGTTCTCATAGTCGGTGAACCTCCGGCTTAAGTAATAAATTGCTTGCTCTTTCCTTCTAATATCATCGGGTAAGGACGTATCCAATGGTGGGAGCCAATACTTTCACCCCTTGCCCCTTTTGCTCTTTCTTTTTTAAGTTTTTTTTTTTATATTTTTAGATTTTTATATTTTAAATTTTTTGTTTTGTAACTTTTCTTTATTTTATTTTTATTTTATTATTTTTATTTTTTTTGTTATCGTGAGCATGTCGGTGAATGCATGCAACTAGGGTTTCCTAACTTCCTAAGGTTCCTCAAGCGAAATACCTCCTTGCCCATATGGACCAATCTTTGGCACATGCTTGGGTGGTGCCTTTTAAGGACTCTTTTCAATGACAAAATTGAAGAGGAATCCCATACAGGCCCGATATGTTCCTAAGCGACAAGATGTTTCTTATGTTATGATATGCAGGTAGTGCAATAGCTCCCAATTTTTATGTATGTGTAGGAAAATAAAGTGGGCAAAAGTAAAGTGCCAGAAAGTAAGTAACTCAAAAGAAAAGAACTAGAAATGTAAATGGACCGGAACAAAAAGAAATCTCTAAAAATTCTAAAATCCCACATTTTGAGTTGATGTCTCATTTGTGGCTAGTCAATACCGAATAGAGTAGTTAAATCTATGAATGCTCTCCAAGACACGTGCTCATTCCTTCTATTTTGGTGGTAGAGGGTGTGGTGTTGACTCAGAATGATATGTTTGACTTGGAAACACCACTAGCTAATGAAGCACAGAATCTATAGTTGGCTAAACAATGTAAAATCACTATTAGCTGGGTAATTAGAGTCCTCAACTAGAACAACTCCTACAGCTGATCTGCAACTGGAAATTCTGAGTAAGAACCTAAGTGATGAAGATCAATGAAGGGGTTAGGCATCCTTCTCTACTAGTGCTCGCATGTAGTCTCTACTTTGTAAGAATTTGGTTTAAGAGTTCTGGATGGTCTTATTTTTTAATTGGTTGCATACAAGATCTAAAGTCAAATAGGAATCGACCACTCAAATCTAACCATCACCTAGGAGACCGTGATGAATCAACTTCGACAGTGATTTGAAGAGACAATGGTTGCTTAAAAAGGACATGAAGTAATAGTAAAGCTCAACTACAATATGATCATAAAAACAACGTGCTCATATCAACCATAATCGAGAATATGATTATTGAAATAAAATACACAAAGATTGGATGAACCCAAGTTTCTGATGTGTTAGGATCTAAAAACTCAAAAGATACAAAGCATACGCCTAGAGAATCACCTAATTAAAGAGAAGCAAGGAGGTGTATGAGAAGAAAGTTATGCAATAAGTAAAGAGGAAAGTGAATGAACAATAGAAGAACCGTTCATGTGCATGGGAGATTTAAGAGGAGAAATGAGAGCTATGACACTCCTCTCTAAAGGAGATGATCGTGAATATCAAAATTTAACCCTACTCTGGTCAGCTTGAACGTTACAATGGCTTGAATGGATGTATAGGTTAGGCTTGATAGTTGAAAAGATGGCTACATGGTAATCTTGCAAATGATGAGAAGTTAAGGGGCAAAAAAAATGCCATGTGGCAAGATTTGATTGGCTGTTGGACATATGATACCCATTGGTTGGCTAGGGAGATGGTAAAACATGTAATTTCACCAAGATTTGGGGGCAAAAGGGAATTTGAACATCAAGTGAAAATTTGATTTCTATTAGTGCTCGAAGCAGCCCGAATATAAATGCATCTAGCCTAAGGATCTATGTGCGGCCTTTTAGAAGGATAGTTGACTTTTGCTAGGGTAATGGAAATTAGACTTTTGCTACTTAGCTACTGACATTTCCATACTCGCAGGCTGCTCTGTTGGGATCCCAGGTATCCATAGGTGGCACCTCATCTACCAAGAGCTGCCAATTGAAATTGGATTTTTGCAAGCAAGGAGTTGTTATTCCAACCTGATTTGTTGGTTCAGATGGTCTTGTGGGGGCACTATGTCACTTTGGATTGGGTTATGGGGTGGCCTTACAGACATTCAGGGTGATGGTGCCTAAATGGGATTTCCGAGGTGTGGATTTGGGTTATCATTTTTCTACGGTTCAATTCCGCGTACATGGTTCATCAAGGTGAGGTGTCTATAAGCCTAAAAGTTTCACTTACTTGATCGGATTAGAAGAAACAATTAAAGACGAAAGGACAATAAAAGAATCCCTCCATAGCAATAGTTAGGTGACACCTAGAATAAAAACTCAATTGTTTCATAACATTTTACAGAAGGGCCACCATGGCTTGTGTATTGTAGTGACGCTGGCATGCCATAAACAATAACTTTATGGGATCTATTAAATAATAAGACTTACACAGGACAATGAACAGGTAAATTGGTAACTCATCTCGTCATTTTTTCCTCATTGGAATCTTGTCACTCGATGCTTTGATAGCATTGTTGAGTGCATGTAGACAGGAAGACACATTATATTTTCTTCTTCTTATTATTATTATGGATCAAGCGACGCGGTTATAAAACTGAGTTGGGAAGCCAAAATATGAAACCGAGTGGTCTACTCAAATTAGCACATACAGGAAGACAAACCAATTCACCTCGAATAAGGGTGTGTGTGAGAGAGAGAGAGAGAGAGAGAGAGAGAGTTTAAATAGGGGGAGGAAGAGGTGGTGCATGACTGACCTCTCCCTCTGCTCAATCCATGTGCAAAGGGCCAGCTAGCCCATTTATATTGTCACATGATTGGTGGGCCCCACTAAGGGTTGCCACCCCAACCAAATGTCCTATAAAGGAAATGGCAAATGAGGAAATCAATTTCCTTTGGTTTTTTTTTTTTTTTTTTTTTTTTAATAATTTCAACTAATCTCAAGAGGCTTGGTTTTAAAAATGTCTTTTTTCAAAAATAGATTGTTTGGTAATTTTACATCTACGAAATTTAAAAATAAGAGATTTACCTCTTAATTGTTTAGTTAAGACAAATGTGCATTTTTTAAAGACTTATTTTACTAAAGTGAGTAGACATTTTTTGACTTATTTTGAGACAAGTTTATCCCTAAACTTTCTAAGTAATTTCCATCTTACCCTCTTCTCTTCTATTTACAATCTCTCTCTCTCTCATTCATGATGAATGACCCAGGGCCCCACATGATGAATGGTCCACAGCAAGGTGAACCCACATAACATTATATTCACATCAAAGGTGGGTCCCACATGAGGGATGGCCCACATCAAATTGTGGACCGACACGATGGACGATCGACATCAAGTGAGCCCCACCTAGTGAATGATCCACATCAAAGGTGGGACCCACATGATGGATGGTGGACATTGAAGGTGGGCCCACATAATGCACGGTTCACATCAAAGATGGGCCCCACATGATGGATGACCCACATCAAAGTATGATCCCACATGGACTATACACATGGAGTGGGCCCCACCTAATGGACGGTCCACATTAAAGATGGGACTCACATGATAGATGGTGGAATTAAAGGTGGGCCCACATGATGAATGGTCCACATCAAGGTTGGCCCACATGATGGACGGAGTGGGCCTCACATGATGGATGACCTACATCAAAGTGTGGCCTATGATATAGACGGTCTACATCAAGTGAGCCCCACCTGATGGACAGTCCATATCCAAGGTCTTTCATGATGGACGACTTATACCCAAAGTGGCCCAACATGATGGATGATCCACATAGAAGGTGCACCCCACGGGATGGATAGTGGACATCAAACGTGGCCCCTACTTGATGGATTAACCGCATCAAAGTGAGCCCCACATAACGAATGACCCACGTCAAAGGTCGGCCGTAATGACGAATGGCTCACATCCAAGGTGAGCCCCTATGATGGACAACCCACTTTGAAGTTGGGCCCACATGATGAACACATCAAATATGGGCTCCACATATTGGGCAATGGACACTGAAGGGCCCCACATAAAGGACAATTAACATTGATGGTAGGCCCCACATGATGGGTGACCCACATCAAATGTCAGCTTATAATGATGAATGATCCACATCCAAGGTGGGCCCCACAGATGAACAGGCCACTTTAAAGGTTTGGCCCACACAATGAACAGTCCACATCAAAGCTGGACTTTCACTTGATGGACAATCCACATCCAATATCCAACATGATGGATGGAACACGTTCAAGGTAAGAGGCAAGCTTGTTTGAGATTACGTTGTTGCAATTTTTAAAATGACAGCAATTGCTGAAAAGAAAAAGTTCTTATTTGACTATTTTTCCAAATATGCTTATTTCAAATAAGAGCTTATTTGGACTATTAAAAAATGATTTGACCAAACTTGCCTACAATAAAACAAACGCCGGAACAAAAAATTCTCTAACTCTTATTGGCTTATTTCTTAAAATACGAGCTAATATTTGGTGCCCGATAAATCTAAATTAGTACCCATTTGAGCAGTTCAGTTTAAATTGCTTGCATGCCGCGTATGCAATTTGCATGCAATTTCTACGAGCGTGGAAAAAATGCTTGACTACATTTCTATCTAGTCGCACGTACACGTGCCAAACCATACATTGGTCCAGAGATCCCAGCCATGAATCCCGTAAATCGAGCGGGAACACGCATCAGTTGGTACAAACGTATAGAAACGAAACGAAGAGTCGAAAGAAATTCACCAGCGGTCCGCAATGTAGCCCATCGAATGAGCGGATCCCCCCAAAATTTATAACCCATCATGATAATCGGGTTGGATTTTACACGTGTGACAAGTTGGCACGTGCGAGCGGCGAGTGGTAGAGAGAACGGAAGCACGTGTAAACTTCAAAAAAGCTGCAGGAATCGAAGATCTAACCTGTCTTTTGAAGAGATTGCCATTGAATACGTCTTGAATGGACCAAGAGAAGATGAAATCCACCAAATCCTTCTCCGCTTCCTCTGTTGCCATTTTCTCTGCTGATTTCTACACGCACTCAACTGAATTGGGGAAGACGTAAGAATATAATGAGTAGGCATTGTAGCTTAGGAATTAAGAAAGGCATCTAACTATGGCATCTGTTGGGGTCTCCCCTTTTACTTTCTTCTTTCTTTCTTTCTACGTAGATTGACGTGTGTGTAGATATAAGCTATCCATCCAATGGGCCACACTCTTCATATATTGTGATCTAAAAGTTAAGCTGTTTCTTTTCGTTTCTCAAGTTGGATACTTTGTAGAAAACATAGGACCGCTCATTTTTCTTTTCTAGCTATCCATTTCTTTTCGTACGAGGTGGCCCACTTAAGTAGTGAAAACGCCTGATTTTTGGAGAACAGCATCTAAGCTTTGTGGTGCACTAGATGAAATCTTGGGTCTCTCACGTGTTTTCTGTATTAGCATGTGTAACTGAGCTGCATGGGTTGATATTTGCACGCGTGTGACAGACCAACTTCCTTCTCGTTCTTTCCCTAAAGATTAGAGCTGGGCACAAACCAAGCTAGCTGGAAAGCTCGACTCGGATTGGTTTGAAAAAGCTCAGCTCGAATTGGTTTGAGTAGAAGTTCATACTAAACTAAGTCTCGGAATCAAGCTCGTTTGAAAAAAACAAACCAAGCTCAAACTAGGGCAGTACCGGCTCAAAGCTCCGTTTAATTCAGCTCAATTTGATTCGGCTCGTAGATTGCATGCACATTGTTTCCTATGGTGTGATCCACTTGAGCTTTGGATATGATTCCATTTTGGGATCATGTCCTAAAATAATATGTAAAAATGGATGGACTGCGTGGATAATACATAATAAATATACATGAATGCACATTGTTTCCCTACACTTGTAAAATTATGCTTGTGTGCTTTTGTTTGGAAAAAGGCTTTTACATGTCTATTTTGAAGTTGCACTCCTTTGGAGGATGTTAAACATTATGTAGTAAGTTATTTTTGTATTTTTTTTCTAATTTTTTAAATTCTTTTATATTTAAGCAAAAAAAAAAAAAAAAAAAGGAGCTACCACCTGTTCGAACTTGGCCCAACCTGACCCGATTCAAAATTTTCAAGCAAACCAATCCCAGCTCGAACCAGTTTTTTTGGAGCAAACAAAACTCGGGCCGCATGGGTCAGCCCGAAAGCCAAACCGAGCCAATCCACAAATCAGGGTGGTACAAAAACAAGCCAAACCAAACTAGGGCTAACTCGACTCGACTCGGATCATTGCCCACCTCTACTAAAGATACCTAGGATTTGGTGGGGCCCTAAATATCACCTTTTTAAATGGAGATTTTCACCATACAAGCCCCACAAAATGGTCTTCCGGATGAGGAAAAGCCTTTTAAAATATTCTCGCTGTGGCCCTCTGGCACTTTTTTTTAAAAATGGGATTTGACCATTCTGGCCCTGTGGAATGGCCGAATTCCACATGTGGATGAGAGTTTTTTAAAATTCCCAATGTAGCCCCCTGACACATTTTGAAAAATAATTCGGACCCAAGTACCCCTATGCATTGTGCACAGCGCCCGTAGAGTAATGATAATGGCCATGTGCACTATTAAGTCGTGGGCTAACCAAATTTGCACCTCTGTGTGGGGCCCATTGTGATGTAACAGTTTGATCCACACCGTCCATCCGTTTTACTAAATCATTATAAAACATGAAACTAAAATGAAGGTTATTTATAAACGAAGTGGACCACACCACAAGAAACATTCTAAGTTGCATACTACCGTTGATAACCGAATGGTGGGCCATAGGACTTTTGGATAAATATCAAATTTATATTTTCCTTTCATCCATTTATCTATGATATTATGAACGGGTTGGATGACACATAAACTTCATTGAGGGTCCCACAGAGCCAAATGTGTACTGATCTTGGTTAGTCGTAAGTCGGTACAACCAAAAGTGTGATTTATGATAGTTACAGTTCCTGATGCATTAATTTACATCCGTTTGATCAATGGGCCCATCGGTTCGTAGATCTAATCTGGTAGTAATGTTAATTTTGTGGCTCATGATTTGTTAAAGAATGCGTTTCCTTGCATCTGAGGTGCGTACGTGGTCTTGTTTACGTATATATAGACCAACACCTCATGTGGAAGTGTTTTAATGTGAGTTGAGAAATCTTTCACTTCTATTTCAACGACCGAAAATAAGTGCAAGCCACGTTTCATTGCAGGGGGTTCGTGGGGTCTTCAGCTATTCTCTTCTACCTACATTGTGCAGGTAAGGACCCAAAGGCTTCCAGCCTAGAAGTCTCACCAAAGGATCTAGTTGACATCACCATGATTCACTGCGAGGAATAAATGAAAGAGCATCAGAAGAAAACAAGGTGCGCGGAATAAATAGCATAATAAGGTACGCATCAAGGTAAGCAAGATCACAATATGTACTTACAATTATACACACAAACAAAACCACACAAGAAAACACATGTGCACACAATTATGGCCCACGGAAACGTGGGAGTAACCGAATTCGAACGCAGATTCGATAAGCAAGCGCGCTTGTCCTACAACATGACAAGTACAATAGCAATTCTATATACAATTGATGCACACGTAAATTCACTTTGAGCCTAATTGTACATATGCGCTCCCCTCGAAAGCACACCCGACAAGTTTAATACCTGCAAGTAATATCTTGGAAAGTCAGCAGACAATCCGAATGTCGGGTGTGTGAGTCTATTTACATACTATAAGTCAATGCACGCTTAAACGCATCATAATCAGAATCTGGTAGGTGCATCCTAAACCCGCTCAAAATAGGTAATCGCAGGACTTGAATGGCCAAAGGTGTAGTACATTATGAGCCTAAATTTCTGTGTCATATTCGTGTACAAAGTACAAAGTGAAGTCGCCGCAAGAATCCTCAAATTTGGCTAGGTCTAGAGCCAAGCGCGTGTACCACTCATCCTAAGTGGGGGGAGGTGCAGACAACATGAAATTTTCTAAGTATATATAGAGATGAGCATGTGCTAAGAAGATGTGTCAGGCGCATGTACATTGTACATGCGCCCACCCTGAGAGCCAACACATGTATAAAGTGCACATGCGCCTGCCCCATTTTCTGCATCAAAGGAGGAAGGCCAGGGGATGCCTGAGGAACATGTCCTCAGCCACATTCACCAGGCAGGGTGCACGTGCTCCTGGGATCAAACCCACATGCGCCTACCCCTTCAAAAGCCAAGCAACATGTGCCTAGCCCTATGGGGAATCCTCACATGCGCCAGCCCTAGAGAGAATTCGTGTTCTCACCTCTAAAAATTGATCTTTGACTTAGAAATGTGCAAATGACTCGGTGAGTTTGGGTTTTATACCCAAGCCCGAAAATGGTGCACTGCACTGGTAGCGTGTAAGTGCCCAATGCAGCACACCAAGGGGGGCACTTGTTGGGGCTCAAAATATCACCAATGCTCAAAAAGCAAGTAACGACTCATGAACAGCAGTCTGGACCAATAGAAGAACCCATAAACAATAAAAAAAAGTGACGAAACGCCAGTGCGACCCTGGCCCTAGGCAATTTGCACAATCGCATCTAAAACTGATATTTACCATTTCGGAGCCAATTTGGATGTGCACTTCACGACAAAATGAACTGAAAGGCCCAAAAACCCTTAACCCCCCGAATTTAGACGTCGAGCGATATATATTTTTACCTGCACATCTCAAAGTACGATATTCCCCTACTGGAGTGGACCAAAGAGGTCTAAATCAGGAAGGATTTACTAAAATTAATCATAACTGAGCATCTGCTTGTCAAGCCATGCATTAAGCAATATGATTAGAGGTTAAAAGAACTGAAGTGCATGTGTGGATGGTCCCAAAAAATATAGAAGTACATTGGGAGTGCATCCTCTTGAACCTGAATTTTTCTAAGTATGGAAGCTGAACTACCCCAACATACCCCTAACCTTTGTTTTCACTATATCGAAATGAAGTTTCGATTGATCGGAGTGATTTTCGATATATCAAAACTACCAGTTCGATATATCGAAAAATTGGTCTAAAAATTTCAACAAGTTGCTCGACCTATTTTTGATATATCGAAACGCTCATCTCGATATATCGAGATGACCAATTTGATTGCTCGAAGAAACTGTCTAGAGAGTTGTAAGTTTGCTGAACATACTTCGATATATCAAGATGGTTATTTCGATATATTAAAGACATATCAAAATTAGGCTCCGATATATCAAAGACCTATTGAAAATTATTGTTTGGGCTAGTTTAGTTACAGCAGCTTCCACCTCTTTTGTTAACCTAATTTATCATATTTTTTTATATGATCTAAGGTTAATAAAGATGAATAAGGGTTTTTCTAGTTGGTCCAAGTTATCTAAGAGGATTTAAGTATTTTGGTTCAAAGAGTTAGGGTCACTAAAGTATATCATTTACCTGTTCTTCTTCCTTAATGCTTCTGGTCCACTTAAATCTTCGGTCTTCAGCTTGCCAAGGCTCAACCGACATTACAACACATAGACACACGCGATTGACAAATAAGATGCACTAGTATGCCACAGAAAAGTGCACTAACACAATAACCATAAGTAACTTAATAAAGCGTTCGACCGATGATAATCATCTCCACTAATCACTAATCAGCACGGTTAAGCAGGCAATGTGTAACGCCCTGAGACTTTTTACTCTCGTGGATACATCGATGAGCTGAGTTTTCGAGTGTTAACTTGACTGTGTCAAGGACAAAATCCTCTACATTTCATTAATCATTCAAACATTTAATACTTTGTCTTTCAAACACAGTGACAGATACAAATTATCTTATTCAATTGATTTCTATACTAAGTTAACAATAAAATGTCCTTAAAATGTATCAAATAGAATATTCAATCATTGCCTTCACTAGAAAGTCTTATTACAATTTTGAGATAAGCAGTAACTATCATAAGAATGTATAAAGAAATAAAGTCTTCATGATGTCTTTTCGACTACGTTATCCGCCATCTATTGCTATGAACCTTTGTATACTTCAATTCACCTGCTAGATCTTTACCTGGATCAACTAGGATGTGTTTGGATAACGTTAATCGCTATCGTAGTGAGGTATATCCGTCTAAAACAATCATGATAATAATTTGACAGAGTAAACACAAGCAGGATAGTAACATCAATCAACCCAAAACAAACATGTAAATCTTTTTAATGCGATGCATGAGATGCATGCTCTACTGGATCTTTACCTAGATCAACTGGGATGTATTTGAATAACGTTAATCGCTATCGTAGTGATTATGTATATCCCTCTAAAACAATCATAATAATAATTTGACTGAGTAAACACAAGCAGGATAGTAACATCAATCAATCCAAAACAAACATGTAAATCTTGTTAATGCGATGCATGAGATGCATGCTCTACTGGATCTTTACCTGGATCAACTGGGATGTGTTTGGATAACGTTAATCGCTATCATAGTGAGGTATATCCCTCTAAAACAATTAAGATAATAATTTAACAGAGTAAACACAAGCAGGATAGTAAAATCAATCAACCCAAAACAAACACGTAAATCTTGTTAATGCGATACATGAGATGCATGCTCTGGCTAAGGCACCCTGGCTAGAATCGTAACTTATGAAGCGGGACACCCCCAATATATTTCATGCTAGCCACTAGTCACCAGAGGAAAAGAACCCAACTAATGAAAGCAAGAAACCCCCAATACACTCCTATCAGATAGTGCACGGCAAGAAGTGGAAAACCCCCAATACCTTCATCCATGACACCCATAGGGGCTGGCTCACCAAGTCGAGCCCTAGTGAAAGCATGAAATTGTTTCACCTTTATTTAAGTAGTTTCGCAAACGGTCACTTTAATATAAATCAATGGTCACTATAGGGAGTCGCAAGCAACCCAACATAGGTCGACAGCTCAGGCTAAGTGTCCATAGCACCAACCCCGGCTCATGAGATTCATATACCATTAATGTTCACTCCTTGTCCCATCTTATAATCCAATCATGTTCCCAAGAACCCATACTGTTCAACATAGCCAAAATCATCAAGTATAGCACATGGATCCATATTAAGCAACATAAAATCATAAGGATCCCTTGGCACACATTCATTGTAATCTCATAACCAAGCCAAGACATATCTTTCCATCATGGATATTCCACATGGGTTCCATCTCTCTATGTCATGTGATTTCACCAACATGGGAGCAAGGGGTGTACATTAATACAACATTCATATAATTAATAATCCCATTCACACAATACATGTAACGTCATAAACATTATCAACACATATACAACACGAATCAAGATGAATTTATGCATGGTTCTAACATAAATACAAAAATATTTATGTTTTCACATCCAAACATCCACATACGCATGCCACAAGATAATATAATGAAAATCAATGATAATCCTACAGTTATCAACGCATAATATGAATCATCCACACAAATCTAATCAACATGATCTATTTAAAAGGAAAATTAAAAAAATAAGAGAAAACTATGAATAACTTGAAGGGAAAATCATCACCTTGGCTTAGGATAAACTAGAAGAGAATAATCTAGAAGATAAGGGGGTGATCATCAAAGGGCTCTACGCTTTGCTAAAATTCTACACATGTACATGTGTCAGGTTGGGCGTCAACACTTTCAAGGGACAATTTGGAAGGATGGTCTCCTCTCTCTCTATCCTTCTCTCTTTCTTTACTTCTCTCACTCCTAGGGTTTGCACGTGCAAGGGGGTAAAGAGGGCTGAATTTTTTTAAATGTTGTGACGGTGTAGATTATGATATCCATGATGGTATTTTGTGAAATCCATACCACTAATCTAATTTGGCATTAAAAGATGAGTCGTAATACGTAATTTTCTTGGCTGTCCACTTTCTGGATTGGCCGATCTTAAAAAATGGGCTGGCGGGTGCCAAAACAGACTGGATCCCAATTAACGGTCCATACTTGATTATCAGGGCCCAAAATTGAGAAAAATGTATAATCATGATAGGCAAATGATTGGGTAAAATTTTGTGGTTGATCGATGGTGGAAAATGCCTAGATCTGAAATTCCACCTTTAATTGGTAAAGAAAGGTACTGACTTTAGGGTTCGACAATGTAGGATCATAGACTGGGGTCTAAATTTTATAGAGTCTCGTAGTTACATGAGGCCAAGATATGTTCTAAATTTGAGTTGCTCCGCTCTTGTATAATCATGACGGTGGGAAGTGGGTTAATTCAAAAGTCTAGATTTGAGAGGAGTTGATAACTCGATTATTTTCTAAAATAAGATAACATCGTGCTTAAGAAAGAGGCTTATCAAGGTGGGGCACTTAAATCACACTATTGATCCGTGATATGGAAGATATATCTAAGTCACTCACACGAAGGGAAATATTCAACTATGATTATCCGTCCACTCTCCTCACTTGATGGACATTAAAATCAAGGGTTAAGGAGCTGATTTGCTAATTAGGTCATTTATAATATGATCTAAAGGCTAGAATTTGACGTATGTAATTCATTTATAATAGATACGCATAGGTTAAAATTTCACATCAATCAGATCATGGGAACCATGTAAACTAGAAATAAAAAATCTAGGTTAAGGTGAGCCATTAACATTTTTGGACACTCAAGACTTCATATTTATACATGCTACAATCCGAAGATTGCACACCCAAGTGCAGGTAGCGAAGTAGTAAAATACTCGGTAAGACCGAGGTCGATCCACAGGGATTGGGGTTAAGAACACTTAGAGGAATTAGTTTAGGTGAGTGAGATGAAATCTGGTTTATCCACGAGAGTGGAGCAAGTTGTGTGTGGTGAAAGACAAAAATAGAAAAGGGGCTAAGGCATCAGGGATCCACCTTTGATTCATTCACAAGATTTGATTCATTGGTCCAACTGTAACTCAACTGGAATTGAATAAAGATTCATTCCAACCAGAAGATAAAACAGTTAAACCATTTGCATATTTCATAAAAGATGGTGATCTGAACCGATTGATTTGACCATGAAGCACTCGTTAGTTGATCGCAGGGAATTCCAAGCATCCACTGTGCCCGGAGTCGACAATGGATCAAAGAATTATACAAATCAACAACTTTGCCAACAAGTCAACCGATAAGATCACAATTCATACGATCAAATGCATACTTACAAGATAGGAGGCTTTGATTGATCGATCCAACCATTAAGATCTCGTCTATCGATCACAGGGAATCTAAAGCATCCAATGTGCCCAGAGTCTACAATGGATCAAGGGATTTTATAGATTGATGAATTTACCTGCACTAGCTCGATGACCGTAGGGAATCCAAAGCATCCAACGTGCCCGGAGTCGATGATGGATCAAGGGACTTTATCGATCATGAACTAGCTAATTGGTGTGCAAGGGATCCCAAGCATCCAACGTGCCCGGAGTCGACGATGGATCAAGGGGCTTGCACAACAATAGCGTCCGCCGAGGTGGATAACCAAACCGATCAACCAAAGAGAACTCCAACATTTACACCACACAATGTTATACCAAAAGAACCATATCTTGCAAATTTCTTCAAAGGCTTCACCCCTAGCCTTAGCTAGAGGTTTAGCCAACCATGCTACAATGGAAGACTAAATTCTCTACAAAAGAGAAAACTACTCTACACTACAAAAGAAAGAAAGAAAACTAAAGAAGAGAAGAGAACTCTTGGATGGGATGATTCAAATGAGGAGGAGAGGCCTCCTTTTATAGATTTTTGAGAGGCTCCCAAGCCTCCTCCCAATCCTAGGTGGCACCCAAGCCTAGGTGGCACTTCATGTGTTGGGATGAGAGCAAGAGAGAGAGAGAAGGACATGTCTTGGGATGAGAGAAGGAGAGAGAGAGAGAGAGAGAGCTTCTCTCTTGCAGCCATGGTGGAGTTGTTGCTGACGATGGACGTCCAGCAGCTGGAGATGGATGGACGTCCACTGCTGGATGTGATGTGGGTCCCACCTGACGCTGGAGATGTTGATCACATTTGGAGATGGACGGCTGAGGAGGTAGTGGCTTCACCTGCTGGATGGACGGCTGATGTGCTGCACGTGTGAAGCTGTGTTGGGCATCAACAAATGGACAGTGGATTGCCCTCTGCTGGCCGTTGATGGAGAGTGATGAGCGGCTATCATCTTGGATGGTTGATGATATTGATGATGGGGTCCACTGCACCGGACAGATGGTTGGTGGGATGAGGCACTACTCGCTGGATGTGTGGCTGGAGATGGACGGTCCACTGAGAGAGGAGGGCTGCACGTGTGAAGGTGGATGATCCACCTGATGGACAGCTTGATGTGGATTGATGGGCGGCTGGCTGAAGTAGGTGCTGGTAGCAGTTCCACGCATGCAAGGCATGGCCCACTTGATGGACGTTGCTGGCCTTGGACGGCTGGAAGGATGGAGGGATCAGCATCAGCTGTGGGGTCCACCTTAGTGACGTCCTTGCTTAGTGGCCTGGGTTGGGCGGTGAAGATGGCTGGACGTGCTGGTGCTGCAGATGTGGTCCACCATCTGGACGGTTGAAGGTTGGACGGTCCACGTGGCGATGCTGGAATGGACGTGGATGATGCAGCTGGAGATGGTTGCTGTGGACGTGCAAGGAGCTGGTGGAGAGCTTTGATGTCAGCTGATTGACGGTGGATCTGATCTGGTGAATGGACGGTTGAGGGTCAGCATCTCGCTGCTATATGTGGACGGATGATCATCTTGCTGGACTTTGGATAGACGGTCATAATGAGCTGTACGTGCTGACTTTGTGGCTAGTAACGTGTGATCAAATCCATCAGATGGACGACTGAAATCAGTTGCTTCCTTGAACGGGATCTCCACAGATGCAGCGTTGGATTGGCAGGGTCCACATGATAGTCGGAAGGCTTGGACGCTGATCAGAGTGCTGGGCACTGATTGGAGGGCAGCACACAGCTGCACGCCTGGAACGCTGATGAAGGTGGGACGTCCATTGCTTGGACTGATAGACAGCTGGGATTAGAGGCAGAGCAGGGACGTTGGATAGGAGAACGGTGGAGATGGAATGGACGTGCTCAACGGACGTGGTGCTGCTGACCGTTGGTTTGCATCTAGCTCATGTGATGAGGTCCCTCTAGCTGGACGATCCGGGCCATTGATTTGATGCTCATGAAAGTGTGGCCTTGCTCTCTTTTGGGCCTTTAAATGCCCTGATTGGATCGAATATTGTGCAACCTTTCCTGATCACCTAAACATTGAAAATTCACCTAATGAGGGATAATTAACCGAAAAAACAATGATAATGCCCTTAACAACTAGGGTTAATTATACAATATTAGGTACTCATCAATACACATTGGGTAATCACACAAATTCTAGGATAAGTGTTAACCACTAAGATAATCAGTTTGGTATGGTTGCTTTCCCTACTAGCTTCCTCGATCAACGGCCACAAACGATCCTAAGTTAAGATCTCCATAATCTA
Organism: Liriodendron chinense; assembly: GCA_003013855.2. NCBI lineage: Eukaryota > Viridiplantae > Streptophyta > Magnoliopsida > Magnoliales > Magnoliaceae > Liriodendron > Liriodendron chinense. The sequence continues at coordinate 540,363 of PVNU02000100.1, read as the reverse complement.
ATGACCATTTTAAAAATCTAACTTTACGGCATCGATACATACTTAAAACTATGCCTACCTTCTAGATGGATTCAAAAAATACCCACCCGATTGATAAAAAATTGTAAATTAGGGGATCTAAGGGCATTATCATGATTTTCGAAAAAACATGAGTTTTTTTTTAAATCTAATCTTTCTACGTCATTTATGGAATTATTCTAAGTAATTTTTATAAAGGGTCGCCCCTCAAAACTCTTACAGATGGTCCGTTGTTTTCAAAATAAAGTAAATGTTCGATATTTAATTAAAATAAAATCAAAATAAATTTTTAAAAATTTCCAAATAAATCCTGAAAATTTAGGGCAGTACACAATGCTCTAAGTACTTAGCCATTTTCAACCCTGGGAAGTGCCCTGCAGGCATAAAGATGGACTGACGCCTACTGAAATTAAGCGTAATCTTACTGGTGCCTGAGTGGATTTAGCATCCTCCTAACCTAAGGCAACTATGTTGAGCACTTGCGCAGCTTTAATCCTTACCTCTTACTATTAAACTGCGCAAATAATTGCATATCACCCTGAGTACTAAGTCATTTTCATGCCTAGAAGTATACAACTCAATGCTCTATTCTTACGCGTTCAAAGAAGTGTAATCCAGCGTCCAAATGTTTAATCATTTATCTTCCCAAGGCAAAGCACCACTAACTCATGATAATTTGATTGAATCAAGTGTGCGCTTAAGGTGATCTAACTTAACTAAACCCACATCTAACTCAATATTATAATCACTCATCACAATGTGATCTATCCTTCAGTATGTAATCATTTAAGTGTAACTTTACATTTTGTTACAATTGTCCTGCATCGAAAACCCTCCACCGTGAATGCAATGTCTTGTGTGCGCATATATGCATAAGCAGGCCTTCTATATTGCCCTGATCATGTGCCGATTAGCAAGCAAGTGCGTAAAGACAAGAATGCTTCTGAAGATGAGTCACCAGACTCCAGCATTATTCAATACTCACTTTGTATCTCTTATATTCAATGTACAAACTCTCTTCAGCCCAGATTAAGGCCTGAGACTAAACAAAAGGGACTATGGTTACGACTAGAAACTGTAATGGAAGAGTTCTAAAACATTCAAAACCACTGGCTATGAATTGTTATCTCAAAGCTAGCCGACGTACTACCCATCCAAAATAGGATTCGCTAGTTGAGCTAATCAAGTAGTTGCGGTGTGACTTCTTGTGGTCACCCCTCCACAATGACAGTCACTGGCTCTGTGTCACGCCACTCAATGGTCATAATATGTGTCTTTTTGCGGTCACCTGTCCACAATGACGGTCACCGGCTCTGCGTTGCACAACTCAATTAAAGACCCTGACTGTCTCTTAACTCGGACAAACCAAAAGAACATGGGACATAAGCATCTGGCTTGTCCAAAATGATAGCTCAGTCCATAAAAAATATATCGGTCTCTATGACGCGAACTCAAAGACCATAATCACCGATGACTTAGTCTTTTTCCTTTTAATCAAGGGTGATCAACCATTGATGTAATTAAGGGCTCGTGCCAGTTCACGGCTTGGAATGTACAAGATCTCAGAATCTTTAGAATAAAAATTCGACTCGTGATATCTTCTCATGTGTGCACTTTTGTGAATACTTGTGATTGTCTATGAATGTTTTCATTACTTAGAACCTCAAAGCAATAATACACAGGAAAATGTTGCCACCAATTGGATTATCGCATTTTCTAGTTTTAACATCACTCAATGGCGTTTTTATATTCTTTGAGAGTAGAAATCAACTTACTCTCTTGTTCCTCATCTAAGTGGGAAGAAATCACCACTGGATATATCTCATCTTAACCTAAATAGACATATTTGAGTTCAACAGGTAGAGGTTTTAGGTCAAGCTTCAGTGCCTTGACACTCGACTTAATTCGATTAAGGATAATGGTTCAAATTGTGGCCTCCACTAGTTAGTTTCAAGTACCAACACAGAATTTAATTAGGCATCCATCTCCTTAATCATGTCATCATCTATATTAAGAGAGTGGGCCATAAATTCTTCTAAGTGATCAAAGTAGAAAGTCAAGAGAGACCTGTCTTGCACAAATGCATCGATTAAATTAATTTTGTAGATCTCCTCACCATCCTCTTATTACTTGCACGTATTAAACACATTCAGTTCAAGCGTCATATTTTCGAAGGACAACTTCATAACCCCATTCCTATAATTGATTATAGCATTTAATGTAGCTAGGAACGGGCATCCAAGTATGACAAGAATTTGAGTGCTAGCATTAGCATAAAAACTAGAAGAACAAACTAGGATGAGTTGTAGAACTCCGATTCCGCCTTTCTCCACCTCCCACCTTCGTAGATCTCTTCTAAGATGCCTTAGGAACAAGCTAAAGGAGTCCTTTTATAGGTTTAAGGCCCTAGATGTGAAGAAACTTTGAGAAAATCTAAAAAAATTGCGCTTTGCGCAGCAAATTTCGGAGCTCGTAAAAGAAGCTTTGTTACGCAGACGACCGGTCTGAGCTCATGAACGACATGTTGCACGACCGGTCGTAAAAGGCCAAAAATCGTTCAATGAATTTTTTAAAAATTTGAACCCAACTTTTTAATTCAACTACCGGTCTGACGACCGGTCTGAGTAGTGGACGACCGGTCGTGATTGGTCCAGCAATATTGGCAGCAGGGGTCCTCCTGTTGAGCGTTCGGACCGGTCGAACGACCGGACTTCTTCTCTCTTTTACTTTCTTTCTTCCATCCTTTGGCGCTTAGTCTTTTGATCTTCAATGCTTGTAAACAGCGTCTTTAAGCCTTCAATTGATGAATTCTCTCTCTCATTCCTACAACCACAAAACCATGCATTATTTGGGTCTTTAATCATGTATTTCAAGCATAGTTAGTGATGAAATGGGGTTAGAATATACACATTTAAGAGCTTAACACAGGTCCATGAATACTGCCGGGGCGTTTGTCAGTCTGAAAGGCATGACAACAAACCCATAATGTCCATACCTCGTTCTGAACGATGTTTTGAAAATATCTGCCTCTCTCACTCTTAACTGATGGTACCTGGACCTTAAATCAATCTTTGAAAAGAACTGGGCTCCTCTCAACTAGTCGAAAAGATCATCTATGCATAGAAGAGGATACTTGTTCTTAATAGTGGCTTGGTTTAGATTCCTATAATCAATACACAGGCGAAGCAAACCATCCTTCTTCCATACAAAGAGGACAGACGTGGCCCGGGGAGTTACGCTAGGGCGAATAAATCCTTGCTCTAAGAGTTCTTTTAACTGTTTCTTCAATTCTTACAACTCTACAGGAGCCATATGGTACACTGTCAATGCTATAGGAGCCATACCGGGCACGAGATCAATGGCGAAATCTACTTCACGCTTCAGGGGTAGACCAGAAATATCTTGAAATACTTCAGGGAATTCAGCTACTATGGGGATTTGGTCGACAGATAGCTCTATCGATTCTCCGACGAACATCAAGCGTTCGATTACTTCCTTCCTCTTCTTACCTTGGAACACTACTAGGTCTTGGCTCGGGAGAGACAATGATTTGGTCTTGGCATGGCAATCCAAGTTCACTCGGTGCTTAAAGAGCCAGTCCATTTCCAAGATCACATCGAAGTTCTTCATGTTCAATACAACTAAATTTTCTTTGAATTTGGCTCCATCAATAGTTAAAGGACATCTTCTGCATTCCTTTCTTAGTTTTACAATTCGTCCGATAAGTGTTGTTATGACCACAGATTCACCTAAGTGTTCTACCTTTAAGCCTAGCGAAGCTACGACTTATTCAGCAATAAAAGAAATGGAGTCACCTCTATCAAATAAGACAACTACTGGATCATCACCGATAAAGATAGTACCTTCGATGGCGCGGGGGTCTTCTTCCACATTATCTGGTGGAGCCATAGCGTAGAGACGTCCTTGTTGCTTTTGGTTTGGATTTAGTGCTTCTCTCTTCTGCATTTGAGGACAGGCTACTACGGGTGGTCTAGGTGCTTGATTCTGCTATTATGGTTGACTCATCTTAGGCTGGGAGGAATTCTTCTCATCTGCAGCCTTCTGGAAATAATTAATGGCCTTATGTCCTGGCTTTCCACAATAGTGACAACTTAATGGGTCACAGTTTTGTTACTGATTGGTTGGTGCAAGTCTTGGTCTCTTGTCAAGAATGGAAGGTGGATTTGGTACTGCTCTACTTTTCTTGCCTACTTGCCTTATTTGATTTCGCTGCTGGATATAGCGTCTAGCGTCTTTCTCAGTGATCATTACTCGATCTACGATCTCTTCATAAGTACACAGCTTCAAGATGCTAACCTTTGACCGAATACTAGGCCTCAAGCCTTCTTGGAACTTGTGGATCTTGTAGTCCAGGTCTTCTACTGCTAAGGGTAGGTAACTTGACAACTCAATAAATTTGTCTTCATAATGGGCTACGGTGAGGTTACCTTACTCTAGTTTCAAGAATTTAGACATCTTCTCTTTCCTATATGCTTCAGGGAAAAACTTATCACAAAACTTGGCATGGAAAGTGTCCCACGTCCACTAGGAATCCTTTTAGGAATTTTCTTTTTGCTACATGCCACCAAATGTAGGCCGAACCCTCTAATAGGTATGCAGCTAGGGTCACTGTGTAACGACCCGAGATTTTCGACTCTCGTGTATAATACAACGGCCGAATTTCCAAGTAATTTATGGAATAACTAATTTGTCAAATAATAAAATATAGCATTCAAGCACAATGGCGGAAACAATTATCATCTTATTCTATCAAACTTACTACGTCATCATCAATGTTTAAATAAGGGAACCAACCAATATCCATACTGATTAATTAAAATACAAAACCATGTCTTCTCTTGAAGACTTATTACAATTCCATAAATGTATCAACTACTCAAAAGAAATATTTAATAAATGATAACATCAATTAAGTTTCTCTAACATCGTCATCCGCCATGTGATTGTACGAACATCGAACTCTTTTCCTTAAAAATCGAGTTCATTACCTGGATCTTCACCTGCATCATCTAAATTATGTTTGGGATAGCGTTAAACGCTATCATAGTGGGGAATATTCCCTCAAAGACTATCAAGAATAATAATGTATAAAACTCAGAGTAACGCAACACAATAATATCTTTATTTAAACAAAACAATCAAGTAAAAATCTTTGTTAATGCGATGCATGGAATGCATGCTCTGGCTAAGGCACCTTGGCTAGAATCACAATACATGAAGTGGGAGACTCCCTGTTATGACTTCACGCTAGCCACTAGTCACCAGAGGTTCCTGGGACGCACAAGCCCATAATTTTGCCCGACCACGTGAGAAACGGGATGCTCATAGCCCAAATCTACACGTGACAGTGTACAGGAGAAGTAGGACGCTCTAGCCTATTCTCAATTCCGTACACCCACATGGAGCCAAGTGAATGCATGACTTTAGTTTCTCCTTTATTTAAGTGTTTTCGCATACAACCGATTTAAATAAAACTCAATGGTCACTATGGGGAGTCGCAAGCAACCTAGCATAGGCCGACAGCACGGGATTAGTGTCCATAGCACTAACCCCGGCTCATGAGAATTTGTATACCATTAGTGTCTACTCATTGTCCCGTTTTATGATTTCATCATGTACCAAAAAAAATCCAATATTGTACATCATGACCAAATTCATTAAAATACCCATGTACTGTAAATGGATCAAATCAAGCATCATGTACATGTAAGGATCCATTAACAAGCAATCACTTCATTCTCTCAGTTAAGTCAAGATATATTCTTCCATCATGGACACCTCTCACGGGTTCCATCTCTCTACATTGAATGATTTTACCAACTTAGGGACAAAGAGTATACAATAATGGGATGTCCATATGATGATCTTATACACATATTTCATATCACAATATGAAAATCAATGTTACTTGTAATACATGGACTAAGAAAATAAGGGCATAGATTTCACAAAAATAAATAACACAAATACACATGCTTCTTAGTTAAAAATCTAAAAAAAAAAGAATCACATCACCATATAATGATATTCATTACAAATCTCACATCAAACTTCAAGTTATATGGATAAGTAATTCAAAACAAAACAACTTCACATGCCACAAAAGAAACTTATGATAATCGTGATATTATTAATGAAAGGCTTGAAGGAAAATCCTCACCTTAGGATGGACTTAGAAGAAGAGGGTTGTAGAAGATCCTAGCCTTCTACTAGCCGCTGAAAAAATATGAGAAAGAACTCTCTTCTCTTCTCTCTCTCTCTCTGTCTCTCTCTTTCTCTAGGTCATGCAGGCTAGGGTTAGGAGAAGGATTTGGAGGTGCGTAGTAGAAATATGGAGAGGGATGTGCACGCGAGGTCTTGTGTAACAACTTCTTGAGGTGGGTTTCTCAATCTCAATATTCGGATGATCTATGATCAATTCCAATCCGTTCATCTTATCAAGCTCGAAGAGTAGAGTTAGAATACGTAACTTTCTTGATGATCCACATTTTAGATTGGCTGATCCTTGAAAATGGCTTAACGGGTGCTAAAATTGGCTTGATCTCAATTAACGGTCTACGCTTGATAATCAGGGCCCAAATTTTGAGAAAATATGTAGCCATGATAGGCAAACAATTGTACAAAGTTTAGTGGTTGATCGATGGTGAGAAATGCATAGATCTGAAATTTCAACTTTTGGCGGAAAAGGAAGGGGCTGGCTTTGTGGTTAAATGGTATAGGATTATAGATCGAGGTCCAAATTTTGTGTAAACTCGTAGTCATATGAGTATAATAAGTGGTCCAAATTTGAGAAGCGATTGATGGTGAGAAGTAGGTGAATCGAAAGGTTCAGTTTTAAAAAGAGTTGGTAACTCGTTAATTTCTAAAACGGGATAACTTCGCGCATAAGAAAGATGCTTATCAAGGTGGGGCATTCAAATCACACTATTGGTCCATGATAAAGACGATCCAAGTCACTCATATGAAGAGAAATATTCGACTACGACTAACCATCTACTTTCCTCACTCGATGGACATGAAAATCAAGGGTTAAGGGGCTGATTTGACAATCGGACCACTTCTACTATGATTTAAGGGCTGAAATTTGATGTGTATGGTTAATATGTGCTCAAAAGCTTAAATCCAGAGTTTTACATGAAAGTGATCGTCAGAAACTATAATACTTAAAAATGACATCTTAACTTAAGTTTAACTAATGGCATTTTCATAATTATCTGAAAAGTGCAGTGATTTTTGAAATCTGATCTCTCTACGATGTTTATGGGATCATTCTAAGCAACTTTTGTAAAGGGTCCCCTATCGGATCTCCTACGGATGTCCCGCTATTCACAAATCAACGGTAAATGTACGATAATTAATAAAAAATAAATTAAAAATAAATTTTCAAAATTTTCAAATAAATCTCGAAAATATGGGGTGTTACACACTGAGTGTTTCATGGGGCAAACTAGGGTGTCTAGTACCTTAGCCACTTGCTTGAGCCAATAATCTGCCTTGGTAGGTCAGGGTTTTCATGGAACTTTTCAGATGTAGCTTCAGGAATTTCTCAATCAAGATGGTTTCTTCATGAAGCATGAACCGAGGTTGATTCAGCAGGGGAGCCTGTCTAGGTGCTAGGGGTACTTGAAGCATTTCAGACCGATTTCGGGGTGTTAGTGTGGTTGTCCGAGGTGCAGTTTGAGTAGAGGTTGGAATCGAAGTTTGGCCAGGGGTCACGATCGTTATCAGTTGTTCAAGGGTGGCCTGGTGTCAGGTCTGCTGCTCATATTATTGGGCCTGTTGTTGGTGAATGATACCGATGAGGCGATCAAGTGCGCCTAACATGGCTTCTCAAGGTTGTGGTGCATTAGAGTTTCATCCCACTGAAGTCATTGGGGGATTTTTATTAGGAGTAGCAGTGTTAGCCATGGGTGGTGTCTCAGGCTGGGGTCATGAATTCTGAAAATAAGTGTTCTAAATGTTAGAGGGTGTTTCTAAGGCAAAAACTAATGAACTCAAGTCAGAAAGTTAGAGTTAGAGGTTCACCAAGCTTGTAGTTAGGGAATCTGATACCCAAGACCTGATCATGCTCTCATATTTGTTTCTCTCAAACCGGAAGTCTTTTTCCCATGAAATTGGGTAGATAGAGGATTAGGTGGGGAATACCCCAAATTTTTCTTAAAATAAAAATCTTCTAATAAAGTCTAGTTCTGACCCCCCCACAAGTTTGAAAAACATAACAGATCAACAGAAGTTTACACAGAATTTGTGCTATTGTCGGAATTTTCTTGATTTAATTACACATAGGATTTATCTAAAATTTTATAAGGATACTGGGAACTGAGTTAGGAATCTCCAGAAAAATTTATAAAAATTTATGAAATCTAAAAATACAGTTTCTAATGTCGGAATTACAACTGGGTCTATAAATTTTCCCTAATTGAAATAATTAGAAATAAAATAGCTACTCCTAATTTTTTATGGAGATAGTTCACAAGATTCAATGAATCACTGACTCAAATATAGGAAATAAATAAGAGCCCTAATTTTTTTTAAATAAAATGAAAATTTTCTTTCCGAAAATCCTAAAATGTTCAGATTTCTAGGTTCCACGATTACCCTAGCAAATTTCAAGGAACCTAAGTGTGGGTCTCTAAGTTCATAACATTACATAAAATCAATAGGATTGAATCTAAATAATTTGTCTCTAGTCATTGGAGAACTAAGCCCTAAGATGAGTTAATTATGATATGGATTTGGGCTTCTCGCCCAAAGGTCCCGTTTTAGCTCTGATACCAACTTGTAACACCCTGAGATTTCGGCTCCCATGTACATCACAACGGCCAAATTCCCAAGGTTATTCGGAATGTGTGAGGGTTATACCCCTTACATATTTTCTCACAAACATGTACATTTCACACTATTTGGAAACAATGAGCAAGATGGCAGAACCATACTTATATATTATTTCATTAACTAAACTAAATCATCAAACCATGTAACTGCCATTCAATCAATCACCATGTTCATAACTCTGTCCCCCTACTGGGACTTATTACAAATTCAAATACTTAATAAATGATAGAACTATATATGACTATGCAGTCTCGTCTTCCACCATCTGCTCCCACGAGCCATCATAGTCGTCTCCTTGAGGCACAGGCTCCTCAGGATCATCACCTGCACATTCTAAATTATTTTTCACAAAGACACCGTCAAAAGCGGCATAGTGAAGAACCACTTTAAGGTTAGAATAATAATCGCATAAAAATCATAACGAAACATCCATTACTCTTACTTAATGCAATGCATGATAATGTATGACCTAGCATAGGAATCCTTAAACATGCCACCAGGGGTTTTGGGACACGCAAGCCCATAGTTTTGCCCGACCACATGAGAAACGGGATGCTCATAGCCCAAATCTAAACATGACAATGTACGGGAGAAGTAAGGCGCTCTAGCCTATTCTCAATTTCATACACCCACATGGAGCCACGTGCATGCATGAGTTAACCATTCTTTATTATGATTATCACTTTACACCAAATCAATTAATGTACAACCAACCTTTGTACCACCACATCCTTCCTCATGGTTCGTCACTCATCAAAACAGTCATAACCAACGCATCACATCCTAGGATGGCAGCCTGTGCTACTAAGGTTCATAACAACTATTCTCAACTGCAGTCTTATAAAGATCCTTAACAACTTAAGGAATAATAATAATAATAATAATAATAATAATAATAAATGGATTTAACAACCACTTAATCGGGTGATCTGATACCACCACCACAGATCATGGTGGCCACTTAACTAGACAAGCTAAAAGCACTGTCTTAGGTTAGGGCAACCTCTTAACCGGGTGTTTCGATATTCATCACCATAGATCAGGGTCCATCCACAATATATATAAAAGAAATACAACATAATACAGATCTCTATTAAACAATCACAACTATTCTTTATATAATATGGAAGGAAAGGTGGTCCCCTTAAAGATGGTTACACAAATCTCATACGTGCAACAAATATTTCATTCTTTGTTGGTTCTCTAAGTCCAATAAACATCCGCATCACCATGAGATGAGAATAGGGTATCTAAAAGCATTCATATATGACTTACTAAGGAAAGATCAAAGAAAGAAATGTAAACAAAAGCATATAAAAATTATCAACTTTCAAAACATGAGATTATTAACCTAATCTTAAAGGAGTTTTCACCTTATGATCTTCGGCTTATATGATTGATAAAATAATAGAAAAAGGACACACATTCTCTCTGTTTCTCTCACTTTTCTCTCACTTTCTCTCTCTTCTCTCTCTTTCCCTCTGTCTCTCAAATTTGTGGATGGGGGTCACCTCTAGCTAAGAGAGGCCCTATTTATAGAGGTAAGGTCGGATTTTAGGGTTTTAGGAAGCCACTCAAGCTACACATGGACGGTTGAGGTTGTAAGAGATTTTTGGAAAGTTTCGGCCCTATTTGGAGAGTGTACACTCAATGGTTTGAAAGGAAGTCTTAGACGTGTGTTTAGATGAATATAGGCCACAAAATAGACGTGGTAGATTTTAAAATGGGACCCATACATGATCAAACGACTGACATGAAGTTTTAAGGAAAGAGAGGGAACAAGAATGAAAGTTACAACGGATGGTTTATCTAACGATTGGACACCTAAGGTGGGTTTGGATTGATCCAAATAAGCAGGTAGGGTCCACAAACTAAGGCTTCACTGCCGTTTGATAGGTTTCTAGCGCAAGAGATTGTTCTAGAGAATTTCTACACGAGGCGAGAAAAACTTCCATTTTTGAGGTGATTCTCTATATTGATTAGCTAGAAAGGATCCTTAGAATCCTCAAGAAGCTTCCCGAAATGCTCATAAGAAGAGGATTCCCAGATTGGAAGATCCCAGTTTCCAACGGTTAAGAAAGAGAAAAAGATCGACTTGGATTCGAGGTGGAACGAAGCGATTTTTTGTGGGAGGGGGTTTTGATGGTCTAGAAAGAGGATGGACAATTAAGATCTTTGAAGCGGCCCCCCCAAATGGACGGCTTGGACGGCCAGCAGTGGCAGCAAACGCACAACGTGCACGGTGTATAAAACCTCGCTAGGCTTGAAGTAAGCCGGCTGGCCCGGATAGTGGGTTTGGCCACGGTGGGTCCCACTATGATGTATATAAGAAATTCACTTCATCTAAAAGCTCGGTCACTTAAAATTAGGCGTTGACACAAAAAATAGGACAGACCGGAGATTAGGTGGCCCACTTATGATCCAATTTTTTATTATGGAATTTGGAGGATGATCGAAGCACTAAAATTTGACGTGTAAGGCTAAAATGTGCTAAATAGCTTAAGTCTAGGTTTTTGCAGCTTAATGATCATTAGAAACTAGCGTACTTAAAAAGGCAGGTTAACTTAACTAATGGCATTTATATAATTTTCACAAATCTTCGAGTTTATCGAAATCTAACCATTCTACATTATTAATGGGGTCATTCTAAGCAACTTTAATAAAGAGTACTCCATTTGATATCGTACGGATGTCCCGTTATTCAAATTTCAACATCGACGGTCAATTTTTAATTAAAAAATATTAAAAATAAATTTTAGAAAATTATAAAATAATTATGGTAAATCCAGAGCGTTACAATTATCATACTTCAACTAGAAATAAAAAGAAAACTACTAAGAGCATGAAAAAATGAATTCAAAGGAGTTGAAGACACTCCATGATGATCCTCTTCACCTCCCACGACTTTCAAGCCTTCTATGATGAGTTTAGATGAAGCCATAGGCGTCCTTTTATAGATTTAAAGCTCCACCACCTTAGAAAGTTCTATAATCGCGTAAGAACTAATGTAGTTGCATAACAAAAATCAGTGCTTCCAGCAGAAGTTTCTGTTTTTGCACAAGACCAACCAGTCAGGTGACCGGTCGGAGCCTCTGGTTTTAAATGAGGTTCAACATAAACTTTTACAACCTACACAAGGTATACACCTACACAAGAAAAACCATTTATTCTCCCATGTCGGAAGCCTACACAAGGACCTCCCCAAGTCCTACTCAAGGACACATGTATTCTCCCGTGTTGGAGTCCTACACAAGGTAAACTCAATTCCTACACAAGGACACACTCTACAAGAGTAATGGAATCTAAGGTACTAGAACTTACTAGTTGATGAGCCTTGATTTAGCGATGTTAAGTAGTTTTAGCTGTAACACGCTTCAACTCCTCTTCAAGCTCCTACGATCAGCTACTGATATAATATGATGTTCCTAAACTAATGCCGAGTAGGTGGGAGAAGGTGTTGTAGTTCCCTTTGCCTATTCAATGCAATGATGATGATAGGAACTACCAACTCTAAGTATTTAATGGCTATTAATGACTAATAGATTCAACAAGAATGGTTAGGTCAGCCATTAATACCTTTCTTAAGTTCATACTTCAAACTGAGCTTTGAATGCTCCTTGAAGTGCCACGAATCACTTAATTTGAATGATGAACTATAAGAAATGATGAGTAAAGGAGGTTAGGGAATGATCTTAAATGCCTCTCTTAATGCTCTCAATGGGTGTGCACTGCATACCATTAAAGCCCTCAAGATATGTCTTTATAGACTCCAAGAATCGGGCTCCAACGGATATAAAATGGTCACATTCAGACATGTCTAAGACCCCATAGGACCGGCTGGATTGAGTGTCTGATCAGTCTGACGACCAATCCCCAAACCGGTCTTCCCTTAAAATTCCAGACAATAAGTTGTTGGAAAATTTTTGTCCATTACCGATTGGTCGTGCGACCGGTCCTTGGAGGCCACCGACCGGTCTAAAATTCTGACTACCAAGTGATTTGATTATTGGACAAAATTTCCCTTTGAACGACTGGTCATCCAACCAATCTATTGGAGCTAAAGACTGGTCTCTAGACATGCCAGAAATAGGGTTTTCTTTTAAAAAGCTTGTTGTCTAAAACATTTCCTCACTGACCGGTTGTTAGACTTGTACATGGCCTATTTCAAGCAGGATTTCAGCCTTCCTTTTGGTGCTTAAACAAAGATAGTTTTCAAATGTTTTTCCAAGGTTTGGCACCTACCCATTGAAGGTTCAAGCCTGATCAACTTGACCTTAAAACCATGGATCAAATGGCTTAGATAGAATGTCATTAATAGGGTGTTTTGGGATCCTATGGACTGTCTATATGCAATGTACCTTCCATAGTAAATTCAGCTTGATCTTGAACAAGGGAACGGCTTCGGTCTTCAAGACTTGAGTCTTCATTCTTCATTTAGGGCTCACATGACTAGATAGACATATACGCTCACGTAATTGACAACACGATGCACGAATCAGTGTACTAACAATCTCCCCCTTTGTAAATTACATGGCAAAACACAACACTAGACAGATCATGATCTCCATATCATGATTATCCCAAAACAGAAACATTATTACACCCATTTACATGTCTATACAAGAATGTACAATATAACCTTTACAAAATGACATGTATGTTCGCTCGCCTCAAGTGTAAGGCTGCGATATTGTTCGCTCGCCACAAGTGTAAGGCTGCGATGTAGTAATAAATCTCGGTAAGACCGAGGTCGATCCACAGGGAAAGAGGTAAACAATTCCAAGTACTTTAATAACTAGAATCTAAGAAGTTTAGGAGAATGGTTTTTCACATCAAATAGGAAAATCTGAAAATAAGAAGAACTAGAGCATCAAGGATCCACTTGTAGTAGTCCAATGCCAATCCATTCATCCAAGTACAACACAATTAGAATCAAAGTCCTATCTCTCATCTAATTGGAAGATATAACATTCAAGCACAAACAGTCCCACTTAAATCTGAAAATCAGATTTCTAGTTCTAATGAAGCACATAGAACTTAAACTTGTAGCCTTCGGAGTAATAGCCATGCCTATGGACTATGGCATGCTCAAGGGTTACTACAATTCGAATTCAAACAACCCAATCATGGTAATCTCAGAGAATTGCAAGGAACTCATGTCCGGAGTACACAAACTCTCACAAAACTTCTAAAAAACCAAACTTTATTCAAACTAGAACTTGAAAATCCATAAATAAGTAAAGGGTACTTGAAGAACGAATTAAAGCATTGAAACAAACTACAAACTTCACCTCTTAGATCTAGCTAAAAGGTTAACTAGAAAAAAACATTAAAAACTAGAAACTAGAACTAGAAGAAGAAGAAAACTAGTTGTAGGAGGCTAGGAAGCCTCCTAGGTCTTGATCTCTTTGCTCCCCACTTTGCTAGATGCCTTAGGAAGAGAGTGGAGGTGGCCTTTTATAAGTTGGAGCAGAAGATTCCAAATTGCGCAGGAAATCACACAATTGCGCAGAGAAAATCGGAGCTTCACGGACAAGCTCTGCTACGCTAACGACCGGTCGCACGACCGGTCTAAGCTCATGAACGACCGGTCGCACGACCGATCTCAAAACCTTAAAAACAGTCCAGTGAGTTTTGTGTTTCTGGACTACCCTCGACCTGTCTTACGACCGGTTTGGCGACCGGTCTAAGAAGAAGAAATAGTCTAAAAATTACACTGTAGACCTGTCTTGCGACCGGTCTTGAGACCGATCTTCAGACAGGTCTAAGGCAAAAATTTCAGATTCTCTTCTTTTTCTCTTCTCTTTCTTTCTTGCTTCTTTCTTGCTTCTTTTAACCATGAATTGGTGACATCTCCCTCTCATTCCTACAGTCACAAAAACATGTATTAGATTAGTCTTTAAACATGAAAATCATGCTTATAATGTGATGTAATGGGTCGGCAAATGTATAAATTGGAGGCTCAACACACCCCCCAACCAGCTTTTTGCTAGTCCTGAGCAAAACATGCGTGAATAAGTTCAAACCTCCAAAACTAACTCTCCTTCAGAAACCATGTTTCTATCCACTCCAAGACATACAATTATAAAATTTGGAAAAATTAGGTGATAGAAGTTGAAACCTTAAACTCTCAAAGCACAATAAGTGTCTACATGAAATTTCCACTGATTGATTAATAAATAGAAGAACTCGAACAACTTCAACCTAGTGTGCATAGCGAAAGTTCATCTCATGAGTTTCTTGGATTATCTTCTTCATAGATCAACTAAACTATAGATCTCAAGGTGCACAGAGTAACAACAAGCCTATGACAGGAATTTGTCTTACTGTCCTTCCGACGGCTTTCACACTACGTCCCATTTCCGGCTTTGGTTACGGGTAGACTATCCCCCGGTTGGTAATAGGTAGCCCTTTTCGAAATTTTTCACCATTTTTCCATCATTCCCAATTTCATCCTTCCTTTTCCTTTTTCTTTTAAATTAGATAGGATTTTTAGAAATCCATATCTTTCGTTATTTTCCCATGGACAAGGATGGACAAAGTACCCCGGCTTGGTTTCTCAACACCTTAAATCAAAGTCTAGCTAATCCACAAATCACATAATCCTTTCAACTCATGAAAATCATGTAATGTGAACTTGGTGTAAAGGTGTTCAAATTTTCTATCAATCACAACAATAGGGGAACTAACATATAAAACCATTATGTTGGGAGGAATTCAAGACTTACAACATCACACACTTCGTATCTCCTTTTCTTATACTCATATCATCTCGAATGCATGGAAATAAGGTTTTCTAAAAGAGTTTTGAAATTTTAAAAATTTCAAAAAAATTTGCGCATATGAGGCTCGAAATGTTGCAAACTGCTAGATGAAGGATCTCATCTCACCCCCCAACCAAATCTTGCATTGTCCTCAATGTAAAAAGATATGTAATGAGCATGAACATGAGAGCAATGGTAAAATATAAGAGAGTGAGAACAATAGTACCTGAGATGGCAAGTTGATCAATTCTAGCATCTTCCATTGTCTCGATGAGACTTATTCAATCCTAATTGCAGAAAAATAAATCCTAACCTACCTACCTACCTTTGATTAGTCTGATCAACTACATGATCAAAGTTGAGCAGGATCTTCATGAATTTCAATAAATTTCTAATGAGGACCATCCAAAGTCCTACTCGACAGTAAACATGTGTGCTTCTTATCATTGAAGTCCAATCGTATTGTGCACCACATGCATAAAAGGAGGAGATAAGAGCAGCAAAAAGATATCTCCTCAAATTCTGATTTGGGTTATGATTGATTAAAAATGGGTCCTCCCAATCAGAATTTTCAATGGGCTGAAGGACCCATGACGGTGGAGAGACATTCATCGAGTTTTCATTGCTTAAAGTTGTCTCTTCCACAATTTCAGAATTGTATGGTGCTTCCACAAACAATGGTAAAGAGTGTAAATCAGTGGAAATGTGTTCTTCAGGCACTAATACCGTGTCTAACAAAATGTCCAATTCCTTAATCATCTCATCATCAAGATCATAAGAGTGGGCCAAGCACACCTCTAGGAAATCGAGATAGTCGGATGAAGGGTCCTCGTCCTCCCTTAATGATTGAAGAAATTCTGTTTCAATGGTAAGGAATTCCTCCTCTATAGAGAGGAGGTCTTTCAAGGAAAAATTTTCAGATTTAGTGGTAGGCACATCATCTAACATTGGTTGATCTTTTAAAATTTCAGATTGTGCCACTTCATCATCTAAAGGAAAAGAATTTTCAATCGAAGGGAGGTCTACCACAATAGAATTTGGCATGTGTTGTTGGTGGAAGGACTCAAAAAGATCGACTTCGGCCATCTCTCTAGCATGCATATCCTCTAGAGACTCATAATCATTATGCCCATTGGAAAAAGAAACCATAGGTTCATAAGCATTCACCAACCCCTCATTGTAGGCAACCCCACTACCGCTTTCAAATTTTATGGATTCCTCGGGTTCGTCAACCTTCATTAAAATCTCTTCATCATTAAGTTCAAAGCATCTAAAAGAGATAGTGGACTCACCATAATTGATGATGACATTGGGATCATCGAAATCAATCTCCTCTAAAAGTCTATTCATTAAATCCGAAGAAGGTAGGACTTGGGTAGCCCCGTCCTCCTCATTAAAGGGGATTGATTCGATGCCCCCAATTGTGGGCTCAACGTCTTCATCAGATGGTGAGGAAGCTTGATTTAATTATCCATCCACATACTCATTCCATATTTCCTCAAGCATTTTTGTATACTTATCATCAAAAGAGGAAGACGTTTTAGGGTGATTGTTAATAACCATGGTTGGTTCCTCCCTTGAACAAGGAGAATGGTGGTTTTCCCAATTAATACCGTACGCATTGTAGAATGAAAAGTTATATGATGGTTGATGGGCATATCCATACAAGTAATCACGCATTGTCTTAACCGGTTGGCTACTATTCACCTGTTCCTTTTGTTGTTGCACACCTCCTACCATAATCGGTGGAACACTCATGTTATTTTCAATCCGGTAATCACGTGATGTTTTTTCCAGATGATTATCCAATTTTACTTCATTCCGGTATTCCCCCATCGTCTTACATCGTGTCTCAATATGTGTATTGTTTTCATTAATATAATCACGCATCGTCTTACGTGGGGGGGTAGTGGAGGTTCTTTGAATCTCAGAAAAATACTCAAGCTTGGAGGGATCCCGATCACAATGAGTTTGGGTCCCCCAATCCGATGTCTCATCCTCTAAAAGGTACTTGTACGCACCATTCGTCCAATCATACATGATGAAATTTTAAGGAATTGGAAACTACCCTAATCTATAAAAAAAAAGAACAAAAAGAAGGGAGATGGGGAGATGTTACCGAATAGAGTGAGATCTATGTCAGCAATAATGTCCTACAAAATAAAAAAAATTATTAGTAATCTAAAAAATATCAGAAAATCTACCTCTATAAAAGCTGAAAATCCTACCTAACTAAGATTACTCTATAGCTACTAGAACAATTAGAACCATTTAACCTCTTTCCCCGGCAACAGTGCCAAAAACTTGTTCGCTCGCCTCAAGTGTAAGGCTGCGATGTAGTAATAAAACTCGGTAAGACCGAGGTCGATCCACAGGGAATTGGAAAACAGATTCCAAACTATTCCAGCAACTCAGTTTGCAATAGATATGAGGTTTAATTGAAATATTTATTATAAAACAGTAACTTAATGAAAATCAGTAGTTTAAGGTACTAAGGCATTCAAGGATCCACTTGTAGCATACCCATGTCAATCTAATCAATCTAAGAAAGATACACAATTAGATTTGAAGTCCTATCTCTCATCTAGTTGGAAAATAAAGCATTAAACACATTCAATCCCATTTAAGTTGAACTTCCAAGTTCTAGTCCCATTCAACACATGTAGACTTCGAAATCATAGCCTTCGGAGTAACAGCCTGCCTATGGACTATGGCTTGCTCAAGGATTACTATAATTCGAATCTAAACAACACAACATATGATAATCTCAGAGAATTGCAAGGAATTCATGTCCGGAGCACATGAACTCTCATAAAACATCTCAAACTACCAACTTAAGGGACTAAAAGATTAAAAACTAGAAACTAGAACTAGAAGAAGAAGAAAACTAGTTGTAGGAGGCTAGGAAGCCTCCTAGGCCTTGATCTCTTTGCTCCCCACGTTGCTAGATGCCTTAGGAAGAGAGTGGAGGTGGCCTTTTATAAGTTGGAGCAGAAGATTCCAAATTGCGCAAGAAATCACGCAATTGCGCAGAGAAAATCAGGAGCTTCACGGACAAGCTCTGTTACGCTGACGACCGGTCGCACGACCGGTCTAAGCTCATGAACGACCGGTCGCACGACCAGTCTCAAAACCTTAAAAACAGTCCAGTGAGTTTTGTGTTTTTGGACTACCCTTGACCTGTCTGGCGACCGGTCTAACGACCGGCCTAAGAAGAAGAAATAGTCTAAAAATTACACTGTAGACCTGTCTTGCGACCGGTCTTGAGACCGGTCTTCAGACAGGTCTAAGGCAAAATTTCAGATTCTCTTCTTTTTCTCTTCTCTTTCTTACTTGCTTCTTTCTTCCACCTTTTCGCACTTGTTCTATTGATCCTCAATGCATAAAAAGTGACTATTTTAACCGTGAATTAGTGACATCTCCCTCTCATTCCTACAATCACAAAAAACATGTATTAGATTAGTCTTTAAACATGAAAATCATGCATATAATGTGATGTAATGGGTCGGCAAATGTATAAATTTGAGGCTCAACAGATATAGTAATAAATCTCGGTAAGACCGAGGTCGCTCCACAGGGAAAGAAGTAAACAAATTTAACTACTCCAATAACTTGAATTCAAGAAGTTTAGGAAAATAGTTTTTAACATAAAATAGAAAAATCTGAAAATAAGAAGAATTAGAGCATTGAGGATCCACCTGTAGTAGTCCAATGCCAATCCATTCATCTAAGTATAACACAATTAAAATCAAAGTTCTATCTCTCATCTAATTGGAAGATATAACATTTAAGCACAAACAATCTCACTTAAATCTGGAAATCAGATTTCTAGTTCTAATGAAGCACATAGAACTTAAACTTGTAGCCTTCGGAGTAACAGCCATGCCCATGGACTATGGCATGCTCAAGGGTTACTACAATTCGAATTCAAACAACCCAATCATGGTAATCTCAGAGGATTGCAAGGAACTCATATCCGGAGTACACAAACTCTCACAATTCATCTAAAAATCAAAACTTTATTCAAACTAGAAGTTCAAAATCCAAAATTAAGAAAAGGATACTTGAAATAAAAGAATTAAAACATTGAAACCAACTACAAATTTCACCTCTAGCTCTAGCTAAGAGGTTAGCTAAGGAAAAGCATATTAAAACTAGAACTAGAACTAAGAAAAGGAAGAAAAACTAACTGTAGGAGGCTAGGTAGCCTCTTAGGACTTGAACTCCTTGCTTCCCACGTCCTTGCTTGATTTGGAATAGAAGAGAGCACCTCCTTTTATAATACAGCAAGAGTACCGCAACATAACAGATTTTGTTTCGCTTCGTACGGCTTAACCAATGGTCGGATTGCCTTCAAATTTGATTTCTAGCTTCCTTGTAATGTGATCTTCCTCATAGATGATTTAGATTTCCAAAATTATCTTCTGAATGGGCTCACCAATCAAATTCAGCAACCGCCTCTCAAAATTGCGCAATTCGGGTACCTTCAGAACCAGTCATCTTGCTTTCAACTCTTCGGAGTGTACAGAGGTCGGATTGATCTCAAATTTTGAACATTGGTAGAAACTTCCTCCTCTACATGATGAACGGATTAGATTGTCCAAAACAAATCCAAAATATGGTCTGAAAATTAGAACACTTAGGGCTTTTATAAAATCTGCGCAGTTGGATCTTTCTGGATGGTCCATCTTTCTTCAACCGGTACGATCAAACCACACATCCTTTTGATCTGAAACTTTTCTGGTTATTCATATATGGATGTGGTCTAAAAGATGGTCAAAGTAGATTCTTCATATCATCAATGATGGGTCACCTAGGACCGGCCCAGAGTGGAACAGTGAAATCTGGAACTTTCTGGACAGTTCGTATTGTTTTGGCCACCACGGTCAATCCGTAGCTCCGATCGACA
The DNA here is from genome assembly GCA_003013855.2 of Liriodendron chinense. Lineage (NCBI taxonomy): Eukaryota > Viridiplantae > Streptophyta > Magnoliopsida > Magnoliales > Magnoliaceae > Liriodendron > Liriodendron chinense. The sequence goes on along the minus strand of PVNU02000100.1, from coordinate 519,816 downwards.
CGAAACCACTTAGGTTATTTCGGCAGTCGAGCTCCTCTTTGACATGGATGTGTTGGATTTCCAAATATTATCAAGATGGACCCAGAAAACTGGTCTGAAAAACCAGACATGGGAATAGCCTGCTGTTTGGAATCTGGAAGTGTGAACTTGCATGGCCGACCGGTCTTAACCGGTCTAGCCTTCTTGGCCGACCGGTCTAGCCTTCTTGTTTTGACATTTTCTTTCTTTCTTTCTTCTTCCCTCCCCTTTCCTTGCTTTCTTCTTTCTTTGATCCACCTTGGCCTTCATCTAAAGCTCCTAAATGTGCCCCTTTTGGTCTCCAATTGGGTGAAGTCACTCTCATTCCTACAATCACAAAACAAGCATCAGATGGGCTTTTTAAAAATGAAAATCATGCATATAATGTGATGTAATGGGTCGGTAAATGTATAAATCGGAGGTTCAACACACCCCCTAATCAGCTTTTTGCTAGTACCGAGCAAAACATGCGTGAAACAAGCTTCAAACCTCCAAAAACCAACTCTCCTTCAGAAACCATGTTTCTATCCATTCCAAGACATACAAGTATAAAATTTGGAGAAATTAGGTGATAGAAGTTGAAACCTTAAACTCTCAAAGCATAATAAGTGTCTACATGAAATTCTCGCTGATTGATTGATAAATAGAAGAACTCGAACAACTTCAACCTAGTGTGCATAGTGAAAGTTCATCTCATGAGTTTCTGGGATTATCTTCTTCATAGATCAACTAAACTATAGATCTCAAGGTGTATAAAGCAACAACAAGCCTATGACAGGAATTTGCCTTACCGTCCTTCCGACAGCTTTAACACTACGTCCCATTTCCGGCTTTGGTTACAGGTAGACCATCCCTCGGTTGGTAATAGGTAGCCCTTTTCGGAATTTTCCACCATTTTTTCATCATTCCCAATTTCATCCTTCCTTTTTCTTTTTCTTTTAAATTAGATAGGATTTTTAGAAATCCATATCTTTGTTATTTTCCCATGGATAAGGATGGACAAATTACCCCGGCTTGGTTTCTCAACACCTTAAATCAAAGTCTAGCTAATCCACAAATCACATAATCCTTTCAACCCATGAAAATCGTGTAATGTGAACTAGGTGTAAAAGTGTTCAAATTTTCTATCAATCACATAAATAGGGGAATTCACATATAAAACCATTATATTAAGAGAAGTTCAAAGCTTGCAACATCACTCACTTCGTCTCTCCTCTTCTTATACTCGTATCATCCCAAATGCGTAGAAACACAGTTTTCCAAAAGAGTTTTGAATTTTTAGAAAATTCGAAAAAATTTGCACATATGATGCTCGAAATATTGCAAACTGCTAGATGAGGAATCTCATCTCACCCCCCCAACCAAAATTTTACATTGTCCTCAATGTAACAAGATATACAATAAGCATGACATGAGAGCAATGAAATAAAACAAAGGAGAGTGAGAACGAGAATACCTGAGGTAGCAAGTTGATCAATGCTAGCATCTTCCATTATCTCGATAAGACTTATTCAATCCTAATTTCAGAAAAATAAATCCTAACCTACCTACCTACCTTTGATTAGTCCGATCAACTACATGATCAAAGTTGAGCAGGATCTTCATGAATTTCAATAAATTTCTCATGAGGACCATCCAAAGTCCTACTCGACAGTAAACATGTGTGCTTCTTATCATTGAAATCCAATCGTATTGTGCACCACATGCATAAAAGGAGGAGATAAGAGCAGCAAAAAGATATCTTCTCAAATTCTGATTTGGGTTATGATCGATAAAAAACGGGTCCTCCCAATCAGAATTTTCAATGGGCTAAAGGACCCATGATGGGGGAGAGACATTCATCGTGTATTCTTCAGTTAGAGTTGTCTCCTCCACAATTTCAGAATTATATGGTGCTTCCACAAACAATAGTAAAGAGTGTAAAACAGTGGAATAGTGTTCTTCAGGCACCGACACCGTGTCTAACAAAATGTCCAACTCCTTAATCATCTCATCATCAAGATCATAAGATTGGGCCAAGCATTCCTCTAGGAAATCGAGACAGTCAGATGAAGGGTCTCATCCTCCCTTAATGATTGAAGAAATTCTATTTCAATGGTAAGGAATTCCTCCTCTATAGAGAGGAGGTCTTCCAAGGAAAAAATTTTAGATTTAGGGGTAAGCACATCATTTAACATTAGTTGATCTTTTAAAATTTCAGATTGTGCCACCTCATCATCCAAAGGAAAAGAATTTTCAATCAAAGGGAGGTCTACCACAATAGAATTTGGCATGTGTTGTTGGTGGAAGGACTCAAAAAGATCGACTTCGGCCATCTCTCTAGCATGCATATCCTCTAGAGACTCATAATCATTATGCCCATTGGAAAAAGAAACCATAGGTTCATAAGCATTCACCAACCCCTCATTGTAGGCAACCCCACTACCGCTTTCAAATTTTATGGATTCTTCGGGTTCGTCAACCGTCATTGAAATCTCTTCATCATTAAGTTCAAAGCATCCAAAAGAGATAGTGGACTCACCATAATTGATGATGACATTGGGATCATCGAAATCAATCTCCTCTAAAAGTCTATTCATTAAATCCGAAGAAGGTAGGACTTGGGTAGCCCCATCCTCCTCATTAAAGGGGATTGATTTGATGCCCCCAATTTCGGGCTCAACGTCTTCACAAGATGGCGAGTAAGCTTGATTTGATTGTTCATCTGCATACTCATTCCATATTTCCTCAAGTATTTGTGTATACTTATCATCAAAAGAGGAAGACGTTTTAGGGTGATTGTTAATAACCATGGTTGGTTCCTCCCTTGAACAAGGAGAATGGTGGTTTTCCCAATTAAGACCATACGCATTGTAGAATGAAAAGTTATATGATGGTTGATGGGCATATCCATACAAGTAATCACACATTGTCTTAACCGGTTGGCTACTATTCATCTGTTCCTTTTGTTGTTACACACCTCCTACCATAACCGGTGGAACACTCATGTTATTTTCAATCCGGTAATCACGTAATGTTTTTTCCGGACGACTATCCAATTTTGCTTCGTTCCGGTATTCCCTCATCGTCTTACGTTGTGTCTCAATATATGTACTGTTTTCATTAATGTAATCACGCATAGTCTTACGTGGGGGGGTAGTGGAGGTTCTTTGAATCTCAAAAAAATATTCATGCTTGGAGGGATCCTGATCACAATGAGTTTGGGTTCCCCAATCCGACATCTTATCCTCCAAAAGGTACTTATACGCACCATTCGTCCAATCATACATGATGAAATTTTAAGGAATTGGAAACTACCCTAATCTAGAAAAAAAAAATAAAAAGAAGGGAGATGGGGAGATGTTTCCCAATAGAATGAGATCTATGTCAGCAACAATGTCCTATAAAATCAAACAAAAAATTGTTAGTAATCTAGAAAAAAAATCAGAAAATCTACTTCTATAAAAACTGAAAATCCTACCTAACTAAAACTACTCTATAGCTACTAGAACAATTAGAACCGTTTAACCTTTTCCCCGGCAACGGCGCCAAAAACTTATTCGCTCGCCTCAAGTGTAAGGCTGCGATGTAGTAATAAATCTCGGTAAGACCGAGGTCGATCCATAGGGAAAGAAGTAAACAATTCCTACTACTCCAATAACTTGAATTCAAGTAGTTTAGGAAAATAGTTTTTAACATAAAATAGAAAAATCTGAAAATAAGAAGAACTAGAGCATTAAGGATCCACTTGTAGTAGTCCAATGCCAATCCATTCATCCAAGTATAACACAATTAGAATCAAAGTCCTATCTCTCATCTAATTGGAAGATATAACATTTAAGCACAAACAGTCTCACTTAAATCTGGAAATCAGATTTCTAGTTCTAATGAAGCACATAGAACTTGAACTTGTAGCCTTCGGAGTAACAGCCATGCCCATGGACTATGGCATGCTCAAGGGTTACTACAATTCGAATTCAAACAACCCAATCATGGTAATCTCAGAGGATTGCAAGGAACTCATGTCCGGAGTACATAAACTCTCACAATTCATCTAAAAATCCAAACTTTATTTAAACTAGAAGTTCAAAATCCAAAATTAAGAAAAGGGTACTTGAAATAAAAGAATTAAAACATTGAAACCAACTACAAATTTCACCTCTAGCTCTAGCTAAGAGGTTAGCTAAGGAAAAGCATATTAAAACTAGAACTAGAACTAAGAAAAGGAAGAAAAACTAATTGTAGGAGGCTAGGTAGCCTCCTAGGACTTGAACTCCTTGCTTCCCACGTCCTTGCTTGATTTGGAATAGAAGAGTGCACCTCCTTTTATAATACAGCAAGCGTACCGCAACATAACAGATTTTATTTCGCTTCGTACGGCTTAATCAATGGCGGATTGCCTTCAAATTTGATTTCTAGCTTTCTTGTAATGTGATCTTCCTCATAGATTATTTAGATTTCCAAAATTATCTTCTGAATGGGCCCACCAATCAGATCAGCAACCGCCTCTCAAAATCACGCAATTCGGGTACCTTCAGAACCAGTCATCTTGCTTTCAACTCTTCCGAGTGTACATAGGTCGGATTGATCTCAAATTTTGAACATTGGTAGAAAACTTCCTCCTCTACATGATGAATGGATTAGATTGTCCAAAAAAAATCTAGAATATGGTCTGAAAATTATAACACTTAGGGCTTTTATAAAATCTGCGCAGTTGGATCTTTCTGGATGGTTCATCTTTCTTCAACCGGTACGATCAAACCACACATCCTTTTGATCTGAAACTTTTCTGGTTATTCATATATGGATGTGGTCTAAAAGATGGTCAAAGTAGATTCTTTATATCATCAATGATGGGTCACCTGGACCGGCCCAGAGTGAAACAGCGAAATCTGGAACTTTTTGGATAGTTCGTATTGTTTTGGCCACCACGGTCAATCCGTAGCTCCGATCGACACAAAACCGCTTGGGTTATTTCGGCGTCGAGCTCCTCTTCGACATGGATGTGTTGGATTTCCAAATATCATCAAGATGGACCCAGAAAACTGGTCCAAAAAATCAGACAGGGGAATAGCCTGCTGTTTGGAATCTGGAAGTGTGAACTTGCATGGCCGACCGGTCTTGACCGGTCTAGCCTTCTTGGCCGACTGGTCTAGCCTTCTTGTTTTGACATTTTCTTTCTTTCTTTCTTCTTCCCTCTCCTCTCCTTGCTTTCTCCTTTCTTTGATCCACCTTGGCCTTCATCTAAAGCTCCTAAATGTGCCCCTTTTGGTCTCCAATTGGGTGAAGTCACTCTCATTCCTACAATCACAAAACAAGCATTAAATGGGCTTTTTAAAAATGAAAATCATGCATATAATGTGATGTAATGGGTCAACAAATGTATAAATTGGAGGTTCAACAATGTACAGACTCAAAAAAATTTCAATTTCTCCCCCTCAACACTTGCACTTAAGAAAGCCTGCAAAAAGATATAAATCGGCTTCTTGGTGGGATGTAGTTCTCCCCCTTTTTGTTAGTGATCGACAAGGATTAGCTCACAAACAGGTATACCTCTAAGAACAACAACGCTAACACTTGAACAATATACATTAAAATCCAAAAAATATGTCAATCATTTAATCGAGGGATGAGATAAAACATGAAAATCATTGGGGGGGGGGGGGGGGGGGGGGGGGGGGGGGGGTTGGAAGCGACACATAACAACATGATATACATTTAATCAATATACGCACGAAGGGAATTTTGCCCTATCAACCAACCACCCCTCTAATCATGTATATCAAGAACACTAAAATCATCACCTAGTTATGTATACAATTGAGCAAAAAATGAGCATTTTGCCCTAACCATCCAACCACCCAAAATTAGATTTCTAGTGAAGTGCACAAGCTCATAAAATAGGTGAAAAGAAAATGTATGATAAGCCAAATAATATTGACTTATCGCATGAGTCAAAGGGCATATAGCCCAACCGTCCAACCTCCCTCAATCAATATTCAATAAAGCATAAAACTCATGGAACTGGTATAACTATAAAGCATAAGAAAGGGCACAAAAATATATCATATGAAGAACAAAATGTGCAAGTTGCCCAAGCATAGTGATAGATAAGTGTAACAGACGGCCAATGGCCCAAAACAATGTATCAAATCAGCTCAAGAAGAAGTATAGGATATATAGGTATAAAAAGATGTGTGCTCAACAAAAGCGACGGCCAATTCCAAAAAGATATTTATCAACTGCAAGTAACTGACACAAGTAACTATCAATAAAAACATGGTCAATCAAACTGCTTAGAGACCATGCTGAGGATCAAACTCTAGAGGGATGTCATCTCCTAGGTCTAGAGGAGGACGATCGCCACGAACAAGACGCTCAACATGCCATTGATGCTCCTCGATGCCAGTAATGCGAGAGATGATCTCCTGCTATTTGGCAAGAAGATGCGCCTGACCCTGAAAAAACTACTCGTGGGCTTGTAGTATCTGTGCCTGACCCTAAAAAAATTGCTCGTGGGCCTGCTGCATCTGAGCCTGAACCTGTCGTAGCTTTGTCATATACTCTGTATAATCCGAAGCAGGCAAACCACGCTTAGTGAATACTCAAGGTGGTGTGCTGAAATGACCTGGGGCAAATCGAGGATCACAAGCAGGCTCCTAAGATGGATGAGATGAAGATGCCAGAGCTGCAGGGGTCTGAGAGGTTGGAACAGGTGGATGATCTAGAGGAGTTTCATGCTGCTGCTGCTATTGTGCTCGTCAACTGGTGAAGCTCTTCTTACGTCTTTTTCATTTTATTGATTAAGGATCGATTGATGATTGAAGGTCTTACAATCTTATCTAATGGATATACCAGTCCTATGGTTTTAGTAAACCTACAGATGAGATACCCAAATGGAAGACTTGCAGACAGACCATCAGACACCAAGATGGTGGACTGAATGTCGCTCATGATACGAGACGAGAGACACATGCAACGACCCTGAAATTACGTCTTTTATATAGCACTTGAGATGCTAAGCGTGTAGAAGTTTAGAGTAGAGATTGTAAAACTATAGGCTAAGTCTTAGAGGGTGTGATTAGGACCGTTTAAAAATCCCTTTTAAAACAACCTTCCTAATTAAACTAATTATCAATTATAAACTAATTAAACAAGAACACTTAGCTTCCAAGCTTAAGTGGGTCCAATCACAAGGCTAGCATATGATAAACATAAAGACAACCTAGCCTAACCAGGAATAGATAATCAAATGATTAAACTAGTCAAGCACCTAATCTATGCATCCTAAGTAGACTATATGAGAGTAGATCATATGAGCTCACGTCTACTCTACTTAGTGAAGTACATCTTGTGTGTGGATGTGCCTAACTAATATCTAACATACATTCTAATCAAGCATGAATAATTAAGCAAGTAAATCATACAAAGCTAGATTAACAATGTGCTCAACTTAATCACAAACACAAGCATGTATAGTGGTTCGGTCACCCCACTCCACTCTCGGTTCAAGTACTCACCCTTATGAGCACACCGACATTCACTAGGGAGTTTAAATCTGGTTCCTCCCAACCAAGGTTTTTAAATAGTTCCACCTTACCGGAGAGTTTAACAAAGTTCCTCCCAACCTATAACAGAAATTTCAAGGTTTATCTCTCAACTTAGGAGTCTGACAAGATTCCTACTAACCCTTCAGTTCCAATTCAAGACCAAGCATATACTCCCGTCGAAGGCTCCCTAGGGAGAGTTGTTCGAGTTTGTAGATCCAAGGTTTATCTCTCACTTAGGAGTCTAACAAGATTCCTACCAACCCTTCAGTTCCAATCCAAGACCTAGCGTATACTCCCGCCGAAGGCTCCCCATGGAGACTTATTCAAGTTTGTAGATCCAAACTCTCACACTCAATCCTCACTGAGGAACGAGTGCAACTGGACTCTCAATATGACAACTTACTTGCGGATGAGCCCCTTATTCAGCGCCGCTTAGGGTAGCTTGATCTCCTACTCTCCCGTGCTTCAATCAACTCCCGATTGCTCCCACAATCATGTTGCTGATGTGTTGTCAATGCCTCAACTCCACTTGATTAATTACCTTGCATGCGATGCCTTTGAGATGTCCAAGGTGATAGGAGGGTAGGTTTGAGAACTCTACAACTAATAGGAATGGGTTGCCTAAAGTTTCTCACCTGAAAGGATCTCATCTTATAGATTTGGATAAGGAATTGACTATCAAGTTTGATCCAAACTCTAGAAATCAAAAGAGGGTGAAGGTCATATTCTTTATGAGCTTTAAATGCTTCATTCTTGTGTTAAATCACAAGAAAGATGCCTCGCTAGGGTTAGGATTTAAGCCTCTAATGGTCTCCAACAATGGTGGCTTCAATCCTCTCAAAATCCCTCTTCTTACCATCAAAATCGCCCCGAGTCGTTTTATAGAAAAGGTCCAAATTTATAGAAAACAAGTAAAAAATGGCTAGTTTACGACCGGTCGAACTTGTCACCGACCTGTCGGACTGAGGTCCTCGACCGGTCGGGTGACCGATCGAATTTATAGCCTGGACAGAAAAACTTTGTTATCCCAATCTGGTCAGTCGCCGACCGGTTGTTTATAGCCCAGCAAGCCATTTGGACGTTGTCCTATTTGGGCCTCCTGGCATGATTTTCTGTTGCATTGTCTGTTTTGTTTTACAGCAATACATGTAACCTCTTGGTTATTCTTTTGGTGATCTTTCAGGACACCTAAGGCCAATCTAAGATGACTAAGGGTATACCTAATGGTCACGGTCATCAGAGGTTATGGTTTTGGTTAGGTCAAGGTTCAAGGCTCACCAAGGCATCTCTTTTACCTGTTTCTTCTTCTTTGATGCAGCAGGTCCGCTTGAGTCTTCGGTCTTCGTCTTCATTATGCTCAATTGATACTAGACTCACTGACCTATGTAATTGACAAATAAGGTGCACTAGTATGCCACAAAAAAAGTGCACTAATAGACCCCTACTAACATTAAATAGAACAGAGACCTTAGCCTCTGGAAGATCAGCTTTGTTGTTTTTCCTGGGATATACATTTCTAAAAAAGAGGTCATGTAAGATACAATAATCTCAGGTCATGAGAGAGGACTGAAGAGCATTACCATTAACCCATTCTAGGTTATCCCCATTGCATAGAGCTCGGGTCATAGTCTCTCGAGAAGCAAGATCTAACTCCTTGTCATCTGACAGATCATCATCATTTACAATTGGAATGCCAATAGCCTCAATTATGGTATCAAGACCGAATGTCCAAATCTTGTTGGTGAAATGGACTTTGAAGGAAGATGGGTCATCGGGGATAGTTTGACACATGCATAGAACTTTTGTACTACCAATTCTATACAGGCCCACCCAGATGGAGCACAGGCTCCCAATCAATTGTCGTCAAAAGTTGGACCATGCAATAAGAAGCCAAGTCCTCAATTTTGGCGGATTTCTCACATAGAACATTGCGATTCTTGAAGTTGTGCCAATTGGCGAGGTAAGATGAATCTGGCTCTATAGTGCAGGTTTTGAAAGGGGATTTAGAAGTTGAAGTCACCCCTTTGCCCTTGGAAACAGGTTTTCTTAAATTGGGTTGTGGGAGCTGAAATTGCGTCTTTTAAATAGCACTTGAGACGCTAAGCGTGCAAAAGCTTAGAGCGGAGCTTGTAGAACTATGGCTAAGTCCTAGAAGGAGGGGGTGATTAGAACCGTTTAAAAATCTCATTTAAAACATCTTGCCTAATTAAACTAATTAGTAATTATAAACTAATTAAGCAAGAACACTTAGTTTCCAAGCTTAAGTGGGTCCAATCACAAGGCTAGCATATATATAATAAACATAAAGACAACCTAGCCTAAGCATGTATAGATAATCAAATGATTAAACTAATCAAGCACCTAATCTATGCAACCTAAGTAGACCATATAAGAGTGGATCATATAAGCTCAAGTCTACTTTACTTAGTGAAAGTACATCTTGTGTGGATGTGTCTATCTAGTGCCTAGCATACATCTTAATCAAGCATGAATAATTAAGCAATTAAACCATAGAAAGCTAGATTAACAATGTAATCAATTCAATCACAAACATAAGCATATATAGTGGTTCGGTCACCCTACTCCACTCTTGGTTCAAGTACTCACCCTTATGAGCATACTGGCATTCACTAGGGAGTTTAAATCTAGTTCCTCTCAACTAAGGTGTGTTCGCTCCCCTCAAGTGTAAGGCTGCGATGTAGTAATAAATCTCGGTAAGACCGAGGTCGATCCACATGGAATTAGAAAACATGTTCTAAGTTATTCCAACAACTAGAATTGCAGTGATTAAGGGATTCAATGGAAATAATTATGCTAAAACAGTAACTTAAGAAAAACAGTGATTAAAGGCACTAAGGCTTTCAAAGATCCACTTGTAGTAATCCCATGCCAATCCAATCAATCCAAGCATGATACACAACTAGATTTGAAGTCCTATCTCTCATCTAGTTGGAAGATAAAGCATTAAACACATTCAATCCCACTCAAGTTAAACTTCCAAGTTCTAGTCCCATTCAACACATATAGAATTCGAAATCATAGTCCTTCGGAGTAACAGCCATGCCTATGGACTATGGCATGCTCAAGGGTTACCATAATTCAAATCTAATCAAGAAAAACATGATAATCTCAGAGAATTGCAAGGAATCCATGTCCGGAGCACATGAACTCTCATAAAACGTCTAAAACTATCAATTTTATAAGAACTAGAATATCAAAATTTGAACTTGAAGTAGAACTACTTGAACTAAACTGAATCAAACATGAAATTAGCTACAAGCTTCACCTCTCAGCCTTAGCTGAGAGATTCTAGCCGAGCATTGTCATATTACAACTAGAACTCATAAAAGAAAACTAGAAAACATAAGAACTCAGAGTTTAGAGGGTTGCAAACGCTCCATGACGGCTTCCTTCCTCTCCCACGAAGTTCCTTAGCTTCTTTGATGCCCTAGGAAAAGACCCTAGGTGTCCTTTTATAGTGAGGAAGCTCAGTTGCGTCAAAAACATCCAGAAATTGTGTAAGGTTACGCAGTGCGTAGAGAAAATCGGAGCCCGGAATAGAAATTGTCCGTTTTTGCACATGGCCGACTGGTCATGGCTTGTCGGACTGGGCTGGTCGACCGATCGGACTAGCTTATCATCATTCCAGTGAGCACAGAGTGGCATCCGACCTGTTGGCCGACCGGTCTTAACCGGTCGGACCATTAGTCCAGGGGGTTTCAGCATGGTGACCGACCTGTTGGCCGACAGGTCAGCTGACCGGTCTGGACCGGTCGGCCCTTGTTCTTTCTCCATTTTTTCTTCCTTTCCTTCTTCTCCTTTCTCCCTCTTTCTTCTTTCTTCTGCAGTCCACCTTGGGCCTTCATTCAAGGAGTCCTAAATACATTCTTTTTTGTCTCCAGTTGTGTGAAGTTCGCTCTCATTCCTACAATCACAAAACATGTATTAAATGGGCCTTTTAAACATGCAAACCATGCATATAATATGATGTAATGGACTATACAATGTATAAATTGGAGGTTCAACACACCCCCTAACCAGCTTTTTGCTAGTCCCGAGCAAAACATGCGTGAAACAAGTTCAAACCTCCAAAACCCAACTCTCCTTCAGAAACCATGTTTCTATCCATTCCAAGACATACAAGCATAAAATTCGAAAAACTTAGGTGATAGAAGCTGAAAACCTCAAACTCTCAAAACATAATAAGTGTCTATATGAAATTCTCGCTGATTGATTGATAAATAGAAGAACTCGAACAAATTCAACCTAGTATGCATAGTGAAAATTCATCTCATGAGTTTCTGGGATTATCTTCTTCATAGATCAACTGAACTATGGATCTCAAGGTGTACAGAGCAACAGCAAGCCAATGACAGGATTATCTTACCATCCTTTCGACAGTTTTCACACTACGTCCCATTTCTGGCTTTGGTTACGGGTAGACCATCCCTTGGTTGGTAATAGGTAGCCCTTTTAGGAATTTTCCACCATTTTTCCATCATTCCCAATTTTCATACTTTCTTTTCCGTTTTCTTTTAAATTAGATAGGATTTTTAGAAATTCATATCTTTCGTTATTTTCCCATGGACAAGAATGGACAAAGTACCCCGGCTTGGTTTTCAACACCTCAAATCTAAGTCTAGCTAACGTACAAATCATATAATCCCTTCAACCATGAAAATTGTGTAATGTGAACTAGGTGTAAGAGTGTTCAAATTTTTGATCAATCACATAAATATGGAATTCACATATAAAACCATTATATTAAGAGAAGTTCAAAACTTGCAACATCACTCACTTTGTATCTCCTTTTCTTATACTCGTATCCTCTCAAATGCATAGAAATAAGGTTTTCTAAAAGAGTTTTGAAATTTTAGAAAATTTGAAAAAAAATTTGCACATATGATGCTCGAAATGTTGCAAACTGCTAGATGAGGAATCTCATCTCACCCCCCAACCAAATTTTGCATTGTCTTCAATGTAAAAAGATATGCAATGAGCATGAACATGAGAGCAATGGTAAAATAAAAGGGAGTGAGAACAATAGTACCTGAGAGAGTCGATCATGGAAGTCTACAACTCCAACAACTAAATCTACTAAGCACACAAAACTATAAAAAAAAAAAAAAACAACTAAACCTATCTACGCTATACCTCCGTTAGACTAGGAGATCAATCATCCTGATACACAGGATCATTCAGAGCGATGGACATGTCCTCTAAATCAAATTTCTTAACAAATGGTTTAAGGCGTTATCCATTAACTTTAAAACAGTTACCATTCGCTGCATTCTCAATCTCAACAGCCCCATGAGGAAAAACTTTTTTAACAATATATGGGCCGGTCCATCGAGTTCGCAATTTTCTCGGAAAAAGATGAAGTCGGGAATTATACAAGAGTACTTTTTGACCTTCATGGAACAATTTCCTAAATATATGTTTGTCATGAAAGGCCTTCATCCTACTCTTCTAAATCCTCGAGTTCTCATACGCATCATTTTGGATCTCATCAAGCTCATTAAGTTGGAGTTTGTGAAGCGAGCTAGCCTTGTTAATGTCAAAATTTAATGCCCGAATTGCCCAATAGGCTTTGTGTTCAATCTCCATAGGCAAGTGGTAAGCTTTCCCATAGACGAGTCTATAAGGGGACATTCCAATGGGTGTCTTGTAAGCGGTACAGTGAGCCTAAAGTGCATCATCTAATCTCAATGACCAATCTTTGCGATCCGGCCTCACCGTCTTTTTCAGAATCTGTTTGATTTCCCGATTGGAGATTTCAGCTTGCCCACTTGTCTATGGGTGGTATGGGGTACTCACTTTATGCCTAATGCCATATTTCTTCATTAAGGCTTCAAAATGCCTATTTCAAAAGTGAGAACCACCATCACTAATGATGGCCCGAGGCGTTCCAAATCTGGAAAGTATGTTTTCTTTGAGGAACTGTAGAACTGTACGATGATCGTTGGTTCTACATGGAATAGCCTCTATCCATTTAGACACATAGTCTACGGCAAGCAATATATAGACATGTCCAAAAGATGAGGGGAACAGTCCCATGAAATTGATGCCCCAACAGTCAAAGACTTCCAGATGTTGAATTGGGGTAAAAGGCATCATATTTCGACGAGATAATCCTCCTAACTTTTGGCAATGCTCGCATGCTTTGCAAAACTTGTGGGTGTCATTAAATAAAGTGGGCCAATAAAAACCACACTGTAAAATTTTTGCAGTGGTTTTCTTAGCGGAAAAAATGACCCCCACATGCTTGATCATGGCAAAAGGAGATGACGGAATTATGTTCATTGTCAGGGACACATCTCCTTATAATTTGGTTTAGGCAATATTTAAACAATAAAGGTTCATCCTAGAAAAATCTGCGCACTTCCCTTAGAAATTTACGTTTGTCCTGCGCAGTCCAATGGATCGGCATTGCACCTGTGGAAAGATAATTGGCTATGTCAGTGTACCATGGTGGATGTATAGCAACAAAGAGTTGCTCATCAGGGAATGAGTCCTCAATAGGTGACTCATCAATGAAATTAGGTAGGACTAGGCGGGATAGATGATCCGCCACCACATTTTCTACTCCCTTCTTGTCCTTGATCTTCAAATCGAATTCTTGAAGGAGTAGGATCCATCTAAGCAAACGGGGCTTGGCATCCTTCTTAGAAAGAAGGTGTTTCAGCGCCACATGATCTGTGTAAATGATAACCTTGGATCCTATTAAGTAAGGCATGAATTTGTCCAAGGCAAAGATGACGGCTAGGAGCTCTTTCTCCATAGTCGAGTAATTAACTTGGGCAGGATTCAAGGTCCTACTTGCGTAGAAGATAACATGGGGCTTCTCATCCTTCTTTTGGCCTAACACCGCCCCAATAGCATAATCGCTCACGTCGCACATCAACTCAAAAGGTATGGACCAATCCGGTGGTTGCATGATAGGAGCGGTTGTTAACATGTCTTTTAGCTTCAAGAAAGCTAATTGACATTCAGCACTCCACTCAAATTGGTTCTCCTTTTAGAGAAGGTTACATAAGGGCCTAGAGATATGACTAAAGTCCTTTATGAACCTTCTATAAAAACCGGCGTGTCCAAGGAAGGACCGCACATCGCGTATGCGTTTGGGTGGTGGTAGATTGGAAATTATGTCAATTTTTGCCCGGTCTACCTCTATTCCATTGGACGAGATGATATGTCCAAGGACTATTCCTCTTTGTACCATGAAATGGCACTTTTTCCAGTTTAAAACGAGGTTCTTCTCCTCACACCTCATCAAGATCAACTTCAAGTGATTGAGGCACTCATCAAAAGTATAACCAAAAACAGAAAAATCATCCATGTATACCTCAAGAAATTCACCCACCATGTCCGAGAAAATACTCAACATGCATCGTTGGAATGTGGCGGGTGCATTACATAGCCCGAATGGCTTTCTTTGGTATGCGAAGGTACCAAACGGGCATGTAAATGTGATTTTCTCTTAGTCCTCTGGGGCTATCTCAATTTGGTTGTAGCCAGAATAGCCATCTAGGAAGCAATAATAGGAATGACCCGCTAACCTCTCCAAAATTTGATCCATGAATGGGAGAGGGAAGTGGTCCTTCCTAGTGACCGTATTTAACTTTCGATAATCAATGCACATACGCCAATCGGTGGTTACTCTAGTCGATATAAGTTCATTGTTGGCGTTTTCTATGATGGTAATACTGGATTTCTTAGGGACAACTTGAGTAGGACTCAACCATTGGCTATCCGAGATGGGGTAGATGATACCCACATCTAGTAGCTTTAACACCT
The DNA here is from genome assembly GCA_003013855.2 of Liriodendron chinense. Taxonomy (NCBI): domain Eukaryota; kingdom Viridiplantae; phylum Streptophyta; class Magnoliopsida; order Magnoliales; family Magnoliaceae; genus Liriodendron; species Liriodendron chinense. The sequence goes on along the minus strand of PVNU02000100.1, from coordinate 504,472 downwards.
CGGCTTTGAAAACTTCCATCATGTTTGGATTTAACCTTCTTTGAGGTTGTTTAGTCATTTTTGCATTTTCTTCGAGGTGTATACGGTGAGTACAAACCGAAGAATCTATCCCTTTAAGATCCGCTATTGTCCAACCTATGGCTCCCCTATGTTCTTTGAGTAACTCAATCAACTTGAGCTCTTGGTCTTTCCCTAGGTGAGAGGCAATGACAACTGAAAATGTTTCCTCTTGACCCAAGTATACATATTTAAGCTCAGATGGCAATGGTTTGAGGTCAAGCTTCGATGGTTTGATGTTAGACGGTAGAGGCCTTGATGTGGTTGGTGGCAATTTTTCAAAATGAGGCCTCCACCGGCTAGTACCAACTACCGGTCTCTCAATATTCAATGCTTGCACAATTTCACTAATGATGGGGTCTTTGGAATCCTCGAAATGTGCTAAGCATGTCTCCAAGCTTTCTAGTGGTTCAAGTTGGAGGAGCTCTTCTTCTTTAAAAGATTCGAGCATGTTTACCTCGAAGAGCTCATCATCATCAACATCCCTGTGCCTTTTGCCCAAGTGGAACACATTCACCTCTAATGTCATGTTCCCAAAGGATAATTGCATCACCCCATTCCAGCAATTGATGATTGCGTTTGATATAGCAAGGAACGGGTGGCCTAAAATCATCGGTATTTGAGAACTAGCATCTAGAACCGATTGTGTGTCCAAGATGATAAAGTCTACTAGGTAGTAGAATTTGTCAACTTGGACTAGAACATCCTCAACTATCCCTCTCGGTACACGGATGTATCTATCAGCGAGTTACAACGTGGTTTTGGTGGATTTTAATTCACCAAGACCCAATTGCTCATATACCAAGTACGGGATCAAGTTTACGCTTACCCCCCAAGTCTAGCAATGCACGCTCAATCCGGTAGTCTCCAATGATACATGAGACTGTGGGACTACCGGGATCTTTGAATTTTGGGGGGGTCTTTTAAGTGAGAATGCCACTCACTTGCTCATTTAAGAAGGCCTTTTGCTGCACATTATATTTGCGTTTAGTTGTGCATAGGTCCTTTAGAAACTTGGTATAAGAGGGGATTTGTTTGATGGCATCAAGCAAGGGAATGTTTATCTTAATTTGTCTGAAAATCTCTAAAATATCATGAGAGTTTGGAAGAGATTTTGGAGCAACCAATCTCGAAGGGAATGGTGCTACGGGCTTATAAATGCGTTCTTTTTCTTGTGGGGCTAAGTTGGATCCGTCCTCATCCTCAGAATTTACCGAATCATTAGGCTTGTCGGCCTTCACCGGAATAGATTTGTCAATTTGTTTACCACTTCTAAGAGTGGTGACAGATTTGGCTTGCTCCATATATTGGTTGAAGGTATCAGGAATGCTTACTTCATGAACTTGCTTTGGATTGGGCTGAGGTTGGGCCGGAAAGGTCCCTTCCCTAGCATTCAAGCGTTCCTTAATCTCATCTACCGAGACTTTAAGCTCTTGGAACATTTGCTAATTCGTTTGATTAATTTGCGTTTGCCCTTGTATAAATGCTTTTAAAGTATCCTCCATTGAGAATTGAGGTGGGGCCATATTTTGCATGGGTGGCCCTCCTTGAGAGTTGGTAGGATTGCCCGTGGGAGCATTCTTCCAACTGAAATTTGAGTGGTTCTTCCAAGTAGAATTGTACATATTACCCACCGGTCCATTAAAAAGCCGTTGATAACCATATGTGGCATTTGCGTGTTCATGTAACACCTCTTGAAATGCAGGAATTGTAGGACAAGCTTGCATAGCGTGTAGATTGGTGAAACAAATCCCACATATGGTTTCAATAGCTTCATTGGACTTTGAAACTCCACTTTTACTAAGTTTCATGGCCTCGATCTTCCTTGTGAGGTTAGCTATCCTTACACTTACATCGTCTTCCTCCTTGAGGATATAGATCCCTCCTTTCTCTTTTTCTTGAGTAGGCTTGGGGTTATTAGATTTGTCCGAAGTATCCCAAGATTGTGCATTTTCAGCCAACAATCCAAATAACTCCAAGCTTCATCTGGATTTTTGCTCATGAACTCGTCATTGCACATCATCTCTCCGAATTAGCGCATATTGGAACTTAATCCATCGTTGAAGAAGTTTATGATTCACCAACTTTCATAGCCATGATGTGGGCAAGCAAGTAGGAGGTCCTTAAACCGTTCCCAACATTTGAAGAAAGATTCACCCTCTTTAGCCGAAAAATTCATTATGGCTCTTTGAAGGGTGTTCGTTTTATGAGCCGGGAAGAATTTTTTCAATAATTCCCGGGTCATCTCGTTCCATGACCCTATCGAGTGCGGTCTAAGAGAATGAAGCCAAGACTTGGCTCTTTCTTTCAATGAAAAGGGAAAGAGTTTAAATTTAATGGCATCTTCCGAAACATTAGTGTATTGCAAGGTAGCCACCACTTCTTCAAATTCCTTTACGTGTAAATATGGGTTGTCAGAATCTAGCCCATGGAACTTTGGTATAAGTTGATTAACACCCGGCTTTATATCAATATTTTCCCAAGTTGGTGGTAAGACCACGCAAGAGAGTGTAGTTGCACGGGCCGGTTGTAGGTAGTCCCGTAGTGATCTCATTGGAGGAATATTATATACCTCATTCTCTCCTACTACCTCTTGATTTGCGTTCGTAGTTGGAGTGGGGGGGGGAGGATTCCTTAAAGGTGTTTGATCCATACTCCCCAAATCATCACAATGTTCTATAGATTTTCAGATTCGTCTATGAATGGATAGTGGTCCAACTAAACCACCTTCGGATTGGAGACGATTGTTGTGGTCTCGTTCCCAACTGGACATAAACCACAAAATCCAAAATCTGAACTAATCCTAAAATTTGAAAAATAAAAACAAAAAACTAAAAGAGTTCAAGTTGGAAGGATAGTACCGATTTGCTTGAACTAGAAGAACTTCCTACAAAACAAAATGAACTTTATTAGTTCTAGAATTCAGAAAAAAATAATCCTATGAAAACAATAAATCCTAACTACTTCTACTTTATAGCCACTAAAACAATTTAGAACCGTTATCTAAACTCCCCGGCAACGGTGCCAAAAACTTATTCGCTCGCCTCAAGTGTAAGGCTGCGATATAGTAATAAATCTCGGTAAGACCGAGGTCAATCCACATGGAATTAGAAAACATGTTCTAAGTTATTCCAGCAACTAGGATTGCAGTGATTAAGGGATTCAATGGAAATAATTATGCTAAAACAGTAACTTAAGAAAAACAGTGATTAAGGGGACTAAGGCTTTTAAGGATCCACTTGTAGTAATCCCATGCTAATCCAATCAATCCAAGCATGATACAACTAGATTTGAAGTCATATCTCTCATCTAGTTGGAAGATAAAGCATTAAACACATTCAATCCCACTCAAGTTGAACTTCCAAGTTCTAGCCCCATTCAACACATATAGAATTCGAAATCATAGCCTTCGGAGTAACAGCCATACCTATGGACTATGGCATGCTCAAGGGTTACCATAATTCGAATCTAATCAAGCAAAACATGATAATCTCAGAGAATTGCAAGGAATCCATGTCCGGAGCACATGAACTCTCACAAAACGTCTAAAACTATCAATTTTATAAGAACTAGAATATCAAAATTCGAACTTGAAGTAGAACTACTTGAACTAAACTGAATCAAACATGAAATTGGCTACAAGCTTCACCTCTCAACCTTAGCTGAGAGATTCTAGCCGAGCATTGTCATACTATAACTAGAACTCATAAAAAAAATTAGAAAACATAAAAATCCGGAGTTTGGAGGATTGCAAACGCTCCACAACGGCTACCTTCCTCTCCCACGAAGTTCCTTAGCTTCTCTGACGCCCTAGCAAGAGACCCTAAGTGTCCTTTTATAGTGGGGAAGCTCTGTTGCGTCGGAAACATCCAGAAATTGCGTAAGGTTACGCAATGCGCAGAGAAAAGAAGCCCGGAATAGAAACTGTCCGTTTTTTCACATGGCCGACCGATTGGACTAGCTTATCATCATTCCAGCGAGCACAGAGTGGCATCCGACCTGTTGGCTGACCGGTCTTGACCGTCGGACCATTAGTCCAGGGGGTTTAGCATGGTGACCGACTTGTTGGCCAACCGGTCACAACCGGTCGGACCAACTGGTCCTTTGTCCAGTGATCTTCATAGTGGACGGCAAGTTGGCTGATCGGTCTGGACTGGTCAGCCCTTGTTCTTTCTCCACTTTTTCTTCATTTCTTTCTTCTCCTTTCTCCCTCTTTCTTCTTCCTTCTTCAGTCCACCTTGGGCCTTCATTTAAGGAGTCCTAAATACATTCTTTTTTTTCTCCAGTTGGGTGAAGTTTGCTCTCATTCCTACAATCACAAAACATGTATTAAATGGGCCTTTTAAACATGCAAACCATGCATATAATGTGATGTAATGGACTATACAATGTATAAATTGGAGGTTCAACAAGGTGTTTAAACGGTTTCACCATACTGGGGAGTTTAACAAGGTTCCTCTCAACTTATGACGGAGATTTCAAGGTTCATCTCTCAACCTTGATGTTTACGGGTTCCATCCAACTCAAGAGTTTGGCAAGGATCCTCCCTACCCTTCTGTTCCAATCTAAGAACCTAATGTATACTCCCGTCGGAAGCTCCCCATGGAGACTTGTTCAAATTTGTAGATCCACTCTCACATGCAATCCTCACCGAGGAAGGAGTGCAACCGAACTCTCAATATGACAACTTACTTATCAGATGAACCCATTATTCAGCACCGTTTAAGGTAGCTTGATCTCGCTCTCCCGTGCTTCAATCAACTCCTGTTTACTCCCCCGATCACATTACCGCTGCATTGCCAATGCCTCAGCTCCACTTGATCAATCACCTTACATGTGATGCCTTTGAAATGCCTAAGGTGATAAGAGGGTAGGTCGAGAACTCTACAACTAATGGAAATGGGTTGTCTAGAGTTTCTTTCCTACAAAGATCTTATCTTAAAGCTTTGGATAATGTTTTGACTATCAAGAAAGATCTAAACTCTACAGATCAAGAGAGGGCAAAAGTCATCTTCTTCATGAGCTTGGAATGCTCCATTCTTGTGTTAAATCATAAGGAAGATGTCTTGTAAAGGTTAGAATTGAGCCTCTAATGGTCTCCAATAATGGTGGCTTCAATCCTCTCAAAACCCCCATTCTTTCCCTAAAAATCGAACCTAGCCTTTATATAAACAAATCCCCAACAGTTATAAAATGGTTCTCTCCGACCTGTCGAACCTATCATCGACCAGACAGCCAAGGGTCCTCTACCGGTCGTCCGATTGTTCACTTACCTTAAGTGCAAGGCTGCGATGTAGTAATAATCTCGGTAAGACCGAGGTCGATCCACAGAAAATTAGGGTAAATAAATTCAAACTATTATAACAACTTCAAATTCAATAATTTAGAAGTTTAAATTTATAAACTAAGCAAAACAGTAACTTTGTAAAAAAATCTGTAATTAATGAAACTAAGGCCTCAAGGATCCACTTGTAGTAGATCTATGTGAATTCATTCATCTAAGTATAAACAGAACTAGATTCAAAGTTTTATCTCTTATATGGTTGGAAGATTAAGCATTCAAACACAAACAATCCTCACTTAATTTAGAAAATAAGATTCTAGTTCTAATGAAGCACATAGAATTCAAATATGTAGCCTTTGAAGTAACAACCATGCTAAGAGACGATGATATGCTCTAGGGTTATTATAATTCGAATCCTATCAATCTGAACATGATAATCTCAGATAATTGCAAGGAACCCATGTCTGAAGCACATGAACTCTCATAAAACATCCAAAAATACCAACTTTATTCAAACTATAATTTAAAAATCCAAACTTTAAATAAAGTATTTAAATCAAACGAACTATACATGATAACTAGCTAATGAATGTTCTAAGCTCTCTAAACATAATGAATGTTCACATAGAATTCCTACTAATTTATTGACAAATAGAAGAATCCGAACATGTGTGGTCTAGTGTACATTATGCATACTCATCTCATGAATTTCCAGGATTACTTTCTTCATAAATCAGTAAAACTAAATATTTAAAAGTGTACAGATCAACCAAATACCTATGACAAGAATTTGCCTTACCGTTCCTTCGACAACTTTCACACTACTTCCCATTTCCATCTTTAGTTACGGATAGACCATCTCCTAGTTGGTAATAAGTAACCCTTTTCAGAATTTTTCACAAATATTCAATGAATATCATATCCTTATTATCTTTTTTCATAAATATTAGATAGGATTTTTAGAAATTCATCTCTCATTTTTTCTCTTATTGCACATAAACAAGGATGGACACAGTTCCTCAGCTTGGTTCCTAAACACTTTAAATCTTCAGTCTTACCAATCTAAAAATCTACTAATCCCTTCAAATCATGCGAATCGTGTAATGTGAACTAAACTCAAAAACATTAAAACTTTCTATCAATCAACTCATTGGGGGAATTCATATAGAAAACCATTACATTTTAGATAATTCATAAATCTTAAAATCTCATCAATTAATCTCTCATCTTTCATACTTGTAGCATCCCAAGTGCATAGAAACAAGATTTTTCAAAAGAGTTTTGATGTTTCAGAAAAATTGAAAATTTTTACAAACATTGCTCGAAATGTCACAAATTGTTAAATTCTAGAAATCTCACCCCCCAACCAAATTTTGCATTGTCCTTAATGTAAAAAAATATGCAATGAGCATGAACATGAGAGAAATGATTAAAAAAAAAAAAAGAGGGTGAGTATGAGAGTACATGGATGAATCAATCATGGAATTCTACCTCCAACATCTAAATCCACTAAAGAGATAAACCTAAAACAGAAAAACAAATTAAACCTAATCCTACTTAAAATAATAAACAAAACCTAAGCTATCCTTTTAAAAAGAGAATCTCCATCAGACTAGGAGATCAATCATCATTATAACATCCAAAAGGACAAAGTTGAGCAAGATCATCAAGTGGTGTAATAGATTTTTCAATAGAACTATCTACCATCCCACTTTGGAAAGTACATTGGTGATATTAATCATTCTAATCCATTGAAAATCCTACTGAAAAATTTCAGTGGGTTTCTTAATAATGTTATCACATGTATTACGAAAGGAGAATTGCATTAGTTGGAAATCAACAAATATGGATCTCCTTTCCATCTTATCTAGGCAAAAATTTGTCAAATATGGGTCATCCCAGAAATGGTGTTCTTCGTTTTGAACAAACCAAAGAGATATGAAGACTTCAATCACTTCATCCACACAAATTAGGAGAGTCTCCACAAAATCAACTTAATTTCACTAGTGCTTCCACAATCAACTTTTCAGTTTGGCACTCTGTGGAAGAAAGCTTTTTAGGCACCGGAGGGGTATCCCTCAAGGCATGCACTATGTCCTTAATCATGGGATCATCCCAATCTTCAAAATAAGCCAAACACTCCTCTAGAGTATAGGAGACCTCAGGGGAGGAAGTTTTCAAATTTAGACCATTCACGTCTTCCTCCTTCTCGGACTTTTGTGTAGGTTGGAGTGGGTCCTCAACTTCTATACTTTCAGAATTTGGCCTCTCAGTAGGCAAATCAAGCTCCAATTCTTCCAATTCTTGCATAACAAATGTGTTTAAATTAGAAATTGGTATCTTGTCAAAAAATCTTTCAGGATTTGGCTCTTTCAAGGCCTCATTAATAATCAAATTTAATTCATCCTTGGAATGTGCCGAATATATCTCCAAACTTTCAGGTAGATTGGATTGAAAAAACTTCCCTTCTTCAATAGATTCTATCATGTTTATCTCATGAGGACCATCATCATCGTCCCAATCCTCAAAAGGATCGAAGCAAACAACGTCTAGAGGATAAAAATTTTGATTTAAAACAAACTCTTCTTCCACAATGGACTCGATGAAGTCTACCTCATGGACATATCATCATCCCTATGCCTTTTACCCATATGGAACACATTCACATCCAATGTCATGTTCCCAAAGGACAATTTCATCACCTCATTCCGGCAATTGATGATTGCGCTTGATGTAGCATTACCAGTATTTGAGTGCTAATATCCATAACAGGTTGCGTGTCCAAGACGATAAAATCCACTGGATAGTAGAATTTGTCGACTTGGACCAATACATCCTCACCTACCTCTCCCGGCATACAAATAGATCGATCAGTAAGTTGCAACATGGTTTTTGTGGGTTTTAATTCACCAAGACCCAATTGCTCATATACCGAGTAAGGGATCAAGTTTATGCTTGTCCCCAAATCTAGGAACTGCACGCTCAATCTGGTAGTCACCAATGATACATGAGATTGTGGGACTACCGGGATCCTTGTATTTTGGGGGGGTTTGGGTGAGAATAACACTCACTTGCTCAATGAGGAAGGACTTTTGTTGCAAATTGTATTTGCGTTTGGTTGTACATAGGTCCTTTAAAAACTTGGCTATAAGAGGGGATTTGCTTAATGGCATCAAGTAGAGGAATGTTAATCTTGACTTGTTTGAAAACCTCTAGAATGTCATGAGAGTTTGGAAGAAGTTTTGGAGCAACCAATCTCGAAGGGAATGGTGCTACAGGCTTGAAAACGCGTTCCTTTTCTTGTGGGGCTAAGTTAGATCCATCCTCATTCTCAGAATTTACCAGATCATTAAGCTTGTTGGCCTTCACCGGAATAGATTTGTAAATTTGCTTACCACTTCTCAGAGTGGTGATGGATTTTACTTGCTCCACATGTTGGTTAGGGAGGTTAGGGGCGCTTATTTCATATGCTTTGTTTAGGATTTGGCTAAACTTGAGCTGAAAAGGTCCCTTCCCTAGCATTCAAGCATCCCTTAATCTCATCAACCTACGTTTTTAGCTCTTGGAACATTTGCTGATTTGATTGATTGATTTGTGTTTGCCCTTACATAAACGCCTTTAAAGTGTCCTCCATTAAGAATTGAGGTGGGGTCATGTTTTGCATGAGTGGCCCTCCTTGAGAGTTGGTAGGATTGCCCGTGGGACCATTCCTCCAACTGAAATTTGGATGATTCTTCCAAGTAGAGTTATACGTGTTACCTACCGGTCCATTGAAAGGCCTTTGATACCCATATGCGGCATTTGCTTGCTCTTATAACACCTCTTGAAATGCGGAAATTGTAGGAGAATTTTACATAGAGTGTACATTAGTGGCACAAATTCTGCACACGTTATCAATGGTTTCCGTGGATTTAAAAGTTCCACTTTTACTTAGTTCCATAGCCTCGACTTTTCTTGTGAGGTTGGCTATCCTTGTGTTTACATCATCTTCCTCCTTAAGATGTAAATCCCTCCTTTCTCTTTTTATTGAGAAGGCTTAAGGTTACTAGACTTGTTCGAGGTATCCCATGATTGGACATTCTCGACCAACATGTCTAAGTAACTCCATGCCTCATCTGGATTTTTGCACATGAACTAGCCATTGCACATCATCTCTACAAATTGGCGCATGTTAAAATTCAATCCATCATAAAAGTAGTTTATAATTCGCCAACTTTCGTAGCCATGATGTGGGTAAGTGAGTAAGAGATCCTTAAACCTTTCCCAACTTTGAAAAAATAACTCACCCTCTTTTCCTAAAAAGTTCATTATAGATCTTCGAAGGGTGTTAGTTTTATGAGCCGGGAAGAACTTTTTCAAGAATTCCTGGGTCATCTCAGCCCAAGTCCCTATCGAATGTGGTCTAAGAGAGTGGAGCCAACCTTTGGCTCTTTCTTTCAATGAAAAGGAAAACAATCTAAGTTTGATGACATCCTCTGACACATTATTATATTGCAAAGTAGCAACAACCTCATCAAACTCTTTTAAGTGTAGATATGGGCTCTCAAAATCTAGTATATGAAACTTAGGTAAAAGTTGAATTACCCCCAACTTTATATCAATGTTCCCCCCATGGTTGGTAGAACCACACATGAGGGTGTAATCGTACGAGCTGATTGTAAGTAGTCACGTAAAGCTCTCATTGGAGGAGTATTGTGCACCTCATTCTCTCCTACTCCCTCTTATTTCGTGTTTGTAGTTGGAATAGGAGGGGAGGATTCCTTCACAGTGTTTGATCCATACTCCTTGAACTTTCACAATGTTTTACGCATTTTTTAACTCGTCTATGAACGGAGAGTGGTCCAACTAAACCACCTTCGGTTTGGAGACGATTTGTGTGGTCAAATTCCCAATGGGACATAAACCGCACAAACAAAAATCTAAACTAAATCCTAGATCCTAAAAACAAAATCTGAAAAACTAAAAAGCTGTAAAAAGTTCTAAGTTAGAAAGATAATATCCGATTATCTTGAACTAAGATAATTTCTTACGAAACAAAGCAAACTCGTTAGTTCTAGAATTCAGAAAAACTAGTCATAGGAAAACAGTAAAACCTAACTACTTCTACTTCTATAGCTACGAAAATAATTTAGAACCGTTTAACCTAGATTCCCCGAGCAACGGCGCCAAAAAACTTGTTCGCTCACCTCAAGTGCAAGGCTGCGATGTAGTAATAATCTTGGTAAGACCGAGGTCGATCCATAAGGAATTAGGGTAAATAAATTCAAAATATTATAGTAACTTCAAATTAAATAATTTAGAAGTTTGAATTTATAAACCAAGTAAAAACAGTAACTTTGTAAAAAATCTGTAATTAATGGAAGTTTCATCTCTCATCTAGTTGGAAGATTAAGCATTCAAACATAAAAAAAAATCCCCACTTAAGTTAGAAAATAAGATTCTAGTTTTAATGAAGGACATAGAATTCAAATATGTAGCCTTCGAAGTAACAACCATGACAAGAGACTATAGTATGCTCTAGAGTTACTACAATCCGAATCTAAACATGATAATCTCAGAGAATTGCAAGGAACCCATGTCCGAAGCACATGAACTCTCATAAAACATCCAAAAATACCGACTTTATTCAAACTAGAACTTAAAAATCCAAACTTTAAGTAAAGTACTTGAATCAAATGAATTCTACATGATAACTAGCTACGAGCTTCACCTCTTAGCCTTAGCTAAGAGATTCTAGCCGAGCATCATCATGCTACAACTAAAAACAATAAACAACTAATGAAAACATGAAAAACCGAGTTTGGGAGAGTTGTAGGCACTCCACAACGATCCTCTTCACCTCTCATGAAGTCCCAAGCCTTCTATGATATCTTAGGAATGAAACCTAGGTGTCCTTTTATGATGGAGAGGCTCCACCAACTTAAAAACTTCCAAAATTCGCAGCTACTTACGCAATTGCGCCATAAAAATCGAAGCTTCTTGAAGAATCAGTTGGATGCTCTGCAAAATACACTGGCCGACCGGTCTTGACCAGTCGGACCTGTCTGGTCCATGTCCAAAGAGTGCAGGAGAGGGGGGAGGCTTATGGCCAACCAGTCTTGACTAGTCAGACCTGTCCAGGTCTGATCTAGCAGGCTTCATAGGGGGCTGCCTTAGTGGCCGACCGGTCAAGACTGGTCATGGCTTCCTTGGCTGACCGGTCTTGAACGGTCTAGCCCATTATGGCTCCACTCTCTCTCTCTCTCTCTCTCTCTCTCTCTCTCTCTCTCTCTCTCTCTTCTCTCTCTCTCTCTCTCTCTCTCTCTCTCTCTCTCTCTCTCTCTCGTCCTTGCTTCTTTATTCCTTTTTTGGTCCACCTTCAATTATCATTGAAATGGCTTCTAAATGCGCTCTTTAATCATCAATTGGGTGAAGTCCCTCTCTCATTCCTACAATCACAAAACATGCATTAGATAGGTCTTTTAACATGTAATTCATGCATACAATGTGATGTAATGGGTTAGAATATGTATAAATTAGAAGCTCAACACCGACCGGTCGTATTAAGTGGCTAGGACAAGAAAATTTATTGTCTCTTTTTTATCAGTCACCGATTGGTTGGATGACCAGTCAAACAGACCGGCCGACCAGTTGGATGACCGGTTGAATTAAGCCCTTAGTTTATTTTCACATTAGTTGTTGTCCAATTCAGGCCATCTGCCGACGGTCGGACAACCGGTCTAGTGCATGAAAACTGTTGTTTTCCTTTTGTGTTTTGCAACAACTCATGCAACCTCTATGATCATCCTATGGGTGATCTTTTGGGACACCTAAGGCCAATCTAAGATGACTAAAAGTATGCCTATTGGGTTAAGGTCATCTAGAGGTTATGGTTTTGGATAGGTTCAAGGTTAAGGCTCATTAAGTCATCTCTTTTACCTATTTCTTCTTCCTTGATGCAGTAAGCCCGTCTTGAGTCTTCGGTCTTCATCTTCATTAAGCTCAACTGACGTTAGACTCACTGACCTAAGTAATTGACAAATAAGGTGCACTAGTATGCCACAAAAAAGTACACTAACAGGAGCCCCTCGTCTTGTTAATTCTTAGAACAGTGTCCATGCCTCAGAGGGGAGTCGCCACCATGACCACGAGTAGACATACTAGGATCTCAAAGATACAACAAATCTACCCTAGGTTTCAAAAGAAAGAAATGCAACATAGAAAACCCAATGTGAAACCCTTACCGATGAAGAGGAAGATAAGAACTCCTATTTGGAAGAGAATGTACCACTTTGAAGAGCTTTAATCTTCGATTGGATACCTATCATAGCTTTAGGAATGATGAAGAGACCTCTAGGATGGAAAAGGGGAAAGAAAAAATGGGAGAGAAATGAACTTGGGTGAGTCCGACTGGCCTTAAGTAGCTGTTTTTACACCCGCTGGACTGCCACCAATTGGTCCTCAGACCGATCGCCCGACAAAAATTACACATTTTGTGCGGTTTTCACAATCCTCAAAGATGGGTCTATTAACAGTTTTTAAACTAGGTTTCTACAGACCTAATCACTCATTTTAGGTTAGCCATGGGCCCATGCACCTCAGTGCACCAAAGTGATTAAGGCCAACCACATGATTTTAAGAGATTTTGAAGCCTAAGAGTTCCAGATTTGACAAAATGTATGAAATGAGGGACTCTTTCCCTAATGTATCTACGAAGCTTAGTGCAATGAGGCTAAATGCTTAAATTTGACTATAAGCCCAACCAAATACTCCGTTGAAATAATATACTATTTTAATGAGCAAAGAATGGCTAAGATAGGAGGTTAATTCTTCAGATTTGTACCTACAAAGACAATGAACTTGTTAGTCATCCCAAAGTGCTCAGCAACCCAAGGATTTTTAAGGTATTTAGAATAAAGATTATCCAAGGGGTTGCACGAAACACGATGGATCACTTATCCTTCACGACCCATTTGGCAACAATTCTCTTTGTGCTGGGATCATGAGAGGATCTATCAGGAGTTCTCCTCTTTTCAAGAGATTTGCTCTTCTTTCTTGGCTGCTCAAGGCCCAATCTCATTTCATTTATTATCTTGCTTGTCTTTTCATTAATCAAGGCCACTTCCTTGAGTAGTGCTTTCATCCGAGCATCATTTTTTTGGCGGAGTCGAAAACTTTCTTCCCATATTCTTTTGATTCTTAGGGGGACTCCAAGTATGGTGTGCTTCTCTCCCTGTGTGTTTAAATTTACCTATCTTGCGCTGAGAGAGAGTTGTGGGCGTTTAAAGGATAAACATTCAAAGTTTAGGTGACCCACATCACCACAAGCATGACCGAGAGGGGAAGCTTTGGATTTACTCCCTGATGAACCTGAATTCTTTCTCACTGGAGAGGAAGCGGGGGTATTAGAATTATGGTTATTGAAACTCAATCCACTTTTGTCAATAAGAGTTCTTCCTATACCTAGAAGCTTTTTCAAGTTTCTTCTCCTTGGGCGATCAACAACTTGACATTTAAGACGTTCAATTTCAGTTTTTGCTTCCTTAAGCTCATTTTTCAGCCTAGCATTCTTATTTAGGGCTCCTTTTAGCTTTTCTTCAATATTGTTCTTGTTTTGCTCAAGGGCTTTGTAGTCTTGGTCTAGCTTAGAGTGTTCATCTTTAAATTCATCAAGACTCTTAGCTAGCTTGGTATTTTCAGCCTTCATTTGTCCAAACTTCTTTATAGTGCTTGTATTTTCAATATATAGTTGGTTATATCCTTCCTGAAGGTCTCCATCGTCACCCTCATCATCACTCGAGGATTCCTCTTCACTATAGGAAGTATGGTCATCATTGTCTCCTGCTTTCTCATTTTCATGGAGAGTTGTGGTGGTGGAGACCATAAGAATTTTCATTGATCTTTGGTCTCCATCACTACATAATTCATATGAATCGGATTTCGTGCCAATGTCATCCCAAGTGGCAGCCATGACCTTTCTCCCTTTATGTTTCTTTTCATCGTTTTATGAGCAATTAGGAGCAATGTGACCGTACTTTCCACAATTATAGCATTTTGGTTCTTTTGATCTTCTGAAGGATTTACCTGTACGATTCTTATTATCAAAAAATTTTCCTTCCTTGTTGTGGCTCTTGCTTTTAAAGAATTTTCAGTATTTCTTAGCCATAAGAGCCATCTCTTCCATGTTCATTTCCTCATCACTGTTATCATTAGATTTGTATTCATTGTGAGAGGTTTTCAGTACCGCAATTTTGGATTTGTGGGAGGTTTGAAATGTAGCTTGTGAGTCTGAAGGGATCATAGTAATTCTTCTACTTTCATAGTGTCTAGGTCCCTACATTCTTCTAGAGCAATGACTTTTGAAGAGAAGCATTTCGGTAGAAATCTTAAGATTTTCCTATAAATTTTGCTATCTGGAACTCGCTCTCCTAATCCACACATGTCATTAGTGATATTATTTAGACATGTGAAAAATTCCATGAAGGTTTAATGCTCCTCTATTCTTATATATTCAAATTGTGTTGTAAAGAACTGGAGTTTAGATCGTTTGACTATGCTTGTTCCCTCATGAGTAACCTCTAGAAAGTCTCGTGCTTCTTTACTTTTTTTACACGTTAAAATGTGACCAAATTCATCTTTAGAAACCGAGCAGAAAATAACATTCAATCCTTTGGCATTATATGCACATTGTGTCTATCATGTTCAGTCCACATAGTTATATCCTTAGGACAAAGTAATTCAGTTCTATCAGCCATTTTTACTGTATCAGTCGGTGCGGTCCATTCTCTTTTTACCATAGTCCACACAAGTGGATCGATGAACATAAAAAAGATTTGTATTCGAGCTTTCCAATATGCATAGTTAGATCCGTTGAAGAATGGCGGTTTGGTGATGGAACTGGAGTCTTCCATAGATATATTTTTAAGCTATCTCACAGATCTCACTCTAGGCTGTTAGGCCTTTAATGAGGAACCTCGCTCTGATACCAAATTGAAATTGCAGTTTGCACCACTATTGAGATAAGCTTGAAGGTATGCTTATGTCCTAAAGGGGGGTGAATAAGACTTTTAAAATTCTTTACTAATTAAGGACTTAAATTATCATGCAAGACACATTTTTCAAGTTAGAGGATGAGAAAGAGAAATGAAGAATCAAATCTGACTTGAAATGTATTTAATCAAACAATTAATATGCATGCTTATACTAATCATTCAAAGATAGAATATATGCATTTTGTCAAACATGAGATGGGCATTCAGTTGGATACTTATAGAATCAATCAATAAAACATAATAATAGACAAAATGCATTCACCACATTACACAGGATGTATGATGGTTCAACAATGAGTCTACTCCACTCTCGGTTAATCCATCACCTCTTGAGTGGCCGAATTTCGCTATCACAATGGTTTAAAATGAGATTCATCATAAACCTTTACAACCCACACAAGGTCTACACCTACACAAGGACAACCATGTATTCTCTCGTGTCGGAGGCCTACACAAGGACTTCCACAAGTCCTACTTAAGGATAACTCAAGTCCTACATAAGGACATACTCTACAAGAGTAATGAACTCTAAGGTATTAGAACTTACTAGTTGATGAGCCCCGATTCAGCGACGTTGAGTATCTTCAGTTGCAACACGCTTCAACTTCTCTTCAAGCTCCCACGATTAACTACTGATGCAATATGATGTTCCTAAACTAATGCCGGGTAGGTGGGAGAAGGTGTTGGAGTTCCCTTTGCCTATTCAATGCGATAGTGATGATAGGAACTACCAACTCTGAGTATTTAATGGCTATAAATGACGAATAGATTCAACAAGAAGGGTTAGGTCAGTCATTAATACCTTTCTTGAGTTCATACTTCAAACCGATCTTTGAATGCTCATTTAGTTTAAATGATAAACTTTAAGTAATGATGAGCAAAGTAGGTTAGGGAATGATCTTAAATGCCTCTCGCAAAGGGTGTGCAATGGATACCATTAAAGCCCTTAAGATATGCCTTTATAGACTCCAAGAATCGGGCTCCAACGGATATAAAACAGTCACATTTTGACCTGTTTAAGACCCCTGAGGACCGGTCGGATTGATTGTTCGACCGGTCTTCCCTTAAAATTCCAGACAATAAGCTGCTGGACAATTTTTGTCCATTACTAACCGGTCGTGCGACCGGTCCTTGGAGGCCACCGACCGATCCTTAGACTGGTCTGAAATTCTAACTTCTAAGTGATTTGATTGTTAGATAGAATTTCCCTTTGAATGACCATTTGTCCAACCGGTCTATGGGAGCTAACGACCGGTCCTCAGACCGGTCTCCAGACATGCCAGAAACAAGGTTTTCTTTTAAAAAGCTTGTTGTTCAAAAAATTTCCTTAGCCGACCAATCGTCAAATTTGTACATGGCATGTTTCAAGCTGGATTTCACCCTTCCTTTTGGTGCTCAAACAAAGATAGATTTTAAATATTTTTCCAAGGTTTGACACCTACCCACTGAAGGTTCAAGCCTAATCAACTTGACCTTAAAACCATGGATCAAATTACTTAGATAGAATGTCATTAACAAAGTGTTTTGGGATCTTATGAACTATCTATATACAACATACCTTCCGTAGTAGATTCAGCTTAATCTTATACTAGGGAAGTGGCTTTAGTCTTCAAGTCTTGAGTCTTCATTCTTCATTTGGGGCTCACAGGACTGGACAGACATATATGCTCACGTAATTGACAACATGATGCACGAATCAATGCACTAACACAATAGAGGCAAAATACCTGGACGATTATTTTTATTAGAGATTAAACTAGGATTTATTTGATTTAAAAAGTTGTAATAAAATAAAGTAGTAACTTTTATTTGAAAGGTATTAATAATAGTTGAGGAAAAATTTACATTGATTAATTATTTTAAATTATTGTTTAAATAATTAAGTAGTTATTTGGTTTGGATTAAGGTTTATTTATGGGATAACGGATATGAATGTGAGGTGTGGATTTGTATAATTTAGTTTATACATTAGAACTCGGGATCAGGGTCATCATACTGAGGTTCCAAATCTTGGGGCATGATTGAAGAGGTTAGGCACTCTTCTCCATCCGCACTCATGTACGATCTCTACTTTGTGGGATTTAAATTTTTTTGGAGATGTATGGGGTTTTGAATTGTCTTTTACCTAATCGATTACAAACATGATTCAAAACTAAGTAAAAAACTATCATGTAATTCAAGTCACTGCATGGGAGATTGTAATATCTCAACCTCGATAGTAACTTGAGGAGACAATAGTTACAGAAAGAAGAAGAAAAAAAAAAGTAAAGTGCCTATTCGATTCCACCATGGCTATAGATGTGGAGATGATTGCTTGCATAAACCACAATTATAAGGATTATTGAAAAGAAATAAAAAAAAATCTAAGTGATCTTAGTTTCTAATCTGCTAGGATCCAAAGGGTATGTAAGGCACATAACATACACCCTAGAATCACTTAGAAATAAGTAAGGAGTATAAGAAGCAAAGATGCACAATATATAAAAAATAATAATAATAGCGAATAGATGGTCAAATTGTCACCATGTGGAGATTTGAGAGCTACGACACTCTTCCTAGAAGAAAATTATGATGGATCTCAAATCCCATCCCTACTTTGATCATCTTAAATAGTTGAGATAGCTTGCATGTAGGTTTGGGCTAGGCTTAATGACTTGGATGTGGTACACACACACACACACACACACACACACACACACACTATCTTCATCTCTCACTCTTTTATTCTCACCCTTACTCTCACCTTTAAATAAAGCCAATTAAAACCTTTCGAATACCGGGCCCCATGGAAAAACTACTTGGTGAGTCCTTAATTTAATCAAATGTAACCATAAACAAGATCTTAGGTAAACTTATTAGGTCCCATGTTGGCTCGAGAAAGAATCAACGGATCCTAATGGACGTACCCTAACATCACCCGTTTTCAACGGCTTATAGGTAGTTGCATAAAGCGAGTCAAAGCTACCCATTGTCTTTAGGTCCAACGATTGATAATCTTTTGTCTAATATTCAGTCCTTAATCACATAGATCATAGGTCCGGCTAATGGACCCCCAGACTATTACCTTAAACTTGATTATCTAATATAAGTGTCTAGGTCCAATACCGAGGTCCATGGCACATTCACACTCTTGCATAAGATATAAGCTAAAGTAAAATCAATACTAAGCTTACTGTTGATGGTGGAAATTGTCCATCCTAACCCAACTAATTCCCCTCACACAAGATGACTGTGAATATCACAGAATTATGACCATAGATGTGTCTTAAGTATTTGTAATAGTCATGACACATCAATGTATTAGGATTAATAGATCACAACTCTCCCTAGTAAAAGACCACTATGTCCAATTTCAAGTTTTCAATGACCATAGAGGAATGACTCCTCACATAACTTATATTATAATGAGTTTAAATCAACATCAGATATTAATTAGAGCATATTTCATTAACCCAAAGCACTCATGGTCATCAAGATCAGTGGTTGAGAGTAGCCTTATCACATCCATAAGGCCAATGGCTTAAGGTGTATATTGGGTTTGCAAGGCACAATTCCAATACTTTGTCAACTAATGGATTTAAGGCTCACTGTCATGGCCTGAATTTTGGGTACCAACGCACATTCCGGACCCGAGACTTGCATCATGACTTTTACACCAACTGTACAAAATTAATCTGATAAAATTACACAGAGTGGTAATTTTGATCTTCTTATCATGAAGTCACATTCAAACATACTTATCATCCATGCATTCAAAGCTAACATCCATTCTAGTCAATTATTAATAATTCAATTAAGGATCCACTCATTTAGGATATGATTCAAATAAATAACAAGTAATCAATCCAGCAATTAATAAAGTTATGTCCAAAACACTTCAATTAACTAAATAAAACTATAAGAATAATAAATAAATAAAAAGGAAAGAATGATTATAGTATGCCCAAAGCAACTAATTCTTCGTCTGACAGATAAGGTCATGTGTTTCGTGGCTGGCTTGGCTATGTCCTCCTATTCTTGAGCCAATGATTAAGCCCCAGTCATATCTGTAAAGTTTTTCATCAATACAGGGTAAGCTGGCCAGACCCAATGAGAGTTTCCGACATGATTCATCACATCAAATTAAAATAGTGCAACAAGCAATCAAATAATAATATAAATGTCAAATGTGAATGTTGTACAAATACATAAATGTGTGAATGCATCAAGTGGGAAGCCGTCTACTTGCTTGAGTTGGAAACCCGTCAACCCACATCTGCCCCTTGGCAGGCTTTTACCACTTAGTAGGCATGGGCAAAGCCTACATCTACTTATTGAATAGGCTTTCACTAGTATGGTGGGCATCCGGTAACGATTTTACCAGGCATACATCTAGGGAGATCCCTTAGGAATTCAGGCACATGTCATGCATGCAAAAGATGGATGCACAATTATAGCAATGCAATTGTGAACCATGGATTGGATAGATCATTCTGATTTTCAGATTAGAGTTAGCATAAATTGCATGTGATTTGATAACATCAGTACAAAAAATCAATTTATTTGTTACATAATACAACAAATCAAATCACAAGTTCAACCATCGTTAAAAAAAAAAAAAAATTAATGTAAGAAAACATGACAGCAAATCATAGTAAGCATATAAACATATCAAACAATCAAACTACTTTAATTTTAATTAAGGGAAAACATGTTGGGATCACTCTCTTGTATCCGGTTGAGATGATTAGTAATCGGATTGGTTTGAATTAGAGCTCCCTAAAACCACATAAACACAATTACTGACTGATTCTATTAATTCACCTGATGGGGCCCACCTTTGATTGATCAAGTTCTCATAGTGAGATCCAAGCAAAAGATCATAAGTTGATCAATCAAATTTCATCGGACCCAACCCTTAATACAAGCTTGTAAGCATTACAAATTAGTGTGGGGCCCATTTGATCATACCAAAGTGGTCGACCCTATTCTAGCAACCCATAAATGGTCAAAGGTATGTGAATTTACATGTGATACGCGTTTACTAGTCAAAATATTAAGATTTAGAAGCTAAATAGATTTGTTCAAGTGTTTGTCCATTGGATCTAAACTAATCATCGACATTCTCTTAATCAATTACAAGGGATGACTGACGATTAACTTGATATGAATTATCCGTAGATTATTTTATAAAAACTATGTAACATATAATAATCAACATTGTTTGATCAGTACGGCCCACCAGACAATCAGATCGATCATCAAATTCTGGACATCAGCATAGTCTGATACACAAAATTTTATAAACAATCTAGATCAGATCAAATCCCAACCATTCGATGATCTATTACAATAGATCATTACATAATTCACTGTCTAAGGTTACCTCATATTGATGTGGCCCATCTAATCATCCAATTGATATGAAATTTAGAGTTCTAATTGATTCATATCTTAGGAATATACTGATCAATGTAGATCTAATCAAACACCTCAAATTCAATCAATATAATTCTTTGCGCCAAGTTGCCAAAATAATTGCACAGGGAATTACACCTTCTTGTTGTAAAATTCAATTACTTCAATACAATGGACGGACGGCTAATCTAAACTGTTCATTGTACCAACCTTGTGGTAATTAACTTGAATTATAAATAAGGGAAAACTCTTTGTTGATCATTGATCAATGCGGTCCATTGGATGGTCAGATTGGTTCGATTCCTAAGATCTTTGCATAATTCGGCCTCGAAAAGTCCATGAACCGTACAAATCAAAATGATCATTGTCCATTATGGTAAGAGTCAAATGACACACACATAAGTTTGTATCTTTCCTCACGAATGGATACCCATTCAGCTAATCTGATCCATCCATTGTGTAAATCAGTATAGAATTATGCGACTTATGAAAAAAGAATAAGGAGAATGATTATCATACTAACCTAGATTAAGATTTCCAAAGTCTCTCTTCCTCTCTCACTCTCTACGTTTTTCTCTCTTTTGTTTTTAATGCATAAAGTCTCTCTCTTTTTCTTTTATTCTTTTTCTACTTCTGTTGTTTCTTTTAAATAAAATATGACTCTCTCTCATTTTAAGAAGGATGATTAGTTGGATAAGAGAGGGATTCAGGGGTTTGGAGAGATTCCAGGGAGGAGAATGAGGGAGAGATTCTTTCTCCAATTCAATTTAAAATCAATTTTTTTTTAAATAACCAGGCGTTAAACTCACATTGGTTTTCCAGGGTATCAGACTAATAGTACTTTTATCCATTACACATTTACACTCTCATATGGAGTGTGGTTGAAGCACGTTGACTTGAGGTCATGCCCGATGGTAAAGATTGTCCATACCGAGACCAAGTTAGTAACCTTACACAGTATGACCAAAATTAGAAATCACACACTTGTTTTAGAACTTGCATGTTTTCATGGACAATAGGGTACTAAGCTCCATGGTATGATGGAGATTGTCCATCCTGACACCATGTCAACACCCTCACAGAAGATGACGAACATTAGAAATCATAGACTTGTCCTAGAACTTCCATAAAGCCATGGCTAATAGGGCAATAAGCTTCATGGTCCACAATTCTCTTTTAGCCAACCACCAGTGTGTCAAATGTCATGCCCAAGGACAAGTAGAAGAATCCCTCTCAAACCTAAATAAATGAACATGCTTTACACAGATCATTGATGCTAATGAATGAATAAATACATCACGCAAATATTTTAGGTAAAATGTGATGTAACATTAGTTTTCTAGAATATAATCCGAACACTAGGGCCAACTCCAACCCATCCCCATGGCCCATTTAGCACCCCAAGTGTGGGCGTAACTCGATCAAGTTGGTAGGGTTAATGGTCAACCCATATTGAACCTAATCCTAGGAGCCCATTTCAACCCGAAATCATACCCGAGGTGCCTAACGCGAACCCAATCTGAATATCTCTATACCCACCCCACCCCACCCCACCCCACCACATGTTATTATTACAAACCTAACCCTAATTTGACTTGAATTTGCTAACCCTAAACCCAAGCCTATTTCAAATTGGGTCAGCATTTTCCAACCTAAACCTGACGGAGGACCTCCACAACAGACATCGGATTGCCTGCGAAAGCCTTTAGCAGGCATCTCCAGCGCTCAGAATCTAAGGTGGGGCCCACCGTGATGTTTGTGAGAAATCTATGCCGTCCAACCGTTTTGTGAGATCATTTTAGGCGTTGCGACAAAAAATGAACAAGATCCAAGACTTAAGTGGGCCAAAAACGTAGCGATTAAACTTCCACAGTTGAAATACTCGTGGGGCCACAAAAGTTTCAAATCGGGATTGTTAGTGCACTTTTCTGTGGCATACTAGTGCACCTTGTTTGTCAATCACTTAGGTCAGTGGGTCTAGTGTCGGTTGAGCTTAATGAAGAACGAAGACCGAAGACTCAAGTGGCCCTGCTGCATCAAGGAAGAAGAAACAGGTAAAAGTGATGCCTTGGTGTGCCTTAACCTTGACCCAAACCTAACCCTTAACCTCTTAGATGACTTGCACCAACTAGGTATACCCTTAGTCATCATCATTAGTCTTAGAACTCCATGAAAAACATGATAAGTTAGACTAATTAAAGAGGTGGAAGCTGCTGTAATCAAAACAGCTCAAACAACAGTTTCTGATTGATCTCCGATCAATCGGACGTTAGCTCCGATAGGACTCCGATCAATCGGACAGAAGTTCCGATCAATCGAAAATTGTTCCAGCAACCTTGAAAATTCACTGGACATATTTTCGATCAATCGGACAGTCTTCCGATCCATCGGAAGGGTTCAGTCCGATCAATCGGACCATGTTCCGATCAATCGGAATATCTTCCAGAGAATCCACTGGACTGATTTTTTATCAATCGGACATGTCTCCGATCAATCGGACTGGTCTCCGATCAATCGAATCCTTTTTCCGATCAATCGGAGATGCACGAATCTGCCAATTTTTTTACCGTTGCAAGAAAATCTATTTAAAGATGGGATTCATTTTTGAGCTTAGAGATGGGATTTTGAGGAGATAGAAGCCATCATTGCTAGAGACCATTAGAGGCTCTATCCCAAACCCATAGCAAGCCATTCTCCTTGTGTTTTCATAACAAGCTTGGGCCATTCAATGGCATCTTGAGGATGGACTTGTTCCCTCTTGATTCCTAGGGTTTAGACACCTTGATCATAGTCAAATCCCTTGTCTAAACACTACCTAGGAGTCCATATAGGTGTATTCCTCTAGGAAACCTATTTCCTACCATTTGTAAAGGATTCACCATTCCTTAGCACCTTGGGCATCTCCAATGGAGCATCACATGCAAGGTAGCTGATCTTGGAGCTGAAGCCTTGGCAAAGCGGCGGCGTCAAAGATCGGGGGAGCACAAGGGGAGCTGATTCGAGCACGGGAGAGCGAGAAGAAGCAACCCAAAGCAGCGCTACAAAAGGGCTCAATCCGACAAGTAAGGTTGTCTTATTAGGAGTCCATCCACTCAATTCCCTGTGGGAGTTGAGTGTAGAGTTTGTTTGACAAACTCGAACTAGGGTTGTTAGCCGATCATTGGCCTATTAGTTGGCCTAAAATCTAGGGACGTTAGCCGTTCCTTGGCACATTTGTCGGGCCTAAACATAGTCTCCAAGGGGGAGCCACCAACACGGGTGCAAACGTGTAGGTTGGGAGGAACCTGTAAACTCCTCGGTTTGGTGGATCCGATTTAAAACACCTTGGTTGGGAGGAACCAGATTTAAACTCTCCAGTGAATGCCGGTGCTCAAAAGGGTTGAGTACTTGAACCGGGAGTGGAGTAGACAAGTAGTCGAACCACTATACATCCTTGTGTTTGTGATTGTTCTTGAGCACATTTCTCTTTATGCATTTTGTTTAATTAATTAATTATGAATACTTAGTTAGAAATGCATGCTAGGCACTTGATAGGCACATCCACACTCACAAGATGTACTTTCACTACCTCATATTGACTTGAACATTTCTTGATCCATCCTCTATAGTCCACATGAGTTGTTTAGACTAGGTTGCTGATTGCACTTATCATTTGCTAGTCTCTTGATTGGACCCACTTAGGCTTGGAAGCCGAAGTGTTAATCGTTCACGTAATTTAATTTGTTGAATTGTTTAAGTAGGCGAAAAGAGTTTTATAAAGGTCCTAATCACCCCCTCCTATAGGTTTAGCCATAATTCTAGTTGCTCTTTAAGCTTCCACACGTGTATGCATAGGTTTCGTGTTAGACTACCCGACGCAATTTCAATTGGTATCAATCTCCCCCTTTGTCAATTACTTACAAAAACCTAACCTAACAAAAAAAAAACATGTTCAAGATATTACATTGATAAAGCATTAAATACAAGACTATTGACATGCCTAAACTAAGCTGCTCCTCTTCAGATTGCTCCCCCATAACCGGTCAATCCCTGCACCACAAAAAATAGCAAACTAGTTTTGGTGGGACTTGATCTTTCTCCCCCTTTTTGTTAGCAATTGACAAACTATTCTCTCCCCCTTAATGATATATCAATTAAGGTTAAGGTAAGAGAAGATAGTATGTCGCAGTTATAACTATAAGTACATGCTAACTAGAGAGAGTATAGGGTGCATGATCATATAAAACATGGAGCAAGCTAAGGAACATGATTAACAAGAAAATGTAACTATCTAATCATAGTTAATCATGCATAATTGGTCATCTATGATATACATTAAGCATTAAAGCTCAAGGGCTTATAGCCCAATCAACCAACCTCCCCTATTGGTATATCAAGACCAACAAGAAGCAAAGATTAGTATACAATTAAGCATGAAATTCAGCAAGATTAGCTAATCTAAGCATAGTGATAATCTAGCAAGCAAATGTATCAAATAAAAGCAAGGCTAAATTATCAAAATTTGGGCTAATGAGGCTTGAATCCTCTGATTTGCCCATACACACAGAAATGAGGCTGAAATCCTCAGATTTACCTATTTAAACATTTCTAGCTACCCTCACTAAATATGTTTAGTTTGATATGCCTAAGGGTAACTAATTTCCTCAACACCCTCATAACATGTAGCATGAGGTGAGGGGTTGGGAACTTCTTCTACTCCTAGAAGGGATAGCGGTCGGGATCCCCTCTTAGATAAGCGGGAAGAGGGGTAGTGGTGAAAGCCGGGAGAGCTAGATCTTTATGTTGGCTTTCATCACTAGCGGAGTCATCAGATTTGGATTCGGACTCCTCCGCATCATCTCAGGTAGCAGCCATTGCCTTTTTACCTTTCGGTTTAGGCCCCTCCGGACATTCCGGGGTGATATGGCCACGACGACCGCAACCGTAACAACGGACGGATGAAGGTTTGGATGATTTTCCTTTATGTTTTTCACCATTCTTAGTCCTTCTTGTCACGGCTATTCCCTCTATCAAATTTGAAGAATCTCTTGAATTTTTTGTTCAATTTTTCTTCCTCATCATCCTCATAATCACTATCTTCCTCCGCCTCACTCTTAATTTTCTTATGTTTATGAGAGGACTTTAGAGCGATGTTTTTCTTTCTAGAGGGGGCCTTAAAGTGTAATTCATGAGTTTGTAGGGAACCTATGAGTTCTTCTACTTTCATGTTATCTATAGTCTCTACACTCCTCTAAGGCAACTATCTTGGAGTCAAATCTTTCCGGGAGGGACCTAAGTATTTTCTACAAATCCTATCTTCCGGAACCCGATCCCCTAAGACAAACATGAAGTTGCAAATATCTGACAATTTAGTATAAAACTCCATGAAGGTTTCAGTCTCTTCTATCCTAATGTTTTCAAATTTGGTGGTTAAGAGCTGAAGCTTTGAGCGTCTTACTGTGCTAGTTCCCTCGTGGGTAACCTCAAGTATATCCCACGCTTCTTTTGCAGTTGCTCATGTGATAATGCGCTGAAATTCATTCGGGGAAACCGCACAAGCAAATCGCATTGAGAGCTTTAGGCATTTGCCATGTATTGAGCTATCTCTATGTCATCCCATTTTTAATCATCTTTGGGAATGGCAATGTATTTCCCATCAACCTCCACTTGCTCGGTGGGCAAGGTATATCCAGTTTGTGTGCTAAGCCATACCGGACGGTCCATGGATTGGAGAAAAATTCTCATTCTAGCCATTCCAATAAGCATAGTTGGACCCGTCAAAGAAAGGTGGACGGTTGGTGGTACTCCCATCTCGGTTAGACATGATGCTAGTTGTAGACACCCCACCTTCGGCTACACTGTTGGTAGAGATAGCTGGATGAATGGAGGACCATAACCCCAAATCCCAAGTCCAAACTCAGCCAAACTCACCCTTATAAGCCCCAATCCATAGCTCAACTCAAGCCTAAACCCAGTCAACCCACCCCTAAACATCAGCCTGAAAAACCCCCCATAAGAAAAGCCAGTAAAAAAATCCTAAAAAAAGTCAAACTCACTGAGTCAACCCACTGAGTCAACTCGCTGAGTTAACCCGCTGAGTCAACCCGTCGAGTCAAAACACCGAGTCAACCCTCCGAGTTAACCCGCCGAGTCAAATCACTGAGTCGACCCGCTTGAGTCAACTCACCGAGTCAACCCACTGAGTCAAAACAGCAGCCCCGAGACATGACCGTACCACGCGCTGGAAACCGAGGAGTGTCCGTTGGGGGCCGCCCAAAATTATTTACGCAATCTGCCACTGCCCACTGCCTATAAATACCCCTAGCCTCTTCTCATTTCAACATCCACTTCCCCCCTCTCCAGTCCGAGAGCTCTGAGTCCACCTCTCCACCCTTTAGCCCGTTCCTCCACCAAGGAGAGCCCGAGTGAGGAGAGCCCAGCCCTGCTTGACCACTGGTCCAAGTCTCCCAAGCCATCCAAGTCTTGATCCAGCCACTCGAAGCCAATCCTTGCGACACCTCCGTCCATCTAGCTGTTCCTTACCTAGCATCATCTCATTCGCATCTAGCATAAGTGCAACATTTACTTTTCTTTCAACCCCCCTACTTCACTGCAAGCACTTTGATTATTCAAACACACAGCATGCATCTCGCATAAAGCACCTGTCAGTTCGAGCGTATGCTCTGGGCTTGCCTGTTAGTGGAACCTGCCCATCAGAAACTCTTACTGTTCAGACCTGCATTCATGTACATATCACTACAAGCACTTTGATCATTCAAACACACAGCATGCATTCCGCATAAAACACCTGTCAGTTCGAACGTATGCTCTGGGCTTGCCTGTTAGTGGAACCTGCCCATCAGAAACTCTTACTGTTCAGACCTGCATTCATGCATCATGTCATCTATGAGAATGTACGAGGATTAAAACAGACTTTCAAGTGTTAGTTCGATTCTGTGAAGTAGAGACCAGTACTTCGGTACGGGCAGTGTGTGGGGGGCTTAACCTCTTCCCACCCTGTAACCGTGATCCCTTACCTCGAATCTCTAGCCGCATATCAAAAGGAGTCATTTTAGAGGAAGGAATCTTCGGATCCGCTTCTCTAACAGTTTCTACGGGGTCTAGCCGACTGTAGATTCGGAGTAACTGGCTAGTGGCGACTCTGGTTTTATACAAATTCATTTAAACACATCCAGCTTAAACACGACTACCAAACAAAGCCCTCGAGAACGAGGCAAGCCAGTGGCACAAACGGTGATTCGCACTCACGCATCCTCTTCTTTTTTTTTCGAAAGGGAAAGGGACGTGATCGTCGTGTGGGAGAGCGGAACGGCGAGGGTCCACACTAGTGCTCCGGTATCGGATCTTACTCTAGACGGTTACGTCCTTGAAGAGCAACCTGCTCGGATACCAATTGAAATTGCGTCGGGTAGTCTAACACGACACCCTATGCATACACGTGCGGAAGCTTAAAGAGCAACTAGAATTATGGCTAAACCTATAGGAGGGGGTGATTAGGACCATTTTAAAACTCTTTTCGCCTACTTAAACAATTCAACAAATTAAATTACGTAAGCGATTAACACTTCGGCTTCTAAGCCTAAGTGGGTCCAATCAAGAGACTGATTACACTTATCGTTTGCTAGTCTCTTGATTGGACCCACTTAGGCTTGGAAGCCGAAGTGTTAATCGCTTACATAATTTAATTTGTTGAATTGTTTAAGTAGGCGAAAAGAGTTTTAAAAAGGTCCTAATCACCCCCTCCTATAGGTTTAGCCATAATTCTAGTTGCTCTTTAAGCTTCCGCACGTGTATGCATAGGGTGTCGTGTTAGACTACCCGACGCAATTTCAGGGATAATATTTGTGTTTTCAGTTCATCTCAGTAGGAATGACATTATTAACGGTATGGATGGCATATAAACATCACTGTGGACCCCATAGAGATTTCAACGGTAGAAATTTCCCTACCCACCTTTTGCTTTAGTGAGGCCCACTTGAGTCTTGGATCCCGTTCATTTTTGGTCTCAACGCCTAAAATGATCTCACAAAACGGTTGGACGGCGTAAGTGTCTCACAAACATCACCGTGGGCCCCACCTAGATTCCGAGCCTTTCGAAGGCAATCCGCGTCCCTCGAGAACCTGACAACTCACACCCAAACTGGAATTGGGTCCAACCATCACCACGGGGCCCCACCTGGATGCATGCATTATATATACATGATGCTCATATGTTTTTCCAGCACCATGGTCCCGAAACTACAGCAATACAAATTTCAGATGGACCATACGAAACAATGATTATTGACCATTAAAAACCTTTTGTGGGTGTAGACACCCCACCTTCGGCTACACTGTTGGTAGAGATAGCTGGATGAATGGAGGACCATACCCCCAAATCCCAAGTCCAAACTCAGCCAAACTCACCCTTGTAAGCCCCATTCCATAGCCCAGTTCAAGCCTGAACCCAGTCAACCCAGTCCTAAACACCACCCTGAAAAACCCCCCATAAAAAAGGCCAGTCAAAAAATCCCAAAAAAGTCAAACTCACTGAGTCAACTCGCTGAGTTAACCCGCTGAGTCAACCCGTCGAGTCAACCCGTCGAGTCAAAACACCGAGTCAACTCGTCGAGTCAACCCGTGGAGTCAAACCATCGAGTCAACCCGCTGAGTCAACTCACTGAGTCGACCAGTGAGTCCAACAGCAGCCCCGAGGGAGCGACCGTACTCGCTGGAAACCGAGGAGCGGCCGTACGGGCGGCCCATGGCAGGCCGCCCGGAAAAAATTACGAGAGTGCCCCTCTCTGCTGCTATAAATACCCCTCTCCCCTTCTCATTTCGAAAAGCCCTTCGAGTCCATTTCAGCCCGAGAGCTCTGAGTCCATCTCTCCACCCTTTAGCCCATTTTTCCACCAAGGAGAGCCCGAGTGAGGAGAGTCTAACCCTGGTCCAGCCCAGCCTGACCACTGGTCCAAGCCTCCCAAGCCATCCAAGTCTTGATCCAGCCACTCGAAGCCAACCCTTGCGACACCTCCGTCCACCCAGCTACTCATTTTCCAGCATCATCTCATTTGCATCTAGCATAAGTGCAACATTTACTTTTCTTCCAACCCCCCTGCTTCACTACAAGCACCTTGATTACTCAAACACACATGCATATGTCTTTATATTAAGCACCTGTCAGTTCGAGCGTATGCTCTGGGCTTGCCCGTTGTTGGAACCTGCCCATCAGAAACTCTTACTGTTCAGACCTGCATTCATGCTTTACCATAAAGCACCTTGATTATTCTATTCAAACACACTGCATACGTCTTATATTAAGCACCTGTCAGTTCGAGCGTACGCTCTGGGCTTGCCCGTTGTTGGAACCTGCCCATCAGAAACTCTTACTGTTCAGACCCGAATTCATGCATCATGTCATCCATGAGAATATACGAGGATTAAACTAGACTTTCAAGTATTCGATCGATTCTGTGGAGTAGAGACCGTACTTCGGTACGGGCAGTGTGTGGGGTGCTTAACCTCTTCCCACCCTGTAACCGTGATCCCTTACCTTGAATTTCTGGCCGCAGATTAACAGGAGTCATTTTAGAGGAAGGAATCTTCGGATTCCCTTCTCTAATGTTTCTACAGGGTCTAGCCGACTGTAGATTCGAAGTAACTGGCTAGTGGCGACTCTGGTCTTATATAAACACACTTAAACACATCCAGCTTAACACGACAACCAAACGAAGCCCTCGAGAACGAGGCAAGCCAGTGGCACAAACGGCGATTTCGCACTCACGCATCCTCATCTCCTTCTTTTCCGAAAGGAAAGGGGAAGGGAGAAGAACGTCGTGTGGGAGCGCGGAGAAATCGGCGAGGGTCCACAGAATGGCGACTCTGGTGGGGATGAGCTAGTCCCACTAGTCGTGATCCGATTTGAAAAACAGAATCCTTCCCGTACTTAAAAGTCACTAATCCTCATACAATCTCATCTGCATAGCATTCTACCCAAAAACCCAAAACAAAAAAAATAGAAAATCCCAAAACCAACCAGAAAAAAAATAGAAAATCCCAAAACCCAAAAAGAATATAGTCCTCACCATTGCGCCTCCTCGGGCTCAACGTACGCGGAGACAACTTCCCTACCGCAGTATAATCCGCACTCGGGCTCAGCAAGCCATGTCCGACCACGAAGAAGAAACTCATCTCCTCCCTGCTCTTGAAATGACCGAAGCGCAACCTCCAGCGCAACAGCCCGTTGACAATACGCCAATCATACAAGAATTGGCACAAGGAATGAGAGCAATGCAAGAAATGCTCTTGCAATTCATGCAAGCACAAACCACCGCAGCAGCCAACAATCAGGTTGGCCCAGTTCAGCAATCTCAACAACCATGCCGGATCCCTCCGGCCTCCAGTTCAAATCAAGCACAACCATCGGAGTCTGCCCAAGACTACCGACAGCAGCCTCCTCAGCCCTTTGCTATGGGGCATCCTTCTCAATACCTTCCTGCAACAATGGGGCCATCTTAGAGCATCCCAGTTGCAGGGACATCCAGTCAGCTTCCAGTCAATCTTGCAAACAACAATCTCAGTAGATCTCAGCATGTCCCCGCCGATGGGACACCTTTTCAATTCCAGCACATCCCCGCCGATGGGATTTCAATTCAATTTCCAGCAACAGGGACAGCACTGGCGAATGCCCACAATGAGGGTCAGTGTCAAGCTCACATCAATCAGCGGACAGTGGCGAATACCCAACAAGGGGGTCACTTCCCAGCATCTCAGCCTCCTTCAAACAGGAGCACTTTTCAATTCCAGCACATCCCCACCGATGGGATTCCAGTTAATTTCCAGCAATCTTCAATTCAGCAAAATCCAGTCAATTTCCAGCAAGTTCCAGTTCAACCTTCAGTACAGTCTCCAGTTCAGTTACCATCATTTCAAGCACAAGTTCATCAGAATCCAGTCCAATCATCAAATCAACTTCAGCAACCCGCGGTTGCTTGTCAGCAAGCCCATAGGGTCGAAGACATCGACCACTATGCCGAAGAAGAACGTGCCTTACTCCAAGAGGCACCAGTCGCTCGAGCAGAACATTCAGGACTGGACGAGTTGCGGGAGCAGTTCCAGATCTTGCAAAATCAGCTTCAGCGACAACAAGGAATCGACTTACCTTCGACCAAGTTCAGAGACTTGTGTCCTTTCCCAGATGCTCAAGTACCTCAAAACTTTGAGGTTCCGAAATTTAAGAGATACGATGGCAGCGGTTGTCCCACAGCACATCTCAAGGCTTTTTGCGGGGAGCTGAGTGCAATCGCAGGAAATGAAGGGGCCCTTATTCGTTTGTTCCAAAAATCTCTGAAGGGCGATGCCCTAGATTGGTACACTTCATTGGACTGCCACCGCATCAGAACATGGGAACAGCTTTCCCAGGCTTTCGTCGACAGATTTGCATACAATCTCAACATGGCACCCAGAAGAGCCGACCTCGCAGCACTCAGGCAAAGGAGTGATGAAACACTATCAGCTTATGTGGGACGTTGGCGAGCTATGGCAGCCAGAATGCGGACACCTATCGACGATGAAGAACAAATCTCCATGATTGTTCATTCAACATATCCAGGCATATCCGGGTATCTCATCTCGCATCCATATGCAAACTTCTCGCAGCTAATCCGTGCTGGAGAGCAAGTCGAAGCAGGAATCCTTGCCGGGACGATTTCCCCATGGCCTCATCAAGCCACTCCAGTCAAGAGGAACAGAGTGGAAGGAAGACCTATCGGGCACGGGAATGGAAACCGCAGTGGTTCTCCTCCCCGCCCAACAGAGGTAAACAACATCAACACCACTGCTCAAGGAAATCAACATGCTCCCCCACAAGGACGTCAACAGTATCAGCAGAATCAAGTTCAGCATCAGCATCAGCGGTATCAACCACAACTGAAT
Source organism: Liriodendron chinense (assembly GCA_003013855.2). Lineage (NCBI taxonomy): Eukaryota > Viridiplantae > Streptophyta > Magnoliopsida > Magnoliales > Magnoliaceae > Liriodendron > Liriodendron chinense. The sequence goes on along the minus strand of PVNU02000100.1, from coordinate 471,790 downwards.
CCTCAGCTACAACCACCTCGGCAACAGCAGCAATTCAGAGGAAATGGCCAATACTCATACCAGAACAGGCAGAATTACAGGGAGTCCAGGAAGTTCACTCCACTCAGTCAACCACTTAGTCAAATCATGACTACGCTGGTACAAAAGCAGTTACTCACTCTGATGACACCTAGGCCTCCTCCTTATCCTTTGCCACCAAACTACCGAGAAAATGAGTATTGCGCCTATCATCAAGGACGTGGCCACGCCACTGATCGATGCTATACTTTGAAGAATGCCATACAAGACCTGATTGATAACCGCAAGATCGTTATCTCGGTCCCTGGAACTTCTCCAGCAGCTTCCACCAACATCCTTCAGAATCCTCTGCCTCAGCATCCAACGGACCCCAGTTCGTCTCGTGGCCCTGCAGTCAATAGTATAGAAGAAGGGGACCATCTCGATCGCTTCTTCTCCCCCATCCAATCCATTCATGCCTACACCTATGGGCCGACAAATCCTCCTCCAATCTTGCAAGGTGCAGGTCCCTTTCTTCCTTCAATCTCCGAGCCAGTAGTACTTGAAGGAGCACCTCCATATGATATACCAGTTGTTCAAGGGGCACCTTACAACCATTCAAGCTGGGAACCAGTCGTCCCGGAAGGAGCACAATCATACATTGAGCCCACATACGAACCTGTCATCTTGCAAGGGGCAACTCTAGAACAATCCAATCCACAATGGAAGGATTACACTCACCAGCAGCAAGAGCCTGTTGTCTTGGAAGGAGCTCTTCCAGTTGAGCCAGTCATATTGCAAGGGGCAAATCCCGGAGGCGTGTCAATCACGCTACGGCAGCTCGGACGAACAGAGAAACCTCCTGCCATATCAAGAGGACCAGTATTCATTCCATGGGAGCCTCCTGCCCCAAGAACAGTCAAGCCAGGACCACGACCTTATGTGGTCTATGAAGACAAGCCTCGATATTACCCCTTCAGCACAGGCAACAATGTAGTCCTCAAGGCAAAAGCTCCATACGAGGAAGATCTGGTACCCACAACAGCACCGTTGCAAGAACCGGTGGTCCTAGAAGGCAAAAGGGAGGAAAACTACAAAGAGGTTCCATGGCATTATCCAGAATGTGCGGAAGTGGGGAACATGAATCCCAATGGGCGTTGCATCCGAAGAGATAATCAGAACAAAGGAGATCCCAAAGGCGCCCTTTCAGGCCTCGGCAACAAAAATGAAGCCGCATACGATGTGGCGAATCAGCTCAAGTCAATCCCTGCACAAATCTCAGTATGGGAGTTACTCTGTACATCTCGCATACACCGAGAAATGTTTGCCAAGACCTTGAACGATGCTCACGTCTCCTCTGATACGGCACCAGAAATGATAGCTTTGATGATTGGACAACTCCTGGCTCCGCGCGCCATCACCTTCACAGATAATGAGTTGCCACCAGAAGGGCGCGATCATGGGCGATCCCTCAACATAGCTTTACGATACAAAGACCTCTGTGTTCCGCTGGTCCTTATCGATAATGGCTCAAGCTTAAATGTCTGCCCACTCAAGACTGCAGAACGTCTGCGAATCAGTCCTTCTTCATTCCGACCCAGCACCATATGCGTCAGAGCATTCGACAACACCCGCCGATCAGTGGAAGGGGAGGTCGACATAGAGGTACAGATAGGTCCGGAAGTCTCCACCATCACATTTCAAATCCTGGATATATCAGCCTCTTTCAACATGTTGCTCGGACGACCTGGCTGCACAAGGTTGGAGCTGTGCCATCAACCCTGCATCAACGAGTGAAGTATATCTGTGGAAATCAAGTGATCTCTATCCATGCAGAGAAGGAGCTCATCATTCCTTCCAATGTTGCTGCCACTGAACCAGACATCCCGGTCATCGATATCCAGCACTCTGAAGAAGACATCCCGTTTCATAGTTTCGAATTCGAGACTGTGAACTCTATCGCCAATCCAGAACCGATAAGGGTGGAACGTGTCTTTTCACCGGCAGAGCGTCTGAGCCTCAAATACCGAATGAAGAATTACTTCAAATCCAGAAAGGTACCGCTAGTATATAACCAACGTAAATGGGGACTCGGATACAAGGCAACCTTCATGGACAAAAGAAGGAAGAAATTTCGGTGCTCACCCATCTAGTTCGTCAAGCCAGGAGAACCTTGCAAAGATCCAAGAGGCAATCAACCGACTGCATTACACAAAGGCCTCCCGATGAGCCTAGTTTGGGCCACGTGGCCCCCCATTCGATGGGATCAGATTCTCGAACCATCTAAGCCTCCAGAAGAAGAAGAAAAGGATGAAGACGAAGAAGGAAGTCAAATACAGCAGCTTCAGGACCAGGTTACCCTGACACCTGCTCCCAACCAGGGGCACAACTTGCCCACTTCTCTCAACCAGGGGCACAACCTGCCCACTCCAATCAGCCAGGGGCACGACTTGCCCATCTCAACATCAATTAGCAAGGGGCACGACTTGCCCATCCCTGCAGAATCAACATCATCAATCATCAGCCAGGGGCAGAAGCAGCCCATCCATTGGACCAAGAAAGGGAAGTGGCCAGCCCTAGATTGGTCTGATGTCCAGATTCCAAACTTGTGTCTAGCTGTGAAACCAGACGAACTGCAATGCGAGGTAAGTGATCCGGGAGGGACTGAGTGCGACTCAGATCTCGAACCCGACCAGCGAGAAGTCATGGTCATTGGGCCAGACCATGATTCTTCGCCCAAATCATCAACCCCCACCTCTTCAGGGGAGGAAGTGTGGGGTCCTGAATGGTCATCTGTTCCCCTAACTTTTGAATCAGCCAAAGAGCCATCTGAGGGCTCTGGCTTCCAAAAAAAAACGCCTGTCTAGGCAACGATCGGAACTTTGGAACAAGTTGGGCTCAATCATGGTCTGCAATGCCTGCTTGATCAAAGTCCCGTGAATTTCGAAAACCCAAAAAAATCAAAAACTTTCAAAAGCCAAAAACATCTAGCATTTCAATTTCAGAAAAATCTCAAAAACCAAAAAGCATTTCTTTTCCTGCATTCAATAGTGTGCCAAGTTCGTCTAAAGAGTCGCATGAGTTTGAAGTCGAATCATATGATTTCGACATTGAATTAGACTTCGAGCTCATGGGTCTGGACGAAGCTCGGGATGAGGAAGATGATGATCCAGCTCCCGAACTAGAGGATCTCCTCAAAAAGTTCGAATCTAAAGCCAATGTTGTAGCCGATGATTTCGAGATAGTAAACTTGGGGGCGCCTGAGATCCCTAGGGAAGTACGCATTGGAAAATCGTTGCCACCTGAGATGAAACAGAAAATCATAGAGTTCCTAGCTCCAAGATTGTCCAACTTCGCGTTCTCATATGAAGACATGCCGGGGCTCGATGAAGAGCTCGTTGTACACCATCTGCCAACCAAGGCAGATATGAAGCCAGTGAAGCAAAAAACTTCGAAGAATGAAGCCAGAATGGGCTCTGAAAGTCCGAGATGAAGTCATCAAGCAGTACAACGCGGGATTCTTGGTAGTCTCCAACTACCCTGAATGGCTCGCCAACATCGTGCCAGTACCAAAGAAGGACGGCAAGGTTCGAATGTGCATCGACTTCCGAGATCTCAACAAAGCCAGTCCTAAAGATGACTTCCCTTTGCCACATATCGACACTCTGGTAGACAACACCGCTGGATACAAAATCTTCTCATTCATGGACGGGTTCTCAGGATACAATCAGATCAAGATGGCCATCGAAGATCGCGAGAAGACATCGTTCATCACTCCCTGGGGAACCTTCTGTTACAGGGTAATGCCGTTCGGTCTGAAGAACGCAGGAGCAACATATCAGCGAGCAATGACAGCATTATTCCACGACATGATGAACAAAGAACTTGAAGTATATGTGGATGACATGATCGTCAAATCTCGCACAATTGAAGGACACTTTGAAGATCTGAAGAAGTTATTCAACAGATTAGAAAAGTACAAGCTCCGTCTCAACCCTCAGAAATGTGTCTTCGGTGCAATGGGAGGTAAGCTCCTCGGCTTTATGGTGAGCGAGGATGGCATCAGGGTCGACGAGACCAAAACCAGAGCAATCATCGAGATGCCCCCTCCTAGAACAGAGAAAGAAATTCGTGGCTTCCTCGGCAGAATTCAATACATCAGTCGCTTCATCGCACAGCTCACACCTATCTGTGAGCCCATATTCAAGCTCCTTCGGAAGAATGTTCCAAAAGAATGGAATGATGATTGCCAAGTTCCCTTCGATCGCATCAAGAGATATATCATGAATCCTCCAGTCCTAGTGCCGCCCGCTCCTGGACGACCACTATTCAAGCTCCTGGACGACCACTATTGTTATACTATTTGAGTCGAAAGTTCACCGACTACGAGACCAGGTATTCCCCGATCGAGAAGACTTGCCTCGCCCTAGTCTGGGCAACTCAGCGACTCCGTCAATACATGATTGCATTCCCTATTCTCCTCCTCGCTCACATGGATCCGCTCAAGTACCTGTTCGAGAAGCCGGCACTCACTGGAAGGATAGCTAAATGGCAGCTACTCTTGTCTGAGTTTGACATCACCTATGTCACTCAAAAGGCAATCAAGGGGCAGGCCCTCGCCGATCATCTTGCAGCTCACTCTCTCCTGGACTATCAGCCGCTCAAGACGTTCTTTCCTGATGAAGATCTCTTGCTCATTGAAGAGGATGAAAAGAAAAAGAAAGATGAATGGACATTATTCTTCGACGGCGCAGCAAACTCTAAAGGGAGTGGTATTGGAGCAATCCTCTACTCTCCAGATGATGTCCCTATTCCTATCTCGAGGCGCATCGCATTCGAGTGCACCAACAACATGGCAGAGTATGAAGCATGCATCGCTGGCTTAAGGGAAGCCATAATCTTGGGCGTCAAGAAGCTACGAGTATTTGGAGACTCACAGCTTATCATCAATCAGACCAATGGCGAATGGAAGACCAAAGACGAGAAGTTGATACCATATCATGTGTATCTTGACAATCTGATCGAAGAATTCAAGGAAATCACCTTCTCATACATGCCCAGAGCCAAGAACCAGTTTGCAGATGCTCTCGCCACGCTCGCATCAATGCTCGAGATCCCAAAAGGAGCTTCAGAATGGGAGCTCACAGTCGAAATTCAAGAAGAACCTGCTTTTTGCCTGCAAATAGAAGAAGCCGAAGCTGTCCCTGACAAACCCTGGTATGCCGACATCAAGTAATATCTCGAAACCCAGGAGTATCCAGAATCAGCAACAGCAACAGATCGCCGAACCATCCAACGTTTGGCCGGCCAGTTCACCATCAGTGGCGAAGTTCTCTACAAGCGATCCTATAATCACATCCTCCTCTGATGCGTCGATGAAACAGAAGTTGCAAAGATCATGAAAGAAATACACGAAGGAATCTGTGGCCCTCACATGAATGGGCACATGATGGCAAAGAAGATTCTACGACTTGGCTACTATTGGCTCACCATGGAGACAGACTGTTGCCAGCACGTCAGAAAATGCTTCAAGTGTCAGGAGCATGCGAATCAAATCCATGCCCCATCATCAGAGTTATAAACCTGACCACCCCCTGGCCCTTCTCCATGTGGGGACTCGACATCATCAGCAAGATCAGTCCCAAAGCATCAAATGGTCACGAGTACATACTTGTGGCAGTCGACTACTTCACCAAGTGGGTAGAGGCAGCCTCCTACACCACGATTGCAGCATCTCAAGTGATCAAATTCATGAAGAACAACATCATAAGCCGGTATGGAATCCCTAATGCTATCATCACAGATAATGGGACCCCGTTCGTCAACAAGAAGATGGATGACTTCCTCCGCAAGTTCAAGATCCAACGTCATCGATCAAGCCCCTACCGTCCCCAGATGAATGGTGGGGTAGAAGCCGCAAACAAGACAATCGTCAAGATACTCGAGAAGATGGTCGTGACCTATCGAGATTGGTCAGATATGCTCCCATATGCACTTTGGGCCTATCGAACGTCTGTACGGTCTGTTACGGGCGTTACTCCTTTTGAGCTTACCTATGGAATGGAGGCAGTTCTACCAGTCGAAGTGGAAATACCATCACTACGGGTGTTATTAGAAAGCGGAATTGAAGAAGGAGAATGGCAACGGGCCAGATTCGATCAGTTGCAGCTAGCAGATGAAAAGCGCATGCGTGCACCAAGTCATTCACAGTGTTATCAGAAAAGGATCGCTCGGGCTTACAACAAGAGAGTCCGAAAAAGAAGTTTCAAGGTAGGCGACATGGTTATGAAGAAGATTCTACCGTCGCACCTTCCGGACCCCAGAGGAAAGTTCAAACCCTCGTGGGACGGGCCACTGATCGTCAGGGAAGTACTTCCCGGAGGCGCCCTCCGACTCACCAACATAAGAGGGGTGGATCTTCCTGAGCCAACCAACGCCGACAACGTGAAGATCTTTCACGGGTAAGCCATTCTGACCTTATCAAAAGTTACTTTAATAAAGCTGAAGTCAAGAGGTTGAAGCTAAGACCTCTGAGAAATCATTTCCGTCCACCAACAAGTGTTTCAAACAAGGGGATTCAAAAAGAGAAACATACAAAAAAAAGGGGGGGATTCAAAAGGAAAAGAAAAAAAAAAGGGGGAGAGAAAAAGAATAAAAAAAAAAAAGAAAAAAAGAGAAAGAAAAAGGGAAGCCAAAGAAAGGCACTCAAGAAAAAAAAATCAATCCAAGAAACACAGTCATCCATCCATTCATCTCAGAGGGGTCTTCAACAAAGACCGACAGCTCTATTATCGTAACTCAGGATAAGGGCTGAAAGACTGCCATCGGCCGGCAACGACGGATTCCCGACCTCTAGCCGCCGCAATTATCCAAGGATGCAGAAAAGGAAAAAGAAAAAAAAAAGAGAAAAAGAAAATGTGTGCCTAAACAAAGAGGGCGGAGTGAAAACCCGAAAGGGCGCTCCGAGTAAAAACAGTGGGCATACAGCGGACTTGGTGAAAACCTGAAAGGGCGCCAAGGGTAAAAACAGCATAACTGCCAAGGGGCAGGCAAGACCAAATACCCGGGACGTGGTGAAAACCCGAAAGGGCGCCACGGGCAAAAATGACGGGAAAAAGCCGGCTGTGGTGAAAACTCGAAAGAGCACTGCAGGCAAAAATGGCTCAAATGAAAAAAAAGAAAAAATAAAAGTGCAGGTACCAAGAAATCAGACAGTCCAGATCGGTTCAAGCAGTGAAAGTGCAAGAACAAGAGGAAGTACAGTCAGGAGTGAAGAACTCTACAAACTCTGACAATCTCAGGAAGCAAGAGTTTCCATTGCCTACATCTCTAGGGAACCAAAGGATCAAGCAAGACAAATCTCGAGACATCGGTCAAATCATTGACCGAGCCCCAGTTCTGATTCCTATATCCCGACGCAAAGTCCAGAAACACTCACAAGACAACTCATGGCACAGTAGATTTTCAAACACTTTTCTCTTTTTTAATTAGATGCATCATATTTCTTTTACACATATCATATCATCTTTTTCAAAAAATACAAAAAAAATACATCATCATCAATCATACATGCAAAAAAGAATGTGCAGGTGGCCAACACAATCAATCTCTACCCTCCTCCTCGGCCACATCAGGTGAGTCCTCTGACTCATAAAAAGATAGTCTCGCTCTCAACCTGCTCACCTCCATACGCAGGTAATGCGCCTCATCGCGCTCAAGGGTACGGATCGCTGTCTCCTCATCAGTCAACCTCTGATCGGTAACCAATCTCCTCGACAGCATCTCACAATGATACCGAAGTGCAGAGATCTCAGACAGCAGATGGCCATGAGTGGCCAAAAGGAATCCAGGATCGATAAATGGGCGCTCCTCAAAGGGTTCATATGAACCAGATGAAGAGCCTGCATCCCCAAGGATATCCTGCTCATCCTCATCAGCAGTCTGGTGCCAGCAAGGGACACGTCGGTACAAAGACTGCTCAGCAACCCAGTACTGATATGGGGCGGTCGCCATCGGAAAAGTCCGCAGCTCAAAACCCAGCAAATCAGCAGTCAGGTAGCTCGCCCAAGAACAATCAATACGGGTCCTGAAGTCAGAAGATCTAGAGGGAAGTACTCGACGCCCAATACCCGTGAAAGCGAAATGAGGAACATCCTGCTCATACCCAAACTGCCGCAGGAACCGAATGGGATGGTAAGAAAAGTAGGATCGAAAGCCTACCAACATCAGAGGATGGCGGTGTGCATCGCAAAGCACTGGAGGAAGTGAAAGCCAAGATGACTCCCAACGAACGTTCCAGTCACGAAGTTCAGCGAACATCCTGCGATACAAGGGCTCACTCATCCTAGCTGTATGAGGAAGAAACTCCATGATGTGTCGCATAAGGTCTGGGCAACGAGTGTCAGGAAGAGGTACAGGAACAGTCAAAGAAAGACGCTCCCATAGCCAGACCTGATCACAAAAAGGAAAAGAAGTTCAGCTAAAGCAAAGCAATCCCCAACAAAGCAAAAGAAAAAAAAAGATGCAGAAAAGATACCTGAAGAAATGCACAGCAGCCGCGAAGGACACGAGTGCGGCCCAAGGCGCAGTCGGTCAACCCATCGAATAGCTCGACCAAGATGAGAGAAATGATCCCCTGCCGACGGATAGCTCGGCTCATCACCTCAAAAAGCAAAGGAGTCTGGGATCTGCGCCATCCCGAGAACAGCACCTCAGCAATCAAGCAGAACATCAGTGCGTTCTGAGCAAAGGTAGAACCGGCCGTACTCTGAGGACCCGAAAAAAGATCATACAGCAGGTCCAAAGAGAACACCACAACATCCTGGCCACCGGCTGCAGGCCGAACAAGATAGGGGATCCCGAACCAGTTCTGCGGTGTAACAGTCTTCGGCGATGTCTTCGGCGAGAAGTACTGAGTGTAATCCAAGGGTAAGCCTGTCAAGCGTGCAAGCTCCTCCAAAGAAGGCCCCATCTCCATATCGTTGAACGCAAACAAGTTCAACGAAGGGACCCAGTCAATCAAGGCAGCTCCGAGCATCCTCCAGTCAATATCAACTCTGGCCATATGGATCAGACTGCCGAAGCCATAGGACTCCAACTCCCGAATCTCATAAGATGACAAACTGTCAAGCCAAGCAAGCAGTCGTGGAGAGCAAGAAGAACGAGGAAGCAGCTGACAAGTCCTCACTGGTACCCCCTCCAGCACAAAAGGCCCAGAAATCAATGATGACTCATCAAGGATCGGAAGGTCAACGGGCGAAGGAGAAGGAAAAGCTGGAACCTCTGCAGACTCGACAGCCCCTGACCTGCCCTCAGTGATGGTTATGTCTGATATAGTCGCATCGCTGTCTGAAACTGTCATAACCTCAGCCGCATGAGAAGACTCGCCCACCTCATGAACGGAGTGCGCAAAGGACCGATGACCAAGAAAAGGACAATGCTCCCCATCAAAAGGACTGTCAGTGAAGATCACACCGCACATCGTGACATCCTGGCTAATCTGACCGTCAAAGAATACATCTGAACCATCAAAAAGGGTCCCGGCAGCCCCGATCGAAGAATCAACGGTCAGATCTGGACCTGCGGCCCCCTCCAACAAGAAATCATGAATCCAATCATCATCCTGGCCGATCAAAGGGATCATCGAGGCATCCACACCGTCCATCATCAGGGGGACATCATCAATGATCACATCAAGTCCACCCAAAGAAGTATACTGCACATCCTGGCCCTCATCAAGAGCATCCAAACCGTCAAAAATACCATCTGAACCATCTATCCCATCCAAGCATGAGATCAGCCCATCTATGTCCCTCATGGTCCCATCATCACCATACATCACATCATCCATAGGGCCCACACTCAAGAGATGCATAGCTTCACCCATGTCCCACCTCATCATCCTATCCATACCATCCATTCCTCCCACAATCAAAGGCCTATCCAAATCTGGAATTACAGCCATTCCACCATTAATAGAGCCATTTCAAAGCTCTCCCAACAACCACCCCTAATTCATCATCAATACCCCTATTCAATGCATCATCCCCATCATCAATCAAAGGCACCTCACCATCTTTAAAGCCTTCATCAATTGCTGCAACATGGGACCCACCAATCTCTCCCACAATGGCCCCCAAGCCATCATCAATGGCTGCCCAAGAGAGGATCAATAAAGAACAAGACAAAAAGAGAAGGAAAGAAGGGACAAAATGTAGATTCATGGCTGGAATCGAAGGATCCAGTGCAGAGGGAGAGGGGACAAGAGAAAAGGACAGCAGGGAATGTCCGAGCACGAACCAGCCCAGGCCGCTCAAGAGACGAGCTCTGGGCGGCCTGCCCTGGGCCGCCCGTACGGACGCGGTTCCTCTCTCTCCGCGGGATTGGCTCCAAGGTTCTTGGTAGGTGAGGCTGATAGTCCACGTCAGCAGATGGCGCTCCATGGGCCGCCCAAGGCTCCGGTCCACTCCAGATTTCGACTAAAGCTGATCAAGATCATATAAAAGGTGCCCCACCGGTCCAATCACAAAGCAATGCAGCCAGAGCATGGTTAATCAAGTCAAAGAGAAGGAAGGGTGATCAAGTGGGCCCACAAAGCCAAATCAAGCGATCTGAGACGTTCAAGCCATCATCCACACCATGAGAAGCCTTCTTAACCTCACAAGTCATCAAAAGAGGTGCCCCAAAGTAAAGCTAAGGTCTCAAGTGGGCCCACAGAGTCGAATCCATCAATCTGAACCATGTAAGGGCTAGATCACCAGGATCCAAACTATTGGAAAACCCGTACAAGTCATGGAGCAGCAAGATCAAATGTTTAATCATCAAAAGAAGGGCCAGAATCCAAGATCTAATCATCAAGCGGGCCCACAAAGCCAAATCAAGCAATCTGAAACGTTCAAGCCATCATCCATGCAGTTAAGAAGCCTCATCTTCCACAAATCATTAAGGAACAAGTCAAAGGTCAAAGCTTCCAGATATCATCAAGGAATTTGAGACAAGTCAAGAACCGTATATTCATTCAAAAGGCTTGATACAAAAGAAGATGAAAGCAAAAAGTACAAGGCCATACAAAGCAGAGTACCCAAGCAGGCTACAAGTCGCCAACATAATCATCATCGTCCCTCCTCGCGTCTCGCTCCCGACGATAAAGGTCCATCAAAGGAGCAGTCACCGAGCCTCCAGCATATCTGCGACGGCCACCTGGAACATAAAGCGAAGGAAGCAGAGGCCCCTGGCCGAACAGCAAATACCACTTGTCATAATCAAGATCCGGGATCGTGAAACGAAATCCGGGCTGGCCCACGAGAGCCTCGACTCTCTCATCAACTGGCATCCGAGCAGCTGAGGGAGGTGCAGAACAAGGGACTCGAGCCACCCCAGTGACTTGCCGAAGCAACCTCTCCCCCAGGTACCACTGAAAAGATTCAGCGTCGGAAAGCATGATGCGAAGACATGAAGCATCGTATGCCTCCACACGCTGAGGGGTATAATAGAGAGGGAAACTAGCATACGGCATCCGAGCAAGCTGCAGCAAATGAGGTCACCACGATCAGTTACGGTATGGCACGAGGGGTAGGGAAAGCAAGATACTTACCTCCTCGACAGTCAGCCCGTCTATGTCAGCACGCCAATTGTCCCCGGGAACTCGGGAATTCCGCTGACGGTTTTGTTGGTGCCAGTACATGTGGCGATACTGAGAGGGCTCAATATCATCCCGCATCCTCAGCGCGAGATGGGGAAAATGGTCATAGAAGCAGGTCTGAACAAAAGCACATCTAATGATCAGAGAGAGAAAGAAGGCAAATGACTTCAAGGAAGACGAAAGAAAAGGTACCTCAACAACAGGCCAGAACGCCGTGAAGGACCGGCTATGCCGACAGGTCTTGTCCAGACCTTGAAAGATACGGGTCAAGATAGCCCCATTCCAGTTATAGGGGTGATGAAGATCCTCGACTAAACGAAGAAATTTGGGATCAACTCTCTCATTCGCATGGCAGAAAAGAAAGGATCCGAAAGCATAGGTGATCATGGCCCGCGCTTTGTGGAGGGCCTCTCGCTCGGTGGTGGGGATGACGGAGGCAAAATTGTTTTAGAACCATCGCATCTTCACTTGATGGCCTTGGAATTCACCCTCGGGAGGGATGTCACCGACAAGCCGTAGCCAGTCGGTGGAGGTGAGAGGAGCTAGAGAGCTGACTTGAGGGACAATTGTCCCATGAAACGGGAAGCCTATCTGCATGTAAATGTCCAAGGGGGTTATTCCCCATTCTCCACAAGGGAGCTGAAAGGTGTGGGTTTCATCCCGCCACCTCTCACAAAGGGTCGCGAGCATCATGCGGTTAGCATCGTTATTGTGGAAGCGTAGGGTGAGGAGGCCAGCAAAAGGAGTACCATCCAGTACTCGTTCAAGCAAGGGCTGTGGATCCTTCATCCAGTCGTCCCAGCGATCCCTGGTACCTCGACCCTTGATAGCGGGAAGAGGTTGATGCTCCATAGCTAAGGAACACATGTGGTCCCCTCAGCGGATGATGAAGGCAGGATCATCTTCGTCAATCACTCGGTGACCTCTGGTACCATCCGCCATTGAATCCTACAAGCTTGGCAAGGTAAGTCCCTATCCCTTACCCGTTAAAATCCAAATTATCATCCAAGAAACCCATGGGATTGGACTCACATTCAAAGGCAAAGTCTAAAGTCCAACTCCATGTGTCACTTAGGATATGTGTTGGGCCCATTGGAAAAAGTAAGGCCCACCTTAAGGAAGGTTGCATGGCATGCCTTAGGCAAGAAAAGTCTATCATCCAAGGACACATTTTGGACAACAAATGCACTCAGGTGCCATGAGATCAACAAAGGATCTTAATTCACATGAAGCCCCTCTTCAAAGTCCATATGTGGCCAAAAGATTGATTCACTTTTATGCTAAGGCCATGATTCTCACTTAAGATGTTCCCATCTTTTTACACATGTACATGGACAAGTGGAGAATAGGAGGGAAGTAGGCCCCCAAGAGCAACCCAAATGCCTCATCTCAATGGATTGGAGAGAGCACATAGCCCACTTTGAAGAATATGAGGACCCATTCATGGGTTAACCATGGGCAACTCTATGTGCACTATCTTGATGAAAGCGTTGACCATGAGAATACAACATGGCGGTCCACCCACAAAACCAAGTAAGCTAATGGTAAAAAAAGTTGATGCACATAGCCCACATGAAGAACCAAGTTGGAAATGCCCATGAAAAGGCAAGTTTGGGCAACTTATGTGCACCAACTTGTTCACCAAAAAGGGAGACCATTTGAGCACAAAAGAGCATGGCTTGATGAGTCACCCAACCATCATGAAAATGGATAAGAATGGTACACATAGCCCACTTGAAGATCAAAATCCAAAATGTCCCAAGGCATGGGACAAAAATGGGTAACTTATGGGTATCATTCTTTCCCACAAATGGAAAGAAAAATCACTCATACTTGAGAATGATGGTGGATGACCCACCAAGTCCCCAAAGGAAAGATCAAGGAGCCATGGTTGTATGGATAGCTCACTTGAGAATCATCCATTTGAGGTTGATAACATCTAAGGGAAACTCTTGAGAACCACATTCCTACCACAAGGAAAACCATTTGAACTTAGTGAGATTGTTGGAACAACTCACTCATGGGACTTGTAGATGGTCAAGTAACTCAAGTCCTCCATCCATCAAGAGAGAAAGCATGAAAAGAAAAACCCTACATGAACAAAGTGTAGTGGGGCACACATGGTTCAAAGAAGTACCCAAGTTTCAATGAAGGCCCAAAAGCCCATCCACATGAAAAACTTCAAGGAACCCACTACACTTTGTACAAGGATGTACATCATAATCAAGAAATAATGGAAGACTTGGGCTACTTGTTCATATAAGCCCAACTAGGAAAACTAGCCCATTTGAGATCCAAATGTAGAAGAGGCTAGTCACCTTGGTCCATACACATGTAAAGAAAGATGGGGTCACCCAAAGTGAGCCCCATGAGCCCAAAACTTGAGATGGGCCCTACCATGCCCATGGGCCCAAATCTTGAAAAGAAGATGGAAAAGAAAGGAGAGTTCCAAGGGAAATGACAAGAGAAAGAAAGTAAGAGGGAGCCCAAAATGAAGCATTGGGCCCATCAAATACGCCAAGGGCCATGACTTCACTTTGAGCCCATTTGATACACATGAAAAGAGGCCCAACTCCCATGAAAAAGATAGAGTATTTTGCCATGCACACTTGATGACATGGCAAAATCACTCTTTACATGCACATGAAGGGAGTGTGAAAAAAAAAATGAAAAAGTAGAGAGCTTGCAATGTCTTTCTCCAAGCACCACCTTTGAAAGACTTGAGATCTAAGAAAAGATCAAGAATGCTTGGGCCCACCTTCACACCCCTTTGAATAGCTACATGAAAAAGAAAAAGGATCATGAGAAGAGACAATGAAGATGGAAAAGGACAAGAAAGAGAAAGGAAGTGGTCCATACCTTTACCACTCACCAAAGAAGGACCACCTTGCTGTCCCAAGACTTCTCTAAGGCCCACCACTTGAAAAGAGCAAAGGACCACCAAAGAAGAGAGAGGAAACTTGAAGAAAGAAAGAGTATGAGAAAGAGAAGAGAGAGATTGCACGTTTGAAGGGGGGAGGGTGCCCTATGTTATATAGAAAAGGGGAGGGCACCCTTTTACCCAGCCCCCTGAAGAGACCAGGAGGCAGAGACCGTCCAGGCGGCCCATGGGAGGCCGTCCTAGCCCCTATCTAGGTGAAACGACCTCCCTCTCCCTCTCCTTGGGAAGAACTCCCCCTTGGGAAGGGTGGTTGCAAGTGAATCTTGTACCTTCATGTAAGAATGAAGTGATGGAAGAGAAGTGTGAGAAAAAGGAAGAAATCTCACCAAAATCTCATCTCATGAGAAATGGGTGAGAAATTGGGTTGATGATGTGGAAAAGTTCCATGGATTTTTCAAGAAAAAGAAAGGAAAATTTGACTTGGTCAAACAAAGATCTCAACCATTCAAAAGGTATGACCTGATGATCCGAACCATTCCAAAGAGAATTCCCGTAGTCTCCAATCTGGATTGCTCCTCTTATGTACAAATTGGGTCCGAAGACCTTAAACTACGTCGGGATCAAGACCCCAAGAGACCTTTTAATAAAAACCGGCATCAGCCTGGATTGAATCAAGATCCGCTGACGCCGGACATTTTCCCAAAAAACAAAAAATATATATATATATATACTACCAGCCCCTCTTTTAAAATTCAGTGGTCCGAAGACCTTAAACTACGTCGGGATCAAGATCCCGAGGGATTTTCAATAAAAGCCGACATCGGTTTGGATCGAATCAAGACCTGACGATCTCGGACACTTTCAGAAAACAAAAAAAATGTCTGCCCCTTTTGTACAGTTTCAGGGTCCGAAGACCTTAAACTACGTCGGGATTGACATCCCGAGGGACTTTCAATAAAAACCAGTGTTGATCTTGACCGCTCAAATTGAGACTTAACAGCCTGGAACATTTTTCAAAAAAACAAAAAGAATGTATTTTCAGCATGTACATATTTGCGGTCCGAAGACCTTAAACTACACTGGGATTAGTTTCTCGGGGGACCTTTCTCGCTTTCAACAAAAACCGGCATCGATCCCAGCCATTCGAGCCAGGATCTGATGACCCGGATCATTTCCAAAATACCAAAAAAAAAAAATCTAAGCTTTCCATAAAAACCAGTGTCAATCTCGATTACTCGAGTTGAAGTCTGGAACTTTTTCAAAACAACAAAAAAAATATATACAATATAAAACAAAAAAGTTTTCACCACCAGTTTCAACCCACCAATTTATCCCCAGCGGTCCGAAGACCTAAAACTACACTGGGATTAACTTCTCGGGGGCTTTCTTTCCTAACCTGTTCCGGACATGGCTGACACTTGATCGTACGGGTGTCTGGAATCTTTTAAACAGGTAAGGGCTGTGGCGGGCAGAGCTCCGCAATCCTGTTCGTGTTGAACGCACCGTGATAGACAACCTTGATTTGGAAGTCACTGTTGAATCTGACGGATGTTCCCTGTTCCTAAAACTCATGAAGGGGATTAAGGCTGTTGGAAGGTGGAGCGCACCCTCACGGAATTGTGAGCAACGTAAGGCCCCAAACTGGATTGACTAAGGGAAATGTGAGGATGTGGCTCATTTTGTGGCCGAAGGAGTCCGTCGGACGATACGTGGTCTATGTGCATTGCACATGAGGAACAGGCAACTTTGTGGGTGTGTTGACTGAAAACCCTCAAAATCTCCTCATCCGAAGATGTAAAACTACGGCACATAACTGTGTGAGACTCGTCTTGCTCGCTGACGTAAAATGGATCGGGTGCCTTACCAGCAGTAGAAGCTGGAAGTGGATGAAAATTCCACACTTTTCCCTGCATTTCAGAAAAACCCTAAAATACAAAAACATTGCAAAATCACCTCTTCAAAAATCACAAAAAAAATGTCCCTTGCTTTCAAATTAAATATTGGCAAAAATCACAAAAAAATATTTCCCTTGCTTTCAAATCAAAATATTCTCAAAATCACAAAAATATTTCCCTTGTTTTCAAATCAAAATATTTTCAAAAAATCACAAAAAATATTTCCCTTGCTTTCAACAAAATATTTTCAAAAATCACAAAAATATTTCCCTTGCTTTCAATCAAAATATTTCGAAAATCACAAAATATTTCCTGTGTTTTCAATAAACTGATCTCTACCCTGACCGCTCAGGTAAAGATTCGGATCCACATATTTACAAAAAATCACAAAAATTAGCACCCCCAGCATTACAATTTAGGAGTCTTGAACTCCGCTCACTTCACAGTATGGGATGACGGATCCAATCGCCCGCAAATTGGAATCTTGACCAAAACGAGCAACCAAACACCATCTCAATCACATGTATGCCCAGAAGAACATCTTGAAGTCGAATGATATCCTCGTACATTCTCATTAGCAAAGAAACAGCATCTTGAGACGATGGACCTGATCGATCACGGGTCGGGATCTTGACCAACCCGCTGACCAAACATCCGCATTAAAAAGAAAAACCCCAGGGAAGCACAACCCTGCAAGCAATAAGCTCAAAATTCTCGGCATCTCCAGCAAAAGCAAAATCGTCGAACGAAAAGAGAATGAGCCATCATGCATCTCCATGCATCAGCATCCATTGCATCAATCATCATGTTTACCTGCTTTCAAAATAAAAGCCGGTTAGCCAAAGACCCCACAGGCATCCCTAGTGGAGGCACGTGCAACCAGATTTCCATTTCAAAAAGACAAAAAATATTACTTTTTGCAAATAAAAACCCCACGGAGTATCACTCCCCAGAGTGGGTGTCTTTTCAAAAATCCAAAAATATTTTTCCAGTAGAGCGTTCTGCCTCCAAAACACCAGGAGATCTTCCATATCTCTGGGTAGGAGCCGACACAAAAACCAAATAAGATCCAATGTCTCGCGGTTTCCCCGGAGACCATCGGATCCAATGCACTCAAAGTACGATCGAACTGAACTCCAGTGTCAATGCGGTCGTGCCACATGCCAAGATACAAAAAAGATGAAAGCCAAAAGGCTCGGTCACAGAAACCATTTGAACAGGTGGAAACGATGAATTGTAACCCAAGTATCAAAATCAGCAGATTGGGTGGAAAGAGTTCACCCGCACATACCTAGGCGTGGATGCCTGAAGTACCTTGACTGAGTCCAAGTCGGCGTAGTAGAATCCCGTAAGACTATCTGACGCAAGGCGTCTAACTACTTTGACAGTCAAGCGAAATAAGTACTCCTGGAGTGATCTGGGAAAACATCAAACATCACACAATCAGTCTCAGGGTCAGCATCCTCGTAAGACTGTCGACGCAGAGGCTCTGCTGTACCTTTCCGATGTTAGTACCAATCGGGAATGGAAGGGTTGCGATTGGGTACCCAGGTTGCAGCAAACTGTAGGGACAATCGCAACGTTTTCTCCAAACTCTCGCGGTATGTGCGAGTTATCAATTTCCAGACAATCAATTGACTCAGATACAAAGGACAACAAAGACTCCAGACCACAATCAAGGAAAGAATGAATTGCAAACCAAGCATCGAAACCAGCAGATCGGGTGAAAAAAGCCCACCCGCACATACCTAGGCGTGGATGCCTGAAGTACCTTGACTGAGTCCAAGTCGGCGTAGTAGAATCCCGTAAGACTATCGGACGCAGGGCGTCTAACCACTTTGACAGTCAAGCGAAACAAGTACTCCTGGAGTGATCTGGGAAAACATCAAACATCACACAATCAGTCTCAGGGTCAGCATCCTCGTAAGACTGTCGACGCAGAGGCTCTGCTGTACCTTTCCGATGTTAGTACCGATCGGGAATGGAAGGGTTGCGATTGGGTACCCAGGTTGCAGCAAACTGCAGGGACAATCGCAACGTTTTCTCCAAACTTCCCCGGTATGTGCGAGTGATCGATTTCCAGACGATCAACTGGCATAGATGCAAAGGCAAGCAAAGATTTCAGAACATGATCTATGAATGACCGGGTCAGAAGTGGGGTGTCCACTCGCTTTGGCATTCGGTTGCACGCAACCTCTGCCAAAGAGGGGCATCTGTAGACACCCCACCTTCGGCTACACTGTTGGTAGAGATAGCTGGATGAATGGAGGACCATACCCCCAAATCCCAAGTCCAAACTCAGCCAAACTCACCCTTGTAAGCCCCATTCCATAGCCCAGTTCAAGCCTGAACCCAGTCAACCCAGTCCTAAACACCACCCTGAAAAACCCCCCATAAAAAAGGCCAGTCAAAAAATCCCAAAAAAGTCAAACTCACTGAGTCAACTCGCTGAGTTAACCCGTTGAGTCAACCCGTCGAGTCAAAACACCGAGTCAACTCGTCGAGTCAACCCGTCGAGTCAAACCACCGAGTCGACCCGCTGAGTCAACTCACTGAGTCGACCAGCGAGTCCAACAGCAGCCCCGAGGGAGCGACCGTACTCGCTGGAAACCGAGGAGCGGCCGTACGGGCGGCCCATGGCAGGCCGCCCGGAAAAAATTACGAGAGTGCCCCTCTCTGCTGCTATAAATACCCCTCTCCCCTTCTCATTTCGAAAAGCCCTTCGAGTCCATTTCAGCCCGAGAGCTCTGAGTCCATCTCTCCACCCTTTAGCCCATTTTTCCACCAAGGAGAGCCCGAGTGAGGAGAGTCTAACCCTGGTCCAGCCCAGCCTGACCACTGGTCCAAGCCTCCCAAGCCATCCAAGTCTTGATCCAGCCACTCGAAGCCAACCCTTGCGACACCTCCGTCCACCCAGCTACTCATTTTCCAGCATCATCTCATTTGCATCTAGCATAAGTGCAACATTTACTTTTCTTCCAATCCCCCTGCTTCACTACAAGCACCTTGATTACTCAAACACACATGCATATGTCTTTATATTAAGCACCTGTCAGTTCGAGCGTATGCTCTGGGCTTGCCCGTTGTTGGAACCTGCCCATCAGAAACTCTTACTGTTCAGACCTGCATTCATGCTTCACCATAAAGCACCTTGATTATTCTATTCAAACACACTGCATACGTCTTATATTAAGCACCTGTCAGTTCGAGCGTACGCTCTGGGCTTGCCCGTTGTTGGAACCTGCCCATCAGAAACTCTTACTGTTCAGACCCGCATTCATGCATCATGTCATCCATGAGAATATACGAGGATTAAACTAGACTTTCAAGTATTCGATCGATTCTGTGGAGTAGAGACCGTACTTCGGTACGGGCAGTGTGTGGGGTGCTTAACCTCTTCCCACCCTGTAACCGTGATCCCTTACCTTGAATTTCTGGCCGCAGATCAACAGGAGTCATTTTAGAGGAAGGAATCTTCGAATTCCCTTCTCTAACGTTTCTACAGGGTCTAGCCGACTGTAGATTCGAAGTAACTGGCTAGTGGCGACTTTGGTCTTATATAAACACACTTAAACACATCCAGCTTAACACGACAACCAAACGAAGCCCTCGAGAACGAGGCAAGCCAGTGGCACAAACGGCGATTTCGCACTCACGCATCCTCATCTCCTTCTTTTCCGAAAGGAAAGGGGAAGGGAGAAGAACGTCGTGTGGGAGCGCGGAAAAATCGGCGAGGGTCCACAGTGGGCCACAAAAGTTTTGGACAATGTTGATATTTATTTTTTCCTTTCGTCTAGGTTCATGTGATCTTATCAAGCACTTAGATTGTTAATAAACATTACGCTGGACGCTAGAAAGTTGTTTTTAATGGTGGGTGTTCACTGACCCCTGTTTCCTGAAGTGTGGTCTGCCTGTAATTTTTATATGCTTCATTTTTTGGATCTCATATTAAAATAAGCTGAAAAAAACAGATGGACGACGTGGATATACAATGAATACATCGAGGTGACCCTATTGTCAGGGTCTCACCGACCTCGCTGGTAGGCGACGCGTTCCTCCACCAAGTTACTCAGGACGCTTAGTTGAGTAAACTCTGTGGGGTTTACAATCATGTAATTTATCCACTCCATCCATTCATTTTAACACATAATTTAGGACTTGATACAAAAAATTGGGCGACTTGGGTGAGACCCCGGAACCAACAATGTGGTTGGGACCTTGAACCTAGGGCCCACCTGGATGTGTTCTTTGTAAATCCATGCCGTCCATCTGTTTCTTCATATTATTTTGTACTATGGTACCAAAAATAAAGAAGGTGAAAATTTTGGGTGGACAACAATATAAGAAACACGGGTTAATGACCATTAAAAACCTTTTGTGAGCCACAAAAACTTTCTATCAACCTGATATTTGTCTTTTCCTTTCATCCCTGTCTACGTGACCTTATCAACATATTGGATGGTCGACAAACATTATGGCGGACTCCAGGAGGTTTTTAATGGTCACGGTTGAATGAGAACTATTTCTTGGGGTGTGGTCCACCTAAAATTTTTATCTGCTTCATTTTTTGAAATGCATCCTAAAATAATATGAAGAAACATAAGGACGGCATGGATTTACAAAGAACACATCCAGGTGGGCCCTAGGTTCAGGATCCCACCCACAATGCTGGTTTCGGGGTCTCACCCATGTCGCGCCCCAAAAAATTAAGCAAATCCAAAGCTCAAATGGCCCACAACGCAGGAAACAGTGTTAATTGAACCTGTACCATTGACAATTTCTTGGAGGTCACAAAAGTTTTGGATCAAGCTGATATTTGTGTTTTCCTTTCTTCTATGTCTTTGTGATCCTATGAACAGGTTGGATGACAAATAAACATCACTGTGGGCCCTATCAAGGTTTCTACGGTGAAAATCATTATTCCCACTGTTTCCTGTGGTATGATACACTTGAGATTTGAATATGCTTCAATTTTGGGCTCAACCGCTAATATGATCTGGAAAAAACGTATGGACGGTGTAGATAAGCCACATACATTCACAGTGGGCCCAACTGAGTTTTATCAGGACGATAAGAGCGTCCTGAGTAACTCCGTTCGCGATCCGATTTCCACCAATGAGTGCGTAGGGGCATTTTTGTCAATAACAAATTCACCTGATTCTCGCAGGCGATATCCCGCCTCCCCCAAAACCTTCCCCAAATTCTCTATAAACCCAAATACCTCTCTCCCTCTCTCTCTTTCTGCAGATATGCTGCCGGAAATTGTAAAGAACCGCTGGCTAGGGTTTCTAATCTGGCAATCAATCTGCTGCACTCCCATCTTCCTCCTCTATAAAACCCTTCTCCTTTCTCCTCTCTTCTCTCTTCTCTCTCTCTTCTCCTTCCTTTCCTTCCATCTTGCTCTCCTCCTTTTTTCCCTTTCCCTCTTCCTCGTCTCTTCCCCTCATTCCGATCCCTCTGCCTCCGTATACGACCTAACAGTCGGATTCCTCCGCTTCTTCCTGAGATCAGTCGTCGCCGGAGGCTCTCCGGACTTCTCGACCGTCGATTTCCGCCGCCGCGCGAAGAAATCCCTAGGGCTTCTTCTATTCGTGGTCGGATGTGTGTTTGCAGCGTCTCTTTCAGCTGTCTCCTTCTGCAGGGAATCTGAGCTGTTCGATGGAGTGGGATTGATTGGGTTTTGCATGCGAGGGATTGTTTTTGGTGCTGTTTATGGATTTCATTACGTTTACAAGAAGCGGTGGGTTTTAGTGTTTCCGATCATTCAGGTCAGTCTCTTTTTCTATGTAGATTGAAGCTTTTCTACATATAATTATCGAGTTGTATTTTTTCCAATGCGCTTGGGTTAGTTATTGAAATGTCATCTTAGCTGCTGAAGAGGGTTTTAGCTATCAATATCTCTCCATGGAAACCCAAAATTAAGATTCTTTATTTTGTTGATCATAGCTAAATTTGGTCTTGAATATTGATTCGCTGGTGTTTGACACCCACACCAACTATGATTCCATTGAATGTGACTTCATATCGTCAAGAAATGATCCATTGTTTGACGCCCACACCAACTATGATTCCATTGAGTGTGACTTCGTATCGTCAAGAAATGATCCATTGCGTACCATCCACACCAAAAGTCAACATCTTATCAACCACTGGCTAAAAAAGTCAAAGAAAGTCCTCACAAATAGCAATCAGTGGCCCGTCACTTTAATTGTATTGGACTTCTAAGTGTGTTTCACAGCTAGAGTGTTCTTTGCTAAATTAACCTTTTTTTTCATGATGCATTTCCTAGATTTGTGTATTATTTGGGTTTTTCTTTGTCTTGGTCAATTTAGCACAATCTATGTATGAAAAAAGTGGAATACTAAGCGTAGATGCATGGTTGCTAGATTAAGTAATGCCAGCGTGGTCCATGTATTGATGGGCATATCTGATATCAATCAGTGTCAAGAACATTGGAAGGGGTCCTAGTGTGTCACAAATGGATCATGATAAATTCGTTGCATGGTATGGTAAAACGTTCTGAATGGCAATATAAGCACTAGATGGTAAAACGTTCTTTATCTGTTCTGTTTTGTGACATTTCCTCTGGCTTCCAATGGGTCTTCACTGCTTTTTACGGGCCCTATTCCTATAGTTGAAGGGATTAGTTCTGGAGATTGCGGAAGATTACTGTTTGTTTTCAAGCTGTTTTAGGGCCTGAAGATTAATGTTGTGAAATTCGAGATGTTGGGCATTCATGTTGGAGATGATGATCTCATCCGGTATGCTAGCATAGTTGGATGTCAGGTTGGCTCATTCCCATTGTCATATATTGGGTTTCCTCTTTGTATCAGGAAGCCGGCTAAACACCTATAGGATAAGGTAATTGAAAGGATTGAGATGAAACTTGTATCCTGGAAGTATAAATATCTTTCACTGGGCAGTCGCCTAACTTTGATCAAGACAAACGTTCTCCAATATGCTAGTGTGTTTCATGTCCCCTTTTCAAATGCCCGAAGTTGGTGAGCTTTTCTATGGAAATGCTCTTTTAAAGGGAGAGTTTCATTTACTTAGATGGGATGAGGTGTGCAAGCCAATGTCAGAAGGGGGGCTGGCATCAAACACCTGGATGTGATGAATACGACTCTTTAAGGGAAGTGAATATGGAGATTTAGTGTGGAAGAGGGTAGGCTCTTGAGGAAGTTGGTAGCCACCAGGTACGACACATAGGAGGGTGGTTGGTTTGTGAAATATTCTTCGCTTTACAGGGCATCTGCACCTAGAAAGCGATTGCAGCTACTTAACACACCATGAGTAGGGGCATCTCTTTCAAGATAGGAAAAGGCTCGCGGACTTACTTCTGGGTAGATGTATGGTGCGGGGATTGGGCGCTCTTGGGCATGTTCCCGTTGATTGCTCGGTTGGCTCTTGATCAGTTTATTCAGGTGGTAGAGTGCTTCTCATTGGATGGTGAGCAGGTCGTCTAGTCCCCCTGATACGCTTCTCTTCTACAAGGCGAATGCGGAATTAGTTTGAAGCTTGCGGAAGATTAGGGTTTGTTTTAAAGCCATTTTGGAGCTTAAAGATTAATGTTGTGAAATTCGAGATGTTGGGCGTTCATGCTAGAGATGATGATCTCATCCGGTATGCTAGCATAGTTGGATGTTGGGTCGGCTCATTCCCGTCTTTGTATCTTGGGTTACCTCTTTGTATCGGAAGTCGGCTAAACACCTGTGCGATATGGTAATTGAAAGGATCGAGATGAAACTTGTATCTTGGAAGTGCAAATATCTTTTGTTGGGCAATCGCCTAACTTTGATCAAGACAACGTCTCCAATATGCGGGTGTGTTTCATGTCCCTTTTCAAATGCTCGAAGTCGGTTTTAGACAAGCTGGAAAAGCTTAGGATAAATTTTCTATGGAAATGCACTTTTAAAGGGAGAAAGTTTCATTTACTTAGATGGGATGAGGTGTGTAAGCCAATGTAAAAAAGGGGGGCTGGCATTAAACCCTTAGATGTGATGAATACGTCTCTTTTAGGGAAGTGGATATGGAGATTCAGAGTGGAAGAGGGTAGGCTCTTGAGGAAGTTGGCAACCACTGGGTATGGCATGCAGGAGGGTGGTTGGTTTGTGAAATATTCTTCGCTTTACAGAGCATCTACACCTAGAAAGCTATTGCAGCTACTCAACCCACCATTAGCAGGTGGATATGAAGATTCAGTGTGGGAGAGGGTAGGCTCTTGAGGAAGTTGGTAGCCACCAGGTATGGCACGTAGGAGGGTGGTTGGTTTGTGAATTCTTTGCTTTACAGAGCATCTGCACCTAGAAAGCGATTGCGGCTACTCAACACACCATGAGCAGGTGGATATGGAGATTAAGTGCGGGAGAGGGTAGGCTCTTGTGGAAGTTGGTAGCCACTAGGTATGGCATGCAGGAGGGTGGTTGGTTTGTGAAATATTCTTTGCTTTACAGAGCATTTGCACTTAGAAAGTGATTGTGGCTACTCAACACATCGTGAGCTGGGGCATGTCTTTTAAGATCTTAAAAGGTTCATGGACTTGCTTTTGGGTAGATGTATGGTGCGGGGATTGGGCGCTTTAAGACATGTTCCTATTGATTGCTTGGCTGGCTCTTGATCATTTCGTTTAGGTGGTAAAGTGCTTGATGAAGACATCTGAGCACCATTCAGAGTATACTAGAGGAGGAGGAGAGCTTTGGCGCCAGTTCCAGCATCTCTATGGTTGGATGATTACAATATAGGGCCTGGATCGAGTATGTAGTTGTGTTGGAAGACCCCACATGATGCATCTTTGAAGGCCCCACTCTGGGAAGATGCATATGGGCTGCATATAGGAGCTTATTGGACACTTCTAGACTGTGGATACACTTATCAGACTATTGGATCAAGACTATGGACTATCTTGATCTTGAACCCATTGGACACGATGGAGCCATTGGGGTGGCTTAGTTTAGCTATATTGTTTATATATTTTAGGTGTTTTGGTTTATTTTATGTTTTAATTGAAATAAGGGGTATTTTGGACATTTTTTTAGCAATGAGGATATTTTTGTAAAAAAACACCCCAAAAGACTATAAAGGATTGGGCATGTGAAGTCTAGGGATTATTATGCAGTGAAATAAAACTCTCTTTTTTGCTTCGAGCAAAAGAAAAACCTTTTGTGATTGGAGTTAGTGTGAAGCCATAGAGTGATTCCAACTTATCTTTCTTATTCTCTTCCTTCAAGGTATGGTCTTCACTTTTCTCTTCTTCATTCTCTCTATTTTCTTTTGTTTCCTCCTAAATCCCTTCCCCATCGTCCCCAAAACCTCCTAAACCCAAAACCTACCATAACTGTACAATCATACGGACCCCCACTCTTACTCTTGCAATCGTACGGACGTTTGTATAGCCAGCCCATTCCCCCTCTTTCCTTCCTTTGATCATTGATTCTTTCCCCTTAAATCCCATAACCCTAAGCCGAAAACCTAAAGACCCTAACCTAGAACTCTAATTTCCAAAACCCTAATTCCCAAATCCTAGCTTTCCTAATCATAAAATCATAACCCAAAATCTCCCAAATCTCAAAACCCTAATTCCCAAATCCTAGCTTCTTTAATCCTAAAATCCTAATCCAATTCTCCAATTTCCTAGTTCTTAAAATGAACCTAACCTACCAAAACTCTAACAAAGTCAAGTAATTTCCTTGAATTAAGATTAATCTCTATGCTAGATAGAAGTTCTACCTTCCATAGGTCCTAATTGATTACTATCTTCTAAGATCTCATTGTGGGATTATTGTTAGGTTCAAACGTTTTTTTCTATTTTTTGAAAGTTAACGATTTTATTGAGGAGCCGCCGAATGGTGGAAAAGAATACAAGAACAAAAGAGAAATAGACAAGCAAAAACATAGGCCGAACTACAGCCCTTAAAGGGCTAGCAAAATATACGCGTCCTGCTCCTTGTTGCCGGCTGCCCATTGAAACACCCAACATAGAGCTCTTCAAGCTATTATCCCCTTTGAAGTTGAAGTGTTTTTGAAGCATCTCCTATTCCTTTTGCCCCAAATGGCCCATAGGCATGCCATTGCCCCTTAGCTCCAAGCAGCCTTTCCTTCTTTCCTAAATCCGCCTTGGTACCATGCCACTAAGAAGGATGGCATCGATGTCAGCATAACCTAAGAAACGTTTATGGTTGAGAGGAAACACTCCCACACAATTCCTGCAAAGGAACAATGTATGAAGAGGTGATCCATTGTTTCGGCGTCCCTCATGCACAACACACAAATATTGGGAAGACTCATTCCTCTTTCGCAAAGGGGCATATTTAATACTTGAATTCTTCAAACTTGTGATAGATTAGTTTTATTTTGTGCTTTGATTTATCTAATTAATCCATTATTTGATTTGGTTGCTTCATCTTAAGATTAGACCACCCATCTTGCATCAGTGCTTTTCATTGGATGGTGAGCAGGTCATTCGATCCCGTTGATACGCTTCTCTTCTACGAGGCGAATGCAACTCGAAACTTGCAGAAGATTACAGTGTGTTTTGAGGCCATTTTGGGGCTTGAAGATTAATGTTGTGAAATTCGAGATGTTGGGTGTTCATGTTGGAGATGATGATCTCATTCGATATGCTAGCATAGTTGGATGTCGGGTCAGCTCACTCCTGTCGTCGTATCTTGGGTTGCCTCTTTGCCTCGGGAAGCCGGCTAAACACTTGTGGTATAAGTTAATTGAAAGGATTAGGATGAAACTTGTATACAGAAAGTGCAAATATCTTTCGAGTCCGTTGCTCTTTCAGAGAGTTCTTTAGTTTCACCCTATGTCTGTCACCCAAAGGTCTTTAGAGTCAGCCAATGCATTTGCACGACATATTCATGAATTGTATACATATATTAGACAACGGATTAATAGAAGCAATGATAGTTATATGCTTTCAGCTGACTCGCATCGTGATTGCAAGAGTTGCAGGAAGGAGGCTATGTAATGGTGAGGATAAGGCCAGAGCGGTTCTCACAGGGTACCGCTAAGAGATTACAAGCACATAGTACTGGACCATTCAAAATATTGCAAAGAATTGGGTCCAACACGTATTGGATAGACCTTCCACTTGAAATGGGCATTAATCCAACGTTTAATGTGGAAGATCTAATCATTTCCCCTATTCTTACCATGGATTTATCTTCCCTTCCATGGCTATACTCTGAGTTTGTTTCACAACCGATTCCACCTTTCCCCCACCTATTATTCGAAAAAAAGAAATTGAGGAAATTGTGGATGAGAAGATAGTTTCCACGAGAGATGGAGGTTTCCAAAGGTATTTTGTCAATGGAAGAATAGACCACCGTCAGAATCTACATGGTTTACTGAAGTAGAGTTGCGGAACGTTGATCCGAATTTGCTAGAACGCCACAAGAGTTTTAACTCGTCGGAGTCGAGTTCTTTTCAGACGAGGAGAATGATGCGGACATCATGCCCTTTAGGGTTTATCAGCGTAGGAGGTGAGTGACACCTATATCTTTATGGCTCGATGATGACGGGCCTGGATCGTTCGTGACAACTTGAGGAGCATCGAAGACCTTACACATGTAGTCCGAGACATTTGAGAAGACCCCACTTTGGGAAGACATGTGTAGTTGCTTGGAGGAGATGATCGGACCGTTGGATCGCGATGATGATGTGATTGGACCGTTGGATTGCTGTGGCCCACTTTCATCACACCATCATCGGAGCCCATCGAACATCTTAGATTTGAGTTTATTTTATGTATTTTTACTTATTTGAGTTTTGGGTTAGTGTGCGCACATTTTTTTCATGCAAATGTCTTTTTTTTTTTGAAATTTTGTTAGTAGGGGTATTTTTATAATTATGCTAATTTCGAATTTTATAAGGGTGTTGTCCTAAACCCTTTTCATTATGCTATTGATTAATGAAAGAAAACCTTTGTGGTGCCTCCTCCCCCCCCCCCCCCCTCCCCTTCTCTCATGGAACTTTATCTTCTTCCCAAATCTTCTTCTTCTCTTTTCTTCTTGTGCCCTTCCAACATTCTTCTAAGGTAAGTTATTTTTCATTCTCTCTCTATTCCTATTGTCTCCTAATCCTTGAACGATAAGTTTGAGAATTGAATCAAAACCTCAATTTCTTAAATTTCCAATTCCCTAATCCGAGAAATCCTTTGATCCCTCGAACTAGTGAACCTCGTTGTTCGATTGGGTGATGACCATGCAAGATTAGGAGGTTCCATCCCTCGCCGGATCCAACCTACGCATTATTTGAATTTTGTTACTTTGTGGTTGTGATGATGGCCCGCTCCATTGCATGTCTCTTTATGGTTTTCATAGTTTATGATGGTTGATGTTGAATTTTTAGATTATTATTGTCTTTTATTTCCGTTGGATTATATGTGTTCATGACCATGCATTATAATTAGGGCGTCTTGCATCAAAGACCGTAAATTTTTAGTGGATGTTATTATTGGGCACAAAACGACCCATGGATAAGTATTTCAGTGGGACTGAACATATTGAAAAATCTTGTTCTTGGCCAGTAAATTTCTCGGGAGATTTCTGATTTTGAGGTTTTTCTTTGGATATTATCTGAAAATCTTGCCGAAGATAAAAAAGAGATTTAAAAATATTCATTGTTAGTTAATAAGAAATTTAAAATTTTGAAATATATATTTATATAATGAGTTGTTTTAGTTCTTTACTATTTTCTGGGTAAACATTATGATGTTTTGAAAATTTCACAGTAATATTGTTTTATTATATTTTGCGAAATTATTGCAAGATTTTCAAAATCTTGGTTATACTTGTCACACTGGGACTGTAAAGGCTGGCTATCTTATGCTCCAAAATGGACGCCTGCGATAGTTAAATAAAACAAGGATGTCTGAATGATTTATGCCTTGGAAGCACATTGAAGGGGTGTAAAAGATAGAATTGAAGGTTAATTGATCGCTTTAGTGTTGAAGAAAATGGACAACAACAATATACTGTTAAAAGTGTAGAGATGCATGAGTGGGACAAGAAGATGATTCTGGTGTAGACCATAGTTAAAGAGTTTGAATTTGGGGGGAAAAAAATCAGCAATGCAATTATTCAACATTTAGTAACTTTCTAGAAAATCTAGGGCATTTCCTATGATTTATTTCTTCCCTATGATTGTTCTGCTTCTACTGTATAGGGTCTGGTTGGATAATGGGGACGAATAAATTTCTAAACCCCTCATGACTTACAAAAAGGAGCTAAGGGAAATAATGCATTTGCTTCCGTATTTTGATTTGAAACTACTGAATAAGTTGAAATATTCAATATATTTTTGAGAAATCTGCAGTGGTCAGACTGCTTCTTTAAAAAATCAGAGAATTTGTTACTCTATGTTAATGAAAATGCAATAAATTAACATGTATGGATCTGCGTTACATGTAAATGCAAAGTGGAACGCTGAAGTAACTGAATTTACAACTATCCATCATGAAGATTCCAAGACTCCAGACCTGGATCTCAATGAGGAGAATAGATTCTGGCTCAACCCCCATCAAGAACCTGACATAATAATCATGTGAATTCTAATCACATTTCCATCAAAAGAAATAAATTAGGCATATTGAACTATATCAATCTTATTTCCAATGCAAGATAATTTTCAGCTAAGCTGGTATTTCATACTGGCATGCATTCATTTGCACAGGAGGGTGGAGGGAGGCAATGCAATATATATTTATGTGTGGGTTTGGGATAATATAACTGAAACAGCTCAGCTTTTTGGTATCTAAACTGTGAATGGAGGTTTCTGCAATCACTTGAAATTTTTTTTTGTCTAAACTCACTTGGTTAGTTATAACTTTTACTGGTCATGGGTGGTGGAATACTGTATCCTACTGTGGCTGGATGTTTTGACATTTGGCTGCTGCAAGAGAAGAATCATTCAGCAGTCTTCTTGTTGTAACGCGTTCTCTTTGTAGCTCCTGTACCTGCATATATTTGATGCTTTTTAACTGGCTATATTTGCAGCGTCCCCTTTTCTTCAGCTTTAAGATGGGGCTTCCTTCATCTCTCAGACAATCTTTGAAGCTATCGAGTTCTGCTTTTCTATTATCAACTGTGTTAATGGTACTTCTCCCGGATCAGTTAAAGAGCAAGAGTACAATTCTGCAATTCATCACTCAACAGATTGACTTTTACCTTGGGACTTGTGTTATTTCTTTTTGCTGGGAACTAAGTCGGCATTTACTTCAGGTTTGCTCTTTCAACAAAGTTTCTGAATAAATTGGAATTTTTTCAACTGGAGTAGTGTACGGCTGCCTGGCCCTCCCAAACAAATCCATGGCATCACACACTTGGGTTGGAGTCTTCTCTGCCATGAGCCATTAAGCTTCTTGTATCCCTAAATGCACCTTCCTATTCTTCTCAAAAAAAATGCACCTTCCTATTTAAAAAGAAAGTGTTAATGTTTGTTTTCCAAGGCCTGTTATGGCATGAAACACAAAGCAACTCTTTATTTTTGGGGCTCGAGTCCGTAGCTCAATGGTGGGTGGTCTTCATCAACATTGAGTTCTCAGGTTTAACCCAGCTTACCTAAAAAACATGCATTTCTGATTCCATTAAGGCCCAATTTTTTTTTTTTCTTTCAAAATTTCACTCATGTTTCTCTTCTTATTTCATTTAAACTATAGATGAAGCTTAAAGTCATTTTAGGTTAGACCTATTTTAGGATCAAAATAAATTATTTGAGTGGGATTCAACAAATCGAAGCAAAGTGGACCATTATGGGAAAAATTGGAAAGAAGGGAATACTTTCACTTTCTTTTTTATGTTTTCTTCTTCTTCTTCTTCTTCTTCTTCTTTTTTCTTTTTTCTTTTTTCTTTTTTTGTGTGTGTGTGTGTGTGTTTCAATGTAATGGGGTATAATTAACCAAATCTTGCTTGATTTGCTTTCAACTAGGGCCCATTTAATTGACTTTCAACAAGTCAAACTGACAGACAACGTTCTTATCAGAGAATGGTCTGAAACACCATTATATGCTTGTCCAAAATCCAAAAAAAAAAACGAATTCTTGACTATCTCATTTTTCTCTCTTTATTTTATTGATATTTTCGTTAATTCTTTGGCTTAAAAAAAATCGATCAATACAGGCTGATATGGTCCAATAGGGACTGATGTCGATACACAATGCCCATATCGTTTCTTTTTTGGTTGGGCCAATATGCACCCCTGATACTGATATTCAGAACCATGGTCCAATGGTCTAGGACCACATATGTGGTTACACTGTATTGTATTTTTTACCAGTACAGAATCTTTGCCGTCCATATGATAAAGATTTTGTCTTCCATGTTATCTTGGGACATACTTCCACCCTGGTTTTTGTTCAGGCACTACTGGCCTGTGATGGAGCATTGTTTTCTTCATATTGTTAAGGAAATAATTTCTTTCTTATTAGTCCATTCTTACTGCTGATGAAAAAACTGCAGCTTCCTTTCTAATTGATATTTTCATTCTATCTGTATTTATAGGTACTGCATACGAGGAGGTGCATTTTTGCACCACCTCAAGGATCAGCCGCTGCAGAAACAAATCCAAGTGAACCTCTCCTTGAAGCTCTGGAACAGAGCAGTCCAAGGTCTCTATATCAGTATCTTGCTTATCTTGATCTGTGCATGGTTTGTGAGAGTAATGTTGATGCTTGGCGTCGAGCTGCCTTCTTTGAAGAAACTGGTGAGACTTACAGACGAGTTATATCTCTATGCTTGAGGCCTTTGGAACATCTTACATCAAGGCTAAGTGAAGGTTTAGAAGGAAGTTCAGCAGGAAAGTCAGATTTATTGTCCCAGCAATTATTGCCACCAACGGATACACTTGTGGACTCAAGGCTCTACGAAGCATTCAATGACTTCCAGGTACTATCATGCTTCTTTGATATGGATTTCCAAATTATTAATGCATGTCCAAGACATCACGAGTAGTTGTTTCATCTTTTCTATCTTTATATATGTTATGGAAATTTAGGTAGTATTCTGGAAATGCATGGCGTTTTATTATTATTTATTTTTGGGTTTATTCTCATGCAACGGCCCACTAATTTCAATATAGAAGAGCCTTAGGTAAGATCAAATAGCCACATTGATTAAAGGTCCATTTGGCATGCAAAAGTTTCAGAATCACAATTTTGTGTAATTGAAAAAGAACATATTCTCAATTTAACAAAATTTTGTCCAGCTTTTTTTTGTTTTATTGACTAATTTGGCTAACCCACTTTAAATCGCAATTTTATTAAATTTAGCATCATGAACGTTTGGGATAAAAAATTGCACTTCAGCCATTTTTTAGAGTCAAAAGTCAATCAAATGTGGACCAATTATGATGGACAATTCAAATCAACAGTTGGACCAATTCTAGCAACCTAGGTCGTCTGTCATGTCAGTCACACCTTTGCTTGCATGTCCATCCCAAAAATTCATT
The DNA here is from genome assembly GCA_003013855.2 of Liriodendron chinense. NCBI lineage: Eukaryota > Viridiplantae > Streptophyta > Magnoliopsida > Magnoliales > Magnoliaceae > Liriodendron > Liriodendron chinense. Next base: position 438,927 of record PVNU02000100.1, on the reverse strand, counting down.
TTGACCGGATGATCCAACTATCTGATCAGCGGCTAGGAAAATGGAGGGTGTATGTTGATTAGAATAGAGAAGGTCCAATCATTTATTGTCCATCATGCGGGCCTTTTATTGATTGTTCCTTATAAATGTCACTTTGACCAGATGATTCTACCCTGGTTCATATCGATTATAATTGAGAAGGTCCAATCATTAATTTGAATTGTCGATCATGTGGGACCCACCTTTCCTTGTTTTCAACTCACAAAATCACTTCAATAGATTATCCAAATTGTCTGATCAATGGCCACTAAAAGGACAGTTGATGTCATACATATTGAGAAGGTTTTGATCATTGATTTGGACCAGTCCATCATGTAGGCCCCACCTTTGATTGCATGTTCATCCTAAATCTGTTTGGTCTATTAGTTTTAATGTTTTTTTTTTTTGTTGAAAAATAATGGAAATTTTCATTAAAAGGAAATAAGCTGAGGTAGTGCCAAAAAGCAAAAAAGCAAAAAAGCAAATTACAACTTCACCAAGCATCCTAGGCTTACAGCCCACTCATTTACAAGAGTTAAAGCTCTACTAACTACCTGTTCCTCCTGACTGCTTTCATTTCAGAAATACCTTCCGTTTATCTCTCTCCAAATCATCCACAAGCCAGCCACTAACACTAGTCTCCATAGAACTTTAACTTCCGGAAAGCCATGCTGTGCCAAGCCATTAGAAGGTCCCTGATGTTGAGAGGCATGGTCCTCACGAAATTGAAACTTGTTAGGACAGCTGACCACACTCCTCTCGTGAAAGGTCTATGTCTAAAAAGATGATCAATAGATTGAACAAAACACATGCACGAAATTGAAACTTGTTAGGACAGCTGACCACACTCCTGTCGTGAAAGGTCTATGGCTAAAAAGATGATCAATAGATTGAACAAAACACATGCGCAGAAGGCATATATTAGAGATGATCGTGGATCGAATCCATTCATTGGTTAAGAAAATGGATGCTGCATATTGATGATAATAGAGAATCCATTCGTTGATTTGGACTGTCCGTCATGTAGGGCTACCTTTGATTGGTCGTTCCTCTTAAAAGTCACTTTGATTGAATGATCCTAGCCATCGATCAATGTCCATGAGAAAGGATGTTATGTATATTGATTACAATAAAGAAAGTTCGATCATTGATTTGGACCATCTATTATGTAGGGCCTACCTTTGATTTACTATCCCTCCCAAAATATTGCCTTGATTGGATGATCCATGAACCTAGTTATCTAATCAATGGCTATTAAAATGGACAGTCCATATTGATCATAATAGAGGTCTAGTCATTGATCTTGACTGACCATCCCATGGGGGCCACCTTGGAGTGCATGTCCCTCTTAAAATTAACTTTGATAGGATGATCACAGACACTTGATATTGGGCTATGAAAATGATTGGTCCATATTAATTGTAAGAGAAGCCCATTCATTGATATGTATCGTCTGTTCTGAGGGGCCCACCTTTGATTTCTTGTTCCTGTTAAAAGTCACTTTGATCAGATGATCCTAGCCATTCAATTAGTGGGTAGGACAAAGGACAATCCGATAATTGATTTGGACCATCCATGCGGGACCCACATTTAATTTTACATTCCCCCCAACTCATTACTTTGATTGGATGATCCTAGCAATCGATCAAATGGCCAATAAAATGGATGGTTCATATTGATTATAAGAGAGGTCCAATCAGTAATATGAACAGTCCATGTGGGGCCCACCTTTGATTGATTGTCCCTCTTAAAATTTATTTTACTCAATCATTGATTTGGATAATCTATCATGTGTCCCACCTCAGACCACCTCTCCCTTCCAAAAGATCACTTTGATCGGATGGTGGGAGAGAATCAATATTTCATCCTTCAAAAAAAAAAAAAAAAGAGTTTGTAAATCATAATTATGAATAGGTTTACCTTCTTTTTTTTCCTGAAATTCTCTTCTTGTTATTGCGAGGGAATTTGTGATTTTACAAATTTTTCCTATGAAGACCAAACACGTCATGTTTAAAATGAAACTATAGAAAATAATACTGGTTAAATTGCAATTTTCATGTTTACCCAAACACACCCTAATGCATGTAAAAGGTTTGAAATATGTCAACATAAAGTCAAAGAAGTTTTGAACTATGACTGCAAGAGAGACATGAAGTATATGACTGTAGGAGATGGGAAGTTGCTGAGCTATGGTTGTAGGAGATGTTCATCTGATGCCGCCGCCATGCATGTACAATGCTTGAAAAATTTATGGATTGGTAGATCATGCTTTATTTTTATTAATCTTACTAGCATGGGACTCTGCCCTTTGGTCTAAGGAAGTGGAGTACATAGGGACTTTCGGCATTTCTATGGTTCTGCTTAACATTTTAGACGGCTTTAGGTGGATGATATTTTGGCAGTTTTTGGCCCTAAGGTATCGGTTAGTTGTCCAGCCATTTGGGAGGAGCTCTCGAAGATGCGGCAAAATCTTGGGGGCATGTCGTGTGTTGGCAGTGACTTCAATGTCACCAGATTTTTAGAGGAGAAATCTACATGCGTGTGTGTGGGAGGGGCAATCAAGTGGTGGTCATTTCACATGGTCAAATGGTTGAAGTGCGATCATTTGTAGATTGGATAGATTCCTTCTATCTCCTGATTGGGTGGAAATTGCTCAACGTGCTCTTCCTAGGCCAGTGTTGGACCACATCCCTATTTTTGCTTGAAGTTCAGGAGGAGAATTGGGGATCCCAAACCTTGTAGGTTTGAATTGTTTTGGCTTGAGGTGGAAGACTTCCCTTCCTTGGTTAGGTCCTGGAGGGACTCCATCAAAGTTCATGGTTTCGTAGGTTTTGTTCTATGTCACAAGCTGAAACTTCCAAAGAAAAAAAGGAATTCTTGTTTGGAAAAAAGAAGTGACGGGGTAGCGTCAAGCATAAATGAACTCTATGCTAAGTAAAATTCAAGATCTAGATTCTAGATTTGACATTTGAAGGGGAACAACTATCGAAGGAGAAGCAGGCTATGCGTTCCAAGTTAAATTCTGACTACGCTAATTGGCTTAAAGAGGAGGAGATTAAATGGAGACAAATATTGCTTGCTACTTGGCTCAAAGAGGGGGACACGAATACTTTATTTATTCACAATGTTTCTAGTGCATGAGTTAGAAACAATAAGGTTTGTCGCATAGTTGTAGATGGGGAAAGAATAGATGACAAAGATAAGGCTTGCACGGAGGTGGTTAAAGTTTTCAAGCTCTTCTAACAAGGGAAGATTGGAAAAGGCCTTCTTTGGATAACCTTGAATTTAGCAGGCTCTCCAGTGAGGATTCGTCTTTTCTTGAGCTGCCGTTTTTTAAGGAGGAAGCCAAGGAAGCCATTTTCTCATGAGGGGTGGAAGGTGTCAAAAGGGTGGTTTGGAAGCTTGACATTGGAAAAGCCTCCAACCTAGATGGTGCCCATATCGCTCATGAGTGCATTGATTCAAGATTCAAGGAAGGTGTAAAACGGGTGGTTTAGAAGCTTGACATTGGAAAAACCTATGACCATGTTGATTGGGACCTTTTGGATTACATGCTAGGAAGAATCGGGTGTGGGGCTGTTTGGATAAAATGGATCTTGGAATGTATTGGCTCAGCTAAATTCTCGATTTTGTTGAATGAATCCCCTAAAGGGTTCTTCAAGAGCTTGAGAGGCATTAGACAACGCGACTTGCTGTTTTCGTTCCTCTTTCTTGTTATTGCAGAAGCACTAAGCAGGATGCTCTCCAGGGGGGCAGGAAGTGGGATTGCTTCATGACTTCTATGTGAGTCGATTGACCCCTCCGATTTCCCATATTCAGTTCGTGGATGATACGATGCTGTTCTGCAAGTTGAACATGGTAAAGATCGACAATCTTGGTGTGATCCTCTGCTGTTTTGAAGTGGCCTCAGGGCAAAACGTGAAATCCTTGGAATTCATATGGATAGGGATGATATTGAGGTCCTTGCTGAGTCGTTTGGGTGTTAGGTGGGCTCTTTTTTTTGTCATATTTGGGTCTTCCTCCTTGTGTTGAAAAGCCATCCATGCATCTCTGAGACAGTGGTTGAAAGATTTGAAAGGAGATTGTCGGGGTGGAAAGGGAGTTTCTTGTCTCTAGGTGGACAAATCACCCTCATCAAAGCGGCCTTAACCAGTCTTCCCATTTATTCATGTCCCTTTTCAAATGTTCAAGAGCAGTCCTTTCTCACCTTGACAAGATTAGGAGGGATTTTCTTTGGGGAGATTCGACCGACAAGAAAAAGTTGCATCTCTTGGATTGGGGCGAAGTGTGCGAAACCCTACAATGAAGGCAGTGCCAATATCCGCTCTCTCAAGGTGATGAATGTTGCCCTTTTGGGCAAGTGATGGTGGCGGTTCAGAATGGAGAAGCTCTTTGGAGAGAGGTGGTTGCTAGTAAATATGGGTGCTCGCCTGTTAGTTGGTGGACCAAGGAGAGCTCGAATTACAAAGTTTTGCCATGTTGGAAGGGCATCTTAAGTACAAAAGCTAAGTTCTTGGAAGAGTTGACCTTCTCATTGGGCGACGGGGCGTCGATTCATTTTTGGAAATATGTGTGGAGGGGTGATTTGCCTTTCCAAGACAGATTCCCAGCCATTGCTAGCCTTGTACCGGACCGAAGTATCACAATAGATAGGTGCTTTGAGATTCGCGGAGAGGCGGTTGAGTGGTGTCTGCCTTGTCGCTGGCTCCCTTGAGATAGTGAGGTTGATGAGTATGTAGCCCTATTGGAGTGGTTGCATCCACATGAACCGTCGATGGAGGAAAGTGATAGTTTAACATGCCTCGGAGGCAAGTCCGGCTGTTACACAGTCAAATCTTTTTCTCTTGATTCGCAAAAAAGGAGATGTATTTGGGAAGACTTCCAGTGTGGCATTATGGTGGTGCCCCTCCGAAGATTGGGGCCTTGGCTTGGCTGGCGGGAAGACAAGATTTTGACACTCGATAATCTTCAGAAGTGTTCTATGATTATACCAAATGTTTGCCTACGTCTAATGTGGAATCGGTTAACCATCTCCTCATTCATTGTTCGTTTGCTAGCCTAGTGTGGTTTTCCATTTCTCGCTAGATTCGACATGGCTTGGTCTATGCCCTATGATATTGACGACCTCCTCTTAGCTTGGCATGGGGTTGCTCTTCGCAAGACTAGTTGCGTGTTGTGGAGACTTTTTCTCCTCGAAGTTTTTTGGGTGATATGGGGTGAGAGGAATGGCAGATGCTTCCGTAATGTTTGCTGGAATTCTGAGTGGGTGGCTACCTTGACTTGGAATGCTGTTGTCGAATGGGCTGTGGGTAAGGGTTGGATGGGAAACTTGTAATTTGTTCCGTCTTTTTCTCCTTTTGCTGTTTTCCCTTCGTTTTTTGTTGCTTTGTCTCTTGGTGCTATCTTAGTGCTTTTTCAGTGAAAGTCTTTATTATCTTTCAAAAAAAAAAAACTTAAATTTATACCTAGAATATCTGTTTATACTTCACAGGCATGTACAGTATAATACTATATTGGATTGACATTCTAATTTTGTATACCTATATTTTGTATACTTAGTAGTTGGTAGTATGTATTAATTGACCCACACAATCCCACTCTGAACATACCATGTATTGTAGAAAATAGTGCATTGCTTACCCTTTCATAACCATGTACGGTGTACCACATCAACCTGCAGTTCCAATAACCTTGTTCCAATCTTTGCCCCTTTTCCGGTCTGTGCCTTTTCTTCTTAATTGTCTATTTGCAGAGTACTGGAGGAATATTTGGATGGTTTAGTCTGGCAGATTTTTTGGAGCGCCTCCCATCTACAGTGGGGCTCATCAAAAGATCTATTGGGATAACCAAACGGATGCGGTTTGGCTGGTGACCCAAACACCAGCCAGCTATCTGGTGTCAAAGCTCTGTGGAACCCACCATGCTGTATGTGTTTTATCCACGCTGTCCATCCATTTTACCAGCTCATTTTAGGGCATGAGCCCATGCCCAAAAATGAGATCCAAAGCTCCAATGGACCACACCACAGGAAACAGTGGGGAGAATGATGTCCACTGTTGAGACTGTCCTAAGGCTCCCACTGATGTTTATTTGTCGTCCAACCTGTTCATAAGGTCACATGGACCTGGATGTAGGGAAGACACAAATATCAGCTTGATCCAAAACTTTTGTGGCCCCCAAGAAATTTTCAATGGTAAGCACCCAATCCCCACTGTTTCCTGTGTTGTGGTCCACTTGAGCTTTGGATCTGCCTCATTTTTGGGCTCATGCCCTACAATGAGCTGGCAAAATGGATGGGTGGCATGGATAAAACACATACATCATGGTGGGCCCACAGAGCTTTGACACCAGCTAGCTGGCTGGTGTTGGGGTCACCAACCAAACCGCATCCTAACCGAACCATGGGCCTGACTTCTACAGGTTGGGGACATGTCCTGACTCCTGATGCAACAGGATGTTATAATCTCTTTCATTCAAAGAAATTATAATTCTCTTTCATTCTTTTGATGGGTAACAATGGAAGTTCTATTGCAGTAAGGAAAAAAGGGGTGGGGATTACATCAAGCAGAAGGAATTTCCTAATACAATGATAGGAATATCAAACCCTTTTTGCGAGAGAGATGACAATAGCATTAGCATCCTGGGTATAGAGAGTATCATCATCATCAATGAGATTTTACAAATTTTGAGGGGTTTAGTAGCATAATGTTTTAGTGATATTTTTTAGTACAAGTCTCCTCACTCCTGAGCTATCTGAGACTCTTGGTAAAGGGGTGTGTAGAACATCTGTTTGTTTTGTGCTAGATCTGCTTATTATTTGCACTTCATTTCTTATTAATGAAGTAATAAACTATGGCCTGTGCAACTTTTAGTTAAATGGTTTGTGATTGCATGCTGTAATGATTTTTTTTTTCCTGTTCAGATTGCCATTATTGCTTTAGTTTTTCTGGTGGACTGAATTGGAATTCCTGAGAACTTGGCATCATCACTGGCGAGAAAACACATCTCTGTTTGACTGCATAGTTAACTGGAAGTTATTCTTATCTCTTAAATGACATGCATTGGACTATGTCATCTGTGAGTGATGAGATGTTGACTTTAGAATCACAGAAAATTTTCTTTTTCTTTCTCATGTGCTGATGCTTGACTTGTCTACGTGAATGCAGTTCCTCAACAAATCTATTTCCCTGGAATCTATTACACACTGCTTGTTGGGTGTCAACTTGTTCAAGGGTCCGTTTCGATGCAACTTCCACAAAGGGTTTTCTTGTAAAATCAAGCACATATGAATTTTGTCAGTTTATTTTCCAAAAACCAATCCAATCAGTTTTTGGCAAGTGGGCTTTTAGATCCTATTTCAATGGGTGGGGGATCAAAAGGGGTTTTCAAAAGTGCATCCAAGCTCACAACATGAAATAGTTTTGGGTAAAAAAGGAGTTTAGGCATTAAGCGCCGCCCCTTTTGAGGGTGCGTCCAAAGTTGCTCCAAGTATTGTTTTGCTCCCTATAAAATGTTAGAACTTTTAGGCAGCATTTCTGTGATCCGCTATTTCATAGGCTCATAGACTAACAATAGGTTACTGTCTGGGCAATTTGATATGGTGATCAATTAGGGCTGAAAGTCGGGTGGGTTGGGTCGGGTTGGTGCTCAACCCTAACCCAACCCAAGGTTCCTATACCTCAACCTTAACCCAACCCAACCCAACATCGGGTTGGGAATTCTTAACCCAAGCCCAACCCAAGCGGGCTCGGTCGGGTTGATAAATGCTAATCTCGTTGTTATTACATTAGCCTATTATGTTTCAATACACGTCTTATTTTTCGTACCTATGACTTTATTAATTCTGTATGTAGTTATTTATTACGAAGAACTTCACTTTTTTCCAAACAAATTAGCTAGGATAACTACTCCTTTAATACTAGAAGTATATCAAATTTCAAACGTTTTAAGTTTACTTACTAAAGTAATATAAACCAATAAGTTTACTTAAGTATAATAAAATTATAACTAACTTGTATATAGATCGGGTTCGGGTTGGGTCGGGCGACCCAAGACCTCGACCCAAGCCCAACCCAAGCTTTATCGGGTTGGTGTTTGCATAGCCCAAGCTCGAGATCGGGCTCGATATTTCTTGCCCAAGCCCAACCCAATGTCGGGTCGGTCACGGGTCGGTCGGGTTGAACCCGCCCAACTTTCAGCCCTATGATCAATATGTAATTGACCTCCATTGTTGTTGGACAATTGGCTGTTTGATAGAGTGGAATGGCGGAAGAGGATTTGTGTAGCCGACCCCAATTAGTTGGGAGAAGGCTCAGATGACGATGATGATGATTGTTGTTGGAGAACACCTACAGGATTTTCTAACTAATGGTGCAAAATGACATTTCATACTCCCATTAGTTTCCATTGGGGGAGGAATATTTGAATGGTAAAGAAGAGTTGAAAAGTGATATTGGATTGAATAGTAAAGGAGAGTTGAAAAGTGATATTGGAAAACATGCCTGTCTGCAGCTAGAATCTATCATGCCATTATGCCCCTTTGCTCAAATATGTAAGCGACACCATGGTCAGAGATCTTTGTCTGAGAAATCTCTTTATGGTTCAAAGGCATTTCGCTAATTCGGTTCTATGTTCTTTCTATATTTTTATTCGTGTGCATATTGTTTTACAAGTCATTTTTATTGATCACATTTTGTTTAATGTCTATGAATTCACCTTTGCATTCCAGCAGTTTGTGTCTGATGCTTGATCATCTTTTACATGCGCTAAATAAGCAATTACAACTTAGTACTTATATTTTATGTGTGAGTTTGAAGCTGATTATATACATTACAATTACTTTGAACTAAAACACTGCTCTTCAATTCACCATTTTTACTGCCATGACCCTTTCATGGTTTGTCTTTCTTTTTCCTTATATTTGCCAAAACCTTAAATTCAGAAACTTATGGTTTTGTGAATAAAATGCAGCTATGCACATGGTGTGCAAGGGCAGTAACAGCTCTGACCGTGTGCTCCCACAGTGAAGATAGGTTCGGAGTCGCTCAACTCACCAGTTGCAATGCTGCCGTGGTCTCAACGTTACTGTCCTGCCTGCTCGCTGTAGAAGCGTGTCTGGGGAAGAAAACCAACCCGCAACCCTCTCACTTGATGGTTCCCGCGAATATCCGGTTTTCAACAGTGAACACGGGAAGGAGAGATGGTGCAATAGCTGTCGTTGGTAAAAAGAGAGGCGGTGCCTTGTATGGTAAGGCCTTCTCCATGGCCGATGTTCTTAGGACATCGGTTTACGGGATCATTTCAGTTTTCCATGACGAGATGCGGGGGAATGTTAAGGCAGCGAATTTGGAGAAGGATTGGATTATCAGGAGCAAACCATTGTATGGGACTCGGGAGATCCTTGTACAGAAACTGGGCCTTTTTCTCGACTTCCGTGCATGTTGAGTTTTTGTTCTTGAATTTTGGTTTCTTTGAAGTCAAATGCTTTTCAATGGACTTTGGAGAGGAGAGAAGGGATGGATGGGATTGAAATATTTGTGTTGCAAGCATCCTTCCCTATTTCCAGATGAGGTAAGACTATCATGTTGCAACTTGTAACCAACTTTTTTAGCACGCGGCAGGCACAAGGTTCAATACACAAGATGCTTCGGGCAGCTCCAAAACGAATACATACAGGTATGTGTTGGCTGATGGGGTTTGCTGCACTGTTATGAATTTTGATCCATTTTGTTCCCGATCAGCAACACATGCAATAGATGTACCATTGTGGGCACATATTGGCTGATTTTTTGAAGCAGAGAGTCGTCATAGATGGGAATCTTATTGATGTGGAACTCTCATGCCAATGGTGTTGGAATCGATGATTCTAAGCTCACTGGTTTGCTTTAGATACAATGTTCAGAAGTACTGGTTATCCAATGGTCATGTTGTTGATGACCCAAAGTTTGCATTGATTGGATGGCCCCCATATGAAGATTGGGGGATTTTTCCTGTATAATGTGAGGCAGTTGCATGTTTTGGATTTCTACGTGGTGGGTTGTGGGGCCTTGGTGCAATGAGATGACAACTGCCTGGATGTTGTCCATGTGAACCATGAGTAGACTTTCTGGGCATGTTTGGTTGCCAAGGAATTTATTCTCTGGTTTCTATGTTTCCTGAGGAATGTTTGTGTTGGCTGTGAGCTAATACCTCTGTGTACCATAAGTAGACTTAACTTGATTTTTATGGTCCTTGAAAAGCCACTTGAGAAATGGATTCCGTTTTCAAGTGATGTAAATGCGTTTGGCTGTGATTATCCTTAGAAAAGCTGGACGAGCTCACCCCCCCCCCCCCCCCCCCCCCCCCCCCCTCCAAAAAAAAAAAAACATCCCTGACTGCAACCAAATACTATTTGAGTTGGATTTTAACAGAGAGCATGTTCATCTTTTAGAACCTGCGACATAAGTAAAAGGTGGTCCAAAAGATAGTAGCAAATTCGATGGGTAGCCTTATACCCGTACGCAAACCCAATATAAATGGAAATCCATTTTGAGGATTTAAAAACATGGAAGTGGAAGCTCATTTCTTGAGTTTCCGAAGGATCCAAATGAGCTCACATTTCCATAGGATATATTCACTGGGCCTTTAGATTAAGTGGATCCCTCCCTTGTCAAGTCCATGAATGAGAGCAGCCTTCGAAGGCTAAAGTAATTTAGTTATGGTCACCTTTAATGGGGTAGTTATTGCAATCCAATTGATTAGTGCATCCAAATATTACCTTTCTGTGAGGGGGATGTGTATAAATGGATAGTGCGTCCAGATTCGGTCCTGTGACTCGTCACTTTGCCAGAGTTGTAAGATAACCCCTACCAGATTCGTGGTAGTGTGCTGGGCTAGGCCTGGGCCTGGCCTGACACCTAAAGCCCAACGCCTGGTCCAAAGCCTGGTCGGGCTCCTCAGGTAAGGCGGGCTAGCCCACCGGTTGCCACCCTCATTGGTTGCATCTTTGAGGGTGGGGCTGCAGTGTTATCTTCGTTGAGTTTGAGCTCAATTGTGGGTTCCTAGCATTGTGGCACTCATGTATGACTGACTGTCCAGACGCAAAATTCCATTTTAAAGTTCATATTTTTGAAAGAAAAAAAAAAACACATGTACTTCATTAAATGTTTAAAACTCTGCGTATTTCAGAATATAGGCAAACAATAAAAATTAAAAATTAAAAAACTCATTTGTTTGGCACAATGGATTAAGTGCATTTTTTTTCTTCAATAAAATGCGTTTTATTAAAAGAAAACTAATTTTCACGGGGCAAACGAGATTGGTAGTTGTCACCTGTTGATAAAATTGAGTAGAAGGTGAAATTTTTTAGTAGAGACGGACTGACTTTTATGTGGAATAGTTGGAAAGGATTTCAGAGAGGCTACCATTCGACTATCTTATATACATCATTGGTCATGCATATAGAGATTATAATTAATTTAAATGAAGTGTTTGATCTTAATTTTATTTATTTGTAATATATATAGACATGCATGTGCACATATATAACCCTTTTTTTCACTTTGCTTTTTGAGTGCAAACTGTATTAAACCTGAACTTCTCATTCTCTGAATTTTTCCTTCTTATTCTTCATTTCTAGTATATCTAGACGATTGTTAAGAAACTCAATGAGTCTGTTCTGGATACCCACTTTTAGTTTCTCCTCCAACGTGTGGATGAAATATAAGATGATAGACAGTTGATCTAATTCAATAATTTATTATAGTAAGAAAATCATAGGCAATGAATCCCAGCTATGCATGGGTGGCATCCAATGAACAGTTGAATGAAAAATGATATAATGGTTTAGTTTGTTCCACACTGACATGGTAACTCGCTAGATCCTTAAAGTCCTGTTTTGTGAATGCTTAAAAATGAATTTATCTCATTTTAGTTAATAGTAATTATGTATTAAAGATATTGATCTCTATAATGAATTTATGTTAACAGTGATTTTTTTAAGATCTTTGTATTAACAGTGATTATGTATTAGAAATCAAGGTCTCCAGTGCATGATTGGTATGGATTTATGGAGTGAAAGGAAGAATAGGAAAAGGAAATAGGAGGAAAAGAGAGGAGAGAGGGTTTAAGTGAAAAGCTTATTGTTATTATATTGCTAGAACACAAATATATATTTTGTAGGAGCACACAACACTATGCTTATGTATACACCCAAAAAGAAACAAAAGGTAAATACAAAATATAATACACCACCTGTATTCTCTGTACCCCCAAGTTGGAGCATAGATGTTAAACATGTGCAACTTGCTAGTGATTTTAAAAAGAGCATCACGACTGAGAGATTTGGTAAGAATATTGGCTAATTGGTTTGTAGAGTGAATAAAGGGAGTCACAATTTCCTTATTGGCAACTTTTTTCGAATGAAATGATAGTCAACCTCAATGTGCTTTGTGCATTCATGAAACACCATATTGTTGACAATGTGAATGACGATCTGATTATCGCAATACAAGAAAATAAGATTCAAAGGGTTATAATTGAGTTCCTATAAGAGAGTTCGAAACCAAATTAGTTCACATGTAGCATGACCCATTGTCCATTTTTAGCCTCGGCAGATGATCGTGCCATGATGGATTGTTTCTTACTCTTCTACGTGACAAGATCGTTACCTACAAATTTATAATACTTGGATGTAGACTTATGATCATGGAAACTACCAACACTTAGTATTAGAGTAACCAGACAGGTAAAGGTGAGCATAACATTGAAAAAGTAAACATCTTCTTGGTGAAGACTCAAGATATCGAAGCATACGATACATGGTTGTTAGATGTGAGGTACGAGGAGCATCCATGAATTTATTTACTACACCTACAACATATGAAAGATCTGATAGAGTGATAGTGAGATAAATAAGTTAACTAACCAGCCTTTCATACATCTCAGGATCAAGAAGAAGCTTTCCATCAAAAGGACCTAATCTTGTGAGTCGCATCCATAGGAGTGGTAGCAGGCTTATAGCTTAGCATCCCAGTCTCAAAGAAAAGATTAAGAGCATATTTCCTTCGAGAGAGCACAACTCCAAACTTAAATCATGAAACTTCGATGCTCAGAAAGTATCAAAGAATTCCAAGATCTTTGATCTCAAATCAAGTCTTGAGAAAATATTTAACAGCCACAATTCCTTCAATATCATCGTCGGACAACACAATACCATTTACATATACAATTAGCACTATAATCCCGGTGGGTAGACAACACATGAATAGCAAGTGATCGGATCAAATGCGAACAAATCCAAAGTCCAAAAGGGCATGGCTGAACTTATCAAATCAGGCACGTGGTGACTGTTTGAGACCATAAATGGACTTCTTAAGGCAACATAAGAGAGGTGAGCTATAACATATAGTTAGAATATATAGGAAATATGATGTAATGCAATATACTTTATAATATCAATGCATGAGTGTGTTGTATACACAGTCTTTTTGTGATCCTCAAGAGTATGTAATAGTACTCTTTAGTAATATATCAAAATGGTGTCTTAGAGTTTGTAACCCTAACACATAAAGTGCCTCTTTTTCAAAATTATCTCTCATCTCCTTCTTCCTTCCTTCACTTTCTTCTTATTTCTTCTTCCTTCTCCTTTCAAACCTCACAAACCAACTTGATATAAGAGAAATGAACTTTGCATTAATTGATGTTACAGGATTCTGGTAACGTTAGGAATAGTACGACTGACGTCAGCTGTTTTACAATTCGTACAACTTCATTTTGATTGAGAAGAACATGGTTTAATAGATTTTGAGCTTAGAAGAATTATGGTGACTTTTATGAGATTTTTAGAGAACATTTAAGGTATGTTTCACTCATTTTCTCCTCTGGTAAAAACTCCAAATTTTTATTTTTCTTCGATTTCTCCCAAATCAATAGCTATTTCTTTGGATTTCCTTCATATGTTAGATTGGATTTGCTATATGTTTAACTCTTCGTGGAGTTTTTTCCGAGAGAGAGTGATTTAAAGGTGTTGTGAAGCCAAATAGAGGGCCTAGTATACCGTTTTGGGTCCTTGGGGGTCTGGTTGTACACCGTGTCTCGCAATGTATGTGTTGATGGTTGGACGCCATGTGTAGAGTGGTATTAATGTTGAGTTTGAACCTTCTGGGACTTTGGTTGTTGCGTTGCTTTTTCTTATTACGCAACACGCCAACAACACCGGTGAACCGAGATCCAATCTCTGGTCTCACCCACAAACGATAAATAGGAAGAAATAACAACTAGAAGAGGAATTCAAACAAACCAACAATCCATAAGACATGATTTACGTTAAAAAACTCCAACAAGGGTAAAAAACCACGGGTGCAAACTTCCACTATGAAGAAAACAAAGTTACAAGCAATACACTTATCTTCTCCGATGCTACCATGCACAGAGATGGCCCTTTTTGCTAACCTCTCGCCTCTTTCTCACATTGGATGTATGTGAACCCTAATAACATACCATAATCTTGAGTTATACCCTTTTTTATAGGAAAACCCAAAAATAGAACCCAAAATAGGAAAGCCCGCGAAACACTTCATGTCCGGTCAGGTGCCCGCCCAATACAAGATGTGTCCAGCGTGTTCGGGGGAAATCTGTCCGAATTTCGGGCGTTCGACCAAACTTGGTCGACCACCCGCCTTAGGCATCGAGCGCTCGATTCACTTGACCGTCGGGCGCTCAACCACTTCCTGGTGGGATTGGCTCCACACCTCAACAATCTCCCACTTGAAGACACATCACCGTAGTCCTTCATCTTCTACATCCGGAGTGTACCACCTCCCCATTTTCAAGTCTGAAGACCAATTAAAGCTGAACAGAGCTTCAGCTTCTCCCGTGTGACCGCCTTGGTCAACATATCCGTAAGGTTCTCACTTATATGGATCTTCTCCTGAGCAATCGATCCATCTTCCAATAAGGAACGTATGATGTGATATCTGATGTCAATATGCTTAGCCCTTGAATGAAAGACTGAATTCTTGGCCAGGTGTATTACATTCTAACTGCCACTGTATAGCTTGCAATCTGCTTGCTTATTCTTCAATTTTTTCATAAAACCTTACATCCACACAATCTCCTTGCACGCTTCTGTAGCTACAATATACTCTGCTTCCGTTGTACTTATGGACACTATCTTCTGTAACTGAGAGACCTAACTGATTGTAACACTACCCAGAGTGAAGACATACCCTATAGTGCTCCTTCTGCTATCAATATCCCCTGTCAAATCTGAATCGACGTAGCCTTGTAGCTCGATTTTCGATCCTCCATAACACAACTCTACATCCACAGTACCTACCAGGTATCTGAGGATCTACTTCACAGCTTCCCAATGTTCCTTCCTTGGGTTGTTCATGAACCTGCTAACAACTTCTACTACTTAAGCAATATCTAACATCGTGCTAACCATAGCATACATAGGCTCCTTATAGCTGACGCGTAAGGGACTTTAGCCATATAGTCCCATTCTTCCCGCATCTTCGCACCTTGCTCCTTCGAAAGCTTGAAGTGATTGACTAATGGAGTGTTAACCGGCTTAGCACCTCCCATTCTAAATCAATCAAGTACCTTGGCTATTACTCTACTTGTGACAAAACTAGCTTCTTATCTTTCCTGTCATGCTTTATCCTCATACCTAGAATTTGTTTTACAGCTCCCAAATCATTCATGGCAAATTCTCTAGACATTTGTCTTTTGAGATCTGAGATGTCCTTCATGCTTGATCTAGCTACAAGCATATCATCAACGTATAGAAGAAGGATGATGTACGACGTATCAAACTTCTTCAAGTAGCAACAGTGGTCTGCATGACATCTCCTGTACCCGTTTTCTGACATGAAACTGTCGAACTTCTTCTACCACTGCCTCGGGGCCTACTTCAGGCCATATAGACTCATTTTCAGTCTACACACCTTGTTCTCCTTTCCTGGTGCCACGTATCCTGTCGGCTGATGCATATATATCTCTTCTTCAAGATCTCCATGAAGAAAGGCTGTCTTAACATCTAGCTGCTCTAGATGTAGATCCTCTGTAGCTACTATACTCAAGACCATGCGAATCATAGACATCTTCACCACTGGTGAAAATATTTCAGTGAAATCGATACTTGCCTTTTGTTGGAACCCTTTCACAACCAATCTGATCTTGTACCATTTCGAACAATCGTGCTCCTCTTTCAATCTGTAAACCCATTTATTATGAAGAACTTTCTTACCCTTAGGTAGAGTGACGAGCTCCCACATACGATTGGACTCAAGAGAGTCCATCTCATCATCCATGACTCACTCCCACTTAACCTGTGTATCTAACTGTAGTGCCTCTTTAAAACACTCTGGTTTACCATTATCTGTCAACAGTAGATAATGTAAGGAGGGTGAGTATCGGACCTTGGGTCTCCTCTCTCAAGTAGACCTCCTCACAATCGGTATCTGCGGCTCTGCCTCATCATTCTCCTGTGCTTGCTCATCCTGTGGCACTGTGACACCTGTGTCCGGTAACTTTTCAAACTCTACGAATTCCTTCTCATCGATCTTATTCTACTTTTTCTGCAAATTATCCTTATGCATCACTTTTTCATTAAAGACTATGTGCTTGCTTCTGATGATTTTCTGGTTCTCTGTATCCCAAAATCGGTAGTCAAAATCATACTACCCTAGCCTATAAACGTGCACTTCTTGGACTTCGCATCCAGCTTGTTTCTGTGCTCTTCATCAATGTGAACATATGAAGTACAACCGAACACTTTAAGATGTGTAAGGTTCAC
The DNA here is from genome assembly GCA_003013855.2 of Liriodendron chinense. Classification (NCBI taxonomy): domain Eukaryota; kingdom Viridiplantae; phylum Streptophyta; class Magnoliopsida; order Magnoliales; family Magnoliaceae; genus Liriodendron; species Liriodendron chinense. The sequence goes on along the minus strand of PVNU02000100.1, from coordinate 422,129 downwards.
TTCTTTCCCAATCCACGTTTCTTCTAGTAACCCACCATCCAATGGTTCTGAGGGACTTCTATTGATAAGATATATGGTAGTATTCACAGCATCTGCCCAAAAGGTCTTGGGCAACCCTGCATGTAGCCTCATGCTCCTAGCGCGCTCAAGGATAGTCCTGTTAATGAGCTCAGCCACACCGTTCTGCTGCGGTATCCCTGGAATCATTTTCTGATGTTTGATTTATTTACTGTACAATACTCCTCAAACCTCTTATCACAATACTCCACTATTATCTGATCTGAGACACTTTACAGTTTTACTTGACTTATTTTCTATTAGAACCTTCCACTTCTTAAATACATCGAACACTTCAAATTTATGTTTTAAGACATAGACCCACAGTTTTATACTAGCATCATCAATAAAGGAAACAAAATAACGTGATCCACCAAGAGATGATACCTGTGCCGGTCTCCACACATCAGTGTGTACAAGTTCTAATAGATGCGTCTTTGGAGCTCGTCCTATTTTCTTGAAGCTTACTCTCTTCTGCTTTCCATATACGCAGTCCTCGCGTAATTCCAAGTCGATAAACTTTAGCCCTGGTTGCTTCCATTTTGACAATAATACTTTCATCCCTTTCTGACTCATATGTCCCAACCTCTGATGCCATAACTACCCATTCACTCCAGTTGATGTGATTGCGAGTGAACTGTATGATATGGAAGTCACGTATAAGGTACCTTCCTTCTTACCTCAAGATATCATCAAAGCACCTTTTGTAATCATCCAGGAGTCACTTGTGAATGTCGTCATATATCCGGTATCGGCCAACTGCCCTGCTGAGATTAAGTTCCATCTCAAACTTGGTACATGTCTGATATCCTTCAATATCAAAACTGTTCCGTCTTTCTGACTTATATGAACGTCTCTCTTGCCAACAATACTGCACGACTCATCATCACCCAGGTAGACTCTCCCGAAGTCACCTAATACATGATCACAAAGAACTTCCTTTGATGAAGTGGCATGAAACGAAGCACCCAAGTTTATAACCCAAGACTCATTCTGCGCATCAAGAGACAAGATCAACGCGTTTGTGTTACTCTCCTCAGATAGATTCACTGAATCCTTCCCACCTTGAGAGCTTCCTTCTTGTTTCTTAAGCGCCCTACAATCATGCTTCATGTGCCCCTTCTTCTTGTAATGCCAACACCTATCCTTGTCTTTCGGTCCCTTGGACTTATTACTTGACTTAGAACGCCTATGTTTATTGCCACCTTTGTTCGAAGATCTTCCTCTTCCTTCAACGTTTAAAGCATTCCCCGAGTCCCCTGAAACTCCCGATGTCTTCCTTCTAGATTCTTCGCTGCGAATTAGACCGGCCACATTATCGAATTTCAACTTTGTCATTCCTGAGGGGATTGAGGAATTGCTCACAACAATCACCAAACCATCCCAACTTCTGGCAAACTGGGCAAGATCAATAGTGCCCTGACCTCATCATCAAAAGAGATGCTAACGGATTTCAATTGGCTCATGACTGTATTGAACTCATTTAAATGTTCAGTCACGCCCCCACCATTTGACATCTTCATATTGAATAGCCATTTCATAAGATAAACCTTGTTGGACGCCAATAGTTTCTCATACATCGTAGTCAAAGTTGCATTAATTCTTTTGTGGTCTTTACTTTGGATATATTGAAGCGAAGCTCTGCGACAAAGAGTGTCAAATCGTTCCTAAAGCCTTCCGATCCACTAAAGCCCATTCATCATCTGTCATCTTCTCAGTTTCTTCTCTTTCCCTTCTAAAGGAACATAGAGGTCCTTCTAATACAGATAATCCTCCATCTGCATCTTCCAGAAGGCAAAGTTCAAACCATCAAACTTCTCAATTCTAGTTTTCCCTTCTTCCGTCATCGCTCCCACCTGAACTAAACCAATAACTATGATACCAGTTGTTGCGCAGCACGCCAACAACACTGGTGAACCGAGATCCAATCTCTGATCTCACCCACAAACGATAAACAGGAAGAAATAACAACTAGAAGGGGAATTCAAACAAATAAAAAATCTACAAGACATAATTTACATGGAAAAACCCCAACAAGGGTAAAAATCCACGGGTGCAAACTTTCATTATAAAGAAAACGAAGTTACAAGCAATACACTTACCTTCTCCGATGCTCCAATTCACAGAGATGGCCATTTTTGCTAACCTCTCACCTCTTTCTCACCTTGGACGTATGTAAACCCTAATAGCATACCCTAATCCCGAGTTACACCCCCTTTTTTTTTATAGGAAAATCCGAAAATAGAACCCAAAATAGGAAAGCCCGCGAAACACTTCGCGTCTAGTCAGGCGCCTGCCCAATATAAGATGTGTCCAGTATATTCGGGGGAAATCTGTCCGAATTTCGGGCGTCCAACCAAACTTGGTCAGGCGCCCGCCCAATACAAGATGTGTCCAGCGTGTTCGAGGGAAATCTGCCCAAATTTCGGGCGTCCGACCAAATTTGGTCGGGCGCCCGCCCTGGGCACCGAGCGCTCGGTCCACTTGTTCGTCGGGCGCTCGACCACTTCCTGGTGGTATTGGCTCCACACCTCAACACTTATTTCATGTTTCTAGACCATCAGACCCTCATTTAGAACTATATTTGTTTAGATTTATGATTGTTTCTACCTTATGGTCCTCTTTTCGAGCTATTTTTCTCTTGGATTCTTGTGTGTGGACCCTTATGGAGGACAAGATGTCTTCAAGATTTGGTGTGGGATCTCAAGAATCACATCCCTTGTTAATCACAATTGTGAAGTTAAACAATAATAATTATTTGCAGTGGTCACAATCTGTAAAGTTTCTTTTATGGGAAAGAAACAAATTGTCATATATACTAGAAGAAGCTCCAAGTTCTATAGATGTGAATTTCAAGTCTTAGATAAAGAAAAACTACCAAGTCATTGCTTGACTGCTTAACAGTATAGAACTAATTATGAGTAATTCCATTATGTTTCTAACCTCGCATAAGAAGATAAAGGATACTCTTCATAACATGTACTTAAATGCTCAAAATATATCACGAATGTTTACATTGATCTCAAATTGAAAGATTTCAACAAGACTGAAGATCCCTGAAGGAGTACTTCTCTGCTCTTCGAGGTATGTAGGATGAGTTGGACCTCTATTATTTCATTCCCTCTAATTGTATAACTAACTATGAGCACGAATAGAAGCAACGTGAAGAGACTAGAATTATATAATTTCGTTTTGATCTTGACTCTAAGTATCATGGTGTTCAGAGATATATTATCATCATGGATCATTTTCCTTCCCTTAAAGTTATCTATGCTATATGCCCAAGGATCACTACATCATTCACCTCTCCCTTTGTTTTACAGGATCGATTTACGCATGTTGCTGGAGATCGGTCTTTATTTACCCATGATTCTAGAGTTCCTACATAGGATACTCAAGGACGTGAACGAGATTCTTGATCGAGCACTCGAGGTAGAGGTCATGATGTTGATCATGGAGGACATGGTAGTAGTGGTTGTGGTGGACGAGGACGTGGTTGTGACGAATCTCGTTATCACACTCACTACGGGGTACCAACAACTTTGTTGCTCATTGTTGGGGTCTTATTGGCCGCCCATCTTGTGTGAGTGTATCCTTAGTTGGTAGTGCCTCCATTAACTCTGAAAATACTTTAGGATTGACGACATCAGAAAAGTCTCCCCCGAGTGATTCCATTCTCGTCTCATGAGGCCTATGATGCCTTGATGGGGTTTTAGTTGGTGTATGTCTATCAAACAGACCATTCGACCCACCAGAGCAAGATATGTGTGTAACTGCTTAGAGGTGATTCGAGATTGGATAAAAATATCCTTCCTGGAACATTCCCGTCCATTCAATCGGTGGACCTCCCATCACATATGAACTGTATAATTTTTTTCCCGGTCTGGATCGCTAGAGGTAGGCCAGACATGCATATATTATCAGCCATTAATGAAAACACGCAAGATTTCAAGATAAATATATTGAATTTGTCAGAAATTTATGAAATGAAAAACCTAATTCATTATAATTGTTTGTGATGCATGGAAAGGAATAAGTACCATCAGTTTAAAAACAAAAAGAAGAAGAATAAGAAGATTATAGCTTTCTTTATTTGATCCGTAGCAGCAATGACTGAAACGAGAATTGGTTTCTGAATTCAAAACCTTTGCGCCTCCAGTGGTGCATGCGACCACATATAAACAAGACCGACATGTCCATTGCTCACCAACAACCCGAAGATAGATCTACAACGAAGTAATTGGCATTGCCAGCCCACGAGGCTGTAAGGAAGGAATCATGGATGACTGTTAGCTGAATTAAGCTTATTTATCTTTTAAAATTTTTAAATGTCCATTATATAAAAAAAATCGTAATTCTTATATAATCAATTTGGACCATCTGATTTTTTTGTCATTATTCACATGATTAGGATTGTCCAATTAACGTGATTCATAAGTGGAATGACCAATCAAAGTAAGCCACACATGATGGATAGTCTAGACGAATGATTGGACCTTGTCTAATTTTTTAGGCTAACGATGAGATGATTAGATTCGTCATTGGCAATCAAAGGTGAGGAGCATATGATGGAATGTCCATATTATTTATTAGACATTTTCACATGTGATTAGCCAGCATCATACTATCTTAATCATTAATTAAATGGGTAGGATCTCTTATCAAAGTGAGAGTATAGGTGCATTAATAGTAAGCTGTGGAACTCATATGATGTAAGAGTAGAGGTGGAAAGATAGAAAAACACTCACTTAAATATAGGTTTAAGGCGCATTACAATGTTGTTATCTTTAAGGCGATATTCACACCCCGCTAGTGATTAAACTAGTTTGTAAGAGGGTTATAATAAATCCACCTCCAGGATACAATAAGCTTCTTCTCCAAAATCAGAGAAATATGGGCTTCGGCCTGCAAAATAAAAAAATAACACTCTAACCACACTTTTGAAGCGTACACTCTTGACTTCCATGCCGTTACAGTTTACCCCCTGAAAAACAGTTTGCAATTTACTGCTTGAAAAAAGTTATTTGCAATTTACCTCCTAAAAAAATTATTTGCAATTTCCTCCTGAAAAAATTATAACTTTTCAAAACACTCAAAATCAAAATGGAAAAGAAGAATTAGAGAAAATTGTTGGAATTGTTGTTGTGCTTTGGAATTACCCAAAGATGAATTTATATAAACTCTTAAGGGACATTAAAGAGCTCTTTTCATGAAAAAGGCACATACCCTTTCATGTATACATGACTTTTCAAGGTTATGACTCTTCATCAATGGCTTCATTCTACCATTAATGTTATATCTTTACCATTAATTCAAAATCAAAGGATGCTCCATTTACTAAGAGTCATTACCATTAATAAATGAATGGTTACCAACAATCACCAAAAGCCACAACCCTTTTACATTTTTCTTTATAAATTTGAAGAAACCCGACATTTTTCTTCTTTTCATTTTGAAAAAATCCAACAATCTTTCAATATTTTTCAAAATAAAGAGGTTAGGGTATGTAAGCAAGATATGTGTATAGGAGAAGGTGTCTTATGGACTCAAACCTTTACTTATTGTAAATAAGTTAAACTTGCATCAGAATCCTTATGACTGTGGTCTTGAACTAAGTATTCTATATGATATAATCGGACATGTCATACACATATTTTCAATTGTCATGTGTTCTAAAATTATAGCACATTAATGGCCTTGTGCTCATTCTTGGATTCATGAGTTCATAAGAGTAGCCAAAACTCTTGAACATTAAAAAGTGGCCCCACTTCCAATACTCATATAGGTGACTCCTTATGAATGCCCATGTAACAATTAATAGCACCATTCAAATGACTCATTAAGTGTAAAAGTTCATCATCCTTTTAATCATTATAAATATCTAACATTATGCATACATCCAAAAATGAGATAAATTAGAAAACATTGCTACTTGATACTTCCTATGAAGTACTTGTCCATTGAAACCATTAACTTATGTTCGATTTTCCTCACCTTTGATAATGTCGTTTCACTCTCACAGTAGATAAAAACAGGTAGTAAAGGCTTTGCAAATAATAGTATTTCTAACAACAGGTTTCGCGACCACTCTGCCTCTTTACTACTAGCTGCCAAAACTATGAATTCAAATTCCATGGTAGAAAGAGATATGCAATCTTACTTCTTGAATAGAAATATGCAAGTTTACTACTTGGATATTCAAGAAATGAAGGCTCCTTCAAGTGTAAAAATTCATCAACTGGTAAACTTTGATTCATCAAAATCAGTGACCCAACTTGCATCACTATACCCTTCAAGCATACTAGGGTAGCAAAAAAAATTAAATCATGATTAATTATTTTTTTCAAGTATCTAAGTACTTTAGAATCAACATTCCAATAATCTAAACTTGAATTACTTGTGAACCTACTCAATTTACCTGCTGCAAAAGTAATTTAGGTGGAATAGAGATCATAGCAGATATAAGATTGTCAAACACCTTGAAATACTTTAATTGAGATACACTACGACCTTCATTCTTAACTAACTTGATGTTAGAATCAAAATGAGTAGAAATAAGTTTTTATCATAGTGATCAAACTTTCTAAGTATCTTTTCAATATAATGTAACTGAGTAAGAATTATAGCATTCTTGTTTTTCATTAGTTTGATATTTAGAATCACATTAGCTTCACCTATATCTTTCATTACTAAAGAATTTTGAATACACACATTTATTAGATTTATTGATCTTAAAGTTATATGAGGTGACTACTTTATCGAACTTTTTATGTAATTATTTAGGTACATGTTTAAGTCCGTACAATGACTTGATCAATTTGCACACTTTATTTTCTTGTCACGGAATTATGAAACCTTCCAATTTCTCCACATATATTTCTTCATCAAGGTCATCATTTAGAAAAGTTGTTTTTACATTTATTTGATGGATTTTTAACTTATAGATGGATGCTAGAGCAACTAAAAATCGGATAGTTGATATCCTTGCTACTGGAGCATAGGTATAAAAAGTCAACATATTCTCTTCGTATAAATTCTATAGCCACTAATTTAACTTTAAATCTTTCTGTGATCCTATCTAATCTTAGTTTTCTTTTAAATATCCATCTACAGTCTATTGGTTTTGATCTGGAGATAGATCCTTTAGTTTTCATATCTTATTTTGTAATATAGAATCCATCTCATCGTTTATAATTTCTTTTCAAAATAAAGCATCTTGATATCTAAGAGTATTATCTAGAGTCACAAGGTCATTTTCAATCTTACATATCAACATAATTTTTCCTGTTATGCTTTTTTTATTTCTTTTTATTAACAGAAGGTAAAAGTCGGGTATGAAGGATATACATGTCCTGATCATTTAGTTCTTATAGGTTCAATGGTCTCTTTATTGAAACTAGTGATATCTTTAGGCATCTAAGTGTGCTGCTACTTGTACTAAAATGTTGAGATCTTCACTTTTTTCTAGTTATAAAGGAGAATGAGTTTTTATAGATCTCGATATTTTTATATTCTATCATGCTGTTTACTAGGATCATGTCATTAGATTCTACCACTAAAAACTTATAGGCCTTACTATTCTGTGCGTATCTTATGAAAATGCACTCACGAGATCTCAACCTTATCTTGGATCTTTTAGGCTCAATAAGCCTAACTAAGGCTCTATAACCCCATACATTAAAGTATGAGATGTTTAAAATCATATTCTTTCATAGTTCATGTGAAGTCTTACGAGTCTTAGACTAAGGTGTCCTATTCAAGATATGACAGGTAGACAATAGGGCTTCTCCTTAAAATCTTGAACGTAAACCTACATTATTTAGCATAGAGTTTACCATGTTTATAAGAGATCTGTTTTTCCATTCTGCAACCCCCTTTTGTTGAGGTGAATAAGGAGCCGTAATTTAGTAAATTACACTAAGTTTTGTAAAATCGAAAAAATTCTAAGGATATTCTCCTCCCCTATCTAACCTTAGGATTTTAATCTTTCAGTTTAACTGTTTCTCTACTTCTTCTGCTTTATATATCTTTAACTTTTTTAATGCTTCATATTTATTCCTCATTAGGTATACTAAGGTATAATGAAATAAATTATTTATAAAATTTATGAAATATTTCTTTTTCTCTCTTGTTATTAAACCGTTCATCTCATATATGTCATTATAAACTAGGTTTAAGAGTTGTGATTCTCTTTCCTCCTTAGGAACGGTTTTTTAGTTATTTTGATTGTACATAAATATTGCATTTGTCATTAGGTTTTGTACACTTAGGAATTAAAATAAGACTAGACATATTATCTATACTTTAGTAATTGATATGTTTTACTCGAGCATGTCAAACATTATATAAATCAAGCATATGAACAGAAGAATTTTCATTTATAAGGTTCAACTTGAATATTCCATTGGATACATAATCATTCCTCACAGATACCCAATTTTTAAACACAATCAGCTTATCAAATTAAAAGAGGAGTTTAAAACCAGACTTAATCAGTAGAGTAAGAAAGATAAGATTCTTCCCGATATTCGGTACATGCAGCACATCGTTTAGAGTCAGGACTTTTCTGAAAGTTAACTTGAGCAATACTTTTCCCTCTTCTACAAGCTTGGCTGTGGAAGCGTTTTCCATGTATAGTTCTTAATCATCCTCCAATATTTCATAGGAACCAAATATGTTACGATTTCTGTAAACATGTCTGGTAACGCTAGAGTCTACCCACCATTCAATGTCCCCATTCACCATGTTAATGTCAAAGACGGCGACTACCAAATTTTGTATTCTGTCATATTGACTTGCCTTTTCTCTTTTTGTATTTTCGACAGTCTTTCTTAAAATGACCCAGGATTTTGCAAAAGAATCACAGACCTTTTCTAGATGTGTTCTTTTTTAACCCTTGGTTATTAAGTTTAAGCTGGTCGTTCTTTTTTAAAGGTGGCTTCATTGATTCTCGATTCACACTATTCTTAACTAGGTTAGTGTTACCTATGATCTTCTATTATTCTTCCTTTCTATTACGGAGCTTAGATTCTTTTCTTATTTGAAAAAGCATCAGGAAATCCTCTAAAGACATTTACTCATTTTTCTGTTTCAGATATTTTCTAGTATTCTTCCATTTAGGTGGTAGTTTGGCTATAATGGTGGATAGTTGAAAAGATTCGTCAAGATTAGTACTATCGGTAACGATCTATTGGATAATGACCTGTAACTTATGGACTTGATAAAAAACAGGTCTTTCATCCAACAATATTTTAAATTCTAAAAACTGACTTATAAGAATTTTTTTGCTGTCTTCATCTTTTGATTTGTATTTGATGAGCAACGCCTGCCACAATTCCTTACTACTCTTCTTTTGATGGTAAACAACGTACAACGAGTTGGAAAGAGTATTGAAGATGTGACCCTTGCATAAGCAGTCATTACGCTCTGAATCTTGTCGCTTTTGAATTTGTTCCATTATATCATTGTTGGATAGTGGTGAGGGACGATCTTGAGTAAGTACGTGATCTAACTTGAGCGATGTGAGGAAAAGATGCACCATTAATTGCCATCGAATGAAAATTGAACCGTCGAATGGTGTTACTTGAATAAAGTTGGGATGGCCTAGAGGAGAGGCCATAATAACACATTTAAATTGTAAGAGTAGAGGTAGAAATATAGAAAAGCACTCACTTGAAGATAGGCTTAAGGCACGTTATGATGTTGCTATCTTTAAAGAGATATTTGCACCCTACTGGTGATTAAATCAGTTTATAAGAGCGTCACAACAAATCCAACTTCAGGATATAATAAGTCTCTTCTTCTAAACTGGAGAAATGTGAGCTTCGGCCTCAAAAGTCCAAAAATCGTACCCCAAACACACTTTTGTAGTGTATGTTCATAACTTTTATGCTGTTACAGTCTACCCCCTGAAAAACTATTTGCAGATTACCATCTAAACAAATTGTTTGCAATTTACCGCCTGAAAAAACTTCAACTTTTTAAAACACCTTAAATGAAAATGGAGAAGAAGAAGGAGATGAAACTGTTAGAATTCTTGTTGTGTTTCAGAATTACCCAAAGATGAATTTATATAAACTCTCAAGAGATATTTAAGAGCATTTTTTCATGAAAAGGCACATACCCTTTCATGTATACATGACTTCTCAAGGTCACACGTCTTTATTAATGGCTTCCTTCCTCCATCAATGGCATTTCTTCACCATTAGCATCACCATTCACAAATGAATGGTAAAAAAAATCATCAAAATTCACAACGCTTCTATACTTTTCTTTATGAATTTGAAAACCCCTACATTTTTTCTTTTTATTTTGAAAAAACCCAACATATGATAGGACCATTTGCATTGATGGTTGGACATTTTCTTTTTGTACGAGTAGGCCTCATTTTTATTTGATTCAAACCATTGGCACAAGTGAATGCTAATAAAATCTGTTTGATTTAGAAGATCCTAGCCTTCCAAACAACAAAAATGAAAATGCAAACTCGTATGTCCATGGAAATGCAGCTTGTTCACCAAACAAAAGAAATGACGTTTTATTTCTCATCATTTCCATGAAAATGTTATGTCGTGGATTTCCCTTCAAGACACAGCTGGGTTTCTGCCAGCAGATGCCGACCATAATGTAGATAAAGACTTAGAAAGGTATGTCGATGGGCTGATCAGGATCAGCAAGACCGCAGGCTAATAAGTCAAGCCCAAGCCGAAGCCTGAAAAAGGCTTCTGCATGGGTCCATCCCCACACGGTTTGACCCGAGCCCAGCCTGATTAGTAAAATCACACCTGAGCTTTTAAGAATGGTTTTTAAGACTTGGATCATTCTGTTACGACTCACCCGAGTTGACTTGGAACTCTGTCTGTCCTGATCCACCCCGACTCAGTCAAGTTGCATCTCAACGGAAGGTCGGACAAGTTGGGTCGGCTCAACTAACCAGTCTTTTAACCACGCTTTTAAATTTTACTCGAGTCACCTGAATCACCTGACCTAACGGGTGTAGTACTACTATATTCTAGTCTTCCTTAGACCTTAAAATGTCATGATCAAATGGGCTACGTACACACCTACCAAAGACAATGGCCATCGACTGCTGCAAGCAACTCATTTATTTCGCCAAGGTTTAACAATGCAGATCCCAGAAACTCTACACGATGTTACGTGAGCCAACAACATGGATCGGGTGCAGTAGATCCAAGCCATTCATCAGGTGGGCCAGAGCGCTAGACAGATGCGACAAATATCCACATTGAATGTGAAACATTGGTCATTCCTTTCCAACCGTCCATTTTGTTTGCACACAGTGGCTCACCTACTGAGTGGACGGGCATGATTCTTGGGCTAAACCTATAAACAATGGGGCCCACCAGACGGCATCTTGGATCGTGCAAAGAAATGCCACGTGTAGAAGGATCTACACGTGTGTAGAATCGAGCAAACCTCTTCTTATTCTCTAACAGTTTGGAGCATTATGGACAGTCTTCTGGTCGGTCTTAAGCAAGATTCCAAAACCGGACCAACACTGAGGGCTGAGCTCGACCCACTGTTTAGAACCCCCACTTGATAGACCAGACCAGACCAGACCAGACGTTTAGCCATTCAATTAAGGATCTAATCTCTATAAAATAATAATAATAATAATAATAATAAAAATAATAAATAAATAAAGCAAAAACAAAAGCCCAATGCCGAGATCTTATCCATCCTTTGGCACAGGAAAGAACACCTCCAAAGACCAGAAAGGTGCTGAAACTGGTTATGGATAAATGCGAATTGCTTCCCTGAAAGCTAAGGCAGCAAGCAGCTTTTAGAAGCGACTCTGCTCTAACTGTGCCGGAGCAAGCAATAATCACAGAGGCTTGATCATCCACAAGCATACACCCCAATGCCACACTTGTCTTCCTCTGAATTTCTTGATTTCTCTTACAAATTTCAAAACTACATGAAATTTTCAAAATCCCGTTTGTAAAACCTTGTACAACTAAGGGTGTGTTTGGTAAAACTTAATCCTCTTGTAATCCCCTAAATAATGCCTAACTAATCGTATGTAATTAGTTTCTAATCAAAACCCAAAACTAATTTTAACTACCCTTGTGGCTTCTTAACTAGCAACCAACAACCAAACCAACATTTCTAAAAAAAAAAAAAAAGACGATTACGAAAATGGCCAAAACATGACCTTTCCTGCCAGACAGGCTCGATAACATGTGGCACAAGCCAGGATGTTCAATTAATTAATGGCCAACATGTCCACATCAAGATTCTAACCCTTTTGAATGTATGACCGTTTCTTTCCTTCCATATTTCCCAACAAACTCTGCAATGGACGGAGCCTCCAAAAAATATTCCCTCTGGACCTAAATAGGGTCACATTCCCTACTCTCTGTCAAATCCATAGGCTTCTCCCAATCCACTCCAAACAGGGAGGAGAAGAAACAATGCCTAAGACCCGGAGAAGCATATGAACAATGAATATGGATCATAAAAACACTTGAAAATACATTTCTGATTCTGAGTATTACATTGTTATGGGTAAAAATTAGAACCATGTGAGAAGCTGAAAATTTGCAAATCAATACAATCCTTTCAGCATGCTTTCTGCGAATAAAACACGCCAAGGAAGAGAAATTAGCTATTAGAAAGGAAGTGGCCGATGGACATCTTTCCTTCTCAATCCTTTTTTTTTCCCCTCTTCAAAGGCTGACAAGGCAACAAACGATGCTTGCTTCTACCACATGCCATATAATCCGATTGCAAAATTGCCATACTCTGCAGGCATGAAGAAGCATCTGAAACTCAAAGTGCTGCAATAAACTTCTGGATTTTTGCCTGTGCTCGCTCCTTTTCCTCTGGTCCATCCAAATCTCCAATGTTATCGTGATATTCCTGTAGCAAAAAATCAAATGTGGAGATGGTTAAGAGAAGCCTACAAGGTTGTCCAATGCTTGGAATTGTTGATGCAGAGAAGTAACATAGATGCCTAACTTTGGGCGTAGAAGCGAATAAGTTCAGATTTGGGTGGCGGGTGGGGCGGTGGGGGAGAACACCCGTGATCATTTGTTCAAAATGGCCGTTGGCTGTGCATGATGGTGGGAAGCTCAATGGCAGTGGAAAGGCAGGAAAACATCAACGGCCGTGGAAACATCAACGGCCGTGGAGAAACATCAACGGCCGTAAGTTCATCTCAAACTCATAATGGCAGAAAACTCAAACATATCATTTCAGTTTTTTCTTTTTTCTTTTTTTTTCTTTTTCTGGAGGGGGAGGTATCCCACTGTTAGCACACACACACACTGTCAGTCACACTGTAATGTTAGCCACCCCCCACATCGGGAATCGATACCATGACCTTAGTGTTGAAACGAGGTTATCCTCACTCAGTCTACCACTGTCCCAAAGGTTTGGGTGTGTGTAACTATTTCGTTTCAGCTACTAGAGATCTTTGGTGAGTTGGCTGATTGATGCCTTCATACCTCTAAATAAAAAGTCAGGGAATAGGGGTTTTGCCTTCCTCAGATTTCGTTGCTATGATGAGGCTCAGAAGATTTATTCGGATGTTGGATGATCAAAAGATTGATGGAAGAGCAATTCCAGTGAGTTGAAGACAGCTTCAGGGATCTGGAATAAGTGTACCATCTTACCTTGGGTTTGCAAAATCATAATGATACACTGCTCGGAGGAGAAATCAGCAATATCTCATGATTAGCGGTGCTCAGAAGGTAGAGAAAGTCATCAGAGTGCTCAGAAGGTAGAGAGTCATCTAAGTTCATAAGGCAAGAACACTGCATTAGTTTACCCATGCCTCAGTGTTAGACTCACAAGAGTTTCAACACGAGGTCATGGGGATGACCATTTTCTTTATGTAACGGCTGATACTGGCCATAATGTAACCATTTGTAATACCACACTCTTAGCTTTTTCATGCCACAAAATCCAACTGGTTGGATATCCCTGCTCATGCTTAGACCAATTCAGTCCCTTATGGATCTCAGGTCCAGATTTAGTAAGCCTGGGAGATTGACGATGAGATTTCCTCCTTTTTTGCGAGAATCAAGATGTTGTTGGACAGATTGGCAAATTTGGGGGGATATTGGAACTGGAAGCTGATGGCCTTTACTGGGTTTTTTTTTTTTGCAAGTGGAGATCCCAGACGGAGCCTTCCTGAGCAGGATTGTCTGGTGGAAATATGCATTACTGGTGATCCTAGCCCCTAGGAGTAAGTTTTTGGTGGCTTCAGTGTTGAATGCCCTGCGGCTCCAGTGTGTCATGGAGAAGACAACTTACATGTAAAGTATATCATACGTGAAGTGGAGAAGCCTAGTCAGAGGGTTCAAGCTGGCAGTTCAGTGTTGAATGGAGAAGGTAGGGGTGAATGGGCTTTCGATTGTTGGACTTCATTTGATTCAATTCCAGTGGGATCGGTCTCTTGGCTGACAGCTGGCTCTGTGTTGACATCCCGTCAGGTCTGTAACAGTCACATTGCAGCTGTATGGGACAGACAATAGCAATAAGCATCACCTATTGAGCGACATCTGTTCCCCTTGGCAGGCAGGTGGTGACGCTTATCCACACGTCATTAGATCTGACTCTGGATGCACATAGTGATGATCAAGATAGAGATGGCCAATGAGTTGGTTGGTGTAGAAGCAGGTGATCAAAAACTCAATTTAGGGCTGGGTTCAGGAAAAAATGGCAAAGTCCGGCTAAATCAATGGGGTGGTTTACAGGGGAAGAAGAGAGTTTCAGAGCTATCCTTAGAAGGACAGAGGAAAGGTAAGGGGAAGAACATTCTAGCAAAGAACGATAAAGCCTTGGCTAAGAAGAGGAAGAGATCCAGAGAATTGCAAAATTTAGTGCCAACAATGAATTATGATAATCAGGAAAATTACAAAGCTGTGGGCGTGCAGTATTCTCTATCACTCCAGTTCAAAAGTGGTAATATGGTGGGAGCTCGGCGGTGTATGGCCCTAATGATCCCAGTGAAAGACTTGCTTTGTGGGCAGAGCTTCATACCATCCAGATTTGTTGGAATGCTTCTTGTTGAATTGGGGTGACTAATGTAACGAGTTAGTTTCAACAATTACTGCCAGTATGTGGGTTTTCCTGACTTCACAGAGAGGATTCATGGCCATATCAGGGCCATTAATTCCTTGTCATCACTCCTCTATGTTCCCTTGTTTATTTGCGTCAATAAAGTTTTAGTTCTCTCTCTCAGGGAAAAAAAACAGTTATAGGAAAAAAAATAAGACAGAAAATGCCCCTGGCCACTTATAGTCCTTGCTGCTCGAAAAAACTGAAGCATTCGAATATAGCATTCGAGTTGCATAACCAATCCAGCAGCCCGACATATAGAAACACATGCATACCTTTGAATTCAAGAAAATGATTTAGAACCATCCAAAAGCATAATGAAAACAAAAGTTCCAAGAAAATGATTTCCAACCATTCTAACATCTGTGCAAATGGAAGGTACTGTTTGGAACGGTAAAGAATCTTGACCTTTTTGGATTTTTTATCCGATATGATTTGAATCCAAAAGGCTCAAACATTTTATTTCTCCAAAACATACTGGGTTGTAGGGAAAAAGAAAAAAAAAAAAAGAAAACATTCGAAGGGGCCACTTTTTTATGAGGACATCAGTGGTGCACCCTTTAGAGTGTACTAGAGGAGGAGACGTCGCAGATCGAGTGTTGAAGCAAATGAGCTGATGTGGATGGTGTACCAGAGGAGGAAACGTCGCAGATCGAGTGTTGAAGCAAGTGAGTTGATGTGGATGGACACCGAGCCCATCGGGCCGTTTCACTGATGGACCACAAAGACCCCGCATGCGTACATACATACAGGGAGGCAACTTTCGTAAAAAATGTGTATGAGTTACTGATTTGGAGCTTATCGACCATGGATCCAAGATTGGATGGCAATCGGACCGTTGGATTCTTCCGATCAGGCCATCCAACCGATGGATCAACCTGAGCCCACTTTGGTGGCCCGTTTCCAATTTTCTTAGTTTTATTTATTTTAGTTATATTTTCGGATTCTATGGACGGTTCAAATGTTGTTATTTTTTTTATTTTTTTTTTTTGTGATTAGGGTTTAGTTTATTTTGAAGTTTGGACATCAGGGACACATGAAATTTAATTCCTTAAGTTTCATCTATAGATTCAGATTGGGTTGGGGGGGGGGGGGGGTGGTAAGCCCTAAGCCCTAGCTGATTTTTTATGAGGAAAAAAGATATTTCCCTCGAAGTTCTTCTTCGTGCAGGTTAGGGTTTCACGATTAGCCCTTGGGTGTTGAGAATTCCACCCGGAGTTTCTTGATTTCTCTTCTTTTGATCTTTAAGGTGCGTGGTAGGTAAGATCCATCTTCTTTCATTGTGGAAAACCTTTATCTTCTCCTTTCCGAAACCAATCTTTTCCCTTTTTCATCTTTCTTCCTTTTTCGAATTTTTCCCTTTTGGCATGATCGGTAAAAACGGGGATTGTTAGTCATGAGAACTTGATTCAGACTTGAACGTGGGCTGGCCTATGCTAGGTTTAGGGATGTCCTCATATCCCTAGACCCCCTTTTTACTCATTTATGTGCGTTTATGCTATGGGTTATAATCCTGACGGATTATCATCATCTCATTGTTGAAATCTCATAATCTCTTAGTTGATAGTGGATAGTTAAATGAATTCTTTGCTTGAATGTCTACCTATTGATCACACGTACATTTAAAGTAGGTCATCACCTACCCTTGCATCACTTTTCCCAGTCAATTTCCTTACCATTGGAAATGAAAGGGATAGGCCTAATCTTATCCGATTCGATTGACAACACCCACATGTAAAACCCAAGGGTTCAATCACGTGATGGAACAAACTAAAGTTGATTCCACATATCTGAAGAAGAAGAAAAAAATATAGGAAAAGAAAGAAACATGGAAGAAAAAGAAAATGGTCAAGACACCCTACGATCTCATGATAACACTCGAGAATTGCGGGTGTAACAAGGATTGTGTGATTAAAAATCACATAAAACTCTCAATATATCTTCACAAGATCTTGTTAACCTGAGAAAGAAAATGTTGGTTACAAGCAGCAAAGTTGATCTACCTGAAGTATATCCTTAACATCCTCCTTTGTCAGTTTCTGCTGCCTGAGTAGTAGTTCAATTCTCTCTCTCATTCGACGGTGCCTGCATACAGTAACAACTCAAATTAGGAACCACTACCAGGTTTTTCTGACATCTGCAAAGCCTCCTGGGGAGGAGATGCAGAAATACTTCAAACACAGTAACTTAAAACCATTGTAAAAACTTACTCAGAAGACCAAAGATGGCCAAGAATAACTGCAATCAACTGCAAGGCCATGACAAGAGAAGCTTTGGTTGGTAATGGAAATTAAAATGGTACTCATCCATGCAAAATACAACAATGGAAAAGGAGAACTCCAAGAAAAAACTTCAGGGGGCCTTCTTACTTGAAGAGTGTAGAGTCCCGATTCTAGCTTTCGATTGTAACGCTCCTCCTCTTCCATCTGTTTATAAAATAATGACAAAAAAAAAAGTAAACTCATTTTGGATTCAAATGGATAAGAATACCATTAAAAAGACAATATTTTAACAACACTGTAAGCTAGAAGAAATTGACTACATGACAACAGTGAGTTAGAGACCTCTAAGTCATCTAGTTCTAGTTGATTCAGCCGTTCAGTCTCTGCTTTAACTCTATCAGAATATCTGCAAAAGATTGAAATTGATTGGATGTCAATAGTAGCACTTCCAATAAGGAAGAATATACATCAGTCGAAATACACCAATGATTGATAAAATGCTAGGCACTCAGGCATGCTGACTTTGGCTGTGAACATACAAAACAGGAGACCCAGTTTATTACTTCACCTCATATAGAGCTCCATAAGTCGGTCTATCTTTTCACATTCGTTTTCCACGAACTTGCTTAACAATCTATCCCTTCTCGAACCCCTCAGAAGGCCACCTTACCAAATGTCATGTGCCCACACAAGATTAATAAGATCATATCATAGTTAAACATGAGATTAATGCTCAGGCAAGATATGGGCGAGTCATCAGCTAACAAATTCTACTATTTAACAAGAAGAATTCGCCAAAATGCAATGATGGGATTGAATGAGTTGTCAACAGAAATGTACCAATTGAAAATCAATTGAGAATCGAAAATGTCTCGAACTTTATGTGACATGCACACCCAATATTAAAAAATGCAAGAGTTTGAAATTCACTTGCCTTCTTACCAAATAAAGATGAGATTAGTGAAATTATCCGCTCTTCCAACTCCTCTTGGTAGCTTTCTTTCTTATTCTTCTTGCTCAGAGGAATCTGCACATCATTGATGCATTTAAAACAATAATATGAATGTATGCAGAAATACATAGACATACAACTAAAGATGAGAAGCCAAAAAATACAAATTTTGTATCTAAGATAATTCAATAAAATCCTTACAAGTACCAAACTGGACAAGCAAATGATAGAATACACGTGGGAAATGATATGGAAGTGAATGCTAGAGGTCTGTAAGTCAGAGTAAATTCTTACTGAACTCCTTTAAAGCCTTATAACCTGGAAAGCGGAGATCCTTTTACATGTGCCAACTTCAAGGGAATTGAACACCCTCCAAGGTTACATAATTCCTTGGATGTGGATCTCAGAAACATTTTGCCAAGAAGCTTCCTCCACCATCACAAACAAAAATGTGGGATCACATGGGTCAAGCCGCCTTTGAGAGTATTGTTAATGAGAAAAGAGTTGTGTACAACACAGAGGATACACGCTCAAACTCCATTGCCTACATCTAACCCCAAAACCCATTCTCTGAAGCAAATATTGCACGAAATTCCAATCCACCATATCATAAGCTTTCTCCAAATATATCTTATAAATTAATCCTGGTATCCTCTGTGTTGGAGTCAACGCTTTTGAGGACAATCACTCCCCCATCAATGATTTGCCTGCCAAATAGGATAGCCCTTGCGGCTTGGATTTCACCCCACCAAGAACCTTCTGGCGTCTGCTCACCAGAATCTTGGCAAAATTTTATACAGACTGTCGATGAGGCTAATAGGTCTGTAGTCTCTAGTCTTTCAGACATTCCAACCCTTCCTTTTTGGGCATGAGCACACAATAAAAGCAGCACCAAGTTCTTTGGCCAACTTTCCTTCGGATTAGAACTCTGAAATGAAATCCAAAAGGTCTACCATCACTTCCTTCCAAAACACTTGGAAGAAAGCAATAGGATATCTGTCCAATCCTAGGGTCTCGTCCCTGCCTAGTTCCAAAATTGCCTGCTTAACCTCTTCCTTCCCAATCTGGCGTTCCAACTGACCAGCATCTTCAACACTAATTCAGTCAAATCGGAGATTGTCGACTGGGCCATTTCCATTCATCATCAAATAGACGATAGGAATAAAAAAATAAAAAAAATACCAACAACAACAACAACTGCCTTCCAAGCATCCTGCTTTGCTTCCATCCAACCTTCTAACATTCACCATTAAAATTGCACGATCCTTCTAAAAAGGTACTGCTCCTGCTTCCATTCGAACTTCAAACTCGTTGTTCCCGCTCCTGCTTCCTAACCATTTATACCTCATAACATTTAGAAACAGAAGCTTCCCTGTTGCAACACCGGAATCAATTGCCACTTCACCATGGTTCTAAATGTTGGTATCAGTTGGTGTATTGGCCCGGTAGAAAAAAGATACAATACGATGTCGCATATTGGTATCAGGATCGTATCAGCCCGTCAAAATTTTTTAGAAAGCGAAAAAATATGGAAAAAAAATAAGAAAAAATGAGATACTCAAGAATCTATCACTTCTTTGTGTTTTGACCATGTATTAAATGGTGTATCGGACCATCATTCTTTGATGAGAATGTTGTTTGTCGATTTGACTTGTTGAAGGTCAACTAAATGGGCCCTAATTGAACTAGGACCCATTACATTGAAATACAACAAAAAGAAGATGAAAATATAAAAAAAGAAAGTGAAGGTTTACCCTTCTTTCTGATTTTTCCCACAATGGTCCACTTCACTTTGATTTGTCGAATCCCATTCAAATCATTTGTTTTGATCCCAAATTAGGTCTAGATGTAGCCTAAAATGAGTTTTTAAGCTTCTTCCATTGTTTAAATGACGAGAGAGAGAGAGAGAGAGAGAGAGAGAGGAGATGAGTGAAATTTTGAAAAACCAAAACCAAAATTGGGCTTTTATGGGCATGTCGGCCGTTACAGGCAGATACAAGTCGATACGGGTCAGTTTTTTCATATCGGGCTGATACGACCCTGTATCGCACATCATTTTATGCCAATACGGATACGATGCAGCCGTATCGGCCGATACAATACCGATATTCATATTCACGTTCCATGCAATATGCATTAAACTCTAAATGCAGTTCTATCTTATGGAGGAACTTCATTATCTAACCACCTAACTTGGGCCAAACTGCAACTGTTGAGGCCACATAATCCTCTTCCTTCACCTTTCTTTTATATGCTAGCTTTAATGCATCTTGTCTACTTTTTTCCTCATTAGACAACAGGAACATCTCTTATGGTCCAGATCCAGAATTTCATGAAGAATTGAATCTTTAGCAATCACAACTGAACCAAAATGGCATTTCTTATGTTCCTTAATGAAGCCTTTCAATTTATTTTTTTCAGTTTTGTCATAAGACTAAAGCCAGCCTGATCTTCCACAGGAATAGAGTTCCACCAGCTTTTAACTTTGTTGATGAAGTCATGCCTCGACATTCGTTCAAACTGGAAAGGAAATGACCCCAGGACTGACAATTAGAATCCAAAACAACCAGACAGTGTTTCGAAGTAGGGCAAGGTAAACAACATTGGGAGACCCCCAGATAATGATCTTCCCAATCTGAAATTGACCAAGTAGCCTTTAGCCAGGTCTGCCTGGCTATTATTAGTCCAGGTAAACCAACCAACCCCCCATAGGAAGATCCAACAATTCATTTTTGTCCACCCAGTCAGAAAACTACCACATTAAAGGAGAAATGCTACTTTCTACTCTTCTTTCATACAAAAATCTAATGATAATAAAATCACCACACACACACCACAGCATTGTATTTCAGCCTAATTATATGCATTCAATTTCAGCTTAATTATGTTCAACTGTTTTCAAAATTTAGCATGACAGTGATGTGACAAGAAACACATACAACCACCAGGATCCAATTAAAACCCCCAACCTTTAGAGACAGCAAACTGACCAAAAATGATGTCCAACTTCTAAAAAGCATGTAACACCACCCAGCCACAATGCTGTCATCCATACCAATGGAATCTAGAACAACCAAATAAAGTCTGCAGCACGGTACGCACACACTATTAAAAAAAAAAAAAAAGAGCGGAGAAGAGAAATATTTTGCTTTTGGAACTTAGCTTCATGAAATGAGGCATAAGTTCATGACCTGGTCCTTTCTATCCCAGCATCTAACCCCGCACATGTCAAGATAAAATCCTCATTTTGTAACTTCTTAGGTCCTCCCCATGTAGGCCTCCCTGATGATTGCTGAATCTGTGGAAAATTTTGCTCCAACCCATCTCTTTTTGCAATTAACTAAAGAGCTTACCAGGACAGTTCGCATTAGATTCTTAGTCTTTTTCTTCCAGGCATGCTGTCCCTTGTTCTATTTTAAAAATTTTCCTTACAATGAGAACATAGTATTCTTCTTCTTCCTCGACAAACAGAACGCCTACGGTCTTGCCCACCTGGATCATTAACTCATAAGTCCATATAAGTCACCTTATATAGACTTGACTGTGTTCTGACTTTCTGCACCATTAATAGCCTGTTTAGGGCACTTCCTCTTCAGCTTGATCGACTCAATCGAGATGGTTATTATTAGCTGAGGGAGCCTCCTCTTGTTGATTGAGGATATGAGAAGAATGCCTCATCTCTACAGCCACACCTTAGGGTCTACCACAGTGCTCCCCAGGGGGAATACTGCCTTCAGTCACCCCATCACCAGCCATTTGATGGGGCCTGCTGGAAGGACAGCATTTGCCAGATGCATCGCATCATTCACCACAGTATCAAAGGGAGTGGAATCAAGTGGCAAACTGTCATGGACTCCGGTCAACATAACACCAGCATCTACAGGCTTACCCACATCCAAAGTGGACACAGGCGTTACCATCATCCAAATACTAGCAGCATCCCATTAGAGAAGCAATCAGATGTTTAACCAAGAAAGATTGACCATGCTTGAAAGGCAAACGGAGACAGGTTGACATCACTGCAGGAGAAAAAATTCAGCAAAATGTCTACCACAAACGAGGAGCAGACTTTCAAAATGGAATAACACCTTTTTTCGCTTCTCTTGACAAGGGCAATATGACATGTTTGAGGAGACTTCAAAAGGGACAAGAGCAAGGTATTAAAAATGGTTACGTAACAGTAACAATGGGAACCGTTACGCGTTAAGGGGCCGATATATTTTTTTTTTTTCAAAAAAAGAAAAAGAAAAAAAGGCCATAATGGCCATTATGGGGGCCGTAACAGCCCATATGGTGATGGTAACAGTGGTGGCCGTTATCGAATACCTTAGACAAGAGAATCCATGAGTTTGCACTTGTGAGAAACCATCCATCCCATGTGATCATGGTACGAACAAGCTGTTGAACTAGCTGAGTTATAGAGCTCCATCAAAATCCCATATCTTTTATCAAAATCGTAAAAGAGAACCTATCATGTAACTTGTTAGAACTCTCAAAAAGAGCTTCCCATGTTGGCAACCAAATTAAATGAATCCCAAGTTGAAATTTGAATTTAAAGCATGATAGTCCTTGTCCACTTCATCCGCTTTTTTTTTAACGAATTGTCCACTTCATCCACAAGGAAAAGATCTGACAAAATTGGCTGCAAATTCCTTCCAGCCAAACACGTGCATCATGGAATAGTCCTTGTCTCCATCGCTTCGACCATACAGTGCACCATGGAGCACTGAATACCCGAATCCATCATCTATGTTCTCACTGAGAGAACCAGAAATATCAATACAAGATCTAGATGCTATTGAATCTAATCCCAAATCACTACCTATCCTCCTCACACATAAAGTTGACGAAAACCATCGCTCTTCCACATGGAGATCAAGCTTATCTAGGAGCACTCCAACTTTCATCTTCCTTATCTTGATTCTTGTGTATTGCATTATTTCCCATCTTGAACTTTTCATCAAATTCTACCATTGATCCTAGAAACAAACCAATTGCTAGAAGGACCTCCTTCGTCTAAATATCCAAGGGAGAAGCAAAACCCTGATCTGCAAAGAAGGTTCACCAAACCGCAAGCGCTGCAACTGCCACTGGATATTGCCAATCTGTTTTTTTTTTCCCCTTTTTTGACCAAGCCCTCTGGAATGATCCTCCTCCCATTAAGGATTCTTTCAGCATTATATGTCCATTCCAAAATTTTCGGTCTAAAAATACTCTCTGATTTAGCTATGCAGAAGAATGTTTGCTCTAATTTTTACGCCAGTCAACTAGAATCGACGCTTTGATTTTGAAGATAGCCTTCCCGTTATGGGAATCCACCTGCACTAACCTAACTTATCTAGCCGATGAAGCAAAGGTGGGGATGGCTTTACTCAAAGCACCTTCCTTCCTTCCAAGCTCAGTTTTCTCTATAACCCTGCAGCATGGGCTGCCGCTTCTTCACTTCCTTTTCCCATATCCATGCCTTTTTCTTTTTCCTACTTTTCCTCTTTTCCCATAAACAAAAGATGGTTGATTTGATCCCTGCAGTCTAATTTGAATAGCCCAAGCCCATATTGCGCCAAACTTACTCTGATCTTCCTGCCATGGAGCACCCATCCAAACCATTGACAGCAGCTTTAACTTCTAATTTCTCCACGAACCTGACAAATGCGAAACCGAGCCAGTAACTAGAATGTTGGTTAACAAGAATAACAACCTCCAGAATATTCCCAAAGCTATCAAATATTCATAGGAACTTTGAGATGTTCCAGTGTTCCAGGAAGTTTTCAACAAAGAGGGTTATTCCTTTGTGCTTCACGGTCACCGATCCTTTCTTTAAATGTTTGCTTCTCATTGGAATCCAATAGCCCCATGCCGTTCAATAAGGTTTCGTTTCTTAGTTTTGCTAGGGCTAGGAAACATTACATGCATTCTGGGCCTTGTACTTGTTGACTTCTAATCATTATAAAGAACACTTACTTTTTGGAGAATTTCAACATAAACCCCATAAGGAGACCCTCCTGCATCCATTTGGCATCAAAGTATTAGCAGGCGTGTTCAATGTTTCAAGCTGAGATAGGGATGCCCGAAAGAGAACCAATGCATTGCAGAAGATAACATGAGGAGCGATTCAAGATAGGAGTAAGAGAAGGTTAATAGCAGAAGTGAGATGGCTTCCAGGTAGATTACTTATGGAGATGATTAACAAGTAAGGATTGGAGAAGCTGTTCAAGATCCACAAAGGTTGATGGTTTGATTGAAGTTGGTGATGATGATACCCATGATATCAATTTTTGCATTTAGGGGTTCCAACCCCTTTAAAGTGCAAAAACAACCGCAGAGGTATACATGAAAAAGTGGATCAGAGACAGGTTTAACACAATCCTTCTTTGGCAATAGAGTGAGTGAGAAAAGAGGTACCCACTGACATACAAATGTCTGCCCCATCATGGAACTCTCTAAAGACCATAAATCAACTATAACCACCTCCAACAGCTTTGTGAAAGACCAAAGGAAAACCATCAGGCCCAGGGGCAGTCCCCTTAAATGTCAGGGATAGCAGCCTCAACTTCTACTTCCATATACTCAGCTTCTAATATTGACAAATGCTTATTCGAAATAACATCGAAATGAACTCCCCCAAGCAAAGGTCAGGAAAGGAACTCCTCTGAGGAAGCAAATGAAAGAAACTTAGGAAAAATTGCAAATCTCCTCTTTACTAGTGATAAAGTATCATCACTTACTCTAATTGTAAATATATAATTCTCTTCTGCAGTCACTTATAATCTTGTGAAAGCACGCCATGTTGTTCTTGCCTTCTTTGATCCATCTATCACGAGAAAGCCACCTCTAGTGAGCTTCTCTTCGAAGGGTGACACCATTAAGGTTCTCACTTTGATCCAGACTGTCAATGCCCCCAATCTGCCAACTGCATCTATAACCTCCCAATCAAAGTCAGAGCCAGACCATAACTCACTAATATCAGAGCTCACAGTGGCTTCTTTCGTTTCTTGGAGCAGTAACACATCAACATCATTAGACTGAATAAGCTCTTTAATCGCAAGCTTATTGTCTACATTTCCTACACCCTAGTATTCCAAAAACAATAATCATTTAACCGCTGCTTCGAGGTGATTCCCTCCACCAAAAATCCTTGTATTACCATCGGTGGTCATGGTTGATAACTTTTGGCTTCAAATTTAAAGCTCCCTTAAACCCCGTCTTCTTCCTTGATGATGTCACAATAGCAGGATTTAAACCTACCCTTCTTCTCTCCTCCAGACGAAGGATACCCAAATAATCTTTCTCGCCATCAATGTACTCTGACCATCTTAGCAAGCTTTTCCAGGCTCTTTTTGACCCAGGGAGATTCTTTTATAATCTCCCATTAGAGATCAAAGCAATTAGTGTATGTATGCAAAAGGTCCCCCTCGAAAAGAAAGAATAAAGAAAATGAAAGAAAAGAAACGAAAAGAGAGAGAGAAGTTCGCATTCGATTTATTTTAATAAACAACCGTGAATGCCAAGTATATTAGACAAGATCCAACTTCAAAAAATTAGGCTTGAATCAAGCATAAGGAAGTGTAGTGATAAAAGATTATCCTTGATAAAATAAAAACATGCGTGTTTAACATGTTGATAGAGAAGTAGACATGCTCAAGACCATTTTTTCTACTCCAACAAACATTTGGAGAATTAAATCAGCTTGGTAGCAAGCCATAGGGGACTCATCTTCACTGATGAAGCACAGGGATAGCAATTGCAATGTTCATCTGACGAGACCCACTTTGGATAATCTTACGAAAAAGCATGCTTAATGGATGATCCTAAGTGTCTAACTGGTGGACTGAAATGGGATAGCTACAATGAAATTAGCCAACAACACATGCTCATAAAAAAAGTTTTGGATGATTAGGGTTATCCAATTAGTGAAACTTTTGGGCCATCTTCCATCCACAGTGGATCCCACCAGATGAACAGTTCCAATGGCTGTGAACCGCCAATTTCGCTTGGAAACAAGCATACTCATAAGCAAAGGTTCAAATGTAACCAGAAAATAATCAACGCCCAATCATTCAAGAGTGGGACCAGAGTTCAGGAACTTGCCTTACCCATGAAAGCTGCAAATGCAGTCTTCAAACCCAGAACATCCACAAACCGCTCACATGCTGGCGAATACTTTGTCATCGCGAAATCCAGCGCCCTTATTGCCGACCCATATGCTGACTTCTTCTGCTTCATAATAATGATCATCAGTTCCACACCTTCCGCCTTCACAAACCGCTCCTTATTTTCCACTGGCATCAACAAACAGCACAAGCAATCAAACAAATTCTCCACCATCTCTTCCTCATCCGCACTCCGTGGGTCCCTCGACTTGTACATCGCAACGGCCTGAAGCATGACATCCACACCGTTCATCTGCCCTACCCGCCTCTGATTTGCCGCACTGTTCTGCAGCAGGATCGCCAGTATCTCCGATGCATACTGCTTGTTAGAGTCGAACTCCCGGACCTTGATCTTGCCCAGCAGCCACCGCAGCAACTTTGTCCGCTCGCACACAAGCTCCGCCACAGCAGGCTTGACCTCAATCATGTTCTCAATCGTGCATAGTGTGTTATAGATAGCCGTGGACTCGTCAAGGTCGGTCTCAGACAGGCGGGCCAGGTTCTGGACAAGGAGCTCGAGGGCGTTGTTCTCTATCAGTGCATCAACAAGGACACGGGCTGGCTCGTCGTTGTCCTCAAGGACGTCTTCATCGGTGAGGTCTTGAATGAGGGCAACGACGTCGTTGGCGATGTCAGCATTGTCGTGGGAGAGGAGGCCAAGGATTGAAGGGACGGTATTGAGGGCGACGAGATCAGGGTAGAGGTCAGGCCCACCAGCGAGAATCCGGAGCTTCTGAAGCTCTTCGTGGAGCTCGATCTCGGAATCAGCGAATTTATCAGGGTTGTCGGGGTACTTCATGCGGGCCTCGAGGTTGTCGCGGAGGCGCCGCTCGAAGGAGAGGACGATCTTCTTGAGCGTCCGGATGTCGAGGACGTCAACGGCGGATGGATTAGATCGCTCGACGGCTTCAAGGAGGGAGAGATCGTAGCCGTTGGATGGTGGTGAGGTGGGAGAGTGGGGAGGAGAGGAGGGCCGCTTTCGCTTTGGGGCGTGATTGAAAGAGTTGGAATTTGATTCCATATTTAAAGGAAACCCTAACTCGTAGTTTTCTAGGGTTTTTTTTTTTTTTTTACTTCTTCTGGCTATGGAGATTTCAGGGTTTCAGGAAGAAGGGTGGGTTTTGCCCTAATACTGGAATGGAGAGAAGCAGAGCTACTGACTACTGGAGGAGGCGAGGATGGAGAGCGCGAAAGGAACGATTTTTACACCAGCGAACAAAGATAAGCGGCCGGAGTATTCTCGTAGTATATACTCGGGTGTGAAGATCCTCTTCTTCTCATTTCAGACATGTGGGCCATACTTCGGTGAATCCGGATCCAAGTCAGTGTGATGTGTACCAATGAAAATGCTCCAAACAAATTTTTCTGTTGGCACCGTATGGAGGTTCCGGACTCTTCTTAGGTAAGCCGATCCTTGGTGTGACCAACCATCAGGCCTACCCTGATGTATGTGTTTTGTCCATGCCATTCATTTATTTGTTTCAATTCATTTTGGATGGGCTATACATAAGCCGAACAAATTATGCACATCCAAATCTTGTGAGCCGCACCACAAAAAAAAAAAAAAAAAAAAAAAAAACAAAGGAATAATGACAGGAGTAAATTATGTATGACCCCGGCCTCACCCAAATGTAAGGCTTACCGTGGGCCCCACCTTGATGTATGTATTGTGTATCTATGTTGTTTATGAGTTTTTCCACATTATTTTAAGGCATTATGCAAAAAATGAAACAGTTCCAATTATCAAGTGCACCACACCATAAGAAACCGTGGTGATTGACAATCCTATTGTAAAAAACATCCTAAGGTCCTTTGATGTTTCCATAGTGCTTATTTACCATCCAAATTGTAGTTGCATTTGTTTAAAGTGCAATCTACTGTACTATTGATAAGTTTGCATAAGCCTTGATTAAGAGGAAAAATAAATATTAACTTGATCCAAAATTTTTGTAGTCAATTAACATTTTTCCTATTGTTTGATCCACTTGATGATTGGATTTGTTTCATTTTTCGAATAATATCATAAAATAAATCCAAAACTTTTATGGCCTATAAAAAGTCTTTAATCGTTGTTTATTATTGTTTCTACTGGTACGATATATGTGAGATTTGGATCTTTTAAGGCTTGGGATCACTTCGAGGTGGACCTACATGGTTAGGTAACACCCACTAAGGGCCAGTTTGAAATTATGTATTTAGGGCTTGTTTGAAAATGGTGTATTTACATATAATTGTGTATATTAGCTCTTATATCATCAATAAATGCATGCACCATTATGTTTGAAAGCAAAGAGTTCGAAGCAAAAATGTAATGGGCCCTCCATGAAATATGTGTTATATTAATGCGATAGATTAGTTAATAGAGATCATTCTAGGGTGTGGACCCAAAAATGAGATAAATTCAAATTTCAAATAGACCACATTAAAAAATAGTAAAAATTAAATGCTAACTATTTAAATGTTACTTCCTATTACGTGATCCACTTGAGTTTTAAAGCTATCTCATTTTTTAAGGCACACCCTAAAATGATACCATCAAATGAATGGAATGGTATGCATAAACACATGTGCGTCATGGTGGGACCCACATAGTCCCCTCTCATTTTGTTTTATAAAAAACAGTGGTCGTCATATTGCCTCTTGGTACCTTTGGTAAATAATAAATACAGAAAAAGAAGTATACTGTAAATATTATGAAATATATCATTTTAAACCAGCCCGAGTGTACTTCCAACTTTATTCTGTACTTATTATTTAACAAAGGTAATAAGACAGCATCTTTCTAATATAGAAAATAAGATGGCCTTTTATGAGCCCCACCATGAGGTACATGTTTTATACATGCCGTCCATTCATTTAGTCATATCACTTTAGAATATGCCTCCAAAAATGACATGTACCACATCACAGTAAGAACATTTTAAACTGTTAGCTTTCAATTCCCATTGCTTTTTAGTATAGTTCACTTAAGCTTTGAGCTTGCTTTATTTTTTGGCCCACTCCCTAAAATGATCTCTACTAATGAATGGATGGCATGGATACAAATTTCATGGTGGGGCCATGACGTTTTGGCTTCCAATTTGTGTCATGTAAATGAAAGCGACTACTCACTTTCAAACCGGGTGGTGCGTGCATTTTTTGATGATGTAAGAGAAAATATAAATACACCATTTCAAGCAATCACTAAGCTGTTCCCCGTTCACAGCTAATCCACTCCCATAACAACATTGATGCAGGACAGCCCTAAATATGATGCATGCTCATGAACACAATTATTCAGCGGAAATGAAAGCAATAATAATAATGAAATGTAGCATCAATCATCATAAACTAAGAAAATCATAAAGGAAACATGCAATGGGACGGGCCATCATCACAACCATGGAGTATGGGATTCAAGTAGCGTATAGGTTGGATCCGGCGAGGGATGGAACCTCCCGATCTTGCATGGTCATACCCAATCGATCAATGATGATCACTAGTCCGAAGAATCAGAAAGTTTCTCGGATTAGGGATTTGAGAATTTGGGGGTTTAGGGTTTAGATCGATTCTCAAGGTTTAGATCGTGGGGAATAAACAAAACAGAAGTTTAGAAGAATAATAATAGAAGATGAAATACTTGGAAGAAGTTGGAGGGCACAAGAAGAATAGAGAAGAAGGAGATCAAGGAAGAAGAAGAAGCACCATGAGAGAGAGGGAGAGGAATGAGGCAACCAAAGGTTTTCTCTTTTTCATAAATCAACAACTAATCAAAAAGGTTTAGGGCAACACCCTTATAAAATTCGGAATTAGCATAATTACCAAAATACCCTTACTAACAAAATTTCAAAAAAAAGACATTTGCATGAAAAAAACGTACCCACACTAACCCAAAACTCAAATAAGTAAAAAATGCGTAAAATAAACTCAAATCTAAGATGTCCAATGCGCTCCAATGATGGTGTGATGAAAGTGGGCCACGATGAACCAATTGTCCGATCACATCATCATCACGATCCAACGGTCCGATCATATCTCCTCCAAGCAACTAACACATGTCTTCCCAAGGTGGGGCCTGATGTCCGCATCATTCTCCTCGTCTGAAAAGAACTCGACTCCGACGAGTTAAAACTCTTGTGGCGCTCTAACAAATCCGGATCAACATTCTGCAACTCCACTTCAGTAAACCATGTAGATTCTGATGGTGACTTGTTCTTCCATTTGACAATGTATCTTTGAAAACCTCCGTCTCTCGTAAACACTATCTCCTCATCCAAGATTTCCTCAATTTCTTCTTTATGGATATTAGGTGGAGGAAGGGGTGAGAGGGGTTGTGAAATAAAACCAGATAAGGGCCATAAGAGAGATGATGGATCAACGATGGGATGGTGGGAACGGACTAGATCTTCCACATTAAAAGTTGGGTTAATGCCCATTTCAGATGGAAGGTCGATCCGATATGCGTTGGACCCAATTTTTTGCACAATCTTGAATGGTCCAGCACTACGCGCTTGTAATTTCTTAGCGGTACCTTGTGAGAACCGCTCTGGCCTTACCCTTACCATTACATGGTCTCCTTTCTGAAATTCTTGCAATCTACGATGAGAATCAGCTGAGATTTTAGAATCATCATTGCTTTTATTTATCCGCTGTCTAATATGTGTATGCAAATCATGAATATGGCGTGCGAATGCATTGGCTGACTTTGAAGACCTTTGGATGACAGACATGGGTGACACTAAAGGACACTCTGAAAAATCCACGAACTTGGAATAAACAATCCTATGAAAATAAACAATCCTATGACCTAGAACTTGGAAAACTGAAACAAAAGGACACTTCCCACGGGTGACACACAATTTCTCATTATAAGTATTATAAACAAGGATGATTTTCAGGTATCCCAACACTTGAGAACAAACACTAGTAATACCAAGTCTTGAGCAGATCTTGGCATCAGCCATTATGTCCAAAATGTCATCAAGATACGGGATAAGGACTAAGGTTATCATATCCACCATGACGTGAATACGTCGCATGATAGCATGACACTTGACTGAAGCTTTGTGGACGGTCAGGATATGCCCACTTGTGTGCCACATGCCATTATTCTTGGAAGTGAAAAGACCAGGCATGACACACAAAACAAAACTCCAACTCAAACTTTCCTTATTGAATTCTTCCCCAAGAAGTTTATCAAATTGACACTGCATTTCTATATTTTCTATGGGGTTCCCCTGGTATGGAGGAAAGCTTGACAAGACCAACTTAGCGACAAGATCAATTGTGTGTTGAATGTCCCATATGGGTGAAAATTTATCCCATAAATCATCTGGTGGGATATTACAAGTCATGTGGGTGTCTATCATCATATCCTCACTAGTCTCTTCTTCAATTTCATTTGTATTCACCATGGTAAGAGACATAGATTGGGAGACTGTATCAATTACATCACACATGACACTCGGAAGTGGTGTGGTCTCAAACTCTTCGACCTTTTCATTACTAACACATACTTCGTCATCCTCAACGATGATGAGCGATGCCTTAATTTCTTCCATTTCCTCACTACTGACGTTAGGCACGTATTCTTCCACTTCATAAACATCATGTTTGGATTCTTCCAACTGGCCATTTACCAAGGTATTATCTCGCTTCCAAGGAAATATAATTGGTGTTAAACACTCAAATTGTTCATAAGCCGAGATTTCCTTAATGATAGGTTGGACCACTTTACAAGGAGGGGACCATATTGGTTCTGTGTTTGGATGAGAAGGTGGGGCAACTCTCTTCTGACCCAAGGGCTTTTCACGATAAGAGATGGGAAGATATTTTTCTTTCAAACGCTCTTTCATCTCGTCCCATTGTGAGATCGGGGCTCTCCCAACTTTATCAAGTCGTCGCTCCAAATCTGTCCAAAACGACTTGGCTTGGCCCTCCAATTTCCACTTGGCAAACCTAACTCGACGATAATTTGACATATTATACCAATTAAAAAAATAGTCCAAGTCTTTAAGCCAATCAAGGAAGGTTTGTGGGTCCATGTGACCATTAAAGTTGGCCAAATCATCGGAGTTCGGCTTTCCGTTGGGTCTCGACAGCCACACGACAACACTTAATGGCCCTGAAGATCTCAAACGCCTATACTCCATTCACTACGGGAAGACTCTACGGACTGGATGACTCACAATATGAATGCGATGAATTTAGACCACATTGAACTGACACTGATTAATTCTAGATGATGCGACTCAAATATGGAAATTTTTCCAAATTAGGAAACTTTCTAAAATTGAAAAGTTTCTAAAATTGGAAACTTTCTAAATCTGAAAATTTTCCAAATTAGGAAACTTTCTAAAATTGGAAAGTTTCTAGATCTGAAAATTCTCCAAATTAGGAAACTTTCTAAAATTGGAAACTTTCTAAATCTGGACATTTTCTAAAACAGACCTAAAAATCAAAACTCTAATTTGATAACTCGATCTAGACAAAACCATGCAAGCCTATTCTCTGATACCAAATTTGATGCAGGACAGCCCTAAATATGATGCATGCTCATGAACACAATTATTCAGCGGAAATAAAAGCAATAATAATAATGAAATGTAGCATCAATCATCATAAACTAAGAAAATCATAAAGGAAACATGCAATGGGACGGGCCATCATCACAACCATGGAGTATGGGATTCAAGTAACGTATAGGTTGGATCCGGCGAGGGATGGAACCTCCCGATCTTGCATGGTCATACCCAATCGATCAATGATGATCACTAGTCCGAAGAATCAGAAAGTTTCTCGGATTAGGGATTTGAGAATTTGGGGGTTTAGGGTTTAGATCGATTCTCAAGGTTTAGATCGTGGGGAATAAACAAAACAGAAGTTTAGAAGGATAATAATAGAAGATGAAATACTTGGAAGAAGTTGGAGGGGCACAAGAAGAATAGAGAAGAAGGAGATCAAGGAAGAAGAAGAAGCACCATGAGAGAGAGGGAGAGGAAGGAGGCAACCAAAGGTTTGCTCTTTTTCATAAATCAACAACTAATCAAAAAGGTTTAGGGCAACACCCTTATAAAATTCGGAATTAGCATAATTACCAAAATACCCTTACTAACAAAATTTCAAAAAAAAAGACATTTGCATGAAAAAAACATACCCACGCTAACCCAAAACTCAAATAAGTAAAAAATGCGTAAAATAAACTCAAATCTAAGATGTCCAATGCGCTCCAATGATGGTGTGATGAAAGTGGGCCACGATGAACCAATGGTCCGATCACATCATCATCACGATCCAACGGTCCGATCATATTTCCTCCAAGCAACTAACACATGTCTTCCCAAGGTGGGCCTGATGTCCGCATCAAACATGCAACGTGTAAGGTAGAGAAATAGCTTCTTCCTGCTCCACAGTATCTCGAAATTCCTCCATCTATAAGTACCATAAACTCTTCATTTTCTCTTCCAATTTTCCCGCAGAAAGAGCGATTCAATTCCTCAGCTGCAATGGTAGATCTCTTCCCTCATTCCTCTCTCTCTGTGATTTTCTAGGGTTCCTTCTCTTTCCTTTATTCAAATGCTAGTTGCTTTGATTCAAAGCTTCATGCTCCTAATTCCGAAGCGATTCTGCAATGTTACGTAAATCTGCATCGATTTTTCTCTATTTCTTGCATTCTGCTTCTGTATCTTTTTATTTTATTTTTTTTAAGCAGTATAATTTATTAGGAAAGAAGAATCTGCAAAAGATATGGCTGATTTGGAGATTGATGTTTGTGATTTAACGGCAATTCTTTGCTTCCATTTGGATTCCGTTTATATAAAACCTTATGGCGATGCCCAAGCAGTATTAAATTCTGGATCGCAAGAGTTTGGTTCAAATGAGAAAATTATTGATATCTGCCCGTGTTTCCTTCTATATAAATCCAAATTGTAGTTGCATTTGTTTAAAGTGTGACTTGAAAGGAGCATGATTGTAATTCCTTCAATATGAGTAGTATGGAAGGTAAGTGCAATTTGGTTATTTCCACTTTATTCAACCAGTAACTGCGATTCAACTTGATAGCGATGCATGCTGTGTGTTCCAGTTTCTCCTTTTTTCGAGAATAAAGTAAACACAGCGACCAACTTGCTTGCAGAGTTTTAAGATCATGTGGTGTGCATTTGTCATGTATTTTTCTTTTCTGTGATCTTCTGTTTATTTGTTGGTTTGAACGGTTTGTACTTGTTGGTCAACTGGATGGTGTTTTTTAAGTTGAAATTGTAAGCATTGCAGGCATGATCCCTGCCTACCTACCAGATAAAGCACAATTATTTTAAGAGAAGGTTTAGATCCAATGCAAGTAGAGTGATGCCTAGGGCCTGTTTGGCGTTTTAGCATTCTGGGTTATGATGATTCCCAAATATTCTATAACTTAATTGAGATGTGTTTGGTTGGCTATCTTAATTAAATGATTAAGAAAAAGCAATTACGACAAAACCGCTATTTTGAGAAATGATCTCGAGACATTTTCGGAGGGAAATTTTTCTCTACCAGGGAGACTTTGTTTGATGGGGGTCAAGCACATGTCAGATTGATGTGTGTACCACTCACACATCAGAGATCGAGGCCATTCATTCATCAGGTAGGGCCAGTGTTTTAAATAGCTACGCTACGTAGCGTAGCTTAGCCTTAACGCTACGTAGCGTAGCTTAGCCTTAACGCTACGTAGCTCAAGCAAATAGCTTAAGTCACATGTAGCCTACGATACATGATAATTTGCAAACGTGACACGCTACATAAACTAGGCTGCACGCTACATGCCTTACATTACAAGTTATTTTTTATTACAACATTAAAATCAAATAATATTTTTGATGATTTGTTACATTTTTTTATTTTCAATATTTAATGCTTTTAGTAAAATGATATGAGTAATAGTATTAAATTAGTTTTGTTGCTCTTTCTTTTTCCTTTATACTTGGTGATTACCCTTTTCTATTACTTTAAGTCATGTTTGGTTGCACCAAAATATCATGAAAATTTGTTGAATTTCATTATTAATCAGTCTAATCTGGTGAATATCATGGAAGTAGTGCAATCAAGAACAACCTTAATTAAAAATCTAGAAGTAACGTGTAGCTTACGCTACACGCTATGTAACTTACGCCTCACGCTTCAGAGGGGTGAACGCTACGCTACATGCTATTCGTTATTTAAAACACTGGGTAGGGCACACCTTGAACATGTCATGCATAGAAAATCAGAACAGCGCATGAGCCACACATGTTCGTTGAATCAGGACCCCTGGACTTCTTCCGACAGTCTGATTTTCTTATACAAGTCTGATCTGCCTAATCACCAGCCAACATTATTTTTGGTCCATGGATGTTCATGATGTACCATGCCTGATGAATGGCCTGGATCTTGGACGCGCATGATGTCCTTTTGATCTATGACACATGTTCCATTCTGACAAAAATAGGCCCTTATGCATATGGTTTTTCGGAGATTCCTCCAATTCAAGAGGCAAAAGTCTGCAAACTTGGAGAGTTATTTGAATTTGTTACTCTAACAGCTTATGAGGTTTCATACACAGGAACTTTGAAACTGTAGATTTGGCATACATTAACTCAAAATTAAACCATCTAAACTGCGGAAAACACTATCTCTCAGTAGCACTCCCTAAATCAGATCGCAGTCTCTGATTCGTGGACAATTGTTTGTTGAAATACAACCACTGGATATTTTTCCTTTTAAATTGTTCAATAAATGTCCATCGATCTGGTAGCCAAATAATCAATTACACATATTTTGGTTCATGACAATTGACACATCTAAATTATTTAGGACCTGTAATTTGGACAGTTTAATTTGATTTTCTTGTATGCCACACATACATTATAGCGGGGCACACTATGGTGAACAATGGGAAGGGACTCCATGGTGTGTGTATCATCCAACCCATTCGTTATGTGTGCCTCACTAGAATGAAAGGAAATTACAAAAATCAGCTTGATCCAAAACTTATGGGGGCCACATTGTGTGAACTTTTAAAGAGGTGTTAGGGGTGATTTTACATTATTTCCCAGGGTGTGGCCCATCTAAGTTCTGGATTAGTTTGACTTTTGATATGTATGGTGCGGGGCATATGGATGGAGTGGAGGGTTAGACACATATGACAATGGGCCTCACAGAGCTTGGGTATTGTGCATTCTACTGTAGTTGCTGTAGAGCTCGGGTGGGTTTGTACCACTAATCACTTGCGTGACAGACCGACTATGGCCTTCTTTGCCCTTGTCAATCATGTTTGTCTTTAATAATTTTGCATAAGCAGTTCTTAATGAACAATTCCAGAGAATCGTTTATCGAGAATCAATTTTGCCCTTGCTAGAAGCAATGTGTAGTCCTTACTCCAAGCAATGTGCAACAATGGTTCATGTTCAACTGAAAGGTCAATATTGGATGGTTAGGATCTCTGAACTAGAAGATTCTTCGGGCATGATCCGTCCATGATAGGTTGAGCATAGTGGATCGGTGTGAATCCGTGGACGTCAAAAGGGGACCATGTAAATCTTTGTGTTGTGGTTTGCACCTTTTCTCTGTTTTCTTTTGATTTTGATATCGTTATGTGTGGTCAAGAAGGGATCTCTTCTCCCAACAACTGGTATCAGAGCTCTTGGTTCTGAGTAGGAGCAATGTTGGAAGAAGGAAAGGTGAGGATTGAAAAGTTCAATGGTTCGAACTTTGGCTTTTATAAAATGCAGATAGAGGATTACCTCTATCAGAAGGATCTCTATCTTCCTCTTGGAGGAAAATAGAAGAACCTTGAGAAGATGTTCGATAGCAACTGGGAGATACTTGATAGAAAGGCTCTGGGAATGATTTGACTTTCTCTGGCAAAATCTGTCGCGTTCAACATTTCGAAGGAAAAGACCATAGAGTATCTGATGGCAGCCCTAGCAAGGATGTACAAAAAGCTCTTTGCTTCCAACAAGTTGCATAGTCGGGGGTGGACACATGTATATGGCATTACAGACTTGGGCATATGAGCGAAAAGGGGATGAAGATTCTACTTTAAAAAATGAAGCTACTATGGTGGAAATATATTGATCTTAACTTTTGCGAAGATTGCATCTATGACAAAGGAAAGACAACTTTTTGAAGGTCAGAAGGACTGTAAAGTTAGAGCAGTTGGAATTGGTTTACATTGATGTGTGGGGAACAACTAAGGTATCTTCTCTCGTTTTTCTCTTTATTTTGTTACTTTTATTGATGATGCTATTAGAGAATTATGGGTTTATTTTTTGAAACATAAATCAGAAGTATTTGATGTGTTAAAAAAATAGAAAGCTTTGGTTGATAATGAAATAGGTCTGAAGATGAAATGTCTTAGATCAGATAATGGGGGAGAGTATTGTAATAATAAGTTTGAGGAGTATTGTACCGTTAATGGAATCAAGAGACAAAAAATGATTCTTAGAACGCCATAATAGAATGGCATGAACAGAACCATACTGGAGCATGCTAGGGGCATGAGAATCCATGATGGATTGCTTAGATAGTTTTGGGCAGATGTTGTAAATACTGCAACTTGCTTGATCAGTAGAGGACCCTCCTTTACTTTGGATGGTGATTGCCATAGGAAGCATGAATTGTAAAAGAGGTAAAGTTGTCACATTTAAAGATATTTAGTTGTATCTTTTATTTCCATATCAATTATGAAAATAGGACGAAGATTGATCCTAAGTCCAGAATGTGCACATTTATTGGATATGGCCTTAATGATTTTGGTTATCGATTTTTGGATGCTGAAAATAAAAAAAAATTTAGGAACAAGGATGTAGTATTCAATGAAATTGTCATGCATAAACATGAATTGGAACAGCAAGAAGAGAAAACTAAGCATTCTGAATTTGTAGAATTTGATAAGATGCTTGACAAGGATGTTCCAAGGCCCTAAGATGAAAATCTACAGGTAGAATCTCAGACTCCTATTCTTGAGAAGAGGTCATCTAGGGTTAGCAAACCCACAGTCCATTATTCTCCTTCTCTGCATTATTTATTACCAACTCATAATGGTGAATCAGAATGTTATGAAGAGGCTTTGCAGGTTGAGATCAGGAACAAGTGGGAGCAAGCTATGGATGATGAGATGGATTCTGTGATATCCAAATAGGATTTAGTCCACTTACCCAAGGGAAAGGAAACTTTGCATGACAAGTGGGTTTTGCAGATTAGAGGAAGAGCATGACAGTACTAAGCAATTCAAGGTTAGGTTAGTTGTGAAAGGTTTTCAACAAACAACATGTATCGACTATATTGAGATCTTTTCCCCTGTTGTTAAGATTTCTATTATTAGATCAGTTCTAAGTATTATGTATGTCGAGGATTTGCATTTAGAGCAGTTAGATGTAAAAAACAACTTTTCTTTATGGTGATTTTGAAGAAGACATTTATATGCATCAACCACAGAGATATGTTGCACCATGTAAGGAGAACATGGTATGTAAACTCAATAAGAGTTTATATGGTTTGAAACGGGTCCCAAGATAATGATACAAGAAGTTTTGACAGTTTTATGTCCACTAATGGCTTTAAGAGATGCCATGCTGATCACTGTTGTTATTTCAAGGAACTTGAAAATTCCTATCTCATATTTCTTTAGTATGTAGATGATATGCTTGTTGCAGGGTTAAGCGTGCATGAGATTTCAAATCTCAAGGAACAATCATCCAAGGAGTTTGCAATGAAGGATTTGGGTGCTACAAAACAAATCCTTGATGTGAGAATTAGCGGGATAGAGGAAATAGGAAGTCGCAATTGTCACAAGTTGAATATGTTGAAAAAGTACTCAAAGGTGCTAAGTTAGTTAGCACTCTCTTGGCAAGCGACTTTAGACTCTCAAAGGAACAAGGTGCAACAACATAAGAAGAACATGATTACATGGCTAAGGTTTCATATGCCTTGATTACTGGTAGCTTAATGTATGCCATAGTTTGCACCATATCAGATATTGCTCATCCAGTGGGAGTTGTCAGCAAGTTTATAAACAACCTAGAAAAGGAGCATTGGGAAACCGTCAAATGGATTCTTAGATATTTGAGAGGTACTACTAATGCAACGTTGTGCTATGGAGGGTCAGAAATAAGTTTGTAAGGACATGTTGATTTAGATTTGGCAGGTGATATTGATAGCAAAAAAAGTACTACAGGGTGTGTGTTTACTTTGGGTAGCGCAATAATTAGTTAGGTCTCATAATTACAAAAGATTGTTATTATCTCAACGATAAAAGGAGAGTATGTTGCTGCAATAGTCTTACAAGGAAATGATATAGTTACAGGGCCTTATGGAAGAGTTGGGTAAGAAGTAAGAAAATCGTAAGTTGTACAGTGACAATCAAGGTGTAATTCATCTAGCATAGAACTCAGACTTTCAATCAAGAACGGATACGATCGATTTTGGAGGATGAATATTTTGCTTTGGAGAATATTCACACAAATCAAAATCCTGCAGATATGTTGACCAAGGTGGTCACCAGAGAAACTGAAGTCATGTTTAGTTTTTATTGATTTTCAAGCTTGAAGACCAGGAGGAGATTCACACTGAGTTCTATACAGAGGCATGGCTTTTACAGATGTAGCATATTCAGTTGGAGATTGCCTATAATCAGTCTCCAAGTGGGAGATTGTTAGGATCTATGGAGCTCGATCATCAGAGATGTGTTGTTCATTCAACCAGCATTGTCATGGGTCGAGCTCCTTGTTGAGCTCGCTGGGGGTTGCAGGGGGGTAGTGCCCATGCTTGGAGGGGTAATATATATTCTGTCGAGAGAGAGAGAGAGAGAGAGAGAGAGAGAGAGAGAGAGAGCTACTTTTTTTTTTTTTTTGCCTTTGAGCATAGTGGATTGGTGTGAATTCGTGGACTTACCGAAAGGGAATCACGTAAATCTTTGTGTTGTGGTTCGCATCTTTTCTCTATTTTCTTTTGATTTCAATGTTGCTGTGTGTGGTTGAGAAGGGATCTCTTCTCCCAACAACCAATTCGGATGACAGAAATATAGGCCCCACTTTTACAAACTGAAAACAAGGATATTTTGCATATGACAATTGACGGAGGCATCTTTTGCCCTCTGGATCACACCTGGTTGTTTTCCTCAAGTTGTTCTCTATGAAAAAAGGTAATCTTTGAAAGTCACCTCATGAAGTCAAGGGTTGTTGCTTTGTGGTCTGTGCTCTAATTTCTAAATATAAGCTACCGATTTATCATTGGTTGCCCAAATATCGTCCTGGTTGAACTGATTTCGTAGTTTTAACCCATGTCTCGTACATCAAAGGTTGGGTTCTGGTCCTTATTTGTGTGTGATGTGCAGCATTGTATAGGATGGCTATTGTATGAGTTAATTTATTCACTTCACTACGGCATCATGTTGTTCACTAATGCTATGTGAGATACGTAACTTGGTTGTGTTGCTATTACTTGTTGAGTTAGTTAAGCCCAAAAGTTGGTTTTAACCTGGGTATAGCCGCTATAGCATATTACACTGCAACAAATGTTGGGTCATAAACATGGTTTAATGACTCATCGAATACCAACTCGAGCTTGTGTGAGGCCCATACGAGACAATTTGGGGGCTTGATTCATAAAATGTTGGGAATTTTACAAAAAAACATCTACTTAATATTGAATTTACATTTTGGTACCTTTTTCATAAAGGTTTGCAAAAGCTACCTCGTTAATCGATATAAATTATCATTCCACTACCTTTCATCACAACCCCGTGCGAGCAAATGGGTTGGTAGCTCGGGTGGGCCCCACCGTGGTTTATGTTAAAATCCACCTCGACCACCAAGTGCATCACCCCATGTTAGGCCGAGGGCCCAAAAATCATCTCCATCTATGATTCAGGTGGACCACATGATTGGAAACAGTGTACAGGGCAACACTTGCCCTCTAAATTGTTTCTACTGGTATGGCCTCCACGAACATGGATGGGTATGGTTTTCGGGCCACAAGCCTAAATTTTTGTGTAGAATTTAATGGTTGGAATGGATTTCATATAATTATCATAGTAGGCCATGTAAAAATTCAAGGTGGACGACCTAGGTTTTTGTCTCTGCGCCTAATATGGGACTAAATATCTAGTGGTCAGAGTAGGTCTTATATAAGCATCACGGTGGGTCCCCTCAAAATTAAGAGCAACTTCCCATACAAATCCCTTTTTTTTTTAAATAATCCCTTTGTACAGTTGGAGATGACGTTGGGACTTGATTTTTGGAGGAGCCCACTGTGATTTGTATGCAAAATCCACTCCTACCATTAGATGCCACACCAAAGTTTAGGCCTAGGGTCTAAAAATCAAGCCCATCCATGATTCAGGTGGGCCATACCAAGGGAAACAGTTTGGAGGCGATCATTGCTCTATACGCTGCCCGGTACATTGTTTCCAATTATGTGGTCCACCTGAATCACAAACGGGGGTGATTTTTGGTCTCTTGGCCTAAAATGAGGTGATGCACCTGGTGGTCGGGGTGGGCTTTACATAAACATCAGGGTGGGGTAGACCCAAGCAGCCAACCCATTTGCTCGCACGCGCATCCAACCGTCCGTTAAAGAAATGTAAAGGAAGGCAGTGGAATGAGAATTATATGAAGTAATGAGGTAGCTTTTTGAAAACCTTTTTGAAAAAGGTACTGGGATGTAAATTCCATATTAATTAGGTTTTTTTTTTGTTGTAAAATTCCCTAAAATGTTAGGGTGTTGGGTCGAATTAAACGAGTCAGTTTAGATTCCTTCCAACTTGGTCGATTTGTATTGTGTGCCTTATCTGAATTGTTGATGAGAAAAATGTGACTCATTTGTATTGATTGAATTGCATTGGATGACTCATTTACTATCAGCTAAGCTGCACATGAATTATAAACTTCAATGTTTTTTCTAGCCTAACTCGGTGTGACTTGTCTGAGTTTTATTGCTATCAGTGACAAGGCTGTTAACAGGTCAAGCTTGGGGAAGATACTAGTGTGTCCATATCCATACCTAAGGATTAGATTTAGGTCCTGTCAGGTTACTATATACAAGTTACTGGATTTGAATCCGATTGGATTCTGGGATCTCATCAGGTTCCGTTTCAAGCAAGAATCAGGATTCAGAATAGAGCTTGGATCCGGAGTCAGGTTTAGATCCGGATTTGGTTTCGGAACCATTTCAGAAACATATATTTTGTGACTTTCTTAATTATTAATTAGAAACTATAATTAAATAAAGGATAAAACTAAAAAAAAGGGATCATGCATATAGGTATCCACAAGTATCTGACTCAGGTATCTGACAAGTTCTGATGTCTAATCGGATATGAATAATTGGACCCAAATCCGACCTGACTGATTATTAATCCTACCACAAGTCTGCACAAGATCTGATTAATCAGATTGGAGTTACAGCCAACCTTTGAAATTGGTCTTTTAATCCGTGTTGTCCGTGACTAGCATGATCTGTGATGGCTGCATAAATTAATCTAAGCACTCGAGAGAATTTTATCTGGCTTAAGCAATGTTGTTTGGTGAAGCTGTTAAATGAACAATGGTTATTGATGCAGGACAGCCCTAAATATGATGCATGCTCATGATCACAATTATCCAGCGGAAGTAAAAGCAATAATAATAATGAAATCTAGCATTAATGATCATAAACTAAGAAAACCAGAAAGAAAACATGCAATGGGATGGGCCATCATCACAACCATGGAGTATGGGATTCAATTAGTGCCTAGGTTGGATCCGGCGAGGGATGGAACCTCCCGATCTTGCATGGCGTTACCCAATCGATCAATGATGATCACTAGTCCGAAGAACCAGGAGGTTTCTCGGATTAGGGATTTGAGAATTTGGGGGTTTAGAGTTTGGATCGATTCTCAAGGTTTAGATCGTGGGGAATAGCAAAACAGAAGTTTAGAAGGATAACAATAGGAGATAAAATACCTGGAAGAATTTGGAGGGGCACCAGAAGAAATCAGAAGAAGATCAAGGAGAGAGAAGAAGCACCATGAGAGAGAGAGAAGAGAGAAGCCACCAAAGAGGTTTGTCTTTTCATTAATAATCAACTAAACACGTTATTAGGGCTTAGCCCACTTAAATAAGCAAGAAGAAAACATAAAAGTAACAAAATACCCCTAAAATATCTCTAAAAAAACAATTAAAAAAAAAAACAGTTTGTTCGTTGGCCGGGCGCCCGGTGATCAATTTGGCCGGGCGCCTGGTGATCAATTTGGCCGAGCGCCCGGCTAAGACAGAAATTGTCCAGCAAGGAAAATTGAAAATTTGCTGAATTTCGGGCGCCCGGTGCCAAATTTGGCCGGCCGCCCGACCACCTTCAGAAAAGCATTTTTCTATTCTTTCAGTCGGGTCTTCTTCCATCCTACACACGTGTCTTCTATGTGCCAAATCACGTGCGTAGGGTCTTCAATGCTCCTCAATCATCGCCTAACCACAAGGATGGTACTTGTGGGTGGCGCTTTCTTCGTTGGTACACTTGAAATGGTCTTGTGTCCTCATCAACTCCCCTCGGGTGAGAAAAACTCGACTCTGACGAGTTAAAACTCTTGTGGCGCTCTAGTAAGTCTGGATCAACACGCTGCACTTCTGCTTCAGTCAACCACGTAGATTCAGAAGGTGGTTTGTTCCTCCATTTGACAAGATACCTCTGGAAACCTCCATCTCGCATGGAAACTATCTCATCATCCAAGATTTCTTCAATTTCTTCTTTATGGACAATAGGTGGAGGGAGGGGTGGAAGGGGTTGTGAAGCAAAATCAGAATAGGGCCATGAATGAAATGATGGATCAATGGTCGGGTTAGGGGAACAAACTAGATCTTCTACATTAAAAGTCGGGTTAATTCCCATTTCAGATGGAAGGTCAATCCGATACGCATTGGACCCAATTTTCTGCACTATCTTGAATGGTCCAGCACTACGTGCTTGTAATTTCTTAGCGGAACCCTGTGAGAACCGCTCTGCTTACCCTCACCATTACATAGTCTCCTTCTTGAAAATCTTGCAGTCTACGATGAGAATTAGCTGAAATTTTATAATTATCATTACTCTTACTTATCCGCTGTCTAATATGCGTATGCAATTCATGGATATGTCGTGCAAATGCATCGGCTGATTCAGAAGACCTTTGGGTGACAGACATGGGTAAAAGATCTATTGGCATTCTATGTTTATACCCACTGACAACTTCAAATGGACTCATCCCTGT
This sequence comes from Liriodendron chinense, assembly GCA_003013855.2. NCBI lineage: Eukaryota > Viridiplantae > Streptophyta > Magnoliopsida > Magnoliales > Magnoliaceae > Liriodendron > Liriodendron chinense. Next base: position 377,447 of record PVNU02000100.1, on the reverse strand, counting down.
CGATCGATTTACTGACCTATTATAAGCAAGTTCAGCAGTTGGTAAAATTAGGTCCCAAGTCTTAACATGTTCACCCACTAGACAACGTAGAAGATTTCTAAGACTACGGTTTACCACTTCAGTTTGACCGTTTGTTTGTCCGTGGTAAGCAGTAGAGAATTGCAAACGAGTTCCCATAATGTGCCACAGTGTCATCCAAAAATAGCTATTAAATCGAACATCACGATCAGACACTATGGTTTTAGGTAACCCATGGAGACGCACCACACTATAAAAAAAATACGAGCGATATGAGACACATCCGACGTTTTCGAACATGGGAGGAAATGCGCCATTTTAGAAAAACGGTCCACCACGACAAAAATGGAATCGTGCTTTTTTATTGTCTTGGGAAGCCCAAGCACGAAGTCCATACTAATGTCCTGCCACAGAGCATGTGGCACTAGCAATGGCGTATATAGCCCGGTATTTTGCTTTTTCTGCTTTGCCAGTTGACATGTACGACACTGCCCTTAAAACTTTGGCTACGTCTCGCTTGAGACTTGGCCAATAGAAACGATCTTCCACAATGGCAATGGTCTTGTCACAACCAAAGTGGCCAGCTATCCCTCCTGAATGAAGCTCACAGATGAGGAATTCACGAAGGGACATACGGGGGATACAAAGCCTGTCTCCCTTGAAAAGGAAGCCATCTTTAAGAACATATTCACCCATCATATGCTGGTCACTAGAGAGCGACGCGTAAGTACCCCCAAAATCAGGACATGTGGGGTATTCATCTTTCAGTTGCTCAAACCCGACTACCTCTACACTCAAGGAGTTGAGCAACACCACTCTTCTACTAAGGGCATCCGCTGGTTTGTTTTCAACCCCGGCTTTGTGTTTCAAAACAAACGAATATTCCTGAAGAAACGCTACCCACTTGGCATGCCTTGGGTTGAGTTTCTTCTGAGAATGCAAATATCTCAAAGCCTCATGGTCAGAAAACAAGACGAATTCCTGCGGTAGGAGATAGTGTCGCCAATGTCTCAGGGATTGCACTACCGCATAAAATTCTTTGTCGTACGTGGAGTATTTTTGTTTTGCCTCATTCAGCTTCTCACTGAAATAGGTCACTGAGTGTCCTTCTTGACTCAACTCTCCACCTATACTGACACTAGACGCATCACACGCTACTTCAAAGACTTTAGAAAAGTCAGGTAGACGCATGACAGGAGCTTCTACCATTTTGCCCTTAATCTCCTTAAAAGCCTTGATTGCGGCTTTAGACCACACGAATTCTCCCTTTTTCATGCATTCTGTAATGGGAGCCATGATCGTGCTAAAACTCCTAATGAACCGATGATAGAAAGTTGCTAGGCCGTGAAAGCTTCGCACCTCATGAATGTTCCTCGGTTCTGGCCACTCAACTATGGCCCTGACCTTTTCAGGGTCTGCATGCATCCCTTCAGATGACATTATAAATCCTAAGAACACAACTTGGCTAGACACGAATGCACATTTCTTAAGATTAGCGTACAACTTTTCCTTCCTAAGGACGCTACAGACCGCCTTTAAATGTTCAAGGTGTGATTCCTTAGTGGTACTATAAATAAGAATGTCATCAAAGTACACCACTAGGAACTTTTCCATGAACGGCCTCAAAGCTTGTGTCATCACCCGCATGAATGTACTGGGTGCATTAGTCAAGCCGAAGGGCATGACCAACCACTCATACAACCCATCTTTGGTTTTAAACACAGTTTTCTATTCATCTCCTGGGCGTATACGGATTTGGTGATATCCACTTTTGAGGTCTATCTTAGAGAATATAGTGGACCTGGCCATCATGTCAAGCATGTCATCAAGTCTAGGTATGGGGAACCTGTACTTGACAGTAATTTTGTTTATGGCACGGCTGTCCACACACATGCGCCACGTACTGTCTTTCTTTGGCGTCAATAATGCTGGCATGGCACACGGGCTCATACTCTCTTGGATGAAACCCTTTTGCAGAAGCTCATCAACTTGCCTCTTCAATTCTGCATGTTCTGCAGGGTTCATCCTGTAGTGAGGAAGGTTCGGTAGAGTAGACCCTGGGACAAGATCAATGGCATGCTGTATGTCCCTCATAGGTGGCAACTCATTCAGTAAATCTTCAGGAAATACATCACTGTATTCCTTCAGGACCGAAGTCACCTCACGGGGCAACTCTAATGGAACCTCAGGTGTAATCTCTCTAGCCACAAGGGCATACACCATCGAATTTTCCTTAGCCTCTTTTTCAAACTCTCTTGCGCTGATTATATGTAGAGACTGAGGCTTGGATTTCCCCACTCCTTTAGGCTCACTTGCCTTCTCATCCTTTTTCTTCCCTAGTGTGCTCTCAGGTGGCATAGGGTTAAGTTTGATCTTTTTACCGTTATGCATGAAGGTACACGCATTGGAACGGCCAAAGATCGTGACATCATTATCGAATAGCCACGGTCTACCTAGGATAACTTGTCCCACATCCATAGGTATGACATCACACCATAGGGACTCCTTGTATGACCCAAACTCGATGGGGACTAGACATTGATGGGTGATAGGTAGGGATGTCTTGTCAACCCAAGAGACTTTATATGGGTTTGGATGAGGTGTGGGTTTCAATTTCAATCGCTCTAAAGTGTTAGTGGAAATCACATTCTGACAACTTCCACTGTCCACTATCACCTTACAATTCTTTTCACCACACTTGGCAATAGTGTAGAAGATAGTGCTTTGACGCCAGTCAGCACTACTCCTAGACTGAGTTAGCACACGCCTGACTACTGCAAGCGTTGCTTCTCTATCTAACTCTTCATCATCAGTAAGTCCTCCTTCAGGATGATACTCTTCAACTTCATAATCACCCTGGTCATCTCCACCCTCGTGGGACTCGCCTATAACTAAGGTTTTCCCATGGCTCTTCGTAGGACACTGATTAGATATGTGGCCCAGATTGCCACACTCGTAGCATCTCACTTGGCTACCTTCACTAGGACCTGCACCCAGAACCCCTTTGCCCTTATCCTCCTCAGGCCTAGGCAGAATGGTCGCCTGTGTCCTAGGTTGACTGCCAACATTAGGTCTCGTTCCCTGGGAACTAGATCTAGCACTGGAGTCTCAGGACTTGAAACGACGGACGACAGGAGTCTTTAGGTATTGTTCTAACTCCTGCACGACTTGATATGCTTCATCCAAGTCCATCAAGGGCCGAGTCATAAGCTCGCGCTGAAGATCCGCACGAAGCCCGTCTTGAAACGCGGGAGCGTCACTAGAGGGTCTTCTTGGATATCACATCGCATCACATATTCTTCAAATTTAGCGATGTAGTCAGCGGCAGACATTGACCCTTGGCGTAAAGACTGCCATTGGTCAAGGAGCTTCTGACGGTATGAGAGAGGAATGTACTTCTCCTTCAACTTCTCTTTCATCTCATACCAATGTGTGATAGGGGCTCTACCAACTCTTTCTATCCTACGCTCGGTGTTGGTCCAAAAGAGCTTGGCTTGACCCACAAGCTTCATCTTAGCAAAATGCATTTGACGGTTTTCTGACATGCCATACCACTCAAAGTAGTGGTCCATGTCAGCAACTCAATCAAGGAATGCCTTGGGGTCCAAGCGCCCATCAAAACTTGAGGCCTCGACTCTAACACTCTTCATCGCACGCTCATTTGGATCATAGCGGTCTTGATGATCATATGTAGCTCGTGCTTCTCGCACAACACCACGACCGTTACCACGATCTCCATCTTCACTACCTCCACGTCTGGCAGTGCGTTCCTCTACAATTCCTCCCACTTGGGAGTGCGCATCATCCCCAACAGCGGGGTTTTCCCTTTGGGACGCCTCTAGTTGCTCGACCTTGGTCCTGGTAGTGGTGATCTGGTTCTCAAGGCGGGCAAAATCACGCTTGCGACTTGCCTCTAGAGCGGTTATCTTTTGTATCAATTGAGCAAGTTGCTCAGATAACTGCTCGTTACTCATGGTAGGCTGAAGTCCGAAACCTCTACCTCTTCTTGTGAGCATACAAATAAGACTTGGACCAAAACTCTACCCCACTAGACACTAGGTGTTTTGACTCACCAGATAGATGCGATGAATGTAAAACTAATATGAACTGACACAATTAAATTAAAACAGGTAACAACTCAAATCTGGAAATTTTCCAAATTAGGAAACTTTCTAAAATTGAAAACTTTCTAAATCTGGAACTTTCCTAAAACAAACCTAAAAATCAAAACTTAATTTGATAACTCGATCTAGACACAAACCATGCAAGCCTATTCTCTGATACCAAATTTGATGCAGGACAGCCCTAAATATGATGCATGCTCATGATCACAATTATCCAGCGGAAGTAAAAGCAATAATAATAATGAAATCTAGCATTAATCATCATAAACTAAGAAAACCAGAAAGAAAACATGCAATGGGACGGGCCATCATCACAACCAAGGAGTATGGGATTCAATTAGTGCCTAGGTTGGATCCGGCGAGGGATGGAACCTCCCGATCTTGCATGGCGTTACCCAATCGATCAATGATGATCACTAGTTCGAAGAACCAGGAGGTTTCTCGGATTAGGGATTTGAGAATTTGGAGGTTTAGGGTTTGGATCAATTCTCAAGGTTTAGATCGTGGGGAATAGCAAAACAGAAGTTTAGAAGGATAACAATAGGAGATAAAATACCTGGAAGAATTTGGAGGGGCACCAGAAGAAATCAGAAGAAGAAGATCAAGGAGAGAGAAGAAGCACCATGAGAGAGAGAGAAGAGAGAAGCCACTAAAGAGGTTTGTCTTTTCATTAATAATCAACTAAACACGTTATTAGGGCTTAGCCCACTTAAATAAACAAGAAGAAAACATAAAAGTACCAAAATACTCCTAAAATATCTCTAAAAAAACAACTAAAAAAAAAAACAGTTCGTACGTTGGCCGGGCGCCCGGTGATCAATTTGGTCGGCCACCCGGCTAAGACAGAAACTGTCCAGCAAGGAAAACTGAAAATTTGCTGAATTTCGGGCGCCCGGTGCCAAATTTGGCCCGGCGCCCGACCACCTTCATAAAAGCATTTTTCTATTCTTTCAGTCGGGTCTTCTTCCATCCTACACACGTGTCTTCTATGTGCCAAATCACGTGCGTAGGGTCTTCAATGCTCCTCAATCATCGCCTAACCACAAGGATGGTACTTGTGGGTGGCGCTTTCTTCGTTGGTACACTTGAAATGGTCTTGTGTCTTCATCAATTATTTTAGTTACTGAACTTCTTCATTTGGTTCTATGCATTTTGACTTTTTAACATTTTTTAGTTGCTGTGGAGCTGTAACTTTTTACGTTTGGAGACATTTATCATCGCAGTTGTTGAAGCAATAGCTGAGATGTGTTTGCTAAAATAATATTTTCTGGGTATTCAATACACGATATAACCAACTGACATAGCTTTTTTATCGAGGTTTTTGCATAGGGTACCACTTCTTGATTCTTTTCAACATGTACAGGGTCTTTGTTGTTTCATTCATATTGTGCACACTCCTTTTTCTTAAATAAAATATTATTTTTTTTGTATTAGGAAGTTTTTTACCTGGCATCTATAAAGGTAGCTTCTTTAAATTAAAAGCTTGGTTGTTTTTAGTTTTTAATTGTTTATTGTATCTATAGCTAGGAGGTACATGTGGTTCTCTTCATGTCCTGTGTTGCCATAATGGCTTATGCTTATATTCTTTCTCCAGATTCACTTTGTGCTTCTTATTAGCCGGCAAGGAAAAGTGAGGTTGACAAAATGGTATTCTCCTTATTCATCGAAGGAAAGATCCAAGGTAAATGGTTCTATTTACACATTTCATTATTTTTCCTTTTTGCTAACTTAACACTTTTCATGTATTTCACTTAGTGTAACTGAGTTCGCTCATCTTTACTTCTTGCTTGCTAGAGATTATAAGATCAGTTTGTACGCTAAATATCCAAAGGGTTTGTGGTCTTCTTGGAACAACCAAACTGTCATTTCTTATCGGTGCTTGCAGAAACAGGAAGTTTGGAATTTCTCCATCTTGATTAAAGGTTATAGTTTATTTCTGTGTCCTATGATGGTTTGGTTGATTTCTAGCATTTTCAATTATTTGTTACAAGAGTGAGAACGGCTCGTGGTGAGGCAGATGGGTTCTTGGTAGTAGTGGGTCTTCTTTAGGAGTCGACATTAAGACATTGGTGTATGTTGTTTGCAGATGACATATTGTTGGTCGACAAGACTAGAGAGGGACAAATGCTAAATTTGAAGTTTGGAGGAAGGCTACAGAGTGTAGAGGCCTAAAAGTTAATTCGACCAACTATAACCATGTTGGAATGCAATCTTAAGAGGAATAGCTATATAAGCAAGTCATCATCATCATCATCTAAGCCTTTCCCAATTAACTGGGGTCAGCTACATGAATCATGTTCTGTCATTCCACTCTATCAAGGGTTAAACCTTTAGTTAGACCATACGTCATCAAGTCTTTTCTTACTACCTCCATCTACGTCATCTACTTTCCCTTATAAGATCAGTTTGTATGCCAAATATCTAAAGGGTTTTTTGTGTTCTTGGAACAACCAAACTGTCATTTTTATGAGTGCTTGCAGAAATTGGAAGTTTGGAAATTACTCCATCTTGATTAAAGGTTATTGTTTATTTTTGTGTCCTATGATGGTCTTGTTGATTTCTAGCATTTTCAATTATTTGTTACAAGAGTGAGAACGGCTTGTGGTGAGGCAGATGGATTTTTGGTAGTAGTGGGTCCTCTTTAGGAGTCGACATTAAGCCATTGCTGTATCTTGTTTGCAGATGACATGTTGTTGGTCGACAAGACTAAGAGAGGAACAAATGCTAAATTTGAAGTTTGGAGGAAGGCTACAGAGTGTAGAGTCCTAAAAGTTAATTCAACCCCAACTATAACCATGTCGGAATGCAATCTTACGAGGAATAGCTATATAATTGAGTCATCATCATCTAAGCCTTATCCCAATTAACTGGGGTCGGCTACATGAATCATGTTCTGTCATTCCACTCGTTCAAGGGTTAAACCTTTAGTTAGACCATAGGTCATCAAGTCTTTTCTTACTACCTCCATCTACGCCGTCTACTTTCCCTCATCTTATTACCTATTTGTGCTACTCTTAAGTTCCCTCGAACACATTCATTTCTATTTCTATCTTTCCTCGTCTTGCCACTCATCCTTCTCAACATCCTCATTTTAGCTTCACTCTAAACATGTTATTCCTTGACTACCTAACATTCTGTTCCATAAAGCATGGCTGGTCTTATAGCTGTCCTATAAAAATTTCCTTTCAATTTGAGTGGTACACGACGATCACATAAAACTCTAGAGGCACACCTCCATTTCTTCCATTAGGGGCAACATCCTTCTCAATCTCTCCTCTCATGAACTATTCACTCAAGGCATTGAAAGCGGTTATTTTGGGAAACTTTTTGGTCAGTAATCTTAACTAATTCCGCAATTTCACTCCCATTGTTACTAAAATTGCACTCCATATACTTTGTTTTAGTGTGACTAATTTTAAATCCTTTAGATTCTAAAGCATCCTCCATAAATCTGGATTTGTGTTTACACCCTCCCTCAGCTTATTAATAAAAAATATGCCAGCTATAAACAACATACACCATGGGATCTCTTCCTGTAAATGCCTTGTTAACTTGCCCTAACCAATGCAGAAAGGTACAGGCTCAAGCTTATAGTAATTGGGAACTCACTTATCTTTCTACTACTGATCCTCACATTTGTTATCACTCCCTCATACATATCCTTAATCACGTCAATCTATCCTCTCGAAGCTTCTTTCTTTCCCAACACTCTAGATTAACTCTCTGGGGACCTTATTATATGCTCTCTCTAAGTCCATAAAGACCATGCCGAGATCCTTCGCCCCCCCCCCCCCCCCCCCCCCCCAACATATTTTTCCATCAATTGTCCAAGTAGGAAAATAGTTTCAGTAGTAGACCTGCTAGGCACAAAACCAAATTGATTTTCTGATACCTTTGTCTCATGCCTTAGTCTTTACTCAATCACTCTATCATAAAGTTTCATAGTGTGGCTCATAAATTTAATCCTACAATAGTTATTGCGGCTTTGTTTGTCTCCTTTATTCTTATCAATAGGCACCACAATACTTTTCCTCCATTTGTTTGGCGTTTTCTTCAATCTTACAAATTTTGTTTTTTTTTTTTGGAAAGCAAACAAGAAGGTTCTCTTATTTCTTACTCAGGCAATGCCTGAAAAAAGATACAACAGAAGGGGCAAGCCCCTAATGGACCAAAGAAGAAAGGGAGAAAAGAAAAGAAAAGAAGAAGGAAAGGGAAGAGAGGAAAGAGGCATCCACATCATGGGCACAAGAGAAGAAGGAGAAATAAGGGAGGAGGGGAGGAAAAGAGGAGAAAGAGGAAGAAACCACTGAGGGAGGAAAAGACCCACAGCTCGGGCCAGGCATCACACCAAATTTTCTAATTCATGCTCAGTGATGAATCTGTTTGGCGATCCCATTGGGATGCTTGACAAGGAACACAAGGCTGATCTCTGATGCTCAGAAACAAATCTAATATGGCAGTTGTTGGTAATAGAAAATTGTTGAAGCCTTTTAGCAAATAAGCATATCTCCCAGGTGGAAGTCAAAGGGTCGCTAATGGCATGAGAGCTTTGCTGGTTTCCAACCAAAATGGTAGCACCTGTGTGGTGATCAAAAGACAAAATAGGTGAGGCATAATTAAGCGTTTGCAAGCATCTATCCAAAGTCCCTTGCTCATTAAGGACATTGACAATTCCCCAAATGGGGGAAGCGTCTAGAGAGTAGCAGATTAGCCCAATCCTAGAAGATGAAATCTCAGCACAGGCCAAGGTCCAGGTCGGGTGAGGACTGCAGCGCCGAGGAGGGGGGCAGACGGTGGTGATAGCTGTAGGGAAGTCCCAAGCAGCTGAAATAACTCCTGGGGCTTTTGCAGCTATGGAAGGACCAAACAGAAAAGGCGCCCTAGCCCTCATTTCCCAAATGATATCTCTGAAAATGGTTTTTTTAGGGGAGAACTTGTTATTGAATATCCAGTTATTCCTCTCTCCAAATGTTCCACCCAAGGGCCGGGAAAGCGAGCTGGTTGAGAAGGGAAGAGATGGGATCAGCTGCATTGTTGACAAGGTAAGCAACAGAATAACGCAATATCTCCTGTACATTTCCAAGCCTCTCTATTGGTATTCCATCTAGTCTGAGGACCTCTACTGTTTCATTTTTCTCAAAGCTTCCTTCACTTAAGATATCCTAATCCTATTTAAGTATCTATGGTCTTTTACTAAATAGCTATATTGGTGAGTGTTTAGTTAATATTGATAGTCAAGAGATTCCTCAAAGTGATTTGTTTGTTACTTGGCTCTATTATTTAAAAGGATGGAGAGAATAATGAGGATGTTTCTAGTAGAATTAGAGCTGTGTGTGGAGATGTCCTTTCGGAGTGTTGTCCGATTGCCACATGCCTTTGGAACTTGAGGAAAGATGTCATGAGCAAACTATGTTACCAACAATTCTTATATTAACTGAGTTTTGGGTAGTCAGAAGGCAAACATGCACCAGGTGGAAGTGTGGGAAGAATAGGAAGGATAGAATAGAATTAAGGAAGAGGTAATCTGATGTAGCCTAAAAGTTTTCGCATTAGGAGATGAAATGGAGGATGCAGTCAGATGGTTCATCAAGTGCAACAAAGACCAGTGATGAGTGCAATAAGGAAAAGAACTCTGATTTTTGAAGGGTCTAAAAAGAGGATGAGAGGAAGACCTAAACAACATGTATTTTGAGGTGGTGAGAAGGATATGATGACGATGATGACAACAACTTGGCTTCTGTTGAAACGGCTGGAGTTCCTTTTTTTTTTTTTTTTTTCCATTTATTCTATCTGCCAATATTTTCAACTCCCCGAAGCATTTTATTGATTACTGTGCCCTTCCTTGTCTCTGGGTGCCTAGGTATCCACCGTAAGCCTTTCCTCATTTGAACCTTGCCATTAACGTTAAGGCTATGCCATCCTAAGGTGCTGCTAAAGGGAGAACTGCGAGGAGCCAACCCTAGTACGAGAGGACTGGGTTGGGCCAACCTATGGTGTAGTTCACATACATTTACTCGACTGTTAATTTCCTTATCATGTCCTTTTGAACTGTACTTCTTATCTTGGAATCATCTTAAAATGTTGTGGTTGCGGTTGCATTCATGCATTAAGGATCTGTTGGGCCTTCTTTATGAAGAACAAATTGTTCTTTAAAAAATAGAACAAAGATGTTGCTGTTATTTTAGAGATTTAGGGATGTGTTTAAGTTTCTTCTAATAATTCTCTAGGAATTTGGAAATCCACCTTTTATAAATCTTCTCATCTTCATCTGAACTGCTACTTCTTGTCTTGTAATTGTTTTAAACTTTTGTGGTTGCCGTTGCGGTTGCTGTTTTGTTCCTGCATTAAGCATCCGTTTGGCCTTTTTTGCGAAGAAAAAAAAAAAAAAGAAGGAAAAAATCAACCTTCATTCCGAACAGCAGCAGAGAGTGTCCAGAAATTTGAAATTTCACCTTTTGTAAAAGCTTTCTTAATGGGAAACAAAACACTTGGATTTTCAGGAACTAAAGTTCAACGTTTGTTGCACTGCTTTTCATCTAGCTTCACATGATTGCCTGCTTTCTGAACTGATTGTATTCTGAAGGTAATCAGGGAACTCAGCGGAGTGATTCTTACCCGAGGCCCAAAGCTTTGTAATTTTGTTGAGTGGAGAGGTTGCAACGTTGTATATAGAAGGTACTAAAATGATAGCAAGTCAACTATGTTTTGAGGGAACCTTATTCAGCCCTTTGACATGCCTTATTCATTTTGTTCATTAAACATCATATGCAGATATGCCAGCCTATACTTTTGCATGTGTGTTGATCAGGATGACAATGAGCTGGAGATCCTTGAAATAATCCACCATTATGTTGAGATACTAGATCGCTATTTCGGCAGTGTGAGCAAACTGACCATCAATCATATATCTGATAATAATAGTATCAAGGGGCAGGGGCTAGACTACAGTGATACTGCATCACCAACTCTTAAATTCCATATCTTATCCACCATAATTGTGGACCTCATTGTGGAAGTTGCAAAGCTAATTCACACTGACTGTTCTTAACTACCTGATTGATTTAATGTGGACCTTTATGTTTAATTGGCCATTTGAGAGCCACCTATTGGATAGTTTGGATCGTATGATCAGTGTGATATTCGGTCTACATTCCATCCATAACTATCCCTACAATTTGGATGGTTAGGATTGATATTCATTTGTGCACGTATACAGTGACTGATTGGACACCACAACTAAGAAATGGTGGTGAGCTATCTCCAGTCTGCCTGGTATCGACAGCATCTCATTTTACTTTGATGAGATAACTATATTTTCATTGCGTTTCTCCCTTTGGTTTCCTTTTCAGGTTTGTGAATTGGACTTGATCTTCAATTTTCACAAGGTAGTTTTTTGAACCTCTTTTATGGAATCTCATCTTGTCTCCAAAAGTTGTTTTCATTTTTTACCCTTTCTATTCTCTTCTGACTGTCAATCGATAGGCATATTATATACTTGATGAACTTTTGCTTGCTGGGGAACTTCAAGAGTCGAGCAAGAAAGCAGTTGCGAGACTTATAGATGCACAGGTACATTTGTTTCGAATGTTTCTTTGGTTTATGAGATTGCTATTTTGTCAATTTTTGGAGGTCCCATTTTCCAGGATTCATTGGTGGAGGCTGCAAAAGAGGAGGCTAGTTCTATAAGCAATATGATTGCACAGGTCACAAAATGAAGTACACTGAGGCTGGAGCTATTCATGGTAGCTTTGCAATTTCATCTCTATTGATTTTTAGATCTCCCTTGGATGAATAAAAGTCACAAATTTTTTTTTCTTTTTTATTTTTTGCATGTTTGATGCATGGTATAATAAAATGTCATAATGTCTGTTATAACGAGGCTGAGCATTCTTGGAAGGGTGATGTAATGAAAATGCCTGTTAAATAACTGCCAACATTTTCAATATACCAGTCATTATTTTATCAGCTATGCTAATTTTATAATGCAATAATGTCCATTGTTTACATTAGATGTTTTTCAAATATAAGGGTGTAATGACCAGGAATATAACATTGTTTTTGGTTCAAAATAAAAAAACCAAAAAATCAGGTTTAACGTTGCTATGCTTTGTTGGCCCCAATCCACTTTGTGTTTCGTGAGGGCTGTTGCTGTCATTGGCTGCCGTGTTATCTATATTATCTGTAATGAAAATACTTACTACAAGTAGTGTTCCAAAAAAGAAGGTACCATCCATTCCTCCCTCCCCATTCCCTGTATGACGTACACATTCATGTTAGCAGATATGTGCTATATCCAAGCCATTCATCAGGTGGGCTCTCGGTCTGGGTACCTTGGCCAAAATCAGGTCACTCAACATGAATCTGGTTTGCGTTTCTGTCTCTTCCTTACCACTTGCATGGCACATACCATCCGCTAATAAGGTCATAGCAGCATTTCTTAAACCTTTGTATGACAATCTCCCACGGCTTTTTCATACTTGTCCAAAACAGCAAAACACTTGCCATTTCCTAACCAATGAAATTTTGAGCAGAATACTATTTTGGGTCTATTTGGTCTACCAAAGAATTGCCGTTGTTGAGATATGGTCTGTGCTTGAGAGTCATTATTTTTACTTAGAAAATTTTGGTTGTTTCTTTTCTGTTTAGTGCATTTATTAGGGCTTGTTTGTATATACCCAAGAACACCAATGGAATCAAATGCGCTCAACCCATGCGCATTTCTGTTGTGGAGCTGTTTGTCACATTCTTAAAAATGCCGATATCTTACGAGCTTGCTTCCACAATACACGCCTGACTTGAACCCATCACCTAATTCTCATTCTGGGGTGGTGAACCACGCCGTCTTTGTATTGGCAGATGCTCCAAACATATCCCTTACTAGCAATGCAATTCTCTTGCTTTTGTATCATTCTTAGGTGGTTATAGTTGTTTTCTGTAAATTACTACTATGAAGTGTGTAGTAGGGAGACTAATCTTCTGTCTATCATACTTACTGGTTGGTTTTTTTTTTTTTTTTTCCCTATAACCATCTGTTTTCTTTCCCAGATGTCTATGAATGGTCTTCTTTGCATCAATTTTACTTTTGGGGTATGCTCATCTACCGTCATTGGATCAGGCCTGGACCTCCCAAATTGTCACAACCTGACCCAATTTGGATTTGATTTTTAAATGAAGATTTGCATATCTTGCATAGGTTACCTACAAGGGTCACTTTCTCTAAAGTGGGAGAAATGACTTGATGTGCATGAAATCCACCTTACCTGTTACACCACTGATTGTGTAGCCCTGATCCCCAAAATCAGGATGATTCAACACTCAGGTGGTCCACCCATAAAATTATACCTAAAACCTCTATATTCATATGTGATAGCTCGCTTGAGTTTTGAAATACTGAGTTTTTGGGTGATTCTTTCACCTGATGAGGAAATCAGATGATTGGATTGGATGGTATATAAACACCATGGTAGGCCCTACACAACTAATGGTGGGGTTGCCCATCTCAACCGTTTCCTATGGTGTGGCCTAAGTGAGTTTTGGGTTCCAAGGTGAAGATGTGGCAGCTACTGGATGCACCCAGTGGATCCCATGAAAGTTCAGCGTGCATGGCTCTTGGTTAGCGGAAGTGACCCATGCAAGGTATGCTAGTGCCATTCACATATGCACGGGCTTCGATTTGGAGCTTTGGACCTTCCTAAAATGGACTAAACCCAAGAAAATTACCAAGTGTGGGGATGTCGGAATTGTCTATAATTACGGAGAATAATTAAATAATTAATACATTATTTAGTAAAAGTCAGAATTGAAAATTTGTAATTTGTTAATTAGTAATTAGGGTTTTATAATTATAAAAGGAGTATCAGACATCAAATTTGCTCCCTCTTCTACTTATTTCTCTATCATTATTGACTTTGACTCCTATCTTTTAATCCTCTTATCTCATCATGATCTCCTCCTCTTCTGAGGCATTATTTGAGTGAAAACTAGATTCTCATATTCCCATTCTGGACCTATTTAATAAATGAGTTGGCTTATTTTGACAAGGACTCTACCTAGATTAAACCTATATTTTAACAGGTCTGTCATAGGTGAAAATACATTATCCTATTATTAAATGGGTTGGGTTTGGACTCTCCTCCACCCGAACTGATCCATTTGCACCCTTAAACTCACTAGAACTTACCCATTTGCACCCTAAACTCATTGGAATTCCGGTTCGCTAGAATTCTTGAAGAATTCTTGAAGTAAGGAAATAATATTCTTTTGCGGATGTTTTTATGCATGATTTTATTGCATTAGATTTAGTGACTCAAATGATGTCATGTGGCGGTGAGATCTCAATAAGAGATATATGGAAGATCTTTTAGACTACTCCGATGACTGAATTTAACTAGAATCCAAGAAGTCATGAGTAGCTCAAAAATGATAAGTCCGGTTGACTATTATTGTGGGATGTGTGTCGTGTATTTTGGTCACAAGACAAATTCTATTACTCATCGATGTGGCTTTATAACCGATAATGGGTATTGACCAAAATACGGTCATGACTAGTGACAGATTTTGTAGATGCACAATAGCATCGCATAGAAGAAAAATTTACAACTGAAACCATTTAAGGAGCTATGAAGCAAAGTAACAACAGCGACAAGTTGGTCAATTTTCACGGCGCACAACACATGTTCAAGCGAAGAAGTGGATAATAATTAGCTACACGTGGCGTTATGAGAAGAACACTCATCCACGTAGTAGTAGGACTTGCATATAACCAATGACCAGCCCATGATAAACAACCAACACGTGTGGCAGTTGCATAATAAGTCACAACTATTTACAGGCCCAGACGATTATTTGCACATCAACAAATATGAGTGGTTATGAAGATCTCTTTCTAACTACTTGCTTAAGATTTTTATAATAGGAGGAAGATTGAAGAGCTTCGTACCTTTGCTAACTCAACACAACACAACTTTACGGTACAACATGACTTATATTAGGGCTCATTTGGCATCTCTACTCTAATCAATAAGAGCTTTTTAAATAAGCTCTTTTTGTTCTGGATCTTGGTTTAAAGCTTATTTGGCAAAATCACATTTTCAAAATAGAAAAAGGCTCTTATTTAAAATGAGCACGTTCAAATAAAAGCTTTTTTTTTTTTTTAAAGGGCAAATGATGTCATTTTTAAAAATTACAAAAACTCCATTATAAGAGCAATCTAAATGGTTCTTTTGGTGGAACTCACCATAGATGGACCGTGCCCCAAATGGCAAAAGAATGGATGGATGTGATCTTCACATTTTAAGACATTTGGGTCATCCATTATGTCATACATTGGATGTGGATCGTCTATCATATGGAGCCCACCTTTGATGTGGACCATCCATCACGTTAGCCAAACCTTCAAAGTAGGTCGTGCATCATGCAAGGCCCATCTTGGATGTTGACCATTCATCATTAGGGCCCCACCTTTATGTAGGTCATCCATCATGTGCGGCCCACCATCAATGCCAATTGTCCTTTATGTGGGCCCCTCTATGTCCACTACCATCACCCATCCCATGGATCATGTGGGCCCTACCTTCAAAGTGGATTGTCCATCATTTGGAGCCCACTTTTAATATCCACCATTTATTGTGTGGGGCGCACCTTCTATTTGGATCATCCATATGTCGGCCACTTTTGATATGGGCCATCTATCATGCGAGACCTTGGATGTGGACCGTCCATTGCGAGGGTCCACAATTTCCATATGTGAAGTCCACTGTCCATTATGTGGGCCAACCTTGATGCGGACCCTTCATTGTGTGGGCCCCCACCTTTGATGTGGACCGGCCATCAAGTGGGGCTCACTTGATGCGGATTTTCCATCGTGTTGGGCCACAAGGTCATCCATCATGTGGGGGCCACCTATGATTTGAACGGTGCATTATGTTGGCCCACCTTGATATGCACCATTCGTCATGTGGGGATCCACCTTCAATATGGGTCATTCATCATGTGGGCCCACCTTTGATGTTCACCAACCATCATGTGGGTACCACCTTGTTGCGAACCATCTATCATGTTAGGCCCACTTAATGTGGAGAGTCCATGCAGAGCCACATTTTGATCTGGGCCATCCATCATGTGGGACCCACCTTTGATCTCCACCATCCATCATGTGGGTCCCACCTTTGTTGTGGATTGTCCATAATGTTGGGCCCACTTGATGTTGATAGTCTATCATGCATGGCCACATTTTGATGTAGGTCATCTATCATGTGAGACCCACCTTTGATGTCCACCTTCCATCATGTAGGTCCCACCTTTGCTATGGACCTTCATCATGTGCGGCCCAACCTTCAATATGGGTCGTTCATCATGTGGACCCACCTTTAATATCAACCTTTCATCATGTGGTCCCACATTCAATGTCCACCTTCCATCATGTGGGTCCCACCTTTGATGTGGACCATCCCTCAGGTTGGATCCGTTTGATGTGGATCATCTATCATGTAGGGGCCATCCATCATGTAGGGCCCACCTTTGATATAACTGTGCATTATGTGGGCACACATTGATATGGACCATTCATCATGTGGGGCCCCACCTTTAATATGAGTCACTCATCATGTGGGCTACCTCAAAGAGATTATAAAGAGAAAAAAAAGGGCAAGATGGGAATTACATGAAAAGTTTAAGGACAAATTTGTTAGAAAATTAGCCAAAAATGTTTACCCAATTAATCCATATAAGCTCTTTTAAAATAAGTGACCTCTCCATCACTTCTTTTTTTTTTTAAAGCTTTTTAGCTAGTTTTTTAAAATATAAGTGGTAAAATTAGAATTTGCTAAAAAGTCTATTTTTAAAATCATAGCTTATTTTTTTAGAATAAGCAAATAAGCTCTTATTAGTAGAGATGTGAAACAACCACTTAGTTTAGCTTTTATCTTAGCTTAATCCAGTTCGTCTACGCTGCTACATTGGACCAACTTTAACTTAGGAGTAGTATAATCCAATTTTTCTACACTATTATGTTGGACCAACTAAACTTAGGAGTAGTATAATTCTTTTTGTTTACACCCATGTCGTTGGATCGAGGAAGATTTTTTCTTTTTTCTTTTTAATGTAATTCCTTTTATCTACACCCTAGTCATTGAACCAAGGAATACATTAGCTCTAAGACCTCATCTTTTATGCCGCAGTCGTTGGATTGTCGATGATTATTTGTCTCTTGTATGTTTTTATATTTTATTAATGCAATTTCATTCCTTCCATTCTCACGCTGTTTTAATTGATCAATCTTTACTATGACGATAAGAAAAAGTCATTTCAACTGAAATGCAAAAAGAATTTATTAGGACTAACCCTCCCCTTCATAAATCACTCGGTCACTTTTATAGGTGGTTGAATAGAAAGTTGAACTATTAAGTTTTTAAGTATAGACAACTACCCATGGTCTCTCTATCAATCCAGTGCTTGGGGTCAAGGGTGTGTTGTTCGGATTGAGCGACATTAGGCTCTAGACCGCCTGACATCAGGTACATGTACCAACTACCTAATTTGGAGCCAAATAATATGAAAGAACTTATTTTTTGCTAATTGAACAAAAAATAGCTTCAATTTGCGGACTTTGGAAACTCTACTAAAATTTCAAAATATAGACCAAGTTCCCCCCCCCCCCCCCCCCCCCCCCCCCCTCACTTTCTTGGGTAACTTGGGTAGTTTGACGAGGTTGTGTGGTTGTACTTGGATGATGTTTTCTTTTCATTTATGATAATGAAAATTCCAATACTCTACGTAGGCACTGACAACTTTGTATGCATGGCACATATGAACTCATAATAACAACTTGTGGACCCTAATTTGGATGGATCTTAAACATAAAATTACATTTATTTAATTTTTTAACTAATCGATTGGTGGATGTTATTGGAACATGTGCGAGGCTTGCGAGCGTTCCAGAACTGATTGGGTCCGATTTAAACCATGACCACCGACCCCTAGTGTCTAGGTAGAACGATGCTCGACCGTAGCTTGACCATTTGTCTACTTAGAGAATTGTCGCGCGCTCATTTTTACTCGAGTGACTATCGAAGGTTGGGGTTTTTTCCTCCAAATGAGCCCTTTTTTCCTTTAAAATCCAAGGATTTCGAAGGTGTAATAGTTGAACGAAAAAGAGGTAGAAGATAAAATGACGGGAAAAGATGTGTGAGTTACTAATACAACAGAATAATCAGCCTGGCGAAGAGTAGCAGGGTGCTTCTGGGAGTAGCATGCTGATGAGCGAAGCAGGGGAAGTTCTGCAAATTACAACTACAGTCAGCCCAATATATGAGTGTAGGCAGACAAGTTCCTAAGCTAAAGTCTTCCTTTAGATCTGGCTTGCAAGCGCAGATGGAAGGGAATTACAACTACTGGCTACAACGAAGAGTCGGTTCGGCGTACGCGTAGGGACGGACTGGAACTAAACCTACCCTAAAGATTTGTTGCTGATGAGCAGGGGATGGCTAAACCTAAATACATAGTGTTGCATTGGATAGAGACTTTAATAATTTGATATTTGATTTTGATGTTGTTGTTCTTCTAGAGTCCTCTTCTTTGTATCTGCTTCTGTTATTTATAGCCTTCCAAGGATGAAAGGAGAACGACTACTTGTCCACGTGGTGCCTTCTCATGTAACCCATTGGGAAAGATCGGTTATATTTCATTGACCATGATCTTATCTTCGTTATATGCTTGGAACGTGCTTTAGAGCTGATGTGGTTGGAACAATTGCTTGCCTCTATCTGAAGAAAACTAAAAATATTAAAAATACCCTTGAAAAGATGAGCTAGCTCCAAATCCTTGACACATGTTTCTCAATATTTTATATGCCATGTGGCTAAATCTGCATTGCTTATCTAATCTATACGGATTTTGGTACAAACACTACCTCATAGTGTTTTTTTTCTGAGCTCAACTCTCTTATCGGCATAATTTAATGGATAAACATGTTGTTTTTCTGCCAATGCAAGGATTACCTTCTGTTTTGAGTGTTAGTGCACTTTTCTGTAACATGCTAGTGTACCTTATTTCTCAATCACGTGTGTCCATGTGTTATAACATCGGTTGAGCCTTGGTAAGCCGAAGATCGAAGATTCAAGTGACAATAAGCATCAAGGAAGAAAAATAGGTAAAAGAGATGCCTTAGTGACCTTAACCTTTAGAACCAAAACAACCATAACCTCTAGATGACTTGGACAATATGGTAAAACCCTTAGTCATTTTCATTAGCCTTAGAACACTTGGAAAAACATGATAAGTTGGTCTAATAAAAGAGGTGCAAGCTGCTGTAAACAAACCAACCTAGACAACAATTTTCGATTGGATTTTGGTCCATCGAAGCTCATTTCAATGGGTCTTTGATTTCATCATCGAAGACCAGTTTGATCCATCAAACATATGTCTAGCAACATTTATGAATTCTCAAGACAATTCTTCGATGCCATCGAACATTTATTCGATCAATCGAAGTGGATTTTTTTATGCCATTGAAACATGGTTCAATCCATCGAACTGGATGTCCAGCAACTTCAAAGACTCTCTAGACAGTTCTTCGATCCCATCGAAGTTGAGTTTCAATCCATTGAAGCTATTTTTTGATCAATCGAAGATGTCTTCAATGCCATCGAAACGACCTTTTTTACTCATTTTATTGCCGTTAAAGCTTCATTTATAAAAATGGGAGACTCGATCTTTAGGCTTAACAGAAGAATTTTAGAGCATTAAAAGTCACCATTATTGCCAACATCCTTAGGCTTTAATCCTAACCCATACAATTCATCTTCCTTATGATTCATCATAAGAATAGAGCATTCAAAGCTCATTTAGAAGATGAACTTATCCTTTTTTATATCTAGAGTTTAGAACTTGATCTTGATAGTTAAATCCCTGTCTAAACTATGTAGAGAGATCATTGTAGGTGAAATTCTCTAGGCAACCATTGTCTATTAGTTGTAGAGATTTCAAACCTACCTTCATCACCTTAGACATCTCAAGAAGATCAAATGCAAGGGGATTGATCGTTGGAGCTGATGCATTTGCAACGCATGTTAGTACACTTTTCTGTGGCATACTAGTACACCTTGTTTGTCAATCACTTAGGTCAGTGAGTCTAGTGTCAGTTGAGCTTAATGAAGACGAAGACCGAAGACTCAAGTGGCCCTGCTACATCAAGGAAGAAGAAACAGGTAAAAGCGATGCCTTGGTGTGCCTTAACCTTGGCCAAAACCAAACCCTTAACCTCTTGATGATCCTGACCATATTGGAAAACCTTTAGTCATCATAGATTGGCCCTAGGTGTCCTAAAAGATCACCCATACTATGGCCAAAGAGATTGGGTTGTGAAAGAGTGGGTCAGCAGCTCAATTTGGCTAAACTCAGGCCTGTCCGACCAGTCACAACCGGTCAGCTGGACTGGACCAACCGGTTAAGACCGGTCGGACTGGCTTCCAGTCTGAACAACAACACTGCTGTGTGCACATGCCCTTGGGCCAACCGGTCGGCAGGTCGTGACCGGTCAGACGGACCCCCCCCCCTCTGGACAATATGCTCACTGTCTTGCCTGGCCGTTGGCTGATCGGTCGCCATTTTTTGCCCGTTTTCTGTCCGTTTGGACCTCTTTTATAAAGGGGCTTGGCTCATTTTGAGGGGTAAGCAGAGGGATTTTATGAGGAGTGAAGCCACCATTGTTGGAAACCATTTGAGGCTCATTCCCAAACTATGCAAAGCATCTTCTTTGTGCTTTAACACAAGATTGGAGCATTCCAAGCTCATGAAGAAGATGACCTTCTCCCCTCTTGATCTCTAGAGTTTGGATCTTCTTTGATAGTCATATTCTTATCCAAAACTCTAAGATGAGATCGTTGTAGGTGAGCAACTCTAGGCAACCCATTCCCATTAGTTGTAGAGTTCTCAAACCTATCCTCCTATCACCTGAGGCATCTCAAAGGCATCATAAGCAAGGTGATTAATCAAGTGTAGTTGAGGTATTGGCGACGTAACGGCAACACGATCGGGGGAGGAAGGGAAGCTGATTAAAGCACGGGAGAGCAGGAGATCAATTAACCCAAACTAACGCTGAACAAGTGGCTCATCCGACAAGTAAAGTTGTCTTTCTTAAGAGCCCATCCACTCAATTCCCTATGGAAGTTGAGTGTAGAGTTTGTTTGTCAAACTCGAACTAGGGACGTTGGCTATTCCTTGGCATGTTTGTCGGCCGAAAGACTAGGGGCTGCTTGGTGCTCCTTAACTCCTTTGTCGGGCCTAAACAAAGTCTCCAAGGGGGAGCCTCTGACATGGGAGTGAACGTGTGTCGGGTTGAGAGTTAACGTATGTCCAAAACTCCGTTCGAGTTGAGAGTTAGCCCTTTGTCCAAAACTCTGATTATAGGTTGAGAGGTGAATTGGTAAAACCTTTGTATAAAGGTTGAGAAGTGAACCTCATTTAAAACCTCCGATAGTAAATGCTGGTGTGCTCAAAGGAGTTGAGTACTTCAACCGGGAGTGGAGTAGAACCAAAGTCGAACCACTATACATTCTGTGTTTGTGATTGATTGAGCACATTGATATCTTAGCATTGTATGTTTAATTGTTTAATTATAAATGCTTGATAGGAATGTATGCTAGGCACTAGATAGGTACAACCACACACAAGATGTACTTTTACTAAGTAGTGTAGACTTGAGCTCATTGATCCATTCTCATAAGTCTACATAGGTTGCATAGATTAGGAGCTTAATTAGTTATATCATTTGATTATCTATGCATGCTTAAGATTAGGTTGTTTATTGCTTAAACCATATGCTAGTATTGTGATTGGACCCACTTAGGCTTGGAAGCCGAAATGTTCTTGCTTACTAAGTTTAATTTGTTAAATTATGTAAGTAGGCGAAAATAATTTCAAAAGGTCCTAATCACCCCCTATAGGACTTAGCCATAATTCTAGCTGCTCTTTAAGCTTCCGCACATATGAAGGTGTCGTGTTAGACTACCGACGTAATTTCAACGCAGCAGCAATAATTTCGGGAGAGCACATGGGAAACTGATTCAAGAATGGAAGAGCGAGAAGAAGCAGCCTAAGAGGGCGCTACAAAAGGTGCTTAATCCGACAAGTAAGTTGTCAATTGTAAGAGTCCGGTTCATGCTTATTCCATGTGTAGGATTGAGTATGAGAGTTTGAATTGCCAAACTCGATAGGTTCAGTTGTAGGACCTAAGCTTGGTTGTAGGGCCGAATCAAGTCTCCGTGGGGAGCCTCTTGTGGGAGTAAATGTTAGGTTCAGTTGTAGGACCTTGGCTCTAGTGTAGAGCCTAAATTGTCAAGTCTCCAAGGAAAACCACCGACATGGGTGTGTACATGGTCCACCAACATGGGTGCATATGTATAGGTTCTTGAGTAGGACTCGATCCTTGAGTAAGATCGTAAGGTTGTGAGGAACCTATTTAAAACTCCTAGGTTGTGAGGTGAAACTGATTTAAAACCCTTATAGTGAAATCTGATGTTCTCATGGGCTGGGAACGACAACCAAGAGTGGAGTAGACAAGTAGTCGAACCACTATATATGCTTGTGTTTGCAATGTATTTGAGCTCATTTCTACTTATGCATTGTATGTTTAATTGCTTAATTATGAATGCTTAATTGGAATGTATGCTAGGCACTATATATGCACATTCACACACAACATGTATTTTCACTAGTTGTATAGACTTGAGCTTATACGATTGCATATAGTCTACATAGGTTGCATAGATTATTAACTTGATTAGTTAAAGAGTTATTGCCATACAGGTACCTATCTTTTGGGCCATAGACGGATTAGTACCTACTTTTAAACTTATTCCAAATCAGTACCTAAGGATTGCAAACGTTAGTCATATTGGTACCCACCGTCTATCTTCTCTACTTATGGGATACAAAGGCCATATGATATTTCTAAAAAGACGATATTATCCCTCTTTTTAGTTGCAAACAGACTGATACATGTGTGTAATCTCAGCCTGTCATCGGAAGCTATGTGGGGCCCACAAAGATGATCTAGACAAATTCACTCCGTCTATCCATTTCTGGTCATTAAAAGATTCTAATAAATGGAAAAAACTTAATCAAGTGGGTCATACTGCATAAACAGTAATATCTCAAATGTGCACCATTTAAACCTTTATTGAGCCAATCTCCACTATTTTGTATACTGTGGTCCACTGGAGATTTGGATCTGCTTCATTTTTGGGCTCATCCCTTAAGTTTAATATAGAAAAATAGATAGACGGTGTGGATATACAAAAGATTAGCAAGGTGGGCCCCACAAATTTACAACCACTAAAATACAACTTGCCTAACCCCTCTCCCCGGGTGCGGCTTCGTTGGATCCTCGGATCCACTGAGGTAGGTGGATCCCTTACCGTGCCGTCCACTGTGTGATGTGTGTGTATTACATCCACGTCGTCCATTCATTTTGAAATTCATTTTAGAGTATGATTTAAAAAATGAAGTAGATCCAAATCTCAGGTGGACCATAATACAGTAAACAATGGTACTCAACCATTAGACGCTTCTCGTGGGTCACAAAACGTTTTGGGTCAAGCTGATATTTGTTTGGTATCTTCATCCAGGTCTTTGTGACCTTTTAAACAGGTTGGATGGAAAATAAACATTCCAGTGGCCTCCATGAAGTCTTTAATGGTGTGGATTCAATCACTACTATTTCATGTGGTATGGTCCACGTAAGATTTGGATCTGCTTCATTTTTTTGGATAATGCTTTAAAATGAGCTTTCAAAATGCATGGACGGTGTAGATGTAAGGTACATACATCAAAGTGGCCCCACAGTTGGGGATGCACCAACCTCAGTGGATCCGAGGATCCACCCAAACCGCACCCCCTCTCCACCTCTTGGGCGTGGATTTCCTGTTAAAGCCTTGCGCAGGAAGTTCCTGTGCTGGGAACCAAGGTGGGGCCCAAAGCGATTTTTTTTTTTTATAAATCCACCCCATCCATCCGTTTTGGGACCTCATTTTAGGACATGAGAACAAAAATGAATTGGATCCAAGACTCAAATGGGCCGAAAACGTGAGAATTGAACGTCCACAGTTGAAATATTTGTGGAGCCACAGGAGTTTCGAATCATGATAATATTTGTGTTTCCAGTTCATCCCAGTAGTAGTGACGTTATAAACGGTATGGATGTCATATAAACATCACTGTGGACCCTAAGGAGGTTTTAATGGTAATAATTTACCTACCCACCTTTTCCTTTAGTGAGGCCCACTTGAGTCTTGGATCTGGTTCATTTTTGTTCTCATGTCCTAAAATGAGCTCCCAAAATGGATGGATGGGGTGGATTTATAAAAAAACATCACTTTAGGCCCCACCTTATTAGATGGTTAGAATTGTTCAATTGCAAAATGTTGGATCCAATCCATCCATGAGGTGGGCCCCACTAGCTGGCCCTGCTTGTCATGCAATGGGTCCACACGACGTGGATAAAACATAAACATCATGGTGGGTCCCCAGATCACGCCCAGTAAGTTCGTCCGCCGGCAACAGCTTCCTCTGGACGCTGTCTGTTCCAGCGACTCTTTTTATTGTTATTATTGTGCTTTCCCAGTAAGGTGGGGTCAACATGGAAAATCTAATCTGTCCATTGAATTGGCTAGCTCATGGCCTACCCAAAGAGATCTGGTTTGGACATAATAGATAGCATAAAAAATCACTGTGGGCTTAAGAAGGTTTCAATGGTGGAAATTATTCTCGTTGGTATGGCCCATTTGAAATCATAATCTTCTTCATTTTCAGACCCACAATGTAAAATAAACTGGAGAAACAGATGAACTGTGTGGATCTAACATATACATCATGGTGGGGCCCATGAGTGGCCATCAGACAGCTACAAAAAGGGGTAGCGACTTGACCCCACCGTTCCATATGGTGTGTTCCACTTGAACTCGGATCCGGCTGATTTTCGGGCTGATCTGACAAAATAGATGGACAGATGGATGAAACACATATATCATGGTGGAGCCCATGAGTGGGGCCTTTATTACCACCCAAAAGGGCTTCCGCCCTTGCCAACACTAGACAGCAGCGCCCTCTGGATGAGATGTCTGTACAGTAAGCACCATCATCATTCTATATAAGTAGGGTAAATGCGTCTTTTTGTGACAAAATGGATGTCTACGTTACTCCTTCGTTAGTCAATGTCAACAAAGTAGTAAGATGTCCATATATTACAACCCTTAGGTACTGATTTGGAATAAGTTTAAAAGTAGGTACTAATCCGTCTATGGCCCAAAAGATAGGTACCTGTATGGCAATAACTCTTAGTTAAATCATTTGTTAATCTATGCATTTAGACTAATTGTGTAATAGTTACATCTTTGCTAGTTTATGTGATTGGACCCACTAAGGCTTGGAAGCTGAAATATCCTTACTTAGTTTAAATTGTTAAATTAGTTAAGTAGGCAAAAGAAATTTCAAAAGGTCCTAATCACCCCCCCTCTAGGACTTAGTGATAATTCTAGTAGCTCCGTCAAGCTTCCGCAAACACATAGCATGTTAAGGTGTCGTGCTAGACTACCCCGTGTACTTTCATTGAGGCGTTCATATTTCTAAGGGTCGTAGTGACCATGTTAGTTTCCATGGTCGGTGGAAATGGGTCATCATTGACTAACATGGCTTCATTCTCCCTCTCTGGGAATTTGAGCATTCCGGAATCTATATTGTCCTTGGATTACGTTCTTGAAAGCAATACAATTCTTAGTTGAATGAGAACGTGCGCCATGCCATTTGTAATATTTTTATTTTCTTCAATTCTTTCACCAAAGAAATCCTTTGCTTTGGTAGAAGTTTTATGAGTTTGATAATTATCAAGAAATTAAATATCTCATCAGGTTTTCAGTGATATCAAAGGAATATCACCTATTTTGCTCTGCAATTACTTTGGTCGCATTAGAACTTTGATGAGATGACTCATCTTTTGTTTTTTCGAAGGCCGTGTAGATGAATGCTTTACTGAGGTTTATTTCGGCCAGAGCTATCTCATAATTTGGATCTTGATAATAAGTTCCCGGTGAGAAATTTGTCTTTTAATTATCCACTCGAAAAATTCATTCATATCTGGTCGCCTTATTTAATAAATCAACCAAATCCTCGAAGTCCATTTCTTTGAACTTCTTTCGAATTTCAATGTTTAGGCCTTCTACAGCCAATTTGACAAATTAAGCCTCTAGAAGAAATACTTGGCACTTGTTTTTTGCTTTCTTAAACCGAGTATTGTATTTCTCAACCGGCTCACTAGGTAGCTATCTTAGTCGTGTTAAGTTGGCTAAAGAAAATTTAGGTTCAATTCAATAGAACTGAGCGTGGAACATTTCCTCCATGTCTTTCCAGGACTACACTGAATTTTTCGGCAAATTAATATACCATATAAACACTGCATTGATCAACGAATTTGCGAACCATTTAAGTTTAACATATTCATTCCCCAAAAACTCACTGCATTGCACAATGAAACCACTAATGTGTTTTACCGTACTGGCTTGTATCTTCAGAAAATAATGAAAATTTTGATATTTTCGTACATCTTGGCACTTCGGCAAATTGATTAACCTAGTCTGAGTATGGCTTGTGATAAACAGGTTAGTACATTAGTACGCCGACTATGGTGATGGTCGGTTACCTCATTTATCAAATTAATTATTTCTTCCCGCCCAGCTGGAGGCAATCTGAGATTAACCATCGGAGGTAGTTGTATACCTTGGGCAGGTTACACCATTGGAACTTGCCTCCCAAGTGGTTCATTGTTCGTCATGAATGGTCCTGCAACAGGTATGCCATGGTTCATCTCATTCTCATTTGGATTGTTAAATTGGCTATTTCATCCATTTCTCCTAATGCCTACCTGAGTTGTTATGTTTAAGCCTCCTTGGTCTAGGTCTGGCTGTGTGTTACATGGAGGCATAATCAAAGGCTTTGGGAAAGCATTGCCCAATCTAGGCATTTTCTGATTATGTTGATGGTAATCGGGTAACCTGTCATTAAGCAAAGCCACAAGCCTGTTTATAGCTTCGATTTGAGCCCGAGAGTATTCGACTTGTACTCTACCTTGTTCAGTCAGTCTTCGTAGGCTAACGTTAACACTTTCCAAAAACTTCGTTAGCATCTACAGAATTGCTTTGGGATGATGATCCTACTTCCAGATGGCTAGAAGTGGAGGATTAAGGACCTCAGGTTTGGCTTGCATTGAAAATTCCTTTGGGGGGGGGGGGGGGGGGGGGGGGGGGGGGTGTGATTAAGGTCCACTCTTCAATATTTTCACTAACTTGAGTAGATTGCCTACTCATGTTGTGCTACATTTCAATTAGCAATTTAATTGGGTATGTCAAAACGATGTTGGTTTCAAATCCTGTCCCATTGGGTATGTGCACACCTGTCCCATTGGGTATGTCAAAACGATGTTGGTTTCAAATCCGGCTACGTGGAACGCATGCGAGGCTTGCGGGCGTGCCAGAACCGATTGGGTCTGATTCAAACCATGACTACCAATCCCTCACATCTAGGTAGAGCGATGCTCGACCGTAGCTTGACCGTTCGTAGCTAACTATCACACTCTCATTTTTACTCAGGCGACTGGCGGAGGCTGGGGCTCTTCCTCCAAATGAGATCTTTTTTTCCTTGAAAATCCAAAAACTTTCAAAGGTACAACAATTGAACGAAAAAGATGTAAAAGATGAAATGACAGGAAAAGATGTGTGACTTCCCACTACGACGAGATCACTAGCCTGGCTGAGAGTACCAGGGTGCTTGTAGGAGCAGCGTGCGAATGAGCAAGGCAAGGGCAATGCCAGGAATTACAACTACAATCGGCCTAACGTGTGAATGTAGGCAGACGGGTTCCTAAGCTATAGTCTTCCTTTGGATCCAGCTTGTAGGCGCAAATGGAAAGGAATTGTAACTACTGGCTACAACTAAGAGTCAATCTGGCGTATGTGCAAGGACAGACTGAAACTAAACCTACCCTAAAGACCTGCTGCTAATGAGCAGGGGACGACTAAATGTAGATACAGTGTTTCGCTGGATAGAGACTTTGATAGTCTAGTATTTAATTTTGGTGAGTTGTTCTAGTATCCTTTTCTTTATATATGCTTTTGCTACTTTATAGCCTTCCAAGGTTGACAGAAGAATAATCGCTTGTCCACATGGTGCCTTCTTGTGTAATCAGCTGGGCATTTAATCGACCATGATATTATCTTTGTTATATGCTTAGAATGTGCTTTAGGGTTGACGTGGTTGAAACAATTGCATGCCTTTATTTGGAGAAAACAAAATATATTAAAAATACCATCGAAAAAGATGAACCGGCTCTAAATCCTTGATGCATGCTTCTCAAATATTCATTGTGTCACGTGCCTAAATCTGCACTACTCATTTATTCCGCGTGAATTTTGGTACAAGCAAATGTTAAACTTCTTGTTGAAATGATAACAATCAATTTTTACATATCAAACAAGAAACAATGGCTACAAATCAGAGGTTTCGATAGTGGAAGCAATATAATTTTTTTACAACAAGCCCTCTAAAGTGGGCCCAACGATTTGGATGGTTGGATGACGTGTTCCACGTGTACGCCTTAGGATCAGTTTCACATAGCGTGGAACAACAATTCTTTTGAAGCCTCTCCAAGGCTCTACCCTTGTCAATTCCTCTAGACGACTGTCTCTCTCCACGTGCCATGCTCCCAGGACACGTGACTTTTGACTTACGGAGAGCTCAGGAGTTAGAATACCAAAGCTTTGCTAAGCCCACACACTTGTGCAGTATAGCCAATTTACACGCCACACATGTGCCAACATGACGAGCAGGTGCCTGATCTAATCCATCCATCATGTTGATCCAATATCTTATGGTCCACCCAGCAGTTGGGCCTCATTACTGGAAACAGTTGGGTGGGTTAGAAAACTTCAACCAACTTTTCCAAAGCCGTGAATTTGCTTGGAAATTGTGGTCCACCTGACTAAGTGGATTAATCTTATTCTTTTGCTTGGGCATCACCATTCTGATGTATTGGATCGGATCTCGGACCCATGTACATGCATGTAATCCGACAGAAAGTTGGTGACTCATACTGCATACACATGGCATGAATGTATTAGAAGTTTGATCTGCCAGAGCATTCATGCAATAAATTACCAATCGTAGGAAGCGGCCATAAAAGGTTGATGGTCATTTGAACCTGGCCGATTATGAGATGTTCGTGGTTTGGCCAACTGGTTGTAGCTTGGAGAAACTACTAAGGACTTGGGATTTGAGATCCAACTACAGGGTTGCGGATAGAAAAATAAACTAATTCTAACTTAGTGCAGTGATGCGCTGGACGAAAGTTAATGAAACTAAATTAAAGTTACACTAATTGATCCAGACTTGCAACAACATTGTGGATGACCCCCCTTAGGTTGGAAATTCTATTTCTTTAGAAGATGGTTTGACACAATCAGAAACTTCAAACGATCAACCAATTTAAGATGATGTGCTTAACACCAACTTTGAAAAATTTTCTTTAGAAGATTTCTTTTCCATTGAAATATAATTTTTGCAATCACTAAAAAAGGACGAGGACCCTTCGGCCGAATACCTCGATTTTCTAGAGGAATGCTTGACTCATTCTGATGATCTTAATGATGAGATGATTAAGGAGTTGAATATTTTGTTAGACATGGTGTCGGTGCTTGAAGAGCCATCTTCCACTGTTTTTAACTCATCACCATTAATTGTGGATGCACCATATAATTCTGAAATTGTGGAGGAGACAATGTTAATTGAAGAAAACTTGATGAATGTCTCTCCATCACCATAGGTTTTTTAATCCATTGGAAATTCTGACTGGGAGGACCCATATTTGATTAATGATTACCCAGTCCAGAATTTGAGGAGATACCTTTTCACTGACCATATCTCATCTTCTCATACATGTAGTGCTCATGATTATTGGACTTCAATGATGACAAGCACCCATGTATATCATCGAGTAGGACTATGGATGGTCCTTGTGAGAAATCTTTTGAAATTTATGAAAATCCTGCTCAAATTTGATCATATAGTTTATCAGACTAATAAAGGTTAAGTAGAGTAGGTAGGTTAGGTTTACTTTTTTGCATTTACGATTGAATAAGTTTCGTAGAGACATGGAAGAAGCTAGACTTAATTAACTTGCTACCTCAGGTAATTTTTCTTACCCGCTCTCCTTTATTTTGTCATTGCTCTCATGTTATTGTATATTGCATATGTTTCTTACATTGAAGATAATGTAAACTTTAGGTTGATGGTGAGATTCCTGCTGATTTTACTAGTATTTGCAGCATTTCGAGCAATTTTTATAGAAAATTTTTTATTTCCTGAATTTTAAACTCTTTTGGAAATCTTCTTTCTATGAACTTGAGAATATGTGCATATGAGAGGAGGGGATACAAAGTAATTTGGTTTTGAAACTTTTAAAATTTCTTTGATATAGTGGTTTTCTATATGAGTTCTCCTATTTATATGACCGATAGAAATTTTAAACAATTTTGGGATCTAGTTCACATTACACGATTCTCATGATTGAGGGGATTGAGAATAATTTTTAGGTTAGCTAGACCGAGATTTAAAGTGTTGAGGAACTAAGCTGAGGATCTTTGTCCATCACGTCTGTTGGGGCTCAAATTCGCACCTATTGTAAAACAACATCCCGTGGTCCATCGACAACGATTTGAATCAATTTCGAGACCAGAAAAATCTGAAAAATGTCAGTGCAACCATAATTACTCAGGTAGCGACCAAAATTCGTAAACAGCATTTTGGAGTAGAACCGAACATGTGCGTCACCGCCAAATGGTCCGGAACGTCCTAAAACCCATAACCTGCAAGTTTTAAAGTCATGCGGCGCGTATCTTTACCTGCGCACCTCGAAATGCGTTTCATCCCTGCCTAGAGCTGACAAGAAAAGGGTCCATAAGCCTACAGCTACCATTTCAAAGTAGAACTGGACATCCATACCACCACTAAATGATCCGGAGCGCCCCAAAACCCTTAAATAGCAAGTTTGAAGTCTCTACGGTGCGTATTTCCATGTGTGCGCTCCTCGGGACAACGTTCCTATACGACGAGCTGACCCGGAGGCTCCAAATTAGGAAGGAAGTACCAAAATTTGCAACACCTGGACTTCCACACCTCATCCCGTTCATTCAAGAGGTCCATCCCATCCTAGAAGTGGCTTGGCAATAGTGACTGCAATCCTAAAAAAGGTAGCTGTCTTCTGGAGGTCTCCCGTCGGAGCCTGAAATCCTGAAATATTCTAAGTCTGGAAATTTTCTCTCTCACAAAAGTGCAAAAATTCTGAAATTTGGCTAAGTAGTGGAAAGGGTGGAAATTTCTAAGAGGGACATGTGCCCGGCCTTCCACCACATGCCCCCGCACCCCATATCCGAAAGAAATCGATTCGGACACTTTCCCAGAAACTGCCCGAAAAATCCACTGGAAATGGCATGCGCTCGGCTTGAAAACACATGCGCCTGGCCTGAAATAACATGCGCCCAAACCCTTGCACTCGGCATTTTCGCCCAGCACATGTGCAGGGAAATGCTCCAGAAACACATGCACTGGGAAATACCTGCCGGATCGGACTCGAACCCGATTGCACTGCTATAAATAGCAGGCCCTCCTGATGAGATAGGGCGACATCACCCCCCTTCTGACCTTAGAGCGACGCAAGAGGTACATGCGCCCGCTCAGTTATCCCTCGTCGGATGCCTTAGCCGGAATAGATTCTCTCGTCGGAAAGGGATTTCCCCACTGGAACCCAAAAAATGCACTACCGTCGGATAGTTCTCTCGCCGGAATCCCTCGCCGGAAAGGGATATCCTTTGACGGAAACAAGTGCAAAGGAAAAAAAATCTTGAAAATCTCTAAGTGTCGGGACTTTCCCCACTTCGCAAATGCACATGCGTCGACTTTCTCTCGCTGGGAAATGCAAAACACATCAAACTCCCATGGGACATGCACCCACTCTTTGGGAAGTCAAAAATGTAAAAAATGCACTAAGTGCTGGGGCGACATGCGCCCACTATTTGAGGATGGGCGCATGTTCAATACCACATGCGCTCAGAACTTCAAGCCTCTCTCTCTCTCTTTGAGTACATAGGGCACATGCGCCCAACTCCTAGGCACATGCGCCCACCAGCCCACTCCAAACGCCACATGCACCCACATGTACCCCTCTACGCGCTTGGACGCTGGTCGGAGGGGTGGAC
Organism: Liriodendron chinense; assembly: GCA_003013855.2. Lineage (NCBI taxonomy): Eukaryota > Viridiplantae > Streptophyta > Magnoliopsida > Magnoliales > Magnoliaceae > Liriodendron > Liriodendron chinense. Next base: position 345,010 of record PVNU02000100.1, on the reverse strand, counting down.
CTTCCATCGTGCGGCCCGCCTTCGATCGGGATCGGATTTCGATCAAATCGCCTCTCTTAGATGCACACCAGTGAGATCTTTCCATCCCCCAGATTGGATTCTCTAATGGTCGATGATAAATGGCCCAAATCAGTGTTTTGATTAAAAACGACCAACACTTAGCCAATTTGGCAACTCCGAAATCCTTCTGAAAGAGCCGAAAACTAGCCTGAAACAGAGGAGAATAGGGCGGAATTAGACCGAGCCCAAGAGGGAAACTTTTCTTCTTTATGATGTGATACATCCATAATCATGCACTGCGATGAGGTTATCCAATCTCAGGACCCTCAAATACCTTAATCAAGCGGTCAGCAGGCCTAGTACTTAGTCATTTTCAGCCTTGGGAAGTGCCATGTTGGCTCGGAAATCGACCTATGCTAAGCGAATCGAAATGCGATCGCACTTGCGACCCTCATGGACATAATCCACCCATGTTCAAAGACGATTATCGATGGTATGCATCAAATGCCCTGATCAGACCACAGACAGGTCCACTACTCAGTCATTTTCAACCCTGAGAAGTGCCTTGATGGCCCGAAAATTGACTGATGCCAAATGAAATCAACCGTGATCTCAAAGACACTAAGGCAAAGTTAAAGTGCTTAGGCTATGAAACAGCCGAGTTAAACATCTACGGGGCACTGATCCCCATCATTCATCATAAATTGGCATATGCGGGCATCCATCGGACCCGACACTTAGCCATTTGTGGGCATTGAAAACGACCAATCTAGCCCATTGGATTTGAATCCTCAAAGGATCTCGGCTCGATATAGCCTATTTGATCTTAAATAGATCATTGAAAAATACTTAGAAGAAAGAGTGTTCTCGAAGACGAGTTGCCCGACTTCCGAAAGAAACACATTTACTTTACTGTACAAAGCTACATTCATCCCGGATAAAGGTCCGAGGCTAAACCTAAGGGATTATGGTTACCACAAGAAACCACAAACAAAAGAGTTCTAACAAAGCTCGAAACATCCTGATATGGATTGCCATTATGAAAAAGATAGTCGATGCCCTACCCATTGACAACGGGTCCGTCGGTTGAACTGATGAGGTAGTTGCGGAGTGCTTTCCTAAGGTCACTCGTCATAAAATTATGGGCGTGGGCCTTGGGTTATGCCGACCAACATTTCGATGCTCAGTGTATTCCAGAGGCCAATGGCCTAGAGTTGCACCACTCGATTAAAAACCTCGCTCAGGAAGTTGCAGGAGTGCCTTCCTAAGGTCACTCGTCATAAAAATACGGGCGCGAGCCTTGGGTCATGCCGATCAACGTTAGATGCTTGTGTATTCTAGAGGCCAACGGCCCAGAGTTTCACCACTCGAATCCTGACAGTCCTTCAACCCGGACAATCCGAAAGAAAATGTGACATAGACATCCGACTTGTCTAAGAAATGTGGCTCAGTCCATAACAAGAAAATAATAGGTCTATACGACCATGAACTCAAGACCATAATCCCTGGCGGATTAGTCTTTTGCCTTCTAACCAAGGGTGATCAGCCATTGATGTAATTAAAGGCTCGTGACTAGTATCACAGCCTGGAATGTAAAAGATCTCAGAATCTCTAGAATAAAATTCGCCTTACGATATCTCTCTTGTGTACACTTGGTGATTGCTTATGATTGTCTATGAATGTCTCTATAATCAGAATTCCCCCATAATAATGAAACACAGGAAAAACTGCTGACGAGCATTTTTTCTAATTTTAACAAACTGGTGACTCTGCTGGGGACTGAACGATACCAGAATCCCTGGTTATTTTTGAATAAATAGACATTATAATATAAATCATTTGTAGACACTGATGTATATATGAGAAAGGCTACCGCAATGAGAAATGTTCGGCGCCTTCAAGGGCGTCAAACTGCCGACTCTCAATGGGAACAGTTCTTCCCTTCATCTTTAAGGCAAAAGAATTTCGAAACTTTGCATAGCATGCATGTGGTTCGTACTTGTATGTTTTATATTCATTGTCGAGTCGTATCGCGATTGGTAAGCTCGCGTCCCCTCTCTTTTCCAGATGCACGGAATATTCTAATGCGTGTATGACTGTGCAGAGAGAGAGAGAGAGAGAGAGAGAGAGAGAGAGAGAGAGAGAGAGAGAGAGAATCAACCAAATGGCATCTACAATGATTTTCCTAGCGTCCTGAGGATTCTACTTCCCCCATCTTGTAGCAACCTCTGAAGCCGGATGGAAGGTTGTGCAGAAGCGCAGGACAGTCAAGAAGACCGAGAACAAAAAAGATATTTCGGCTGAAACAAAGGAGACGGCAAGGGTACAGGGCAGAATAATGAAACAGTGGAGTCGGCCTACAGGAGCAAAACCCACGATGCCAGCAGAACCACCGTGTCAGACAGGCCAGAGTTCTCCTTCGCTGCTATCAACTTCCCAGTGATACCGAAGATAGCACTATTAGCCAAGATACCAAACAGATCCACTGTCTGACAATCAGCTGAGGCGACGATGAAGACAACCTCGACTGAAGTCGTCATGACTAAGACAAGGCCGCAGCGAGCACAAGTAATGATGGTACAAGTCATCGAAGGAGAGGCGAGTGAATGATACCCAGAGCTGCCTCTAACCTAAGAACAGATAGATGAGATCATCCAGGTCCAAGAGGACACGGCCAGAGAGATGAGAGAGATGAAAGAAGCACTATTAGCCCTAGTTGCCCAGGGGGAAAACAGAAGCCCGGACTGTCCCTACTCGACAGTCTATGGAAGAATGCCAAGGAATAGCAGGAGAACCAGCTGCCTACTGAACTAAAGGTTCGCCCGGAAACGTCGCTTTCGAACTGCGTTCCGCCACTACCATCCCAAGCCACGATAGAAGAGCTGTCTCAGACAGTCGCGAACTTGATGCGTCAGGAAAGAGAAAAGGAGAAGAGAGGAAAATATGTATATCGGGTGCCGTATTTACCCGAGGTCGACGACGTTCTGTTTTCTAGCAATTTCAAGCGTCCGGATTTCCCTAGATTCGATGGCAGAGGATCGCCGGAGGAACACATGGCTCAATTCATGACAATGATGGGCAACTTGTCGACAATCTCCCAGTATTATCTTAGATTGTTCGGCTCGACGCTCACGAGCAAGGCATTCCAGTGGTACATGTCACTGCCTGCAGGGTCAGTCAAGTCCTGGGATCAGATGTAGGATCTGTTCATCTCCAAATTTTCTCTACTGAGCGAGAAGTCTCGTTGACAGATTTAGCCTTGGTTCGTAAGAGGCAAGGGGAGTCAGTCGAGAAGTTCATCGACAGGTGGGGGACTATAGCAGCACAGTGCTGAGAACTGCCCAGCGAATCTGAGCAGGTCAAGATGTGCATGCAGGCCATGGATGCGATGATTTCGTTTTGCCCATCTGGACACAACTTCTCGATGTTTCGAGACCTAGCCACGAAAGCCCACCTAGTGGAAGGAGCCGCGTTCAGAGTGCAGTGCAAGGCAGGGAAGCCCAGGAGAGAAGCCGGAAGGATGATAACATCTAACTACGTCGACAAAGGAAAGGGTTTGAATAATAGAAAACGCTCGAACACCGAGCACAGAGTCGAGGCCAGGCTAGTAACCACGACACAAGATAAAGGCAAAAGTTTTCAGAGGCCGCGACATATTACGATAGAAGAGCGTAATCAAGTAAACGGACCTTGTACCTTCGACATGGAAGATCTGGTTCCGATCATGGAACAGCTGGTAGAAGAAAGGTTAATATGACTGCCAGAATGTAAGCGTCCAGAAGAAGCAAAGATGGTCGATCATCCCAACTACTGCAAGTATCATCGCATAACCAGTCACAAGACTGAAGACTGCTTTGTCCTAAAAGGCCAGATTCAACGAATGATCAATGACGGCACCATTAATATGAAGGCAGAAGAGGCGAGTCGAAACACCGCGACAGTGGTGTCTGCCCTCCCTGTGCCAACTCAAATTTGAATGGCGAATCCGTTCCCAGAACCAGAAGAGCCGTGGACACTTGTGAGTAGTAAGAAGAGGCTAGAGAATAAAGGAAGACTCTTAGAGAAAGAGAGGAAGATGAAGAATGGAAGGGGAAGGAGAAATGTTGGACAGAAACAACCACGTGCACAACCTATTCAGTGCACCATGGTCTCGGTGATCGCTCAGCCAGAGGCCAGTGACAAGGACCAAGTCCTAGAGAGAGAGAAGAAGTCAATGTAGTGGCTCTACGATCCGGAAAGCAAGTCGTGTAGAGAGAATTTCCGAGGCAACCAGACCCTAGAAGAACGAATGTGGTCATAGGTGAGCCATCAGGGACACCTCGAGAAAAAGAACTGACAGAAGCAGTAACGAGCCAGCAGCTGACCAGCGAGATCACGCTCGAGATAAGGCACCGGTGATTTATGATGTGGTGTCTCATCTGAAGAAGGTCCCAGCCCTGACTCAGCATCTACGATGCTCTGTGCCTTTCGAAGAAATATCAGGAAATGCTGCTCAATGCATTGCTTGATCAAGAAGCTCGTGAGGTCATGATGGCAGAGATCGAGTCAGATATGGAAGAAATGAAGATAACGGGAACTGAGAATCAACCCACAAAACAGGTCATGCAGATCGACCAATCGTCCATGATCACATTCTCTGAAGAAGACAAAATGATCAGCTTAACGGACCATAACCACCCGTTGATGGTGATAGGTCTCATCCGAGACATAGAGGTCCGAAGATGCATGCTAGAAGACGGATCCGCTGTGAATATTATGTCTCTGAAGACATTACGACAGTTGGGTTTCAGACAGACAATACTTCGCCCAAGCGCCATGGTTATCCAAGGGTTCAATCAGGACGGCCAACGTATCCTAGGGTCCATCACTGTCATGCTGGAGATAGAAGAATTGAGTACTAAAGTCACCTGTTAGGTAATCGATGCGATGACGACATACAATATCTTGTTGGGACGACCGTGGCTTCATCAATATGGTATCATTCCCTCGACATACAATCAATGCTTCAAGTACAATAGGGATGGCGTCCAGTATAGAGTGGCGGTAGACCCGAGGTCGTACTCCGTCACTAAATCCGTCTTAGCAGATGTACAATACTATCAGGAGAGCGATGGAACCAAGGCTGACAGAAAAGCCAGTGAAACGACAGAGGTGGTACAGGGGGCAGAACCTCGGGGTGAGAATTTAAGACAAGCGAATGAAGCTCCTTAAGTGGTCGCTGAAGTGACAAGGGCTCATAGAGAGAATCCGTTGCGAAAGAAGAAGTTCTACCTGATCCCGAAGCACCTCCGGAAGGCAGGACAGTCAGTGTTGAAGCAGATGACAAACCAGCAGGTGAGTGTGTTACAGTCCAGCTTCAATATGCTGGTACAAAAAGTTGAGAGGATTTGTCCCTTCCCTAAAGCTCCGAGCCAGTTCTGCGAACCGCTGATAATGGGAGTCAGCCATGAGATAAGGTTTCATGCTGGACCCCGTAACCCATTGCAGATCGAAGAGAACGCCAAGAGAACGCTGGTAAAGACACCGCCCATTGAAGAGGAAAGATATAGTAAGGCCAGTAAACACATCATGAGAAATATGGGGTTCATTTGTTCAGAACCACCAGCTCGGAAAGGCATTCTAGCACCCTTCGAAGTAAAGACGAAGGTATACAGAGGAAAAGAAGCCCTAAGGGCAGGATGTGAAATCAGGCACATTAACATGGTGACGATCAGTCCCTATGGAAGAGGTAAAGTCTGCTGGACGGAATGAAGTCATACAGCCGAGTGCCGCACCAGAGCAGATCGAAGATGGGGGTCAGCCCATGATAGATGAGCTACAAGAAGTTAATCTGGGGACCATTGAAGAGCCAAGGAATACTTATTCAGTAAGAACATTCCGGAAGAAGAGAGAGAGATCTACATTCAACTCCTGAAAGAGAACAGAGACATGTTCGCATGGACCTATTCTGAAATGTCAGGACTGAACCCAGCAATCGTAATGCACGGGTTAAATATCACCAAGGAGAAGAGGTCAGTCAAACAGCCAAAAAGGCGCTTCCATCCCGACATTGTCCTGAAGATAGAAGAAGAGGTGAAGAAGCTGCTTCAGGCCGGGTTTGTTAGGGAAGCTCAATATCTCAAATGGATCTCGAACATAGTACCCGTGAAGAAGAAGAGCGGTCAGATTCGGGCATGCGTCGGTTTGCACAACCTGAATGAGGCTTGTCCTAAAGATGACTTTACTATACCCATCCTGGAGCTCCTAATTGATAGCACGTCTGCATATACGACGATGCCCTTTATGGACGGCTACTCAGGGGTATAATCAGATCCGAATGGCTCCAGAAGACGAAGGGTCCATTGCCTTCCGCACATCTCTCGGGATATTCTATTATCGGGTGATGCCGTTTGGGCTGAAGAATGCAGGCGCCACATATCAGAGAGCAATGCAGGTAATCTTCTAAGACATGATGCACAAGCATGTTGAATGCTACATTGATGACCTGGTAGTGAGGTCTGATGGGCATCAACAGCACCGCGAACATTTGAAGTTAGTATTTCAGAGGTTGAGGAAGAAAAGCCTTAGCATGAACCCGTTGAAGTGTGCCTTCGGGGTATCCTCTGGGAAATTCCTTGGCTTTGTGGTCAGGCATCGGGGAATCGAAATTGACCCCGCGAAGATCAAGGCGATCCGAGAAATGCCTCCTTCGAAGAGCTTGAAAGAGCTAAAGAGCTTCAAAGGGAGAGTCGCTTACCTGCGGCTGTTCATCTCGAATCTGTCAGGTCGCTGCCATCCTTTCTCTCAGCTGAACAAGAAAGACGTCTGCTTCGAGTGGGACGAAGCGTGCCAGAAAGCCTTCGATTCCCTCAAAGAGCTACTCGGGAAAGCTTCAGTTCTCGCAGCGCTGATTGAGGGAAAGCCTCTGATACTATATGTAGCAGTGCTCACCTAAAAGAACGAAGAAGGAAAAGAGAATGCTCCTGTACTACTTGAGCGGCACTGCTCGTTGGCGCTGAGTTTAATTACTCACCGATTGGGAAGATATGTCTGGCCTTGATATTTGCTGTGAAGAAGCTGAGGCATTATTGCTTGTCATACCAGATTACATTGATCTCCAGAGCAGATCCTATCAAGTTCTTGATGAATCGGCCTATATTGTCTGGGCGATTAGCCAAATGGGCCCTACTGCTATCCGAGTTCAACATTACGTACCTGCCATCTCGAGCGGTTAAAGGGTAGGCGATAGCTGATTTTCTGACAGCCCACCCGATACCAGATAACATGGAAATGGAATGTGATCTTCCCGACGACTAAGGCATGATGGTAAGGATCGTGAGACAGTGGTAGATGTATTTCGACGGAGCCTCCAGAGGTACAGGATCAGGGGCCGGTGTGATCTTCATCACTCCTCAAGGCGAATTATTGCCCTACTCATTCACAATAGTATCGTTGTGCACAAACAACGAGGCAGAGTATCAGGCCCTCATCGTTGGGTTACAGTTAGCACGAGACATGTAAATCTGATCACTACAAGTCTACGACGATTCTCGGTTAATTGTGGGACAGCTTACGATGGAATATGAAATCCGTAAGCCAGAGCTATCATCTCTTTGCCATCGAGCTCGAGCCCTATTCGATCATTTGCGGGACAGTACAGTGTCGCACGTCCTGAGAGCTAAAAATTCTTAAGCACATGCATTGGCTAACTTGGTCGCGGACTCTCGCGCACCCAGGGGGCAGCCCACTTTAAGTTACCATAGAAGAAATGAGGATATTGTCGTCCCTCACAGTAGCCGAGAATGTCACGAGCGCAAGCCCTGTCCATTACTTTGAGATCACAGAAGAAGAAGATTGGTGAAGACCATTCTTTGATTACTTGAAATATGGGTTCTTACCTGAGGATCCGCAAATGCGCACTCAAGTTAGAAGGCATGCCAGCTTGTTCGTCCTCTTAGAAGAAGTACTATATCGATGCTCCAACAATGGAACGCTGTCAAGATGCCTGGCTCGGGAAGAAGTTCATGATATGCTGAGAGAGGCGCACGAAGGAGAATGTGGTGCTCACCAAGGCGGCCGGAACCTGCATCATCGAGTGCGGCACGGGCTAAGGTTGTGACCTTGAAGAACATGAAAGCTAAACAAGTGGAGGGTTTCATTTGGAACGCCATCATCTACAGACACGGTATTCTCGATCGGATCGTCACAAATAATGGCACACCCATCCGAAATGCCATGATTGACAAGCTATGTGTCAAGTTCAAGATCAAGCATTGCCACTCAACACCCTATTATCCTCCTGTAAACGGGACTTATTGAGGCGTTCAACAAAACTATCGTGAGGATTTTGAAGAAAACGGTGGCAGAAAATAGGAAAGATTGGGACAAACGGTTGCCCGAAGCACTCTGGGCATATTGTACCACGCACCGCACAGCAACGCGGGCTACTCCCTATTCACTAGTATACGGCACAGAGGCCGTCATCCCGATGGAAGTTCAGGTCAAGTCCCTAGGAGTAGCACTTCGAAACTCCCTGACAGGTGAACTGTAATGCCGAGCTCAGAATGGCCGAGCTCGATGCCTTGGACGAGAATAGGCTCGCAACACAACAACGGCTAGAGATGTACCAGAAGCATATCTCAACAGCGTATGACAAGTGAGTCAGGGGTAGATTCTTTAAGAAGGGTGATTTGGTACTCATAATGAAGCGACCAACAGCCACGCACACTACAAAGAGCAAGTTCAACCCTAAGTGGGACCCGATATGCATCATAGAAGAAGTCTACTCCAACGGGGGCTACCGTTTAGTGAATTTTGACGGTGGGGGAGCCGATTTGCAATTAATGGCCGGTTTCTGAAGAGATATTACCCCTAACAGTTAACCTATTATTTCCTTTCACATAAATATCAGAAATGTAAACTCCCCAAGAGAGGGAGTGTAATAAGTAAGAATAGAAATGGTGAATGAAATGAAGTAAAATACAGTAGATAAGCTTGTAGTTATAAAAGCTAATCAGTTACTTCGTATTCTTACAGGCCTTCCTTGCCCTTGCTATGGAGAAATAACCAAGAAAGACCATTCGTCTATGACACGAGCGTATCCCAAGTTTAGAAACCAAGGACACTCTCGAAATCAAAGACAAAGGGAAGTATTACTCTTTTCATTTCGTTCCACATTCATCATTTATTAGAATTGTGATTATTATCATTGCAAACCATTCTAACACACATCACACAAACATCACATGATAGAAAAGTAATTGCTATTGCGATTTCATTTAACAAAAAGTATGGTTGACATCTTTTCAACACCATATACATGAATGGTCAGAAAGTAAGTTTTTCTTACACCAATTACAAAAATCCTAAAGGAGAGACCCTGTGATCATTTTATACATTTAAAGTAAAAAAAGAGAGCATCGAGAGTGAAAGATCAAAGCTTCTCCAAACATCCTCATACCAGCTTGATCATGGCCACCCTAACAGTTTCCATCGTTGATTTGGCTGCAAACAAAACCTCCGCAGGATCGGGAACATGTTGAAGTTCAGCAGTAAAATCTTCCAGCTGCTTGCGCACTACTTCGCCTTCACTTTTGAGCCGCTTGACAGTTATTTGGCCCTAAGCGACTACCAACTCAAGACAGGCAGCTTCAAAGCTTACGGCAATCTTCTCCGCCTGCAGATGCTCAATCTTGACGTCGATTTCAGTTAGGTGACCCAAGCAACCTTCGTACTGAATCGTATTATTTTCTAGAGATTCTCGTGCGTTCGTCGTCAAATGCGCGTGGCATTCCACTATGGGTCCCAAAGACTCCGCAATCCTCCGCTTCTCCTCGATAATAGGATCGGGCTTGGCACGCTCAGCAGCCTCTATGTTCGCGAGGGAGCTTTCGAATGCAGAAATGTGATCGACAACAACGAGCGCATCAGACCTAACCACTTCGACACAAGCTTCCAGGGCTTTCATGCTAGCGCTCAGCATATGCCATTCTCGTGGATCAACCAATGCCTTCGCGAGGCTAGACAGCAAACCCTTCAGCATGCTCTGCCCCAAACAATCTAAATGCTCAAACGCAGGAATGTCCGGCATCATAGCAATGATGACATTAGGATCGACGACAGTTGTAAGAAAGAATGCAAGACAAACGAATGACGCGTTAACAAACATGAAAGCGGAAACTACAAGTCGTAAGCTGATATAAATTACGAAAGAGTCGTACCACGAATGACAAGAAGATCAATAGCAGGCTTTGAAGGCCCCACAATTTATGTCCAGCATCAACGACTGTTTCCGAAACTTTGCCCGGCGGTTCAGTAGTCACAACTGGAGACGATGCGACGGAAGTGGCAGAGGCAGATATCAGCTCAATAGGATCTGTAGAAATAAGATAATAATGATAAAACATGATTAGTATGATTATACAAGAATCAAAGAAGAAAATTACAAAGCAGAATTACGATCGCATTTCTTACCTTGTGCTTGCGGGATGTTGGGTTCGACTTCGACCGCAGCAGAATGTGACGTATCCACGACCTCTAAGTCAACAGGACAGTCTACTTGCAATGAATAGCCTGATGGAAGGACCGAAGAAGGATTAATGTTCCCCTCACGCATCTCAAGCTCAGGAATGGATTCCTTAGCATTATCAGCACGAATAGGCGAGCAAGGATGAACATTCGTCGGCAAACCCATGGTCGGATGTTCATCCTTGCGACTAAGGGCTCGGAAGAGGGTTGGACCTCGACGTCGTCATAGAGTTGTGCTTCGATCGCGGTTATGACAACATCATCAAGATCGCCTACACCCTCGACATCGATGTCATTATCATAATAATTCACAAGAGAATCATCGTTGCTGTGATTATTGGCACGATCTACTTCCTAGTCATCGCCAGAATAATCTACAGATTCATCTTCAAGTTGTGACCCTGAATCATCAATGCATGCCGCTCCCTGACCATCATCGGCTTTAGAACCGCCGTCGGCATTGTCCTTCTCAACATCTGTAGGCCCGAACTCACCTCCGTCACGGTTATCAACAATCCTATCTTCTTCGTCTGCAATCTCCTCTGTAGCGCCGGACTGGAGCTCACCTTCTTCGTGACTATTAGCAACAGTCGCACCTGCGGCATCATCGCCCATTACTTCTGAAGGATCGATTGCAACGACAGATCCAAACTCCCCCACTTCTTGATGTGTAATATTTTTGTCTGTTTTAAGTTTTTCTTAGATGCTGACAGGCGAACCCTCGGCGTGATCCTTATCTTGACTCTCAACTGATCTCTCGGACGGCCCGGTGGAAGATCGTCAACGAAATCATCAGAAGGTCTAACTCCTGACATGCCTTCCGTAGGCTCACCCTCTTCCGCAGACGGAGGAATAGTCTCTGCCAGAGGATGTGAAGATCCAACCTCCTGTTGATGCCTTTGTATAAGGACCCCAAGGCAATACTATCCGTCTAACGCTCCATTGTCTTTCCTACGAGTGATCGGCACGTTCAAGGAAGTCAGATGGCTGGTACCAGGAACTCCAACAGCCTCACGCTGCTCATAAAGATAACCAAGATCGTCCTCAGGAACGTTAGTCAACCTTGGAGGAGAGAGATGGAGAGGGAAATCGACAGGCTTGGTATCTCGGATGCATGCGTACTGATGCCCCCACCATCTCATCCAACCATAAGAAGTCGCGGAACGTCGATTGCGGCTAGGCAACACGAACCTCACACCGGTTTGCATCAGCAAAAGCTGGTCCCACATCCACTCCCAATGGACAGGACCCGTACCATATGCTCGTTTTACCCTCGTCACGCTCGGAAGAGTCGACGAAACACCCTGATCATAGCCGAACTGTCTGGTGAACCTGCTCGAATAATAAGGCTTGCGCCAGAACTCCATGCCTTCACGAAACGGGAGAGAAGCAGTCCGGATCGATATCAACAATTCCCTGTCAAAAGAATCAACCGAATCCTCATCATCGACGACTTCGAGATCTTCATCAGTAATAGAAATGGGGAAATGGTAGAAGTCAACTTTATTTTCGCGACAGATCCTTGAAGACACCAATTCCGGCGTCTTAATCACCATCTTAGCCCTCATGAATTTGAGAAGAGGCGCTCGATCCGGAAAGAAGTAAGTATGAGGCTTCATGCCGTACACCCATGGGAAATAAACGCCTAACCAGCCGCAGAAATAATGCCACAGGCAATAGGCCACATCCATTCCATTAGTAGGCTTGTCTGGATTGTTGGCAATGTAACCGAACGCCCTATATATATTGCATAGTACAGGCGGCGCTATAGCAAGACGTTGACCACTGGCAAGGGCACCCGTTATGACGAAACAAGAAACCCTGACGCCATCAGCACTCTTTGAGTTGCGAAGCGCGACCGTGGACAACCAATAAGCAAGGAAGCCTGCTAGTTTGCAAGTAGAAGACAATATGTTCGGGTAAGAAAATTTACATTGGAACCGTTGTCGTAAGGCCCTTCTTCTTTTAACGCTAACTTTATACTTCTTGTAGTCGATCCTGAAAGCGAGAAAGGAGAGAGAACTTCACATAAGAAGCTACGTAGGAGAAAAAAGCATACATCATGAAAAGAAAGAAAGAAACGTCTTATGAAGACTTACTGCAAACCTGTGGCTGAAGTAAACCAACCAATCTTCATAGTGTATCTTTGTAATGCAGTTGAACTGTTACAATTCATGGAACAACTCCAAACACGCCTCAGAATGATAAGCCTTCCGATCACCTTCGCGTCTGAAGCCAGACAATTCTTCATCAAAGGGGATATACTCGTGATAATATCCACCACGGATGGGTAAGCACTCCATCATCTTAAGATCCCAGAGAGTTATGCTCATCTTTTCTTGAGGAAGATGGAAAGAGTTGGTAACGAAACTCCAGTGACTTAAGAAGCCCCTGAGAATCGTCGGATCTCGCAGAAAGAAGCCGGCAGTCACCTCGATGGCATGGTAGAGCCCGACCTCCCTCAGCACAGCCTCGTGCTGGATCAAAATCTCCTTCTCCCATGGTATGTAGTTGACATGACGACTCAAGTGCCCTCGTGTATGGAAGCTCGAAGTCTCCCACATTGCGGACGTGCTCATAGGAAGGAATCTTTGGCGGACCGTCTCAAAGAAATGAGTTGGGTAAGGCACATGAGGATCGCACGTAGGCATGAGGAAAGTCATCTCTTCAACCTCACCAACATCTTTTGCCTCCCATTGCTCTCCAGAGTGGCAGTGAGTAATCTCTCAGGAACTGAAGCCCATCTCTCCACTCCATAGAATTGGCTAGGTCTATGAACATCAGACGGCTCGATGCTCGGAAAAGGTTTACACCTCACAAGAGACTTCTCGTGCAAGATGACCTCACCATTGTAGGGGTTCGTGATACAGAGGCCACACTCAGCAAAGATCTTGTTGCTCTCCCATCCGATCTTCATCCATTCATATTTTAGATCGAGGAGCCGTGTCCATCACTCCACTAGACTAAGCGCTTCAACAGGTTGTTTTTCGCGTCCTCCTCTCCTCTTACCTTTCTAACCTGCTGGACTTTCTTCTGTATTTTGGACAGGAAAATCTTGAGGACCCACTTCAATGGCACTTGCCACGCCAGCAAGTTGGGCGTACCAATAGACCCACTTCTTATTCTGTTCCCTGCTTCGGAGGCTCGGGCACTAGTTTTGTCGATAAAGATGCGCACCAGAACTTCATGAGGAAGTTGCTCAATACGCTCCAAGAAATCCTTTATCTCGGGTTCGACCGCATGAAAGAAGTGAGAATTACGTCTTGGAGGAGGAGGGTTGGAAGGACCTTCAACTGTTCTTTTTCGACCGCGCTTCATCGGCGTTAGACCAGAAGAATGCGATCCAGAGGTTTCACCAGAAGATCCCATTATCGCTACTACAATTTACTGCAACGCGCAAATAGAACAACATCAGAAAACAACTTAATTTACACGAGTGAATAGTTTAACGAAATCATATCGCAAACTGAGAGCACAACACGCAGATTACAAGCAACAAAGCATGGAAATGACAAAATCAGAAGCATAGCATATCATTCATCATACATGTTTCGCAACAAAGCAATTATCGTCATATGTATATGCATACATGTGGTCGATGCACACACAAAGTCATAGATTGAACTCACAACACATTCATGCATTTAGCCTAAAAGTAACCTTGACAAGTCCAGGCACTTATAAGCAGGTGTTGAACAGAATCAAGAAATGATTTCAAGAGCTGGCATACACTATTATTCACACATAATAACTTCGTGTGCATTTGGGACGCTATAAGTGCGCTCTGACAGATATGCCTTGAAACTGCCTAAAATAGACAGTTGCAAGCTGTGAATAGGCCAAAGCAAGCAGCCTACTGCAGGCCCAAGGCACTAAGTTCCAATCGTGCTTGAATTTTAAGTAATCTAGCCTCAAACAGCATCGAATTTGACTGAGAACAAAGCCAGGTATGTGCGTTCTTCACTAAGTGCAAAGCGGGGTCAAAATTCTGCAATTTGGCTAAGTATTGGGTTGACATGCGCCCAAGGAGGAGCCCCAGGTGCATGTGACCCCTTACATGCGCCCAAGCCACAAACGTTGGAGATGCAAAATGCATTATGTAAGGCTCCAGGCGCATGTGCATACTGACATGCGCCCAGCCAGCAAAGGAGGAAGGAGAGTAAGTCCAAATTATAGTGCATCAGGCGAATGTGGACCCTCACATGCGCCCATCTCCCAGAATATGAAAAAAAACACAAGTTCAATGTAGTGCTTTGGGCGCATGCTCAGAGCTACATGCGCCTGGGACATGCGCCCACCCCTTTATAGCATTTCACATGCGCCCGAGGGGAAGTCCTTCGTCGAAAGAATAGCTGGCAGGGCACAAGCGCCCACAAGGGGACAACATGCGCCCATACACTGGGGATAAGCTCTCTCACCTCGAAGAAATCAAATTTTCTGACTCGAAAAATGACAAATGACTTAGTGAGTCAACTATTTATACTCGAGCCTGAGGACCTGTGCACTGCACTGGCATGAAGTAAGCATCCAGCGCAGCACACCCGCGGGGGGGGGGGGGGGGGGGGGGGGGGCACTTGTTGGGGCTCAAATTTGCACCCATTATAAAACAACATCCCGCGGTCCATCAACAATGATTTGAATTAATTCCGAGACTGAAAAATCCAAAAAATGCCAGTGTAACCCTAACCACTCGATAGCGACCAAAATTCATAAACAACATTTTGGAGCAGAACCAAACATGCGGGTCACCGCCAAATGGTCTGAAACGTCCTAAAACCCTTAACCTGCAAGTTTCAAAGTCATGTGGCGCGTATCTTTACCAGCGTACCTCAAAATGTGTTTCATCCCTGCCAAGAGCTAACAAAAAAAAGGGTTCGTAAGCCTACAAGTACCATTTTAGAGCGAAACCGGACATCCATACTACCACTAAATGATCCGGAGTGTCCCAAAACCCTTAAATAGCAAGTTTGAAGTCCTTGCAGCATGTATTTTCATGTGTGCGCTCTTCGGGACAACGTTCCTATAGGACGAGCTGACCCGGGGGCTCCAAATTAGGAAGTACCAAAATTTACAATACCTAGACTTCCACACCCCATCCCGTTCATTTAGGAGGTCCATCCCAGCCTAGAAGTGGCTTGACAACAGTGACCGTAATCCTAAAAAAGGTAGCTGTCCTATGGAGGTCTCCCGTCGAAGCCTGAAATCTTGAATATTCTAAGTCTGGAAATTTTCTCTCTTACAAAAGTACAAAAATTCTAAAATTTGTCTAAGTAGTGGAAGAAGTGAAAATTTCCAAGAGGGACATGCGCTCGACCTTCCACCACATGCGCCCACACCCCATATCCAAAAGAAATCGATTCGGACACTTTCTCAAAAATTGCAAGGAAAATCCGCTAGAAATGGCATGCGCCGAGCCTGAAAACACATGCGCCTAGCCTAAAATGACATGCTCCTGGACCCTTGCACTCAGCACTTTCGCCCAGTACATGCGCGGGGAAATACCAGCCGGGTCGGAGCCCGAACCCGATTGCACTGCTATAAATAGCAGGCCCTCCTGATGAGATAGGGTGACATCACCCCCTTCTGACCTCAGAGTGACGCAAGAGGTACATGCGCCTGCTCCATTATCCCTCGCCGGATGCCTTGGCTGGAATGGATTCCATCGTTCGAAAAGGGATTTCCCCGCCGGAACCCCAAAAATGCACTGCCGTCAGATAGTTCTCTCACTGGAATCCCTCGCCAGGAAGGGATATCCCTCCAACGGAAACAAGTGCAAAGGAAAAAAAATCTTGAAAATCTCTAAGTGCTTGGACTTTCCCCACTTTGCAGAGGCACATGCTCCGACTTTCTCTCGCCAGAAAATGCAAGACGCATCAAACTCCCATTGGACATGCTCCCACTCTTTGGGAAGCCAAAAATGTAAAAAATGCACTAAGTACTAGGGCGACATGCGCCCACTATCTGAGGATGGGCGCATGTTCAATACCACATGTGCTCGGAACTTCGAACCTCTCTCTCTCTCTCTCTCTCTCTTTGAGTACATAGGGCACATGTGCCCGGGAGGGGGTCACATGCGCCCACCTCCTAGGCACATGCGCCCACTAGCCCACTACAAACACCACATGCGCCAACATGCACCCCTCCATGCGCCTGGACGCTGGTCGGAGGGGTGGACCTTCCATCATGCGGCCCGCCTTCGATCGGGATCGAATTTCGATCAAATCACCTCTCTTAGATGCACACCAGTGAGATCTTTCCATCCCCCAGATTGGATTCTCTAACGGTCGATGATAAAAAGCCCAAATCAGTGTTTTGATTAAAAACAACTAACGCTTAGCCAATTTGACAACTCCAGAAATCCTTTCGAAAGAGCCGAAAATAGCCAAAACAGAGGAGAATCGGGCGAAATTGGACCGAGCCCGAGAGGGAAACCTTTCTTCTTTATGATGTGATACACTATAATCATGCACTGCGATAAGGTTATCCAATCTCAGGACCCTCGAATACCTTAATCAAGCGGTCAGCAGGCCCAGTACTTAGTCATTTTCAGCCTTGGAAAGTGCCCTGTTGGCTCGAAAATTGACCTATGCTAAGAGAATCGAAATGTGATCGCACTGCGACCCTCGTGGACATAATCCACCCCTGTTCAAAGACGGTTATCGATGATATGCACCAAATGCCCTAATCGGACCACAAACAGGTCCACTACTTAGTCATTTTCAGCCTTGGGAAGTGCCCTGATGGTCCGAAAATTGACTGATGCCAAATGAAATCAACCACAATCTCAAAGATGCTGAGGCAAAGTTAAAGTGCTTAGGCTATGAAACAACCGAGTTAAAACATCTACGAGGCATCGATCCCCATCATTCATCATAAATTGGCATATGCGGGCATCCATCGGACCCGACACTTAGCCATTTGTGGGCATTGAAAATGACCAATCTAGCCCATTGGATTTGAATCCTCAAAGGATCTCGGCTCGATATAGCCTATTTGATCTTAAATAGATCATTGAAAAATACTTAGAAGAAAGAGTGTTCTCGAAGACGAGTTGCCTGACTCCGAAAGAAACACATTTACTTTACTGTACAAAGATACATTAATCCCGGATAAAGGTCCGAGGCTAAACCTAAGGGATTATGGTTACCACAAGAAACCACAAATAAAAGAGTTCTAACAAAGGTTGAAACATCCTGCTATGGATTGCCATTATGAAAATAGTCGATGCCCTACCCATCGACAACGGGTTCATCGGTTGAGCTGATGAGGCAGTTGTGGAGTGCTTTCCTAAGGTCACTCGTCATAAAAATATGGGCGTGGGCCTTGGGTTATGCCGACCAACATTTCGATGCTCGTGTATTCCAGAGGCCAATGGCCCAGAGTTGCACCACTCGATTAAAAACCTCGCTCAGGAAGTTGCGGAGTGCCTTCCTAAGGTCACCCGTCATAAAAATATGGGTGCGGGCCTTGGGTCGTGCCGATCAACGTTCGATGCTCATGTATTCTAGAGGCCAATGGCCCAGAGTTGTACCACTCAAATCCTGACAGTCCTTCAACCCGAACAATCCGAAAGGAAATGGGACATTGACATCCGACTTGTCTAAGAAATGTGGCTCAGTCAATAACATGAAAACAAATAGGTCTATACATCCATGAACTCAAGACCATAATCCCCAGCGGATTAGTCTTTTGCTTTCTAATCAAGGGTGATCAACCATTAATGTAATTAAAGGCTCGTGACCAGTATCACAACCTGGAATGTAAAAGATCTCATAATCTCTGGAATAAAATTCGCCTTGCGATATCTCTCTTGTGTACACTTGGTGATTGCTTATGATTGTCTATAAATGTCTCTATACTCAGAATTCCCTTAGAATAATGAAACACAGGAAAAACTGCTGACGAGCATTTTTTCTAATTTTAACAACGTTCAGGAAAATATTTAAAGAAAAAAAAGTCAAGATATGAATTTCTAAAAATCCAATCTCATGTTTTAATGAGAAAAAAAAAGAACCATATAGAAAATCTATTGAAATACATCGAAAAGGAATACCTATCACCAATAAGGGGAGGGCCTATAACCCAAGCTGGTAATGGGAAGTAGAGTGAAAGCCATCAATAAGAACGATAAGACAAATTCCTGTCATATGCTTGTTGTTGATCTGTACACTTTTTAGATCTAAAGTCTAGTTGATCTATAAAAAGAAGGGTAATCCTGAAAATTGATGAATTGAGCATTCACAAAGCACACTAAGCCGCGTTTGTTTAAATCATTCTATTTGTCAATAATCAGTGGGGACTCTATTGAAAACACTCACTATGTCTTTGGAAGATTAAGGTTTCGCAATTCATCCTTCAATATTTCTGAATTTCACTTTCACTTTATAGAAGATAGTTTTCTGAAAGAGGTTTGAGACCGGGAAATTGGAATTGTTTCATGTATGTTTTGCTTGGGACTAGAAAAATGCTGATTTGGGGGTGTGGTGAGCTCTGAATTATGTATATCTAAACCTCAATTCATAGCACAATTGCATAGTTTAAATTGTTAAAGATAAGGACTTATGCGTGTTTTTGTGTTTGTAGGTAAAAGAGAGATGTCATGGACTTAATGCTAACTTGAAGGATTTAGTGTGACTCGAAGACCAACCTTTGATGAGCCAAAGAAATGAAGAAAAAGCCTTGGAGAAATCAAGTTAAAGATTTGGAATGACCAGAAAAATCAATGTGCAGAGCTGTAGGGCCAGGAAAGTAAGATACAGAAAGTTCAGGAAGATGACCCTACAGAATGCAGAAAACTGTGTTTTTGGCCTTCGGGCGCCTGACCTTCAGTGTCCAGGCTCCCGATGACCTGCCGGGCACCCGAAAATCACTGGTCGAGGCCCAAAATTCATAGTTTTGCTGTAAAACTTGTTGGACACTTTTGGAAATGACCGGGCGCCCAACCCTCAAATGTAGGGCGCTCGATAAAGAGGTACAGGGCGCCCGAAATTCAGATGAAAATTCAGCAAACCCACTAGGACTGTTTTATGGTATGGTCAGGCGCCCGACCACCACTTGTCAGGTGCCCGATAACTGAGTGGACATAATACGCAGTTTTACAATGTTGAAGAGTTTGTTTCCAAAACTAATTAAGACTTTCTTAAAGCGGTGCAAGTAAGGTTCTAAGTCTTATATAAGGCTTCTAAACTCCCTTTTTAGGGAAATCTAAGCAAGGAAAGAGAAGGAGAGCAAGGAGATTAAGAGATAGGAGGCTCCAAGCCTCTCTACTTCTAGTTTTCTTTCTTTTCTAGTTCTAGTTCAAGTTTTTTATGTTTTTCTTAGGCTAACTCTCAGCTAGAGATGAGAGGTGAAACTTCTAGTTTATTATTAATGCTTTGATTCTTTGGTTTTGAATTATGGTTTAATTGTTGAACAATTCATTAAAAGTTTGAATAAATTTGATAATTTTAGATAATTCAGGGATCTTGTGTGCTATATACATGGGTTCTTATTGGATTTCTAAGATTGATAAGATTGGTATATGGGATTTTGATTTGTGGAAGCCTTTGATTCATCGGATACGGTGAATGCTTCGAGTTCTCCATGGATTAAAACAATTGGATTTCTTTTAGAACTATTTAATAAAGAGTTCATGTATCTTTTGTATGAATATGAGATAAATGTTCTTGTTCGTTGATAAGTTTAATTAGAGTTCAAATCACTAGTTCTAATTAAATCTAGTGATAGGATTAAATGAAGGCTATAGTTATAATCTTAACTAGATTAGATAAAGGATTGGCCTATATGATTGAGTGTGCACAATGCCTGAGCATTATTGAGGGAACCAAATCAATTAACAACCATCTATTTTAAATGTTTGTGTGATTTAACTGCTATATCTTTCGGCTGGATAGAGACATGACTTCGATTCAGCTATTCGTTGAATCAAATCATCGAATTAAGCATAACTAATACTAGAAGTGGATCCTTGATGCTTTAGTGTTTTCTTTTAATTATTTTTCTATTAACTCAGAATTATTTTTT
Source organism: Liriodendron chinense (assembly GCA_003013855.2). Lineage (NCBI taxonomy): Eukaryota > Viridiplantae > Streptophyta > Magnoliopsida > Magnoliales > Magnoliaceae > Liriodendron > Liriodendron chinense. The sequence continues at coordinate 324,481 of PVNU02000100.1, read as the reverse complement.
CTTAAAACCAATTTCAAATTAGTTTAGTTTTAGACCTAGGAAACCTTAGACTGTATGAATTTAGTTTTCCATATTCCTTCCTTGTGGACCGACCTTAGTCTCACTGAGTTATTACTACATCTCAACCTTATACTTGGGGTTGGTGAACACGGAGCTTAGCCCAGTTTTCTCAACAATATATGTCACTAGGCTACAAATCTATTATACATGTAGCCCGTTGATAATATCCTAAAATAATTAGATTATCAACTGCATCACTAAAATTACATTAATAGAATGATCTGAGCAATCTAAACATTGACCATTTAAATCAACAGTTAAAAAAAGTTGGATAGTTACTCGGTTGTGATCATATGCTTATGGCCCATCTAAGGCTTGAAATTCATATTTTTTTTGCTAAAGTATATATTTCAATGAGCTTATTACGATCATTGTGTCAACATCACATATGTACACTAATTAAAGATATTAAATTTGATTTAGTAATTAAATTCAAACTCCTATAAATATTTTACATATTTTAAATGCATAACTATTTTGGCATCATAAGGGATTTCGAATCTAGGGTGCCAAACACAATTAGAGTATTCTGAATTCACAGAATTGTCAATTCAGATATTCCAAATCTAGGGTGCCAAACAAGGCATTAGTTACTGAGCTTTGGACCTAATAGAAAAATAAGGCCTCATAAGGTCCAATAAGAAAAAGAATGAAATGATTGAATTCTTAAATAGGATATCTCCTCCATCTACCATGAGTCCTATAAAAATAATTTTGATAGTAAAAACATTTATATAAGACACACGAAAGTTGAATTGGACCTCTCAAGTGTTTTCAAGTTATCCATCCTTTTGTATGACATTGGCCCACTTGATTATTCAACACGCCCATAAGCAGCCAAGCCACTCATCATTGGCCCTAGTTTCGATGTAACATTGTGCATGAATTTTAAGTTTGAGCTAGCCTTGAGGACAAGTTTAGGGCCCAAGCGTGGGCCCCATGGGTGCTAGGCTGTCCATTGCTACCCGACTCGATTTCAGTAATGACCCCTTCGATATCTCTACTGAGGTATCGGTTGGTGCTAAGAGCTCCATAACATTTTTTAGAACTAGCTTAAGATGAGGGAGATCCAAACCCCATGTAGATGGTATCACAAAAAAAGTGATGATTGAATGCCCACTATTAAAAATTTCTTAGGGGCCATAATAATTTTGGATGAAGCTGATATTTATGTTTTCCCTTCATCCAGGATCATGTGACTTAATCAATAGGTTAGATGGCAGATGTTGACGGTAAATCTCGTCACCAGATGTTGGTCAAGGACCAACTTGAGCCTCCGCCGTTCGATTTGAAGGATGATAGGGATCCTGTAAACACCACCAAAGGTTAGGACGGCCGCCGGTGGTTCCGACTAATGGCCCTACGATGCCTAAGTCAGTGATTGTAGAGTGGTCAAAGAAGAATGATGCTTTGTTGCTCAATGTGTGTGTACCTTAGATCATGGCATGTTGGGATACTTATAATGTGAATCCTTACCATAATTGGGTAGGATTCTCACTCTGTCGAGATCTACGTTTGCGTAGGATGGATTATGTGTCATAGTTGGATACGTAATTACTTTAAAGATAAGTCGCGAGATTATCTGCGTCATTCGGATATTTCTCTTATTAACTGCGGAAGTGAATCCCATGGTTTGCAGGATAGGTAACAGAGTCCTGATTGCCTAGGGGAGTAGCGCTGGTAACGCTCGGAGAATAGTGTTCGGTCGGGCATAATTGATGGTAGGTTCGCTCATCCGCGGTCGGCTGTGGATAAAGAAGTAGACGAGCACCAAGTCACGGAGTGAATCTTCGGTAGATTTCTTGATACCGACCGCTTGGGTCTGATGAGGTTGGTCAGACACTGAAGAATGCTGACTATTCGGGCTAAGCAAGCAACCAATTGGTGCCAACCGTTCAGGCTAAGCAAGTAACCGATCGCTGTAAGACATGGCGTGGCCAATACCGAATGCTCGAGTGCTCAGGCTCGAAGATAGATGATCCCAGTTTTCGCTCGTGCGTAGCTTTGACCACGCAAAATCGGGGTATCCCAAATTTACCCATAACAACCAGCCCCCTTGCTCTTTAGTCTATTTAAAATGACTTGAGAGCATGAAGGCGAAAAAAGGAAACCTGTCAATCGATCTTCCTTGGGGGTACCTTACATGGTACTGCCCTTTCCGTGTATTACATTAATGCGGTCTTGGTTTTCTTGTCCATTATTTATTAAGTGCGGAAGACGAGACAGAGTGATCAACCCAGTGCTGACACGTGGCACCATTGGAAGCTGAAGTAGTCACATTAAGTCCTATAAATGAGGTCTTTAGCCTTTGCTTCTAATCCAAGGTTTGTGGAGATTTCATGGGTTCCTTGAGCCTGGTTCTGTTTCTTCCAAAACTCCGGGAGGACTTGGGTATTCCAATCCCCATTGAGGCAATGGCTTGGAAAGATATCTGTTTTTCAGGCCATAAGCATGGGGTATGGTTGTGCGTGCGAGGACCTTCTATAAAGGGTGTTTGTAGCTTTTCGATTGTCGATCTGTTGGTTGCGGGGAGGTTCATATTGGGAAGAAAAGGGGATTTGATTCATAAGGTGACGCCTATGCTTGACAGAAATCTGCCACGCGTGGGGACTGTTGCACATGGGCGAATTTGTTGTTTCTTACTCCCATTGCAGTTTTTTTGCCCTTGGCGCTTCCTTCTGCCGTCTTTAGCCCACTCTCCTTTGGGGGAAAAAGAAGGGTTCTTTGGATGAATGGGTGAGAGTGGGCATGAGGTTAAAGGCGTTGAGTTCCTCTCTTAATATTCCACGAGCCTCAAGACATTCTCATCAGCCTTTTTCGGCTCCAAAGTTAAAAGTTGGTTGAATAAAGTATTTTGCTAAGAGCAGCCTCTCTTCGCCCTCTCTATTCCTCTTGTTCATTGCTGAACTTCTTTGGAAGATCTTGATTTATTTGATGTAATATATCCTGCGTGGGTTTTTTGTAATGGGTTTCTTTATATGAAAAAAAAAATTTCCCTTTATTGTGATACCGAGCACAAAGTCTCTTTCTTGTCTTTCTGAATGCTGTAAAAGGCCTTGCCAATCGATGGTTGCAGTCGTCTTTTGTCGATTGCCGACCGCCGACCACGATCAGTTGATAGGAGATGATTTCTGAATGCTGGTCGGGTCGGTCAGAAATTTAACCTATGGTAAGCCGAGCGTGATGTTGGAGTAAATATTTAACCGTTAAGACGTTATTTTCGAAAATTTACTGTCGTACGAAGATCTGCACAAAAGACAAGGAACGTACGCCTCCCTCCCATGTGAATCATCGGATCATTAATGTGACATGCTGTTTGCTTCTCTTGGAAGGATGTTCAATCGACGCATGTCCCACATTAAATGTGGCATGCCTTTTCGAATTCGAAAGAGAATAGGGAGATGACACGTGTAAGGATGTGATGGTTGCTTTTCTATTTAGATTCGTGCCTGCGCCGTTAGTAGCTTCTTACCACCATTTTTGTTTTAAGAGAGAAGAAACCTAATCGTTTTAAGCCGTCCTGTCTTACTCATCTTCGTGCTTCTTTTGCTTTGCTCCACTTCTTCGTCTGTAAGTCCTCCATCAATGTCTTCATCTTCAAGTACCACTCCAGTTCCAATTGGGGAGGATCCACTCGAATCCTCCTCCTCCGCTGGTCTTTGCTGAAGGAGGGGAAAAGGGCCATCCTCTTCTTCCTCAGATCGTTCTCCCAGGGACTATCCTTCAACCCTCACCGCAGAGGATTTGGAGAATATCCAATGGGAGTTTAATGTCCCATAGGACGTAGTCTTCTGTCTACCTGGCCTGGACGAAACTGCGGATAACCCTAGAATGGGTGAAGTAGCTGTATATGACTTTATATTTCCTTTACGTTTTTGTTTGCCATTGCTGCCGTATGTGGCCAGTGTTTTGAATCGATACAACATTGCCCCTGGCCAACTAATGTCGAACGGTTGGCGGGTGGTGTTCAGGGTTGTATGTGTTGTGGAAGGAGGTCGGAAATGGTGAAATGACCCCGGGCGAGTTCCATAGATTGTACTCCCTGAGAAGGTTTGGTGAACCCTCTGGGTGGTACTATCTGACCTTTCTCCACGGATGAATTTCATTCTTGGTAACCCTCAGTCTGCCAAAGATCGTCGGGATCGATGGTTCTTCGTGTCCGGTAATTGGACTTGCCCAGAGGTCGGATCCGGATATCACGTCCCCTGCGCCTTCAGCATGGGGTAAGGATCAGTTCGAGGCCATCAGAGAGGTGGCCTCTAAGAGAAGATATTGGCAGCAAGGAGGGGTGTTGCAGGAGTCCACGATGTGAAGTATTTGCTTCATCCCGTGTTGCTTGTTAGGGCGAGACTCGTCCCTTGCCCTCCTGGTAATCACTGTGGGTTGTGCTTTGTAATTGTAGATTTCAATGTTCCGGATGATTTCTGAATGTCGTTTCTCATTTATTTCGATTTTTGTACGAATGGACCCCACGGATCTCTCCCAGGTGCGAGCCCTTCTGAATCGCAAAAGTGATGCTCAGAAGAAAAGAAAAAGGGGAGAATCCTCCTCTACTGCCACACCTGCTGTTGAATGACCTCGACAATCGTCTGTGGCCACCAATCCTTCATCGGGGCTTGGACCAGCGATTGCTCCACTTCCTCCAAGGGCGGAAGCCCAAACAGTTATTCCATCATCTCTTCATGTTCCAAAAATCGCTCCAAGCCAAGCCTCCCTCCCACAAATCAACCTTCGGCTGTTCCGATGGTCATTGTGCTTGATGTCCCTACATCCATCGCGGACGGTAAGCAATCCGGTCCTTCTCAGTCGGGTAAACTTCTTATTGCTCCTGCCCCAGGCGGCACGAAGCCGTAAGTTGTTCTGGACCATCTGTTCCGGATATGTTCATTTCTCTTTAAGAAAGTCGAGCCCCGCTGTTTGGATGTCATGGACCGACTTTTCCTAGAGAATGCTATTGATCGGTCGGTAATGAGGATTATCCAGAGTCTCGACGGGGTGTTGAAGACCGTGCCGACATTTACGATGCCCAGGAATTTATTACCCGGAAAGATGCCCAGTTGTCGGATGCTGAGAAGAGACTGGAAGCGGCAGAGGTTAGTCTCCGGGAGAGAGAGAGAGAGAGAGAGAGAGAGAGAGAGAGAGAGAGAGAGAGATTAAGGGAGGTGAGGGAGGCTCGGATCTCAGAGCTGGAAAGGAGCCTCAATCAATCGGTAAAGACCGCGCGAGCTATCAGGCGTGGTACGAGGGTTTGGAGACAATTTTTAAAAATCCGGTCTCAACTAACTGCCACGGTGGAGGAACTGAAAGTGGAGAGATCAGAGAGGGAGAAGGAGAAGAAGGCATCTGAGTTTCAGTTGACAGGGGTCGTTTCTCAACTGGAAGCTGAGAAAGGCAAGAATGTCGCTCTGAGATGGGATATGTTGGAGGTGCAAGCTAGGGCGGTCGACAACTTTCGTGAATCGAAAGAGTTTATTGGGAGAGGCTTACTGACTATCAGAACGGTCTGGATCGGACGTTGGAAGTAATTAGGTGTCTTTATCCAAACTTGGACTTGAAGGGATTCAGAGAGTTGGAGATGTAGCTCGCCCAGCAGGATGGGGCCCCAACCATAACCGAGGCCATGATCAAAACTGGAGATGATTCCCTGAGGGGGGAATTGAAGTGTCCGGTGGTGGTCGGTCTTCGGACGTTCTTCAGGCGGCTATTCGGGAAATTGCCGAGCCACCATTCGACCTTCCATCTCCTCAGAGACTCCTCTTGTCGATGTAACTGATCCTTCTGTAACCGTTCTTCCATGAATGGAAATGTTGAATTTTTTGAATTTTTCATTCTTTGGCTAGACAATCGTATTAGTGTATGTTCATATGTATTATTCAGTTAGGGGACGCTCTGATCAGCCTTGTCCCTCACTTGGGTAGCATATGCTACTAACTGAACGTTAATGATATGCCCACGTGTGCGGGCATTCATGTTTTAAGTGGCCTTGGCCATTGGTTTGTAACCATAACTAGAATATTGCAAGTAGAATATCGTAAGTGCAATTAGTTAAATCGAAATTTCTGCGCTTTATTTGACTTTGGCTCGAGAAAATGTTGAAAGAAGCCTTATTACATAGATGTTCAAAACTGGATTTCCTTACTAGTAGTATTTCCTCAGATTAACCGCATTCCACGGTCGACGCAGTGTTTTTCCTTCCATATCCTCCAAGTTGTAAGTTTCAGGCTTTATCATCTTCGTTATTTTGTACGGGCCTTCCCAGTTGGGACCGAACACTTGGCAGCCTGGGTCCCGAGCACTGTTCGGTATTTTCCTTCAAAGGACGAGGTCGCCTACGCGGAGCAGTTGGTGCTTGAGGCGCAAGTTGAAATATCAGGCGACCTTTGATATTTCGCAAGTTGCAGCTGTGCATTGCTTCTCCGTTCCTCCAATAGGTCGAGCTAGAGATTCATAGTGCCTTTATTCCTTTCCTGTCGTAGTGAGTTGCGCAATGCGACGGCATCCAGATCTCTACTAGGACCATGGCCTCAGTCCCATATGTTAGGGAGACTGGGGTCTCCCCAGTCGATGTGAGGACAGTGGTTCGGTATGCCCACAAGACTTCAGTCATGAGTTCTGGCCAGTCTCCCTTGCACTCTTCTAGCTTGGTTTTTAGATGATGTTTGATAATTTTATTGATGGCCTCTACTTGCCAGTTGGCCCGCGGGTGGTATGGATCGGTCAGTATGTGTCGAATTTTTAGTTCGTCACAGAGATCGTTGATTTTCTTATTGCAGAATTGCCTCCATTATCTATGATGATTGTGTGGGGGATATCGAATTTGCACACGATGTTTTCTAGGATGAATTTCTTGACCTACTGATCGGTAATGGACGCTAATGGCTTAGCTGTTGAACCTCCAATTTATACATTTGCCAACCCATTACATCACATTATATGCATGGTTTTCATGTTTAAAAGGCCCATCTAATGCATGTTTTGTGATTTTAGGAATGAGAGTGAACTTCACCCAATTGGAGACCAAAAGACCATGTTTAGGAGCCTTTGATGAAGGTCCAAAGTAGACCAAAGAAAGAAGAAAGCAAAGAGAGAGCAAGGAGAGAAGAAAAGAAAGAACAAAAAATGCAAAAACTGGGTCTTTTGGTCCGACCGGTCGGCTGCACTCCCTGGACACCTGCAAGACAAGCTAGACCGGTCAAGACCGGTCGGCCATGCAATTTTACACTTCCAGTTTCCAAACAGCAGACTATTCCCGTGTCTGGTTTTTCAGACCAGTTTTCTGGGCCCATATTGATGATATTTGGAAATCCAACACATCCATGTCGAAGAAGAGCTCGACTCCAAACTAACCCAAGTGGTTTCGTGTCGATCGGAGTTACGGATTGATCGTGGTGGCCAAAACAATACGAACTATCCAGAAAGTTCCAGATTTCGCTGTTCCACTCTGGGGCGGTCCAGGTGACCCATCATTGATGATATGAAGAATCTACTTTGACCATCTTTTAGACCACTTCCATATATGAATAACCACAAAAGTTTCAGATCAAAAGGATGTGTGGTTTGATCGTACCGGTTGAAGAAAGATGGACCATCCAGAAAGATCCAATTGCGTAGAGTTTATAAAAGCCTTAAGTGTTCTAATTTTCGGACCACATTATGGGATTGTTTTGGACAATCTAATCCGTCTATCATGTAGAGGAGGAAGTGTTCTACCAATGTTCAAAATTTGGGATCAATCCGACATCTGTACACTCCGGAGCGTTGAAAGCAAGATGACTGGTTCTGAAGGTACCCGAAGTGCGCGATTTTGAGAGGCGGTCGGTGATCTGATTGGTGGGCACATTCAGAAGATAATCTTGAAAATCTAAATCATCTATGAGGAAGATCGCATTACAAGGAAGCTACAAATCAAATTTGAAGGCTTAAGCCGTACCAAGCGAAAGAAATTTTGCTATGTTGCTGTACTATTGCTGCACTATAAAAGGAGGTGCTCTCTTCTATTCCAAATCAAGCAAGGACGTGGGAAGCAAGGAGTTCAAGTCATAGGAGGCTACCTAGCCTCCTACAGCTAGTTTTTCTTTCTTTTCTTAGTTCTAGTTCTAGTTTTAATATGCTTTTCCTTAGCTAACCTCTTAGCTAGAGCTAGAGGTGAAATTTGTAGTTGGTTCCAATGCTTTAATTCTTTTATTTCAAGTACCATTTTCTTAATTTTGGATTTTAAAGTTCTAGTTTGAATAAAGTTTGGTTTTTTAGAAGTTTTGTGAGAGTTTGTGTGCTCCGGACATGAGTTCCTTGCAATTCTCTGAGATTACTATGATTGGGTTGTTTGAATTCGAATTGTAGTAACCCTTGAGCATGCCATAGTCCATAGGCATGGCTGTTACTCCGAAGGCTACAAGTTCAAGTTCTATGTGCTTCATTAGAACTAGAAATCTGATTTCCAGATTTAAGTGGGACTGTTTGTGCTTGAATGTTATATCTTCCAATTAGATGAGAGATAGGACTTTGATTCTAATTGTGTTGTACTTGGATGAATGGATTGGCATTGGACTACTACAAGTGGATACTTGATGCTCTAGTTCTTCTTATTTTCAGATTTTCTTATTTCATGTGAAAAACTACTTCCTTAAACTTCTTAGATTCTAGTTATTAGAGTACTTGGAATTGTTTACCTCTTTCCCTGTGGATCGACCTCGGTCTTATCGAGATTTATTACTACATCGCAGCCTTACACTTGAGGCGAGCGAACAAGTTTTTGGCGCCGCTGCCGGGGAAAAGGTTAAACGGTTCTAATTGTTCTAGTAGCTATAGAGTAATTTTAGTTAGGTAGGATTTTCAGTTTTTATAGAAGTAGATTTTCTTATTTTTTTAATATTACTCACAATTTTTTAATTTATTTTGTAGGACATTATTGCTAACATAGATCTCACTCTATTGGGTAACATCTCCCCATCTTTCTTCTTTTTGTTCTTTTTCCTAGATTAGGGTAGTTTCCAATTCCTTAAAATTTCATCATGTATGATTGGACGAATGGTGCGTACAAGTACCTTTTGGAGGATGAGATGTCGGATTGGGAGACCCAAAATCTTTATGATTGGAACCATTATAAGCATAAGTATTTTTCTGAGATTCAATCAACCTCCACTACCTTCCTACGTAAGATGATGCGTGATTACATTAATGAAAACAATACACATATTGAGACACAACGTAAGACGATGGGGGAATACCGGAACGAAGCAAAATTGGATAACCATCCGGGAAAAACATTACGTGATTACCGGATTGAAAATAACATGAGTGTTCACCGGTTATGGTAGGAGGTGTGCAACAACAAAAGGGACAGGTGAATAGTAGCCAACCAGTTAAGACAATGCGTGATTACTTGTATGGATATGCCTATCAACCATCATATAACTTTTTATCCTACAATGCGTACGGTCTTAATTGGGAAAATCATCATTCTCCTTGTTCAAGGGAGGAACCAATCATGGTTATTAACAATCACCCTAAAATGTCTTCCTCTTTTGATGATAAGTATACACAAATGCTTGAGGAAATATGGAATGAGTATGTGGATGAACAATTAAATCAAGCTTCCTCACCATCTTATGAAGACGTTGAGCCCGAAATTGGGGGCATCGAATCAATCCCCTCTAATGAGGATGATGAGGCTACCCAAGTCCCACCTTCTTCGGATTTAATGGATAGACTTTTAAAGGAGATTGATTTCGATGATCCCAATGTCATCATCAATTATGGTGAGTCCACTATCTCTTTTGGATGCTTTGAACTTAATGATGAAGAGATTTCAATGACGATTGACGAACCCGAGGAATCCATAAAATTTGAAAGTGGTAGTGGGGTTGTCTACAATGAGGGTTTGGTGAATGGTTATGAACCTATGGTTTCTTTTTCCCAAGGGCATAATGATTATGAGTCTCTAGAGGATATGCATGCTAGAGAGACAGCTGAAGTTGATATTTTTGAGTCACTCCACCAACTTGCCATGTTTAATTTTAATGTGGAGAATGAGACTCCCATGAGTGAAAATTCAGATTCTTTGGATGAATGCTTGGCTCACTTTGAAAATTCAAACGACCCCATTATTCAAGAGATTGTTAAAGCCTTGCATACTTCCGACTTGGTGCCTCATACTAGTTATGGAGAACCTAGTTTGGAAGAATTCCACTCCATGGAGGGAGAGTCCCTCACCATCGAAACTGAATTTTTGCACTCACTCAAGTAAGATCATGATCCTTCATCCGACTATCTCGATTTCCTAGAGGAATGCTTGGCCCAATCTTATGATCTTGATGATGAGATGATTAAGGAGTTGGACATTTTGTTAGACACGGTGTCGGTGCCTGAAGAACACCATTCCACTATTTGACACTCTTTACCATTGTTTGTGGAAGCACCATATAATTCTGAATTTGTGGAGGAGACATCTTTAACCAATGAAAACTTGATAAATGTCTCTCCACCATCATGGGTCCTTCAGCCCAGTGAAAATTCTGATTGGGATGACCCATTTTTAATCAATCATAACCCAAATCAGAATTTGAGGAGATATCTTTTTGCTGCTCTTATCTCCTCCTATCATGCATGTGGTGCACATAAATATTGGACTTCAATGGAGACAAGCACCCATGTCTACTGTCAAGGAGGACTTTGGATGGTCCTCATGAGAAATTTATTGAAATTCATGAAGATCCTGCTCAAATTTGATCATGTAGTCGATCGGATTAATCAAAGGTAGGTAGGTAGGTAGGTTAGGATTTATTTTTTCTGAAATTAGGATTGAATAAGTCTCATCGAGACAATGGAAGATGCTAGCATTGATCAACTTGCTACCTCAGGTATTCTCGTTCTCACTCTCCTTTGTTTTATTTCATTGCTCTCATATCATGCTTATTGTATATCTTGTTACATTGAGGACAATGTAAGATTTTGGTTGGGGGGTGAGATGAGATCCTTCATCTAGCATAATGCAACATTTCGAGCCTCATATGCGCAATTTTTTTTGAATTTTCTAAAATTTCAAAACTCTTTTAGAAAACCTTATTTCCATGCATTCGAGATGATAGGAGTATAAGAAGAGGAGATACGAAGTGTGTGAGGTTGTAAGTCTTGAATTTCTCCCAACATAATGGTTTTATATGTTAGTTCCCCTATTGTTGTGATCGATAGAAAATTTGAACACTTTTTACACCTAGTTTCACATTACACGATTTTCATGGGTTGAAAGGATTATGTGATTTATGAATTAGCTAGATTTTGATTTAAAGGTGTTAAGAAACCAAGCCGGGGTATTTTGTCCATCCTTGTCCATGGGAAAATAACGAAAGATATGGATTTATAAAAATCCTATCTAAATTAAAAGAAAAAGGAAAAGAAATGATGAAATCGGGAATGATGGAAAATTCCGAAAAGGGCTACCTATTACCAACCGAGGGATGGTTTACCCGTAACCAAAGCCGGAAATGGGACGTAGTGTGAAAGCTGTCGGAAGGACGGTAAGGCAAATTCCTGTCATTGGCTTGTTGTTGCTCTGTGCACCTTGAGATTTATAGTTTAGTTGATTTATGAAGAAGATAATCCCAGAAACTCATGAGATGAACTTTCACTATGCACACTAGGTTGAATTTGTTCGAGTTCTTCTATTTATCAATCAATCAGTGGGAATTTCATATGGACACTTATTATGTTCTAAGAGTTTAAGGTTTTAATGTCTATTACCTAATTTTTTCAAATTTTATACTTGTATGTCTTGGAATGGATAGAGACATGGTTTCTGAAGGAGAGTTGGTTTTTGGAGGTTTGAACTTGTTTCACGCATGTTTTGCTCGGGACTAGCAAAAAGCTGGTTGGGGGTATGTTGAACCTCCAATTTATACATTTGCCAACCCATTACATCACATTATATGCATGGTTTTTATGTTTAAAAGGCCCATCTAATGCATGTTTTGTGATTTTAGGAATGAGAGTGAACTTCACCCAATTGGAGACCAAAAGACCATATTTAGGAGCCTTTGATGAAGGTCCAAAGTGGACCAAAGAAAGAAGAAAGCAAAGAGAGAGCAAGGAGAGAAGAAAAGAAAGAACAAAAAATGCAAAAACTGGGTCCGACCGGTCGGCTGCACTCCCTGGACACTTGCAAGACAAGCTAGACCGGTCAAGACCGGTCGGCCATGCAATTTTACACTTCCAGTTTCCAAACAGCAGACTATTCCCGTGTCTGATTTTTCGGACCAGTTTTCTGGGCCCATATTGATGATATTTGGAAATCCAACACATCCATGTCGAAGAGGAGCTCGACACCGAACTAACCCAAGTGGTTTCGTGTCGATCGGAGTTACGGATTGATCGTGGTGGCCAAAATAATACGAACTATCCAGAAAGTTCCAGATTTCGCTGTTCCACTCTGGGCCGGTCTAGGTGACCCATCATTGATGATATGAAGAATCTACTTTGACCATCTTTTAGACCACATCCATATATGAATAACTACAAAAGTTTCATATCAAAAGGATGTGTGGTTTGATCGTACCGGTTGAAGAAAGATGGACCATCCAGAAAGATCCAACTGCGTAGAGTTTATAAAAGCCTTAAGTGTTCTAATTTTCGGACCACATTATGGGATTTTTTTGGACAATCTAATCCGTCTATCATGTAGAGGAGGAAGTGTTCTACCAATGTTCAAAATTTGGGATCAATCCGACATCTGTACACTCCGGAGCGTTGAAAGCAAGATGACTGGTTCTGAAGGTACCCGAAGTGCGCGATTTTGAGAGGCGGTCGGTGATCTGATTGGTGGGCACATTCAGAAGATAATCTTGAAAATCTAAATCATCTATGAGGAAGATCGCATTACAAGGAAGCTATAAATCAAATTTGAAGGCAATCCGACCATTGGTTAAGCCGTACCAAGCGAAACAAATTCTGCTATGTTGCTGTACTATTGCTGCACTATAAAAGGAGGTGCTCTCTTCTATTCCAAATCAAGCAAGGACGTGGGAAGCAAGGAGTTCAAGTCATAGGAGGCTACCTAGCCTCCTACAGTTAGTTTTTCTTTCTTTTCTTAGTTCTAGTTCTAGTTTTAATATGTTTTTCCTTAGCTAACCTCTTAGCTAGAGCTAGAGGTGAAATTTGTAGTTGGTTCCAATGCTTTAATTCTTTTATTTCAAGTACCCTTTTCTTAATTTTGGATTTTAAAGTTCTAGTTTGAATAAAGTTTGGTTTTTTAGAAGTTTTGTGAGAGTTTGTGTGCTCCGGACATGAGTTCCTTGCAATTCTCTGAGATTACTATGATTGGGTTGTTTGAATTCGAATTGTAGTAACCCTTGAGCATGCCATAGTCCATAGGCATGGCTGTTACTCCGAAGGCTACAAGTTCAAGTTCTATGTGCTTCATTAGAACTAGAAATCTGATTTCCAGATTTAAGTGGGACTGTTTGTGCTTGAATGTTATATCTTCCAATTAGATGAGAGATAGGACTTTGATTCTAATTGTGTTGTACTTGGATGAATGGATTGGCATTGGACTACTACAAGTGGATCCTTGATGCTCTAGTTCTTCTTATTTTCAGATTTTCTTATTTCATGTGAAAAACTACTTCCTTAAACTTCTTAGATTCTAGTTATTAGAGTACTTGGAATTGTTTACCTCTTTCCCTGTGGATCGACCTCGGTCTTACCTGAGATTTATTACTACATCGCAGCCTTACACTTGAGGCGAGCGAACATTAGCTTCCGCCCATTTTGTAAAGTAATCCACCGCCACAATAGTGAACCTGAGTTGGCCCTTCCCTCGAGGAGGGGCCCTATTATGTCTATCCCCCATGGTGTGAATAGCCACGGGCCTGCCATCGATGTTAAATCCTCTGGTGTTTTTTGTGGTATCTTGGCGAATCGTTGGCATTTGTCGCATGATTTGGAATATTTTTCAGCGTCATGGTAGGTCAGTAGTAGCCCTGATGTATCACTTTATATGCCATTGAACAGCAAGCGAGATGATTTCCACGGATTCCTTCGTGGATTTCCTTCAAAACATAGTTGGCTTCTTCCGGTCTGATGCAACTAAGTGCGGAAGTGAATACCCTCTCCTGTAGAGGACACCATCCTCCAAAAAGTACTTGGGGCCATAGAATTTCAATTTCCTAGTAGCTTTCTTGTCGTTTGGAAGACGTCCCTCCATAAGATAATGGATGATCAGATTCATCCAGCATGGGGTCTGATCAATCTCGAGTACCTCAATAGCCTGCTTTTGGTTGATGCTCGGCTTGGAGAGATGTTCTAGTGGGATCATTCGGCCAATGTTACTCTCTGAGGATGCTCCTAATCAGGCCAAAGTATCGGCCATACGGTTTTGATCTCTTGGGATTTGTAAGAGCTCATATTCCTCGAACTCCTCCAGTAATGTTCGGGCTCGTTCTCTGTATAATATCATTTTTTATCTTTAGCCTCGTACTCCTCAGAAATTTGATTCATGACGAGTTGTGAGTCACTGTGAACTCGTAGATTTCCCACTCCCATTGATTTGGCCATTCGTAGCCCTGGCGAGGAGTGCTTTGTACTCCGCTTCGTTGTTAGTTGCTGAGAAACCAAAACGAAGAGCGTATTCCAATTTGCAGTCGTCGGGAGAGACTAGAACGATGCTGGCCCCACTCCCTTATTCTGATGCTGATCCGTCGACATAAAGCTTCCATTGCGGGCGATTGGCAGATGAACCGGGCGTGGCGAGGGGCTTAAAAACCTCGATTGGTTTTGTGGCCTCGGCTTGCTCAGAAACTTTGGTCGGTTCTGAATTGGTAAATTCTGCTATGAAGTCGGCAGCAGCCTGTCTTTTGATTGATGTCCGAGGATAAAAATGGACGTCATGTTCGCTCAATTCAATGGCCCACTTGGCGAGTCTTTTTGACATGCTCGAATTTCGTAGTACTTGTCGTAATGGTTGGTCCGTAGGAACCATGATTGTGTGCGCCTGGAAGTTTGGGCGTAACCTCCTAGCAGATGTAATAAGTTCTTAGGAGAGCTTCTCGATAGTGGTGTAGCTAGTTTCTGCATCGACCATTGCCCTGCTGACATAATACACTGGTTTCTGGATTTTATCCTCCTCTCTCACGAATGCGGCGCTTATTGCGGTGAGGGAGGCAATGATGTAAAGAAATAGATTCTCGCCAGGAATAGGCTTTGATAGTATGGGAGGATTACTCATGTACTCTTTGAGCCGGTTGAATGCTTGCTCACATTCCTCAGTCCATTGCATCGTTTTCGTTGATCCTTTTAGTAATTTGAAGGGCAGACATTTGTCACTTACTCGGGAGATGAATTTGCTGAGTGAGGCTACCCTTCCGACAAGCCTTTCAATGTCGCGAAGGGATTTTGGTGCCTTCATATTGATGATTGCCTAGATTTTTTCAAGATTCGCCTTAATCCCCCTTCTCCCGACCATAAAGTCGAGGAATTTTCCTGAAGAAACTTCGA
The DNA here is from genome assembly GCA_003013855.2 of Liriodendron chinense. Lineage (NCBI taxonomy): Eukaryota > Viridiplantae > Streptophyta > Magnoliopsida > Magnoliales > Magnoliaceae > Liriodendron > Liriodendron chinense. Next base: position 308,935 of record PVNU02000100.1, on the reverse strand, counting down.
AGGCGCATTTTGCTGGGTTTAATTTCATCCGATGCTGCCAGAGTATTTGGAAGGTTTCCAGGAGATTAGTCATATGATCTTCTTCTTGTATGCTCTTTACTAGTATGTCGTTGACATACACTTCCATTGTCTTCCCAATCTATTCAGCGAAGATCTTATTGACAAGACAATGGTAGGTAGCACCTGCGTTCTTCAGGCCGAAGGGCATTACCTTGTAACAATAGAGTCCTCGGTCGGTGATGAAGGAAGTTTTCTCCATGTCGGGTGGGTGCATGGTGATCTGATTGTAGCTCGAGTACGCATCCATGAAGCTGAGGAGCTCGTGCCCTGCCGTGGCGTCGACTAGTTGGTCAATTCTAGGTGTTGGGAAGCTATCCTTCGGACATGCTTTATTCAAGTCAGTATAGTCGACGCACATTCGCCACTTCCAGTTTGATTTTTTAACGAACACCACATTGGCCACCCATTCTGGGTATGTTGCTTTCACAATGAATTCTGCTTTCAGGAATTTGTTTACCTCTTCTTTCACTGCTTCTTGTATTTCCTGATTTACCACGCTGGCGTCGTTGGTGAATGGGTCTGAATTTCGGGTTCACCTGTAGCTTGTGGACTGCAGTATCTGGGTCAATACCTGGCATATCTTCGTGCGACCACGCGAAGACGTCTTGATGCTCGATCAGGAACTCGGCGAAGCGTGCTCAAGTTTCGACGTCAAGTGTTGATCCGACCCACACTTGTTTGGAGGGATCCTTGACAGACAATGCCATCAGAACCAAATCTTCTGCTGGCAAACCACTTTTCAAGTCGCTCTTCTTAGGTCTAGAGTCATTATTCTTTCTTCTTTTATTCTTCTGAGACGAGGTGTTGTTGCTGCAATTGTACCGACTGTCTTCCCCTTTTCTTTTCTAAGCACGGTTTCGTAGCATGCTCTGGCAACTAGCTGGCTTCCTCGGACTACTCTGACTCCTTCAGGGGTCGGGAACTTCATGCATAAATATAACAGGAAGATAGATGCTCTGAGTTCTGCCATGGATGGTCGACCGAGGATGGTGTTATAGCTCGATGGACTATCCACGATCAAGAAGTTTATCATCATGTTAATGCGGTTTGGGTTTCTCCGAAGATGACCGGAAGGTCAATACATCCTTCTGGTTCGAGTGTCTCGCCTGCGAACCCAATCGGTGCAGTTTGGACCGGCTCGAGTCAGGTTCGGGGGATATTCATGGTGTTAAAGGCCGATGTATAAAGGACATTCGCAGAGCTTCCTATGTCCAGCATGATCCTGTGTCTCTTGAAGTTAGCAATCCTGAGAGTTACGACGACAGCATCGTCGTGGGGGAATTAGATACCCTTCCCATCTTCTTCAGAAGATGATTGGTTGTCACTTCCAGTCGAGTAGCTTTTCCGACCTTTCCATGTTGTACGCTTCATGGGCCCTTCTAGTGTGGGCCTTCCTTGCGTTGTTTGAATCGCCACCTCCCCCTGGTCCACTGACGATGGTGTGGATTTCTCCTGCCGGTTTAGAGGGTTCCGAATGGATTCTTTCTCCTTTCAGGACGGATGGATTCTTTCTCCTTTCTGGCCTTGTCTTTGACGAGTTGAGTCTTGCACAGTAGAATCTTATCGTCGACGGTCCGTCTACTGAGGCGACCTGTCATGCTCACGATTGCTGCGCTCTATGTAAGATTTTAGGTGACCCCAGCGGATGAGAGATTTAATCTCGTCTTTTAGGGAGATACAGTCCCTGGTGAAATGTCCGTGGTCTTGGTGATACTCACAGAACTTTCTTTTATCCCGAGAGTTGGGATCTGCTCTCAACTTGGGTGGCCAAGTCGTATATTTCTAGTCCTTGATATGCATTAGGACCTTTTCGGTGGTAGTATTGAGGGGGGTGTATTCTGCATAACGTCCTTCTGGAGGACCTTTCCTAGGAGTCCGATCGCGTCGATCGTCCCTTCTTTTTCTTTATTTTGGCTTTCTTTTCTTTTCGTGTTGCCCTATTTCAGACTCTCTTCTAGCCTTGGCCAATTTCTCGGCATTGATATATTTTTGGGCTTTGGCCTGAAACTCGGCCATAGTCCATGGAGTATTTTTATCGAGGGCCCACCTGAATTCTTTATTACGGACACCGTTGAGGAGTGCCGGGAGGCCCACTTCGTCGATGTAGCCTTCGACCTGTACTACTTCGCATGTGAATCGGACAAGGAAGTCCTTCAGGGACTTGTCACTCTTCTGCTTCATGGTAGCCAGGTGAGCAGGTGGTCTTCTTCATTGTACGATTCCCCATGAACTATGATTCGAATAAGGTGCATAGTTGCGCAAAGGAGTCGATGGATTTAGGCTTGAGGTTGCGGAACCAGGTGAGGGCTGCACCCTTGAGGGTAAGGGAGAACGCTCTGCACATAATAGCCTGATTGACCCCCTCCAGATGCATATAGGCCTTGAAGACCTCGAGGTGCTCAATTGGGTCACCAGATCTGTTGTAAGATGGAATGTTGCTAGGTGGCTGAAATTTTTTAGGCTGAGGTTCCTGCATGATTTCATCTGTGAACGGAGATTCGGTTTGATCGATCATTGCCTGCAATGTCGTCGGTACACCTGGGACGCATTGTTGCTCTATCTTTGCAAAGTTTTTCTTTAAATTTTCTAGCTCCCTCTCCCAGTCTGGAGGGGGGCTGGTGCTGGAAACTTCTATGGCTTCTTTAGGTACATGATCACCCCTTCCTGATACGTCATGCGGTTTATGATGTTGACATCGGGCATCCAACGAATGACGTAAGTCACCGACAGGAAGCCTTTTCTCCGCATCGTCATCTTGTCGCTGATCTTGGACCACCGAATGAGGGATAAGTTATACAGATGGTTGAACTCTATGAGTAGGTGGAGCTCGGCTGACCTCCTGATTTTGGTGAGAGTCCCCCTCCTGTCGTCGAGCAGACATAGGTGGTAGGCGGCGCTCTATCCGATCCGCGATATTTGTGAGGCACATCACCTCTGATCGAACGCATTCTGAATATCGGCCTCCATGATATTTCTCCATGCAGGGTCGTCCGTTGTCGGTCGTGATGGCAGCGGAGTAAGGGTGGCTGCCTCCATTCCATGCGTCGTTCTTGATCGAGTATGGCTTCCACAAGGCTGGGTTTGTGCCATACTCGGCTCTTCCTCTCTGTGGGCAAATCTTGCTTGAGCAGTGGTTTTTGATCCGTGTCTCGAGCTTTTCTTAGGTGGCATCCTGAAGTGACCTCAAAAGATGGCGAAGTCAAAACAAGTAGGCCCCACGGTGGGCTCCAATCTGTTGACGGTAAATCTCATCATCAGATGTTGGTCAGGGACCAACTAGTTAATCAGAGACCAACTTGAGCCTCTGTCATTTCGATTTGAAGGATGATAAGGATCCTGTAAATACCACCAAAGGTTAGGATGGCCGTCGGTGGTTCCGACTGATGGCCCTCCGATGCCCAAGTCAGTGATTGTAAAATGATCGAAGAAGAATGATGCTTTGTTGCTCAATGTATGTGTATCTTAGATCATGGCATGAATGGATACTTATAATGTGAATCCTTACCGTAATTGAGAAGGATTCTCACTCTGTCGAGATTTACGTTTGCGTAAGATGGATTAGGTATCATAGCTGGATACGTAATTACTTTAGAGATAAGTCGCGAGATTATTTGCGTCATGCAGATATTTCTCTTATTAACTGCAGAAGTGAATCCCATGGTTTGTAGGATACGTAACAGATCTTGATTGCCTGGGGAGTAGCTGTAACGCCTTAGATTTTCGAGATTTATTTGAAAATTTTTAAAATTTTTTTAATTAATTATCGTACATTTACAGTTGATTTGCGAATAGCGGGACATCCGTAGGAGATACGATAGGGGACCCTCTACAAAAGTTGCTTAGAATGATCTCATAAACATCGTAGAAAGATCAGATTTCAAAAATCACGCACTTTTCATATAACTACGAAAATGCCATTAGTTAAACTTAAGTTAAGATGCCATTTTTAAGTATTATAGTTTCTAATGATCACTTTCATGCAAACCCCTGTATTTAAGCTTTTGGGCACATATTAACTATACACGTCAAATTTCAGCCCTTAAATCATAGTAGAAGTGGTCCAATTGTCAAATCAGCCCCTTAACCCTTGATTTTTATGTCCATCGAGTGAGGAAAGTAGATGGTTAGTCGTAGTCGAATATTTCTCTTCATATGAGTGACTTGGATCGTCTTTATCATGGACAAATAGTGTGATTTGAGTGCCCCACCTTGATAAGCCTCTTTCTTATGCGTGAAGTTATCCCGTTCTAGAAATTAACGAGTTACCAATTCTTTTTAAATCTGAACCTTTCAATTTACCCACTTTTCACCATCAATCACTTCTCAAATTTAGACCACCTATTATACTCATATGACTACGAGTTTATATAAAATTTGGACCTCGATTTATAATCCTACATCGTTGAACCACAAAGCCAGCCCCTTTCTTTTCCGCAAAAAGTTGGAATTTCAGATCTATGCATTTCTCACCATCAATCAACCACTAAACTTTGTACAATTTTTTGCCTATCATGACTACATATTTTTTCAAAATTTGGGCCCTGATCATCAAGCATAGACCGTTAATTGAGATTAAGCCCATTTTAACACCCGTCAGGCCATTTTCAAGGATCGGCCAATTTAGAATGTGGATCATCAAGAAATTTACGTATTCTGACTCTACTCTTCGAGCTTGATAAGATGAATGGATTGGAATTGATCAAAGATTACCTGAATTTTGAGATTTGAGAAACCCACCTCAATATGTAGTTACACAAGACCTCACGCGCACACCCTTCTTTTCTCTCCCCATGTACGCACATCCCTCCTCCATGCCCTAGAGAGAGAGAGAGAGAGAGAGAGAGAGAAGGGAGTTCTTTCTCATATTTTTCCAACGGCTAGGATCTTTTACAACTTTTTTTTTAAGTCCATCTTAATGTGAGGATTTTCCTTCAAGCCTTTTATTAATAATATCAAGATTATCATAAGTTTCTTTTGTGGCATGTGAAGTTATTTTGTTTTGAATTCCTTATCCATATAACATGAAGTTTGATGTGAGATTTGTAATGAATATCATTATATGGTGATGTGATTCCTTGTTTAGATTTTTTACTAAGAAGCATGTGTATTTGTGTTATTTATTTTTGTGAAATCTATGCCCTTATTTTCTTAGTCCATGTATTACAAGTAACATTGGTTTTCATATTACGATATGAAATATGTGTATAAGATCATCATATGGACATCCCATTATTGTATACTCTTTGTCCCTAAGGTGGTAAATTATTTGATGTAGAGAGATGGAACCGTGAGAGGTGTCCATGATGGAAGAATATATCTTGACTTAACTGAGAGAATGAAGTGATTGTTTGTTAATGGATCCTTACATATACATGATGTTTGATTGAACCCATTTACATTACATGAGTATTTTAATGAATTTGGCCATGATGTACAACATTGGCTTCTTGGGATATGATGAAATCATAAAACGGGACAATGGGTGGACACTAATAGTATACAAATTCTTATGAGTCGGGGTTGGTGCCATGGACACTAAGCCCGAGCTGTCGACCTTATGCCGGGTCGCTTACGACTCCCCATAGTGTCCAGTGAGTTGCTAAAAATGGTTGTTTGTAAAATACTTAATAAAAGGGGAAACAAACTCATGCATACACTAGGGCTTGACTTGGTGAGCCAGCCCCTCTGGGTGTCATGGATGAAGTTTTAGGAACTTGTTCCACTTCTTGCCATACGCTATCTAGTGGAAGTGTATTGGGGAGTTTCTCGCTTCCATTAGTTTGATTAATTTCACTCTGGTGACTAGTGACTGACGGATGTGTATGGGGTGTCTCAACCTTGGGCTTCCCGCATTCGTTTAACGGGTGTGTATGGGGTAACTCAACTTGAGCTTACCGCATTTGTTTAGTCAGGGTGCCTTAGCCAGAGCATGCATTCCATGCATCGCATTAACAAAGATTTTTACTTGATTGTTTTGTTTGAATAAATATATTATTGTCTTGCGTTACTTTGAGTTTTGTATATTATTATTCTTGATTGTCTTGGAGGGAATATTCCCCACTATGATAGCGTTTAACGCTATCCCAATCGCAATTTAGATGATGCAGGTGAAGATCCAGGTATCGAATCCGACTTTCAAAGTGAAGAGTTCGATGGTTCGTACGATCACATGGCGGATGAAGATGTTGAAGAAATTTAGTTGATATTTTCATTTATTAGACATTTCTTTTTATTAGTGGTAGCATTTATGAAATTTGTAATGAGTCTTCCAGAGAAGACATGGTTTGATATTTTGGTTGATTAGTATGAATATTGGTTGGTTCCCTTATTTAAACACCGATGATGAAGTAGTAATGTTAATAGAATAAGATGAACATTTATTTCCGCCATTGTGCTTGAATGCTATATTTTATTATTTAACAAATCAATTAGTCCATGTTTTACTTGGGAATTCGGCCGTCGTGTTATACATGAGAGTCGAAAACCTCGGGTCGTTATAGTAGCGCTAGTAACGCTCAAAGAATAGAGGTTGGTCGGGCATAATCGATGGTAGGTTCGCTCATCCGTGGTCGGCTGTGGATAAAGAAGTAGACGAGCACCAAGGCACGGAGTGAATCTTCGGTAGATTTCTTGATATCGACCGCTTGGGTCTGATGAGGTCGGTCGGACATTGAAGAATGTTGACTGTTCGGGCTAAGCAAGCAACCGATCGGTGCCGACCATTTGGGCTAAGCAAGTAACCGATCGCTATACGACATGGCGTGGCCGATACCGAAAGCTCGAGTGCTTGGGCTTAAAGATAGATGATCTTAGTTTTCACTCATGCATAGTTTTGACCACGCAGAAGCGGGGTATCCCAAATTTACCCATAACAGCAGATAAACAATATGATGGGCCTTAGAGAAATTTTTAATGGTGGACATTCAAGCACCATTGTTTCCTATGGTGTGGTTCGCTGAGATTTGGATTTGCCTCATTTTTGGGGCTCATGCTTAAGGGGTGGTTTGGATATGAATGGAGGGAATTGAGAGTAAATAAAGGTAAATGGTATTTTAAATGTATTTGGATAGAAGTAAATGCATGCAAATGAAATGAAATGGGCTTGTAAATGAAATCCTTGTGTGAGAGGATTTGGAAGTAAATGGGGGTAAAATGAGCTTTTGAGCTCCCTTAGAGAATTGTGTGACCAAACAAAGGTGGTGCTAGGCACATGTCCACCATACACATGACATGCTAGTTATGTTCCAAAACCATTCAAATACCAACTACATCACTAAAATCACACCAATAAAATGATTCAAATCATTTAAAGGTTGGCCAACTAAATGAATGGTTAAAAAGCATTGACAAGTTACTTGTTTGTAATTCTTATGTTTATGGCCCACCCGAGGCTCAAGACTTTTTTATTTTTGGCTAAATTATATATTTCAATGGGCCTAATACAATCAATCTGTTGAATATTACATATGTAATTTGAAACATTAAAGCTAGTTTGGGACATTGCATATGTCACTACGAATGTATTGAAAAATTCCAATGCATTCCAAATCCTCCCATTTACTCCTATCCAACAAAATATTTGAATTTTAAATGTATTTCATTTACTCCAATCCAAACATATGCTGAGTAAGCCATTTACTCTCAATTCATTTAACCTTCAATTTCATTTCCCATTAACCTCCATTTATAAGCTCCCAAATGAGCTCTGAGATGGGAAAATGAATGGACGGCAAGGATAAAACACATACATCATGGTGAGGCCACAACACAACACTGATCATTACTGATATTTCGGGTATTGGAGGGGTCATTACCGAATTCTAGTCCTTGTCACAGGGGGTGTGGGTCGAGTTAGGGCCGGGCAAAGCTCTCTCCAAGCCCTCGGCTTGTACTTTCCAAGGTATGCCCAAACCTGACCCAGGCCCGTGATGGGCCAAAGTAGTCAAGCCTGGGTGCATATGCAAGGGCTGGTCCGAGCCCGAGCCCTCGACCTCGAAGGGGGATGATGGTCCAAGCGCAGGAACCACTTAGGAATTAAACTATGGCCGCTTCTGGGCCTTTGTTGCCGACAGGCAGAGGAAATAACCTACCCAAGCCCTGTTGCCACGTGCGAGACTGCATTAGCTGTAGTTCTGCTCCCAGACTCCCAGTCCCTCTTTTTCTGTTTAAATATTTTCTGTTATGAGTCCAACACCACTTTCACTTGTAAAACACCCAAAACAACATCATCAATTGAAAGACATGTAAGAATAAAAGAGAAAGAGGAAATCCAAAGAAATAGAAAATCAAGCTTCAATTCCCTCTCCGCTGCTCTCTCTCTTTAGCAGAGGGATGATCTTGCCCTTCCAAACACATGAAAAGAGGGAAAGATTTTGAGTTGAATTTTTTAAAATGTTAATGAGCCTAGGTCAGGCTAACAGGCTTTTCGACAAGTACAAGCTTGGTTCATTTGAAAATGGGCCCTACTTTTAGGCTTTAAGAGTTGATACTTCAGCCCAACTGGCCGGACCTGTCGATCCGGGCTCAGGTAGCCGGTTGGGTCGGGTAACTGTCGGGACGAACAGTGGGCCTGAGAAGAAAGAGAGGAGCCCTAACAGCGTGGGGGAGAGAAGTAGAGAGGGAAGACCCGCGCCTAATCCATGAAGGGGCGGACAGGGCTCGAGCTCTGTCCGATCCCGACCGGTGGAACGACATACCTAAAGTAGGTGTGACAGCTACGTAAAAATGTACAGTTAAATCCTAAATCAGACTTTTTACTCCGTCTAGATTCCAGATTCACCCGGTGTTGTGTTCTTCTTCGTTACGATTACTAAGAGTGGCATCTTTGAAAGGGTTCCAGGTGGCACTACAAATAAATGGTAGATTAGACAAAAAGGGAAGTATCTTTGAACCTACTTCCCTTTTGTGTTTATAGTCGAACTAGGCTTTGAAGTATACCGTGGGTTCATCAAGTCGGAAATTAAGGGTTAAGTACCAGGTTAACTCGGACCTATACAGGGTATTTTGGGCTCATGACCTGAAATGACATGGAAAAATAAATGGGCGGTGTGGATAAAATCCAATACATCACGGTGCCCATCAAAGCCCTAGCGTGTCTCAAGGTGGGGACGAGGTAGCTAATCCGCGCCCCTCTTTTCTCCCTCCATATCCCCTCTAGCGTGGTCAAGGTATCAAGTTGTCCCCGCCACGAATATTCCGGACGTGGATTGCCTGCGAAAGCCTTTGCAGGCATCTCTTGCGCTTGGAATCTACAGTGGGGCCCAACGTGATGTTTGTGAGAAATCCACGCCGTCCAGCCGTTTTGTGAGCTCATTTTAGGCGTTGCGACAAAAAATGAACATGATACAAGACTTAAGCGGGCCAAAAACGTGACGATTGAACTTCCCCAGTTGAAATATTCGTGGGGACCACAGAAGTTTCGAATCAGTGTAATATTTGTGTTTTCAGTTCATCTCAGTAGGAATGACATTCTGAACGGTATGGATGGCATATAAACATCACTGTGGACACATAGAGGTTTCAACTGTAGGAATTTCCCTACCCACCTTTTGCTTTAGTGCGGTCCACTTAAGTCTTGGATCTCGTTCATTTTTGGTCGCAACGCCTTAAATGATCTAAAAAAACGGTTGGACGGCGTAGATTTCTTACAAACATCACTGTGTCCCCACTTAGATTCGGAGCGCAGGAGATGCCTGCAAAAGGCTATCGCAGGCAATCCGCGTCCGAATCTTCCATCCCAAAAATAATTATAAGGCAAGCACGGTCACCGTCTTTTTGACAGCACACACGTGTATCACATCAGATGGCAAATAACAGTGGAACCCACCTGGTGGACAGCCTGGATGTAATCACACATGCCACTCCTCCATGCACGGCCCAAGATTTCCCACGCGTCCGATGACCTACCTATTAGAAGTAAACTACGGATCTTCTCCCAATCTCTCGCAAGAATCTCTCCCAAAAAAATATCTCCCTTCTCTCTAACCATGGCGGCGGCGGCCCTAGCCCGCCTCATGAAAGTCAAAACCTTCCCTTCTCCATCCTTCGTCCGTACTCTTACAGCTCTGATTTCCGAAACTGACCTCGTTTTCCCCTCATCCCTCTCTCACAACTCTCTCCCACTCCGTACACATCCCAAGGACAGAAACGTCCAGTGGGTTTTCCTCGGCTGTCCGGGCGTTGGCAAGGGGACCTACGCTAGCCGTCTATCTCACCTCCTAGGTGTGCCCCACATCGCTACCGGCGATCTCGTCCGTGACGAGCTCTCCAGCTCTGGCCCACTCTCTCATCAGGTAATTCCCACCAAAACCATCTACACCACCCTTTTTCTTTCTACTTCATGCAATCCAATTTTACATCTTTGGACTATTAAATAGAAAGAAAAGGTCGTATCTATCAACCGGGTGGGTGTAGATATCTATTTCCTACTTTGTATTTTTTTACTTGCGTGGATCTGTAATGAAATTTCGAAAGGGTGCGTTTGGATGCGCCTTAAATTGCAATTCAAATGCAATTTAGCAAAGGAAAGCACTTGCGCACCTGGCATAGGTACCTACCAGGGTCACTTTCTCTAACGCGATAAAAATGACTCAACCTGTATGAAATCAACCCCGTCCATCGGGTACATCACCCCTTGTTTGGTCTTAAATCTAAAAAATCAGGTTGATTCAGCACTCAGGTGGGCCACCCCATTAAATTATACAAAAAAACCTCTAAACTGACGTGGTATGGCCCACCTGAGTTTTGGATTACTATGATTTTTAGGTAGCTGTTTCGTCTGGACGAGTCACATCAGAAGAATGGATCGGATTGCATGTAAACACCATGGTGGGCACAGTGTTTTAAATCGTAAATAGTGTGTAGCATAGTGTTCACGCCTCTGAAAATAGCTTAAGTCAGGTGTAGTCTACACTACATGCTAATTTTGCATACACTAGATGCTATAAAGTCTATGATACACGTTAAGTAGCTTACACTACAAGTTATGTTTCACTAAAACATAAAATCAATGATGTTTTCGGTGATTCGTTTCATTTTTCATTTTTTAATAAAAATTAGTTAATCTTTTCAGTGATTTTAGTCACATAATATAAGTAATAGTATTAAATTAGTTACATCGATCTTTCTTTACCTTTATTCTGTATCTTTGCCCACTTTTCCTATTAAATTTTGTTATTAATCAGACTAATTTAGTGCAAACTATTATGAAATTTCATGATATTTGACGCTACTAGACGCAACTAAAAATCTAAAAGTAGCTTGTAGCTTACGCTGAACACTATGAAGCTTAGTAGCGTGTAGCTTACACTGAACACTATGTAGCTTAAGCTTCACACTTCACACTTCATAAGGGTGAACACTACGCTACACACTATTTGCTATTTAAAACACTCGTCAAATCCAAATGCTACTTGGTGCAAATTTCAAAGTATTTTCTGAAACCGGTGTGGATCGTTCGATACAAACCAGTCTTGTCAATAATATTGGTCTGTATTCTCCAAAAATGGACCAGTATGGGGCAGTATGACCTGGTCTCAGTGGTGACTGATATGCTGAATCCTTGACTTGGAGAGAACACAGCTATCACATGATCAGCATAACTTGAAGGGGTTCAAGAAAACATTTTTTCTTCAATAGTAAGCATGAAAATTTCTCCTTCAGCACTGATGACATTGTTTATGTATGGCTGATGATCACTGATCATTCTTCTGTAAACTGTTATTTCATTGATTTGATTGAAGCTTGTCAGTAATGATGTTTTGACTAGAAATATTGTGACCACAGTTGTACTTGTTCATAAAAATAAATTCACTTCCTTTTGCAGCTTTCAGAGATTGTAAATCAAGGGAAACTGGTTTCAGATGAAATTATAATAAGGCTATTGTCCAAACGCCTTGAAAGTGGAGAAGCTACGGGCGAATCAGGATTCATTCTTGATGGTTTTCCACGGACTATTAGTCAAGCGGTGAGCTCCTTTGTAAAGGGTAGGGAACATAAAAAAGATAGTTTTTTGTATTCATTCTATTTCCTTAGAAGATATAATTGAAAGAAACTAGTGTAGAGAAATTATAGAATGCCGAGCCTCAATAGATGTATAGTTTACTGAGCCACTGGATTGTGGACACTTGGGGCCTGTGGTTCGGTGATCCAGACTGTTGATCTTCCGGGTGCCACTGTGGATGGAGGATTTCCCCCAAAAAATCTTCAAGATGGGAATATCATAACCTCTGATCTTTGGCCTGTTTTACATTGAATGTGTACCGCTGCTGTATTTCTTCATAACCTTCTATATACAGGCCACTGATCAAAGGATTAGGATCTTGCAGTCTGGGACACTGGGCCCATGAAATCATCAGTCTGTCCCGCGTGCACATAATCCTAGGTTTGTTGAGGCCCAGCAACCTGCAAAACTATTGTGCTTCATTTTCCTGGTTTTTTCCTCTCCTGTTGGTGTACCTGCAGATATGTTCCCCTATTTTCTTTTCTTTTCGCTGCCAGCATTTGCTTGGATTCCCTAATTTGTATGTAGTGCACTGTATCCTGAAAACTTGAAACTTTCTCATAATATATGATGTGAATTCCTCACTGAGGTCAGCGTTTTCTGGTATTGCAGATTTTATATTGCCGGTCATTTATGTTGCAATGTTTTGGTTATGAATGTCATGTTAGCACAGAAATAAACATTTCGGATTCATTTTACGTTGTCTAGAGGATGTTTCTTCTAGTGCTGTACATGGGTCGAGTAGGCTCAAAAAACTCGCTCGACTCGGCTTGAAAATGCTAGACTTGGCTTGGATCGAAAGTGAGTTTGAGCTGAGTCGAGCAATTTTTTAGGTGCTCGAATGAATTCGAGCCGAGCACCGAGCAGGGCCACCATGCTCGACTCAGCTCGAATATTAGCTCGAACTCGGCTCAACTCAGCTCGTTGACTCGGAGTATAAATGCCCCCCCAAAAAAAAAACCTAATATTATTTCTATTCTACCCACCCGAGCGCCCCCCTCTCCGACTCTCCCTGACCCTAACCCTCCCTCACTGAGCTTTACGGCCGGCCACACCGGCCCCACTCCCTCCCTCCCTCTTTCTCTTAGCTCGACGGCTGGCCACCCCCGAGCTGCACTGAGATGCTGACTTGCTGCCCGCTACTGGTCCACTCGCCCACCGCCACCGACCACTCCTAAGCTACTCTGTCGGCTTGAATCCCTGATCTCTCACCCTTCCATTTTTTATTTTCTTGTTTGGTAAGATCTCCCCCTTCCATTTTTTTTTTCTTGTCTGTTTTTCTTGAACTTCCTCTAAGGCCATTCCAAATTTTTATTTTTGGGCGTCCGACCGGCGACAGGCTCAAAAGACTCGAACTCGGACTCGGCTTGAACTCGCTCGGTTTGCTGATCAAGCAGGTCTACGCTCGACTCGGCCGAGTCGAGTCGAACAATGAGCAGGGGCTGGGTAGTTCGAGCCGAGCAACGAGCATGGCAAAGCTCGACTCGACTCAGCTCGTGTACAGCTCTAGTTTCTTCCAACGTGTCATTTTCCAATATAGAAACCAAAAATGTAGTGGGATGAAGACATGCATGTCTCAACACTTGAATGCTTTATATAATCCAACATACCTTGTTTGCATTTGAGTATAAAAATGAAAAATTATATGATTATATCCAGTGCTTGATATTTAGGTGTATGTTTTGTGATATAGCATCTTGTTAGAAGGATTCTTTCTGATGTACTGGTGTAACCATAAACCCCAATTATTGCTTCTTCACGTCAATAAACTGGACAAACCAAATACTGCATATAGTCTGGAGCATTGTTTGAACACTCGAAAAGCCGGCTTGGCTTGGCTCAAGTCAAAGACTTGGTCGGGTCATCCTGATACTCGGCTTGTTCCTACCTTTTAAAAAATATAAGAAAGTAGGCTTTTATTCTTTCAATTTAAAATTTATGATTTTAAGACTGAATTGATAATGATAATGACAAGAGTTGCCTTCAAGTCTGTTTTTCCAAAGATTTTTTTTTTTTTTTTTTTGCTTCGAAATTTTGGTTTTCTTTTTTTCTAAAAATAGAAAACAAGACTCATCAAAGCCTATGCGAGTTGAGTCAACTGGGTTGTAGCAAGCATTCACCGAGTCTTGACCAAACCAAGTTACAGTGGGATTCAACTCTAAATTTAATTGGCTAGATGACTTTTAGTAATAGGGTTGAGGGAGAATCTGGAACTAGGGCTGCAACTTGGTTTTGTGTCAAAGTGGATCCGATTGACTCATCCTCAGTTTGGGTTGGGTTGTCAAGGTCCCGGGGTCATGTTTGGGTTGGAAAATGCCAGCCTGGTTTGAAAGTGGGTTGGGTTCAGGTTGGGCAAATTCTGGTCGGATTAAGTTGGGTTGAGATTAATCACATGTATTTGGGTCGGTTGGTTATGGAGTAATTTGGGTTGGGCACCTCAGTTTGGAATTCGGGTCAGGCGTGGTTGTGGGTTAGGTCCTCTTGAGGTCATTTGGGCTCAGGTTGACCTTCAACCAGACCCAACCTGCCCAAGTTGCACTCCTATCTGGAACTCAGTTTCTATTGTTGTGTAATGTCACAAGCCTTATCTTTCTCTTTTGCTATTTCAATGTGCATTTCTTTTGTGTATTTGCAGGAGATATTGGAGGGAGTGACTGATATTGACTTGGTGGTTAACCTAAAACTCAGAGAAGACATATTGCTTGAGAAGTGCCTTGGAAGGAGGATTTGCAGCCAATGTGGAGGGAACTTCAACATTGCATCGATCAATATCAAGGGTGAGAATGGGATGCCTGGAATATGCATGGCTCCACTTCTCCCTCCTGCTCATTGCACATCGAAGCTCATCACTCGATCTGATGATACAGAAGCAGTTGTAAAAGAACGACTCCGTATATACAATGAAACGGTACCGCACTGTCTCCTCTTAAGTGTTCTTTACTTCCACATATATTTTGTTTGTTATTGCAGTCGATCTTAGTCAAAAGGCCGAGAAAGGTATATGTTATGTTTGTTATATCTTAATATCCCTTCTCAGGTGATCCGAAACTGGTTCTTTGAAATTTTTGTCATGGACACAAATTTGTGGAAAGACTTGGTGTTTTAATAGCTTAGGCTTTGTAGCATGTGGCTTACGCTACATAGCACGACTTAGCCTTAGCGCTATGTAGCTCATGAAAATAGCTAAAGTCACATGTAGTCTATGCTACACACTAATTTGCATACGTTGCGCGCTACACAACCCACGCTACACGCTACTTAGCTTATACTAAAAGTTATTTTTCAATAAAATATTAAAATCAATTAGGGCTCGTTTCGGGGCTTGTAAATGGAAGTAAATGGGAAATTGATTTGGAGGTAAATGAATTGGGAGTAAATGGGTTTACACAATTGTGTTTGGATTGGAGTAAATGAAATGCATTTGAAATCAAAATATTCTGTTTGGATAGGAGTAAATGGAAGGAATTGGAATGCATTTGACTTTTTCAATATATTCATAGGAATATATGTGATATCCCAATCAGCTTTAGTATCCCAACTTAGTGTACATATGCGATATTTGATGGAATGATTATAATAAGCCCATTGAAATATATACTTCAACAAAAAATGAGGAAATTTCGAGCCTTGGGTAGGCCACAAACGTAAAGATCACAAACAAGTAACTTGTGAACATTTTTAACCGTCCATTTAAATGGTCATCCTTTGGATGGTTTGGATCATTCTTTTGGTGTGATTTTAGTGTTGTAGCCAATATTTGGATTGTTTGGGAGTATCATTAGCTTGACACATGTATGGCAGACATGTGGATAGAGGCACCTTTGTTTACACGTGCGACTGTCCAAAGAAGCTCAAAAAGGCATTTCAAACCCCATTTACTTCCAAATCCTCTCTCGTAGTGAGGATTTCATTTACATGCACATTTAATCCCATTTCATTTCCTTTACCTGCATTTACTTCCATCCAAACACTCCCCAAATATCATTTACTTCCAATTCCACCCATTTACCTCCATTTATTCCCATCCAAACGGCCCCTTAATGTTTTCAATGATTTCTTACAATTTTCTACTTTCAATAAAAAAAATAGTAAATCTTTTCAATGATTTAGTAAAATAGTACAACTAACAATGTCAAATCAGTTCCTTTGCCCTTTCTTCATCTTTATACTTTGCCCTATTTTGCTAGTTATTTTAGGTTGCATTTGCTTACACCTAATATTGCCCTTTCTTCATCTTTATACTTAATCCTTGCCCTATTTTGTGTATTATTTTAGGTGGTGTTTGCTTGCACCAAATATCGTGAAATTTCATTGTTAATCAGTAATTTGGTGCAAAACATCATGAAATTTCATGATATTTGGTGCAACAAAGTGCAACTTTTCATATTATTTTAGGTTGTGTTTGCTCGCACCAAATATCATGAAATTTCATTGTTAGTCAGTAATTTGGCAAAAATATCATAAAATTTCATGATATTTGGTGCAACAAAGCACGACCTTAATTAAAGATCCCAGAAGTAGCATGTAGCTTATGCCTCACATGTCAGAGGGGTGAAGCTATGCTACACACTATTTGTTATTTAAAACATTGGAACAAATTAAACGAGGTTCCTTGGGACCTGTTCGGGAACTCGGAAAATAAAAAGAGAAGTGAAAATTTCTTTGAAAAGTTATTATCCAAGAAAGCATTTGGAGAGAACAAAAAATAACAGGGAAGGGCTAGGAAATCTTTTTAAGATTTTTTCTGTGAAACCACTCTTGGAAAATGTTTTCCACCAAAATGTAAACTCCCAATTTGGGGAAAATGTCATTTTCTTGGTGTTGGAGTGTTAAAGTCCCTTGATATACATTGATATGCCATTCTATAATGGCTCGAGCTTTTAGAGCAAGTGGTTTTTTAACATGGTATCAGAGCGGAAGGTCATGTGTTCGAATCCCGGGAGCAGCAAATATGCCTCAGTTAATATATTCAAGCCTGGCCTGTTTATGGTGTGAGTGTCCCTCCATCCTTGTCCGGTATGTTCCTGTGTGGAGTTCCACCCTGCAAGTGCAGGGGAGTGTTGGAGTGTTAAAGTCCCTTGATATACATTGATAAGCCATCATCTAACTACTCGAGCTTTTCGAGCAAGTGGTTATTTGACACTTGGAAAGTATTTTCCACTTGAAAATACTTTTCAAGATCCCAAACAAGCCGTTAAAAAAGTGATTCTTAGAGAGTTTTTTTTATTTATTTAATAAGTAAAACTTGGAGAAAATCATGGAAATGTTCATTTCTTGAGTTTTGTTTTTCTTTCATATTCCCCCCCTGAGAAATGCAACTACTCACAAGAATAGGATTTCTCCCTTGAGAATGATTTGGGTTGTTCATCAAGTGGGTCCCACTGTTTATGTTTCATCTGGTCTCTGGGTCAACCACATGTCATGACAAAAAGGACAGACTACTCTGATCTTTTGGGCATTGAGCATAAAAGGTGGTGACTGCCTGATGAACAATCCAGATCTTGCGAAGAAAGTGTGGTTAGAGTTGGAATCAGAATATCCCGTTGATGGAGCCTTCAAAAGTGTGCTGAAACAGGGTCCCACGAGTGGTTGACCAGACTAGCCGACCGGTCCAATTTCGGACTGGGAAGCACTGCAGTCCTTGGACAGTTTTTGGGTTCTAAGGACCGGTCGACTAGGGTTCGAGGATCGGTCGCCAGATGTACTGCGACCGATCCAAGACTAGTCGGTCCTGGAGGCTGAACAGGTCGAATTCTGGCTGAAACTCACTGGACTCTTCCTAGCCTTCCAAGACCAGTCCGCAGGGGGCTGCAACCAGTCTTTAGGGGTAGCGATGATTTGCATGGTTAAGCAAATCTGCATAAATTGTTTCTATTTTCGGGTGGAGGGCTATTTAAACGTTGCTAATCCGGATTTGGATTATTCCAAGGTATCCTAATTAATAATTAGGGTTTGGGGTGAGAGTTGTAAGGGAGAGAGCTTATTCTTCTCTTGGGGGTCTTCTTGTGGGTAGTTCATCTCTGTAATCTTCATATTCATAGTGATTGTTGTTGCTTTGTGCCGTGGTTTTTTCCCGCGAGGGTTTTTTATGCTAAAATCGTATTGTTCTCTGTGTGTTGATTGGGGTGTGCGTGTGGTGTTCGTTTGGTTCTACTCTTTGCTTCCACGAGGTTTTACCAACATATCCTGCCCCCAAAGAGTAGTCATAACCATGTTATCAAATCGTAAATTGTATCGTAAATCGTTTTCTTGTCTGAATCGTATCGTAAATTGTAAGATTTTTTTTCAGATTTTCATAAAAAATCATACAAAAAATTATACATATATAAAAAAAAATTAAAAAACATATTAATCATCCATTTTCTCATGAATATGCTAAAAACACAATTTAACCATGACATTAATCTAGTGATAAACTGTATGTATAAATGATAATGTATGATGTATCTATGTATAAATGTATCATTGTGTTGTAATCAATCAAAAAATAACCCTTTGCCTATCCCATTAAAAAAATAACCTTTACCCATCCCCATTTACATGTATTGCATTTGCATTCAATTGTTTGTATAAACCAAAAAGAAAAGAAAACGTCCAAACTCCAAGTAAATCTATTCTTTATCAGCCTCGAACGCGGTATCATCAGATTCATCACGATCATTCCGGACCCAATCAACATCAATATCATCTTCATCTTTAGAATTTGATGTTGAAATAAACTATTCTTGCTCCTCTTCGACCACTTGAGCTTTCCCCTTCGCTTTACTTGTTATTGCAAGTTTTCTAGGACCTTACAAAATAGTTTATGCATTATGCTTATTAGTTTAGCAATTTAGCATAACTACATGAAGAAAGTAATAATTAAAATAGTACAAGAGTATAAGACTAAACAATAAGTATATAGTCTACAACATGCAATCATACCACGTTGCCCATCTGGTCGTTGGGTAGACCCGCCTACACCTTCGACATGCTCCAATCCCTCGGTAAAGCATTCACTTATGTGCATCCAGGTGTTATCTGTAGGAAGGGTAGGATCCTCCTTCTCGATGATCCACTCATCATCGGATTCCATATCCGATAAGCAGATAGGATCAAGCCCTTGGTCTTTTTCTCTCTTTGCATGACAGACTTCAAGCTGGAGATTGTATTTTATGAAAACCAGAGCGTTCAATCTCTGTTGCTCGAGTCTATTTCTTTTTTTTAAAATGTATCTACAATGATCACATAATTCCATAAGGACCAATAGCAATACATCTACATGTGAATTCTAAAGATAAGTAATGAATTCTAAAAAATTTCACCTGCTCAAAAGTACTCCAATTGTGCTCACAACCCGTAGCACTATATGTCAAACTTAAAATACAGATAGCAAACTTTTGTAATTCTGGACATTCGTCTCCGTAACTCTCCCACCACAAACCTATGAATCAATCATATATAATTAATTAATTATATTTATATAAATAAACTAAATAACCTAGGCTAAAACTACTTAAAGAAGTCAAACAAGCCAAATAATTGAAAAATTACCTGGTTGCTTCGTCCTTTTTGTTAATTTTGCAGTCTCTCGTCCAAACAAACCATATGCTTTTTTGAACTTATCCATTTGTTTATCAATGATTACCCGTTGCCTTAAATCTGGGATCATTCTTTCAATGCAGTCACATAGGCTGGTTTTTTTTTTTTTTTTTTTTCCTAAATCCGGAATGGAAACTCTCATCTTATTGAAATCTCAGATTTAGAAAGTAAGCCACCGCATGTAAGGGCCTATGTAGTTGAAGACTCCACCGCTTGTCTATGATTTCCCATATAGTCAAATACCGTTTCTTCACATCTCCCAAGTTCTTTGCGATTGCTTCTTTTGCTCGATCCATCGCTTCATAAATATATCCCATGGCCGGGCTCTCATTTGAATCAACTAGCCGTAAAACTTTAACCAATGGGAGAGTGGTCTTCAAGCACAACTTGATCGATGGCCAAAAATCTACATCGAACAACACTATTTTCAACATACTTTCCCTTTATGTTCTTCGAGAAATTGCTATCTTCCCATTTCTTTGAAGTGAACATCGACCTTAAGCCAATCCTATTTTCAGGAATGCTTTTCAATGTCAAGTAACATGTAGCAAATCGTGTTACCGCCTGATCTTGTCAACTCTCCCTTTGTATGCTTCCTCATTAAGCTTAAGACCCAACAATGCTTATAAATGTAGACCGTTATAGCTCTTGCCTTCGCCACAGTTTCAGAATGAACTTACAACTTTCCAATGTCTGCAAGTATGAGATCTATACAATGGGCCGCACATGGAGACCAAAAGAACGCCTTCCTCTTCTCCATTAACATTTGACCTGCTTTGACATAAGCGGATGCACTATCCATAACAACTTGAACTACATTTTCTTCACCCACCTCATCTATAATCGACTCAAGTAAACCAAATAAATTGTCTGCATTCTTTGAAATATTGGACGTATCTACAGATCTTAAAAAAACTGTACCACTTGGATTATTTACCAAAAAATTTGTAATAGACCGATTCACTCCATCGGTCCACCCATCCGACATTATTTTGCATCCAGTCTTGGCCCATTCCTTCTTATAAACTTCAATTGTCTTTTCTATGGATTCAGTTTCAAGCTTAAAAAATTTGTTCCTTCATGAAATGATGGAAGCTTCAACCCAGGCCCAAACGTAGCAATTGCTTCCATCATAGGTGCGAAGAAGAAACTCTTCACAAAATTAAATGCTAAAGCATTCACATATAAAAATCTAGAAATGAAAAGACATACGCTCTCTCTATCTCCTTTCTTCCAAATCCTATTAAGAGTGGCTTGTTGCTTTTCTTTCGGCCCAATATTCTTCCAATAAATTCATCCATGGTCTTTTTCCTTTTTCCTCCACTCATTTCATCCACATCTTCGATGATGGGAACTCTTCCAACATCGTATTCCCGTTCTTCTTGTTTCATCTTTGCATTCACATTACCCTTCAACAACTTAAAATTTTCCGCAATATCATCGCCCACTTGAGAACACAATGAAACGTTCTTCTTGGTTCGAGCAAGGTGATGTTTCATTCGAAACACACCTCCCCAATAAGACTTTCCACGAAAATTACATTTTAAATTGAGATTATTATTCTCATCTACATTTGAACAATAATCCTATGTAAGGTCATTCTCTTTCGTCTTCGACTTTTTTCCCATCTCCAATGCTCAAACCAAATGAACACGACAATTCGGCACAACACAAATTCACAAGTGACAAGCCAACCTACATTAAGAATTTTTTTTTTTTTGTGTTAGGAACTTAGGCCCCACACAAACAAAGATTATAAATTGATTAAAAAGGTGAAAACTATTTTAAATTTGAAATAAATGAAAAAACTATTGAAAAACAACTATTTAGGCCCGCATAAACACCAAATCTCACCACTATTTCTCCAAAGAAAGAAAATAAGCGATGTTATAATGTATGTGGGGCATAAATAACTTTTAAACACAAAAGCCCTAAAAAAGAATTACAAAAAACTGAAAAAATAGAAATATTGTATTTTTCTTTTCTAAAAAACCCATATTTTCACCAATATATGAAATAAGTGAAATAGAAAAGAATAATAGAATTTTTACATGTAGTCTTACCTATTTCAACGTAGAAATCGAATGCAACAAGCAGCGTTCAATTCCGTTGAGCGATGAAAGAGATATCTTGATTTCTTTTCTCTAGGTTTTCTATGGCCCACAAGCTCCAAAAGTCTCCAAAATCTCTCAAAAGTTGAAAAAATAGGGTTTTTAACCTTGGGTGGGGCCCTAAATAGGTTTTAAAACAAAAGGAACCAAAAAAAAAAAAAAAAAAAAACGTTTTTTGCACCGGCTGCTGCCGGTTTTGACATGCGTTGGTCGTCGTATGATTCGATCGTATTTGCGATTTGGCTGTACGATTTGAATCGTACGGCCATACGATACGATCTAAATCGTACGATTCGTATAGTGAATCATACTATTCTGATAACACTGGTCATTACAGGTTTTTGTTTTTTTTATTTTTTAAAGTCTTGATTTGGTGTTGCAATGGTTGTTATTTCTGCAGAGTCGGCCTGTGGAGGAGTTCTATCGTAGCCGGGGCAAACTACTAGAGTTTGATTTGCCGGGAGGAATCCCAGAGTCCTGGCCAAAGCTACTGCAAGCACTGAATCTTGAAGATCACGATGACAAGCAGTCTGCAGCTGCATGAGTTTTTATTGATAAAAAAGGTGAGTCATTCTTTGCATGTGTGAGATGTACGTGCATGTCAAATATTAAACATTTTTTTTTTCTAAAATAAAAGCCCGAGTTCCAGCTACCGTCCAAAGAAGTTAGGTCAGCTGTCTACTCAGGCTTTTGGAGTCTAGGTGCAAAATGTTGTTGTATTGGGAAAGTAGCTGCTTATTGTTATGTTTGCATGTTTTGAGGATGGTTAGGCCTGAAAAGGATTATTTATGTAACATTATTGATTTTTTAATATGGAATATGTGTTCCTTTTATTTATTTTTTATTTTTTTTCTGGTTAAGTATGTGGCTTCTCTGTTTCATACATGGGAAAATAGCTGAAGCTGTTTTATACTAGTGTTTTGAGTAGCTTACTCTATGCTAAACGACATAGCTTAGCCTTAATGTTGTGTAGATCATGAACATAGCTTTAGTTGTGCATAGCATACGCCACATGGTAATTTGTATACGCTACATGCTACTTAACTTACACCAACAACTATTTTTCAGTAAAATATTAAAATCAATTAATGTTTTCGATGACTTCCGACAATTTTCTATTTTCAATCAAAATTAGTTAATTTTTTTCAATGATTTTAGTAAAATAATACAAGTAACAGTGTTAAATCAGTTTCATTATCCTTATGTAGTTTTATACTTAATCTTTGATCTATTTTCCTATTAGTTTAGGTTGTTTGTTTGTGTCAAATATCATGAAATTTCATTATTAATCAGTAATTTGGTGCAAAATGTCATGAAATTTCTTGATATGAGGTGCAACAAAGTGCAACCTTAATTGAAGATCTAGAAGTAGCATGTAGCTTACGCCACATGCTATGTAGCTTATGCCTCACTCTTTAGAGAGGCGAATACTATGCTACATGCTATTCACTATTTAAAACACTGGTTTATACTAATACTATAAAATTCTAGCTGAAAAAACTCAATGGACCCACTCAGCGTGATTGGATTTTGGGTTGACCAAACAAGATAGTCACTTCCATCGAGTTTCCTTTGAATCTTCTACGTGTTTTCCTAGTTTGAGTTTCTACCGAGTCTTCTGGATTTATTAATTTATGCATTTGATAATATATGTTTTCATTTTGAAATAATGAGTAATTAACAAGTTTTTACCATGCTATCTGAATTTCCTGCAGACGCTTAGGTTGTCTGTGTCTCAATGGACTCAGAGTTGAATTTTGGTGTTTTAGAAACATGCTATCTATAAATAGAAAATGCAGCTTGAATTTTCAAGAATTGACATACAAATTTCAGTCACATCTGTCACAGCTTCTGTCATGTAGTAGGCACTAAAAGAAAATAGGGATTTTTAGGGCAAAACTCCTCAGGAATTTGGATTTTTTAGGAGGGAAATTACATAAATGCACTTGTTTATTTTTATTCTTAGAAAGTGGTAAATTGAGAGTTGTGCTGCCATGTGGCATGTGGCATGTGTTGGACATCCAATCTGTCCAACAAAGGCACCCCACCATTTTTTCCCCCTTCTTTTTACACACATCCCACACCCACCCACGCATGCGTACACCCGCACTCATGCCATAGTGGGATTTCACCACCTATGAGACTCGAACCTCGTGTTGAAACTCCTGGGAGTCTACCACCGAGGCAAGGATAGGAACCCCACCATGATTACCAGGCGAACTAAAAATCTGGTTGATCCAATCACAAGGTGGACCAAACCATTAAAAACGATATACACCACTCAAAAACGTCAAAATCCACCTGTAGCTTATTTGATGATTCAGGACCAGATTCTTAGTTCTTGTGGTTGCCATTGTGGGTTCATTTGTTAGATGGGTTGGATGTTATATACATACCGTGCGGGCACTACAATTCTCGAGTGCACTATTAAAGAAAAAGGAGAGGGTATTTTGGTAATTTTACCTATCAAAAAAGCATCTCTCTGGGATTTCATTTACACATTATTTGGTACAATGCGAATTCTGGAGGACCGTCGGGGTAAAAATCCCAAGAAAATATCAAAATGGGGTCACAGATGGGCAAGTGCAACTCCCAGTGATGAAGTGCTAGCCTATTTTCTGCAATGTAGTTGGTTTCTTTCCTAATTGTTCTTTTATAGGCGGGTTGAAGCCTGTTGCTCAATGGTAAATGGGTTGTGTTTTCAACGCTGAGGTCTGGGGTTTGAACCCAGTTTAACTATATTTAGAGGGTCTTTTATCAGCACAGATAGCAGGATTTTGATATATCTCAATCTGGGGATTTTGAGACGATTCTGATCCACATAGTTCTATGGGATCAAACCATCTAGGTTGCAGACCATGGGTTCACATGTTCGGAATCATATTCTTCATATTTTATTTCCGATTGTGGTTGTTCTATCAGCAAGATCCTACGTTTTTTTTTTTTTTTTTTTTTTTCAAGTGATTCCTCCAAGGTAATGTAGATAGCAGTGACACAAATAGAAGTTTTTGCTTGAAAGAGAAGGGAAAGAATAAAACTGTGATGGTTTTTTATGAGAAGTAAAATCCAGTTTGAACACTTGTTTTTCTTTGTATGTTTATTGTTTTCCACGTGCATTTGAATGATTGAGAACAAATTAAGATGGTCCAGTGATGTAGTATGAAGACCAGATTGGTTGGTAACAACGATTACGAAGGTTTTTGAAATAAGGCGAGAGGAAGAGCTAAAATTGATTTTGTTTCTTACCAAAAAAGAGAGACGTCAATCAAGGTGGGGCGAAAGTGTGTGGAAGCCCCGCCCCCACCTTGAGAAAATGAGGAATGTTGGAAACTGATTTCCATTTCCTTATTTCCTACCTAGCCTAGTTTTCCATTTCCTGGTTTAGATTTCCTTTATTCAAACACCGGGCGCGCGCCTCAATGTAAATATAGTGGGTGATGGGTCAAACATGGCTCCCTGCAGAAGTTTCTGCATCGCATTCGCTGTCCAATGCTCTCAGAGTTGCAGTTGCTAAGACGCAGCCCTTGGAAGATCTGGCTTTGGCGTCATGCAGGTCCTCTCAAAGATTATAAAATCCCATCTTCTATTATCAAATTCCAACAAAAAACTGACATTCTGGAACTGGTTGGGCCCACTCCTTGGCCCATTGGATGCTGCAATAGAGTACGGTCCATCCAAACACACTATCCAATGGCAGCTGATTTGGACTTGGTAGAGATCCCTCCAGTACCCTGCTCGGTACTGGTAAAGCTCTTTTGGGCACCACCATGATGTATGTGTTTTATCCATGCCATCCATCCATTCATTTTGCTGGATCATTTTAGGGCATGAGCCCAAGGTAAATCCAAAGGTCAAGTGGACCACACTGCAGGAAACAGTAGGGATTAAATGCCAACCATTGAAAGCTTATTGTGCGCCACAGAAATTTTTTATCAAGCTGATTTTTGTGCTTTCCCTTCATCCTGGTTTATGTGACTTTTTGAACAGGTTGGGAGTGGAGGTCACTATCCCCACTATCCCCACTAATTCCTGTACTATGGTTTCACTTGGGCTTTGGATCTGCCTCATTTTTTGGCTCATGCCTAAAATGAGATGGAAAAATAAATGGATGGCTTGGATAAAGTACATATATCATGGTGGGACCCACAGTTTTTTTAGTGCTGACAGGTACCGAGCGGGAGCACTACCGAATCCGTGCTCCCGAATCCGAGCCGGGCATGGTACTACCCCACCAGGACCTAGCTAGAGATGGACGGTCCTGTCAGGTGCTCTGTGGGGGCTATCATAATGTATGTGTTTTATCCTTGCTGTTTATCCATTTTGAAAATTTATTTTAAGTGACAAGTAGTGGACCACACCACAGGAAACAGTAGATATTTGAATTCCTACCACTGAAAACCTCTTGGGGACCATGGAAGTTTTGGATCAAGCTAACATTTATGTTTTCCCTTCATGAAGGTCTACCTGAACTTATGAACAGGTTCAGTGGCAAATAAACATTAAAGTGGGTCCTAGGAAGGTTTCAACAGCCGGGTCACTGTCACTACTGCTTCCTAAGGCGTGATCCACTAGAGCCTTTGATTTTATTTATTTATTTATTATTTTTTTCATGCCCTAAAATGATATGTCCAAGTGAATGGACAACCTGGATAAAAACATATGTACAGTGGGCCCAACAGAGCCCCTGACAGGACTGTTCGTCCCTAGCTAGGTCCTGGAGGGGTAGTTCCCCATCAGCGTCCATCCGATTCCATTGGATTAGGTGTGATTTGGGCCAAGGTTGGTGGATCCCTAACTGTGGAGCCCACTGTAATGTATGTGCCTTACATCCACACCTTCCATTCATTTTGACAACTCATTTTAGGGCATGACTCCAAAAATGAAGCAGATCCAAATCTCAGGTGGACCATACCACAGGAAACCGTTGTGATTGAATTTCACCACAAAAAACTTCATGGAAGCCACCGGAATATTTGCCATCCAGCCTGTAGGTAAAGGTCACAAAGAACTGGATGAAGAGAGACTACACAAGAAGTTTTTAATGGTCCATTACCATGCTTCCTGTATTATGATACACCTTGGATCTGCTTCACTTTTGAGATGATGCCCTAAAATGAGTTTTAGAAACAGATGAATCGTGTGGATATAAGACACATACATCATGGTGGGCTCGTGGTAAGGGATCCCACCCTCCTTGATGGATCCCGAGATCCATTGAAGCCGTGCCCCACCTCACCCAAGACGGTGTGACCCTTGTGGTGCCCACCTTGATATATTTATTATATATCCACGCCGTCCATCCATTTTTTCCATACCATTTTAGGGCATGATACAAAAATGGCATGACACAAAAAGGAAGAAGATCCAAATCTCAGATGGACAATATTATAGGAAACAGTGGTGATGAACACTCTTTGTTAAAAACTTCCTAATACAGCTTTATCCAAAACTTTTGTGGCTCATTAATGGTTGCTCATCTCTGTTTCCTCTGGCATGGTACACCAAAGAATTGGTTTTGCTTCATTTTTGGGCTCATGCCTTAAAATGATCTAGAAAAACAATGGACGGTGTGGACATAGAATAAACACATCAACGTGGGCCCCACAGTAAGGGGCCCTTACCGTGGGGCCTACCTTGATGTATGTACTTTGTATCCGTTGCATCCATCTGTGTTTATTTTTTCTTAGATCATTTCAGGGAATTATCCCAAAAAATGAAGCAGATCCAATTATCAAGCGGACCATACTATACAAAATAGTGGTGATTGACCATATTAATGAGCCACAAAAGTTTTGGATCAAGCTATTATTTGTTTTCCCCTTCATCTAGGCTTACGTGACCTTTTAAGAGAAGGGATGGCAAATAAACACTAAGGATACATTAAGATGCACTTTAAGATGTTTTTAATGGCAGGACATTCTTTGTTTTCTTCTTTTGTTAGTCATGCAACGCACCCACCCTGGAAGCTGCACAACGCACCGAAATGGTTAGTCACACGATGCACCCATACACTGGCGTAGTTAGTGTGCCTTCTTAGCACTGAACCTGAGGCCTGCTGTTGAAATGCCTAGACGTCTTCTAGCTGGGCTAGCAGGTGAGACACTTTAATGGCAGGACGTTCAATAACCACTGTTTCCTATAGTATGGTTTGGGTCCCAGGCATGAACAGTCTTGGGTGAGGCTGGGGTGTCACCTAATCCACTCCCATATGGGTGACAGCAGTCTCAACATGGCCTGATCAAGTCACATCACACAATGGCAGCAGTCTGAACTTGTCCCGATACACTCACTCACATCACCCAATGGCAGCAATTTCAACATGTCCTCATCCATTAACGTATATGGTGCCTTGTATCTCCTCTTTATGAAACTAGGTATGGCAGCTCAATCATGGATTGCCGACTCGGGCTGGGTTGAGTCCTATCAGGTTTAGCACCATGAATCAGCATTTAAATATGCCCATGTCAGACTAATAACCCCCTGACTCAGCTGAGCCCTGACTAAACTCTGGACTGAACCCATGAGTTCAATCGCGTCCAAATGCAGCCTTACATTTTCAAGCGTGCGTGTTAGTAATATCGTGAAAGGTGGCACAATGAAAAGGTGTAGCAGGCTTTGATCGCCCTGACAGAGTGGGGCCCACAAATAACGGAACAAGACGAGTAGATAAATGACATGTTCGGACCATCCATGCATTTGGTCCCCACCATATGGTACCAATCAAACCTAGCTGCACCTGTATATCAGTTCCCATAAATACCTAATTACACTGGAGATGAGCTAAAAATTACAAAGCTGATGGTTAAAATGAATTGTCATAGAGGTCCATTTGTTTCATATGTTGTGGCCCACATTAGACATAAAATGGCCTAAATTTTTAGGCTGGGAATATAAATAGTGTAGCCCAACCAATGGAAAGATCTGATGGCATGTGATGGACATGGCTTCCAATGGCATTGGCAAATAAATTAGGAAGGGAGGGAGAGAAAGGTAATAAAATCACCACAAGCTAAGGTAGAGAAAGAAACGAGTCATTTAGATACTCATAAAAAATTTTGTAAACACTTTATGCATGAAAAGAGGTCCAAATATAAGCTGTTTTTATACTTTTCTTTTATGCTTTCAAGTGGTAAAGCATTTAATCAGTAAATAAATGTTTACTGGCCCGAGGTGGGGTGTCTACAGTATCACATCCTAAAATGAGATGAAAAAACATATGGACGGCATAGATATATACGCAATAAATCAATATGGCCCCCACTACTAGATACGAAACGGTTAAAAGCTTACTCTCTCCGCATTAAAATCTCCTCTCGAAATACGAAACGGTTAGAGGCTTGAAGCATATGTAATAGTGGAGATATGAAAAAAGTTATGACTGTCGATACGGTCGAATCTCGCGATTTCGGCATGGGCAATCTGGTGTAGCGAGGTTGGTTAGCTAAAGTAGCTCGAGCTATCCCAAATTGATATATTATATGTCCTGAAACTCATTTCGGATTGTGAGATAGGGTTGGTTTACGGTCCTGACGGTCCGGATCACTTTCGACTCTGACCGGTCTTCTTTTGCTCCATTTGGGCCATGAAATAATCAGCGACCCGCTTTACATCAACATCCAATCTGTCCAACAAAGGCACCCCACCATTTTTTCCCCCTTCTTTTTACACACATCTCACACCCACCCACGCATACATCCGCACTCACGTCATAGTGGGATTTCACCACCTATGAGACTCAAACCTCGTGTTGAAACTCCTGGAGTCTACCACCGAGGCAAGGATAGGAACCCCACCATGATTACTAGGCGAACTAAAAATCTGGATCTGGTTGATCCAATCACAAGGTGGACCAAACCATCAAAAACTATATACACCACTCAAAAACATCAAAATCCACCTGTAGCTTATTTGATGATTCTGGACCAGATTCTTAGCTCTTGTGGTTGCCATTGTGGGTTCATATGTTAGATGGGTTGGATGTTATATACGTACCATGTGGGCACTACAATTCTTGAGTGCACTATTAAAGAAAAAAAGAGAGGGTATTTTGGTAATTTTACTTATCGAAAAAGCATCTCTCTGGGATTTCGTTTACACATTATTTGGTACAATGCGAATTCCGGAGGACCGTCAGGGTAAAAATCCCAAGAAAATATCAAAATGGGGTCACAGATGGGCAAGTGCAACTCCCAGTGATGAAGTGCTAGCCTATTTTCTGCAATGTAGTTGGTTTCTTTCCTAATTGTTCTTTTATAGGCGGGTTGAAGCCTGTTGCTCAATGGTAAATGGGTTGTGTTTTCAACGCTGAGGTCTGGGGTTTGAACCCAGTTTAACTATATTTAGAGGGTCTTTTATCAGCACAGATAGCAGGATTTTGATATATCTCAATCTGGGGATTTTGAGACATTCCGATCCACATAGTTCTATAGGATCAAACCATCTAGGTTGCAGACCATGGGTTGACATGTTCGGAATCATATTCTTCATATTTTATTTCCGATTGTGGTTGTTCTATCAGCAAGATCCTTTTTTTTTTTTCTTTTTCCAAGTGATTCCTCCAAGGTAATGTAGATAGAAGTGACACAAATAGAAGTTTTTGCTTGAAAGAGAAGGGAAAGAATAAAACTGTGGTGGTTTTTTATGAGTAGTAAAATCCAGTTTGAACACTTGTTTTTCTTAGTATGTTTACTGTTTTCCACGTACATTTGAATGATTGAGAACAAATTAAGATGGTCCAGTGATGTAGTATGAAGACCAGATTGGTTGGTAACAACGATTACGAAGGTTTTTGAAATAAGGCGAGAGGAAGAGCTAAAATTGATTTTGTTTCTTACCAAAAAAGAGAGACGTCCATCAAGGTGGGGCGAAGTGTGTGGAAGCCCCCACCTTGAGAAAATGAGGAATGTTGGAAACTGATTTCCATTTCCTTACTTCCTACCTAGCCTAGTTTTCCATTTCCTGGTTTAGATTTCCTTTATTCAAACACCGGGCGCGCGCTTCAATGTAAATATAGTGGGTGATGGGTCGAAACATGGCTCTCTGCAGAAGTTCTGCATCGCATTCGCTGTCCAAATCTCTCCGAGCTGCAGTTGCTAAGACGCAGCCCTTGGAAGATCTGGCTTTGGCGTCATGCAGGTCCTCTCAAAGATTATAAAATCCCATCTTCAATTATCAAATTCCACCAACAAACTGACACTCTGGAACTGGTTGGGCCCACTCCTTGGCCCATTGGATGCTGCAATAGAGTACGGTTCATCCAAACACACCATCCAATGGCAGCTGATTTGGACTTGGTAGAGATCCCTCCAGTACCCTGCTCAGTACTGGTAAAGCTCTTTTGGGCACCACCAGGATGTATGTGTTTTATCCATGCCATCCATCCATTCATTTTGCTGGATCATTTTAGGGCATGAGCCCAAGGTAAATCCAAAGGTCAAGTGGACCACACTGCAGGAAACAGTAGGGATTAAATGCCAACCATTGAAAGCTTATTGTGCGACACAGAAGTTTTTTATCAAGCTGATTTTTGTGCTTTCCCTTCATCCGGGTTTATGTGACTTTTTGAACAGGTTGGTTGTGGACGTCACTATCCCCACTACTTCCTGTGATATGGTTCTACTTGGGCTTTGGATCTGCCTCATTTTTTGGCTCATGCCTAAAATGAGATGGAAAAATAAATGGATGGCTTGGATAAAGTACATATATCATGGTGGGACCCACAGTTTTTTTTGTGCCGACAGGTACCGAGAGGGAACACTATGGAATCCGAGCCGGGGCACCGTACTACCCTACCAGGACCTAGCTAGAGATGGACGGTCCTGTCAGATGCTTTGTGGGGGCTATCATAATGTATGTGTTTTATCCGTGCTGTTTATCCATTTTGAAAATTCATTTTAGGTGACAATTAGGGGACCACACCACATAAACAGTAGATATTTGAATTCCTACCACTGAAAACCTCTTGGGGACCATGGAAGTTTTGGATCAAGCTAATATTTATGTTTTCCCTTCATCAAGGTCTACCTGACCTTATGAACAGGTTCAGTGGCAAATAAACATCACAGTGGGTCCTAAGAAGGTTTCAACAGTCGGGTCACTGTCACTACTGCTTCCTAAGGCGTGATCCACTAGAGCCTTTGATTTTATTTATTTATTTATTTATTTTTTCATGCCCTAAAATGATATGTCAAGGTGAATGGACAACCTGGATAAAAACATATGTACAGTGGGCCCAACAGAGCCCCTGACAGGACTGTTCGTCCCTAGCTAGGTCCTGGAGGGGTAGTTCCCCATCAGCGTCCATCCGATTCCCATTGGATTAGGTGTGATTTGGGCCAAGGTTGGTGGATCCCTAACTGTGGAGCCCACTGTGATGTATGTGCCTTACATCCACACCTTCCATTCATTTTGACAACTCATTTTAGGGCATGACTCCAAAAATGAAGCAGATCCAAATCTCAGGGGACCATACCACAGGAAACCGTTGTGATTGAATTTCACCACAAAAAACTTCATGGAAGCCACCGGAATGTTTATTTGCCATCCAGCCCGTAGGTAAAGGTCACAAAGAACTAGATGAAGAGAGACCACACAAGAAGTTTTTAATGGTCCATTACCATGCTTCCTGTATTATGATACACCTTGGATCTGCTTCACTTTTGAGATGATGCCCTAAAATGAGTTTTAGAAACAGATGAATTGTGTGCATATAAGACACATACATCATGGTGGGCTCGTGGTAAGGGATCCCACCCTCCTTGATGGATCCCGAGATCCATTGAAGCTGTGCCCCCACCTCACCCAAGACGGTGTGACCCTTGTGGTGC
The DNA here is from genome assembly GCA_003013855.2 of Liriodendron chinense. Lineage (NCBI taxonomy): Eukaryota > Viridiplantae > Streptophyta > Magnoliopsida > Magnoliales > Magnoliaceae > Liriodendron > Liriodendron chinense. The sequence continues at coordinate 276,356 of PVNU02000100.1, read as the reverse complement.
CCACCTTCATATATTTATTGTATATCCACGCCGTCCATCCATTTTTTCCATACCATTTTAGGGCATGATACAAAAATGGCATGACACAAAAAGGAAGAAGATCCAAATCTCAGATGGACAATATTATAGGAAACAGTGGTGATGAACACTCTTTGTTAAAAACTTCCTAATACAGCTTTATCCAAAACTTTTGTGGCTCATTAATGGTTACTCATCTCTGTTTCCTCTGGCATGGTACACAAAAGAATTGGTTTTGCTTCATTTTTGGGCTCATGCCTTAAAATGATCTAGAAAAACAATGGACGGTGTGGACATAGAATAAACACATCGAGGTAGGCCCCACAGTAAGGGGCCCTTACCGTGGGGCCTTCCTTGATGTATGTATTTTGTATCCGTTGTATCCATCTGTGTTTATTTTTTCTTAGATCATTTCAGGGAATTATCCCAAAAAATGAAGCAGATCCAATTATCAAGTGGACAATACTATAAGAAATAGTGGTGATTGACCATATTAATAAGCCACAAAAGTTTTGGATCAAGCTATTATTTGTTTTCCCCTTCATCTAGGCTTACATGACCTTTTAACAGAATGGATGGCAAATAAACACTAAGGAAACATTAAGATGCACTTTAAGATGTTTTTAATGGCAGGACGTTCTTTGTTTTCGTTTTTTTGTTAGTCATGCAACGCAGCCACCCTGAAAGCTGCACAACGCACCGAAATGGTTAGTCACACGATGCACCCATACACTGGCGTAGTTAGTGTGCCTTCTTAGCACTGAACCTGAGGCCTGCTGTTGAAATGCCTAGACGTCTTCTAGCTGGGCTAGCAGGTGAGACACTTTAATGGCAGGACGTTCAATAACCACTGTTTCCTATAGTATGGTTTGGGTCCCAGGCATGAACAGTCTTGGGTGAGGCTGGGGTGTCACCTAATCCACTCCCATATGGGTGACAGCAGTCTCAACATGGCCTGATCAAGTCACATCACACAATGGCAGCAGTCTGAACTTGTCCCGATACACTCACTCACATTACCCAATGGCAGCAATTTCAACATGTCCTCATCCATTAACGTATTTGGTGCCTTGTATCTCCTCTTTATGAAACTAGGTATGACAACTCAATCATGGATTGCCGACTCGGGCTGGGTTGAGTCATATCAGGTTTAGCACCATGAATCAGCATTTAAATATGCCCAAGTCAGACTAATAACCCCCTGACTCAGCTGAGCCCTGACTTGACTCTGGACTGAACCCATGAGTTCAATCGCGTCCAAATGCAGTCTTATATTTTCAAGCGTGCGTGTTAGTAATATCGTGAAAGGTGGCACAATGAAAAGGTGTAGCAGGCTTTGATCGCCCTGACAGAGTGGGGCCCACAAAGACCGGAACAAGACGAGTAGATAAATGACATGTTGGGACCATCCATGCATTTGGTCCCCACGATATGGTACCAATCAAACCTAGCTGCACCTGTATATCAGTTCCCATAAATACCTAATTACACTGGAGATGAGCTAAAAATTACAAAGCTGATGGCTAAAATGAATTGTCATAGAGGTCCATTTGTTTCATATGTTGTGGCCCACATTAGACATAAAATGGCCTAAATTTTTAGGCTGGGAATATAAATAGCGTAGCCCAACCAATTGAATGATCTGATGGCATGTGATGGACATGGCTTCCAATGGCATTCGCAAATAAATTAGGGAGGGAGAGAAAGGTAATAAAATCACCACAAGCTAAGGTAGAGAAAGAAACAAGTCATTTAGATACTCATAAAACATTTTGTAAACACTATGCATGAAAAGAGGTCCAAATATAAGCTGTTTATATACTTTTCTTTTATGCTTTCAAGTGGTAAAGCATTTAATCAGTAAATAAATGTTTACTGGCCCGAGGTGGGGTGTCTACAGTATCACATTCTAAAATGAGATGAAAAAACATATGGACGACATAGATATATACGCAATAAATCAATATGGCCCCCACTACTAGATACGAAACGGTTAAAAGCTTACTCTCTCCGCATTAAAATCTCCTCTCGAAATACGAAACGGTTAGAGGCTTGAAGCATATGTAATAGTGGAGATATGAACGAATCTCACTACCAATTCCGGATCCAACCTGAATATGATTCGGAATTATTTTTGTGAACCTAAATCCAGTCCATTTAATTAATTAGACCTATTTTAAAATCCAACTCCGCATTATATTGATTTGGAGTGAATCAGATCTTGGATTTGACCCGCTCTATTGAGAGTCCTAGTCAACATGCACTCCAATTATGGAAATAGGAATTTGATCATTCAGGTGTGTCTATTTTGACCTATGCTACCTTTTCTATTATTAAGTTGGGTAAATGATTACTTTTCATTTATAGAAGAAAGAGAATTATCATCGTATGGCCTTAATGATGATGAGAATTTTATATTATTTGATTTATCCATAATAAAATTATAATGATGACAATTTTATATCCTTTTAATATCAAATCATCACAAAAAAAAAAAAAAAAAAAAACTAATTTTGTTGTTTAGATTAGACAGTTCATAGTTTTGGTTCTACCACAATGTTGGATATTATGATTGAGCATGCTCGTAGGCCTTACTACTGTTGTGATTAATCTCAAATTCATGTGAGCGGTGTGCTTATGTAACATGCATTGTATTTGGATAGGCATGAAAACTCATAAATGTGTGGAGCCTTAAAGGGGGAGTTTCAATGGGATTTAAATTCATCCATCTCACTTTTACATAAATAGGACAATACTCCTAAACTTATACACATCCAAAGCTTCTTCCCCATCTCTGGCTTTCCTAAAAGTGTGAGGTGTACTCTATACATAGTTTGATCTTTTCTACTCCCCAATTTCTGTTTACAATGACAACACATTTTCCTTATGTTACTGGGATAATTGGCGGAACAAACAGGCCCTAAGTTTAATATTTTCCTGCAAAAATGTTTCACGTGCAGGACATGGTAGCCATGAGAAAGGTTGGTCTTCCCTGCAACTAACATCATGAAGATCCAAGCAGTAGGTGGTCCACACCACTAAAGTTAATACAACATCCGATGATCTGATCCAACGTACACGTGTAGCCTATATGATGAATGGATCAGCCTTATTTCATGACCGGAGAACATTGTACTTGTGTCGCAAATCAGTATTAACCATGCAAAATGATAGGTCCCACCATGAAAATCAGGCTGATCTGCTCACTAGGTGGGCCAGGATTGTATGTTGAGTTAGACTGCTGGTTCTCCATTGATTCTGGCGGCCCACCTGATGAGTGAACTGACCTGTTTTTTTTTGTGGCAGGTGGTCTTCATGATGGGCACTACCTAATGGGGTACAACTAAGTTGCGGTAACGTACCTGGACGGTGGGTGATCAATTCTCTTTCGCAGGATGAAAGTGATGTATCACAGGCTCCTCTTTGTAAAGGAAATAGGGTACACGGACGAGAGTGGGTGAGTGCTAAGCGGATTGGCTGGTGCACTCTACACCAGCTACGTTGCTGACTTGCTGGTGTAGGGACGTGGTGGCAGACGTAGAGCGAGTGCGCAGTCCTCGAGCACTGTGATTTTACCAACGGTTCAAAGAAGATTAAGGGCGAGAATTAGTTGTTACCCCGGGAACAGCTTAGTGGGTGTTACCCCTACCGTGTGGCCCACATGGATGATATTTGGTACATCCAGGCCGTCCATCCTTTTCTACAGCACATTTTAGAATGATGGTCCAAAGATTATGCAGATGTAAGTGTCAAGTAGACCATTCCACTAGAAAAAGTGTGATTGAGTGCTCCACCATTAAAATTCGAAATAGCCTATTGTAAGGTTTTGGTAATGTTTAGTTTCAATCGAAGCTCTTGATAATATCAATAAGGTCTCGATGAAGGGAAAATATAAAGATCAAATTGATCCAAAACTTTTTTGGCCCACAAAACGTTTTTAATAGTTATTCAACACTGTTTCTAATGTTATGGTCCACCTGAGATTTGGATCTTCGTAAAATTTTGGATCACATCCTAAAATGATATGAAAAAACATATAGACAACGTAGATATATATATAAAAAAAAAAAACATCAAAATGGGCACTACACGGTTAGGGTAACACCCACTAAGCCGTTTCCGGGTAACACATAATTGGCGCCCAAGATTAAGGCTATGTGGACCCCACAATGATGTATTTAACATATCCAAACCGTCCATCCATTTGGCGAGATCATTTTAGTCTATGATACCTAAAATGAGTCATATCCAAAACTCAAGTGGACCACTCCACTAAAGGCAGTGGGGACAATAATTCTCACCGTTAAAATATACCCAGGGTCCACCATGATGTTTATTTTCCATCCAAACTGTTCATAAGGTCACACAGACCTGGATGAAGGGAAAAATAAATATCAGACTGATTCAAAACTTATGGGATCTCCAAGAAGGTTTCAATGGTATACGTTCAATTTTCCACTGCTTTCTGCAGCGTGGTCCACTTGGTCCTTGGATCTGTCTTAGTTTTTGGTTCAAGCCTTAAAATGATCCCGAAAAATGGACGGACGGTTTGGATATAACAAGTACCTAATGGTGGGACCCACAGAATTTGATGACGTCGCACCGAATCCGCTTTCGAGCTGTTATGGAGGGCACTGCCCGAGGGAGGGTACCACAAGTTGTGGTACCTTGTCTGCCGGTGATCAGTATTCTTTTATGAGATGAAAGTGATGTATCACAAGCTCCTCTCTGTAAAGTCAGTATGAAAAATGAGAGTGGGTTGAATGCTTTTTACGGTGAGAAGCTTTTTTTATTTTATTTTTTGGTGTTTTCTGTACTAAAATAAAGATCTACTTTTCTTGTTACGTGATTTTTTATTTTATTTTATTATTATTATTATTATTATTTTTTTTTTTTATTTGATCGTTTCAAGGTGAGTGAGAAGAAAGATTCAATGGAGTCGGGTCTGTCTTGAGCTTTCATATTTTTAGATTCAATGGAGTTGGGTCTTCCTTGAGCTTTCATATTTTTATTAACTCATGCATTTGTATAGTACATTGTATTTAGAGATAAAACCAGTGTCCCACTTATGATAGATCCACTCCGTCTATCATGTTTGACACATTTTCACTCTTCGGCCTAAAATCACGTTGATCCAAAACTCAGGCGCGCCAAACTAACTGGAATGGTGAAAAATCGGCTAGAAGACTCTAAATTCACATGGTGTGGCCCACCTGAGTTTAGAATGGCCTGATATTTGGTGTCCCTTCACTCTTGTGGGCCTCACTTGATTACAGGTTGGATTGCATATATCCAACAAAGTGGTCCCTCAGTCTAGAAGGTTTTATTGGTGGGCATTCCCTTAGTAAATGTTCCCTGTGGTGGCCCACCTGCGTTTCTAATGTGCCAGATTTTTCAGCCAGGACCCTACTATTGGAGGGCTCTGATCAGGTACTACCCCCACTAGGACGCACGAGGAGATGGATGAGTATGTGGTGCGCCGCCATTGGCCGACACAATAGGCCATGCACTTCGGTATTGGTGGGACAGCTTTGCATCAGACCTAAGATGTGGAGCCCACTGGGTCAGCTAATGGAGACACGCCACCACCTGTCGGTCTCCTCGTGCGTCCTGGTTGGGGGTAATACCTAATCCGATCCTAACATTGGAAGGCACATGGACATGTTGGGTATCTTGTACAAATAATGCAGGGCGGTTTTTATTTACTCATGTAATTGTGTTTGTGTGGCGGCGTTACTTACATTTGACTAGAACAATAATTTTGCTGCATTGTCTATTTCACTCAGAACTCACTTTTATACAGTGAAAATGTAATGAATGCAATTTACTTTACCTATATTACTCTTGATTTAAAAGCCATATTCCATCTTTAAACAAATGTATGGAAATGACAATAATGGTTCATTTATTTTGCATTTTATAATAAATTAAAAAACCAAACAAACCTTTACTGGTCCAAGTTGATTACAGGACAATGATGGTTTTTACTTTACCTAAATCAATGATGGTTCATTTACACTGATGGCATCGTGCAATACTTTCTCAGTCATTAAATCTAAGCCATCAACACATCTCATTCTTTAAAGACTTCAACAAACCATCAAATCACTTCTATCAGGTTTCCCCGGCCTGTTGGCAAACAAAGTAGGGATTTATCGGCCTCTAGCTTTGCATGGTTAGAAAGTAAAAACCACCGAAATCTTTCTTTGCCAGGTTTAGCAATATGGTGGACCGCACACGCCATCAGTGTCGGCAACTTTAAATCACGTGTCTCTGCAAGAACTTCATCCGCCTATATGAGCGGCTTCTAATGCTTGTTTAGATGGTTTGACTGGTTTTAAAATTGAAGGCATGTTTGGTTCCACCATTTATATAAATTGTCATTGTTATTCTAACAAAACGGAAACAAGTAAATTACAATTTCCTTAGCATTTCGGCTTCAAATTGCAATCACGCTCCTCGCTGTAGTTGAAAGAAATGTTCAAAAATAGAATTTGCATGTAATCCAAGCATGTCAAAAATAGAATTTACTTGTAATCCGAGCCTATTTGGATTTCTAGAAAGGGCAGTAAAGGGTTGTGTAAACACACATTTTTTCATAGTATTTCACTTGATTGGATACGTACTCTCTTGTCCTATTCTGTAATCTCATCCTATTCCAGAGCATCACCGTAATGAAAATGAAAATGAAAATCCATCGCATTTCATCCTAATCCAGTGCTATTCAGGGTTTTTCTTTCAACAAGGATGGATGGCTTTGATGTAAAGTATATACATCAATGAAGTATATACACCAATGAGGGCCTTAGATTTGTGATCTTGCATCCTAGAGGTGTATCTAGCAACAATCTAGGTCACACATGTTTTGTTCTGCTCAAACAAACATATCCAATCACCTAATTTACTATTGCAATAAGAATTATTTTCGATTAAGCCACGCCTACAGGAATGAACTGTAATCTAATCCTTATGAAATTCCTGGTGAATACCCTGAAAGACATAATTATTAAGGAAATACCAATAAGGTCTCATTCATACAACTTAGAAAAGGGCCATGGAGGACAACTGACTCTCAATAGGATTTTTCAAAACAGTAAAACAGATTACACTAGAGACCCATTAGATAACCTTCAAACTAATAAAGACTAGAGAGGGCCCTCTTTATTCTCGGCACACCAACACTAAAAAGAAAGGACATCACTCACTAACAATGTTTAGTGCAAAAGCAACGGCGGCGAAAACCACGGCATTTCCCGCCGTTGAAGCCCTCGGTCTGGCAAACGGAAGCACAGTTGGTACCGCTCACACATGGGCCCTTGAATCGGTGGCTCTGAGACTCGCACGTCCGTGCCTCTACCATGCTGGGTCCCATCTCTTTTTAACAAAATTCATAAACACCAAAATAGTTAGTCATTTAATGGAATTTCTATTCCAAAATTCGATATATTTTGAAAATTTTATGTTATTTTAATTTCCTTTTGCATGGACAACTAAAAAGTTGTATTAGTTGAAGTGGCCAACCGATGCTGATATCCACGTAGCACCTCTCCAAGGCCATTTCATCCAAAGGAACGTTTGGCTGGAGGCAGAAAATCGTCCACAGTCATCCAACAGAAGCACAACGGGATGGTAAGGATGGCTCGATCTCTGAGAAGATTTGGCCTCTAGAACATCCACGCCGTGGCCCATCAGATCAACAGCTCAGATCACGACATAACGAGCATAGAACTCCTATGTACGCATCACAGCTGCCAAGCAATGACTTGTTCCCACCTTTGGACGGAACGTGTCATAGATCTAGGCCATTCGTTAGGTAGCGCACTCGGAGAACATTCCATGTATAAAAAATCAGGCTACTGCATCTCATCAACATGTCCTTTCAATCTGGACCGTCGGAATCTGCCCAATTTCCTCGTAAAGTGTGATCCTTCTCTGATCAGAGTGCCAATATCATTTTTTTTTTTGGGTCCAGAGCATGTTCTCAGTCTGCGCTGCTTGATGAATGGTCAAGATCTCATACATGCATGAGTGGGAACATGGCCCCACATACTAGCTGTAATGAGGGCCCTGCGTTCTATGAAAAGTATAAACCTCTCGTAGAAAATGGATCCCTGACCATGGGTTCCACTGTGATTTATGTGACCTTATATCCACGCCGTCCATCCGTTTTGAAAACTCATTTTATGGCATGATGCAAAAAATGAAGCAGATCCAAATCTCAGGAGGACCATAATACAGAAAACAGTGGTAACGGACAATTAAAAACTTCTCGTGGGCCACAAAAGTCTTGGATCAAGCTGATATTTGTATGGTCTCTTCATCCAGGTCTTTGTGATCTTATCAACAGGTTGGATGGTAAATAAACATTCTGGTAACCCCCATGAAGTTTTTAATGGTGGGGATTCAATCACTACTGTTTCCAGTGGTATGTCCCTCCTAGTGCCTCATTTTTTGGATCACTTCATCAAATGAGCTTTCAAAATGGATGGACGGTGTGGATGTAAGGTACATACATCTTAGTGGGTCCCACAGTTAGGCTAGATGGTACGGCCCAGCACCAGTCTAGCCGAGTTTTGACCAAGTTCTGGCCGGGCGTCGGGGACCGTTGAGCAGCTCCGGCCTCTAGAATTATTTGGATGGTGGGCCCAAATGGCTCTTTGATGGGTCGAGCCAGGACTTGGTTCCTTAGTTCCTGGATGGGCCAGCACTCTCTACGGCCCAGATCAACTCATTTGCCACCTACTGGCAAAATGGCCCAATCGTCCCAGCCAGAAGTAGGCCTTTTCGAAAGCCCATTTGGGTGGGCCAACCCATGTTATCCCCTAGAAATGCTAGTACGTGTGAAAGCATGCAAAGAAAGGAGATGATGCAAGAAGATAGAGAAGGAGAGACAACCAGTGGTCAGGGTAAGCAGCAGGAGCACCAAAATAACTGGAAACACACGCGTGGCACGCTCCATTTTTCACAGAGAGAGAGAGAGAAGAGAGAGAGATGTGAGGATAGGAAGAGACCTTGGGCTTTATAAAGTGGTGCTTCCACAGTTTCCACCTTGAAACGCGGACTGGGTGGTGAAAAACACGGGAACGAATTAGGTGTCACCCGGGGAATTGTTACCCCTACCGTGTGGCCGACATGGATGATATTTTGTATATCCACACCGTCCATCCGTTTCTCCAGCCCATTTGAAGATGGAGTTCCAAAAACTATATAGATCCAAATCTAAAGTGGACCATACCACTGGAAACAGTGTTGATTGAGTGCCTCACCGTTAATAATTCTAAAGAGCCCATCGTAAGGTTTTACTAATGTTTATTTTCAATCCAAGCTGTTGATAATGTCAAGAAGATCTGGATGAAGGGAAAATATAAATATCAGATTGATCCAAAACTTTCGTGGCCCATAAAAAGTTTTTAATGGTCATTCATCACTGTTTCTTGTGGTATGATCCACGTGAGATTTGGATCTTCTTATAGTTTGGTATCACGTCCTAAATGAGATGAAAAAACAGATGGACGGTGTGGATATATAAAAATTACATCAAGATAGGCCCCCACACGGTTAGGGTAACAACCAATAAGCTGTTACAGGGGAACAGCTAATCCGCTCATGCCACGTCACTCCAGCGGGAGCGGATTACGTTAGACACCGGATCCACCGAGGTGGGTGGGACCCCTGACTGTGGGGCTCACACTGATGTATGTGTCCAACCATTTTGAAATATCATTTTGAGTATGATACCGAAAATAAAACTGATTCAATTCTTAAGTGGACCACACCACAGAAACAGTCGTGATTGAGTCTCTACCATTGAAACTTCATGGATTCCACCGGAATGTTTATTTACCATCCAACCTGTTAATAAGGTCACAAGCACCTAGATGAAGAGACCACATAAATATGATCTTGATCCAAAGGTTTTTTGGCCCACAGGAAGTTTTTAATGGTCGATCACCACTCTTTCATGTACTATGACCTATCTGGGATTTGGAACTATTTAACTTTTTGGGTCATGCCCTAAAGTGAACTTTCAATACGGATGGACGGCATGGATTTAGTCACATACATCACATTGGCCCCACAGTCACGGGTCCCACCCACCTCAGTGGATCAGGGGTCTCACCTAATCCGCTCCCACGTCCGTCCGGGCGCGGATTGCCTGCGAAAGGCTTTCGCAGGCCTCTCAAGGAATCTGGGTGGGGCCCACCGTGCTGTTTTTGAGAAATCTATGCTGTCCAACCGTTTTGTGAGATCATTTTGGGCGTTGCGACCAAAATTTGGATCCAAGACTTAAAGTGGGCTGAAAACATGAGGATTGAACTTCCACAGTTGAAATATTCGTGGGGCCACAAAAGTTTCGAATCAGGATAATATTTGTATTTTCAGATCATCTCAGTAGGAATGACATTATGAACGGTATGGATAGGATATAAACATCACTTTGGACCCATAGAGGTTTCAACGGCACGAATTTCCCTACACGAGGAAGAATTTCACCGCTGAAAACTTCGTAGCCCCACCATGATGTTTATATGCCATCCAACCTGTTCACCAGGTCATATAGCCAAAACACAAATATCAGCTTGATCCAAAACTTCCGCGACTCTCAAGAAGTTTTTAATGGTAGGCATTTAATCCCAGACATCTTAAGCCTTGGATCTTTCTCTTTTTTCGGATAATACCTTAAAATGATATGATAAAATGGATGGACGGTATGGATAAATACATACATTACTGTGGGCCCCGTCAGAGCCCCAGCCTGTTCCGAGCTAAGGACAAGCGGGGGAGTACCCACTCCGCGTCCACGATCGAGCACGTACTCAGCCAAAAAGTTAAAAAGAAAAAGAAAAAAAAGCCGCCTGCCGGGCCAATCAAATCTCGTAACGTCATTTCAGCCAAGCAGAACTTCATGCTTGCACTTCCACGAAACGAGTAGGGCCAATGGTACAGTGATCCAAACCGTTGATCTTGTGGGCATCACTATGGATGGGCCATGCACCAAATTTCACCCAGCTTGGAAGAATCCCGAACCTTCAATAGGTGGACAGTAGATCGATGGTCGACAGAGAGAGAAGCCGAACCGACAGAGTCGTCTCTTCTTTAAAGCAAAGGGTCCACCAAAGACCTGGCACTGTCCCAGTGACAGATGGGCTAAAGGCGCTTTTGATATTTTTAAACGATTACAACTGGCTGAGAATTTTGAAATTGGTAAAAGTTGAAATCCGGAAGGGCCCACCTCATCACTAGGGTGTAAACGTGCAACACATTCACACCAATCCAGTGCTGTCCAAATCATGGGTTTCACTGTGGATGAACATTGGTTGAAAATCAGACTGATTATCGGATAATCCTAACCGTTCATTGAGTAAAAATTTGAAGGGCTCAACTCCTTTGTTAGCTGCACTATTTAAAACATGGTGGTGATTCTCTAACCATACACATGGCATAGTTTTGCGGTAATCTAGAACGTCCGTTTTACGACACGCCACAGTAGCCATCTGATTTTTTTCGCTTTGATTTGGACCATTCACTATATTACTTTTAACCATGGATTTGATGGGCATTGGTTGGATGGCTAGCATTCCTTGATCAGTGTGATTTTAAAGATATGGTGCATCCACAAAGTAACCCACAATTTGGATGGCCTGGATAGCTGTAAATCATTGCTCCATGTGAATAGGATGGTCACCACCATCATAGAAATGGTGGCGAACTAACATAGGGTTCTAAACGACATGGTGAGGAGCTGATACTTAAAAATCCACTCTTCACCAATGGAGACCTCAGACGGTAGCTCATCACATCAGAATGCTTTTGTGGATATGCTTCAGATTCGCATGCATGTATCAGTTGTTTGCCGTCTGTAATGAAATTTTTACTGCGAATTTTTGTCAGGAATCACATTTTGTGCCTCTATTATTAGAGGAGGTGCTTTTTTGAGAAAGGAATTACAAAAATGACTCCATTCAATTTTTCTTTAAAAAATGAGTGAAAGTCGGAGACTTGTGGGCCCACTTGGTATGTTTATTACGTCCAAGCCATTAAGCATATGTACCCACCATGGTGATTACATTTGAATCACTGGATGAGCTACACTTGAATTTGGCTGTTTTGAATGGTGTAAATTATTTTTAATGAATTGATCCACCTTGTGATTGGATCCCCAAATTTTTGTTGGTGGAATAATCATGTTGGTGTGTACCTGTTGAGCGAGTTGGATGCCAGACACATATTGTTGCTATTCAATTTGGATACGTGGCCACACATGATGCAGTTTTAATTTTGAGTGTGTGACTATACAAGTGTCTTGCATGCAAGAGTTGTATTTGACTCGAATTGAATCAAGTGTCTTGTGACCCCCGACGTAGAGATAAAATGATTATGTCTAAATTTATGAAGATTAGCTCTATTCAATTGTGAGGTGATCAGACAATTTGTGAATGAGAGAGTTAATCCTTCAAATTGAGTCTTTTTACCTTGGAAATAAGGACTTTTTATAATGATGATGGCTTTGCTGTGTTCCTCAACAAAAGCAATGCAAAGATATACTACAAGGAAAAGAAGACTATTTGTCGATTTTATTAATCTAAATATAAATAAAGTACAATTGGCAGATGATTAAGTAAAAAAGAAAAATAAAAATAAATTTCCGATGACAGTTCAAGCTAGTGAAACGATCATGACGTTGACAATCTTTCAAATCTGGATGGTTGTGAGATGGTCGTGAGTTTTGGTCAACAAGTCCTGCCAAGGAATCGCTAAATAAAAACATGGGAATTTCGGGGATCTAATGACAAGGTTGTAGATATTTAACCTAAATCTAAGCTGACTTGCTACATTTAAAAGCTGAAAACTAAACTTTAACCAAGTTAAACAATTCAAACTTACTGCAACATTGTTAGAAAAAAGTAGATGGGTTTGAGCCAAGCTAATTGAGATAAGTGTTCGGGAGAAACGAATGATAGGCAATGTTGAGCGGAAAAAGATAAGCAATATTAAGCTGAAAAAAAGAGTTCTATTGATTGTGTTGGCGTGAGGCTTGGAGATCATCATTTTGTGCTACTTTTATAGACTTTGAGAGGTGGTGGCCTTGTGTATGGCCCATTCAACCTTATAACATGTAAAAGAAACCTTACTGGAAAGTCATTATAATTGAACTCTTGACAATTGTTGTACGACAAAACTCTTGCTTTGCTAGAAAGTTATTTTTCCTAGATTCTTGCGTTGAGAGAGCTGCTTTTATTCGTATCTAGCATTTATTGCTTTCCAACACAAGTACGCTTCTAGCCTCTTGGCTTTAACATTAATCTTAACCACGTTATGTACATTACTGCCACGTGGCATCTTTTAAGCTATTTGATCTGGTCATGATAGGCCAGGTTGAAGCACATATCACATGGGGCCACCAATTTTAGATTATCCACTTAGTAAATAAAAAAGGGATTTTTTTTGTATAGTTGTTTGCCTTTTCAACCATCAACCTAAAACCTTCTGCTTTTAAATTATTTTTCAAAATCTGTCTATAATTTTCATTATTATACATTAAATTGCCAATTGTTAGTTACCTATGTGAATAAGTTTTTTGTATTTTTGTATTGACGAAACTGCCCTCCTTTTACCGCACCTAGCAATCTTCCATTAGTGGCATGCCACCTTATAACATCGACCATACATGGAGCCACCTTGATGTTCGTGAGAAATCCACCATGTCCTTTTGCCATCTTATTTAAGGGTATGGGCCAAAAAATGAGGTAGATCCAAAGCTCAAAGTGGGCCCCATAATGGCTCCGGGATGCTTTAACGATTGGTGTTTAATCCCCATTATTTCATGTCATTTGTCCCACTCGAGCTTGGTATTAGCCTCATTTTTTTTAGCCCATGTCATAAAATGAGTTGTCAAAATAGTTAAATGCGGTGGATTCGTCATAAACACCTTATGGACCCACAAATGTTTCAACGGTCACGTTCAATCCTCACTAACCTTTAGATCAAGTCGTTCAATCCCCCATATAGTGTGTGATGGAGATTGAATGCCTACAATTGAAAACCTCTTAGGAGCCACGTAAGTTTTGGATTAAGTTAATATTAATGTTTTCCCTTCATCCAATCTATGTGACCTGATGAACAGGTTGGATGGCAAGTAAACATCATGGTGAGCCCTAGAAAGGTTTCAATGGTGGGGATCATTATCACCACTATGTCCTATGGTGTGGTCCACTTGAGCCTTCAATATACCCCCCTTTTAAGTTCATGCCTTAAAATGATCTTTTAAAATGGATGGACAGGTTGGATCAAACGCATTCATCATGGTGAGCCCCACAAGAGCCCCTAATAGGACCATCCATCTCTAGCTTAGTCCTAGAGGAGTTAGTACCCAATTTGCATGACAGTTAAGAAATACGATGTTCTCAAATGAGAAATTCCTTGCCGAATTGATGTTCTCAAATGAGAAATGTTCATATATAACATCATAAGTTAGATTTCACATGTAGCATGTTTATTTTTTTTACTGATAAATCAGGTTGTTAGCAAATATGAGACGTGAAAATGGAGGGTTATACCATGAAGGTCATTTGTAGAAAGAATTGATGCAATTCACTCGTTAGGTAGGCCACACAGTTGTACATTCAGTGTCATTGTTTGTTCATTGGTTTTCAACGATGCAGCCCCTTTGATGCGTGCATTCACACTTGGTCAATCATAACTAAATAAAAATAATGTATAGATGTGTACATAGTGATTTGTTACAAACACCTTATGGACTTTAAAATGGAGGAGCTAGAGACGTGTACACGTGAGATTATTAAATGTTAGAATTCCATTAAAAGTAATACTTTACAAAGAAAATTCTATTAAAGTAAATCTCTAACTAGCATTAAATGCTAAAGTCCCACCAAAATCAACTCTCTGCAGATGTAAAAGCCCAATGATGTGAGGACTAACAAGTTTCTTATGCAAGAGTCCAGTGATGCGAAAACTCCGGTAAACCTTCCTACGTATGACCGAAATAGCAAAAAGCATATGCAATCTCTTGTACATGTGGTTATACATGATAGGCTACTTATAAATGGAGAATCAAAGAGATTTACACAATTAACTATAAAAAACTCTCACATTGTGGAAACCACGAGACTTACACGGCCACCACCTCTTAGAAGCCTATAAAAGCATTTGAAGAAGAGCTTTATGCCCTCGCCACAATCAATCAATCTCTTTACAGCGCAACACTGCTTATCCTTAGTTTAGCTTCTTAGCTTTAGAAAATCTACTTGTATCCAACCATGCTATAACAAGTCTGAAGCCCTTAGATTAGTTTAGATCCGCTAATGTCCATGTGGCATCACTACAGTACACCGTAGAGTAAGTTAAATATCCACGACCACTATTGTTAGATCCTTGATTATCGAGTTCCTATTGATCGATCACCAGTCACATCCTGTTGACTTCACACCACAACTGTCTCATAACTGTTTAGTATATTTTTCATAGTTGTTTTACTAGCACAAGTTGCCATATATACTTATTTTCTTCTCTAATTAGTTTATTATTCTCTCTCTAATTATATTGTTATTATATTAAATTAATAAAATTGTCAATTAGCCTTAGTTTGTATCTTGCCCATTCATTATTAATTCACAAAGAAACCTTATATGCTATCATCGTTAAAAGAAAACTCCTTAGCTTAAGGCAAAAAGATACCATTCAAAAGGACCAACATTACCATGAGTACATAGCTTAATCATTGTAACAATTAGTGGCTAAACAGTTAGGCTAACCTTTACAAGTCTAGTCTTAATTCGACTAATTTGGCACTGAAGTTGCAAGTGTTCAATTAATTTGAGTCAAATGTAACTCTGGCACGCCCGACATATTCCCTAATCACACACGTTTGATCGAATTCAGGTTGTTCATTACACGTGTGGCCATGTATTCAGTTGAATAACAACATTATTTTCTAGCATGCCGGTGGTACACAGTGTACTATATCAACATTTCTGGATAAATTTATATGGTTGATAGACCAAAATTAAAGGATAATAATCCCCTAAGGTTGTGGAAGAGCCACTTAATGAGGGACAACAGGTAGAACCCGTTGATGTAGATATATAATTGTAAAAACTCAAATTTTTGGTACACGTGTGACCATCTGACTGTTCATTCGCTCATTTCTCTCACTTGATCATACGCTACACACATGATCAAGTATGTGATCATCCATTCATCCGTCCATTTCATCTCTACTTGATCACTACAATAATATCCGTCAATCCACTTGACCATCCATCCATGTACGATATAACTCATCATGCAGCACGTCTTAAACATGTGTTGCATGATGATTTAAGTTCCAACATGTTAAAGAATTAATGACATGTTTTAAATATTATTTTAAAGAAAACATAAATATATCTTAATTAATTAGTAAAATTAGTTTTACGTGAATTTGAGATTTTAGGAAGCAAAAGCACAGTGGTTATGATCAGAGGGTCAGTGATCTAAATCGTTTGGCATACTTAACAACTCAAATACTACAAAATATCCAAATTACATGATCAACCGACCACTCGTTTATTGACTTAGACCAACAATAGGAAACCGTTAGATTCATACAACAAACTATCTCCAACTTGCATCAAAATCCATCTATCACTCAAATCCATCCGTCTATTCAATCAATTAATCCACTCACCGATCAACCGTCCATTGTTATCCATGATCGCATGCACATCCATGTACATGTTACCCCCATATGAGCACCATGCACCGCACCACCATGCACCACAACCTCACTTTATATACGTACGTGAGGTTTTGGCATCATAAATAAGACTCATAATGTGTGAGTGTGTTGGTTACGAGAGAAGATGTGTTAAAAGTGCATTAAAGTGGTGAATTTTGTTTCTTTAATTCTTTTCAGCATGTGGTGGGACATCCCTATTATAAATAGGGCCCAGGGTGTGGGCATGAAGGAGAGAGTGTGAGAATAAAAAAAAAAAAAAAAAAAAAAACAAAGAATACTTATAAAAAAAGTGTGAAAAAAAAGGAAGAAGCTTCCTTAAGCCTTTGCAAGGTGGGTGATTTTATCTCTGCTGAAATTTTCAAATTATTGAAATTGTATATTTTCTACTTAGCTATTTATTTATTATTTATGTTGATTTAATTATTGCTAAAATTTTTGTTTTGAAGAAATTAAAATAATGATATTTATTTATTAACTAATTAAATTAATCTAAGTCTAATATAAACATTTAATATTTTAAATTTTTTTATCAAACATGATCTAGAAATATTCACTTTCTATAATTTTATTTATGATATTAAATTGAAAATTAATTTTTAATTTAAAAAAGAATTACATTTAATTGAATTGAAAATTTTTAATTCATCTTTTATTTAATTCTTAAATTTTTTTAGAGTTATTACATATTTATTTTATAAAATTTGTACTTCCTGAACTATTTTGTAATTTTTTATAATTCCAAGGACTTCTATGTAATTTTCAGAAATTACAAGCACTATTTTGTACTTGTTTAAAAAAACTCCTGAATTATAATGTAAAACTTGTAATTCTAGCGGTATTTTATTATTTATTTATTTCTAATCCCTAATTATCATAAAATTATATTTTCCTATTCTGCTTTAAAATTTAAGAAATTAGATAATAATAATAATAATAAATTATATAAATTATTTATATATCTCGCTAACCTTAATAATATTTGTTAATTATGCAACCTTGTATGAAAATTTGATTTATTAAATTATTTTATTGTTGATTTTGAATCATTCATGATATGTCATGTATCTCTATTAATTATTGAATTGTGAAAAAAAAAGAGGAAAGAGAGAAATGTTTAAGCAAGTAGGGCGATTGTGTCCCTTGGGTGAGAAACCCTAAAGCCAGTAAGTAGGGCGATTGTGTCGCTTGGGTGGAAGACCCTAAAGTAAGCAAGTAGGGCAATCGTGACCCTTGGGTAAAAGATCCTAGAACCCATTAGATCCTTTGGAGTTTCCTTTGTGTACGACGTATGGGTATAATTGTATGCGCTGGACATACGTGAGAAGTATAACTAGAGCAGTAGTCTGACCAGTTAACATACGAATGAGTCCCTCACCTCGAGGTACCAGTGCGTGGGCGTTAATGCAACGTGACCATCCACTTGGGTACGATGTTACAAGAAATGATTTATATTTAATTGATTGTTTATAAAAATTCATAAAAGGTATGACATTCATGACATATTTACGATTTCAGTACTGCATATTTCTTTGTTCTTTGTATTATAATTCAATTATCTATTTTATTTATTAATTCTTATATAATCTGTATATTTCAAATTTTGGATAAGAAATTATCCCACTGGGCTATTATACCCATACAATTACAATCATCCACAGGTGCAGAGCTGGAATATTACGAGCAAGCGGGCCTCTACTACTAATTTTTTCTTTCCAGCAATTTAAGTTTAATTTGAATTTAAATTTAGTTTTAATTAAGTTTGAGTTTCAAATTTCGATGTAAGAAAACTATCAAGAGGGTCAAAGTGAGCGAATATTACACTTATGAGAATTATTTTAGTAGTTTTTTTTTATTTTAGATTGCTCTAAATATCTAGTAAATTATGTGGATTGCATTTATAGTTGATCTATTAAAATTTACGAGCTCGGAATTCGGGTCCTGAATAACCCTATTCGGGTACCCGGATTTTGGGGCATGACAATAATTCTTTTCCTAACCGATTTTCATGCTGGATGATGTCGTAAACCACATTCTCGATATGTGAGGAGACTTACGACAGATCATAGAAGGCAATAGGACTCACATAGATAGCTTCGCCAAGATAATTGAAGGCTTCTTCAATAATCTTTTATCAATGGTGAACCACCAATTTGTCAATAATTTTCTAGAGGAATAGAGGTAAGATGACTATTTAAACTTCCACGTACTAGATTAGCTAGAGCGAATTCCAAGGCCACCTTATACCACCTTTGGTGGTGGCAAGGAGAAACGACCAATAAGAATATATAGACGCCAAAAACATCAATATGCCGGGCGTAAACTCTATGCAGGCACCAATCATCTTGAGGGGCAACCTCCTATGCCACCAGCACCACAAAATTATTATGTTGGAGTTGAGTACCTTAAGGGGCAACCTCTTGTGATGCCGACAATTTATCAAGGCTACTTGTGGTTGAGGTACTCCAGGGGCAACATCTGATTCCTCAACCCCCCAAGGTTAAGAATCTAGTGGCGCAAAGGCAACCACCATTGTTAACAATGCTGTAAACTTATGCTAAAGATAAGCAGCCCAAGGGGCAACCGTTAGTGTTGCAAACAATACTACAAAATTATGTAAGTGTCGATCCATCCAAGGGATGACCTCCAATGCCTCAGGCCCTGCTAGTCATTATCGCAGCTAAAAGTCCATTGCTCGCCTGCACAGTCTTGACAATTAGGTCATAAGGATCTAATTAATTTGATGTACAGGGAAACTCCTCAATCTCATGACCACAGGGTTACTAGATCTTTGGCAGACGTGAATGTTGCTATGGCCAATCTGAAAAAAATTGGAATGACAACAATTGGTGAATAACAAAGTAATGCCTAAAGAAAGACTTCTTAAGAAATGACCGAACAAAATGGACAAGTCGAATCCAAAGACACCTGAGGGGTAAGGACGAAAACCAATCCCTCATGAAGAAGATCCACCAAAAGATATGCCACCAAGACGTGTTATGTGAACGATGCTACTAAAAGATCTATACAATTGATCGACATAGTGCTCCAAACAAGCAAAACGATGAACCGCCACAGCCATTTCAAAAGTTAATTCATCACTGAGGATAACCCACCAAAAGACGTGCCACCTAAGCACATGCTATATGAACGACGCTGCCACAAAGTCTATGCAATAAACCGATGCACCGCTCAAAAAATCCACAACAATCACATGAAGAACTATCAAGACTTTCATGGCCAAATATAGAAACATCATAACCATAATGGTTAACAAGAAAATTTGACTGACAAAAATTTCACAGTCGAAATGTTCGATTTCACAGCCAATTCAACTAAAATGGCAGAATTAACAATCGAAATGTCTGATTTAATGACTTAAATAGCCAATCCAATGATCAGTTTAATCAGGATGTCCTTTATAATAAGAATCTTAAGAACACAAGAAAAAATGGTTGTCCCAATGATCAATTTTATAAAAAATTATCAACAATTATTCAACATCCCTTTATATCCTCCAAGTACATTCTTTGAATATAAAGAGGTGTGAGTGGCATTGATTACACCCGACCAATCACAGTCAGATCAAACGATAATGAAGATGCCACATGTGGTGTAAATGAACTTTAAAAGTAAAGAGCTAGAGACGTATACATGTATTAGCATCAAATGTTAGAATTCCATCAAAAGTAACTCTCTATAAAGCAAGTATCATCAAAGAAAATCTTTAGCCAACATTAAATGCTAGAGTTCAAAATAAGAAACTCTTTATAAATGTAAGAGTCCAATAATGTGAAAAGTCCAGTAAACCTTCTTATGCACAATCGGAATAGCAAGAGGCATAAGCGTTATCTCTTATACACATGGCCATACACGATATGCTACACTTATGTGGAGAATCAAAGAGATTTACATATCCAATTATCTAAATTTCTAGCATTGCAGAAACCATAAGACTTATGCGACCATCACCTCTCAGAAGCCTATAAAGTAGCATCCTAAGAAGAGCTCGAGGCCCTTGTTATAATCAATCAATCTCTCTACAGTGCAATGCCACTTTTCCTTATTTTGGCTTCTTAACTTTAGATCAAGTAAAAAATCTGGGGGCCATTAGCCTAAACTATGATCGTGAGATGAAGAATTAATGATGGATAAAATATGACTAATCCTTAGACTTGAGAACGTGTAAGGGTCATGATTTTAACCTGTCGACTTTGACTCTTCTTACGAGGTCCATACAGGGCCAATAAAGTGGATGTAGTTTGGACTCCATCAAGAGTCGTTGATTCTTCATGAAAAAAGGGATGTACTGATTTTCCTAGGTACATATTTATGGCTTTGATCTGGAAAGATCAAGAATCATCATATGATTTTTCATTGGGCCCAACATTCTGAATGTTTTAACAACTTTTTCTTAAGTTTTTAATCGTTAAAACTATTTTGATCATACTTGATAATAGCCTGATGGCTCAGATTTGATGGTCCACTTCTTATTGGCATGTGATATGATTATTAGTAGATACATTATGGAAGTGAAGGGATTGAATCATGAGTATATGCATAGATGAGGTGGATTGACAGACTTCTTTCATAGTAGGTTGTATCGAAGTCCGTAGGGTGGCGAAACACCATACTGGGTGCACCCGTAAAACCTTAATCCATCATTTATATGATCCTATTCCAGAGGAAAGGTAGAGCTAACCTTGGACATCCCCACCCCATGAGACATGTGAGTGTGAGGAATATGAGAGAAAGTTTGAAGGAGAGTGGAGATCTACTCAATCTTCTTCTATTGTCTTTGCGTGTATTCCACTTGTGGATAGTATATATCTTCCTCAACACCTATCAGAGAATTAGATGTTGGGATATCTTGACTCTCCGGTATTGGGATAGATCAGGGAGATACTTCTTGGTTTAGGAGATCGGCATCACAGACATCATCTTCAGTACATCACGTAAGGTATTATCTCCACCGTTTATATATATATATATATATATATATATATATATATATATATATATATATATATATATATATATATATATATTATGCTATAGAAATTTGATGTTATTAGAAACGATGAGTCTTAGGATGGGTCCCATAATCAAATTGTATTATACCATATTCCGCTACATTTGTATGTTAGGGACCTAGCAGCTCGATCCCTATAACAATTGGTGGCTGAATAGTCAGACAAACCTTCACAAGCCTGGTTTTAATCCGGCTAGTTTGGGGGGCTTGGGGTGTCACAAGCGTCCAATCAACTCAAGTTAAATATGACTCTGGCACACTGTATACTATACTTAATCTGGCACACTGTATATTATACTTAATCACATTCATTTAATTGAATTCGGATCATTTGTTACATGTGTGGCCACGTGTCAAATTGAACAACAACAATGTTAACGACTCTAGTTTTGCTCTTAGTGATATTTATAATACTTCTCACCTTTTGCATCGATAAGATGCTATACATAAGTGACATGTTGGGAGAAATAAAGCATTATATGTTAAGGGTTTCATACCAAGTTTCATGTGAACATCAAAGAAAAAAAAAGTTACACATTAAAAATAAAAAATCATCAACTTAATATTACACAATCAGCATGGCTCACCTAACGACAAAATCCCCAAAAGGAGTCGACGTGCGGCCTGGCCGCACCCAACACAATGCAACCATGATTGTAGGGCCCACCTTGATGTACGTGCAGTATATCCATGCCATCTATCTGTTTTGTCATCTCACTTTATATCCATCTATCTGTTTTGTCAGCTCACTTTAGAGCATGAGCCAAAAAATGAAACAAATAAAATCTCATGTGAACCACACTAGAGGAAAAGGTGGTGATTGAGCACCCACCATTAATAACTTCGTAGTCCCACCATAGTGTTTATTTGCATCTAGCCCATTGATAAGGTGTTTTGTCAACTCACTTTAGAGCATGAGCCAAAAAATGAAACAAATAAAATCTCATGTGAACAGCACTAGAGGAAAAGGTGGTGATTGAGCGCCCACCATTAATAACTTCATAGTCCCACTATAGTGTTTATTTACATCTAACCCGTTAATAAGGTCACACATGCCTGGAACTTTCGTGGCCCACAATAACTTTTTTATAGTCAATCACAACTATTTCCTTTAGTGTGATTCACCTGAGATTTGGATTTGCTTCATTTTTTTATCTCTTGTCCTAAAATGATTTGAAAAAATGGATGGATGGCATGGATATATAACACGTACATCAAGGTGGGCCCCATGGTCAAGGCCACACCGTGTTTAGGGTTGTTAATGGGTCGGGCTTAGGCCTGAAAAATCAGAATTTTACATGGGGACGGCCCTATGGCCCGGGCCGAAATAGTGTAAAATCTGGGTCGAGACCTACCCCAAGCCCGACCATTGACAACCCTAACCGTGTCAGTGAAGCTAAGGCCACACCTAATCAGTTGTATTTCTTAAGCAATTACAACATGGTCCACATGATCAGGTACAAATCCATTGTTAGCAATGTTGATAAATGAGGTACAAATGTAGAAAAAGTATAGAGAGAGAAAGAGAGACGATAGTATTATTGGGGATGGGTGGGACACAAACTGCGTACTAAGTATCTCTGAGTAAAAGTTTGTAGGGTTGGCTGTAATGTATGTCTTACCAAGCCGTCCATCCTTTTTACTAATTCCTTTTAAGGCATGAATCCAAAATTAAAGCATATGTGAAGCTCAAGTAGACCACACCATGGGAAATAAGATGTCTACCACCGTTGAAACCTTCCTAGGGCTCATAGTGATGTTTATTTGTTGTCCAACCTATTTCATAAGGTTACACAGACATGTATGAAGGCAAAACACAAATATCAGCTTGATCCAAAACTTCTATTAGCCTTAAGAAGCTTTTAACAGCAGGCATTCAATTCCCACTATTTTTTGTGGTGTGGTCCACTTGAGCTTTAGATATGCTTCAATTCTAGGCTCATGCCCTAAAAGGAGCTACAAAAATGGATAGATGGTATAGATAAAACACATACATAAGGGTGGGCCCAGAGATTTTCCTGAGTTGCCTAGTAGGCAACTCATATTTGTGTGATTGAAGGAGAGTGATGTGCATATGGAGGCCGAATCTACTAGTCTATAGGCTAAGTTAAAACTACAAAGGGGTTAGTTTCATCTTTCCACAAAGGAGTCACAAGGAGAGAGAAAAACTACTTTGGGAGTCTCAATAAGTCTCTAAATTGATGTTATTACCCCTACTTTGTTCTTTTATTACAGATTTAGCCCTAAAATTAGCAGTGCCTTTACAATGTTGAAATGGGACCCATCTGCATTAACTTCGTTAATCGATACCATCCATAAGTTTTTCCATCTCCTTTTATATCATTGGACTAAAAACAAGGCAAATTTGAGTGGTAGGTAGGCTATAGAAAGTCTCAATAGTGGGTAAATTATGGATCATTAAATGAAACTTGGATGGTGTGGTCCACTTGATTATTTGACTTGCCTCTTTTTTTGGCTCATTGCAAAATAATCTTTACATTCAAATGAACAGCGTGAATCATTAATAAAAGAAATTATGGGCCCACAGTGCGGGCCCACTTAACTTGTGAGTAATCACTGTTGAGACTCAACGGTTAGGTGAGACCCCAACCTCACCCAAGATGGTGCAACCCTTTCCGTGGGGCTGACCTTAGGGTATTATCCAAACATCAGGTGGACCATACCATAGGAAACAATGCTTATTGAACGTACTACCATTAAAAACTTCTTAGCGCACACCTAAGTGTTTTCTTGTTGTTAATGTGCCATCCAATCCGTTCATAAGGTCACATAAGCATGGATGAAAGGAGAAAATTCTAAACTTATCCAAAACTTTTGTGGATTTGCTTCAGTTTTTGGAGAATGCCCTAAAATGAGCTAGAAAAATGGATGGATGGCATGGATACATAATGAATACATTATGTGGGCCCCATGGTAAGGGTTGTATCGTCTTTGGTGAGTCCATGGAGGATATATATTGCATACGAGTAACTTAGTATACTAAGTAAACTGTGTGGGGCCCACCCTGATTTGTGTATTTTATCCACTCTGTCCATCTATTTTAGAAGAGAATTTTAGGGCTTCAACTAAAAAATGGAGCATATCCAAAGCTTAAGTGTACCACACCATAAGAAAGAGTGCATTTAATATCTACTGCTGAGGATATGCTTCAATTTTGAGTTACACCCATTAAACAAGCTGAAAATGGATGGATGACATGGATAAACCATGTGCATTCATTGTGGGCTGGAGAAGGAGTTCGAAGTGCGTTTGAAGGGGCTATAATGCAGGTCTATGTGGATCATTGTGTCTCTGTACCCTGATGTAATGTCTTCTTAAGTGGATACATACCCATTCGGAGTTCTGTGAAAAGGTTCAACATGTGTTCAAAGGGGCTACAGTGCAAGTTGGAGTATATAATGTTATTAAAGGAGTTCGGTGTGGGTCAATGTGTGTCAGTGTGGGTTCGAGTGTGTTCAGAGTCTCTGCACCCTAATATACTGTCTTCTCAAGTAAATACACATTAATTCCTATTTTGGTGAAAGGTTTAATGTGCGTTTGAAGGGGATGTAGTACAAGTCGGAGTAGAACGATGATATCAGAGGAATTCGACATGGGTCGGTATTGGGTTTGAGTGTGTTCAGATTCTTCACACCCTGATATAGCATTTTCTCAAGTGGATACATACGCATTCATAGTTCAGAGAAGTATTTCGATGTATATTTAAAGGAGTTGCAATGCAAGTTGAACTTGATTATTGTTATCGAATGGGTTCAGTGTGAGTCTATGTATGCTGTTGTGTGGTTCGAGTGTGTTTGGAGTCTCCACACCCTGATGTAACGTCTTCTTAAGTGGATATACACCCATTTTTAGTTCGGTGAAAGGATTCAGCATGAATTCAAAGGGGTTGTAGTGCAAGTCAGAGTAGATCAGTGTTATTGGAGGGGGTCAGTCAGTGTAGGGTGTGAGTCTGTTTAGAGTTTTTACACCTTGAAGTAACATCTTCTGAAGTGGATACGCACATATTCTTAGTTCGGTGAAAGGCTTTGACGTGCATTCGAATGAGATGCAATATAAGTCAGAGAAGATCGATGTTATTGAAGGGTTTTAGTATGGGTCAGTGTGTGTCGATGTAGGGTTTGAGTGTGTCCGGAGTCTCCATACCCTAATGTAACATCTTCTTAAGTATATATACTCACATTCATAGTTCGGAAAAGGAGTTCAACATGCATTCGAAGGGGTTGCAGTGCATATTGAAGTATATCGATGTTATCGGAGGGGTACGGTGTGAGTCAGTGTGTCTCGACGTGAGGTTCAAGTGTGTTCAGAGCCTCCGCATTCTAATGTAACGTCTTTTCAAGTGGATATGCACTCATACCTAGTTCGGTGAAAGGGTTCGACATGCGTTTGAATGGGCTTTGTTGTAAGTCAGAATTGAATGGTGATAACAGAGGGGTTTAGTGTGGGTCGGTGTGTGGTTAAACTATGTTCGGAGTCTTCGCACCCTGATGTAACGTCTTCTTAAGTGGATACTTACTCATTCGTAGTTCAGTGAAAGGGTTTGACATGCGTTCGAAGGGATTGTATTGCAAGTCGGAGTAGAATGTGTTATCAGAGGGGTTCTGTGCGGGTTGATGTGTGGTTTGAGTATGTCTGAAGTCTCTGCATCCGGATGTAATATCTTCTCAAGTAGATACACATCCATTCATAGTTTGGTGAAAGGGTTTAACGTGCGTTCGAAGGGGCTGCAGTGCAAGTCCGAGTATAACGGTGTTATTAAAGGGGTTTGGTGTGGATTGGTGTGGGTCGGTGTGTGGTTTGAGTGTGTCCGGAGTCTCTACAACCTGATGTAATGTCTTCTTAAGTGAACACACTCTCATTCGTAGTTCGGTGAAGGAGTTCGACGTGCGTTCAAAGAGGCCGCAATGCAAGTCCGAGTAGATTGGTGTTATCAGAGGGGTTCATTGTGGGTCGATATATGTCGGTGTGTCGTTCGAGTGCATTTTGAATCTCTATACCCCGATGTAATGTCTTCTTAAGCGGATATGCACTTATTCCTAGTTTAGTGAACAAATTTGATGTGCGTTTTGAAGGGGTTGTAGAGCAAGTTGGAGTAGATTGGTATTATCGAAAGGGTTTGATTTGGGTCGGCATATGTCAGTATGGGATTTAAGTGTATCCGAAGTTTACCTACCCTGACGTAATGTCTTCTCAAGTAGATATGCTTCCATTTGTAGTTCGGTGAAGGAGTTAGACATGTATTCGAAGTTACTGCAATACAAGTCGAAGTAGATCGATGTTATCGGAGGGGTTTGGTCTGTGTTAGTGAGGGGTTTGAGTGTGTTCGGAGTCTCCTCGCCTTAATGTAACATTTTTTAAGTGTGTTGTCCATGATTTTTTTTATTACGCGTGTGAAGTGATTACCGAGCGTACTAGAATTGATTACCTGGCTCGATTCAAACCGAACAACAATGACCCTAAGCACCAAGATAGACAAATACATCGTGATCGGTCATATGTAATCGAGATCTGTGAAGATCGATCGGTCATACGTAATTTGCCTTCCATATGAAAGGACTTTTAATACGAAACTAATTAAAACGAGACAGAAAGGGACACTTACAGTCGATCATACGAAACGTGCTATATATCTCCTCTCCGTGTATGACACTTCATTAAAATAAGTCCATTGTATAAGTGTAGACTTCAAGTACAACTAGAATTACTAGCTACTGGATAATAGTTACGAATCTACTGCTACGAACCATAAGTTCACAACTAATGTTACGAAATGTGAAAAGAAAAATTACGGTAATGAAAATGAAACTGATTATGCTGATTACACTAAGGAATGTAAATAACAATATGCTAAAGAGCATGATAATTGAGAGATAGTTTGATTTTGTTTGTTTTGGTGTTGGACCCTTTGCTTCTTTGATCTCCTTGCTATTTAAAGACTTCAAACCACCATTTGAATGCTTTCCTTGATAGACGGTTACAGCAACTGTTTCACCACTTTATTTCTCCTCCTGACACATGTATTGGTAACTACTTGTGGGACCTACCACTCTCCACATTTGGTAGTTATAGCCTTCTAAAGACTTCCTCTTTCTTTCTCCCATTGACACATGTCCTTGTAATTTGTAGAGTAAGCTTGACTGGAAACTGCACTCAGTCGCTGTTTTCCTAAAATGCAAACCTTGCTCAGCCACTTGCAAACCTCAATCGTCTACTTCCCTTTATTGAAAACTTCACTCAGCTGCTTGCAAATTGTAATCAGCGGTTGCTCTATAAATGGAAAACCGCAATTAGCCGCTATCAGCTAGTTGTATGCAGTGGTGTGTGTCCTGCTCTTGATTACTTCTGACAAGGCTTTGTTAGAAACAGGGTACAACATTGCCCCCCATGTCGCTTCACCTTTAGGTAAAAGCTGAAAGCGACATTGATTGTATTTTTAAATTTTATTTCTCTTCGACACTTGCACCAAAAGTTTTCAGCGTTTTAGTCAGAATCGTCTGTCTTGGTCGAAAAGCATCAAAGTTAGCCACCTCGATCGAAATTTGCCGTACTAGTCGAAAAACATCGAATTCGACCACTTTGGTCGAAATCGGCCATCTCGATTAGAAAACATTGAATTCGGCCATCTCGGTCGCACTCTGCCATCTTGATCGGAAAATATTAAATTCAGTCGTCTTGGTCAAAATCCCATTGTAGTCAAGATCTTCGACGTCTCTTTCCAACTCATTGGGTTGATAAGGTTTTGCTTGAAAATCAAATGGCAGCGAGTACCATATTACAATCAAATACTATGGGCGATAATGATCCAAACATAATTTCAAAATTTTAACCTCACCCGGTCGTAAACATCGAAATCAGCCACTTTGATAAAAACCGTCCATCTTGGTAGAAAAAAATAAATTCGGCAATTTTGGTCAAAATCAATCGTCGTTGTCAAAATAAATCGAAGTCGACCATCTTGGTCGCACTTGGCCGTCTTGATCAGAAAACATTGAAGTTGGCCACGACGATAAAGTTTGTCGGTCGATCCATTCAGTATATGGCTTATGATAAATCAGAATAGTATTCCGGTCGAGGACCTGGCTAGCCACTTCTTGGACCAGATGTATGATTTGATCGCTATCCAGACAATTTGTTCTACCACTGGTGGTGGTTCTGGTCCTATCTGGTATAATGGACTCCTAGTAAAAATCTGAGAAGGTTGCCCCCTAAGTGTTCCTTAATTTCCAGTTTCAGGAATGAAATTCCTGGCTTCCCACTTTGGTAACTTGATCTCGGTGGGCGATGAAGTATTTTGCACATCTTAGATTGGAGCGGGATCGTCGTTACACTGTTGTGGTGGAGATATTGGTTATACTGGCACCAAATTTTTCACAAAGCTGACTTCAACATTTGGAACATTTGAATGGCATGCTGTTTGTGCCGTTCGCGTTCTTTTAGCAATGAGAACATTTAACCGATTTATGATCTCGGTCTGCTTGGCCATCTATCCATCAAAATTTTCACATTCAATCCGATTTGCTTAGCCCAAGTGAATGATAGCTCATCTTGAATTCTCTCTTGATCTGTAATATGCGGAATTTCCATTTGCTTATCTCGAAGCCCGATCGATATTTTGGTCACTTAAACAACATCACACCGTTCAATGAACTAAAGTAGGGTCCCACCATGCATGCCAAAAAATGTTGTTTTGCACGACCGATGCACAATGAATATCTATGGCAACCAAGTAGAAGAAATCCAAAATGTATTTGAAATTTGGTCCCACCGGGTGTGCCAAAAGATGTTGTTTTGCACGACCGGTGCTCAATAAATGTCTATCGTAACCAAATAAAAGAGATCCAAAATGTATTTGAAATTTGGTCCCATCAGGTGTGCCAAAAAAATGTTGTCCTCGATTTTTCAATCACGCGTGTGAAGTGATTGCGGGTGTGCCAGAATCGATTGTGCGACTTGATTAAAACTGAACAACAATGAACCCCAGCACCAAGATAGGCAGATACGCCGTGATTGGTAGTATGTATCCGAGATTTGTGAAGATCGGTCACCTAATTTAGCCACTTGCACAATTGTTTTAAAAGATCAGGCGATATTTGGAGGGTAGGGTTCATCCTCTAATGATGGGTTACTCATTTGCCTTCCATACGAAAGGACTTTCAATACAAAACTAATTAAAATGAAGCAGAAATGGACACTTACAGTCAGCCATGTGAAACGTGATGTATATCTCCTCTCTGTGTACGACACTTCATTAAAATGAGTTTAGTATGTGAGCGTAGACTTCAAGTACAACTAGAATTACCAATTACTGGATAATGGTTATAGATCTACTGCTACGAACAATAAATTCACAACTAATGCTACAAAATGTGAAAAGAAAAATTACGTTAATGAAAATGAAACTAATTATGCTGATTACACTAAAGAATGTAAATAGTAAGATACTAAAGAGCATGATAATTGAAAGATAGTTTGATTTGGTTTGATTTGGTGCTGGACCCTTTGCTTCTCTGATCTCCTTGCTATTTAAAGACTTTAAACCACCGTCTGCATGCTTCCTCTAATGGACGGTTACAGCAACCGTTTCACCACTTCATTTCTCCTCTTGATGCATGTATTGGTAACTGCTTGTGGGACCTACCACTCTCCACGTTTAGTAGTTATAGCCTTCCAAAGACTTCCTCTTTCTTTCTCCCGTTGACACCTATCCTTGTAACTTGTAAACTAAGCTTGACTGGAAACTGCACTCGGTCGCTATTTTCCTGGAATGCAGACCTTGCTCGGCCGCTTGAAAACCTCAATCATCCGCTTCCCTTGTTGAAAACTTCACTCGGCCGCTTGTAAACTGCAATCGACCACTGCTCTATAGATGAAAAACCGCAATCGGCCACTATCTGCTGGTTGTATGCAGTGACACGCGTCTTACTCTTGATTGCTTCTAACAGGGCTCTGTTAGAAACAAGATACAACAAAGTGGATACGCACCCATTCATAGTTTGGTGAAAGGGTTCGATGTGTGTTCGAAGGGGTTACAGTATAAGTCGAAGTAGATAAGTGTTATCAGAAGGGTTCAGTGTGGTCGTTGTACAGTTCGAGTGTATCCGAAGTCTCTGCACCATGATGTAATGTCTTCTCTAGTGAGTACTCTCTCCTACGTAGTTAGTGACGGAGTTCGACGTACATTTGAATATGTTGCAATACAATTTGGAGTAGATCGGTGCTATCAGAGAGGTTCGGTGTGGGTCGATATGTGTCAATGTGGGGTTCGAGTGTATCTGAGTCTCCTTACCTTGATGTAACATCTTCTCAAATGAATATGCACCCATTCGTATTTGGTGAAAGCATTTGACGTGCATTCAAAAGGGTTGGTCTGCGTTTGACAAAGCATACTTTGATGAAGGTGTTGCATATCGATGCTATCCATCTGCTTCATTAGGCCATTTGAATGCAATATATCAACACATAAGCTGATCGAAATCTCCAGTGGACCATAGCAATAGAAAAATGGTGAATGGCTATTAGACCATTTTGTAAGAAACAAGAGTTTTGACCCTATGTCATAAAATGTTCTGATGATGGATGGGCATGATCCCAAAATTGAATAATATCCAAAGCTTGATTAGACTTCACCACAAAAAATAGTGTGAATAATAATGTCCACCGTTGAAACCCCCTAAGGCCCACAATGATGTTTATTGATCTAGCGTCTGCTCGGCCTTAACAGAATTTTCCTATTTGCTGAAGCCTGATTGGCCCAGCTCAGCACCCATCAGCACTAACTGCATTAAATGCAGCAGTACTAAAAACTCATGTGCTGAGCTAGACCAATTAGGTGGTCGCAAACAGAAAAATCCTATTGAGGCTCAGCAGACAATCCCAACTCTTATTTATCACTCAAGTTGTTCATAAGTACACACAGACATGGATGAAAGGAAAACACAAGTATCGGATTGATCCAAGACTTTTGTGTCCCCCATAAGTTTTCAAAAGTAAGCTTTCAATCCCATGCTACCTGTGGTGTGGTCCACTTGAGCCTTCACCTTTTAGGTTCATGACCTAAAATGATTTGTCAAAAAAGATGGCTGGCATGGATAAAAGATATACATCATGGTGAGCCCCACATAGCTCCTTACAGGACTGTCCATCTATAGCTAGGTCCTGCTACGAGTGGTACCCAATCTGCATCATCGGGCGCGGCTTCAGTAGGTCCCCGGATTCACCAAGGTGGGTGGGATCCCTGACCGTGGGGGCCATCATGATGTATGTTCCACATATCTCCGCCATGCATCCATTTTGAAAATTAATTTTAAGACATGATCTAAAAAATTAAGCAGATCCTCTTATTTGTGGGAATTAAACGGTTGGGCGACATAAGTTTTGTATCAGGATGATATTTGTTCCTACCTTTTATTTGAGTGGTAATAACCCTATGAACGGTTTGGATGGAATATAGACATCATGTTCAGCTCCATAAATGTTTCAATGGTGGACGTTTCCATTCCCAGTGTTTTATTTGGTATGGCCCACCTTAGTTTTGGATCTACCTGATTTTTGACACCATGCCTATTATGGTCTTTTAAAACAGAGGGACGGAGTGTATTTGTCACATAGGCCCTTCACAGCTCCTGCACAGGAATATCTCTGTGCCCGGGGTCACAGCCGCTTCCCTGTTTTACGCGAAAACAGATTGCCTGTGTGCCACACACCACCTACCTCCCTTCGCAGGCAATCCGCGTCCGTATAAGCTTTTCCTGGCTCACATTCATCAAATCAAATCAGTCCATCTTGTGCGTTTATTGCTCTTCTCGTCCCTGGCCAAAATCGATTCTAAAGCAATCTCACTTGGGCAGTGGCCGAATCATCCCAACCACTCATCAGTTGAACAAAGGTATTGTTGTCAATATGTAAGTAAGAAGGATACTCTCGATCAATATACAGTGTGGATATAATACATACATCATTGTAGGGCCCACAGAACTTGGTGATGTCAGCACACCACGCTCATCCCCTCAAGAAACCTCTAAAGCCTAATATTCATCCCGATCCAAAACTGAAGCAGGCCACAGAAAAGGAAACAAACCCGGTGGGAACGCCTACCCTTGAAATTCACTGGGGCAAACCTTACTCATAAAGCAGCCTAAATTTTGTCCTGATCCTTCATCTGGTCTGGATGAAGGGTCTGAACAGTCTGGATTCTTCATACATAACATGGTAGGGTCCCCATTCTAATCAACAGTGAGGTTCATTTTCAACATTTTACATGTGCTATGGCCTACCTGAGATTTGGATCGGGCTGATTTATGGGAACTGGGGGTTTTCTGAGAGGAACGCATCTGATGGACGGGTTGGATTGCGTGAACGCATCACTGGACCCCACATGTGGCTGGTTCAACTATAAGATTAGGATGGTCCCGGTACCACTGGAGCGCGCCCAGAAAAGAAAATGGTCGGCAGCGAACAAACATCAAAGATCATCTAATCAGTGTGGTTCTCAGCATGTATTCCATCCATCTATGGGGCCTACATTTCGGGTGGTCCAGATTGACTAGTGCTGGCCTGGACTCGAGTCCTTGGCTTTTCGGCCCATTCTAGGGTTAGGATGCAATCCGCGGAAATCGAATTGCGTTCTTAGTTAGTCAGTACACTCTTATCGTACTGAGTAAACTCAGTTGGGCCCACTTTAAATGCATGTAGTTTATCTACACCGTCCATCCACTTTTCCAGATCATTTAAGGGGTAACCAAAATTGAAGCATATCCAAAACTCAAGTGGACCATACCACAAGAAACAGTGGGTATAATGATTTCCATTATTGAAACCTTTCTAAGGACCGTAGTGATGTTTATTTGTCATCCAACCTGTTCACAAGAGGCATTGATGAAGGTAAAAGCAAAATATCAGCTTGATCCAAAACTTCCCTAGCTCATAAGAAATTTTCAACGGTACAAGTTCAATTCACATTGTTTCCTCCTGTTGTGTGGTATAATTAAGATTTTTTTATGCTTCAGTTTTTGTCTCAAGCCATAAAATTACCTTTTATAATGGATGAACAGAGTAGAAACGAAGTGACTCAGTACGGAATCCGCTTCCCAATCCGCGTTCCTTTGTTGAGTGACGTGGAAAGAGAAGCTTTGTTGAGTGGTACGTAAAGAGACAGAAGAAACTAGAAAAGGAAGGGAAAAAAAGAGGGTACATCACAGCAAAGCAGTCGGCAAAAGTATAAGAAGATAAAGAAAGCTGCACTAAGTGCGGATTTAGTGATGGAAGTGGGGGAAATGACCGACATGCAGCACCAGGTGACCGTACACGTGGCATGTGGGTACCAAATCCAAATTGATCAATAAGTGGGGGCAGTTGGAGATGGCCCATAAGGTGAAAAAGATGGATAGTCCCAACCGTACAACCAGTGGCCATCCGAACTGCAACAAACGTCTAAGAGCCGGACGTTCTAATCTTATCTTTTCTTGAGGCGTCTCGTCTAAAGCAGGCGCTCACCGATTCGATGGTTTTGTTTGAAGATATTTATTCCACGTGCAAAGTGGATCGGTGTCGGCAGACACCAGAGTGTTTAAGTATTTAAATGCCTGGTTTTAATATCTATTTACTGTATATAGTAGTAAGGACAAATGGTCTATGTAACGTGTAAAGTGATTGGGCCTTGGGCCGCCTTAGTATGTGTCATGCATGAGTCTTTATGGACTAGTGCTGGAGGCCTGCATAGCCCTTCCATATAATGGGCAGCCTAAGAATGCGAAGCCCACGATTTCAAATTCTACACTCTCCATCTCTCTCACACGCACACTCTGAATCACGTTCTCACTCTATTCTTTACTTTATTCTTCTTCTCTAGTGATTCAGATGTGGCATTTGATAGGTAGATCTTGGATAGATCAGCATGTAATTGATTTGCATGGTATCAGAACTACAGTTAGATTGATTTATCTTTAGCCATTATCCCTTTGAACTACAGGCTCCTATCGTGAGAAGGTGCGCCCAGACTCGTAGGCTTGAGAGTATGAATCTCGATTTAGTCGTTCTACACCTTTATTTCCTCCGATTGCACCAGTTAAGTGTCAGAGCACTGTTGATGTATTGAGGTGTTTCTGTAGGTGTCTTCATGTGGGGACCCAGGAAAGTGAATGGTGCTTTGTCGTTTTTTATTCAATTCTGCATTGTGGATCATATTTACATGGTGTTGTTTGACCAATGGTACACCGTGGACCAATGGAATTGGAAGATTCGGATTTTAATTCCAACACAGGCCAAGCATATCATCAAATAGATATTAAGATTTTTAACCCTGTAAAGGAAAAAATCATGAACCTAGTCCAACAACAAATCTAACTATGAAGATAATAATAGAAGTACAATCATCAAGAGAACACTCTCTTGAATGCCCAAATATACCACTCAACAATTTTCAGAACATCCTCTCTTGGATAACCAAAGACCACCCAACAACCTTCAAGAGAACACCCTCTCTTGAATAACAAAATACCGCACCTAATAGGTGGATTACAAGCATGAAAGAATAAAGAGGTTTCTTATCAGAGAGATCTAAAAAGAAACCACTAACTAGCCCTTAAAGAAGATGACCGATGAAACTGGAGTTTTTAAATGAAACCCTCACTATCCCATGGACAAAGAAAAAAAGAAAAGAAAGAAAGAAACTCTTGAAATCTACAAGAGACTTCAACTAGGGCCTTGTAGAGAATACTTTACTCTTCTTCCTCAAAGATCCTCTTTTCTCCAAGTTAACAAGAAAAAAAAAAAACCAAAATAATCAGAAAAAGTTACTAGAGTTGTTGTTTTTTTTTTTTCCTATTCTTTTTAGCTTAAACAAAGAATCCAAGGCAAAATACCAAAATGCCTTTCACTTGGCCCTCACATGTGGAACTCACTTCCACATGAGAAAGGATTCCTAACAATCTCCCCCTCTTGACACATAAGGAGGGAGGGAACCAACCGAATACTAGTACTCACCTGGCACATATACCAACCAAGCTTCTACAAAGCTCATGCTTCTCCTTTAGAATGACCTTCGTCATCATATCCGATGAATTCCAATCGGCATAGATCTTCACGAACTACGTCCATTGATTCTCTAACACGTCACATATCCAATGGTAACGGATGTCTATGCATTTGGTTCGGGAGTGATATGTGGCGTTCTTGCTTAGATTGATGACACTTTGGCTGTTACAATGAACCACATACTTATTTTTTTATTCAAGACCAGTTCTTAGAGAAATCTCTTCATCTACAACGAGAGCTGGGCACAAACCAAGCCATCTCAAAAGCTCAGCTCGGATTGGTTTGAAAAAGTTCGGCTTGGATTGGTTCAAATTAGAGCTGGACAACGAACCGAACCGAGTCGAACGTGGGCCAGGTTGGTTCAGTTCAGTTGCTGACTGGGTTGTGTTCGAACAATGTTCGAACAATTGGTTCCTATTCGTATTCGATTCAGTTTGGTCCAACACATGTTCAAACATGTTCGAACATTTTTCATTTCGAAATTTTTTTTCAATTCATACAATTTATTTTTTTCGTGTAAAAATATTTTTGTTTTAGTTCATTTTCACAAATTACAAATCACAAATCATAAGATTCACAAGTCATACTCTGGACGTGCAGACTGACGAGTAAAGGGATGACTAGAATCGAACAAGCAGTTGCAGGCATTTGCAAATAAGATATTAAGAATATTAAATAATTAAAAAAGAGAAAAGAAAAACTGAGCATGGGGGTTTCATTCGAACCTTTGGAGTTGAACGTGTAAACTAACCGGAATGGTGGAATTGAATAGGCGAGCTGCGAGTAGGATTGACGAGTGATGAGCATAGGGATGACCGGAATGGTGGAATCGATGGGCGAGCAGCGAGCTGTGAGCAGGACTAATGAGCAAAGGGATGGCCAGACGTCCAGTAAAACTGAAGGATGAGCAGAGGGTGGCCGAAATCTCAGTCAGTTTAGCGGGCAGAGGTGAAAGGATGGGAGTGGGAAGGACGAGCAATAGAGGAGGAGGGTGAAGGTGGGAAAGACAAGTAGTAGAGGGAGAAGGATGAGCAGACAGGCTAGGGAGGGTTAGAGTTTCGGTTGTTCTACTGGTAGGTAAAATTGCTAGGGTTAGTTGAGGTCGAGTGAAAAATAAGGGGTAAAAAAAAAATATTTATACTAGATATCTCATTCGAACTGAATTGAACCAATTCGAATTGGACAACTTCGAACCGGTAAAATGAACCAAATCGAATCAAACATATGTCTGTTCGTGTATGGTTCGAAATATTCTCGAACAACCAAAATCAAATTCGATTAAGTTCGCTCCACTTTCGAACCAGTTGTTCGGTTCGTTTTTTTCGAATCGAATCGAGCGAACTGTTTGGTAAATTATTCTTCGTGTCCAGCTCTAGCTCTAATATAAGTTCAAACCAAACCAAGCCTTGGAGTCAAGTTTGTTTGAAAAAACAAACCAAGCTCAAACTAGGGCAGTACCGGCTCGGTTCAGCTCGAAGCTTGGTTTGATTCGGCTCGTAGATTGTAAGCATGTTATTTCATGTGGTGTGATCCACTTGAGCTTTGGATATGATTCTATTTTGGGATCATGTCCTAAAATGACATGTAAAAACGGATGCAGGGCATGGATAATACATATACATGATGACGTGAATAATACATATACATGAATGCACACTGTTTCCTTGCACTTATAAAATTATGCTTGTATACGTTTGTTTGGAAAAGGCTCTTACAGTGTCTATTTTGCAGTTGCAGTCCTTCTTTAGAGGATGTTAACATTATGTAGTAAGATACTTTTGTATTTTTTGTTTTGTTTTTTCTAATTTTTAAATTCTTTTCTATTTAAACAAGCAAATTAAAAAAAATAAAAATCAAAATAAAAAAAAAAAGAAGAAGAGCCGCCACCTCTTTGAACTCGGCCCGGCCCGATTTGAAATTTTCGACTAAGCCAATCTAGACTCGAACTAGATTTTTCTGGAGCAAACCAAACTCAGGCAGAGTGGGCTGACCCAAAACCCAAACCGGGCCGATCCACAAACTGGGGTGGCACAAAAACAAGCCAAACCAAACTAGGGCTAACTCGGCTCAGCCCAGATCGTTGCCCACCTCTATCTACAACAACTTTTTTCCAACTTCGGTAGTAGCAATGTATTCTTGATGAGGACATCAGGCCCTTTAAGGTTTATCAGCGTAGGAGGCAAGTGACGCCTACATCTCTTTGGCTCAATGACGGGCCTGGATCGTTCGTGACGACTTTAGGAGAATCGAAGACCTTACACATGGAGTCCGAGACATTTGAGAAGACCCCACCTTGGGAAGACATGTATAAGTTGCTTAGAGGAGATGATCGGACCATTAGATTGCGATGATGATGTGATCGGACTGTTAGTTCGTCGTTGCCCACTTTCATCGTGCCATCATGGGAGGCCATCGGGTATCTTAGATTTGATTTTATTTCATGCACTTTTACTTATTTGAGTTTTGGGTCAGTGCGTACACGTTTTTTTGTACGAATGTCTTTTTTGAAATTTTGTTAGTAGGGGTATTTTGGTAATTATGTTAATTCTGAATTTTATAAGGGTGTTGCCCTAACCCTGGTTCTTATTATGCTATTGTTGAGAGAAAAAAAATCTTTTGGTGGCTCCTTCTCCTCTCTTGGTGGATCTCTCTCTTCCTCTCCAATTCTCTTCTTTCTTCTTCTTTCTTCCGAACTTTCTTCTTCTAAGGTAATCATTGATCTTCTCTATTTCTTCCAATCTTTCTTTTCACTTCTCCAACATCCTATAATCTGAAAATTTGATCCTACACTATTCTTCTCAACTTTTAAGATTCCCTAACCCAGAAATCCTTTGATTTCCTAGACTAGTGAATCTTATGGGTTGTTTGGATGAAACCATACAAGATCAAGAGGTCTTATCCCTCGCTGGATCCAATCCATGCATGATTTGAACCTAATATTGCGTGATTTATGATGATGGCCCGTCTATTGCTTGTTTCTCTTGTGATTTTTTTTATTTATGATGATGAAAGTTGGATGTTTACTTGATTTGCTACATGATTCCGCTAAATTTTACATGTTTCACATGCATATATTTAAATTAGGCCATTGTCCTACATAAAATTTTGGTATCAAACCTTAGGGTTTTGTATGGTTGTGTCTAGATCGAGTTATCAAGTTAGGGTTTCACTATAAGTCAGTTTTAAATTTTTTTCAGATTTAGAAAGTTTCCAAAAATAGAAACTTTTCATTTTTAGAAAGTTTTTAAATTTAGGTTGTATTGTCCAGACTCAGTGTTTTCCAGACTTAGAAAGTCTGATTTTCGAAATTTGCTATTTTTAGAAAAAAAAATCATTTTTGAAAAGTTTTCAAATTTAAAAATTTTCATAAATTAGAAAATTCTGGTTTGGTGAGTCTAGGGTTAGAAAGTATTTTAGTTCATGCATCATTATAGGATTAGAGTCACATCATTCATATTGTGAGTCATTGGTCCAGAGAGTCAAGTTTAGG
Source organism: Liriodendron chinense (assembly GCA_003013855.2). NCBI lineage: Eukaryota > Viridiplantae > Streptophyta > Magnoliopsida > Magnoliales > Magnoliaceae > Liriodendron > Liriodendron chinense. The sequence continues at coordinate 237,029 of PVNU02000100.1, read as the reverse complement.
TAGAACTTAGGACAAGCTTTACCGTGTATACCCACAAGAATTGGAAGAGGTTTTGGATTTCACCCCACCAAGGGCAATGCGCAATTATCCGAGCAAATCGCTCAATTGATCCAAAGGATAACTGTTATGGAAGCGGCAGATAAAAATTCACTAACATGAAGATACTACAGCGTTTAAAAGCATCTCAGAGGGAACCAATATGGTCACCTTCTTTTAAAATGGCCCAACCTGTCATTAAGTAAATCTCGACTTGTGAACAATTTGAGGAGTGTTTAACACCAATTATATTTCATTGGGAGCAAAATAGTACCTTGATGAATGACCAATTGAAAAAGCCTAAACAAAGTGTTTACAAAGTGGAAGAGTACGTGCCTAAAATCGATAGTGATGAAGAAGAAGAAATTGAGGCATCACTCATCATTATTAGGTATGAAGAAGTATGTGCTAGTGATGAAAAGGTCAAAGAGTTTGAGACCGCACCACTTCCAGATGTCATGTGTGACTTAATTGATGTAGAGTCCCAACCTTAGTCTCTTACCATGGTGAGCACAAATGAATTTGAAAAAAAGACTAGTGAGGATATAATGGTAGACACCAACATGACTTGTGATATCCTACCAGATGATTTATGAGATAAATTTTCACTCAAATGGGACACTCAACACATAATCGATCTTGTCACTAGGTCGATTCCGTCAAGCTTTCCTCCATACCAAGGGAACCCCGCAGAACATGTAAAAATGCAGCGTCAATTTGATAAACTTCTCAAGGAAGAATTCAATCAGGAAAGTTTTAGTTAGAGTTTTGTTCTGTGTGTCATGCCTGCCCTTTTCACTTTCAAGAACAATGGTATGTGGCGCACATGTGGGCATATCCTGGCTATCAACAAAATTTCGGTCAAGTGTTGGTTCATTTTACGGCGTATTTACGTCATGGTAGATGTAATGGCCAGAGTCTCTATACCACTTCACGATGAGATGTTGAAAATAATGGCCAATGCCAAGATTTATTCAAGACTTGTATCAAAATTATGTGTTCACAAGTGTTGGGATCCTGAATATCATCCTTGTTTATAACACGTATGAGGATTAACACCTCTATCGGTTAGAGCGGACCTGTGGAATCCTAAAGAATGATAAGTTATGTGTCACCCATGAGAAGTGTCCGTTTGTTAGAGTTCCTCACTAGATCATAGGGTTGTTTATTTTCATAGGATTGTTTATTTCGAGTCCATTGCTTTACCAGAGCATCCTTTGATTTCATTCATGTCTGTCTCCCAAAGATCTTCAAAGTCAGCCAATGCATTTACCCATCACATTCATGATTTGCATTCATACATTAGAAAGCGGATAAATGTAAGCAATGAGGTTACAAACATCTAGCTGACTTACATCGTAAGGTATAAGAATTTCATGAGGGAGATTTTGTAATGGTACGGATAAGGCCGGAGTGGTTTCCTCACGGTACTACTAAAAAATTAAAAGTTCGCAGTGCTAGACCATTCAAAGTCTTGCAGAAAATTAGGTCCAATGCGTACAAGATAGACCTTCCACCAAACATGAGAATCAATCCGACAATTAATGTGGAATATCTAGTCCTTTGTTCAAACCCTTCTCTAGACCATTCTCCCCATACATGGCCATATTCTAAATTTTCATCTCAAGCCCGTTCCACCTATCTCAACCTTTGTTGAATAAAAATAAGAAATTAAAGGAATTGTAGATGAGAAAATCATATCCACTCAAGATGGAGGCTTCCAGCGATATCTTGTTAAATAGAAGAACAAGCCACCATCCGATTTTACATGGCTTACAGAGACTAGATCCAGACATTTTGGAGAGGCACAAGAGTTTTATCTCGCCGGAGTCGAGTTGTTCTTACCCAAGGGGAGTTAATGAGGACATCAGGCCATTTAAAGTTTATCAACGTAGAAGGTGAGCGACGCCTGCATCTCTTTGGTTCGATGACGGGCATGGATCATTTGGGACGACTTGAGGAGTATCGAAGACCTTACACATGTAGTCCAAGACATTTGAGTAGACCCCACATTGGGAAGACATGTGTAAATTGCTTGGAGGAGATGATCGGACCGTTAGATCGTGATGATGATGTGATCAAACCGTTGGTTCGTCATGGTTCACTTTCATCGTGCCATCATCGGAGGCCATCGGACATCTTAGATTTGATTTTATTTTATGCACTTTTACGTATTAGAATTTTGGGTCAGTGCGTGCACGTTTTTTCATGCGAATGTCTTTTTTTAATTTTGTTAGTAGGGGTATTTTGGTAATTATGTTAATTCTGATTTCTAAAAGAGTGTTGCCCTAACCTTGGATCTCATTATGCTATTAATTATTAAAAGAAAAAAAAACCCTTTGGTGGCTCCTCCTCTCATGGTGGATTTATCTCTTCCTCTCCAATTCTCTTCTTTCTTCTTCCTTCTCCTAAACTTTCTTCTTCTAAGGTAACCCCTCATCTTCTCTCTTCCTTCTAACCTTTCTTTTCACTTCTCCAACATCCTATAATTTGAAATTTTGATCTACACTACTTTTCTCAACTTTTAAGATTCCTAACCCAGAAATCATTTGATTTCCTAGACCAGTGAATCCTATGGGTTGTTTGGATGAAACCATGTAAGATCGGGAGGTCTTGTCTCTCGCCGGATCCAATTCATGTATGATTTGAACTTAATATTGCGTGATTTAATTTGTGATGATGGCAGTCTATTGCATATTTTCCTTATGATTTTCTGATTTATGATGATAAAAGGTGGATGTTTACTTGATTTGCCACATGATTCCGCTAAATTTTACATGTTTTACATGCATATGTTTAAATTAGACCATTGTCCTACATCAATTCTACTTCTATCGTAGAGAGAGCAACATGCTTTTGCAGTTTTGACCGCCAATATACACCTCCCCTTGCAAAAGTAAATAAATACCTAGAAGTGGACTTTCTACTATCTGTGTCACCTATAATGTCAGAGTCTGTATATCCTTCCAAAATAAGATTTGTACCTCCAAAACACAAACACACGTTGGATAACCTTTCAAATACCTGAGAATCCACTTGACCATTGCCCAATGTTCTTTCTCAAGATTAACAAGATACCTGCTCACAACACCCACTAAATGAGCGATGTATGGCCTTGTGCAAACCATATCATATATCAAACTACCCACTGCTAAAGAATAAGGGATTTATGCCATCTCTTCATTTTCTTTTTTAGTGGTAGGAGAATTCTTTGCACTCTGTTCGCTTCCCCAAGTGTAGGGTTGCGATGTAGTAATAATCTAGGTAAGACCGAGGTCGATCCACAGGGAAGGAAGTAAACAATTCCAACTATCCTAATAACTGGAATCTAAGAAGGGTTTAGGAAATCAGTTTTTGAACATGAAATAGAAAATCTGATAATGAAAAGATAACTAGAGCATCAAGGATCCACTTATAGCTCTCCTTAGATGCATAATTCACTATGGTTTCTCACTTTCTCAACTAGAATCGAAATTAAGTTCTATCTAGTCGATGATAGAGCGGTTAAAACAATCAACCTGACATATGTATGATCCATGTATATGATTCACTCAATGCAAGCTAGGACGAGCATACTCAATTGCATAGGTCAGTCCCAATTCCAATAGGTTAAGATCACAACCATAATCATCATTAAATCCTTTCACAAGATAAAACTAGACCATGATTTGAACTTGATCCAAATCACATACACAATCTTACATATCCAGATTTCCAGAAAAATAGAACTTTGGTAGGAAGTTCCCACATGAAGATCATAAATCTAGAGCGTATTCCAATTCCTCAGATCATACAGGTCTAGACTATTTCACAACAATTAAGAACTCAAGCAATTCTTTCAAACATCCATGAGTCATCATAAGACTAAGAAGAACTACTTATAACTTGAATTAAACTTCAAACCATTGTTCATAAATATGAAATCCAACTTAAAACCAACTTTAAACGAATTAAACAATCTAAGAAAACTATAAGGTTCACCTCTTAGCTTTAGCTAGAGATTAGTTAATGAAAAGCATATTAAAAATAAAACTAGAACTAAAAAAAGGAAGAAAAACTAGCTGGAGGAGGCTAGGAAGCCTCCTATGATTTGAACTCCTTGCTCCCCATGTCCTTGCTTGATTTGGAATAGAAGAGAGCACCTCCTTTTATAATACAGCAAGTGTACCGCAACATAACAGATTTTGTTTCGCTTCGTACGGCTTAACCAATGGTCGGATTGCCTTCAAATTTGATTTGTAGCTTCCTTGTAATGTGATCTTCCTCATAGATGATTTATATTTCCAATATTATCTTCTGAATGGGCCCACCAATTAGATCAGCGACCGCCTCTCAAAATCGCGCACTTCGGGTACCTTCAGAACCAGTCATCTTGCTTTCAACTCTCTGGAGTGTACAGATGTTGGATTGATCCCAAATTTTGAACATTGGTAGAAAACTTCCTCCTCTACATGATAGACGGATTAGATTGTCCAAACAAATCTCAGAATGTGGTCCGAAAATTAGAACACTTAGGGCTTTTATAAACTCTGCGCAGTTGAATCTTCTGGATGGTCCATCTTTCTTCAACCGGTACGATCAAACCACACATCCTTTTGATCTAAAACTTTGTGGTTATTCATATATGGATGTGGTCTAGAAGATGGTTAAAGTAAATTCTTCATATCATCAATGATGGGCCACCTGGACCGGTCCAGAGTGGAGTAGGCAGAATCTGGAACTTTCTGGACAGTTCGTATTGTTTTGGCCACCACGATCAATCCGTAGCTCCGATCGACACGAAACCACTTGGGTTATTTCGGCGTCGAGCTCCTCTTCGATGTAGATGTGTTGGATTTCCAAATATCATCAAGATGGCTTCAGAAAACTGTTTCGAAAATACAAAAACGGAAATAGCCTGCTGTTTGAAAATCTGAAATCTGGAATTGCATGGCCGACTGGTCTAAACCGGTCTAGACCGGTCGGACAGAGCTAGCCTTGCTCCAGCAGCTTTAAGAGAGGAGAGAACAACTGGCCGACCGGTCAAGACCGGTCGGACCACCTTGTGGGGCTCCTTTTTCTTTCCTTTCTTCTTTCTCTTCTTTCCTTTCTTCTTCCCTCTTTTGTTCTTCCTTTCCTTTGATCTTCAAGGTATGTAAGAAGAGTCTCAAAGCATCCGAATGATGAAGTCTCTCTTTCATTCCTACAACCACAAAACTATGCATTAGATTAGCCTTTAGATCATGAAAACCATGAAATTGCGGTTTTACCGCTTGTAGAGACACTTGGAGATATGTCTATGGACCTAGAGGGGGGGGTGAATAGGACCTATGAAATTCTTTTTGCCTACTTTCACAATGCAACAAAATAAGCTATGTAAGCAAGAACACCTCGGCTTCCAAGCCTAGGTGAGTCCAATCACAAGACTAGCAAAAGATATGCACTAAACAATCCTAGTCTAAGCATGCATAGGTAAGTAAATGATTGAACGAATTAAGCTTCTAACCTATACATCTTGTGTAGACTTATGAGAGTGGATCAATGAGCTCAAGTCTACACAAGTAGTGAAGGTACATCTTGTGTGGGCATGTCTAAAAAGTGCCTAGCATACATTCCTATCAAACATGCATAATTAAGCAATTAAACTAACAATGTGAAGATATGAATGTGCTCAAGAACAATCACAAACACAAGGATGTATAGTAGTTCGACTACGTGTCTACTCCACTCCCGGTTCACGTACTCAACCCCTTTGAGCACACCGGCATTCACTATCGGAGGTTTTAAATGAGGTTCACGTCTCAACCTTTACACGGAGGTTTTATCAGTTCACCTCTCAACCGTATCCGGAGTTTTAGACATAGGCTAACTCTCAACCTAATCGCACGTTTACTCCCGTGTCGGAGGCTCCCCCTTGGAGACTTAGTTTAGGCCCGGCTGACGGGCCAAGGAACGACTAACGTCCCTAGGTCGAGTTCGAAAAACAAACTCTAAAATGGACTCTCAAATAAGACAACCTACTTGTCGGATGAGCCCCTTGTTTAGCGCCGGATTGGGTTGCTTGATCTCCGCTCTCCCGTGCTTCAATCAGCTTCCCTTGCTCCCACGATCATGTTGCCGTTGCGTCGCCAATGCCTCAGCCACATTCGATCAAACACCTTGCATGTGATGCCTTGAAATGCCCAAGGTGGTAGGAGGATAGGTTTAAGAGCTCTACAACTTAGTGGGAATGGGTTGCCTAGAGTCTCTTACCTACAACGATCTCATCTTCGAGTTTAGGACAAGGATTTGCCAATCAAGAAGCTTCCTAACTCTAGAGATCAAGAGGGGATGAAGGTCATCTTCTTCATAAGCTTGGAATGCTCTAATCTTGTGTTAAAGCACAAGGAAGATGCCTTGCATAGGTCAAGGAATGAGCCTCAAAAGATCTCCTTTAATGGTGGCTTTACTCCCTCAAAAATCCCTCTGCATATGACCAAAAACGGAGCCTCATATATCTAGAAAAGTGGCTCCAACGGTCATAAAACGGCTAGGAGCCGACCTGTCCCGACCGGTCATGACCGGTCGGACTCCCCTGTTGAAGAGTTTCATCAATGCACAGGCCGACCGGTCATGACCGGTCGACACTCCTTGCTGGACAGGGTGAAAATCACTGGCCTGACCGGTCATGACCGGTCGGACCCCCTTTCTGGAGCATTCAACCAATGCTGGCCAACCGGTCATGACCGGTCAGACCCCCTTGCTGTCCATACTGAAGCTCCAGGCCGACCGGTCTTGACCGGTCGGCAGTGTCTGCTGTCCACCTGATATGAGAAGGCCGACCGGTCATGACCGGTCGGCTGTCCACTTGCATTCAGCAGCAAGGCTGCTGGCCGACCGATCTTGACCGGTCGGACCAGCCTGGTCCCCCTAAACATTTTGCTGAGTTCTTCTTTCTTCAGCTCTACCATATTGGCCAAGGTGTGGGTGTTCTATTGGGACACCTAGGGCCTATCTATGATGCCTAAAAGATTCCTAATATGGTCAAGGTCATCAAAGATACAAAGGGGTTGGGTTTTGGTCAAGGTTAAGGCACCAAGGCATCTCTTTTACCTGAATCTTCTTCCTTGATGCAGCCGGTCCGTCTTGAGTCTTCGGTCTTCGTCTTCATTGGGCTCAACCGACACTAGACTCACTAACGTAAGTGATTGACAAACAAGGTGCACTAGTATGCCACAGAAAAGTGCACTAACAAACCATGCATAATGAGTGATGAATTGGGGTTAGAATATGCACATTTAAGAGCTCAACACACTCAACTTGAAATGACCTGGAAGCGATATATTGACAGGCTTGGCACCTTTCCTATTGAACCGTTCAAGCACCCGTTTAATATATTTCTTTTGTAACAAATACAACTTCTTGGCTTTCCTGTCATGAGTAATCTTCATAACTAAATTTTTTTTAGCGTGCCTTAAATCCTTAATATCAAAGGACTCAAAAAACTCTTTCTACAACCTGTCAATATACTAACATCTTGACCAACAATTTTAGCATGTCATCAACATAGAGCAGTACAAGAATGAAGCTATCATTACAAAACTTTTTGAAATAAACACAATAGTCTACTTGTGTTCTATCATACCCATAAGTCATCATAAACGAGTTAAACTTTTTATACCATTGCCTTGGAACTTACTTCAACCCATATAGGCTCTTCTTTAACTTGCAAACCAAGTGTTCCTTATCCTTCACTTCAAACCCTTCTAGTTGCTCCATGTAAATCTATTTGTTCAAATTACCATGAAGAAAAGTTATTTTGATATATAGATGTTCTATTTCGAGGTCTAGGCTTGATGCTAGGGCTGTCAATGGCACAGATCTTGATCCGTATCCGATCCGTATCCGATCCAAATTAATCGGATTCGGATCAATAATCGGATAATCGGGTCGGATACGGATATCCAAAGATGATCCGTTTAATATTCGGGTCGGATTCGGATCAACCTTGATCCGGCCCGTTAACGATCCGACCCGATAAAAAAATAAATAAATAAAATAAAATAAAATAAAAACATATGAGAATCCCTCTTTCTCTCTCTCTTTCTCTCTCTCCTCTCTCGGATATCCAGTCGGATATCGGGTCGGATCATAATCAGATCGGAAACGGATTTCGAAAAATTTAATCGGGTCGGGTACGGATCATATACTTGTGATCCGAATCGGATTCGGGTCGGATTCGGGTCGGATATATTCTTAATCTGGTCGAATACGGATCATCACTGATCCGGCCCGTTGACAGCCCTACTTGTTGCTAGACCCAAAATCACTCGAATGGATGACATCTTCACCATGGAAGAAAATATGTCATCAAAATTGATTCCCTTTTTTTTACCGAAGCTTGTCATCTCAATTACCTTTCAACTTGAAAATCCACTTATTCTTTAGTGTTTTTCTTCTATTTGGGAGCTCCACCAACTCATAGGTATTATTCTGGTCCAACGAGGCCATTTCATCCTGCATAATCATCTTCCACTTATCATTGTCTTTAGGAGTTTGAGCTTCCTTGAAGCTTTCGGCTCCCCCACATCAGTTAATGTAACATACTCTATAGAGGGATACTTCCTTGAGGGTTGTCGTTCTCTTGTAGATCTTCTTACTTGAGACTCAGTTGGTGGCTCTTGAGGGGGCTACTCCCCCTGCTCTTCTTATTCAACTTCATCCGCATTATTTACAGAAACACATCATCAACCACAACATCTTCTTGTAACTCTCATTCAAATAGAATAACAACCACTCTCATTTAGTTCTAGGTCTAAACGTTCTACCGTAGCATATGAGATAAAAGATAAAGTGACCCCACAGTCAAATAGAATAACAACTAAAACACCTTTAATGAAAATTGTACCTTCTATCAAGCTTGGTTATGACTCATGGTCTTAAGGTGATGTCATATGTTCAAAAAGGTCTGAAACACCTTTAAAGGTCCACCTCTTTCATTTAAAGAGAGATTAGGATATAGAGAGATACTAAATGGAGAGAATACTCAATTCTTAGCACACTCCAGAGCTTTACCTCAATCCCAAACATCCATTTTAGCATGTCCTAGCATCCAACCAATCTCAGTCGTCCATCTCAACCTACACGTGCATCCAAGCCATCTCAATTGTTCAAGATCTACAGAGTAGGGCTAGTATTCAAAATCTACGGTCGTCTCCTATAGGAGAAGTGCCTTAGCTCTACCTTCCTCCTCTCACGTCTCCAAGTTTTTTTGCTGTGATCCAGCCATCCACCTTTACTTTTTTGTTCACACTTTGTATATCTCACCTCTCATACACCGCTTCCTTATAGTTGAGAGATCCTTAGTCGTATGCTTTGAATCTTGTCGATCTTTCCGAATCTTGGTGCATCAGAAACCAAGTTCACTTGATCATATTTTTTTTTTTCATTTCTTTGATCATTAGTATATTGTAGTTGTTTAAGTAGTTACCGACTCTTCGCCCTAGGTCGAGACACTACGATCTCCTTAGCCGTTAAGTTATGTGGAGCAATAATACATTTAACTACTAGCGTGTTTATATATATTGTTGTATGCTTTACACATCGCATTTTTGTTCTTTATTTGCTACTATTTCTTCCAAACAAACCCTGGGTTGAACATTGCGATATCCTTAGTGGTGATTTGAGGGAGTAATGGCACACTAGCCGGTATCTAACATCATCAGTAACCTAATTAGTTTATTGATACAAGGTTTTCAGAATCTAAAAATCCCTAAAACCTCTAAATCCAGTAAAGTACATACCAAGTGCAAGCACGGGTGGTTGAGGGTGCCTAACCCCTTCCCTCATTGTTGCCAAGGTCCTTACTAATAATCCTCAATCACATACCTTATTTAGAAGTCATTTTTAGTTAGATAGTTTTCGATTTACCAACCCAATGCAATTCTACAGGTCTAGCCGACCATAGATTCTAGGCCTTCTTCAACTAATGGTAACTCCAATTCAATCAAACATATTATTTTGAGTCCATATCACACCCATCCAAAACTAAGATCACCATAATGTGCGAGACGCATCCAACTACATGCGCCCATCTTGTGGGAGTGGTGTTCACTGTATGCCTCAACTTGAGGGAGAGTATAAAAATGTATGGTTTGTGTAACGTGTAAAGTGTTTGGGCCTTGAACCTGTGTATGTGCGTGCTTAAGTCATTATGAACTTGGGTTGGAGACCCACCTATTGTATTATCCTTTTGATATCATAAGCATCCTTAGAAGGTAAAGTCCTAATCATGTTTTTTAGTTTTCTAGTCTCTCTTTCCTTCTTTGTTCCTCTCCCTCTTAGATTCACATACTCACGCTATCTCTTCTTTATTCTTCTTCTTTACCGATACATTTGTGATGTCCAGCAGTAGGATCATGGATAGATTAGCATGTAGCTAATTTACAACTACCAATCAGCTTAATTCTTTTATGCAATTCAACAATATTCCGGACTTTATTGTTCTTCATGAATTTTAATTCATCATTTATGATATTAATCTAGAGAGTTGACAATCCTACAATTTGGGAGGTTGCATGGGGTGCAGCATCACATGGACCATTCAGATTTTGTGCCCATGACATGTGTGCAAAGGTGCACATGAGTGCTCACCTAAGAGGTGCACATCTCTCTCTCTCTCTCTCTCTTAGAGAGAGAGAGTGTAATGCTCACACACAACTAGTTGGACCTCCCACTAGCTTAGTTAATTAATGCTAATTAATGTTTAGAGAGGTAATTAATGCTAGTTGTTTCTATGTGGCTTTTCAAAAAGTCTTTGCAAAAGGATTAGTAACCTTGGTGGGCCCCACCAATGTGTTAACGTGAAATTTGCCCCGATCATCGTGTGTGTGACCCCGTGATAGATCTGGGGACTAAAAATCAGCTCTGCCCATGGTACAAGTGGACTGCACAATTGGAAACAGTGTACATAAAAAGCTTACCCTCGGAAATGATTCCCTCGATAGGGCTCACTTAAATCACGTATGGGCGTGATTTTTGGATCCCGAACCTAGCCTTTGGTTTGGCATCTGTAGACACCCCACCTTCGGCTACAATGTTGGTAGAGATAGCTGGATGAATGGAGGACCATACCCTCAAACCCCAAGTCCAAACTCAGCCAAACTCACCCTTGTAAGCCCCATTCCATAGCCCAGTTCAAGCCTGAACCCAGTCAACCCAGTCCTAAACATCACCCTGAAAAACCCCCCATAAGAAAAGCCAGTCAAAAAATCCCAAAAAAGTCAAACTCACTGAGTCAACCCACTGAGTCAACCCGCTGAGTTAACCCGCTGAGTCAACCCGCCGAGTCAAAACACCGAGTCAACCCGTCGAGTCAAATCACCGAGTCAACTCACTGAGTCGACCCAGCGAGTCAAACAGCAGCGCCGAGGGTGCGACCGTACCTTGCTGGAAATCGAGGAACGGCCGTACGGGCGATCCATAGCAGGCCGCCCAAAATTATTTACAGTAAACTGCCACTCCTCGCTGCTATAAATACCCCCCTCCCCTTCTCATTTCAGCATCCCTTCAAGTCCAGCCAGTCCGGGTGAGGTCCGAGTCCTTCTCCACCCCTTAGCCCATTTTTCCACCAAGGAGAGCCCGAGTGAGGAGAGCCTAGCCCTGGTCCAGCCCAGCCTGACCACTGGTCCAAGCCTCCCCAGCCATCCAAGTCTTGATCCAGCCACTCGAAGCCAACCCTTGCGACACCTCCGTCCATCCAGCGACTCTTTTCCAGCATCATCTCATTTGCATCTAGCATAAGTGCAACAGTTACTTTTCTTCCAACCCCCCTGCTTCACTGCAAGCACCTTGATTCTTCAAGCACACTGCATATGTCTTAAATTAAGCACCTGTCAGTTCGAGCGTATGCTCTGAGCTTGCCCGTTGTTGGAACCTGCCCATCAGAAACTCTTACTGTTCAGACCTGCATTCATGCTTCACCATAAAACACCTTGATCATTCAAGCACACTGCATACGTCTTACATTAAGCACCTGTCAGTTCGAGCGTACGCTCTGGGCTTGCCCGTTGTTGGAACCTGCCCATCAGAAACTCTTACTGTTCAGACCCGCATTCATGCATCATGTCATCTATGAGAATGTACGAGGATTAAAACAAACTTTCAAGTATTAGTTCGATTTTGTGAAGTAGAGACCGTACTTCGGTATGGGCAGTGTGTGGGGTGCTTAACCTCTTCCCACCCTGTAACCGTGATCCCTTACCTTGAATCTCTGGCTGCAGATCAAAATGAGTCATTTTAGAGGAAGGAATCTTCGGATCCCCTTCTCTAACGTTTCTACGGGGTCTAGCCGACTGTAGATTCGAAGTAACTGGCTAGTGGCGACTCTGGTCTTATATAAACTCATTTAACACATTCAGCTTAACACGACAACCAAACAAAGCCCTCGAGAACGAGGCAAGCCAGTGGCACAAAAGACGATTTCGCACTCACGCATCCTCCTCTCCTTCTTTTTCCGAAAGGGAAAGGGACGAGAACAACGTCGTGTGGGAGCACGGAAAACGGCGAGGGTCCACTAGCATCTAATGGTTGGAAAAGATTTCACATGCTCATAACTATGGGCCCTGTAAAATTCAAGGGAGACGTCTCTCTTTCAACTATTCCATCGATGTGGTCCACTTGAATCACACTTCATACTAATATTTTTGCTCTAGACCTAGAAGAGATTACACATGTAATAGTCTGGATCTCACGTACACATCACCTTGGGCTGTTTCAAAAATCAAGGTTAGGCCCCTCTTCTCTCTCATTACGCTTCTTTACGTCCGAGAAAGCATGCGTTCCTAAAAAGGGGTGCGGATTAGGTATTAACCGGATAACACTATAGTGGGTGTTATCCTTATTGTGTGGGGGCTCACGTTGCCGAAGTTCTTGTATATGAACACCGTCCATCTGTTTTTAAAGTTTATTTTAGGACGTGATCCCAAAACCTAAGCAGATCCAAATCTCATTTGGACCACACCATGCAAAAAGTGGTGATAATGACACCCCTAGTTGAGACCTTCCTAGGAGCCACCATGACGTTCATTTTCCATCAAACCTATTCATGAGGTCATATAGATCTGTATGAAGGGAAAACACAAAGATCAGCTTGATCCAAAGCTTCTGCAGCTTCAATGAGGTTTTAATGGTGGGTGTTCAATCCCCATTGTGTGGTCCACTCCAGTCTTGGATCTCCCTCATCTTTTGGCTCATGCCTTAAAATAATCTTTCAAATTGGATGGGCAGCGTGGATAAAACCCATACATCATGGTGGGCCCCAAAGATCCAGTACTATGGAGACGTAGTCCATTTCTAACGGACAGGGATTGCCTGCCAAGACTCCGTGGATTGCCTGCAAAAGCCCTCGCGTGAACTCTAGAAAACTAGGTGGGGCCCACCTTGATGTTTGTGATAAATCCACCCCGTCCATCCATTTTTGCAGATCGTGTTACATAACAGGGTTGAAAATGAGGCAGATCCAATACTCATGTGGGCTGCACAATTGGAAAAAGTGGGTAGGGGATTGCCTACCGTTGAAACCTCCTTGGGGTCCACTATGATGTTTATATGCCATCCATACCGTTCATAAGATCATTCTTACTAGGATGAACTAAAAATACAAAAATATTTGCCCAATCCAAAACTTCTATGGCCCCAGAAATATTTCAACGGTGGACGTTCAATCCTCCCTGTTTCTATCGTGTGGCCCATGTGAGTTTTGGATCCACCTCATTTTTTAGCCTATGTCAAAACATAAACTAGCAAAATTGATGGACGGGGTAGCCTTATCGCAAACATCACAATGGTCCCACATAGCTTCCCATACCATAAGCAGCTTTTTAGAAAGCAATCCGCCTCAGTTTTCAATGTTTAAGGAGCAGAAAGAGAGATGGCATTAAATGAAGAGGGAGAGAGGTGGAGGAAGTTTTTTCTAAAGAAAATGGGTTAATTATAGAATTTGTACACGTGTGATGTAGTCGGGTGGCACACCACATGCGTGAGAAATCGGGTCCGTTGATCAAGTAGGGTCCCTTGTAAACTTGTGAAGGACAGAAAATATAATTTTTCAGTGATCGATATTGAGATATTATTCTATAAGAAAAGTGAGCTGTTAGAAATCCATTTCAACCGTTCAGTTTCAACTCACATGTATAACTCCAGTGATGAGTGCTATTTACTAATTTTTTTATAGATAAAAATTAACTATTGGACCTTATTTGACGTATGCGTTGGACATGTGAAAAATGTATTCACATTGTACCTATGTAAGACTTGAAGTAACGTGGAATCTCTTGAGGGGCATTACATGTAGAAAAAGAAAGGTACTTTCCCTATTTAATTGGACCAAATTGAATTGTCCAAGTAGTTTTTTTTTTTTTTTTTGGTTAGTCATGCAACACACCACCCAGTTAATCGCGGTACACACCCACCCGGTCAGTCAGACGTCGCACCCACTAGTGACCTCTTGTTGAAACTCCGCAGAGTCTTCCAACGAGGTAAAGGCTCCGAACCCAATTGTCCAAGTAGTTGTGTGTGAGCATTTCTCATATATATATATATATATATATATATATATATATATATGTGTGTGTGTGTGTGTGTGTGTGTGTGTGTGAGAGAGAGAGAGAGAGAAATGAGAGCTTCCCATAGGTCGAGCTGCATGGCCCCACCGTGATTTGGTGGGTCCCCTCTAGGTTATACGATATCTCAAAAATCAGCTGTATTCCGAACTCGAGTGTGCCACACCATCTAAAACAGTGTGAAATCATGCCTTAAACAACTAAAAGCACTTGTTGGGGCCCACCTGAGCTTTGGATACGGCTGAAACTTGGTGTGACCCCTCATCCAAGTGGGGGACACAATGGATGGCCTGGATCTCTAAACCACACCTCAGTGAGCCCTATAAACAATCATGAAGATTTCAATGGGTAGATATCCATTCTCAACTGTTGCTATGGTGTGGCCCACCCAAGTCATGGATTGGCCTGACTTTTAGGCCCATGGCCCATCTGCAAGGGTGCATCTGATTGATGGGGTGGATGGCCGTCACACATCACAGTGGGGCCCACACAGCTCGACTTCATGGGAAGCTTCCCATGAGGTCAAGCTCATAGTACCTTTTCCTGTGTGTGTGTGCGCACGCGCTATCACACTAGTCCAATGAAAAGGATAACAAATAGAACAGCCATGACTCAATCCTAATTAAGAAAGTTCATCAGGTGAGCTGCAGTGAATCAGAAATGGACCAAAGATTTATTCACAGCCATCTATCAGAAGATCATTCACAGTCCAAAGTTCATCTATTGGAAGATCATTCACAGCCATCCATCCACTTACTGGCTGGTTGCAAATGGATGGTTGAAAATAATACATCCAGTGAGCAAAGGTCCTCATCTGATTGTAGCAATCTTCAGGCGATGGCTAGTGAGGTAGGGTGCAGACGATGGATGGTCAGATTACCTGGTTAGTCCTTTGAGATACCCTATTCCGAACAAACATTTTTATTGAAGATGTTACTTATTATGTTAGTCAATGCACAGTTTAACTCAATTTTCTTTTTAGTTTTAGCATTTTGATTATTTTGATCAGTTGAAGTTGCTTTGGATGTATCAAAACTATAGCAACAAATTAAGATGGAAATAACAAGGATACTTCAGAATACAGTGTCTTCTATGTAAATCCAATCATCACCAATGCTTTAAGGCTTGTTTGGATGCACCACTAAATTGAATTGCAAAATGACCAAATTGTAATGGTGCTTCCTATTAAGTTCAACTTGAAAGTTGTGTAATTGCAATTTGGAATCTTTAGTCCTGCAAAATGAATACTGAGGTCGGCAATTATAATTGAGTCATTTCTGCTCGATGAAACTAAAAGCTGCAAATTCCATTCAACACTGCATCCAAGCATGGCATTAACAGATGAAGTTTATGGTCAATGCAAATGAACTGAGAATCATCATGCACTTGGCTACAGAGCAGTAAAGACATCCCAAATATAGGCAAAACAAGAGAGTATCGAAGATGCTTCCAGGATTTTTCCTTACAAGAGAATTGTGCGGCAGAGTCCTTACGTCTTCCTATGCATCTTGGAGTCAGGAGAATTGTGCTGCAGAGGTGACAGAGGCTGTCTCGGTGAATCTGGTCCGTTAAAATCAATCACTTTCCCGATGATAGAACCAGCCGTCTTTGGACTAGATTTTTGTTTCCCCTGCATGAAACATAAATAAATACATATATTAATTGTACAAGCCAAAAGAACCCCCCCACACACAAAAAAAAAGCGGGGTTTAAATTAAAAATCATAAACTCAATCATGATTTTGAGTTAGCCTGAAACTCAATCATGATGCTTCAAAGTTTGCGAAGGTTACATCGTATTCACTTCTTTTTTTTCCTTTTTTTTAAGTTTTTGAGTAGTCTACCGAGATTTTTGAGAATTCAATCAAGATTTTTGGGTTTTAAGAAAACAAGTTACCCTTTTGATTGGAACACAACCTTTAAACAGTGGGCCATATTGAAATCCTTGTCTCATCATTAACAATGCCAGTATTTGTGATTTGAACTGAGCATCTTCAATAATCATGAATATCAAAAACAGAAACATTTCAGTGGACATTACGGGAACGTTTATCCATGTTCACAGTTCCGAGGGCCCAACTAAGATGTATTAGTGCCAAATCTTTCTTATATCAACCACAATTTTTGGAGAAAAAGGTAGAAAAATTCTAGCTTGGTTGATGCAGTTTGCATTTCCACAAACTGCAAACCCCAAACACACTGAAAGCGCACTCGAGAAGCGGCAACCATTGCAACCACACACACACCCAGCAGATTGGCAGTACAACCCAGAAGACTAGCACCTATATTTATTGGTTACAGGCAATTTGTAAAAAGCCTGGGAGGCTTGCACCTTGGCACTTGCCTCAAGGTCAGGCTCTCCCAAAAACGCCCTAAGGCATGGATCTTGAGGTTTAATGCATACAGGCTTACACCACATTCAGTGATGCGTGGGGCATGTCAGAGGCTAGCACCTATATTTATTGGTTATGGGCAATTTTTAGAAAGCATGGGAGGCTTGCACCTTGGCACTTGCCTCAGTCAGACTCTCCCAAAACGCCCCAAGGCATAGATCTTGAGGTTTAATGCATAAAACTTACGCCTCATTTACTGAGGCATATCGGAGGGCATGCATCCTGTACACTTGCTCCCTCACAAAGAGGCACGTGCATCTCAATGAAGTTGTATTTGACTTATGCATTTCTATTACATAATCATGTGGTATAATTATTTTAGCATTCGAGTGTAATGCTAATTGAATAGATAATCCACAATATATAATTCATATGAACTACCTTATGTTTTCATATAATTTTTATAGTTTATTCTTAAATTTGTCTATTTTCCTATATTTTCATTATTTTAAATAAAAAGAATTACACAGTTATACCTCGCCTCTTAGGAGGCCTAGATAATTCACTTCATACTTTCACCTTTTCAAACACCATTTATAGGGGTACATCTAACATGCGCTGGAGGTGAATCATGATCTGCAACTCGTCCCCATGAACCAATGATCAAGTTATTAAATATGCCAAGTCCATGTTAGTGAATGCATATTAGAGGAACCTGTTGTCCAAATATACAAAAGCTCGTGATTTGAATTTCTAAAGCCACATTGTAAACATTTATAACTCGAAAGAAATTCAACAAAATAGAGCTTTTTCTCACTTTGGCTGAAACACTTGAGGTATGCTTGCTGTCAGATCCTTGATGGTGTCTTTCTCGGTGGATTTGTCTCAACAACCTCTTGTTCTCCTCATCCAACATATTATTTTCTTCAAACAACACTTTCACCTTACGAATAGAAAATCAACAGATTAAATTATGATTGTGGTGAAACAAAATCTAAAGAAACACAAACTGAAGAGCTTCTTCATACTTCCTCTTCTGCTCTGTGAAGGTTAATCCTTAAATGCTCCTTATCTTTCTGCAGTGACTCAGCTTCAGCAGCCAATGCCAGAATATTTTTAGTTGATGGACTTAAGCTGCAAAAAAAGCAAATAATAATAATAATAATAATAAAACAAAAGCAAAGAGATATTTCATTTGGAGTATGAAAGTGCAAAGACCATTCCGTAATTATTTAAGAGATTTTTTTTTTTTTTTTTTGGGAAAGCAAAAAAGTTCCATTTGAAGCAAGGAAAGGTTCAAGCTAAAAACAAAAATTTGGCATAATACTTAGTCGAGGGGACTCAACTAGAGAATCCCAATTAACTGGCTATTGGAAGGAAGGCATTGTTTACCCAATATGATATAGTAATGATGAAGACGATACATGTATCATAATAGCTCAGCATGGCTTAGAATAATGTAAATATTGTAATTTTGCAACTAAATTACTTCAAATCCTTTCAAAAGAAAAAGGAAAGGGAATAGAACTCACATGTCCCACAGTTTAAGCAATCCTTGGCATGCTTCTATTCCTGTATGTGCCTCTAAGAAAGAACATGCATTTGCTGCAACTTCAACATTTACCCGTCTTGTGGCATCAGCTTTGACAAGCATTGAATATATCACCAAGTTAAGTAAATGGCCTTCCGAAGTTGCATTGACTCCAGATGAATCACCCTTTAAAGAATCAGTAATAAGTTCATCAGCCTGCTATAATACAACTAATAAGCATTTCAACATTCTATATTTTCATTTGAATGACAGAATTTGACTTAAAAGGCACAAATATACATTTCTTCCATTCCATATGTATACTGTCACTGTGAGTTGAAGGAACAAAAGGTAAGAAAAGGAAGATAAAGAGATTCAAAACTAAGAACCAATTTGCAAAATGTAAATATAAAAATCTCATATCCTTAATGTTGGAATAACTAAGTAAAATTTGACATTTTCAATCCTCCAAGAAAAAGTTTAAAAAAAAAAAAAAATGGTGAATTGACCTCTAACAAATGTTTTCAGTATCGGTATCGATGGATGTATCGCACCCTTGGATACAGAAACATATCGATTATCGT
Organism: Liriodendron chinense; assembly: GCA_003013855.2. Lineage (NCBI taxonomy): Eukaryota > Viridiplantae > Streptophyta > Magnoliopsida > Magnoliales > Magnoliaceae > Liriodendron > Liriodendron chinense. Next base: position 217,967 of record PVNU02000100.1, on the reverse strand, counting down.
ATGGGAAATATCGGATGTATCGCGTAATGTTTCGCTGTTTTTGGGAAACATTAGGAAATTGGTCGAATTTTTAAATGAAACTTCAGTGGATGTTAAGAAAAGACATCATTCCACTTAGAAATTAAAAGATTACTAAAAATAAGTGCTCATAATAAGTTTCCTTTGTATAGGGTCCTAAACTATGTGTTGTCCAATAGAGTGATGCAATTTATTCAAAATCAACTAATATAATTTATAAATCATAAAAGACATGTATGAAAACACAAGCAATTAATTATTTTTAAAAATTGTACATGTGGCGTACAAGCAATTGAAATTAAATTCTCCATATTATATATTGTAACCCAAAAATTAGGTTTATTTCCTCACCTGATGGAAATTTCTTGGACAGATAGAATAAAAAATATTAAACAAGTGTCCAAGAGTCAAAGGCCAGGATTTTTCAAACAATTTGATTTCGGGACTGTGACTTAGCAACAATGGTTCCACAATTAATTTAATTTGAGTTAATATATGACATGTATACAATTTCTAAGCGCATGCGTACAAGTGTTGTACATGCATCGTACACATGTACAATTTGTGCATACCTTTAAATAGAGAATAGGGATCCAGCAGCTCAGGTGGGTCCACTGTGATGTTTGTGTGAAATCCGCCCCCACCAACAAGTGTGTCACACCATGTTAGGCCCAAGACTAAAAAATAGCCCCATCCGTGATTCGAGTGGACCATAGATTGGAAATAGTATATAGGGCAATGCTCTCCCTCTAAATTATTTCCCTCGAGTGACCCATTGAATCACAGATGGGCTTGATTTTTAGGCCCAATGCCTAAATTTTGTTGTGGCATCTAATGGTTGGCATGGATTTCATATGATCATCAATCAAGGTGAGCCCAATAACATTCAAGGGCAAACGTCTCTCTACCAATTGTTTCCTTTGGTGTGGCCCACCTGAATCACAAGTCAGCCAAATTTTTTGGCCTTGGACCTAACGTGGGATTATACATATAATGGTTGGAGTGGATCTCACATACACATAAAGGTGGGCCCCATAAAAAATCAAGGGTCGATAAGATTTTTTTTAAAAATATATTGGCTCAAGTCAAGGACGCACCGTGATGCAGTATGTAAAATCCACTCCGGCCATTAGATGTGTAATCTCACTCTAGGCCAAGGTCAAAAAAATCAGGTTGACCTATGATTTAGGTGGGCCATGCTAAAGTAAACAGGGACGCGGATTGCGTCCAAACTCAGTATGTATGGACGCAAAGCGTCCAAACCGAGCTGTGGAGGGGCCCACCGTGATGTATCTGTGTGTCCACTCCGTCCATTCCCCGTCTAAGATCAGGCCGACCACATGAGACCAAGAATGAGGCAGATCCAACGCTGAGGTCAGCCACACCAAAATATTGAGCTCGGCTGCATTAAATGCAAGGGTCATATCTGGTGTGGCCGACCTGAGTGTTGGATCTGCCTCATTCTTGGTCGCATGCCTTAAAATGATCTTAGAAAAGGAATGGATGGTGTAGATAAACAAAAACATCATGGTGGGCCCCTCCGCAGCTCGGTTTGGACGCTTTGTGTCCATACCGAGTTTGGAGGCAAGTCCGTGTTCAGTAAACAGTTGGTAAAGAGATGTCTACCTTTGATTTTTACATGGGCCCACTGGTGATTGTGTATAAAATCCACTCCAACCATTGGATGCCACTACAAATTTAGAAATGGGGTTAAAAAATCAAGCACATCAGTGATCCACGTTGGCCACACCAAGGAAAATAGTTTGGAGGGTGAGCATTACTTGTACACTGTTTCCAATCATGTGGTCTACCTAAATGACGGATGGGGCTTTTTTTTAACCATGGGCCTAGTGTTTGAAGTATCGGTATCCCTACAAGTTTCATTGGCCGGGGATACTGAAAACAATATCGATATTGCCGATAATATCACCAACAACCAGAAATGCAGGAAAACATTGGGGAAACGTGGAGAAAACTATGGAATTTTCTAGTGAAACTTCAAGAGATGCTAAAATACACATATTTACATATTTAGGAATTAAAAAAATTACAAAAAGAATGTATATATAATAAGTTTCCATTTAAGAATGTCTAAAAGAAGTCCAACCATACAAACATCCATCAATATTTCAGAATATTGACAACACACAATATTCCGTCAAGAAATTGTTGCCCATTGAAAAGAAAATGATTATGGTCTCGATATTGATAATATTGCAATATTATCATGAACAGATGAACACTGCATACAACCATGTACCCATATTAAAAAAATTGAAATGAAATTTTTTTTAATAAACTGATTTTTGGCGATATCAGTACATTGGCGATATTGTTGAAATATCACCAATACACGTGACACCTAGAATTTACACAGTAAAAAATATTGGCGATGCAGTGGCGATACAAGTGACACCTAGAATTTATACAGCCAAAAAGATTAGCAATACATTGGTGATACTTAGTGATAAATCCCCGATACCTGGAATTTTTTATACTACCAGTGTTATCCATATCGCTACTAATGTTATCGGTATCGCCAACCTAGAGATACAGATAATATCAGGGATATTCGATAATATCGGAGATACTCCGAAGTCTGAACAATCCTAACATGGGGTGACACACATGGTGAATGGGTTGGATTTCACATAAACTTCATGGCAGGGCCTGCCTGAGTTGCCCACCCCTTGCTCGCCTAACATGCGGTGACACCCCTTTCTCTACTTTCTTCATTTAGAAAAGAACAGCTTGCAATCTAAGAGAGAGAGAGAGAGAGAGAGAGAGAGAGAGAGTTTTAAATGTAGTTATCGATCAACATATCAACCCGAGGAAAAATGATACGATACAGCATCATGTATCGATATCAAGGCTATATCAACCCATATCGGTCAAAAATGTTTTTTTAAGCAAAAAAAAAAATATTTAAAATTTATGAAAAAAATGAGATATCCAAGAATCTATCCTTTTTTTTAACCATGTATTCAATGGTGTATCGAACCATTTTTTGCTAAGAATGTTGTCCTGGCAGTTTGACCTATTGTAAAGTATGGTATTGATTTTTTTTTTCAGTAAAAATTATTGATATATGTCAGAAATTGATCTTATGTATTGCTAATATTATTATTTATCAACAATTAGACTATTAACTATCAAGAATCAACTATCAACTATGAAGTATGAACTAAATCATAACAAGGAAAGTGTAAAACACGCAAGTAATTAACTAAACAAATAAATTTACAAAAAAGGGCTTCGATTGGCCCCATGCATTAAAGACATAAGGGATGAGGCTTTTGATCAAGAAACCTGGCACTCCCAAGTGCTAGCTGACACAACTTCATATAGACATTTCAACGAAAATAGAAAAAAAAAAATGCAAAGAAAACACCAAATCAAGATGAAACCGTGCAAAATTTGATCGATTAGTGTTATAGCCCCAAATGTATCAGTTTCTACTAAAAAACAAATAAAGGCACTTTAATTATTTTCAGAAAATCCCCAAAAATTCTAGCAAAAATAGAACTTAAAAAAAATTAAAAAAAACCCTCCAAATCGAGAGATCCTGCAACATTTGATCGATTTGGTGTTATATGACCAAATCGAGATGATTTCCAAAAAAAAAAAAATGTGTTCTAATTACTTTAAAAAAATCCCCAAAAATTCCAACCTAGATAGAAAAAAAAAATTCAAAATTCAAAAAACTACCAAATTGAAATGAAATCATGCAATATTTGGTCAGTGTTATAGCACCAAATCGATCAAATTCCAAAAAAAAAAAAAAAAAGTGTTTTATTTATTTTCAGAAAATCCCAAACATCTAATGTAAATAAAAAAAAATTTTAAAAACGAAAAAACACCAAATCAAAAAGAAATCGTGGATAAATAGAAAAACATTTGATCGTTTTCGTATTACGACACCAAATCGATCAGATTCTAACATTAAAAAAAAAGGTGTTTTAATTATTTTCAGAAAATCCTCAAAAATTCTAGCATAAATAGAAAAAATAAACAAAAAAAAAACCACCAAATCGAAATGAAATCATACAACATTTGATCGATTTGGTTGTTATAACTTATAACATCAAATCGATCACATTCCATTGATTTTTTTTTTAACGTTTTTTAACCTTTTTACAATTTTTCCCAAAACGAGTATCGGGCCTTCGAATCTTTGAATCAATGCTTCCAGCCTTGTCTCAATCTTTGAAATTGGTGTGCTTGTGGTCGGAAATGGGCCTCAAAACAATCCCATGCTAAAGAAATCTCAAAAATAGAAACCAAAAGATGGAAATGTGGAGAAATGATTCATTTTGGGGGGCTTTTATGCCCCCGTATCGATCAGACCAATGCGAGTATAGGAAACAGCTGATTTAGTACAAAAATTTTGCATCGGACCAATACGACCCTGTATCAGGTATTGGATCGAGCCGATACTGATATAATATGGCCGTATCAGCTGATACGATACCGATATTACGAACTATGCGAGAGAGAGGAGATGATGCCAGCCCACTGCCCATGATCCAATCTAACATGGATCATGGGCAACAAATTAAAATGATTGGAGGAAATCCAATCACTCTACTCCAGCACATCATTCCATATTAGGTGAGGAGGAGAAGGAGAAGAAGAGGAAGAACTGCTGAAAGGTGTGCTTTTTCTTCTCTCTTTTTTTTTTTTTTTTTTTTGCAATGTATCGCCGGTATCATTGACACATCATGATAATATCATCAATATCCCAAAAAAACCTGAACTTAAGTGGGGTTTCACATTGGGCACATGCAATACTAATAATATCGGCTGATATTATCAATACTGCATTCATTGCCTCTAACTTGAAGGATCACTAACAGGGAATTTAACACACTTCAAAATACCAAACATATTTTGGCAAATTTTCTAATAACCTACAAGATAGCACCATTTCCATATACAATCAGAAACCTTTAAATCCACAAAGTCAAAATGAAAAGAAGCCGATGAAGACAAAGAAGAAGACTAGGTTCAAAATACCAAACATTTTGACAGTTTTTCCGATAATCAAGAGCCCAGATAGAATCAGTACAAGAAGAAGAAGTCAATTTGTGTTGTTTGGGGTAAGGGATTTCGAGCAGGGATTTGTGATATCACTCGACTACAATGCGTCATCCCATGTTAGGCGGTAGAGGAGGAGAAGAAGGAGAAGATGAAAAAGAGGAAGAAGAGGAAGAATAGATGAAAGGTATGCTTTTCCCTCTTTTAGTTTTTTAGTTTTTTGGGCAATGTATCGCCGATATCGTCAATGCATCGAGATAATATCATCGATATCCTAAAAAATCTAAACTTAAGTGGGGTTTCGTATCGAGCACATGCAATACTGATAATATTGGCAGATATTATCAATACATCATTCATTGCCTCTAACTTGAAGGATCACTACCGGGGAATTTAACACACTTCAAAATGCCAAACATATTTTGGCAAATTTTCTAATAACCTACAAGATAGAGCCATTTCCATATACAATCAGAAACCTTTTAATCTACAAAATCAAAATGAAAAGAAGGCGATGAAGACAAAGAAGAAGACTAGGTTTAAAGCACCAAACATTTTGACAATTTTTCTAATAATTAAGAGCCCAAATACAAAAGAAGTCAATTTAGTGTTGTTTGGGGTAAAGGATTGGGGGCAAGGATTTGTGATATCCATATATTCAAATCTATTTTGTTTGTTTCTCACTAGGGAATTTGCCAAATCAGTGGATTTCACAAATCCACACCCCCATAAATCATGGATTTAGGCAAATCCAAATCCAAATCCAAAAATTAAATAAATAAGAGCTCAGCAAATCCACAAAATGACTCTTTCAAAAGCAATAAAAATTATTCCCTTGCAATAAATAATATATCATCGCTATAAATCAACTACAAATTCACGGCTTTGTAGCTTAATTCCCGAACTATGGATTGGGAGATGCCAAATACAAACCCAGTGCAAACTCATGAATTTGACGAGTTCTTATATTAACCAAATTCATATTTTCATTTCCCTAATCCAAAGAGGGACTTGGTTCATTACAAGTGAAGTTCACAATTCAATGAGTCACAAACAAATAGTACAATTTGTATTAAATAACAAAGAACAAAGGGTTAGAAGCAGTGTTTTAAATAGCTACACTCTGTACTAAGTAGCTTACACTACTAGCTTAGCCTTAACGCTACGTAGCTCATAAAACTAGCTCAAGTCGCATGTAGCCTACACTACATGATAATTATATATATATTACACGCTACATAGCTCAAATTACAAGTTATTCTTCACTAAAATATTAAAATCAACTAATATTTTCAATGATTTGTTACATTTTTCAATTTTTAACAAATTAACTAATCTTTTCAATGCCTCTAGTAAAAATAATATAAATAACAGTATTAAATCAGTTTCATTACTCTTTCTTTATCTTTACACTCAATGATTATCCTTTCATATTACTTTAAGTTGCTTTTGGTCGCACCAAATATCATGAAATTTTGTTAAATTTCATTATTAATCGGTCTAATTTGGTGAATATCATGAAATTGGTGCAACCATACCAAGCACAACCTTGTTAAAAATCTAGAAGTAGCATGTAGCTTACGCTACACTATGTAGCTTATGCCTCACATTTCAAAGGGGTGAATGCTACACTACGACACTATTTTCTATTTAAAACACTAGGTAGAACTCAGGTGACAATATGAACGTATCCATAGATGCATATGTAACATTTATTAACCATTATTCATGCACAAATTAACTTCATCAACTGGTGATGTGCCAATTAATAAACGAATCAGTTCCTTGTTCTTTAAAGGCAACCATCCTCGATGGTCCTATGATGTAGCCGGGGTTGGAAAAACTTTTCATCTGTGAGAAACTTTTGCCACATACTAGATATAAAACATATGCACGCATACATGCATGGACTAGTTATAACACACGCACGCCCATACATCCACATTCCATACTAGCTACACTTCGTGACTAGACACGAGACTTGACTGAGTCAACTTGACTCGGCAAGATTTTGAGCCAACTCAACATGAAACTCACTGATGAGCTCGACTGAGTCGAGACTTGGCCAAACTCATCGAATCAGTTCCCTGACTCAATCGACTCAACACAACTCGAAATGACTCAAACAGAGTCACTCGGTTAGGGATTGCTTTTCATAAAAAAATGTTAAGTGTGCAAAAAGTGTGAGATTCGAACCCCCACCTGTTTTATGAGAGTCGAACAACTCTACCAACAAGCCATGCATATCATTGATGATGATTTATGCCAATTTTTATATTCATAGCCAGGTACAGTTACTTCAATATTCTTATTAAGTCAATAATTAATATCGAGGGGAGTCTTCGAGTGGACCCAACCCGGCAGGACATCTAGTCGAGTTTTCAGGCTTTTGAACTATGGATGAGAGTTAGCTCATTCTTGACTCCAAAAAATTAAAACATTAGCCCCATTTCATAAATTGATGGAAACATGCTATAATAGAGAACATGCTTTAAACATTAGTCATAGTACCATGAGAAATAGTCTTTTACTGAGAGTACATAATATGTTTTTATTCTACTCCATCTTCAAAACTCAAAGCTCTTTGCCTATAAACAATCTAAATAAACCAAATAAAGTTTAATACTCACAGGAGCCGTAGCTAACAACTGCGACCGCAATTCTTGATTTTCCTTCTTCACTGAAGAACACTGGCTACAAGCAAGATTACCATCACCACTTCCTTGCAACCTGTTCGTTCAACATGATAAATAGATTCAACGCAGGCTGCAATAAAATATACCAAAAAGAGGAAGCATTGCAATCCATGCACACGTCTATAACTACTCAAGGAAGACATGCACAGAATCCAAAACTGTCCAGATTGTTTGCCCACTGCGGATGAGGTATAGAGAAGAAAAAAAGGGGAACTTCCCAATCAATGGACATTTGACCAATGAGACCCATGACAATATTTCTTTCCATCCATTTGATGACCACCAATCAAACAGATAGGAATGCACAATAAGCGTATTTCTGGGATATGCCCATCCACTGTGGAGCCTACAGTTTGAACCATCTGAACTCAGCAAGTACATCAAATGTAGGCCCAGGGGTATGTCCATGAATATGACCCAGCATAATCTGACAGATTCAGTATTATTCCTCTGCCAATAAATCCATAAACTCCAACTGGATTATGACTCTCATGTTCAAGTTCATCAATCCGCTGCCTCAGCATGCAGACCCTTTATGATATTTCTTTCCATCCATTTGGTGGCCAACAATCAAATAGATAGTAGTGCCCAATCAGTTTAAAATTTTGGGATATGCCCATCCACTATGGAGCCACAATTTGAATGATCTGGACACAGCATGTACATCACATGTGGGCCCATGGGTATATCGATGCATATGATCCAACATAATCAGACATTCGGTATTATGCCTCTGCCAACAAAACCACAAACTCCAATTGGATTATACCTCTCATGTTCAAGTTCATCAATCCGCTGCCTCAGTGTGTGTAACTCCTCAATTGCCTTTGCTTCGTTGGACTATTATCATAACATTGACATCAGATTTTTAGAGAAATGAAACACCCTTTAGGATAAAGAAACTAAAGAGAAGGTTACCAGGAGCATCTGGCATTCATGTTTATAGTTCTTTAATTCCTCTGCAAGCCTCCTCGAGTTCTCCTCTGCCTCCAGAGCATGGATCTCGGACACTTTCGCCCGTTCATCAGCTTCGTTCCCAAACTCCATCAATGCCTCTCTGTCGCGCTCGTACAGCGAGCACTCCCTCTCCCATTTCGCGCACTGACTAAGCAATTCGGTGCACTCCGCCGCCAATCTCTGATTCTCTTCGATGTATTTCCTCAATGCTTGTGCATTCAAACTCGCTTCCACCTAAAATCAAAACTGATCATCTTACCACAACCAAGAAGTGCAAAATCACAAAAACGACAAAATACGAACCCTAGATCGCTCGATTCTTTCATCTTTTTCCTTCAAGTGATCTTGAAGCAGGAAGATCCGGTCTTGGAGTCGTTGACGTGATTCTTCGGAAGCAAGAAGCTTCAGTTCCAAGGTCTTCGAGGAGACAGGGAGGCCGACAGAGTGTTGGATGGATTCGTGGATGTATTCGTCAAGATTGGAAGGGAGATCCATTCTAGCGAAGGAAGAAACCCTAGAACTACAGATTCTTCCTTTTCTTCAAGATATCGGAATCTCGACTACTCTAGAGACGGAGGAAGCAGAGGATCTCAACCCTAGAAATGGATGGGACAGAGAGAGCAGGGTGAGGAAGGATCTCAACCCTAGAATGGACGGGCCAGAGATCAAACCCCTCCCTTTGAAATGGAGTGTTTGAGAGAGAGAGAGAGAGAGAGAGAGAGAGAGAGAGAGAGAGAGTTTGGGAGGGAAGAGGCGTTTGGTCGGAAGGCTTTTTTTCAAAATGATGCAATGGAGGTTTTGAAAGAGGAGAGCGGAATAGGTGAGACACGGTGCGGCCCTTACCGTTGGGTTACCGTGGGGCCCACCTTGATGTATGTATTATATATCCACGCCGTCCATACGTTTTTAAAGATCATTTTAGGTCATTATTGAAAAAAATGAAATATATTCAATTATCAGGTGGACCATACCATAAGAAACAGTGGTGATTGACCGCCCTACCATTAAAAACTTCTTAGGGAGCATCTTAACGTTTTCGTAGTGTTTATTTACTATCCAATCTGTGGATAAGGCCACATAAGCCTGTATTAAGGGAAAAAAACAAATATGATCTTGATCCAAAACTTTTGCAGCCCATTAATTGTAAATCAACACTGTTTCCAATGGTGTAGTCCACCTATAATTAGATCTGTTTCAATTTTCGTAAAATATCATAAAATGATATGAAAAAATGGATGGACGGCGTGGATACGTAATAAATACGTGAAAGTGGGCCCCACGGTAAGGGCCGCACCGTCTCGGGTGCGTTATATGACCTTTTTCTTTGGGGAGTTATATGATACTCGCCTACTCGGGTAGCGTATGGCGCTTGATACACAGGCACTGAGAACTTGAATACGTGGCTCACATTAACTAAAAAAATCAGACTTTTTTAGATATCCTAACATCTGGTTCCTGGATACAAGTTTTTAAATTAAATTAAATTAAGACCATTGGAATTTTTCATTTTCAACCGTAGAAAATGTCCACCAATCTGATAGCCGCCGGATAAACAAATGATCCTAGCTTCGGTTGAGGATGCATATAAGCTGGGAACCATAATCTGTACTTTACTTATTGTTCACGTTAGATTCCCTTAATAGGGTTCCCTCCTCCAGAATATACAATCTTTTTTAAGATAGCCCTCCTCCTCACATGAAAATCAAAGGGAGAAACTAAGGGTAGCCGACACTCGGCCATTAGCCCTTCGATGCCTAAGTTAGAGATAGGCTTGAAAGTAAGATGAAGTGTAAAACGTGAGTTTAGATGTTGTGTACCTTTATCACCCGTGGGACAATTTATTTATACAAATTCGGGTGATCCAGTTTGTTACAGAAGCTGTTAAGATCTTCCTGACTTCAGGGGATAAGATGTTTATTATTTCAGGGGATAAGATGCTTATCTCATTAGATTAGACACTTGGCTGATTACGTTCTTTGATGGAGGTCCCCTTTAATCCGTGACTATGAGTAGAAACAAACCTAAACAGGCCTATATGAGCTGCTTAGACCATAAGCCAGGGGATGACCTTACCAAATGACTAGGGACCAAGGCTGCTCGGATACAAACGGTGACTAGCTGATGAGCAAGCTTCCTCAAATTATGAAATGCGACTACCCCGGCTCGCTAGATGGTGCTTTTATGTTTATTTGCTCGTGACCTACGATACTTGGAGGCACTCGTGGGTCGTATATAAGCGATTGCAAAGATAGTTCGAGATCTGCTGGTTACGAATTCCTTCGACCAACTTTATTCTACAACAGATGCCCTCCAAGTCCTTTGTTTTGAGCAACTAAGTGAAAGACTTGACTGTGCATGTAACCGCCTAACACGTTTTTCAAAGGAGAGAAGCCGTACATAATTGAGCCTTGCATTAATGAGCGCCAGCTTTTCGGCCGAAAGAATGAAGCGGCGTTCGTCACGTATCTTCAGAAGTTAATGCTCGTGCCCGTTCGAATGCCATGCCAAACGAAGGGTCGTTGCGTGTCATTCAAATCTTCGAAGGAATATATATATATATATATATATATATATATATATATATATATATATATATATATATATATATATATATATATATATTTGAATGCCTGCGGAGGATTTCTTTACTTCGAAGTTTCCTGGATAATTCAAAAACACTCCTTCCTTTTTCTTCCTCTGGCGAGACCTCATTCCTGAGGTATTTTTCTTCTTTTTTCTGCTTTCTTCCTTCTAATGGCGAGGGATTCCGACAATGAAGCCGTTCTTTTGGGGGATGAAACTCCGAATTCTTCCTCCTCAAACAACGCACGGGTACCTGCGAAGAGGTACTCTGCATCTGGGTATCCCTCTATAATGACGGAGGAACATTTGAACGATTTTATGGGGGAAATACCAAATTCCCGACTCCATCATTCTCCGACTACCCGGGGAGGGAGAAACTCCAGATTCTCCACCACTGGGCTGTGTGGCCTTGTATAAATACTTTTTTGAACTTTGCGTGCATCTCCCCTTTCATCCCTTTATCTGAGACGTACTCTGTTTCTATAAGATCGCCCCTGGACAACTCATTGTAGATGGCTGGCGAGTTGTACTGAGCGCTTTTGTCCTCTAAAAACAAGTCGGTAACGGGGACTTGACAGCCGATGAGTTTTTAAAGATGTTCCAATTTAAGAAGGCTCCTTCCAGTGAAGGTTGGTACTATCTGTATTACTAGCACCAGGGAGAATTACATTTTGGGGAACCCCTCTTCAAATTATCCCAGGTGGAGGAGATAGTGGTTTTATGTCTTTGGTAATTGGGAATCTGACATGGGGTCCAACCTTAGGGGCCATAACATCAGTCACTTCTTTTGTGAAGGTGGGTGATCTTCACTTCTGTATGAGTACCAACATGGTCTTTTTTTCTTTATTTATTCAGTTTTATTCGTGTTCACAAGTATTTCGGCCGAAAGGAAACACAGCTTGAGATGAGGAATTAACGAGAAAATTGTTAAGGTCTTCAACCTGTCAGAGGACAACAGAGATATTAAGTTCACCCTCTCGCTTCCACGACTTGCTGCACCCGGCCTTATCTCCCAATAAGAGGTCATGGTAACGGTCGGTGAAAAGAGGGGGGTGTTGCCCCGTCTGAAGGGTACTGCCTTGAAGAGGCAGAAGAGGACAGCGGCTGGCCCTTCTAATCCGCCCGAACGAACAGATGAGCCTGTTCACGGCTCACAACCATGTAACCCTCCCCTCGCTGAAGCTACCGTGGGTACTTCGGTTGTTCCTCCTGAACAACCAATTATTGATATAATTGACAATTCCCCGAGGGGTGACATGGCGGGACCAAGTCATCCTTCGAATGAGGGGAGTCATGGGCCCGCTGCTGCTCACCAGTTAGCTCCTACTCGGGAGTCAGTTCCTACTCGAGAGTTGGCTCCTGCTCAGGAGCTATCTTTTGCTCGTGAATCGAGCGCTGTTGAAATAATCGTGGCTCAACCTTCTAGGGTTGGAACTTTTACCATTCCAGGTCACTTGCACCCTATCTACAAGTTTTTTGTTTAATAAAGTCACTCCGCAATCTTTTGGTACTCTTCCTGAGTTCAGTTCGGAGGATCTCTCTCTGGATGCGGGGATGAGGATGGTCCAGGTATATATAAAATACTTCATCGTTTCTCACATTTATTTAAAGAAACTTTTATACCTTTAGTGACACCTCTTTTAATTTTTAAAGCAAGGTTTGGACCTCACCATGCAGACTAGACGCAACATCATTGATGCTCGTTGTATTATAGATAAGGCTGAAGAAAATAAGAAGGTCATGAAGAATGCGATCTAAGGGAGGGATCAAGTTATAAAGGCTCGCGAGACTTTAATCGCCAAGATAAATTAGGAGAAGAAGATCCTCATTGGCAAGATCCAGGCCTTAACCGAGAGGTATCAATTGCTGGATCTGAAGTTCGCGAGACTTGCTGAGGTGAAGGAGAAGATCGAGAAGGAGAAAGAGATCTTTCGCTAGGATAAGATCTCTTTGGAACAACGGCTCGCAGAGAGCAAGTCGTGACTCAAAGAAGTTAGCGAAAGCTTGGCGAAGGAGAAGGCTGCCCTTGTGGAGTTGAAAGTAAACTCTATTCACTTGGAAGAGGAAAGGGTGGCTTTCGTGAAAATGATGTCCAAAGAAGGCCCTCGTGCGGTTCTGGAGTTCCGGACTTCGCAACTTTATGAAGATGAACGATACAAATCATACAACGCTAGTCGCAATTTTATGATAAAAGTGATGCAGCGAATTTCTCCAGCATTCAACCTGGAGGAATTTGAAAAGGTCGCGGTCGTCGTCGCTGCAGAAAAAAGAGCAGCTGCTGTTAATGAAGTCAAGGAAGCTACCGAAGCCGTAGGAGTTCCTGAGACTAACTCAAAGGTCGAGAGCCATGCACCTCCTCCAAGCGATGCTCAAGAATGAGCAACTGAATATTGATCTTGATCTTTCTTTCTCCTTCTCATAGAAAACAATTTTAATGTTTTTTGTAATTGGATAGTCATATGAACTTAAATGGAAAAAGAATCATTTTGTCTTCTCTTTTCTAATCCATGGAAATGAATTATGCTTGAATATGTGATTACTCAACCCATGGAAATGAGTTGGGCTCAATTAGGAGGTCTTGGTGACCACATCCTGCATAGAGATAGATTGATCTATCAATTGAGTCTTTGGCTCTGCAGTAAGCAGAAGACTTAGTCAAGAGAACGTTTGTATTCTCTTCAGGGCTATTCAGGTCAAAAATGGAGTAGCGACCAAGTTATAGGTTTTATAACTGATCAGCTAGAATGAAAGAAATCATCTTTATTTAAATACAATTCATCATTCAGTTCATGAATGCTTTATGGAAAATATCAGAGTAAGTGTTTCACATGCCAAGGGCGACGTAGGGGTCTTCTTCACATATCTTCCAGATAATAGGTACCTGGTCGAACGATCTTGATGACTTGATACGGGCCTTTCTAATTAGGATCCAGCGACCGAGTGGCTGTTCCGATATTTTGTCTGAGCACTAAGTCACCGAGCTGAAAATCCTTGGGTTTGATCTTTAAATTGTGGTAACGGGCTATATGTTGTTGATAGGCCATTGTTCAGAGTTGAGATGTGTTCCTTCTTTCTTCTAGGAGACCGAGATGAAGTTTTAAGCCTTCTTCATTATGCATTGCCTCATAATGTTCTACTCAATGAGTGGATACTTTGGCTTCCACTGGGACAACCGCTTCCGTACCAAATGCTAGAGAGAAAGGTGTTTCTCCCGTCGATGTACAGGTCATCGTTCTATAAGCCCATAAAATTTCTGGTAGAAATTCTGGCCACATACATTTACGTTCATCAAGCTTAGTCTTCAGATGGTGCTTGATAATCTTATTAACCGCCTCTACTTGTCCATTAGCCTGAGAATGATATAGAAAAGTTTGAATATTACATATCTTCCATTTCTCGCAAAATTTGGAGAACGCAACATTATCAAACTGTCTTCCGTTGTCAGAAATGATAGTATGGGGAAGTCCATAACGGCATATGATATTCCTCCATATGAATTTAGTGGTTTGCTTTTCGTTGATGGTGATCAGAGGTTCCACTTCGACCCTATTTGGTGAAATAATCGACTGCCACAATTGTAAACCTATTTTGTCCTTTTCTCATGGGTAGTGGTCCAATTATATTGACTCCCCATTAAGCGAAAGGCCAGAGGCCGTCCATTGGCCTCATTTGTTCAGATGGTAAATGAGGAATTGGAGAGTATCATTGACATTTGTCACATTTATTTGAAAATTCGATGGCGTCTGCCTTCATAGTGAGCCAATAGTACCCTTGTCTCATTGCTTTGTACGCTAGAGACTGTCCTTTGGGATGATTACCGCATGCCCCCTGGTGTATTTCATCTAAAACATGTTGTGCTTCTTCTAGATGGAGACACCTTAAATATGGTAAAGTAAAACTTCTTCACAACAATTTGTCATTTTGTAAGATGTACCTGATAGCACGATAACGAATTTGTCGGGCTGATTTTTTGTCATTTGGGAGTTTTTCGCTTTGGAGGTAAAGGACGATGGGATACATCCAACATGAAGATAGTTCCACTGTAGCAACTTGTTCTGGAGTGACTTGATCGATGCTCGGGGTAGAGAGGTGCTCGATAGGGACAGCTCGTATCAGATCGGAATCAGGTGATGAAGCTAACTTCGCCAAAGAATCTGTGAGCTTGTTTTCTTCTCGAGCAATATGAATTATTTCATATTTGTTTAATTTAGCAAGTGAGATTAATACTTGGGATTTGTACGAAGCCATCATCTCTTCTTTTACCTCAAATTCGTTGAGCACTTGATTTACAGCGAGCTGTGAGTCACTGTAAATGAGTAGGTTCCTTATCGCAAGTATATTTGCTAATTCGAGACACCAATTAAGGCTTCATATTCTGCTTCATTATTTGAGGCACGAAAGTTGAAGCGTAAAGCATATTTGAATTGCGATCCATCAAGAGCAGTTAAAATTAATCCGGCTCCACTACCCGAGGAGCAGAATGATCCATCTACATAGAGCGACCAAGGTGCTTGCTCGTTTTCCGACAAGTCATCTTTGGGAGTATGAGGGATAGGGGCCGAATACGTAAATTCGGCAATGAAGTCTGCTATGGCTTGGACCTTTACGGCAGTTCGTAAACAAAAGGTAATATCGTGTTTGCCAAGTTTGATCGGCCATTTAGTTAATCATCCAAATACTTCAGGTTTTTTAAGAACTTACCTCAATGGATGATTTGTAAGTACTATTATAGAATGGACCTGAAAATAAGGCCGTGGCTTTCGTGCTGCGATTATTAATGCCAGAGCAAGTTTCTCCATATCTAAGTATCGAGTTTCAGCATCCACCATTGCACGATTGACATAATAAACGAGCTTCTGCACCCCGGAGTATTCTCTTATTAAGGTGACACCAACGGTCGTGAAAGATACAGATAAGTAAAAAAAGAGTTGCTCATGTGGAACAAGTTTTGATAGGATGGGAGGCGCACTCATATACTGCTTCAGTTGCTGAAACGCCTCTTCACATTGTCGGGTCCATGCCCAGTCGAATTTTGCAGTTGTGCGAAGTAGCTTAAAGAAAGGGAGACATTTATCAGAGGTATGCGAAATAAACCTATTTAAGGATGCAATATGCCCGGTCAATCGTTGGACCTCTTTAACAGTGGAGGGAGATTTCATTTCTATCAAGGTCTTAATCTTTTCGGGGTTTGCTTCGATCCCCCGTTAACCAACCATAAACCTAAGAAATTTTTCAGCGAAAACCCCAAAAGCGCACTTCTCTGGTTCAACTTCATCTGATATCTCCTCATCAGATCAAAGGCTTCTCGGAGATCTACAAGATGATCATCATCTATAACACTTTTTATGAGCATATCATCGATGAACACTTCCATATTCTTGCCAATTTGCACAGCAAACATTTTGTTGACTAAGCATTGATAGGTGGCTCCAGCGTTTTTAAGACCGAACGGCATTACTTTGTAACAGTATAGACCTCGATTAGTGATAAATGCGGTATTCCAACGATCGGGTGGATGCATCATGATCCGGTTGTAACCAGAATAGGCATCCATAAAGCTAAGTAGAGCGTGTCCTACCGTTGAATCGACTAATTGGTTGATACGGGGAGTTGGGAAGCTATCCTTCGGGCACGCCTTGTTTAGATCTGAATAATCTACGCACATTCTCCACTTGCCGTTCGTCTTGTGGACAAAAATGACATTTGCGACCCACTTTGGATAATCGACCTCTTCGATAAAATCGACGGCCAGCAATTTGTCGACTTCTATTTTTATAACCATCTACCTTTCAGCTGTAAATGCTCGTCAACGTTGATGAATGGGTTTAAACTTTGGATCAATATTCAGATGATGAACCACAATGTCGAGATCGATACCTAACATATCTTCATGAGACCAAGCAACACATCTTAATATTTGACCAAAAATTTGGTTAGGTAGGCTCGGAAGACACAATCCAGAGATGATCCGACATGAATCTTCTTGGAAGGATCATTCTTAGATAAATGAACTTCAACCGTTTCTTCTCCGAGAGTTCCTGCTTGAAATATATCCTCCCTTGGGTCCAGCGTTGTTGCTATTGGAGAGTCCGCTGAATCTCCTGAGATTGTCATAATAGGAGCTGCTTGGACATTCTTTCAATCTTGTACTACGATTTCATAACACGCTTGAGCTTCATTCTGGTTCCCTCAAACTACCCCAACTCTGTTTGGAGTGGGGAACTTAATGCATAAGTAGAGGGGGTGTAGAGTTGCTCCTATTTTGGTGAGCGAGGGTTGGCCCAAGATAGCATTGTATGCTAATTTTCGATCGACCACAAGAAAGTTGATGAAAACAGTGACTTTGGTTGGAGCTTCTCCGAAAGTGACGGGGAGGTTGATTCTTTCCTCTGGTGTTACCACCTCACCCTCGAAGCCGACAAGGGGGGTGGAGATTGGTTTGAGTAGATTTCTAGCGAGAGCCATTTTGTTGAAAGCTTCAAGATAAATGACGTCTGCAAAGCTACTTGTATCCAACATAATGTGATGAGTTAAATAATTTGATATCTTTAATGCAACCACGATGGAGTCCTTATGAGGGAAATGAATTCCTTCAGCATCTTCATGAGAGAAAGAGATTGGATGGTGGCCCGAACTTGACGAACTGGACGATTTTTTCACCCAGTAAACATGTTTCTAACACGCCTTTTGAGCATATATTTTTCTTGAGGCTTAGGAATCTCCTCCACAAGCCGGACCACCTGCAATGGTTCGAATTTCGCCTGTAGGTTCGGCATCTTCCTGTGAAGGACGATGTTGAGGTGAATTTTTCCTCCACGCTTGATTTTCGCGATGCGCTAGGGCATCGGATTCTTTGGGTGAACGATCTCGTCGTGCGACATAATCCCGGAGATGTCCCTTTCAAATGAGAGCTTCAATCTGATCCTTAAGAGATATACAGTCTTGGGTATTATGCCCATAATCTTTATGGAAGTAGCAGAACTTCCTCTTGTCTCTTTTTTGGGATCCGATTTGATTCTTGGAGGCCATTTAACATAAGATTTATGCTTGATCTCAATCAATACCTTTTCTGGAAACTGATTGAGAGGTGTATAATTGCGATATTTTTTGGAATAAGACTTCTTAGGAGAACGATCTCGTCGATCACGTTGATATTTTCTATCTGTTGGAGATATTTCTTCAGATTTTCGTTTCTTTCCTTGAATACCATGATGAGCTAAGGCTACTTCTTTAACATTAATATATTTTTGGGCTTTGGCCTGAAATTCAGTCATGGTTTTAGGAGGTTTTTTATCCAAGGCGAACCAGAATTTTTCGCTCGTAATTCCCGCTATAAGGGCAGTGAGACCTTTGTCTTCAGTATAACCCTCTGTTTGGACTGCTTCCGGCATAAAACGGACTGTAAATTCTTTAATCACTTCTCCATGTTGTTGCTTTAGATCTGATAAATGAGACGCGGGCTTTTTGGTGCGGATACTTGTCATGAACTGAAAAAGAAAAAGATCTAATAATTGAGAAAAAGACTCTATCGATCGAAGCTTTAGACTGCGAAACCAAGTACGCGCCGCGTCCTTTAGAGCTAAGGAAAAATCTATACACATAATTTTTGAGCTATATCCTTTTAACTCAATGAGAGATCTATACATCTCAAGATGTTCGAGAGGATCACCAATACCGATATATGGAACAATGTTGGGCGTTTGATACTTTTTTGGCAAAGGGGCCTCCATTACCTCGCGAGTAAAAGGAGGTTCAACTCGATGGATTGATGCAAGAGTGGAAGTCAAGAAGTTGGATTGATGTCGTTGTTCAATATCAGTGAAACGATCCTTAATTCTCCTAAGGTCTCATTCCCAAGGTAAAGTATAACTAGACGTTTCGGCATCATGTTCTTCAGGTTGGCGTTGCTTAGAGGCACTGGAGCGAATAGATTGTTGTTGTTGAATCGAAATTTGATTGCCGCGAGAGATACAGTTTGAAGGAGGATTTTGTTAAGCTTGAGGTTCACCTAGGGAGTGTCTGGAAGTCGCAGGTGTAGGTTATAACAGTAGTCCTTTCTGGAGCTTGTTGTGATTGAGGAAAGTATTGATCAAACTGATTAGAAAGGGTTTGAAATCCTACTTGAAGGGTAAAGAGCGTATCCCCTACAAAGCGCATAATACCATCAAAGCTACCAGATATATCTTGGAATGGGTTTTGTGGTATAGAATCAGGAGGGTTAGGCTGCCCCGGAGGACTTCCTAGCGCAACTTGAGGGAGATTGGGATTTAGCTCAGGAACTTCTATTGGAGGCAGTATTTGCTTTGAGGTGGAAGGATGAGTCATCTTCTTATGAGACATAATGGGATGTAAGAATTAGCGATGCTGACGAATTGAATACTCGTTCCCACAGACGACGCCAATCTGTTAACGTCAGATTATGGTAACAGGTTCCCTTCTCCCAAATATACAATCTTCCTGAAGATGGCCCTCCTCCTCACCTGAAAATCAAAGGGAGAAACTAAGGGTGGCCGACGTTCGGCCGTTAGCCCTCCAATGCCTAAGTTAGAGATAGGCTTGAGAGTAAGATGAATTGTGAAACGTGAGTTTAGATGTTATATACCTTTATTACTCGTAAGACCATCTATTTATACAAATCCGAGTGATCCAGATTGTTACGTAAGCTGTTAAGATCTTCCTGACTTCAGGGGATAAAATGTTTATCATTTCAGGGGATAAGATACTTATCTCATCAGATTAGACACTTGGCTGATTACGTTCTTTGATGGAGGTCTCCTTTAATTTGGGACTATGAGTAGAAACAAACCCAAACATGCTTATATGGGTTGCTAAGACTATAAGCCGGAGGACGTCCCCACCAAACGACTAGAGACCAGGGCTGTTCGGATATGAACGATGACTAGCTGATGAGCAAGCTTCCTCAAATTATGAGATGCGACCACCTCGGCTTGCTAGACGGTGCTTTTACGTTTATTTGCTCATGACTTGTGATACTCGAAGGCGCTCGCAGGTCGTATATAAGCGATTGTAAAGATATTCGAGATCTGCTGGTTACGAATTCCTTCGACCAACTTTATTCTACAACACTTATATTCCTCGTATGCAATTTCTAAGTGCATGCGTATCATCTATCACAGCCTAACGGATTATCAAACTTTCTCTCTCTTTATTTTTGAAAAAGGAACGGGGTTAGGACCACTTGTAGATTTACACGTGGCAGCCTGAGTGGCGTTCTTTCTTAGGAGTTATCTTACATTAAGTTAGTTTTTCCTACATGGCGTCGAAGGATCTAGCATGTGTAGCCACCCCTCATGCTGAATGGTCATCTGATCGGTACCATACGTTGATTTTATCTCATGGGGGCCACTGTAAGAAACTTATGCTTCACGTATGGTGGGGAATATCAATATCTGTAGATGTATTTTAGAACATGAAAGGAAAGTTTTCAATGGCTTGGATTTAACTCCAAATATCGAAGATTAAAATCATCACCAGAGTATGATTATGAGAAAAGGACTTTAGTGTCTGACGGTTGAAAATAGCATATCAATGCATATCAAGGGACTTTAATAACAGATCCAATCGGTGGCGACAGTCGCTGGAGCATGAGTCTCGATAGAAACTTTTAGACGATGACATGCGCAAGGCGCAAGGCAGAGCACACATGGAACATATTCGAGTCAATCCATACCATCCAAATGAATCATCATAGATCAATTGATGGACGGTCTTAATTATCTGACTGGTAGCGGTGTCCCATTAATGGTTAAAATAAACAGGATCAATGGTTGGAATTCAAATAATTTGTTTTAAAAACATTTTGCTCACTAAAATTGTATTAAAAACAAGATAAGATTGTCTAATAAATATCCCGTTCTTGCCTCTTCCGACATTGGTCCACAATGTATCACCTGTACATTTGAATTGTGTGTACATGCATGATCAATGTATCACATGTACAATCGACGTGTGTGTACATGCATGATCTAGCACGTGTGAAACATTCGATCCATTCATCAAGAACAAAATGTGAGTGGGTCCAGTCATCAGCTAAGCCACACGTGCCATGTTGTATATGGAGCACTGGTTGGTATTTCTCATAGAAGTGTGGCCTGCTTTTGAGTGGACCATCATGATCGATTCAAGATGAAATGCAGGATCTTCCCAGAACCAAACACCTGGCAACAGACAGTCATGTGGAGTGATAAAGAGTGCATTTTATTTCATTTTTTCTTAGAAAAACTCCTATAGGGTGAAATTAGTATCGCAAAAGACAGCCGAGCATGGCAAATACTTTCCTAGAAACGATCTTATGATCTTGTAAATTGATCTATCAACAACCTATTAAACACAGAGTGGGCACATAATTTCCATCTTTCCATGAAACAGACCATTCATCTGGTGAGCTGAAAACAGGAGATTTGGTCATTCGAGAAGAAAACCAACTGATCAAATGGGTGGGATTTTCTGATAATGGAGATCATTGGGTCATGACTCATTCAAGATAATTCACACCAGACGAACAGTTTGGATCAAGATGTGTCTACCAATATACTAGCTAGCCACATTACATTAAGAAGACTCTTAATGAGACAATTGAATACTTTCTGCATTTCTCAAAGGCCCAAACCATAAGGAGACAATTTTTTATTAGTTTTCAAGAATACCTATGACTGGAAAGTGATTCGTTGCTTCAGCTACACCCATCCCTGCCCACAGTGCTTGCCGTAGGGTAAAAACCAGCTTGGCCTGATAACAAAAGGAGCTTTGCTAAGCACACACATCAGGCATCCCACTGCGTGGACGAAGCCCAACATCAGATGTATCTACAGAATTGCATGGTTTTCATCTTCATCGCACTGGTGGCCCACAAATACAGAAACAAAGAACAGTATCAAACTTGCCAAACGGCCACATTCATCGCACACCTGCTGCAGAAATGATGAGTTTTGACTGGTCAGGTCATCCATACAGCAGAGGCAACATCTGATGCACGGTTCTGATGTCAGTGCCTCATCCACGTGTGTGGCTGTCTGTGGGCTTGGCAGAACTCGAAGAAAGAAACATTTGCAAACATAACCGCTTTGGTTCTTACAGAAACTTGAATAGAAAAGAAACATCACATATTGTGGAAAACACTGAATTACACACCACACAGTTTTCATTTGTATTCCGGAAGTGGGTACTCAAAACATAAGACATTCATTTACAGTATTCACTAGAAACATCTTCAACCCATTTTCAACATACGAAATTAGAGGGAGAGACCCTTCTCAAAGTGGTGGTAGGGATGGGCCCCACCTCGTGCTTTTGTTTTTGCCCATCCATTGACGCCACTCCAGGACTTCACAGAGTCATGCCCCTTCTATAGTTCTGTTCCCCATCACACGTTTCAAGCATATCTGACTATATATAATCTGCGCAATACAACATCAATTTCAAGTAAACTATGGCATCAAACTAAGCAAAAAGCGTGGACTCATATGGATGCACAATTGGCTCTGATTCATAGTTCAAAAACTTGAAAACTCCGACTTGACTCAATGGCCACTTGGGTCAACTTGAAGACTCGACTGAGTATGTACTTTTCACTAGACCGATATAAAATATTTACCACGGTGAATGAGGCTTTAAAATTGATATAATATTAAAAGAATAAAAAATGAAACAAAGCACAGCTGCCTTATGAGGTGTGCTGGGGGCAAGTCCTTCCTCTCCCAGAGGAGGTTGCATGCGAGTGACTCGGTCAAGTCAAGCTAAGTCAAATCAAGTCAACCAAGTTTTTGAGCTGACCCAACAAGTCTTGTCAACCCAGCTCGAAATCTCGCTGAGTCAAACTGACTCAGCCGACTATAAGCCTCTCAAAATGAAAGTTGATGGCAATTTAAAGTGGGCCTAAATCTAACTCTGAACATTTTACTTTATTGAAACTCAATTATCAAAGATTCAAAATCTAGTTCAACAGCACATCAAGGCAAACCTTTAAAGCATAAACATCTAGGTGTGACCTAAAATATAGAGGATGTGTAGGGCAAGTACTAAGTCAAGCAGTCGGAAACAATAATACATTCTTGGGATTGAGTCGGGCAGTTTGCAGTTAATATCCAGGTTTAAAGTATCATCCAAAACTATTACGTATCACCCAATATGTACTAGTATCACCCATTAACAACACGGATGTATCAGCCTGTACTGGTCTGAAACAGCCCAATAAAGGGACGATATGGGACATTACAGGGCCGTATCAGTTGTGTATGATAGAATACCTGATATATCGATTAAAACCTTGGTTGATATAGTCCAATGAATGCATCATGGGATACCATACGAATTGGGGGGAAGCCTTGTTGCAATCATAACCTTCGTCCATAGCAGCCAAAGTCAAATATATGCATTATACATCCTCTTAACCAGGTGCTTTTGCAGCTACCCAAACACGACACACCCTATAAACAGATTGCCTCAGATTTTGGGCTATACATCCAAATTAGAATCCTGAATATTAAATTTAATAACGCATTATATGGTGCCAATAGAGAGAAATGGTTTCTTTTTTCCTTTTTCTTTATTACTATTATTTGTTTGGTTCAACCCAGCAATGGTACAGGTGGGATCCACTTTCCAGTAACTAAGCTGTTGATCTGGTGGGCAACATCACTGGATGGGCCATGCCAAAAAAAATTCCCCTACCAGATGGATCCTAGATATCCAATGAAAAATTGGAGAATTACAATATGGTCTACATTTAACAGGGCCCAAATCGGATGCTTGGAATCATCTTATTAGGGAGAATCTGAAAGTGATCTCCCATCCAGTGGGACCCATCTATGCCCCACATTTACAGTTTTTTGGGCCCAACGAAAAACTTGAATAAGCATTCTATATTTCCCTTTCAGGTTAACAAGGCACATGTAAAGGATAACAACATTTTTTTGGTGGGGTGGGGGGCTGAAAGGTTGCAAGGATAACACATGTAAGGAGAACGCAATCAGCCGTAAGTTTTCAAGACAAAATAAAGAGTTATGATCGAAGAGAAGGAACAGAAGGGATACCTAGGAACAGCATGCAGGAGCTCGCGTTTGTTCCGCTGGTCTATCCACAAGAACCATGCCTGTGGGATTCTGAGCAGGCTGAGCTCGAGGCAACCTTTTTGCTGCTTGCACCAAAAAACGCAAATACTGTGTTAAAACAGGTAATGAATGATAACCAGCCATAGCATGAATTGATTATGGAACACGGAACAAGAAAATTTAGGTATAACAATGTAGCTTGCAAAAATCAGAGGTTAAACTTAAGAAGATCTCAAAGAGGACACTACAAGAAGGTATGCAAGTAACAAGTCAATTAGCATTTGTCAGTTGCCCAGCTTACTCATAAGGTTATGACATATTTAGTTTATAACCTCACATGGCACGAGTAATAGAACAAAACTCATCCGTCAGGTTGACAGATGCAACCCGAAGACAATTGGGCTGTCAGGCTCAATCCAAGACAGGTTGATACAGATCTACTAACAAGGAGTGGCACCACCTCTTCATGGCATCTTGCCACAGATCTAATGGCATCTCGCCAAAATAAATCAACCATTGCAGGAAAAAGACAACAAGATTTTATTTAATTTTATAATATTCATTGTAGCATAAGAGAAGTCACACACTCAAGATGTCCTTATATAGGCTTTACGTCATCCAGATCCCTAATCTAAGAGGAAATACAAAAAATGCCCTTGCTTATGGATTAATTCACAATCAGCCGATACGGGTGTTTTAGTCAATTCCTATATTAAAAAGGACAAAAGTGACCAATATCCAATAATTAGCTGACATGACACAAGATTGCACACACATGTAGTCATGCAGGGACAAACACTTGTGATCATGTGGGGTCCACCAGTGCATTCGGATCTGATTGTATCATTGCATCATTGATTATATCATTGACATGTTAGCAAGCAGCAGGAGATTATCCGGCCTGAGAAGGATGAAAGAATGGAAACCTATCCTTTTCAACTATTCTAGAATGGTCAAGCCGACAATACCTACAATTAGCCAACAGTTTGTACAAGTGGGGCCCATCCTTCAGTAACCAAAACTTTGATACGATAATATGGACACCCTGTGCCGCCATTGAATGTTTGGCCTTTTCTGGTTGAAGGTTGACCATTTCTGTATTCTCTAGCCTAACTATTCATTTGCTGCCACCAATTGAAGGGTTAGGATCTTCCAATATGGGAGATTATTAGGGGAAAATGCGAGGCCTGACAGAGCAATGGTTTGGATTGCAGAGCCATGTGCAGGTCCCACTCATACAAAGTGAAAAATCGATTGAACTGTAGAAATTCTCAGGCCGAGTATTGTATAGTACTGTTCTTTAATGCTAATAAAGGTCAATCTTGCCCAGCTGAAGGTCCCATTGATGTTAAACCCATAATTACCACTGGCACTCCTGTCATTATCACGATAAAAGAGCCAAAAACAAAATGCAATAAATCAGGATAAAACAGGAATGAATCGGTATAAGATGCACTTAGTGTTCGAAGCATCGGTATCGCTACAAGTTTTGCTGGTTGGGGATACGGAAACAATATTGGTATCACCAATAATATCACTGATAACTGGAAATGTGGGGAAACATGGGGAAAATGATAGAATTTTCAGTGAAACTTCAGGAGATGCTAAAATACACACATTTACATATTTAGGAATTAGAAAATGGCAAAAAGAATGTATACACAGCAAGTTCCATTTAATGGGGGCTTAAAAGCATGTGTCATTGTAAGAAACAATCTAACCATCCCATCCATCCCATCTAACCTACCAAACATCCATTATCCATCGATATTGCAAAATATTGACAACTCACGGTATTTTGTCAAGAAATCATCAACAACTGGAAAGGAAACGAAAGATTGTGGTCTTGATATCGCACATGTTGCGATAACGATAATATTGAAATATTATCAATATTAGCAATGACAAATTGAACACTGCATACAACCATATGCTCATAAAAAAATTTGAAATACAATTTTTTTTAATAAACAATTTTTTGTGATATCTCTACGTTGGTGATATTATTGAAATATCATTCATACACTTATGATATAAGTGTCACCTAGAATTTACACAGTCGAAAATATTGGCATATTGGCGATGCATTGGTGATATCGATACATTGGCAACACAAGCGACACCTGGAATTTACACAATTGAAAATATTGGCAATATCGATACGTTGTTGATACTTGGAATTTCTAATACTGCCAGTGTTATCAGTATCGCTACCAGTGTTATCCGTATCACCAAGCTGGAGATAACGATAATATATATCGATAATATCAGAGATAATTTGAACACTGGATGCACTACAGAGTCAGCAAGCATAAAAGGTACTGATGTTGGCAAGAAATTTAGTGGTAGGGGATGAGTATTAATCAACATTTTGAGATCCTTCTCCATGAACTGTCATTTCAGCGAGAAATCAAGTGTCAATAGAATTTTCACCGAATGTAGGGCCAAACCATGAATCTTTGTCAGGTTCATCTACAGTATACAAAAAGATGCTATGAAGAAAATTATGGAACTTCCGGACAGCATGTGATAGGCCTGGCAGTGGACCGGATCCGGGGTTAGCAAAAGCCTAAAAGATTTTAATAGGTCCAGCTCAAGCAATTCAGAACAAGGATGGCCAAGTCACAAATTGACCCATGAAAGCCATGACTCACCTGAATCGATCTATTTTGATGCTACATCAGGTCAAAGAAATGCATAAACTCAGTGACAGTACAACATCCATATGACACTAGTGACTCGACTTGGTGACTCAACCGAGTCGAAGAAACCCATGTTTTGTAGTATTGTGGGTTATGGAGTCTTAAAATTTCAGGCCTGAGATCTTTTCAGGCCAGATAATTGCCCTACCTATCATCAATGTCACAATAAAGATGCTAATTGGAGGCAGAAAGTAAAGATTTGCTGAAATGAGGCTGGTCCATGATGGATACTGCGAAGCTAAATGGCAAAGATTTTCTATGAAGAGACCAACAAGGTTTACAGAGACAGCATTATTCGTTCTCCTAATCTAGCAACATGAAATATAAAACGCACCTATTTCGTAGAATATGTCATTCACGTTGATAGCAGTTTTGGCAGAGGTTTCCATGAAGAAAAGACCATTCTCCTCAGCAAATTTACGTGCTTCCTGCAACAGAAGACATCAGCAACATGTGCTAAATGGAATTATTTTAAGTATCTGCCAACCAATTAGTGCAGGGAAAAAATAAAATGCATTTATATTTAACACGACAGCAAGAGAGCACAGCTGATAGTCCCTATGCTTGATATGGAATCAGGAAGATAGATAGCAGACATTTGCAAAGCGTACATGCCACCAAAAACAAGGCACGCGCACGTTCTTGCATCACCCAACCAGATCTGAACCACAATGCAGCACACAACAGACCAATGGAATGGATCACTAAACCATGGGCCTTGCACAATCTTTAACGTCCAATTGTATGCTTGCACACAGCCTGGAATCAGGGTGCTCCACTCATCAGGTGAGCAACACATTAGTGAAAATAGGATAGTTTGAACAAAGACCAATAGTAATGTTCATATGTGCAGATACCAACTGGTGTGCAGACCAGCTTATTTTGAGGCAACGGAGTTCATGGTAGATCCCTACTGGTGAATGGTTTGGATCTCAGACATGTTTGCCTCAAATCTCTGTTTAATCTGTCTTCATGAGACAAATTCGGGATCCCCTCCCTTTCTCCCTCCCTCTCCGTCTTTTCTTTGTTCATCAGGTGCACCCAACAGTAGATTGGCCACAAGAAAAATTGGACGATTCAGACAGATTGGAATGCATGAATCACAGAATGGATATGACTGGATGGATTTTTACATCTTGACCCACACGCATGGTATGCCTATATATAGATTGGACATCACAGAATAGATATAATTGGACAGATTTTAAATCACGACCCATTCATGTTATGCCTATATAGATTTGACATCACCAACCACCATGAAAATGTTTATTTGTGACCATCTAATGAAATGACCAGTCTGCTTGATAGAAAATGCTCAGTTGAGCCAAACCCCATTCATCAAGTAGGGCCATGATTCAGTGATCCAAACAACTGATATAATAGCATACCAATTTGGATGACCAAGCACCAAAAATCTTCTTTATGGAAAATATTAACCATTCACAAGCTGCACTCAGGGAACAGACGATTTAAACGAAAATCACCACCAACCTATATTCAATGCCCCTGCATGGCCATCTGATGAGTTGACAGTCGACTGTGATTTTGAGACAGATCATGTTCCCAATAAGCCCCATCTAATAATATAGGTTTGACCCACATGATAAGCAGGTGGCAGCCTATGAATTCGAGGTGAGAAATCATAGGGCTATGATCTCTTCGATGGATGTAATTTCTCAAATAGCTGCCACAGGCAATCCCAGAAAAGCTCCAAGGATGAGTTCCTGGGAAGCGTCGCAAAACACAATGAATACTATGGTACTCCGGAGGCCTCGTCTAACAACATGCTACGACATCTAGAAAACTTATTTCCAAGAAACACAATTCCATGAATTAGTCTGCCTCAAGGATGTCCTCCTATCCAATGCAAACGCAATTTGAACCATCCATCTGATAATCTCAGCACATAAAAGGCTCTTATAATTAACCTAATATCCCTTTCCAACAAGTCCATAACTAACTTTCCCTACAAAGATAACTCCAAACTCATCCCTTGAACGGTTTAAGAGACCAACACTACCTAAACTATTCCCTTAAGCCTCTTAGGGGCTTCTTGAGTACAGTGACATCATGGAAAACAGTAGAAATGTTGAAATGTCAATAGTCAAATATATATTGCTTGCTTATCACCTTGATTTCTATGGAAATGTCAAAAGGTTAATGGTCAACAGCAAGAGGTGTCACACTATCGCAGAAATGCCCATGAGTTAGGTTTTTGAGAGAGAAAAATGTGTTTTTGAGAAAAGTGTAATAGTGACAGTCATTTTCCACGATAGTGTAATAAAAAAAAGCTTGATTTCCATAGAAATGCCCACGGTCAACAGCTTGCTTTTCCGAACCATCCATTCCACAAGTTGCACTTGGGAAACATACAGTTTAAAAGAAAATCACCGATAACCTATATCCAATGCCCCCGCATGGTCATCTGATGAGTTGACAGTAGCCTGTGATTTCGAGACAAATCATGTTTGCAAGGAGCCCCCACTTAATAATATATGTTTGACCCACATGAGAAGCAGACAGCAGCCTATGAATTCGAGGTGGGAAATCATAGGCTATGATCTCTTAAATAACTGCCCCAGGCAATTCCAGAAAAGCTCCAAGGATGAGTTCCTGGGAAGTGTCAACAAAACACAATGAATACTATGGTATTCCGGAGGACTAGTCTAACAACATACTACAACATCTAGAAAATTTATTTCCAAGAAACACAGTTCCATGAATTAGTCTGCCTCAGGGATGTCCTATTCCATGCAAACACAATTTGAATCATCCATCTAATAATCTCAACACATAAAAGGCTCTTATCATTAACTTAATCTCCCTTTGGGATAGGTCCATAACTAACCTTCTCTACAAAAATAACTCCAAACTCATCCCCTGAAATCGGCCAAGATTAATTTTCCTCTGTAGACCTCAGTTTTGACCAATCCGCCAAAATAGACCTCCGAAAAACTTACTTTCCCATTCTAAACTTCGGTGTTTTTTCGGACGAAAATACCCTTGCGAATTCAACGAGTGCTCGTTGAGTCGTGAGTTCCAAAGAGTACTCGTTGAATTTGCAAGGGTATTTCTGTCCAAAAAAATACATCCGTACAACTGGAGCTTAGAAGTGGGAAAGTAAAGTTTTCGAAGATCTATTTTGGCTGGTCGGACAAAACTGAGGTCTACAAAGGGAAATTTCTCCCAACATGGTAAACAGAGAAAATGTTGAAATGTCAATGGTCAATATACGTTGTTTGCTTTTCAAGCTCACAGCTTGATTTCTATGGAAATATCAAAAAGTCAATGGTCAATGGATGCGTGAGGGACATCCATCCCATTAATCAAATGCACCCTTCCATGGTGAGCCATAGGCCTAAAATCCAGGCTAATCCATAATTTAGGTGGACCACACCACAGACAACAGTTGAGAATGGATACCCGCCCATTGAAACCCTCCTGATTGCGTATAGGACACAGTGAGAGGTGGTTTAGACATCCAACCATCCATTGTGTCCCACTTGGATGAGGGGTCACACCAAATTTTAGGACATTCCAAAACTCAGGTGGGCCCCACCAAGTGCCACACACACACACACACACACACACACACACACACAATGTCGCTTTGTGGGTCCCACCGTGATATGTGACGGACATCCATCCCATTAATCAGATGCAACCTTCCGAGGTGAGCCATGGGCCTAAAAATCAGGACAATCCACAACTTAGGTGGGCCACACCACAGACAACAGTTGAGAGTGGATGCCCAGCCATTGAAACCTTCCTGATTGTATATGGGGCCCAGTGAGATGTGGTTTAGACATCCATCCACCCATTGTGTGTCCCACTTGGACGAGGGGTCACTCCAAATTTCAGGCCATTCCAAAACTCAGGTGGGCCTCACCAAATGCTTTTAGATGTTTTAGGCATGATTTCCCATTGTTTCAGGTGGAATGGCCCACCTGAGTTCCCGATACAGCTGATTTTTGGCACATCCCATAACCTAGAGGGGACCTACCAAATGCATGGCGTGGATATCCATCACACATCACAGTGGGGCCCACAGACCTCGACCTCATGGGAAGCTCCCATGACTCGAGGTCGACCTCATAGTACCATTTCCTTATATGTGCGCATGTGTGTCTATGTATGTATGGAAATATACAAGTAAAAGAAACCAACCATTGCTTAGTTGATAAAAGTAAAGCATTGTAGCAGGTGAAATCTTAATAGAGCTGCTTAAGTAACCAACAAGCAATGTTGTCACAACTCACAATCGTTAACGCATCACAAATCATAATAGGGGTTGAATCGTGTATCGAATTGCAAATTGTATCATAAATCGTAACTTTTTTTATGATTTTCTTAAAAATATGAAAAATATAAATAAATCAGAAAAAATTAAAAACTTCAAAACTATCATGACATGGTATTACTTAAAAATTAAATGATTTATCTTTTTTTTCTTTCTTGTCTTTCAAGAAATTTTCCTTAAAAAGAATACAAGGATTCTTTAATAATTTATGTTCTTGTTACTTTTCTTGAATATAGAATCGCATTGGAAAAGCAATTAAATCCATAAGACTGGCGGAAAAAAAAAAAAAAAAGAGAGAAGATATTTTGATTTCTAACTATCATTCCACAATATATATATATATATAATAAGTCAACATGGTTGTAACAATCCAAAAAAACGTTCCAGATAAGTCATACATCAATTTGGTGTTTCGACCAGTTAAAAAGTAAGAAATCATTAAAAAAAAAAAAGTTTTACCATTTAACAATGAAGAGAATATATATCATTTTAATCTCTTATAAACAACAAAATAAAATAATTTACCTTTTCTAAATGATTCTTGTATTTTTATTTATTTATTTTGAAAGGTTTTTTTTCTAAATGATTCTTAAAGCCCCACCAATTTAAAAATATAAAATGAAAGCTGAGTGAAGCTTAAAATAGAAGAAAACAAATATAATTTGAATCGTAAATCGAGATTTGAATTGTAAATTGTAGGATTCAAATAATAAAACCATAGGATTCAAACTGTTTTGCTTAAGCAAATCGTAAATCGTAGGATTTTGACAACACTGCCAACAAGGCATATTCTTTATATAGCATTTTGATACAGATTACAACAACAAAGGAGATCCACAATGATGCATCAACTATCAAAGCATCAAATAATGAGTCGGGCAATGAAGTTCCAAGAAAGGGAGGTGGAAGAAAGGCTAGACAACAGATAGGGATTTTTGAGTAAGTTCAGCTTTATGAGGGGAGATTAAAAAAACAACGCTATTTTCTTATTTAGACAACTGATGCAAAAGTATAGAGAAAATAATATCAAAGGAAGAAGATGATTATCTACAGAGGTTTTTGCAGTAGAGGTTTTTGCAGTAGGTATGAAGGAGGAAAGGGATCATTGAAACATATATCAACATCACTAAAACATGTATAAGGGTCTTGTTACAAGAGTGAGAACAGCTTTTAATAAACCAGATGAGTTCTTTGTAGTTGTGGTACCTTTTCCACTTGTTATGGATGAATTAACTGCTACAATTTAAGAAATGGTCCCTTGATTGTGTTGTTTGTGGATGGTGTAATGCTAGTCTAAGACACTAGTGAGAGGCTGAATTTTAAACTAGAGGTTTGAAGTAAAGACTCCAGAGTATGGAAGTTTAAAAATCAGCAGAACCAAGACGGTATTTTGGAATGCAACTTTAGTGGGAGTAGTTAAGCTGACAGCTAGGAGATTTGTCAAGGAAACATGTTTCATTACCTTGGCTCTTTTTTTTTCTTTCTTAAATTTCTTTTCTTTTAAGAAGATAACAAGATATACATTGATACCCAGAGCAAAGGAAGTGGCAAGGACCCCATCCAACCTTGGTTCCATAATTCGAAAGGATGGAGATACCGATGAAAATGTTTCAAATGGAATTAGAGCTGGGCAGGTGGAGTGGAGATGTGCCTCTGAATTAAGTAATCATCACGTGCCAATGGAGCTCAAGAGAAATTTTATAAGACTGACATTCAATTAAGGGGCATGTTGTACCAAGAGGGTCTCTGTTATCCAGAGCAGGAACTAAAATAACTCTACCTTGTAGTGGTACGCTAGCCGGTACCAAGCCCGAGTAGAAGGCTTTTGCCAGGAAACATGTTCGCCAGGAAATCATGAGAGCCAACCCGAAATAGCTTGGACAGGCTATGATGATGACGATTGACTGGCTATGCTATATGAGACAATGTTAGGCAATCAGGGGCACATGAGTTGAGGAGCATGGTTGAGACAAGGATGTTGAGATAGGTGTGTGGCAAAACTAGGATAAAATCAAGAATGAGGACATTTAAAGCAATCTAAGAGTAGGAGCACACGAGTATAGGAGCATTGTAGAGACAAGGCTGTTGAGATAGGTGTTTGGGAAGACTAGGATAAAATCAAGAATGAGGTCATTGAAAGCAAGATGAGATAAATGATGAAGAGGTGATTGAGATGGTTTGGGCAATGTGCTACGAAAACTAGAGATTGGGCTGTTAAGGAGTAGATAACTGCTCGGGGTTGAAGGACTTGGATAGAGGTGTTGAGGGTAAATGGAAGCTTGTTCACTTCACAAGGTT
This sequence comes from Liriodendron chinense, assembly GCA_003013855.2. Taxonomy (NCBI): domain Eukaryota; kingdom Viridiplantae; phylum Streptophyta; class Magnoliopsida; order Magnoliales; family Magnoliaceae; genus Liriodendron; species Liriodendron chinense. Next base: position 184,303 of record PVNU02000100.1, on the reverse strand, counting down.
AGGGCCTTCATTCAGTAGGTATAATTAGTAACACAGTATTGATGATTATGGCAATGATGACAACGACAATGATTATGCATTATGAAGGTTTATTATGAGCATTTTTAATGAAAAGTTGAAAACTAGAGATAACACCCTCAACGACGTGACATTTGATCAGAGTTGAAGGGCATGCAAGGAGAATGAAAACAAGACGTGATGGGACTACAGTCAAGGTGGCTAGAGGGACTATGAAGGCGTATTAACTTGGAATAGAGCATCATTAGGTACGAATGGTTGGCAAAACAAGATCCTTAACACCAATCTTACTAGCTCAAACAAGGCAATGATGATGATGAAGGAAATATACAAAAATTATAATTTTATTCAGCCAATAGGATTGGACCATTGCTCCAAAATGCTTCAAAGGGTACTGTCTTAGTGAAACTCTAGATGGTATGTCCTAGAGCTTCATATAAGACCATAAAATGAAAAATATATGAAAGGCCCCAAGTGTAATAAAAGAAAAGGCCTAATGAATAAATAAAAGGATCTTAGCATTCTGCCATCCATATGATGTCCTAACTATACTTGATTAATCCACAAGTACACTAGTGTAGATCCAACCGTCACGATCAACTATGAAGAGATCCACAAGTAGTTGATGCACATTGGACCACTACATAACAATCAAACCATGTTCCATACATCAACAATTTTCCACCAATATCACAAATTGCAATAAGAATAGAGCCATGGGTACTAAAAATAGAACATCATAATAATCATTGGAGCCTTATACCGACTAATTGGGATCAGCTACGCCAATAGTTCTATCATTCCACTATCAATCATCATATGCTAAGTTAAACAATTGGTCATCAAATCGTTTCTTCCAACTAAAAAGAGATGTGCCAAAAAGAAAGGGAAAAAAAAAAAAAAGACTCCCTAAACGACTGGATTTCACACATGAGTGCAAGTTGCAACAGAATCCATGAACATAAAGAGGTTCCATAACCATGATTCCATGGGGAAAGACCCATGGATAGAAAGGAAAAAACCTCACAATCTCTCACTGAAAACCGAAATACAGAGATTCCCCTCATTCACAATATTACCAATAAGATTTAGAATCCTAAGCCAATATTTTAAAACCCACCCCAGATGAAGATTCTGTGGTAGCTTGCATAACCCTAAGACTCAGAATCCATGAACATAAAAACAAGAGGTTCTATAACCATGATTCCATAGGGAAAGACCCATAAATTGAAAGGCAAAAACCTCATAATTTCTCACAAAAAACTAAAACACAGATTTTCCTTCATTGAGGATATTACTGGTAAGACTTTTCACCCTAAGCCAACATTTCAAAACCCACACCAGACACCGACCCATTCAAGACAGTGTAGTCCGAACTGGTTGAACTGCTCCCACCAGCGAAATCAACATGACAAATGAATTAGTTAAATGCATAGAATAAAAGTCGGACCAGTAGAGCCAAACAGTTGGGACCGAACGAACCACCTGAGTACCTGACCTGAATGTTTGGACTGGTTGAACTTGAACCATCCTGTTCAAATGTTTCTTCCTAAAGTGAGTCTTTTATTGACTCGTCCATTTGTGGTGTGGTCCAGTCCAGTCCGGGTTTTAAAACATTGCCTTACCATCTAAAGTTCCTAAAAAGCTGGATCATCACAACCTTTAAAAGACACCTAAAACAAACGCAACTTCCCAACCACAGAGCACACACAACCCAAGGATTAGAAAGCACATGCATACCTCTGCTGTTACCATCCTTTTATCTTCCAAATCGGCTTTATTTCCAGCAAGAGCCACCACCATATTTGGATTACCTGTACCCCACTCCAAACATGCCAAATTACAATGATGAATGGAGCAAAGATAATATGAATCCAACTTCAAGCTCACATGTAATGATAAAATATCTTAATCCATATAAAAGACAACTCAAAAACTTGGAATCAAATATGAAAGACCAACCAATACATTCACCTATCTCTTCTTATTTAATGGCCAATTAGAACAAGAACCCACTACTACATACAGCCGATAATGAAAAACTGGCAAAAACAAATCAGTCAAAACGTTCAACATCACCTTGTTTCTGAAGTTCTTGCACCCACTTCTTAGCACGTGCAAAAGAATCCTACAATATGAAAGAAAACAAGACAACACAATAAGCAAAAACCAAAAGCGAGAAAAAAATTATCACAACTTGTGCTTAAGGGTGCATTCGGTTGCCCAAAATATCATGAAATGGTGCAAGCAAACGTGCCCAAAAAAATCCATCAGAACAACACAAATAAACAAGTCCATGGCCACTATAAAACCCATTGACTTAAATTGCAAGAGAGGATTTTCAAAGGTGATCAATGGCAGATCCTCTTGGGGATAGGCCGATAGGGGAAGGCTAGTCTAAGGCTTTCTGGGTGTTAGGCTTTTGGAATTTCTTTTGTTTCTGTAGCCTTCTTCTCCATCTTGTTTTCGAGATGGCTAGTGGGCGGACTGATAAGAGGTTGACTTCTTGTATGGACCGTTGCAGTCTTTGTTCCCTATGTTTTCTTTGTAATAAATTTAAGGAGCACTAATTAAGCTGCAAGTTGCAACAAACTGCACACAATATTTTTTTCCCAACCGGACATGTGCAGCCTCTTGATATCATAGCAATTGTTTTTTTTTTTTATCAAGCCCATATTCAAATATTATGCAATCACAAATTGGACTTTGGTTTTAAATATTGTCCGAAACCATCGACTCGGCCAAGTCATTTTGATTTTGGTGGCCAATGAAGTAAGTCAACCAGATCAAAACAGGACTGAAACAGACCAAAGCAGAACAAGGTAGGGTAACCAGTACTGACTTCAGTCTCCATGTGACTCACGCTCTGTGGCAGCTATTTAAAACCATGATTTGGGGTGGTTACTCCAAACTAATGTGTGACTCTACCAACTTCTGGCATTTAACTACATTGCCAAATAACCATCAGAACATAAATCAATTCAACATCCAAACAAAGTCTCAGGAAAAAGGGAAAGAAATTAAAAACATGATTTGGGGTGGTTACTCCAAACTAATGTGCAACCAATTTCCAACATTTAACTACATTGCCAAATAACTATCAGAACATAAATCAATTCAACATCCAAACAAAGTCTCAGGAAAAAAAAAAAAAAGGAAAGAAATTAAATAGCAAAATGGTACCAAAAAAGAAATATTGGCTGCAAAATCGGGCAATGAAAATCACTTCTGAGGAAATCACAGGAAAAAAAAGGGAAAGAAATTAAAACCATGATTTGGGGTGGTTACTTCAAACTAATGTGCAACCAACTTCCAACATTTAACTACATTGCCAAATAACTATCAGAACGTAAATCAATTCAACATCCAAACAAAGTCTCAGGAAAAAAAAAAAGAACGAAAGAAATTAAATAGCAAAATGGTACCAAAAAAAAGAAACATTGGCTGCAAAATCGATCAATGAAAATCACGTCTGAGGAAATCAAATCCCAAAAAACTGAATTAAACTAAAATGAGGTATTATAACATCAGAATATCAAAATCACCGTGGTAGTTATATCGTAGACGATGATAGCAGCAGCAGCTCCTCTGTAATACATGGGGGCCAAGCTGTGATACCTCTCCTGCCCCGCAGTATCCCAAATCTCGAACTTCACTGTCGCATCATTCACTGCAAGTGTCTGTGAAAAGAATGCAGCCCCGATCGTCGATTCCTGCCATTGAAGAAAACCCTAACCATAATCAGAAACCCTAACCAGTCGCTTGGGAGCAGAAAAAGTTCAGTCTCAATCAGGTCTGTCTAGGTCAAGACCTTGTGTACGCATTTGTCACATGTTGGGATTCGCGGAACCCAAGAAAAAACAAAGACATTGTAGTCTCTATTCTTTTACCGTTGGAAAGGTCTCCCTTAATCATACAGATGTTTGGTTTCTACTTATCCTTGTACAGTGTTTATCACTGTTACAATATGCACAGGTATAGTCGGCTGTGATGCCCATGTGCCACATGAGCAAATGACTGCAAGTACAACCCCCGTCCATCTTTAAGCGCAAGAATTTTGCCACGTGTATCCTTCAAGTGCCCTTCATGTGCCACATGCGCCACATACTCCAAGCTGCACATGCACTGCATGTGTCACATGTGCCTCCATACTCATCAAGTTTCCCACATATGCCCCTGTACATCTTCGAGCACCCTGCACATGCCACATGCACCACATTTCAAGCACCACACCGCACGTGCCGCATGTGCCAAGTTAGAAAAGTGCGCATATGTTCTACATGCCACGGATAGTCCTTCCTTATCTCGGGTGTGTGACAAGAGTAGTCCAAGTTTTAGTCCAAGTCAGCTTAACCCAATCAAGAGTCAGCCTAGTCCTAGTCAGCTTGACTCGGATAGCAAGACCGGGATGGAACTTTGCTTGTTTCCAAATATGCCCTAAAAGAAGCAAGAGACGGGCTTATTAGTCCCCAAGGCCACCCTAAAGTACAATACTAGAACTGTACATTTTATACATGACCCATTGATGACTAGAACTATTTATCTAGAATAATGCTAGGGCCAAGGTATTCAATAACAGTTATGTAACAGCCGTTACGCGTTACAGGGCCGAAACGGCCGTTACAAAAAAAATTGCCAGTAACAACCCCATAACAGTCCCGAAACAGGGTTTTTTTTTCAAAATAAAAAATGTCGCAATGTCCATTATAGCTTGTATCGTAACGGTAACGGCGGTGGCCGTTACGGCCACTGTTACCAGCTTACTGTAATTGAACACCATGCAATGAGGACATTAGACCCTTCAAGGTCTATCAACGAAGAAAGCACGTGCCACAAGTATCTTCCTTGTGCCTAGGCGATCGTTAAGAAGCATTGAAGACCCTACATTGGGAAGACACGTGTGTAGGATGAAGAAGACCCGACCGAAAGACTGGACTAGCTTGCTGAACAGTTTTCACTGTCTTCAGACACCCGAAATTCATCCATTTTCATGATTTGGTCGCTGGACGTTTTTGGCCACCTTCGGACGACCGATCAGGCGCTCGACATCCGCTCGAACTATTTTTTTTAAGTTGTTTTTACTTAAGTTTAAGGGTATTTTAGTATTTTCTTCTTTTTTATTGTTTATTTAAGAGGGTTTAGCCCTAATTACGAAATTAGTTATTGATTATTGAATGAAAAGCCTTTTGGTTGCCTCCTCTCTCTCTCTCTCTCTCTCTCTCTCTCTCTCTCTCTCTCTTGTGGAACTTCATCCCTTCTTTACCAATCTTCTTCTCCTCTCTTCTTCCTTTCCCCTCCAACTTTCTTCAAGGTAATCTCTTATCTCTCCTCTTTCTTCTAAGCTTACTTTTGTTGATTCTCACAATCCTAAATCCAAGATTTGATCCAAACCTTAGTCTCTTAGATTTTCAAATCCCTAATCCAAGAAACTCCCTTGATCTCTTGGACTAGTGATTCCCATTGGGCAATTGGGTTATGACCATGCAAGATCGGGAGGTTCCATCCCTCGCCGGATCCATTCTACACGTTAATTGAATCCCACACCGTGTGATTGCGATGATGGCCCGCATTATTGCATGTTTCTTTTCTGATTTTCTTAGATTATGATGATAGATGCTGAAGTTTTATTATTATTCTTTTATTATTCCGTTGGATTAATTGTGTTCATGAGCATGCATCATAATTAGGGCATCCTATATCACCATGGCTAGGGCACCCTCTCCTCCCGACATGTGTCCCTATGCATTTAATGTCCTCTCACCCTTTTTACGTACAGAGCTGGTGATTCAGCGAGGGCCTCTTACGTAATGGGATGGACTACAGAAGCATGTCAGAGATTCGGTCGCACAGCAAACCACATATATAATAAATCCAAACCATTCATCAAGTGGAGCACATTGCTAATGTATCACATAGCAAAATCACTGTAGCATACTAACCAAGTGAGCCACACATACACATTGAATTTGGATCATTGGACACTTTTCAACACAAGCCTACCTGATCAGCAGACCAACAGTAGTTTTGGCCCATGGCATGCCCACTGTATACCTTTGCCCAATGAACGGCCCAGATCTCTGACAAGTGTTCCTTATGTTCAAATCTCTGACATGTCTCCCTGTCACTGAATAACAACTCATGGTGATAATTATCAAGGACTCCTTATTTATGCACATCAATGGTGGTATCTCTTCAAACGTAAACATGGCATGGTTGTAAGGCAATCCAAACCGTCCAAACACTGGCCCTACTTTATATGGAGCATAACTGAGAACTTGCACTGAGAAGATGATATTAACCATCTGATTTTCTCCTTCGAATTAGGACGAATTACTATTTTTCTTTTAACAATCCATTTGATAGCAATCATTGGATGGTAACAATTTCTTTGTCAATTTATGCTCCATCCACATGCACCCACACTTTGTACAGTCTACATAGCTCTACATAGTTGCACAAGGAGATGAGTCACCACCATTTCTTAAATGGTGCAGAACTAACACAGGGGCTCAGCCCCTTCAAAATTTTCAGGGACAGCAGCGAGATTCTCTGTGGGAAAATTGCTGTAGCATTACTCTTAATCTAAGGCAACTCAGTATAGATAGCTCACTACACACATTTCTTCAATTGGACAATTATGCCCCTCCAGCCAAAGGTCCGGCTGACATTGTCCAGGGATTCAACAGATCATTCAATAAACGGAGACAACAGGATGAACGATTATGATTGAAGAAAGTGGACCCACTTCTACTCCTGGAATGAAACCATCGGCCTTCCTAGTAGGATTCAATCAATCATGCAATCAGCAGCAGTTTTGCACCATGGGCCATCCAAGGTGGGCGATGACAGTGTCAATGGTTCCGACCTTACAAGTTGAAAAGCCTGTGGACTACGATTTCAGGCACTCCCGCGGACTACCCACGTTTCTTCCGGAAAATAAAGAAGAAGAAGAAGAAAGAAAGAAATCAGGTAGGGAATCCTTTTCCAGGATGGACGAAGATTTCCCGAAAAGAAACCCTAGAAAACGTAGCAGGAGTCCCAAACCTGGAATTCGAGGAATTGGCCTTTGACGAACCGCAAGACGAGACTCGACTTGCCAGCGCCCATGTCTCCAAGCAGGACCTGCAGATTTCTCAACATCCCCAATCGAAATCAAAGACGGAGAAATTCAAATGAAAATTGAGATGAGAAAAGGAGCCAAATTTGGATCTGAATTTGAATTTGGGAAAGGGAGGGTTGGAGTTGACTTACGAGCTTGGCGTTGAGATTGTTGTTGCCAATGGTCGCCATGAAAGCTGCAGGTGAGAAAAAGCTTCGATCGAGGGTTTTGTAATTTGGGCTTTTTGGATGGAAAATACGAAGAGAAGGAAGAAAGAATCGAAGATGGAGGTGTTCTAAGGGTTGTGGAAATTTCGAGGAAGGAAGATATGCAGACCACTATTGCTTTACGCACTCTTCGGTATAAATATTGAAAAAGATGACGAAAGGTGTTGAGCATTACATGTTTAACACCTACCTCGAAAATGACCCATCACCCCCATTCTGTCTTGGGGTGTGTTATTTGATACACTGGCCGCCTGCGATCACGCCTAGAAAAATTCTACAGGACCGTTAACCCGCGCAAAAAAATCAGGTTCGGGTTCAGCTTTATCGTGTCTGGTCACTATAGGGTTGACCCGTTAATACCTGTTAACATAAAGGGTAAGGTTAGTGTTTCGCCTGCAAATCTATTTAACCCGTTAACATAATGATCTAGATTGCCAAACTATGGCCCACTTATGAACCTAACATTCCATCATATGCAATATTGCAATGTACAAGTGATTCTTCCTCGTCTCACGAGTGAATCCTATTGTTTCCGGTGATAGAATGGGCTCACAAGGTGACCACTGTTTTATGTTGTGTCAACTGTCAGTTGTCCTCATCAATGGTGTGGCCATCTGATAAGTAGATTGGCTTAACGGATTAAATGAAATTGCGGTTTTACCGCTTGTAGAAATACTTTGAGATATGCCTAATGTCCTAGAGGGGGGTGAATAAGACTTTTTGAATTTTCAACACAATTAAAAGTAATTTAAATTGATTACACCAACCACAATTATCACAATAACATTCAGGGCAAATACATGGTCAAGTTGCAAGAAGAACTATCATTGACATTTTATCAAACAATTGGTGCTCATAATTGACTAAGCTATTCCACAAGTTTAACACATAGCAATCATTTAATCTCACAATGCACAACGATATATAGTGGTTCGATTTCCCTACTCCACTCCTGGTTCACATTCTCAACTTATGAGAACACTGAATTTCACTATAGCCGTGGTTTTAAATTAGGTTAACCATCAACCTTAATATTCTATATTCTAGGACTGCGTTTACCATCCATCGATGGCCCAATTCAGGAACTTATCGAGTTTGGATCTCAAACTCTCACCAATCATAATCCAAAGATGGTCACATACACTCTCACTAGAGTTTCCCAATCTAGGGAATATTGACACAATAAATGGACTCTCAAATACTAGACATACCTAGATGGTTGAGCTTCGATTCGATGCCTTTAATGAGTAGCTTTAATTCCATGTGGTTCAGCTCCTCTTTGTGCCCCCAAGATCAGCTATCAATACAAATGATATGTGTATATTTATGCCGGGTAGTTGGGAGATAGATGGTCAAGTTCCTCTTGCCTATTCAATGCAATGGTTATGTAGGAACTATCAAACTTAGCATTCAATGGCTATAAAAGACCTCTTGATGAAGTTTCGATGATATGTCAACCATGAATGCAAAGTTTGAGTTTATAGTTCAAACCGAGCTTTGAATACTCAATGATAAGCCATTAATGGCTAGGTTTGAATGATGAACTCAATGGGATTAAGAGCAAGGAGGGTAGGAAGCAGTGAGTAAAAGCTCCCTCACAATGCTCTTTATGGGTGTTAAATACTTGTCATTAAAGACCCCAAGATATGCCTATATAGAGCCTCAAAAGAAAGCTTCAACGGATCTAAAACAGTCATATCCGACCTGTCAGAGAGAAGCCCGACCGGTCGAATAGGTCATGTACAAGGCCAGAGTTGTTGGACACATTTTGGGTCTATCCAACCGGTCAAGACCAGTCGGCTGCCTCAATATGCCAAGCCAAGAGGAGCAAGTGGATGTTGACCAATCCAAGGTCTATCCGACCAGTCATGATCGGTCATGACCGGTCAGCTGCCTTGGATGTATGGCATTTCCCATTGCCAAGTCATCCAGAGAGACTGTGCTTTAAGACCGATGTTTAGTCTATGTCTTCATCATGTTTTTAGCACCTTGCCAGGTAGAATCAAGCCTGATTAACTTGAGCTAGGGTTGACAAGGAATGGGTTAAGATGGATTGATAATTACGTCATTCATTGATGTTTTGGGATTCCTAAGGTCGATTTACATGCAACTTACCTTGAGATCGTGTTTTTGCTTGAGCTTGAGCAAGGAAAGCAACATAGTCTTCAAGTCTTGAGCTTCAAATCTTCGGCCGGGGCCCTTAAGATAAGACGCAACAAGGTGGCACGATAATTGACAAAATATAATGTACTAACATTAAATGGGTCGAGTTACGGGTAACCCGTTAAATTAACGAATGGGTTTGGGTTTTTAGACTTCGACCTATTAGTTAATGGGTCAGGTTTGGGTGAGCAAATTTTTGACATGACATGAACACGGTTCAACACGACCCATTGCCAGGCCTACCTATGATGCTTGATACTCGTCCCCTAAAAAAATGAGCTGGAGTCTTTTGCATCCACTGTATGTTATGTCTGATGGCAAAAAATTAGCTATATTCACATCCCAGATGAGCTTGAAATGCCAACAATAAGCTTTTATGTGGCTCACCATGACATGTATATTTCCTCAAACCTATTAGTCTTTAAGTGTAACTCACTGCGATGAAGAGAAGATATTACTCGGGTAGGCTGCATCGATTGAACTTTGTGGTTTTGGTAGCAATTTTACATTGTTCGTATCGGTGTAACTCACATGAATATTTAATCTACAAGCTCATCTTACAACTTGTTTGGCATTTTGTGTTTTTAATGCATTTGAAATTCAAATTATAATTACCATGGAATCAAAGTGATTTAAAATCTTCAACCTAAGTTTGCCTGACAATAATTGGAATCCTCCGGAATCCAAAAATTACATTCGGCATTTGGATTTGGAATGCATTGAAATTTTATAGTATATTCATATAAACCTGAATTTAATTAAGGACCGTTCAGATGAAAGCAAATGGAGGTAAATTGGGTAAATAGAAGTAATGGAAATGAAATAATAGTAAATGGGCTTCTAAATGAAATCTTTTTGTGGAAGAAGATTTGAAAGTAAATAAGATGAAATGCCTTTTTGAGCTCCTTGGTAGAGTCGTATGGGTAAACAAAGGTGCCACTTCACACTTGTTAGCCATACATGTGGCAAGCCTGATGATACTTGTTGAGCTCTTAATTTATACATATCCGAGCCCATTACATTGCATCTTATGCATGATTTGCATGTTAAAAGACTTATCTAATCCATGTTTTGTGGATGTAGGAATGAGAGCAAGAGTTTATGAATTTGAACATAAAAAGATGCGTTTAGACACTTTGAAGACCAAGGAGAAATCACGAAAAATGAGCTTTAAAGAACTACATTAGAAGACCTGTAAGACCCGTACCTTTATTTGCCCTCCGTACGCTTAATTTTCGGTGCCGGTATGTCCCGGACAGACCAGATTAGCGAGCCTTGATCACGACCCTATTTTAGTACCGCATCGACCCGAGACCTATACCCCGGCGACCGCGTAGGCGCTGCGATTCCAACGCCGCGCGGCACGCCCCATTGCGATACCCGGTGTGTAAGTTGTGTCATTTGCGTAATCCGAGGTGGGCCGCGCAACGCGCGTATGGCGTGGGCCCCACTTGCACAAATCCCAAGAATATGTCTAATCAATCAAACTCATACCCCTACTCTACACACCCCATACCCCCCATCCCTCTCTCTCCTCCCAAAGTCAACTCTCATCATACCTCCCATACCCCCCTCCCATACACCATCATCATCACCCATGACCCCATGCTTCCTCTTCCCCCCCCCCCCCCCCCCATACAAGTCCATACGTAGGGGGAGAGGAGAGCTCATTCCAAGTCTAGAGATTTGAGAGAGAGAGGAGAGAGAAAGAGAGAAAGAGATTTGAGAGGAGAGAGAAAGAGAAAGATTTGAGAGAAGTAGAGAGAGATTAGAGAGATTGAGGGTGTAGATCCAAGCTTGGAGGACCTCAACCATCATCCGGACCGTCCGGATCATCCGATCATCAACCCAATCCAATCCAACTGTCCAACCATCCATCAAGGTGAGTGCAAGGGGCATAAACCCCCATTTTTCTTAATTTACTTCCTTTTCTTTGTTTTCTTTTGGGCCCACCTTGTGATGGACAGTTAGATGAATGGATTGGATCATCCATGAATGGGCCCCACCTTCCTATTATAATAATAATAATAATAATAATAATAATAATAATAATAATAAAATGCTGCTGCTGGACAGACACCGTCCAGGGGACGTTGCTGCCCAGCAGCTTAGTCTATATGGGCATTGTTAATGGGCCCCACTCGTTGGGCCCACCTAGAATATATGTGCCTTACCTATTCCATCTATTTGTTTTTCCCAACTCATTTTAGTGGCTGAGCCCAAATTTAAGCATACCCAAACGGCAAGTGGGCCATGCCACGGGACAATAGTGGGAATGATGATCTCCACCATTGAAACCTTTCCTGTCCTACAATGATGTTTATTTGTCACCCAACCTATTCATAAGTGGCTGGGCCCAAAATTTAAGCATATCCTAATGTCAAGTGGACCATGCTATAGTGGGGATAATGATTTCCAACATTGAAACCTTTCTAGGTTCTACAGTGATGTTTATTTGCCATCCAACCGGTTCATAAGATCACATGGATATGGATGAAGGAGAAAACACAAATATTTGCTTGATTCAAAACTTATTGGGACTAGATGTCAAAACTTATTGGGACTAGATGGGTACCACGCTGCCCAGCAGGTGGCCCACCCTATGGGTCCCAACGTGATGTATCTATTAGCTCCACCATGATGTATATGATTTATCCATGCCGTACATACATTTTGTCGACCTACCTTGTATGTGCAAGCCCAAGTATGGGGCCGATGTGGTCTCAAGTGGGCTATGCCACGAAGACCTTTACATTTCCAATGGGACCCACAGTCCGGGTCCCACTCTCTATGTATATATTGGGCCTTTTAAGGCCAGGGTTACATGATATGTTGGTAACATGCTAGTATGATTAGCTTGATATGTCACACTGATAACATGCTTAGTATAATGAATACCATGCTCATTCATATGCCCATACACATCATTTGTATGCCTGTTATGGATCATGATTAACCATAGCATATGCTAGTTGGCTTGTTATACTTAGGGGACCTGTGCGAGACAGGGTCGCCCCGCATGATTGCGCAGTATGCGTAAGTTTGGTGCATGATTTGGATTGTATGACTCATGCATTTCGCATTATGTATGTCACGATCGCTTTCACCCCCTAGCAGCATCGGGGTGGTGGCCACCATAGTCACATCATGGTTGACAGTATTGGACACCGGAAACTTGTTCTAGTACGTGGGCGCTATGGATGTCCTTGGGTGAAAGTCCCTAAACCCTGTGGTACCAATAGGATGCTCCAACGTCGAGACCGAGTGGATAACATGAACGCCCGTGTGCCAAATACCAGTAGGCCGCGTCTCCCACTGTGTCGAGGTCGGTTGGAAATAGGTGTGACCTTTTCCGCCCAGGTGCAGTGGGCTGTAAGCTAGGTCGAGTCTGACCAGCTCATGGAATGGGTCCGCTATCAGGCGAGCCGGGTGGGCATTGGCATACCACTAACGAGGCGGATAATGAGGTCTTTTCTACTTGCTTGGTTATGCGCGCGATGTGCGGCAGCCAGTATAGAGTATACTAGACCCCGGTGATGTCCCAGATGAGAACTATTTTGATATGTGGATTAGTTGAGGATTGACATGTTTGCATTGCATCTCTAGCATGTAACACTCGGCCATGTAGGCCCTTGCATCGCATAGCCTTGGGATGGTTGAAAGCATTCATAAACTTAGTAGCTTAGCCCTCTACACTTTCGCTTACTCTGATATCTGTATACTTGTCATATGCATCACATGCGCACACACGCACTCTACTGGGCTTCGTAGGAAGCTCATGCGCGTTTGTTTATACTGCAGGTACTAGAGCTTATCAGCAGCGTTGAGCGCGGTTCATGTACCTGATATTTTGGACTTCTGATTCATGTTGTATTTCCCTTTCCAGTACTGTACTCAATAAACTTATTAGTGGATATTTGATGATGTTTTATGGTTTTGATTATGCTCCTGTACAAAAAAAAATTTTAACCTAAAAATTCTCCTGGTAGGATCCCAGGATCGGAACCTGGCACATGAGAGCTAGGAGCCGAGAATGGGGTACTACGGAGGCTGTTGGCACCAAGGTCGGCGATCGGGAATTTAGTGAGCCCGGTCCCCGGGTTTGGGGCGTGACAAGACCTAATTTGACCAGAAGAAAACAACATTTCAGCCATCACAACAATCGGCCACCGGGTGCCTAACCAACACCTAGTCGGGTGCCCGAAATTCGAAGGAAAATATGCTGAGCCGCTGGACGTTTCTGGACCTGACCGGGCGCCGGACCAACACATGGCCAGGCGCCCGATATTCAAACGTGAATTCATCAAAACGTCTTAAACTGATTGAAGCATGGTTGGGCGCCCGACCAACACCTGACAGGATGATTATAACAGTGTGCTGTAGTGTAACCATCAATTTTCTTGGCACTATTTCAAATTGCCAATTGTCCAAAAGTTGGATTGAGAGGATGATTATAACAGTTGATTTGTGGAGTTGGACGTCATCCATTAAAATACTTCTTTACTCCACACTCATTCTATAATTTCCTTAACAGTGTGTTGTAGTGTAAGAAAAAAAAATCAAGCTTACCAGTTAATAGGCCGCACACATTAGACGGTTTTAAGAAAATAACCGTCTGTCCATGTTTCTTGTACTCGTGTGGTCCACATGATTAGCAGTTTGTCTGGATGTTTGGGTCATGGACCATTCTCAGTGGAACCATCCAAGGATTCTCAAATGATCCGCTTCTTTTAGCAGGTGAGAATCCAGGAGTTGAGTGGCCATAATTATCCAAAAATCTGTGACTGTGGCCCATCTAAGGTGAGACCTATAAGGTGGATGATCCCGATCACTTTACATGTAGGCACATATGCGGTTGAAATCGAGCATACAAATAATGGGCTATACTCTTTGGATGGGATCCACTGACTGATCTTAAATGGGGCATTTTTACCGTCCATTAGATATCCATCTTAATATGCTGTTAGTACATAAGTGCGTAACTTTTTACGCAATCTGAGGCAATGGGAGGTTTTTGCTATAAAATGACACTTTGGCATCCTTCCCAAGGTATCCTAGAAGAGTTATAAGTTCGTGGGGAGCAAAGAAGATCATTATGGAGCGACCGCAACTCTTCCAACTAGGGTTTTTTTTTCTAGTTTTCTATACTTTTGATTAGTTTTTCTTTAGTTTTTAGTTCAAGTATGATAATGCTTGGCTAAAACCTCTTAGCTAAGGCTAAGAGGTGAAACATGTAATTAGTTTTCATGAAGAATTCGTTTATTTCAAGTACCTTTACTTAAAGTCTAGATTTTTAAGTTCTAGTTTGAACAAAGTTGGTATTTTTGGATGTTTTATGAGAGTTCATGTGCTTCGGACATGAGTTCCTTGCAATTCTCTAAGATTATCATGTTTGGATTGATTAGATTCGAATTGTAGTAACCCTAGAGCATACCATAGTCTCTTGGGATGGTTGTTACTCCGAAGGCTACATGGTTGAATTTAATGTGCTTCATTAGAACTAGAATTTTATTTTCTAACTTAAGTGGGATTGTTTGTGTTTAAATGCTTAATCTTCCAACTAAATGAGAAATAGAATTTTGAATATAGTTGTGTTTATACTTGGATGAATAAATTCACATGGAACTACTACAAGTAGATCCTTGAAGCCTTAGTTCTTTTAATCCATAGATTTTTATAAAAGTTACTGTTTTTACTTAAATTATGAAATCAAGGTTTGTAATTATTGAAGTTGAAATTTCTATAATAGTTTAAATTAGTTTACCCTAATTCCCTGAGGATTGACCTCAGTCTTACCGAGAATTATTGCTATATCGCAACCTTGCACTAAAGGCGAGAGAACAAGTTTTTGGCGCCATTGTCGGGAAATTTAAATAACGGTTCTAAATTGTTTTAATGGCTATAAAAGTAGAAGTAGATAGGTTTTTCTGATTTTCTAGGATTAATCTTTAATTTTTCTAGAACTAACAAGTTATTTGTTTTGTAGGAACTCTCCTAGTTTAAGCTAATTGGGTACCATCGTTCTAACTTAGCACTTTTTACGAATTTTATTTTATTTTCAGATTTTGTTTTTAAGACTTAGGATTAGTTTAGATTTTGGATTGTGTGGTTTATGTCTCGTTGGGAATGTGACCACAACAATCGTCTCCAAACCGAAGGTGGTTTAGTTGGACCACTCTTCGTTCATAGACGAGTCCGAAAATTTATAGAATATTGTGAAAGTTCAGGAAGTATGGATCAAACTCCATTAGGGAATCCTTCCCACCCTACTCTAACTACAAACCCAAATCATGAGGGAGTAGGAGAGAATGAGATGCATAATGCTCCTCCAATGAGAGCTTTACGGGACTACCTACAACCGGCCCGTACAGCTACACCCTCTTGCGTGGTCTTACCAACCACCGGGGGGAACATTGATATAAAGCTGGGGGTAATTCAACTTTTGCCAAAGTTCCATGGGTTAGATTCTGATAGCCCATATCTACACCTAAAAGAATTTGATAAAGTTGTTGCTACCTTGCAATACAATAATGTTTTAGAGGATGTCATCAAACTTAGATTGTTTCCTTTCTCATTGAAAGAAAGAGCAAAGAGTTGGTTCCATTCTCTTAGACCGCATTCAATAGGGTTATGGAATGAGATGACTCGGGAATTCTTGAAAAAGTTCTTCCTGGCTTATAAAACTAACAACATTCGAAGATCTATAATAAACTTTATGTGAAAAGAGGGTGAGTCATTCTTTCAAAGTTGGGAACCGTTTAAGAAACTCTTACTCACTTGTCCACATCATAGATACGAAAGTTGGCGTATTATCAACTTCTTTTATGATGGATTAAATTCCAACATGCACCAATTTGCAGAGATAATGTGCAATGGCGAGTTCATGAGCAAAAATTCAGATGAGGCATGGAGTTACTTTGACATATTGGCCAAGAATGCCCAATCTTGAGATACCTCGGACAAATCTAGTAACCCATGTCTCCTCAACAAAAAGAGAAATGAGGGATTTACATCCTTAAGGAGGAAGATGATGATAATGCAAGACTAGCCAACCTCACAAGAAAAGTCGAGGCCATGGAACTAAGCAAAAGTGGAGTTTCTAAGTCCATGGAAGCTATTGAGAACGTATGTGGAATTTGTGCCGCTAATGTACACTCTACGCAAGATTGTCTTACAATTCCTACGTTTCAAGAGTTGTTACAAGAGCAAGCAAACGCCGCATATGGGTATCATAGGCCTTTTAATGGACCGATAGTAACACGTACAACTCTACTTGGAAGAACCACCCAAATTTCAGTTGAAAGAATAATCCCACGGTAATCCTCCCAACTCTCAAGGAGGGCCACCTATGCAAAACATGGCCCCACCTCAATTCTTAATGGAGGATATTCTAAAGGCATTTATGCAAGGGCAAACACAAATAAATCAAACTAACCAATAAATGTTCCAAGAGCTTAAAGTCTCGGTTGATGAGATTAAGAGACGATTGAATGTTAGGGAAGGGACTTTCTGGCCCGAACCTCAGCCCAATCCAAAGCAAGCACATGAAATAAGTATCCCTAATCTCCCCAACCAACATGTAGAGCAAGCAAAATCCATCACCACTCTTAGAAGTGGTAAGTAAATTAACAAATCTATTCTGGTAAAGGCCGATAAGCCTAATGATCTAGTAATTTCTAAGAATGAAGACGGATCCAACTTAGCCCCACAAGAAATAGAACACATTTTGAGCTTGTAGCACCATTCCCTTCAAGATTGGTTACTCCAAAACCTCTTCCAAACTCTCATGACATTTTAGTGGTTTTCAAACAAGTTAAGATCAATATTCCTTTACTTGATGTAATAAAAGAAATTCCCTCCTATGCTAAGTTTCTAAAGGACCTATGCACAACTAAACGCAAATATAATGTACAACAAACGGCCTTTTTAAATGAGCGAGTGAGTGTCATTCTCACCGAAAAAACCCCCCTAAAATTCAAGGATCCCGGTAGTCCCACAATCTCATGTATCATTGGTGACTACCGGATTGAACGGGTATTGCTAGATTTGGGGGCCAGCGTAAATTTGATCCCATACTCGGTATACGAGCAATTGGGCCTTGGTGAATTAAAATCCACTAAAACCATGTTGCAACTCGCTGATAGATCCATCCGTATCTGAGAGGGATGGTTGAGGATGTATTGGTCCAATTCGACAAATTCTATTATCCAGTGGATTTTATCGTCTTGGACACACAACCAGTTATGGATTTTAACACTCAAATACTGGTAATTTTAGGCCGTCTATTCTTGGCTATATCAAATGCAATTATTAATTGCTGGAATGGGGTGATGCAATTATCCTTTGGGAATATGACATTGGAGGTAAACGTGTTCCATATGTGCAAAAAGCAAAGGAATGGGGAGGATGATGGGCTCTTAAAGGTAAACATGCTTGAATCCTTTGAAGAAGATGAGCTCCTTCAACTTGAACCATTAGAAAATTTAGAGATATGCTTGACACACTTTGAAAATTCTAAAGATCCCATCTTGAACGATATTGTGTAAGCATTGAGTAGTGAAAAACTAGTAGTTGATACTAGCGGTGGAGGCCTCATTTTGAAAGATTGTCGCCAATCACATCAAAGCCTCTACCGTCAAATATCAAGCCGCCGAAGCTTGACCTTAAACCTCTACCATCCGAGGTTAAATTTATATATTTGGGTCAAGAGGAAACATTTCCAGTTGTCATTACCTCTCACGTAGGAAAAGACCAAGAGCTTAAGTTGATTGAGCTACTCAAAGAACATAGGGGAGCCATAGGTTGGACAATAGCGGACCTCAAAGGGATATACTCTTCGATTTGTACTCACTGTATACACCTCGAAGAGAATGCAAAAATTACTAGACAACCTTAAAGAAGGTTAAATCCAAACATGATGGAGGTTGTCAAGGCCGAGGTGTTGAAGCTACTGGATGTGGTTATCATCTACCCCATCTCGGATAGCCAATGTGTGAGTCCTACCCAAGTTGTCCCTAAGAAGTTCGGTATTACCATTGTTGAGAACGCCAACAATGAACTTATACCGACTAGAGTAACCATCGGTTGGCGAATGTGCATAGATTATCAGAAGCGGAACATGGTCATTAGGAAGGATCACTTCCCTCTCCCATTCATGGATCAAATTTTGGAGAGGTTAACGGGTCACTCCTATTATTACTTCCTCGATGGCTATTCCGACTACAACCAAATAGAGATAGCCCCAGAAGACCAAGAAAAGACCACTTTTACATGTCCATTTGGCACCTTCGCATACCGAAGAATGTCATTCGGACTATGTAATGCACCCACCACATTCCAATGATGCATGATGAATATTTTCTCAAACATGGTGGGTGAGTTTCTCGAGGTATTCATGGACAATTTCTCTATTTTTTGTTGTACTTTTGATAAGTGCCTAAATCACTTGAAGTTGGTCTTGACAAGGTGCGAGGAGAAGAACCTTGTTTTAAACTGGGAGAAATGTCATTTTATGGTACAAAGAGGAATAGTCCTTGGACATATCATCTCGTCCAATGGAATAGAGGTAGACCGGGCCAAAATCGATATAATTTCCAATCTATCACCAACCAAAAGCATACGCGATGTGCGGTCCTTCCTTGGACACACCGATTTTTATTGAAGGTTTATAAAGGATTTCAGCCATATCTCTAGGCCCTTATATAACCTTCTTCAAAAGGAGAACCAATTTGAGTGGAGTATCAAATGTAAATTAGCTTTTTCAAAGCTAAAAGACATGTTGACAACTGCTCTTATCATGCAACCATCAGATTGGTCCGTCCCTTTTGAGTTGATGTGCGATGCGAGCGATTATGTTATTGGGGCGGTGCTAGGCCAAAAGAGGGATAAGAAGCCCCGCGTTATCTACTATACGAGTAGGACCTTGAATCCTATCCAAGTCAATTACTCGACTATGGAGAAGGAGTTCCTAGCCGTCATTTTGCCTTGGACAAGTTTAGGCCTTACTTAATAGGATACAAGGTCATTGTTTACACAGGATCATGTGGCGTTGAAACACCTTCTTTCTAAGAAGGATTCTAAGCCCCATTTGCTTAGATGGATCCTACTCCTTCAAGAATTCAATTTAGAGATCAATGATAAGAAGGGAGTAGAGAATGTGGTGGCGGATCATCTATCCTGCCTAATCTACCCAATTCCATTGACGAGTCACCTATTGAGGAGTCATTCCCTGATGAGCAACTCTTTGTTGTTATGCATCCACCATGGTATGCTGACATAGCAAATTATCTTTCCACAGGTGCGATGCCGACTAATTGTACTACGCAGGATAAACGAAAATTACTAAGGGAAGTGCGCAGGTTTTTCTGAGATGAACCATTACTTTTCAAATATTGGCTAGATTAAATGATAAGGAGATGTGTCCCTGGTGATGAACAAAATTCGATCATCTCCTTTTGTCATAGTCAAGCACGGGGGGGTCATTTTTCCGCCAAGAAAACCACTGCAAAAATTCTGCAGGGTGGTTTTTATTGGCCCACTCTATTTAAGGACACCCATGAGTTTTGCGAAGCATGCTAGCGTTGTTAAAAGCTATGAGGATTGTCCCGTCAGAATATAATGCCTTTTATCCCAATTCAACATCTTGAAGTCTTTGACTGTTGGGGCATCGATTTCATGGGACCATTCCCCCCATCTTTTGGACATGTCTATATATTGCTCGCCGTAGACTATGTGTCTAAGTGGATAGAGGCAATTTCATGTAGAACCAACGATCATCATACGGTTCTAAAGTTCCTTAAAGAAAACATATTATCTAGATTTGGAACGCCTCGAGCCATTATAAGTGATGGCGGTTTTCACTTTTGCAGTAGGCCTTTCGAAGCCTTAATGAAGAAATATGGCATTAGACATAAAGTGAGTACCCCATACCACCCACAGATAAGTGGGTAAGCTAAAATTTCCAATAAAAAAATTAAATAAATTTTGGAAAAAACCGTGAAGCCGGATGGATCGCAAGGATTGGTCGTTGCGAGTAGTCGATGCTCTCTCGGCTCACCATACAGTTTATAAGACCCCCATTAGAATGTCTCCCTATAGACTTGTCTATGGGAAAGCTTGTCACTTGCCTGTAGAACTTGAACACAAAGCCTATTCGGCAATTCGGGCATTGAACTTCGACATTGACAAAGCTAGCCCGCTTCGCAAACTCTAATTAAATGAGCTTGATGAGATTCAGAATGATGCTTGTGAGAACTCGAGGATTTACAAAAAGTAGAATGAAGGCCTTTCATGACAAATACATCTTCAGAAAATCTTTTCATGAAAGTCAGAAAGTACTCCTGTACAATTCCCGACTTCATCTTTTTTTGAGAAAATTGAGATCTCGATGGACCAATCCGTATATTGTTAAAAAAGTTTTTCCTCATGGGGCTGTCGAGATAGAAAATGTGGCTAATGGTAACTATTTTAAAGTGAATGGACAACGCCTTAAACCATTTGTTAAAAAATTTGATTCAGAGGACATGTCCATCACTCTAAATGATCCTGTGTATCAGGATGATTGATCTCCTAGTCTGATAGAGATTCTCTTTCTAAAATGATAGCTTAGGTTTTGTTTATTGCTTTAAGTAGGATTAAGTTTAGTTTGATTTTTTGTTTTTAGTTGCTTTAGTAGATTTTGATGCTAGAGGTAGACCTCCTCAATCGACTCTCCTAGGTACTATCGTTCTCACTCTCTTTTATTTTATCATTGCTCTCATGTTCATGCTCATTGCATATCTTTTTACATTGAGGACAATGCAAGATTTGGTTGGGGGTGAGATTTCTCGAATCTAGTAGTTTGTAGACATTTCCAGCAAACTTGGTAGAAATTTTTTAATTTTTGAAACATCAAAACTCTTTTAGGAAAACTTTATTTCTATGCACTTGAGATGTCATGAGTATGAAAGGATGAAAGATGAATTAATATGATTTTGAAATCTCTAAATTATCTTAAACAGAATAGTTTTATATGTGAATCTCCCTATTTGTTTGATCGATAGAACATTTGAACACCTTTGAGTCTAGTCCACATTACACGATTTTCATGATTCAAAGGGATTACTAGACTTGTAGATTGGTGAGACTGAAGATTTGAAGTGTTTAAGAACCAAGCCAGGGTACTTTGTCCATCCTTGTTCATGTGAAAATAAGTGAAAAGAACGAAAGATATGGATTTCTTAAAATCCTATCTAATTTGTAAGAAAAGAAAAGAAAGTATGGGTAGTATTGAATATTTGTGAAAAAAATTCGAAAAGGGCTACCTATTACCAACCGGGGGATGATCTACTCATAACCAAAGTTGGAAATGGGAAGTAGTGTGAAAGTCGTCGAATGAACGGTAAAGCAAATTCCTGTCATAGGCATATGGTTGATCTGTATACTTTTAGATTTTTTTTGTTTAGCTGATTTACGAAGAAGGTAATCCTGGAAAGTCATGAGATGAATATGCATGATACACACTAGACCATACATGTTTGGATTCTTCTATTTGTCAATAAATTAATGGGGATTCTATGTGAACACTCATTGTGTTTAGAAAGTTTAGGACTTCAATTTCTCATCATTTAGTTTTTTTTGAATTTTGCACTTATATGTCTTACAGTCTATAGAAACATAGTTTCCAAGAGAGAGTTGAGTTTTTAGAAAAGAGGATTGTTTCACGCTTGTTTTGCTCGGGACTAGCAAAATGCTGGTTGAGGGGTGTGTTGTGCCCTTAATTTATACATATCCGATCCCATTACATTGCATCTTATGCGTGATTCGCATGTTAAAAGACTTATCTAATACATGTTTTGTGAATGTAGGAATGAGAGCAAGAGTTTATGAATTTGAAGCTAAAAAGATGCATTGAGACACTTTGAAGATCAAGGAGAAATCACTAAAAAGGAGCCTTAAAGAACTACATCAGAAGACCTGGATTTGGTAGAAGAAAAACAACATTTCAGCCATCATAACAATTGGCCACCGGGCGCCCAAAATTTAAAGGAAAATATGCTGAGCCGTTGGACGTTTCTGGACCTGACTAGCCGCCCGACTAACACATGGCCGGGCGCCCAATATTCAAAAGTGAATTGATCAAAACCTGCTAGACTGATTGAAGCATGGTCGGGCTCTCGACTAACACGTGATCGAGCGCCCAGCGAATGACGTAAGTGCATAACTTTTTACTCAATTTAAGGCGGTGGGAGGTTTTTGTTATAAAAGGACACTTTGGCATCCTTCCTAAGGCATCCAAGAAGAGTTATAGGTTCATGGGGAGCAAGGGAGATCATTGTGAGCAATCGCAACTCTTCAACTAGGGCTTTTTTTTTATTCTAGTTTTCTATGCTTTTGATTAGTTTTTCTTTTATTTTTAGTTCAAGTATCGTCATACAGCTGCGAAGTACGAAACTCCATGACAGCTCGGGGCCCCTCTTCAGATGGCATCTTGACATAGGCCACTTCTCCTCCTCCCAATGGATGGAGTCGTCTCTGAGCTGCGCGAGGGTGGACTGCTCTTTCTCCAAGTTGTTGCTGACTTCCCTTAATCGCGACCTACTCTCAGCAAGTTGCTCCTCTAACGAGATTTTATCTTGGCGGAAAATTTCTCTCTCTTTCTCTATCTTCTCCTTCATCTCTGCGAGCCTTGCGAAGTTCGTATCCAAGGCCTGATACCTGTTGGTCAAGACCTGGACCTTCTCGATGAGGATTTTTCTATCCTCAGTCATCTTCGCGATTAAGGTCTCGCGAGATTTGATGACTTGGTCTCTCCCTTAGACCGCCTTCTCCAGCGCGAGTCTCTTCCCCTCGGCCTCATCGATGATACGGCGAGCAGCGAGGATGTCACGTCTCGTCCGTATAATGAGGTCCAGTCCCTGTTCGAAGAGTAAAAGGATTATCAGATGACCACCAAAAAAACCAACAAAAGAAGAAGCAAGAAATAAGTCAAAATTAAAGTACTTTTACCTGGACCATCCTCACCCCCACATCTAGGGAAAGATCCTCGGGACTGGGTTGGGGAAGAGTACTAAAATTTTGAGGGTAGATATTGTCGAACAAGAACTTGCAAATCGGGTGCAAGTGACTTGGGACAGTGAATGTCCCAACTCTGGAAGGCTGGGCTACGACTATCTCAGCAGAGCTCGCATCTTAAGGAGCGGGTTGCTCGCGAGCAGCTTCAGGCTCGCGAGGCTCTTCAGTCGGGGGGCAACTTGGCCCCGCCCCATCGTTTCTCGGGGAATTATCAACAATATCGATGACAGGTGGCTCGGGAGGAACCACCGGAGCATCTGTCACGGGCTCGGGAAGAGGCTCGCGTGGTTGTGAGCTTTGGGTAGGCTCACTCGACCGACCTATACAGGTGAGATGGACCGGCCGACGCCTTCTTCAGTCTCTTTGAGCCGGTGCCCCTTAGGCTAGGCAACAATCCTCTCTTCTCTCCTACATTCGCCATGGTAGCCTCCTCCTGAGATATCAGTCCAGAAGCGGCGAGTCGGGAGAGTGAGAGACTGGACTCAATATTCCTGTCACGGGCTGATAACTTGTAGATTTTTACTATCTTCTCGTTGATCCCCCCTTTCAAGCTCGGTTTTCCCCCAGTCAGAATACCTGCGAATACGAGCAAAGTCGGGTAAGTAAAGGGTTCAAGATTACTACATAAATCATGGTAGAGTGGAATTCCGCCCACCTTCACCAAAGAAGCGACTCACGTTATGCCCCCCAGGAGTGGATCCCGCCTCAGACTCCCAATTCCTGGAGGCAAAAAACCAGTGTTTCGTCCATCCGGGATAATTCGAAGTGGGTTTTCCCAAAACATAATTATCCTGGTGCCAGTAACATAGGTAATACAGCCCTCATTGGAGGGAACTTTCTTGAGCTGGAACATTCTAAGGAACTCCTCGACTGTCAAATCTCCATTGCGGCTTGCTTCTAAAGAACGAAAGCACTCAGAACCACCCTCTAACCATTGACAATGAGTTGTCCAAGGGCAATTTTATAGATACGGAGTACGTCGCGAATAAAAGGGTGAAGAGGAAGATGCACGCGAAGAATGAAAAGGTAATCATACAAGGCTACACAGCCTGGAGGAGGAGAATCCGGAGTCTCTCCCTCTCCAGGTAACCGAAAAATGACGGAGTCGAGAACCCGGTATGTTTTCCCGCAACTCAGTTAGCCGTTCCTCTGTCATTATTGAGGGATATCCGGAAGCAGATTATCTCCCCCAGGGACTCTTGCGTTGTTTGAGGAAGAAGAATTCGGAGTCGCATCCCCCAAAGGGATAGTCTCCTCATCGAAATCTCTCACCATTGTTGTTTAAGGGATAGAACAAAGAAAGTAGAATACCTCGAAGGAAAAAGAAAATAGAAGTTACGCCAGAAAAGGACACTGGAGGGAAACAGAAGCAGGAAGAGAAGAAGAACTTTTGAAATCCTCCGATAAATTTCGAAATCTTTGCAGGCTTCATATATTTATAAGCAATCATTCCTTCAAGATTTGGGCGACAGGCGGTGATCATTCGTTTGGCACGACATTCGAATGGGGATGGTCATTTACTCCGGAGACATGTGGCGGGCGCCGCTTCATTTCCCCTTAGCCAAAAAGCTGCGAAAAGCTGGCGCTCATAAATGATGGCTCAATCATATACTGGCTTCTCCTTCAAAAAATGCAGTAGGCGGTTACATGTGCGGACAAGCCAGTCCTTCGCTTAGATTTCTCAACGCCAAGGACTTGGGGGGCATCTGTTATAGCGTAAAGCTGGTCGTCGAAGAGGTTTAACACCTGAGACTTGCGAGCACCTTTTGGTCTCATAAAAACAAGACCCAATTATTCGACCAATGAGCCTTTATGGTCGTAGCTCACATATCATGTAGACATGGTCATATATACTCCTGAATATGCGAGCAGGATTGGTCGTTGGTCGTCGGGTGGGGTTGCCTTCGCTATCCGAGCAGCTCTTCCCCCTGGTCGCTTGACAATAGCATACTTAAATTCGAGTATTCCTAGTCGCTAGTCGTTTGTTGGGAACGCTCCCCATCTCATAGTACCACCAGCCCGTATAGGCCGGCTTCGACTCGTTTCTCTTTACAGTCCCAGACCATGAGGGGTCCCCATAACGAACGTGATTAGCTAGACCTCTAACGTGATTATATGATCCTTTTATCTAGGGATTAACGGGATAAGCTTCTTATCCCCCAAATCAGTAATAGCTTGCGTAACAGACTAGATCACTCGAATCTGTATATATATACGGTCCTACGGGTGATAAGGGTACACAGTCTCTAAGCCTACATTACACACTTCGTCTTACTGCCAAATCATCTTTGACTTAAGCTTCAGAGGGCCAACGGTCAAGTGCGGGCCACCCCTAGTTTTTCTTCTTTGGCTTTCAGGTCTGGAGGAGAGCTCACTAAAAGGAGGGTGAACATCTGGAGGATCCTGTTACCAGAATTAGACGTTAACAATGAACATCGTTGAAATAAAGCACATACATCAAATGGGCCTAAGTACATCCGAAGTGGGCCACAATTTCCATGTCCAAATATAAAAGTGGGCCCAGCCACGTGGGCTTCGATTATCAACCGTTTCGATGGAATGAAAACATCACGGTGGACCATTTAAGGTTTCCATGGCCAATGTTCGATCAACATTGTTTTTCAAAGGTGGGGTCCACTTAGATTTGGATCTATCATAATTTTGGGTTCAAGCCCCTAGATGGTCTCATTGAGATGGATAGATGGAAGACATAATAAATATACAACATATACATTGCAGTGGACCTGCCCATGTTGAGTCCAAGGAGTTTTAACGCTAGGCGTTCACTTCCACTATTTTACGTGGTGCGCCCTACTTCCGATGTTTTGTTCTTCTTCTGTCCATCAGCCTGTGACAAGCTTTCACCAAAGGAGGTTAAAGTTTGGATCTGCTTCATTTTTGGGCTGAGTGGACCCCGCCAATCTAACTAGATGGTCTGTGTGGTTTGCACAACAGTGGGCTACGGCCCACGTAGGTCCATGATCAGTGGACCCCACAGCATCCAGTACATAGCCAGCAAGGCTAGGTACAACAGGGTGGGCCCCACAGGCAATGGGTTCACCAGAAAGGTCAAGAGGATGAGGGAAGGCAAAGAAGAAAATCTGCATAAGATTGGAGTCCAGGCCCAACTTCAGGCTCCATTTGCGATCACGTGGGGCCACTTTTTGGCGAGAGACCAAGTGCTCCTAACTCCTAAGTAACCTCAGTGTATGGCCTTTAAAATCCCCAAGGCGAGGTTTTCTAACTACATATGTGCGAATTACGGTGAGGGCCCAAAGTGCGCTACTTATAAAAACTGTCTGTCCCCTTTTGGACGTTGCACAGGGATCGTGTGGGGCCCCCCTTCGGGAGGTCCAAGAGACCATTATTGGACTCTTGTGTGTGAACTACAAGGTCGAGATGGATGTGCCCAATTTAGATGTATGTGGGGCCGCCACGAGGTTGCAAAGTTACCCATTTACAAAAAATATACAGATTTTAGAATTTTGGCTTAGTCCCAAAAAGAAGTAGTAGTTTCATCTAGTGCAAGGTCCACTTGAACCTAACTTTTTTTCACTTGTTGGGGATTCTAAGCCCATCATCTAGGGTACCTAAGTGGGACTCCACTTCCACCAAAGGTGGGTCTCAAGGTCAATCACAATTCAATTTAGAAAAGAAATGAAGGAAAGAGGTGAAATGGGAAGAAGTTACCTACTTTTTCTATCTCTACTTGGTGAATGACTTAGATGGTTTGTTGGGGTTGTGGTCCACCTACTCCAGGTCTCCCAAGACCCTGAAATTGTGTGGATTATCTAACAGGATACCATGCTACACGGAAGCTTATGGAGCTTAGAATTATGGCTAAATCTCAAGGGGAAGTGAATAGGACCACTTGAAAATTCCTTTGCTAATTAATACCTTAAGGGTCCAAATGCATAGATTAGAAAGATTTAACTAATCGAGCATAACAGGCTACATGATGAGATGTGAAATATCTGGTGTGTGCGATCAATTAAACACCTAGCATACATTTTATTCATACGTCCATATTCCTCTACCGATTCAACTCATAAGCATAATAGAATTGCATACATAAATAGACAATCACAAATATAATGATGTATAGTGGTTCAACTCAATCCTACTTCATTCCCGCCGAATGCACTTAAACTTGACTATACCAGGATTTCACTATCTCAATGGTTTTTAATAGGTTTAACACTAACCTTTACACATGTACACTCCCGTCTGAGGCGTATGTTTGCTCGCCTCAAGTGCAAGGCTGCAATGTAGTAATAAATCTTGATAAGACCGAGGTCGATCCACAGGGAATTATGGTAATTCAATTCAAATTATTCCAGCAACTTCAATTTCAATTAATTTAGAAGTTCAAGTTCATAAACTAACTTAAAACAGTAAATTGTAAAAATCTGTAATTTAAAAGAATTAAGGCCTCAAGGATCTACTTGTAGTAGCCCCAAGTGAATTCATTCATCCAAGCATAACACAACTAGAATTGAAGTTCTATCTCTCTTCTAGTTGGAAGATTTAACATTCAAACACAAACAATCCCCACTTAAGTCGAAAATAAGATTCTAATCTTAATGAAGCACTTAGAATTCGAATATCCAGCCTTTGAAGTAACAACCATGCCAATGCACTATGGTATGCTCAGGGATTACTACAATTTGAACCTAATCAAACCAAACATGATAATCTCAGAGAATTGCAAGGAACTCATGTCTGAAGCACATGAACTCTCATAAAACATCCAAAAATACCAACTTTTATTCAAACTAGAACTCAAAAATCCAACTTAATGTAAAGTACTTGAGTCAAACGAATTCAACATGATAACTACCTACAAGCTTCACTTCTTAACCTTAGCTAGGAGTTAAGGTTCTAGCCGAGCATTATCATGTTTCAACTAAAAACTAATGAAAAACATGAAAAACTGAATTCGGGAAAGTTGTAGATGCTCCACGATGATCCTCTTCACCTCCCACGAAGTTCTTGATCTTCTATGATATCTTAGGAACGAAATCTAGGTGTCCTTTTATAGTGGAGAAGCTCTACCACCTCTGAATCTTCTAGAATTGCGCAATACTTACGCAATGCGCACAATTTTCGGAGCTTGAAGATCAAGCTGCTGAATTTTCGCTGCTTTTCACTGGCCGACTGGTCTTGACCGGTCAAGCTTGGATGGCCGACTGGTCTTGACCGATCGGACCTGTCCAGTGGACAGTTCAGAGATTGCAGAGGGGTGCCCGACCTCATGGGTTGACCGGTTGGACCAGTTTGGACCTTGGTCCAGCGACTTCGAAGGGGGAGCAACAACATGGCCGACCGATCTTGATCGGTCTGGCCTTGTTGGCTGACCGGTCTTGACCGGTCTAGCCTCTTTTTTACATTTTCTTTCTTCCTTTCTTCCTTTCTCTCCTCTCCTTGCTTTCTTCTTTCTTTGGCCCACCTTCAATTATTAACAAAGAGTTTCTAAATGGGTCTTTTAGCCATCAATTTAGTGAAGTCTCTCTCTCATTCCTACATCCACAAAACATGTATAAGATGGGTCTTTTAAGCATGCAAAACATGCATAAGATGTGATGTAATGGGCTAGAATATATATAAATTGGAAGCTCAACAGCATACACAAGATCTTACATGTATACTCTCCGTCGGAGGCTCCCTCAGAGATTTACAAAAGTTTTCTATAGGCTCACCAATGACCTATGCGGTCTTAATCCAAGGAATAACGTACACTCTCGCCGAGGCTCCCATGGAGACTAATACGTACACACCCGTGTTCGATGACAGTCTTACATATGTACCTAATTGAGTTTGGAAAAATCATACTCTCAATCCTACACAAGAAAAGAGTATACAATGGACTATAAAATAGACCCTTACTTGTTGCTTAGATGAGCCATATTGATGCACTTTCTTGAGATGCTTCTTCAATGTTGAATCCTCTTCTCTTTTGCTCCCCTGAACTTTGATGTCGATCTTCTTTGACTCCAAACGATCGGCTCCTTACTCTAGTCTTCTTATTGATAGTGCCAATGAATGAAAGAGATATGTTGGTTAAATCTCCTACAACTATGGCTTAGTTGGTTCCAATTTGGGGATCTACCTAGATGGGCATTATAGAGGTTTATAGACAAGGGGTTTACCTATAGGGTTAGTGTTTATCCACTAGAGAATGCAAGATACCATTATCATCTTCAAAGAGAGCTTGGAATGCTCATTAGAGTGATGAATCACAAGAAATATGACATTGATCTCTTTGGGATCAAGCCTAGTAGTGTTGGAAGTTTTGAAATACACAAGGGCTTCTAAATCACCAAAAACCACCTTTTACACTAAAGATCCAGATGCCAGATATATAGAGAAAAAGTTCCAACTAGGATTGTGCACGGTTTGGTCGGTTCGGTTTTGAGAGGCGATACCCAACCAAATCGACTCAGTCGGTTTTGAATATTTAATAATCGAACTGAACCGATGAAGACTCACTAACCGAACTGAACCGGATAAATTCGGGTCGGTTCAATTTTGTCGGTTTCATGACAACGTTAAAAAAATTAAGAAGATCCAAATCTCTGGTGGACCATACCAATGTAAAAACTAGTGAATGACCATTAAAACTTTTTTTATAATTATAGGCCACAAAAGTTTTGGATCAAGCTGAAAATGAAATTTGACTTTTCCCTTTATCCAGGTTTGTTTAACCTTATCAACGAGTTAAATGGCAAATACACATTGCAAATCTTCTTCAAGTGGACCCGAGGACATTTTTAATGGTGAGTGCTCAATCAAAGTTGTTTCTGTAGTGTGGTCCACCTGAGATTTAAATTTAATTAATTTTTTAGAACGCATCCTTAAATGAGTTGAGAAAACGATTGGACGGTGTGGATATATAAGATATTATCAAGGTGGGCCATACGATAGGGGTAATTAATAAATATAATTCAATATATATATATATATATATATATATATATATATATATATATATATATATATATATATATATATATATAGTCGGTTCGGTTCAGTTGAAAACGGTTTATAATTTTCACAGACCGACAACTGAATCGACATTCTCGATTTTTAACATAAAAAACCGAACCGATCCAAAATAGAATGGAAAACCGAACGAAATCGACTGGTTCGGTCCAGTTCGATCAGTTTTATCGGTTTGGTCAATTTTTTTAACAGCCCTAGTTCCAATGAATCTATAATGGCTAGTTGTCGATCGATCAATCGATCGAACAACTCTTGATTTTCCTGTTTAGCTTGCTGGACAGTTTTAGCCACTTTTGATCGATCATGTCGATCGATTGACAAATCTTTTGATTCAATTGATAGTCCATCAATTTGAGTTGATTCAATCGATAGTTTGTTGATTCAATTTTTTATTCGATCTAAGTTGTCGATTCGACTTTTGATTTGATCTATAGTTGAATCTATAGTTCGATTCAATCTACGTTGTCGATTCGACTTTTCAATTTGATCTACAGTCGAATCTACAAATCCTCTATCCCTCTATAAACCTTGATAATTTATTCAAAATGATTTTAAGGCTTGGGATGATCAAACAAGGGTTTTCCTATTGGATAATTGATCATCTAGGGGAAAGTTGTTTTAAAACTAATAGGGTCTAAGGCTAATATAACCAAGGCACCTTAATTACCCGTGTCTTCAAGCCTTAATACTGCAAGTATTCGAGTCTTTGGTCTTTAATGTCTTCCAATGGAGGTTCAACTAACTCAAGACTCTCTAGCACATGTCATTGACAAAATGAGGCACTAACAAATCCTCCTCAAGATCACCCTCAATCTCTCCTCTTTTCTCTTTATCTTCTCTCAATTTCTTACATTTTTTCTCTCTCATTTTTCTTCTTTTTTTCTCCACTTTGTCTGGAATTTTTGGAGAAAATGTTCTGGAATTATGGCTAACCTAAGGGTTTGAGATTGTTTTATGAATGGAACAATGGTTAGGTGTTGTGGGATCGATTATGTTAAGAAAGGGAGTTAGTGGTCCACATGAATCCATTGATGCAAATGGGAGTAAGTGAATGTTGTCATGCATAGTTCCATCCCATGCATGGCTTGTGCTAAGTGAATGTTGCCATGCATAGTTCCATCCCATGCATGGCTTGTGTTGATGTGTCGACATGTGATGATGTGTCTTCATGAGATAGTGCATGAGCATGTAGTGGGATGGGTGGCATGTGCATTTGGTGCATGTAAAGCGGGTGGATGGTGAGGTTATGGGCTAGCCAATGGAGAATGTTGACATAGGTTGGGTTAGTTATTGGAATGAACCTTGAAGTGGGCCCAAGGGAATGGCTCGGGCCCGATATTCGTGCACATATACATGTCATCACGTTTCACAGTGTCTCTCCCAAACCGGATGATAGATTGACGCACGAAGGGTACACACAGAATCGTGGTGGCGAGCTGATCATCATGGCATAGGTTTTCAGGCCATCCGGGACTATGCATATGAAACACTGTGCATAGCCTACCAAGCAATCTGAGTGTAAACGGGGTACACAGGCGTTCCGTTCGGAATTAGTTCGAGATGAAAACGGACGGGGGTACTCACGTTGTGTCTACAAGCACTCTAGGGATATACAAGGGTCCTTTTCATTTGGGACAGACCTGGACCCAATTCAGGGTCCTACACGCGCACACGAGCTACTGGGTCGAAAACGACTAACCAACACCTGAGATAGAAATGAATGGAAACCTCCACACTGACACAGTCCGTCAGATTAGAAAACCACTAACTGGAACTGAGGTTCTATAAGATGTCACTGTTTTCTAGTTAGTGTGCTGTTATCGGTGGCTGGAACTTCCATTAAAAAGGGTATACAAATAGGGGGTTTGCAAAATCCACCAATTGGTAGTGATCTGTCATGGCTATTTATATATGATGCATGCATGAGAGAGAGAGAGAGAGGGAGAGAGGGAGAGAGAGAGAGAGAGAGAGAGAGAGAGACTGTGGAGAGGATGTGATTCCTTTTATCTTCATGGAGACGTAATGGTCAATTTTCCAACCATTGGAAAGCAAATCTTTTTAAATCTTAGTTGAGAGCTGTGATTCTATAAACACCCCACTCAAAATGACATTTAAACTATTCTTTGACCTCAATTAAGCTTCAATAAAAACATCTCCAAGGGGCTAGACAAACATAAAGGGATGATGAAAGTTAGGCAGGATGCATTTCAAGTAGGTCTTAGAAATGTTGGACGGATTAAATTAGCCAATCTAGGAGTCGTCCAAGCCAATTTCGGCCAAATGATCAAGATTCTTCGGAAAACCCAAAAACACATATAATGGATAACATAATTTCTGAATGACCTAAAAAGTCTTGGAAGCTTGAATGATCTAACTAGAAAAGGTCTCTGACACGACCTGACGATGATTAATGGGTCGGATTGGCAGGCCCATAGCCCAATTCATGTAGATATCGGCCGATATGTTGGGGCATCTGGGCATTTCAAAAGTAATCAATGATGATCAAACTACATTTTCCAAGCTCCAACGACCCCCTGAAGATAATCATAAGACCTGATTGACTGACACCCAAGGTCTGAAGGCATAAGACTCCCAGAAACCTCAGAACCTCCAAATGAAGTAGCTATAATGCGAAAAATGATAAAATTATACAACAAGTACCTTAGGTATTAATTATTAAAAGCAGCACGCCGTTGACGTAATAATAACCTCCCTGAGGTGGCCCCTCCGCAGAAAGAGAAAAAGGAAAGGTATAGGTCTTCAACTAGTGCCTGAGGCACCAGGTTAAAGGTTTATTTAAACCCCATCGCAACAAACCATCCGAGGGACAAAGGCAAAGGCATAGGTGGTAGCTGTGATTACCTACAAACATGGTTGTGCTAGTTTATAGGAATCCAGAGTTGTCAGGGGGCTAGCATGTAACTGCCAAAGTGTTGCATGCTCTAATATAGAAATCTTGACAATGTCATCCCTCCGCCCCATGTGGCAAATATATTAAACCAAAGCTGAAGAAGATACTGAAGGTGAAAGAGTAAGGTTGGAATCGGGGACATTTGACCATCCCTTTACTTAAGGAAGGGTGTCTAATCCCCCTTCTCACATCTCAGATAAGCTTACGTACACTCCATTCCACACATCTTAACATGCTTGCAAAGTTTATACATTTACACGTTCTTCTTATACTTTTCTCTATTTCTTTTACTTTTCTAATTTTGCTTACCGGAGGTTTAAATACCCTGTGAAGTATGGCTTGATGTAGTAATTTTTGAAGTTTCACTAAATTTTAAAAAAACTGAAAAATCCTGTAAAGTAGAGACCTCACTTCCTACAGGTGAAAAAGGGTGCCTAACCCCTTCCTTTTTTCAGTAACCGAGGTCCTTACTCACAGACTAACCATACAAGTCACGTGAGCAGGAGAATCTTGTGATCCTCCAGTCCATAAGTGATTCTATGGTTTTTAGTAGGTCGTAGGTTCTAAGGTTTCATTTTACTAGTGGCGAATCCAACCTAAATATCTAAATTTATAGCACACCCATGGCATAAAAGGCAGCAACATTAGTGCCAAGGCTATGCACACACGCTCTCTTACGCGACGACATTCATAGATTCTGAAATAAAGACTTTTGGAGGATTTAGATTACCTTTGAATCTATTTCCTCTTAATTCCTCCATATCGAACACCCTCTTCCCTCTCAAACACACTGAAACCGCCTCAAATACAATGTGTCAAATGACTTCTTATGAATTTAAGGTCTAAATGAGGCAATAAGTGATGGTTCTTACCTAATGAATATAATGAATTTTACATATACAACATGGTGGCTCATAAAGCTAGGTATTTCTATATTACATAAAACAAGTGTTATAGACTTTTCCAATCCCTCAAAAAATTATACAAGTTGTATACATTAATTCAAATTAAACTGATTAAACTTTAAACAATGTATTTAAGTAACTTTCAATACAAAATTAAATTGGTAGAATGATCCTAATCTTTAATTCATTGACGCTTGTTTGTTGAAATAGGACAATTAGGTATTTTAAAATCTTAACCGTCCAATGCATGTGGTGTGGTAAGTGTATGGATAAAGGAATAAGATAATTGTATTCTTCTTAAAATAGCTTTGAATGTATAAAGACAGAAAAAATTCTATAATGAAAATAAAAATGATACCATTAAATGATTGTGACGCTTACAAATAGCTTTTGCAAGTAAAAGAAGCCCTAAAGTTCTAATTTGACTCGAAATAGAATCTATTTTTAGAAATAGTAAAAATTACCAAAACATAAAAATAAAAATTTACAAACTTTGGCAACCTCATAAATAACTAAAATAAGAATTCTATACCAAAATTCGACCTGTAAAAACTTTAAAATAGAGAAAATGGAACATACTAAAAATAATAAGTTTCAACTTGAAATCCTTAATTAACTCCTGAAACAATTGAAATTTGTGAAGCCATTTGGAGGCTAATAAACATCGGTTACTCAGCAGGGCATATATAGAGCTTCCAAACAGCATGTTGTATTAGCAAAATGGAAAACCGGTTGCAAACTTGTGGCTGTCGAAAGGCTATAGCTTATGTTTAAGCCTCTTTTCCCAATTAGGTTCCCTCCAAACTGAATTTATGAGATCCTGATACTCTACTTAATCTTCCTTGACCCGTCCTATATCAAGATGTCTACCATTGAATTGCTAATTAGACAATTGCAATTTTGGGTTCATGATACATCTACACTAAGCACATAATTTGCACAATTTTATTTTAATTGCTTTTATGCTTTATGTGTAATTTCCAATTAATTTTGAAGTTCTTACGTATCATCCATCATAGTTTGCCAGAGTATTAAAGACTTTATCTTTGTCATTCTTTGCTCTCCAATGAACTTTTGCATGTGAAAATGAGTCTCATGTGTGATAGATCATAACATGTTGTTCGGGCCATGCCAACAATGTAGAAATCTAAAAAGCTAGGCCTATCTGAGCACTAGATGGTCCACACCTATACAAGCTATAAAACAAATAAAAATTGACCAATGATCGACATGTGTGGCCTACTTTATCTGTTACGCCCCAAACTCAGGGACCGGGCTCACTAAATTCTCGATCACCGACCTTGGTACCAACAGCCTTCATAGTACCTCATTCTCGGCTCGAAGCTCTCATGTGCCAGGTTCCGATCCTGGGATCCTACCAGGAGGATTTTCAGGGTAATTTTTTTTTGTACAGGAGCATAAACAAAATCATAAAACATCATCAAATATCCACTAAAAAGTTTGTTGAGTACAGTGCTGGAAAGGGAAATACAACATGTAGCAGAAGTCCAAAATATTAGGTACATGTACCGCGCTCAACGCTGCTGATATGCCCTAGTACCTGCAGTGTAAACAAACGCGCATGAGCTTCCTACGAAGCTCAGTAGAGTGCGTGTGTGCGCGTGTGATGCATATGACAAGTATACAGATATCAGAGTAAGCGAAAGTAGTAGAGGGCTAAGTTACCAAGTTCATGAATGCTATCAGCCATCCCAAGGCTATGCGATGCAAGGGCCTACATGGCCGAGTGTTACATGCTAGAGATGCAATGCAAACACGTCAATCCTCAACTGATCCACATATCAAAATAGTTCTCATCTGGGACATCACCGGGGTCTAGTATACTCTAATACTGGCCGCCGCACATCGCGCGCATAACCAAGCGAGTAGAAAATACCTCACTTTCCACCTCGTCAGTGGCATGCCAATGCCCACCCGGCTCGCCGATAGCGGACCCATTCCATGAGCTGGTCAGACTCGACCTGGCTTACAGCCCACTGCACCTGGGCGGATAAGGTCACACCCCTTTCAAACCGACCTCGACACAGTGGGAGACGCGGCCTACTGGTATTTGGCACACGGGCGCTCATGTTATCCACTGGGTCTCGACGCTGGAGCATCCTACTGGTACCATAGGGTTTAGGGACTTTCACCCAAGGACATCCATAGCGCCCACATACTAGAACAAGTTTTCGGTGTCCAATACTGCCAACCATGATGTGACTATGGTGGCCACCACCCCGATGCTGCTAGGGTGTGAAAGCGATCGTGACATACATAATGCGAAATGCATGAGTCATACAATCCAAATCATGCACCAAACTTACGCATACTGCGCAATCATGTGGGGCGACCCTGTCTCACACGGGTCCCCTAAGTATAACAAGCCAACTAGCATATGCTATGGTTAATCATGATTCATAACAGGCATACAAATTATGCGTATGGGCATATGAATGAGCATGATATTCACTATACTAAGCATGTTATCAGTGTGACATATCAAGCTAATCATACTAGCATGTTACCAAAACGTATCATGTAACATTGGCCTTAAAAGGCCCAATATATATATAGAGAGTGGGACCCGGACTGTGGGTCCTATTGAAAAT
Source organism: Liriodendron chinense (assembly GCA_003013855.2). NCBI lineage: Eukaryota > Viridiplantae > Streptophyta > Magnoliopsida > Magnoliales > Magnoliaceae > Liriodendron > Liriodendron chinense. The sequence goes on along the minus strand of PVNU02000100.1, from coordinate 147,314 downwards.
GTAAAGGTCTTCGTGGCATAGCCCACTTGAGACCACATTGGCCCCATACTTGGGCCTGCACATACAAGATAGGCCGTCAAAATATGTGTATGGCATGGATAAAACATATATATCAAAGAAGGAACTATGGTGGGCATCAATTACCACTATTTCCTGCGGGTGTGGTCCATCTAACATCTGGATTTGCCTCATTGTTGGGCCGTATATAAAATAATATGGAAAAATAGATGGGCAGCATGAATAGAACAAATACATCATGATGGAACTAATAGATACATCACGTTGGGACCCATAGGGTGGGCCACCTGCTGGGCAGCGTGGTACCCATCTGGTCTCAATAAGTTTTGAATCAAGCAGATACTTGTGTTTTCTCCTTCATCCATATCCATGTGATCTTATGAACAGATTGGATGGCAAATAAACATCACTGTAGAACCTGAAAAGGTTTCAACGTTTGAAATCATTATCCCCACTGTGGCATGGTCCACTTGACATTAGGATATGCTTAAATTTTGGGCCCAGCCACTTATGAATAGGTTGGGTGACAAATAAACATCATTGTAGGACTGGGAAGGTTTCAACGGTGGAGATCATTATTTCTACTGTTGTCCCGTGGCATGGCCCACTTGCCATTTGGATATGCTTAAATTTTGGGCTCAGCCACTAAGATGAGCTGGAAAAACATATGGAGGGAATAGATAAGGCACATACATTCTAGGTGGGCCTAACAAGTGGGGCCCATGGTCACGCCCAGAGGGCTACGCTGCTGGGCAGCAGCGTCCCCTGGACGCTGTCTGTCCAGCGGCCAGCGTTTTTTTTATATATTTTTTTTTGTTATGTTCTCATCAAGTGGGGCCCACAGAAGTTTTCGATCAAGCTGATATTTTTGCCCTCCCTTCTCCCATGCATGTGTGAAATTATGAACAGGTTGGATCTCAAATAAACATCATGGTGGGCCATAGGAAGGTTTCAATGGTAGGGTCACTGTCCCTACTGTTTTCTGTGGTGGGGCCCCCTTGAGACTTGGATCTGTCTCATTCTTGGGATCATGCCCTAAAATAATCTCCCCAAATGGATGGACGGTGTGCATACAGCACATGCATCATGGTGGGACCCACGAGTGGGCCACCAGCTAGCCTCACGAGCCAGCGTCCGTGGACGCTGGTATGCCCAGCGTCAGAGACGCCTGCTTCTTCTTTCCTTTCTTTCTTTTTTTTATTGTGCTTATATCAAGTGGGGCCCACATGGGTCTGATCCACTCCGTTCATCAGGTTCCCCATCTTATGGGGGACCCAATAAGCCCAATATTGGGTATGTAATTCGGTCTAGAAAAATATTAAGGTGGGCCAAAGGATTTCTGACAGTAGAAATCATTGTTTCCACTGTTTTATGCGGTGCGGTCCATTGAAGATTTGGATTGGCTTCATATTTAGGCCCTGGCCCTAAAATGATCTGGGAAAAATGATGGACGGCGTGGATTCAACACACACATCAAGGTGGGTCCCACGAGTGGGGACCCCATTAACGGCGTCCAAGTGACGCTGGACTGTTCCAGCCTCTGACGCTGTGAACGTCCAGCGTCTGACGTTCTTCTTTCTTTCTTTCTTTCTTTTTTTTTCTTTGTTTATTTCAAGTGGGGCCCACTTGAGGACGATCCACCCCATTCATCATGTTCCTCAGCCCGTGAGGAATCCACAGAGCCCAATATTGGATAGGTAAAAAGGTTCACAAACATCACGGTGGGCCACAGAAGTTTCAATAGAGAACATCATTATCTCCATTGTTTTCTATGGTGCGGTCCACCTGAGATCTGTATCTTCTTCATTTTTGGTGTCCAGCCCTAAAATGGGCTAGAGAAACAGATGGACGGCGAGGATTGGATACATGCATCAAGGTGGGTCCCATGAGTGGGGACCCCACGGTAAATGCCCAATGGGCTTTCAGCCAAGGCGCTGCTGGGCAGCAGCGTCCTCTGGACGCTGTCTATCCAGCGGCCTACTTTCCTTCTTTTCTTTTTTTCTTTTTTTTATTATTATTAGTTGGTGGGGCCCATTCATGGATGATCTAGTCCATCCATCTCATTGCACATCACAAGGTGGGCCCAAAAGAAAACAAAGAAAATGAAAGAAAATTAAGAAAATGGGGAGTTTATGTCCCCCTTGCACTCACCTTAATGGTTGGACGGTTGGATTGGATCGGATTGACGATCGGACGATCCGGACGGTCCGGATGATGGTTGGGGCCCTCCAAGCTTGGATCTCCTCCTTCAATTCCCCTAACCTCTCTCTTTCTCTCTCTTGATCACTCAAACCTCTTCTTCTCTCTCTCTCTCTCTCAAATCTCTTTCTCTCTTTCTCTCTCCTTTCTCTTCTTGCAAATATGGGGAAGTGAGAAGGCCACACCCCCCCTCTACGTATGTTAATGTATGGGTAGAGAGGAGGGAGCATGGGGTGATGATGGTGATGATGATGGCTAGCATGGGAGATGGGTATAGGAGGTATGGGTCTTGGTTGACTTTGGAGGTGAGAGAGGGATGGGGGGTATGGGGTGAGTAGAGTAGGGGTAATGAGAGGGGTATGGGTGAGGTGATGGTGATGGATTTGATTGATTTGACATATTCTTGGGATTTGTGCAAGTGGGGCCCACGCCACAAGCGCGTTGCGCGGCCCACCTCGGATTACACAAATGACACAACTTACACACCGAGTATCGAAATGGGGCATGCCGCGCGGTGTTGGAATCGCAGCGCCTATGCGGTCGCCGGGGTATAGGTCTCGGGTCGTTGCGGTATTAAAATAGGGTCGCGATCAAGGCTCGCTAATCTGGTCCATCCGGGACGTACCAGCACCAGAAATTAAGCGTACGGAGGGAAAATAAGGGTACGGGTCTTACATTATCCATGGTTCTAACGGTTGCTGGATTTGCTGGAGGTGCTAGCTCTAGTGACTCGGGAGCTTTTAGGGCTATTGGCTCCTCTTCTTAACTTTCCATAGTTGCATGGGATCGGGTCACCATGGAGGAAGCGAGAGCAGTGAATTGCATCTATCACTGACACTTTGTTAACGCTAAGCATGCGGAAGCTTAGAACGGAGCTTAGAACTATGGCTAAGTCCTAGAGCTGGTGGGGGTGATTAGGACCTTTTTAAAAATTCTTTTTGCCTACTTGAATTAATCTAGCAATTCAAACTAAGTAAGCAAGAATACTTCAACATCCAAGCCTTAGTGGGTCCAATTACATAGACTAGAAAATGAATAAGCAATTAAGAAAACTAGCTTAAGCACATAGATTATAAATAATATGACTATCAAGCAATTAATCTATATGCAATGCCTAGACTACAAAGGATGTTACTAAACAAGCACCTAGCCTAGAGAGTGAAACTAAAAGTTTTGTATGTGAATATACTTATCAAGTGCCTAGCATACATTCCAATTAAGCAATTAAACATACAATGCATAAGTAGAAATGTGCTCAAATACATCACAAACATAAGCATGTGTAGTGGTTCAACTACTTGTCTACTCCACTCCCGATTGCCTTACTCAACCATTGAGTACACCAGATTTCACTAGAGGGTTTTAAATCAGGTTCACCTCGCAACCTATAAGTTTTAAATATGTTCCTCTCAATCTTATAATCCTACTCAAGGATCGGGTCCTACTCAAGAACTTCATGCACACACTCATGTTGGTGGACCACGTACACACCCATGTCGGTAGCTCCCCTTGGAGACTTGACAATTTAGGCTCTACTCAAGACCTAAGGTTCTTCAACAGAACATCAATTTAGGCTTCACATATAATCCAAGGTCCTACAACTGAATCTCAATGGTTTTAGGATCTACAACCGAGCCAAGGTTCTACAACCGAACCTAGCGTATACTCCCACCAGAAGCTCTCCACTTGGAGACTTGATTCAGTCCTACAACCGGGCTTAGGTCATACAATCGAACTTATCGGGTTTGGCAATTCAAACTCTACACTCAATTGTCCACGAGAAAAGAGTAGTTAGACTCAACATAAATTGACACCATTACTTGTTGGATTTGAGTCCTGTTAATGCGTTGTTCTTGAGTCCCTTCTTCTAGCTCTCCCATGCTTAAATTAACTCTTTAATACTTCCTCGATCGTTGATGCCAATGCATCGCCAATGCTTCAACTCCAAGATTAGCTACCTTGCATAAGATTCTCCATAGAGATGCCCAAGGTGAGGAGGTGGTGGATTCTCTACAACCTAAGGGTATAAGTGGGTTGCAAGTTGGAGAATCACCTAAAGGATCTTTAGGAGATGTTTAGACAAAGGTTCTAACTATGGTCAAGGTGTCTAAACTCTTAGAGATCAGGAGAGAACACAATCATCTTCTTTTTGAGCTTTGAATGCTTTATTCTTGTGATAAATCATAAGGACGATGACTTATATGGGTTATGATTAGAGCCTTTAATGGTTTGCAATAGCGGTGGTCTTTAAAGCACTAAATTCCCTCTTTTAAGCCTAAAGATCGAGTCTTCCTAGTTATAAACAAAACTCTAATAGCTATAAAACGGGCAAAAAATGGTCGATTCAATGGATCGAAAAATCCACTTCAATAAATCGAAATAGACTTCGATGGATCGTAAAACTATCCAAAGAGTTCAACAATATTGTTGGACATATTTTCAATGGATCGAACTTGTATACGATGGATCGAAAAACCCACTTCAATGGATCGAAGGGTGTTGTTCGATGGATCATAAAACTATCCAGAGAATTTACAATGTTGCTGGACATATGTTCAATTAATCGAATTGGTTCTTCAATGGATCAAAGTCCCATCGAACTGAACTTCGATGGATCGAAGTCCAATCGAAAACTGCTGTATGCGCTAGTTTATTTACAGCAGCTTGCACTTCTTTTATTAGCCTAACTTATCATGTTTTTCTAAGTGTTCTAAGGGTAATGAAGATGACTAAGGGTTTTATTATATGGTCTAAGTCATCTAGAGGTTATGGTTGTTTTGGTTCTAAGGCTTAAGGTCACATATTGAGCTTTGAATTGTGCATATTCTAACCCCAATTCATCACACATTATGCATGGTTTGTACGTTTAAAGACCCATCTAATGCATGCTTTTGTGATTGTAGGAATGAGAGAGAGAGAGAGAGAGAGAGAGAGAGAGAGAGAGAGAGAGAGAGAGAGACTTCACCAATTTGATAATAAAAGACTCTTCCAATATCATTGAAGACCATTAGAAGATGAGCTAAGAGGTGGAAAGAAGAAGCAAAGAGAAAAGAGAAGGAAGGAAGAAAGAAAAAATGGGAATCATGTTGTCCAACTGGTCGGTCAAATGTACAGACTGATCAGCTGACCGGTTGGTTATCTGCAAAGCCTTGCTGGACTAACACCACACAGGTCCAACCGGTGACAGCTAGTCGGCTGAGCACAGAAGATTCAAAAAGAGGTTAAAAATCGTTGCTATGAAGAACATGATCGGTTGGCCACCGACTCAACTGCATAAACACTTACACAATTCTCGAAGATTTCAAGGTGGTGGTGCACGATTGCTATAAAAGGACACCTCCACACTCGTCTAAAACCATCCTAAAAGAGTTCTATAATCGTGGGAGGTGGAGAGGATCATCATGGAGCGTCTACAACTCCTCCAACTAGGGTTTTTCTATGCTTTCTAGTAATTTTTTTTTATTCTAGTTCAATTATGACAATGGTTGGCTAGAACCTCTTAGCTAGGGCTAAGAGGTGAAGCTTGTAGATAATCTTAATGCCTTAATTCATTTTTAGGTTTTATTTTTGGATTTAAAGTTGAACATGGTTTGGTTTTAATTTGAATAAAGTTTTAGTTCTAGTTCTTCTTTAATCTCTTGATGGCTCCGGTTTCATATGATGCTTAGAAGATTTAAACTTAGATTCTTATTTGTTTTGCAAGCTTTAAACCTATATAATTTAAGGAATTGGATTCCCTGTGCTTTAGAACTTGGTTTTTAATGTGGGAACTACTTCAACAAAAGTTCTAATCTTTCGAAAAATTCTGCTATAGTTGTTATTTATTGATATGCTTTGATTTAAGTTCAGATTTTGATATTAGTCAAGTTTAGTGACATGATTTGATGATAACCATAGTTGTGATCTTAAGCTATTAGAAAGATGATTGGCCTATGCAATTGAGTGTGCCCAATACCTGAACTTTATAGAGGGAATCATATCAATGAATAACACTATTTTAAATGTTGATTTGATTTAACTGCTTCATATCCCGACTGGGTAGAATTGGTTTTCAATTTCAGTTGTGTAATTGAGAAACCTAGATGGATCATGCATTAAGGATAGTTACAAGTGGATCCTCGGCGCTCTAGTGTTTTTAGATCATTATATTCACTCTTTAGTTTATAGATTTCATCATTCACAATATACATAATTTCATATTTAGTTCATCTTAGTTTGATTTCAATTAAAATTATTTTAAGAGTTTTGTGAATTCATGGTTAATCTCTGAGGATGATCTCGGTCTCTACCGAATTATTACTACATCGCGACCTTGCACTTGGGGTTGACGAACATCACCAAGGCATCTCTTTTACCTATTTTACTTCTTTGATGCTTCTTGTCCACTTGAATCTTTGGTCTTCAGCTTGCCAAGGCTCAACCGACGTTATAACACATGGGCGCACTGATTGATAAATAATGTGTACTAGTATGCCACAGAAAAGTGGTACAAGCTGAAGATCGATGCTCTTTTGTTTTCTTATTTTCTGGATGGAATGCACGTATGCAAAATATCCCCTAGGATTGGATTACCACACTCTTTCGAGTCGAGTCTCATCTAGTGAGAGCTAGCAAATCCCCAATGGAGTACTCATTCTGTGAATGATGAAAATTAGCACCCACGTGTTTATTAGTTTTGATTAGGGTGTATAGGCCAATTTGGATTGATGATGTAGTAGACTTGGAGTCGCCATAGCCAATTAGCTCAAAATCCCATACTCGGCTGGAACCTACAAAATCTATAAAACTCAGAGAATTTGGAGCCTCTTGCTTTAAGTTGGCTCCTGATCTGCAACTTGTGATTCTGAGTAAGGAACCTCAGTTATAGAGAGGGAAGGTGATAAACACCCTCTCTACATGTATGGGTGTATGATATTTACTTCATGTAGTTAACTAATTTTAGGGAGTAAAATGATAAGATGCAAAATATTAAAATAGGACTAGGCAAACTCAAAATTTTGATGTAACAGGATCTTGAATGCCAACAAGCCACAAAGCATACGTCTAGAAAAGAAAGAGGGTTAAGAAGAGATTTGATGATGGTAAAATAATATGTAAGAGGACTAGGCTACCACAAGTTTCTGATGTGATAGGATTAAAAATTTTGGTAAGTCATAGAACATACGCTCAATGAGAGTTTAGAGAAGCAAGGGGGTTGAGAAAAGAAGTGATGATGCGATTGGTGAAATATGAATGCTAGTGATGATAGCACGATCTTTGGCTTGTAGCATGAAGTGGCTTAGGTGTAATGGGTGCACCACGGCTTAAGACTTGTAGCTCGGGAGAATTTAGGCTCAAGAGGGTGGTCCTTAGATGCTAAGAGGTTTGGAGAAGGCTGAAGAGGGGGCTGGAAAGGATGAGAATTTGAATGCTCTCTCTCTCTCTCTCTCTCTCTCTCTCTCTCTCTCTCTCCCTCCCCCCCCCCCCCCCCCTATTGTTGGATCTAAGCACAACTCCCAAGAGGGAGCGGTAATTGACTTACCGTTGGCGGTAATTCCATTACCATCACCCCTTACTTTACTCTGATCTTTGGTCAGCCAGCTCGGTTGGCCTTGTTATTTTTAAATTGACCACAATTTTAGACCAGTGTGCTCTTTGATGAGTGTTGGGACTTTATTTTTATTATTTTTTTTATTTTCCGCATTTAATTTGATTTTGTCTTATATTTAGAAAAAATTGGGATTTTGGGTTAGGTTGAATTTGGCTTAAAAATGGATAAGGCTTGGATAGTGGCTTGGGTATGGCTAAAGCTTAGGAATGGCTTGGGTGTGGTTGAGGCTTAGGTAGTGGCTTGGGTATGGCTAAGGCTTGGGAATGGCTCAGGTGTGGCTTAGGCTTAGGAATGGCTTGGGCTTGAGGGTTTAGGTGATGGGTATTTACAAGTTGTCCATGCCTCATTAAGTTGCTAGCTTAGGTGGGGTGTTTACAATGACACAATGTACATTTCACAAATCAGTTATCATTTATTCCATTTTTCTAATATGATCTTTAATGGAGCATTCAACAAGTATCTTATATTAATTAAAATTCATTTGCATTTCTGATATCATAACCCTATATTATAGGATATGATCTAATTGGAGCATCCCACATTTCTTCGATAGTTACATAAATTTTATGTGGGAATTAATTCTTTATACATTGAACTAAGAAGAATGTTTTTAATTATTCTATTATTTTCTCCCACTTCTTATATTCCTATTGCTCAAATTTCAGGTTTTTTTATAAGCACATCATCATTTTTTATGTGGTTTTTTCTTGATACCTGTCAATGTATAAAGCCCATTTTCCTCATTTAATAGAATTCTAATAGTAGCCATAAAATTTCTCTCATTTTAAGAGATCAACCACAACTGATTTAGAAGTTATTCCTTATCACTACATTAGGTGAGAGAGGGTCCTATATTAGTTGATCGGGAAACACATTCAAGACATTATTTCAATTAAGTTCATTCACAATCACCTTTAGTGGTTCAAAACAATAGCATCACTCAAACAAATTGACACGAGGGCAATACAATCATTTGTTAATCTAACCTAAAAGTTCCACTTATCTGATTGGATGTAACAGAAATAATAAAAGTTTAAAAGACAATAAAACAATCCCTCTATAACAATAGTTAGGTGATGTAAAAAATAAATTATTAAAATTTTAAGTTACAAAAAAACTAATGCAATATATAATAAATCTATACTTTATAATGTTCAAAAAATATGTCGCAGTGTGATTTGTGTGGGATTATATGTGTGTTTGTGTGTAATTTTTTTTTACCTTTTCCTTTATTGGAATCGCATCGATTGTGACTGTAATATCACTGCTGAGCGAACATGAGCAGTGTGGCAGGTTATGTTCATTATTTTAATTGTGAATCAAACAATGTGATTACACAATTGAATCGGGGAGACGAAACACGAAAACCGATGGCCCACTTCAATCAAATACAGAAAAAGAAGATGAACCAATTCACTTACCTAAACCGATGGCGACGACAGTATGCTGTCACACACAACCTTAAGCAAGACATGAACAGACCATTCTCTACACTGCAGTGCATACACAATGTACCACACGCGCACCACGTACCCACCATGCATGTGCACCACATGCGACGTGCACACATACACTCTCTTTCTCTCCTCTCTTCCCTTCTCTCTCTCCCTCTCCGCTCTCCTCTCTTCTTTCTCTCCGTTGCATATGTAGATGCACTCAACTACTTCCTCTCCGTCCTTAAATAAGAGATGTGAGAGGCAGTGTAAGTAGGGGTGCACACGGTTCAGTTTGGTCTGGTTGTAAGGTGAAATCGGAATCGAACCGTTCCCAACAGTTTCAAAAAATTTGGAATTAGAGCCGGAACTGGACCGTTAGCACCCTAGAACCGAACCGAACCGAAATCGGACCGTAAAAACCGGTTTGGTTTTGGTTCGATTCCACAGTGCTTTTTATAATCTAGCCCAATTGCATTGTATTCCTTGATGCAATGCAATTTGTTTATTAGATCTACATTGTCCATCCTCATTGCCAGGCAATTTTTAGGTGGGCCACATTAAAAAAAATCAAATAGATCCAAATATTAAGTGGACTACTCGACATGAAACAGTGAGGTTTGAACACCCAGGGTTCGGTTCCACGGTTCAGTTTTGCAAAACCCCAAACCAAGAACTGAACCGAACTAATCGGTTCTTTGATTTTTGGAACCGAAATTGGTGCGCTTCAGAACCGGACCGAACAGAACTAACCGGTTCCAGTCCGGTTTACCGATTCCACTGGTTCCATGTGCACCCCTAGGTGTAAGCTCAAGAGGTGGAGGAGAGACACGATTGGGAGGTGGTGAGTCAACATCTCACCTTGTTACCACATGTGTCACAAATGCACCACGAGCCACCATCCATCTTCGAGCACCCACATATGCACATGTGCTTGTGCTAATTCCCCACACATGCAAAGTTCCTTCCCCATATGCAACAAGTGTCACTATCTATTTCCAAGTGCCACAATCCATCTGGAAGTGCCTACATGTGTCGCCTTCAATTTCAAATAAAAGATTCATATAAAATTCTATTCTCCCACACGCTAATTTGGAAATGGAAAATCTTGTTGAAAAGTAATATTGTAAACAACTTTTTCCTTCCCTAATTTTCTTGGAGTAATGTTTCATTGTGCTTACTGGATGTACCCCAAATTTGCTTTTCTCTATTCGTAGCTCAAAGGAAACTTATTTAATAAAGGGCAAGAGTATCCAAGAAGAGAAAAATGCGCTTAGTTAATTTAGAGACCTTGGTAAGGATAATGGCCTAAATTTAGGCTACAATTGATTACTTTGGGAGTTGGTACTTACAATGAAATTTTAAAAAAAAAATCATGATGTAATGTATGCATGGACATGAAAAAATTCTTTATTTTCAATGGAAAATAAACGAGCTCTATTTAATGATGTTTTTTAGAATTCTATGCTCTTTTATGGACATAAATTGCTCTACTCTTCAAGTAGCCATAACCATTATGAGAAAGTTAGATTAGGACATCAATTGATAAACCAAGTTTAGAAAAGTGCTTAAATGGGCATTTGACCCTTATTCATTAGACTTGCATGACCTGCGAAAGGCTCTTTTACAAGTTTAAGAGAGATTGAGCCCTTTATTATATTATTTTTAAAACCAATAGTTTTTTGTAATTTTCTCAATTTATCTTCTTCGTTACTAGAATCCATGAAAAATGTGAGTTGGTTAATAAGTTCAATATGTTTAATCTTAGAGTTAGATGATGTAATTGGGAGGGATGTATATATTTGTATCTTAGAGTTGGGTTACCTTTGATCGAGTGTATCTAGTTCACGTAAGAGTTTGGATTGTTAAAGGGGTCAGGTCGAAGAAAGCTAGGAGGATTTGTTTTCCACTCTCATCATAGCATGTCTATGATGTCCAGATTTCTTGGAACTTCTAAGTCCAATATGTTTAACAGTAGAAATACATGATTTATTTTAGATGGATGCACATGTTGTGTATTTTAGGAGTTGGCTTATCTTCGATCACATGTATTTATTACATGTAAGAGCTTGTTTTGTTAAAGGGGCCAGGTTAAGGAATGCTACGAGGATGTTTTCCACTCCTATTGGTTTCTTAGAAAAAGTAATAAGTTCATACAAAGGCAAAAATGTTGTAGGTGTTTACTCCCATTTTCAGCGCCCTGATGTGAGTAAATAGGAAGATGCCACGTGGAGACACTACATGTTTGGCACAGTCAGAATTATACTTGCTCCTGAAGAAGATCTGTGTTTGATCTTCCTTCGGCGTTACGTGTTATGTCATTACTGTGATGGCACATACTCTTATTAGGCCCTTTAAGGGGATGAACCATTGCACACCACGTGGCCATAATTAATTTGCCCATTAAATGAGGGACGTGCTTGACACGACTATAAATGACCTGCTGGGTGAGCATATCCTATTTCAAAACTGGATATGATCTCATTCGCGAAGATGTCTCTTACAGTCCTTCCAAAATGGGAGATTTTTCCAGAGTCGTTCGAAGAGCTAGCAGCGATCTAGAAGATTTCGAAGATCAAAAGATCGAATCAGTATAAAAACCAACCTGGATTCGATCCTAGACCTGAATTGCAGAGGAATGGAATAACTTACATCGAGTCTCATTCTACACAAGGATCAGAATAAAAAGAATGGGGGGTCTAATCTATCCAAATGATAGATCAATATCGAGGGTTAAATCCCTTCAATACTTCAAGCCATTACCATTAAAGACGATCAAATGAAGGAGGTAGTTTGACCCGGATTATCCAACACCTAGAATTGACAAGGTGAGCCATTAAGAGACATCGAATTGCCACATTCGACAAAGATCAACCCTTGAGTTTCTTAGACTTTGGTCTAATTGTCTTCATCATAGAAACTCTAAGGCGCCGGGCTAAATCTTTAGTGGACCACGAAGATCTCCCTGGAGGATCAACTATGAAAAAAAGATCCGAGAAGCTAGCATATCTGGAGTTCTTTCTTTTCAGAGCAAACTCTAGTTTACCTAGGAAAAGGTTGCGTATCCGGAAAGCCCGCACGAAGAATCCCTAAGGACTTAGAAGCCCAACGAGGGGCTTCCACCCCCTCGAGAAAGCTATAAAAGAAACATTTAAATAAATCTATCTACATGTCTACTTTACTTTCATACTTAATTTACTTTTCCTAGCCTAGTTCACTACTGCCCAACGGCTCTCATTGTAGTATGTTCATCTTAAGAGTAGATTAAATATCTGCAACCTTAAGTTGTCAGATCATCATGTCCTTCTGAGTTTCAATTCAGTTGTTCATACCCCAGTCATATCTTACTGACCATCTGCCTTGATTGTCTATTCTGATAAGCGCATCAGATATTTGTCTTTCTTTTCGATTTAATAATAAGAGTGTAAAGCACAACGATTGTAATAGAGCTAATACATTAATAAAGATCTATCATGTTTATGTTAGCCTTTACTTTGTTATATATGAATCTGTTACTCTGATTGAGAAATACCACGTTAAAACACTGGTGGAATAGAAAGTCCTTCAACAGGCGGATTCCATTATCATTGGTACAAGGAAAAAAGAACTCATTAGTGAGGGTTGACCCCTTCCCTTACTCAAATTGCCTAAGTATGATGTGCATTTATAAATCAGTCGATGATCGAGAAAACTCTGGGTCCAGATTCAGTCTCCAATCTGTCCATCTCAACATAGGGATACCGACCAATTTAGCCAATATCCTTAAGTCGAGTAGACTCTGGTATGCCCATGCAATCATACACGCACACGTACTTCCAATCCAGGCCCTCAGTCAATGACTGGCCTTGATTGGCTGAATTGAGACCAATAGTAGGGAGACCATGCAACGGTCTGTGTAAAATCTACTCCATCCATTAATTACATGAGCTCATTTTAATATATTCACTCTAAAAAAATCCAAAACTCAATTGGTTGCCACCAAAGAAAATAATAGGGATGTGGATGCCCACAAAAGTTTTGGATCAAAATGATATTTACCTTTATCATCATGGTGAGATTCACCTTATGAACAAATTAAATGGCAATTAAACATACCTAACTGGAATTTTGTATCAACTTGAGTTTTAGACTCGTCTTAACATGAGCTAGCAGCTTAACACAATTGTTATATGGAGGAGATGTCACAGAGACATCATGGTGGGGTCTACAGAGCTTCTTGGTGACAAGCTACCTACAACACTTTCGAATTTAATGAAACTAGGTGCCCATAATGGGCAATCCATGCAAATCTCCTAGCATTCCCTAGTATGGTTCCCCCTCTATGTTTTTATATAACTTTCTATTTCCAACATAAGTAGAGCAAAAGAAAGAAAAAGTTATCCTATTGGTTTGTTAATCATCTTTATTTGTACTCATACATAATGCGAGCAGTTATGTGTAAGAAAATGAATTGGTGCAACAAAGATAATCAAACACAGAAAAATACAAAGGATTTATGTGGCTTGGCATTGTGCCTACTCCACAAATGGGCCCCTATTGAAAACACTAATTCTCAAAAGGATTACAACCCTAATAAAATTCTAGCCCTAAAAAAATTAGAAAAGAGTTTCTTATATAACCCTAATTTGACCTCATAAACAATATTTATACCCTAGGAAATACTCGAGTACCATATTTTATCCGGGTTAAGTCTTCAGATTAAGTCTCATGCCATTTGAGACCCCACACAAGGGGGTAAGCCTCCCCGCACCCTACCATTAGGGATGTATTTATAACTTTCTTTGCATTATTGTGTAAAATATAAGACATCTATGACAACACTACGAATATTTTTGCCCATGTAATTAGTTTTTGGATAAATTAAAGCTTTGTCTTACTTAAAAGACAATGTGAGATTTTCTCAAAGAAAGGGAATTCAATAAATTTACAAATGTACAACTATATGGTCCACCGCCTTCTCCTCCATTTTACAAGGAAAAGAAACTTTAATACTTTGGTGGAATAAGTTAGTTAATACATGGGCACCAACAAGTTATACTCGTGGAAAATAATGAATTAAAATTAATACGTAAAAATCATGCACTTAGATTCAAATGGATTTTTATATTGATTTTGACATTGTCTTCAGATTTAGGGGATGAGCAACAAAAATATTCAATGGTTCAAATTCAACGAATAGATCCTCATTAACTAAAGGTTAAAAATATTGAATCAACATGAAATTTTGAAAAAATAACTTATTTTTAATGTAATTTTCATGACTCGTACGATGTGATTTTTGGATTATTTGGTTGAAATTAAAGAGACTATTAAAATAGAAACCAAAAAGAAAATAAAGAAACTAAGATAGAGAACTTATAGAGTTGAGTCGAGGCGTGGTGCAAGTTACTCAGCTTGAAATCGAATTTGCTCCCCATGGACAACATTCTAAGTGCAACATATTTCTAGAGCAATCGACCTCTAGGATACAATGACTATGATCCGGTCTAAACGGTGCACTCACTATACGCATACTTACACCACTTGCAGTTTAATCCGAAAGTGCTGAGTTGACTCAGCAATGAACTTAGTAACCAAAACTTTTTGAAACAATAAGAACATAAAGTTTTCAAAGGAGAAAAAATGATTTTTTTTTTTTTTGTAAAATGGAAGAAGAAATCTTTATATAGACTCTAAAATGGTTCCTTAAGCACCATTTTAAAAAAGGTTTGGCTCGTTAGGTTTAAACCTGATAAGTGTGATCAGCTGACCAGGTGTCTCTCTATTTAAAAAACAAAAAGTCTTGCGAGTGTACACACACACACACACACACACACACACACACACGTGCGTGCGCGCGCGAGCGCATCCGTGATCACGACCCATCCTGTCCTATTGCAGTGCACATGGACTTGGCTTGGCGTGCGCGCATGTGTGGTTTGTCACATAGATTAAAGTTAATGGCATAGCCTCCCAAAGGACCAAATTCACATGCCCCTTGAATGGGGCTTAAGCCCTAAGGCAAAATGCCCTGCTTATAAACACGAAAAGTTGCTTGGGAAAATTCAATGTAAGACTAAACCCACAAAACAAAAGTAACACAATTTTCAAAATTTGGAGGGAAAAACAAAAATTCAAAAATATGTATATACACTCCGAAATGGTGCCTTAAGTACTCTTTTCAAAATGTTTAGTCTGTTGGATTCAAACTCAATAAATGTGACCAACCAAGTGTCTCTTTGTTTAAAAAACGAAAGGTCCCGCGAGTACACACACATACACCTGTGCGAGTACAATCATACCCACACTCATGGCCATGGCCCATCCTGTCCTTACGCAGCACATGCAGACTTGGCTCGACATGCACGCGCATATGATTTACGAAATAGATTAAAGCTAATGGCATAGCCTCCCATGTGATCAAATTCACATGCCCTCAGAATGGGGTTAAAGCCTCAATGCAGAGTCCCTTCTCATGAACATGAAAAGTTGCTTGGGGAAATCTGACATAGGAGTAAACCCACAATACAAAAGCAGCACAATTTTCAAATCTTGGAAGGGAAAACAAAAAAAATTCAAAAATCGTTTTATTTTGAAACACAAATACAGCAGTGATAAATGGCGCATGTATAATTTCAAAGTGCCAGAGTATAACCCTCACCCTCTAGGATAGCACGGACCCTTGTGAATTTGTTAATCATGTAAGTAGAAAGAGACTTGTAAAGCTAAATTACAAATCAACTTTCCAATTTTAGTAGAAAAGAAGGGGCAGTTGCCATCACCCAATTGCATTGAAGTGCCGTGCATTCAACGCTTACAAGCGTGTGAAACTCATCAACGGCAACGGTAAGAATAAAGAAATGATACCATGCAGGCCTCTGGTGTGCTTAGATTACAAAGCTGCACTATTTGTTTCAACTGACATGTCGCATGTGTATGACATCTAAGCCGTGAAAAAGGTGGAGCCCATCATGAGTATCACCTGTCAACAAAATGAAGACAATACTCTTTTTAGGTAGGCCACACCATTCAAATCAATGGACAGCGATCGATTATCCCAATCTACAGGCGTGGTCTTCTTGGTTAATATATTAGCATTATTTCTTAACTATCTGATATTCATCAAGGTTCCCACCTTTTCAACGGCTCAGATGGCATGCTGGAAAAACCTCCCAATGAGTAGTTTGGGTCCAACAAACCTTCACTTAGGGCAGCATGAATATCCATGCCGGAGGAAGTGCCTATGGCCAGCGATGGTCCACATCCAGGTGAAACAAGGTTCTGATATTTATTTTTGGGAACTTATTTCTCTAAAATATTTGTAAACTGACCGTCCATCATATGAAACAAACGGATTAACGGTCTGGATTACCTAATCGTGGGACCCAGTTGTAAAAACTTTACAAATAAATGCCTACAAGGAAATTCCCACAAATAAGTGAACATCTCATGGGGGTGTAGCTCATATGGTAGAGCGCTCGCTTCGCATGCGAGAGGCACGGGGTTCGATTCCCCGCACCTCCATTTTGTTTTTTTTGGTTTTTTTTTTTTTTTCTTTTCACAAACATGCTGGGCCACGGTTAGTAATCCAAACCGTCTATATGATAGGCCCACCTCACTGGTCCAGTTAGGTCAGGTCCAGATCTTAGCCAGCCAACGATCAGTTCAGCCTTTTCTGGTCGAATGTGCAGCGTTGCAATTCATTCTTTCGTAAACGTCTATCTGCTGATCCCCAACAATTCAAAGGTTACGAACCTGAAATTCCTTCCGACATGACACCATGGTGGGGCTTAAGCTAGTCACCCAACGCACTTGATTAGTTACACGATGGACACCGTTAGTGTCTCCTTAGTACACGAACCTGAGACCTGCTGTTGAAACGCCTAGGCATCTTCCAACTGGGGTAGCAGGCAAGACACATCACTTGGGTTATTGTGGAAAGGATAACCTAGACAATCGAAGTACAGCCACCAAGTTGAAAACCCAGTAACCAGTGTGCAATCACCTTGCCCGGAAAGGGCTACTTATAGAAGAGGGCAGAGTGAGTGCCACCACAGAGTAGCCCGCCATGGATGTCAACTCCAGAGCGTTGTGAAATGTTACGATCCTATCCATTTAAAGAGCCTTAGCTTGACGTATTCCATCAGTCTTGAGGGTTTTGGTGTATGGGTTAGGTTCTTAACAGCTGGTCAAATGGACCTTCCCAACCTATTCAAAATTGAGGGAAAGACAACCCACATCCCCACCAATTGACATCCCTTTTCCACCTGGGTGAGATATGGGTTGCACATGGTTCAGGCTGGGCCAGGCCGAAGCATGTCAAAATCAAGCCATGAACAATGTTCGTCAATTCCCAGCCTGGCTCATGAGTGGCTTTGGCCTGGCGAAACAATCATGCGGCTGATGTTAAATAAAACTGGCTGGGACAGGTCTATTTTAGGGATTCTTAGTCGGATTCAAGCCCAGTTTCAGCCCATTTAATAATGGGCCCAATGTTAAGGCCCAAGAAGTAAGAGGCCTTGAGACTCAGCCCCAAAGTGGGATAGACTTGGGCTTGTCCTGTTCATCATAACCCACCGTATACGAGATGGAGGGGTTGTCTGAGGAGCTGAACGTGGCCACAAAGTACTATATATTAGAACCATAGATAAAAAGAGGTCCACAACTCAACAGGTCAACTCAAAGATTCAACTAAATCTCTAATTGACTCAACGACTCTCACCTTCCATCATCTCAAAACATCAAAGTCTGAGTCCGAGCGCTTTACAATTAGCTCTTTGAGATACAAGTTTAGCTATGATTCCTTTGTCTGATCTTTTGTTTCTCCTTATGTTAAGAAAGACTAGTATTCACTAAGCGCATTGTCATCACTTGTTGATAAGTACTTAATTTTGTTTAATTAACCCTAATTATTAAGAGCATATCATTGATTTTTCGGTTAATTATCCCTCATTAGACGGATTGTCGATGTTCAAGAGACTAGGAGAGGTTGAAGATGATCCAAGCCATTTAGGACATTTTAGGGCCTAAAAGTGATCATGATCAAGTATGTGGTAGTCTTAAAGGAAATCGAGCTATAAAGATCGAAGGCTAGATTATGTTGTACGGTTGAGATGGAAGAAGATGATGACCTAAAGGACCTCATCAAAACCAAACATTTTAGAGGTCCTTTGACATGGAACCTAAAGGGTATGAATGATTTACTTGCTCGATTTGTTTTCCTTAGTTGTGCAATACCTTTTACCAGGCTAACAAAACGGCTCATCTCAGTCTCTTGAGCATTTAGGGAGTCGTCACTAGTAAAAAAAGGCTTTTAGAATCCATGGTTGGCGAGAGTCTATAGAATCACCTAGAGAGCGAGAAATCCGAAGAGTTCTCGAGTCGAGTGACTCCTGAGTTGATATGTGCGGTGAATTATGAGTAAGGGCCTCGGTTATGAAAAATGAAGGGGTTAGGCACCCTTTTCTGCCCGTGTAGAGCATGGTTTCTACTTTGTCAGACTGTACATTTTTAAAAGAGATTCAAGGAACTTCCAATAAGATATGAAAATTAAGAGTATAATATTAGCATATAAGGCCTAAGTAAAGAGGAAAAGAAATGGAAGCAAAATGAAAGAAAATAAAAACATGAATAGAAGCAACACTGAATTTTTTATTACTCTTTTAAATCATGTTTTCTGATACAGAGGATCCCTCAAAGAGGCAACCGTAAAGTATACTCTACGTAATGTTAGAGCGGAGCCTACTAATAGAAGTGTGTGAAAGTAAAAGAAGAAAAGCAAAATAAAAAGTCGAGAGAAAGTAAGGGTTTTAGATATGGACGAAATATGCGGAATGGAATAGGGATTGATCCGAGATGTAAGAAGGAACAAGGGAAATTAGACACCCTTTTATTAAGAGAGAGAGAGAGAGAGAGAGAGAGAGAGAGAGAGAGAGAGAGAGAGAGAGTCGAATGTCCTAAGTTTTGACTCTATTCGGTGACTTGGCTATATGTGGCTTTTGACTTCTCAATAAAAGAGAAAAGACAGATATGAGATAGAGATGAGGAGTAGCTTCTAGTAGAAGGTTTGGTTGAAGCGGTTTAAAAAAAGAAAAAGAAAGGCTGCAAAATTCTGTTGAGCTTCCTTGCTATTGAAGGTCAGAGTAGATTTCTCTACCTCTACCTTTGGCTCTAGCTCTCACTCTTTTTTCTTCTCTCTCTCTCTCTCTCTCTCTCTCTCTCTCTCTCTTTGTGTCTCCTCCCTCTCTGCCTTCTCCCTTTTTTTAGTGCGGAGATTCCTTTAAATAGGCGCAACGAAGTGCTCTGGTGGTGACACGTAAGTGTCCAAGCAGGTTCGAAGTTAGGTTTGGCCTTGTCGAGCCTCAAATCAAATCGTGTTGACTTAGCATGGAGTCATGTTTCGAAAAACCGAAGCAGCGTTGCTAGGTGGTGAGGCTGTGATTGGTCCAGTGCATCAGATGATCAAAACTAAGCATAGAGTTGACTATTTTGATCATCGGCCACTCAGTGGCCAATTTTGAGTCTTCAGCAAAACCGACCACGCAATGACTAGTTTTGAACATGGGATGATCTGCTCCATCCATTGCACTCTAAGTGAGGCTAAAGTGAAGTTAATAGTCAAAATTTAGCCTTGTCTTCATAGTGGGGTGTCTAAAACCACATGTACACGCCATGCATATGGAGAGGTGGTTCACATGTGTGGAGATACGATACTCATGTGGAGATACAAAAACAAAAAGTGAGCCACACCCAATCAACTAAAGGAATAAAAACAAAACAATGTAAAGTTAAGTAAAACTAAGCCCATCTCAACTAATGAAAAGGAACCTGATTAAGCTTATTTGGGCCCAATCTCTCCTCTATGCGTAAGTATACATGCGCAACTGGTTTCCAAGATAATTTTTCCATTGGGCTGATCTTAGGCGCATGTACAGGCTTGTGCATAATATTGCACCAAGTCAAAACACTCAAAAGAGGAAAGACTTATAAACCCTTCAAAAAATTTCTCCCTATCAATATAGACTAAACTTTAGTACAAAAGGTGAAAATGCAACTTTTTTTCAAAACATTTATTTTTTACTTTAAATTTTCTAACAATTAGTAAACAAAGAACCAGAGAAACTGGAGTTGTTATAACTATTGAACCAATACACATATATTTGAAGAACCAAAGAGATTGCCACTATCTTGAGATCATGACCACCAAATTAATTTTCTACTTGGAAGTAGAGTTGTAGATGAGTCGAGTCGAGTCGAGTTTTACCGTGATCGGTGCTCAACTCGACTTGACTCGGCCAAGTCGAGCGTGGACTTGCTCGATCAGCAGACTGAGCGTGTTTGAGTTCGAGCCAAGTCTGAGTTTTCAAGCCGAGTCCGAGTTTAATTCTTTCGAGCTAGGGGGGGGAAGGGGATTACCGGCGTCGAGCGGACAGGCAAGCTGGGCAGCTTAAGGGGTGGCCAGCGTCGAGCAAACAGGGAGTGGGGGTGGTCCAGAGAGAGAGAGAGAGAGAGAGAGAGAGAGAGAGAGGGTTAGGATTAGGGTTAGGAGCCTAGGGCGCTCGGGACTCAGGCAGTAATTTTTTGAAATGAAATGGTTAGGGTTTTTTTTAGGAGAGGGGGTTTATATACTCCAAGTTACAATCCGAGTAAAATTGAGCTGAGTTTGAGTCATTATACGAGTCGAGCCGAGTCAAGCTTAATCCTACAAGATGCTCGACTCGAACTCACTTGAGCACCACAAAATTGACTCGACTCGGCTCAAACTCACTTTTGATTCGATCCGAGCTAAGCATTTTCGAGTCGAGTCGAGTCGAGCGAGTTCTTCAAGCTTACTCAACTCGTGTACTTCTCTACTTGGAAGTGGACTTTTCAATGTACGGCCATATCAATATCCCATTTTCAAAAGAGGAATATTAAGCGCCAAGTGTTCAAGATGTTATTGACTGGGATTATAAGACAAGCAACAAGCCCTTATTCCTCTACAGTACTACTAGTCTACAAGGAAGACGGCTATTGGGGAATGTATATTTATTATTGATCACTAAGGGGTCGTTTGGATAGCCTGTAAATGGTTTACTAGTAAATCATCACTATTTGTGTTTGGATGCCCTCATTTGCTAGTAAATCATTTACTACTCGTAAGTGATTTACTAGAGAATGCTCATTCTCATTTACTAGCAAAAAGCTGAGATTTATAATAAATGAAATTGTAGCTGGTAAATGCAAACGGCTCTTTTTTTTTTTTTTAATTTTACACTATAAATGATTTAATAGCAACCATTTACAGGCTATCCAAACACTGTAAATAATTTACTAGTAAATCGTTTACAACTTAAAGCCAAACAGACAGTTGTAAATCATTTACTAGTATTTAAGTGATTTACTAGTAAACCATTTACCACCATCCAAACGACCCCTAAATGATGTCCCGATGAAGGACCGGTTCCTTATAAAGTTGAGTAGGGTTTTCTACTTTACCAAGTTAGATCTTGGTTTGGGATACCATCAAATTCAAGTGAAAGAAGATGACATTCCAAAAAAGCCGTTATGCACACATAACAGCCATTATGAGTTTTTAGTTATACCATTTGGATTAACAAACCTTTCAAGTTCTCATGACTGACTTCTTTCACAAGTATCTGTGTCAATTTGTGTTGATTTTTTTATGACATCATAATATATAGAAAAGGGAGGGATGAACATTTGTCACAACTGCACATTGTCTTCATTATACTCTGTAAAAATCTGTTCTTTGTTAAGCATTCTAAATGTGACTTTAGGGGTAAGCATGTAAAATACTTGGGCCATATTGTATCTAAACAGTAGCTTGATAAAGATGAGTCTGCTGACTTGAAGAAGGTGCCGTGAAGATGGAGTGGCCTCGACCCATCACCATGAAAGCCTTGCGAGGCTTAAGTAGACTAGTGCACCATTGACAACACAACTACGAAAAGACTCTTTTAAATGGGGTGAATCTGCCGAATTAGCTTTTGAAGCATTGAAAAGGGCCATGTCCACAACTCCTATGTTAGTACTTGCTAATTTTTCCAAGCTATTTGTCGTTGAATACCATGCTTTCGAAGGAGTGATGCAGGCTGTACTAATGTAAAAGTGCACCCGATGGCCTTCCTTAGTAAAGTGCTTCCTGAGCGCAACAAAGGTTTTTCCACTTACGAATAGAAAATGCTTGCCATAATTTATACCATCACCAAGTGGAGACCTTATTTGGTTTGGCACATTTTAAGATTCGAACTGCTCATCATAGTCTTAATATCTTAATATCTGTTCGATCAAAAGATAACAACTCCAAAACAATAAAAATGGCTATCCAAGTTAATGGGCTCTGATTATGAAGTGATTTATAAGAAGGGCTCTGAAAATCAAGCTGCCAATGCACTCTCTAAGTACACCGTCAATCCGTCATTAGCATCCATTTCTATGTTAGTGAGCCGTTGGCTGCAAAATCTAGTTCTGGAGATTGCTAGTAGTGCATTTGTGATTAGTAGAAAAAAAATTCAAGACAAATCATCTATCCTAACTATATTATTGAACATGGTCAATTGTGCTACAAGGGCATATTTGCATTAGATCTGAATGTGAAGGGTAAAAGAGTTGTACTACAACAAATGCATGACTTCCCGGAGGCTAGCCATGTAGGTTACTTAAAATCCAGCAAACGCATTCGTTGCCTATTCGATTAGCAAGGCATGATACGAGACATAAAAGATCACATTGCTGCTTGAGACATATGCCAAAGGAACGAGACGGAATCAGCTGCTTCACTGGGGGACTGCTATAACCATTGCCAATTACTTCTTGCATTTGGACTAATATATCAACGGATTTTATTGATGGGTTACCTCCTTCAAATGGTAAGCATGTGATATTTGTCGTCGTCGATCAGTTAAGTAAATATGCTCACTCTGTTTCTTTATCACATCTCTACAATGCAGCCCAAGTAGCACAAGCCTTCATTTATCACATTTTCAAGCTACATTGCAAGCCTAACTCTATTATTTGTGACCTTGACGTTATTTTCACAAGTGCTTTCTGGATAGAACGGCTCCATTTGCAAGGAACAAAGTTGTTGATGAGCTTCGCCTATCATCCCCAAACGGATGTATAAATCAAGGGAGTTAACCGATGCATGGAGACCTATGTTCATTGCTTTGTGGGTCATCAACCACGATATTAAGTGTGATGGTTATCATCAGCCAAATGGTGTTATATCACATCCTTACATGAATCCATTGAGATGGCATCATGTAAAGTTGTTTATGGACATATTCCTCTTACAATTGAGACTTAACATACATGGCACAACCACGGTCCATCATGTGATACAAGAGTTACTGAAACGAAACAGCATCCTTACTCTTGAAGGAATACCTTACAGGGGCCCAAGCTATTCTAGGATGAAGACCCTAGTGAACAAAAGGTGAACCGAATGGTCATTTGAGCTTGACGACATGCTTTATCTTCGATACAACCCTATAGACAATCTTCCTTGGCATTGCACAGCTCTACAAAATTAGGACATCGATTTTATGAGCCTTATAAAGTACTAAAAAGGTAGGTATTATTCCATAAAAAATTGAGCTGCCGATCTATACCTGTATTCACCCTGTATTCCATATATCTTGCCTCAAAAAGGAAATTGGTGACCAATCAATCATTTCACTACTTCGCTGGCCTATTTGGATGTTGGGGTTATGGAATACTTGCAAGAGCCTATTCTTGAGTGTCGAATCGTGAAGAGGATTAACAAAGCTATCACCCAAGTATTGATCAAATAGACTATGGAAGACACACACGTGGGAAATGTAACATAAAATTCAAGAGTGTTATCTGGACTTCTAACCTTAAGGAGAAGGCTGAATTGAGGAGTGGAATGTTAGAACACCACACCGAATTTCTAACCTTGAGGGCAAGGCTGATTTGAAAAGGGGTGGAATGTTACAACCCTACATGTGGATAAGAAGAGTTAATTTTCTTTTGAATTTGAAGAGTTATCTTTATTTTGAATTTGAGTTAGTTTTCTATTAAATTTGAATAAAGCAAATGCTAGGGTAAGGTAAGATCTAGGAGGTTGCAAAAGGATGGGTAGAAAAGTTGGGAAATCTTAAGTTGCTATGAATTATTGTGAGTTATTACTAAAATAGGAATAAGAGTCCTATGAACGATAAATATACCATATAAGCATCTTTATGATTATGAATGAATTTTCAGAATTCCTAAAAGATGTTCACTGTCTAACAAGAACAGGAGGTTAAATTCTCCCTCTAATGTACTTTCAATCCCTGATTCTATCTACCAGCAGCAAGTTTGTTACACCGACATGCCTTGTGGCACGTGGGTAAGATCCTGGCTATTCTCATGAATCACATAAGTGGCATAGCTCACTGCCATTCCTTCATGACCCTCCAATTTCATGGTTGCCAGTTTGATGGCGAGGATCATTCCATCATTATGATTTTCAGGATATGCTTCAAATGCAATGGGCCGAAATGATGTCCAAAATAATCAGCTGGAGCACTGACTGGGACGGTAAGGGCCCATTCAAATAAATTGTTTTTCTTGCTGGTGGCAGCAGTTAAGTCACTTATTTGGGGCCATGCCTCGTTGGTAGACTTTGCGGAGTTTCAATAAGAGGTCTCGGTCTCAAAACCCATCATGGTAAAATTCCCGCTACTGACAGCACCAGTGGGTGCGTTGCATGACTGACTGGGTGGGTGGGTTGCATGACTGACCCCAAAAAAAAATAATAATAATAAATAAATAAAAATAAGTTAATTTGGTTAATAAATAATTATCATTACTTATTTGCTGAAAATCAGTTAAATATTTCAGCTTTCGTCCATAGCAATTGCCCAGCCTAGCATGTAATGGCATACGCATACCTAAATCAAAACCATCCAAATAGTGGGACCCACTTTACATAGGGAGTTATAACCAAAACTAGACTTAGAGGATAGCCCTAACCTCCAATTAATGGATATCTACTAGTTAAATTCAAACAGTTGAATAGGAATCATCTTGACCATCCCTTCGATGGCCTCCAATTAATGGATATCTACTAGTTAAATTCAAACAGTTGAATAGGAATCATCTTGACCATCCCTTCGATGGCCTCAATTAGGCAAACAGAATAGCCTGCTTACCGTAACTTCGTTGAATACCCCATCAAAGAAGGGCCCCACAATTTGGATGCTCTAGATTGATATACACGTGTGCCACTTGTTTTGTCCCTATGCATGTGTCCCCAAAATAATGGCAGGTGCCAAATCTTTGTACAACAGTCCATTCAACAGTCACCGCATTGCCTTTCTTTTGTAAGGGAGTGATTTGATACTCCGGCTACGTACGATGATTGATAAGCAGGCATTCAAAGATTGTATTAGCTACATACAACAGCTCAGCTCCAACCAACTAAAATTTAGAACTCACTGTCACCGAGTTACAATTCCAATATCAAAATAGATGATGCACAGTGCTTGTTCGAAGAAATGCCGAGAAGAGAGGAGCTCGTCCATAGGTGTAAATTGTGGTATAGGGCTGATAAGTATGTTGTTTACCAAACATTCTTATTTGCTTAACAAATAGAAACCTAGATAAGTTACTAAGAGGCATAAGTAGCTTATCTAACTTACAATCCAAACGAGCCCACTTACTAAGTAGAAACCTAGATAAGTTACTAAGAGGCATAAGTAGCTTATCTAAGTAACTTACAATCCAAACGGGCCCTAAAAATGCTTGTATCTCACTTTCGCTTCATCACTTTGTACACCTAGTTGCTCTGCAAACACGGGGGGTTGCATTTGGATGCACAAGTGAATTGAATTGCCAACAGTCAGTTCAGTCAAGACAGCATTACAATAAATCATTAACCCCCTAACCACACATCCAAACAGGCCCGAGAGACAGCCCCAGCCTTACTTGGCAGATTGCAACATTGACAGAAAAATATAATCGGATTCAAAGGGATCTATAAAACAAAATAAAATAAATAGTCAAAAAGAAAGATGTGAACTGCAATAAGTTAATAGCCACTTTTACTGAAGCTGTGAGATCCAACACGAAAACATAAAAAGCCACCACAGATTTCCATGGCCTCACGTATGAGAATGAATATTTACAACAAAAAAGAAAAGATAAACATAGAAATACAAAAAATAAAATAGGTTTATATAAAATATGCTTTTTTATAAGCATGATCTGTCATAACCAGACTCGTGGCTTAAATACATCAAAGCACATGGAAAAGGAGGAATCGTGGCAGAAATTCCTGCCAGCAGATTTTGTAGCAGCTGTAGCAATGCCCGAACACAAAAATTCTACTGACCATTTCATTCCAATTGACGATTCTACCCAAGCCTCTCATTCCCAAGTAACAGAAATCATGGAATTTGACAACCCCGACTCTTCAAATGATACCTTACTGTCATAATCCAGACACTTTGATGCCCCTGGTATCGCCTGCTTCAAGAAGAATGGACGGGTTTCCCCTTCCTCCAGTTGAGTGGAGCAGAAGGACCATAACAGCTGCAAAAACACCATCAGATAGCCAGTTGAGAGAGGATGGGTTTACCCAAAGATCCATATAGCCCCAAGTAGAATAGGATGCTTAGAAATCCACCAATCAGCTCATTAAAGAAATGGAAGAAAATGACCACACTGAACTTCAGCATGGATCTGGCATTGCAACCATCCTGTGACCACTTGTGGTGGGTCCAAACGTGATCCTCATACCTGAGCACCAGCAGACCAAGCTCAGATGGTTGCTCTCTCGACTCATGCCAAAATAGTGTGGTTGATTCACATGATCATACCTCAAATTAACAAGCAAATAAATATTAGCTATGTATTGTCATTAGGCACGGGATGCATCTTAGATTACACGTATGATAGAATATGATTGGATAGAAAAATTGGAACCTGTATCGGGTCGGAACGGAGGAAATTCCTCTGAAGTCTTTGTCCATTAGGAAGACGGATTCCAACTCTACAAAGAAGATTCCTGTCTCCCTTTGGTTCTTCAGGGAGAGGCGGATAAATAGGCTTTTTGCTCGAGTAGTTTTCTTCTTCCTCAAGTTTGGTCACTCCGACACTGACGGTTGTCGACTCCACTGGTTTTTTCAAGTCTTCCACAGAAGCTGCCAATGGCTGTTGAACCTCCTCATCTTCATCTTCTTCTTTGGTGGACTTTTCAACTGCAAAAGTATGGTTTGTGAATTCATAGATTGTAATTACCAGATCCTTCTATAATTTAACTAATGGGATAGTTTTATTGCTTGGCACCATTTGTTTGCACTAACTTAAATGCACAAACACATCCACTGCATGATGTGTAGAAATCTTGCCTCAACACTAGCCTTTCAAAATTTTCTCCATGAAGATTATTTTCAGGGGAATGATCACACATACAACTACAATTTGCGTGATATATTAAGGTGCAAATGAATTGAATTGGACACATGGAGCACTGGGAACCTCGATCTCAACTGTGCAATGGGCAAACCCAACTCTTCGTAGGTCAGACAACCAAAGGCATACTACAAACATGATCCAAACCACCCGAAAAATGGTATTTTCTGTAACTTTGGGCCAATTTTAAGACGGACCAAGCCCTGGCCATAAATCATGCAGACTGATCAAAGTTATACTGTATAGGGTATGATTAAATATCTGATATTAATGTTATGGACAGTTGAAACATGACACACTAAGGATAATAGAAGTTGATAAATAGATGAGTGGAAATCGCATGCAACCATACCATGCTACACCATTTTCCTCGCCTGCATATTTTTTTTACCATGTTTTATATAATAATTACATGGAATAGTATATTATGGAATTCAATTATTAATAGATATAAGGACAAGCATGATAAAAGATGTCACTGCAATATAATTATCTCTCAACACAATTTGTAGCATAAAATATAAATTCACAAATAATCCAGAGCTTGCCAAGCCAACGTGCCCATGAGGTCCTGAGTTTTGGATATGACTTCTCAAGTTTATTCTTTGTCAAGCTACCTTGAAATTTCAGATGACTTCAACACAATGCTCCAATAGCATTTGAAGCAAACTCAAACATACAAATGTGACAGTAGCAAATATATCAATGTTCATCATACAAGCAAATATCTGATCTGCAGATGGTGAATTTTTTTCTTTAAGGATGTCTATATGTGGTGAAGTTGGGCATAAGAAGCACTTCTGTTTCAAGACTTAGTACAATGGTCTAAATATGATGGCATGGATCTGAATTTTAATGTACTTGAACAAAATGCCCAGGGAAAGAGAATGTCAAGAGTTACAACACCAGGCTTATGGCTTCAAAGCTATTTCTACCAAGTTCAATCATGCAAGATCAAAGCTATTCTTACACGGTGAAATAGCATCATATGTCAGATGTTGAACTGTAAATTAGTGTAAAAAGCAATAAGAGTATCTCAAGTACCTGGTGGTATCTTGTGCTTAGAAGTATGGGCACTTTCCCTTGGACGTTTATGAGGAAGGGCCACATGATGGTCCTTTGGACCTCTATCCATGAAGGGCAGTAACTCCTACATTAGATAAAAGTAATAAATTTTTAAACAATCATAGACAATGCAGTGTAAGCAAATTATAGCTTTTTTCTGCCATCCATTGCATTGAAAACATCAACTGATCCATGATAAATCAATATATTTAAGTTTCTAAAGATCTCAAGATATTCAGTGTAAAACCTACCTCCAACAGACTATCCGGTTGAATCATGCCATTCCATGAACGCATTTTCTGCCCAGTGACGGGGTCAATGACAAGAACTGAAGGAATTGAAACCAGATTGTAGTAGGTGCAGACCTTCTTTCCCTCACTGGTATCATCGTAGACCTAACATGGTCATGAAATATCGTGCACATTAAAACAACTTTAGGAAGTGCATAAGAAAGGGCAAAGAAACAAAAGATAATGTAAGATTAACATTTCATTTGTCACCATTAAATCTCCAAAACTGCTTATCCAATATCAAGGCCCAAAATCATAGCATGCGGTTCAACTCAAAACACATTCATTCTATTCATTTAAATTGTTGAAACTGCCTCATCACTTCATTGAAGGGCAGTTTGAAAACCAGAACAGTTCTGGAACTAGACCATGAAAGGATCATAAGATAAATTCCATGTGAACTTCAATCCTGCAAGTCTGTTTGCTGTTTGACAAACAAATTCTGCTGTCCTGCAATAGTATTGTACTTTGGTTGTAAGCATATGCACTATCTTGGAACTAGAGTGAACAGAAAGACAAAAAGACAAAATAGCCCCATAAATTGCAACTGTTCCAGGGGGGTTCGCTGAGCGATATCTTCACTGCATTAGCTGGTTCAAATTAAACGAATAAGGAATTGAAGTGTATGCTAGAAACAGCCACTAGTCGTACCTTATTTCCAAATTAGACAATTGATCACCCAACATCACTAGATCCAACCTCTGATCATCCTTATCATTAGATATGGCCATGGATATTCCATAGTTGCTAGAACCAACCATTAAACATCCACTACCACTAGATCTGACCTAGTTACCTAGTTTATCAGCCCTCAAACTGCAAATTAATTTTATAGAACAAATTTGCAGTTC
Source organism: Liriodendron chinense (assembly GCA_003013855.2). Taxonomy (NCBI): domain Eukaryota; kingdom Viridiplantae; phylum Streptophyta; class Magnoliopsida; order Magnoliales; family Magnoliaceae; genus Liriodendron; species Liriodendron chinense. The sequence continues at coordinate 117,466 of PVNU02000100.1, read as the reverse complement.
AATTAAAAATAAAAAATAAAAATTCAAGACTGGACTGACATAGGTCAGTCCAGTTCAATGGAGGGTCGGGGATGATCCAATTCAGTTTGCAAATTCAATGAATCTAGTTCAATGGAGGGCTTGAGGATCATCTGATTTGTTCATATATGAATGTTGGACATGATGAATTTTTTGTAGTTTGTTACAGGGAGAAGACGGCTGTTAGAAAACTTAACAACCCCTGATTACAGCCTGATGTGCACTCTGCGGTTTCACTTTACAAGAACAAAAAGATAGCTGAAGGGGAGCTAGAGCCAATAGAACCGAAATACTGCAGATCCATCTCACAATAGTACAAGCGGCAGGATGACGCATCAGTTGGAGCTATCCAAATAGCCATCATGGATGGCCTGTAAAAAGCATTGCACATGTTAGACAATTCCTATTCATCAATTAGTTTCACTTCACCACACCTAAGGTTGGCAGTAATTCAGTAAACTACTTCTGTTTACTACCCATTCTTTTGAAGGCCACTGATCAGGCATCTACAATCATCCGATGGATGTGTATTTTTAACCATTTCACATCCACAGTACGAGAGACAAGATGGACGTATCTGATTGAAGCATTACCCTTCCACATGTACTGCCTAAAGATGGCTCTATCATATCCCAGTTCTCCCAGCTCTACCATAAGAAATCCTTTTCAAAAACTTGAAGAAAACCCTAATCCGATTCTAAGTTGTGAAAAGATTTGATACTTCTAACAGAGCATGAGACTTTATAAATGGTTGATCGGAGGACACTTGATGGACAAATAACAAAGAACAATCAAAGCTCTAAGTTCAAAAATAGGTGACCATTAATCTGAGCTAGGATTGCCCAATCCATTGTTCTGAGTATCAGCAATATTATCAATAATGTCGCCGATATTATTGTTATTGCCAAGCTGGCGATACCAATAACACCGGTAGTATCAGATATTCTAGGTATCGGTGATATATCACCAATATATCGTAAAGTACAGCCACTATATCGATATCGCCAATATATTGCGATAATTTTTACTGGATAATTTCAGATGTCACCTGTATCAGCAATGTATTGCGATAATTTTTTACTGGATAATTTCAGATGTCACCTGTATCGCCAATGCATCAGGTGATATTAATATTGCCAATGTATCGATTTTGCCAAAAATCTATTTATTAAAAAAAAAATCAATTCCAATTTTTTTTTATGGGTGCATGATTGTATGATGAAATGAATGTATGTATGTGTGTATATGTATGCGTGGACGGATGGATGGATGTATGACTGGATGGATGGTTGGATGGATGAATGTATGATGCATGTGTGTGTGTGTGTGCATATACGAATGGATGGATAGATCATGCATGTGTGTACATATGTATGTGTCATCGTATATATGAATGCATGGATGGTTGGATAGATGAATCATGCATGTGTGTTTGTATTTATGTATATGCATGAATGGATGGATGGATCCACTATTTTTCCCATGTTTCACCAATGATTTCCTAACTCAACGGTCTATATGCCTTTAGGCCCCCACTAAAGGGAAACTTATTATGTATGCATCTCTTTTGCTATTATTTGATTCCTAAATATACAAATGTGTGCATTTTAACATTTGCTAAAGTATTATTGAGAAATTCCACCAATTTTCCCATGTTACATGCTTTTAGGCTAGGCCCCCATTAAAGGAAAACTTATTATGTCTTTTTTTGCAATTATTTGATTCCTAAATATGCAAATGTGTATTTTAGCATCTCCTAATGTTTCAATAAGAAATTTCACCATTTTCCCCATGTCTCTCCAATGTTTCCCTCCGTTAGTGATATATTTTCGGATATTGGCATATCGATACATGTTTTCGTATCATCAACCATCGATACATGTAGTGATATCGTTACTACGAACACTAGTCCAATCCATTTGACTATTAGACAACATATCTACTGTGGCTCCTGGAATTTGGTAGGCTTAATTGGACTAACTTATTTCACATCTATAATTTCAGAGGGCTTGCATATTGACCGTCACACCATGCAGAAATATCAAATAACTCCTCTCATAAGCTCTACCCTCATAGTTTGGCCCCTTTGTTTAATTTGTGATGTCCCATCCATTGTACAAGTGAACATACATAGACCAAACCATGACAATCTTGCAGCCCATTGTGGATAGGGCGATAACTGATATCACACAATCAAATAATTCAACTATTTGATCGGTGGCTTATAAATGGGTAGTAAAAAGATTAAAATGTTCAATGGTCCCAATCTAACAAGAAAAGTTATGTGATTAATATCAATGAACCTATATAACTTTAGCCACATTAATGCATGACTTTGACAGTTCGGATTGTTGCACACAAGACACAAATGCCATATGTACGTTGGATGAGACACCAGAACTTGGACACAGCTTTCCTGCAAAAGCCTTTCACATGAAGTTCCTACAATGGGATGCTAGGTGGGGCCCACCATGATGTTTGTGAGAAATCCACCCCGTCCATCCGTTTTGAGACCTCATTTTAGAACATGTGGCCAAAAGATGAGGTGAATCCAAAACTGAAGTGGGCCACACGAGAAGGAAAATTGGGAAAAGAAATGCCTACCATTGAAACCTTTCTAGGCTCCACCTTGATGTTTATATGCCATCCAAACCGTTTATAAGGTCATTCCCACTTGGATGAAGTGAAAACACAAAAAACTTAGCTTGATACAAAACGTTTGTGGCCATATGAATGTTTCAATGGTGGTCACTGAATCCCCACTGTTTCCTCTTGTATGACCCACTTGAGTTTTGGATCCACCTCATTTTTGGCCGCATGTCCTAAATTGAGGTCGAAAAATGAATGGACGGGGTGGATTTCTCACAAACATCACAGTAGGCCCCACCTAGCATCCCAGCGCAAGAACTTCCTACGAAAGCCTTTCGCAGGAAAGTCGCGTCCCCGGAACTTGAAATGTGCTAGTGAACTACTGCTTTAACCACCATTTAAATTGTTTGTTCCTACGTTTCTGGACTCCTATGGTAGTTCACCACTATTTTACTCTAACCACCATTTACAACATCTAGATTCCTATGATAGTTCACCACCATTTTGAAAATGGTGGCGGCTTATCCTCATGCATCATGTATGGCTATCCAAGCCATCTAAATTATGGGGCACATTGTGGATTGTGCATATCTCTAAGATCACGCTGATCAAGCAATCCTAGCCATCCAATTTATGGATATCAAATGGATGGTAAGTGTGATGATGAATTATCAAAATTCCAAGCACAAAATCATATTGTTACTATCATCTTATTGTACTTTCTCGGGCTGTTCCAACAACAATTGGGTCAGCATTTTGAACAATCCAAATTACCGTACAGCTATAACATTTGCATGGCTAAAAAGTTGTCACCATTAAAGAGTAGGGAACTATCATTGGAGTGTAGCCCTAAGTTATTGATCACCTACAACTAGTCGCATGCTAACTTTACATAGACTGTTGCTTTTTTTATGATTGCGTCATGTAACAATAATCGCACATGCATAAGACATCTGACTAGTGAAGAAGTTGGACACCACCAAGAACACTATCGATAGTCTATCGAACTAGGCAAACCAAATTGCGATTCAGGCGAGTTAAACAACAAATGAAATGAGCATTCCCAAGCAAACTTTGAGGAAAGTTGTTTCAAGCTTTTGGGATTGCTTGGATCTATTGACCGTTCCGTAATGGCCATTACAATCTCTCTCTCTCTCTCTCTCTCTCTCTCTCTCTCTCTCTCTTTGGAGCAATAGATGTTTTCGGAATAGTTGCAGCTCGTCGTTGGAAGTTTTCAAGAGGGTTAAAGCAAATTTAGTGGAATGGGCGATTGCTTTTAGGGCAATAGAGTAGTTTCAATTTTCCTTGTTGTTTTAGCTTTTCTACTTTTTGCTTCTCTCTTTGTATTTGTTTTCTTTTGGCCTCGGCCTTGAAATAATAATCATTGCCTCTAAATTATAATAAAAAAAAAAAAAAAAAAAACATTCCCTAGCAAATTATGGAATTTTGAAAAGAATGAAACTATGAACTACGAATTCAAACTTGAATCCTCCAATTACGATTCAGTTAACTATGGATATGACAATTTATATTCCACTATCACTAGATCAGATCATTGGTAGTTTACCTTTGTTGCATCCAACCATTGATTGTCCATTATCTCTAACTCTAACCATAGATATATTACATCATTGCTAGATCTGACCATCGATCTTCAACAATTGCTAGTTCTGACCATTGATCATTCATTATTGGTAGATTGGAAGTTGATCATTCATCATTGTTGTTGATCCACCCTCTCTCAGCACTGATCTTTAATAAAGGCATCTTGTTGATCCATCCACCATTGATTGGTAGTCCATACCATCTGATCTTGTTGGTCGATCCACCGTTGATTGCTAATCCTCGCCATTCAGCCTTAGTCTTGGCCCATGTGATTGTCTTTGCGCCATTAGATGTCATCTTCAGCAGTTTATAGGCTATTGGATAACATCTGCGCTATTGGAAGTCATTCGTCCAATTGAACTGCTAGATCTTGTTTCAAGCAGTCAGATGTTGCCTTGAACAAATTGGAAAACTAGATGTTGTTGGTGAAGAAGGAATAGAGAGAGATGAAAGAAAGGGGAGAAATAAACCGTGCAAAAAGGAACTCCTCATTTATCTTTTCTTTTTTTGCCTGAGCCTTATTTCCAAGTTACTGAAGCAGGACGAATGACCTAAACTAATATGAAGTAGCAAGATCATGAAACAGTTCACATCAAGCAATTAGAACATTAAATTATGCTTTTCTACCACCAAAAAAAAAATCGGATTTGTACTAATGCATAAATCCAGGCCACAAACATCCCACAATACACGGAACTATGAAATAAGGATGAGAAAGACCCTATGGGAGGTAGGACTCCCATCTACTGTAGGGTTCATCCACATTCATGTATAAAACATGTGCCAAGTTACGGAAATTAAAAGGTATAGGGCTGACCGGTTGTTATAGGGTGTTTATGAAATTTGGAAGTAATCTAGGGTTAAGGATTAGGCTTGGATTGGAGGGAATTAGGGTTTGGATGGTTGGATTTGGAGGATTGGAAATCTAGGTTTGGGATTGGAAGAAATTAGGGTTTTAGATTTGGGGTCTTGGGAAGAATTATGGGTGGGAGGGGGAAGGGGGGCCCACACGTGGCTGTCCGATGGGGCGTGGTAGAATGAGAGAGAGATGGGTTCGGTTAGATTGAAGAAAAAAGGAAGAAGGAAAAGAGAAAAAGAGATGAGATGAAAGAATAAGGGATACCTATCTTGAATCAAAGGGAACGTAGAACAGATACTTGTGGAATCACTCCACGTGGGTCTCACACCCTCCCAATCACTAGAGATGCAAAAGAGGTTTTCTCACAAAACCATGGAAGAGATTCTCTTTTCTCTTTTCAAAATTACAAAATTGTCTCCAGAAAATGTAGCCCACTCAAAATTAAACAAACTAAAACACTAAAAATCAATCTAAAGCGCTCATTGTTATAGCCAAAAAGCGGTGGTCAAAGATATCAAAGACTCGAGGCCCGCAAGTGCCTTTTTTATGGTGTTTAACCTGCGAGCCCTCATGGTCGAGGCTCGCATATCGTAAAAGTGCGATATACAACTCCCGAACCACCGAGCCCTCATGGTCGAGGCTCGCATATCGTAAAAGTACAGTATACACCCCCGAATATGCGAGCAGCTCGGCTCGTGGTTGTTGAAAAGGGTCACATCTCAACATGCGAGCAGTTATCCCCGAGCCCGAACATCCCCCGCTTTTTTAGTACCAGCAGCCCGTATAGGCTGGTTTTGGGCTTATCTCTGTTCGTGGCTCCGAACCTCAGGGGATCACCATCAGGGAACGTAATCAACCAGACGTCTAACTGGAGTAGGCCATCCCCTTATCTAGGGATTAATAGGATAAACACCTTATCCCCGGAAATCAGCAGTAATCTTAACGTCTTGCGTAACAGACTGGATCACCCGGATCTGTATAAATAGATGACTCCATAGAGAATAAAGGTACACAATCTCTAAGCTCACATCCCGCTGTTTTACGTTACAACCATGTCCTGTCTGACTCAAGCTTCGGAGGTCTAACGGCCGGACGCCGGCCATCCTTAGCTTTCTTTTATATTCTTTCAGGTTCGGAGGAAAACTAGTTTGAAGGAAAGTGAACATTATGGAGGATCCTGTTACCAAATCCGACGTAAACAGATTGGCACCGTCTGTGAGAACATGTCATTGAATTAGCCATTCTAATCATTGATCGTTATCTCCCACCATGCCTCCCAAAAAGACGGTTCATCCCTCCACTTAAAGACAGACGTTACCTCCGCCTGACATTACTGAACCAGCACCTAATCTCCTTCAGACTGCTTCGACGGGCATACCCCAGGGAGAGTCTAACGTGCCATCACAAAACCCATTTATCGACATATCCGGCAGTCAAGAAGACGTTATGCGTTTCCTCAGAAACACACTTCTAACTCTCAAAGCCAGGCTTCAAACCTTATCTAATCGGCTTGATCAGCACTTTCCGGAACCACAACAACAACCTCCAGAAGGGCCGCCGGTGCAACCGGTACCAGTGGCTTCCAGACACTCTGCGGGCGAGCCACGAACCCAGCCAAATCCTCCTCCTTCAAATCGAGTGCCACTTGGCAATCAAGTCCCGATACCCCCTCACATTCTATACACTCCAGTGCCTCCCGGCAACAACAATCTCAAGGGTCTGCCGTCGGAACTTCAAGCTACACCTTACCATGGGAAGGAGATCTCAAAAGAATCTAGGATTGCTTCGACGATATGGAACCGCGATATCGGACTAACCTACCACTTATTGCTATTGTGTCAATCCACCGATCTGAATCTCCCTTCACCCGAGAGGTTATAGAGGCACATTTGCCTAAGAAATATCGAACGCCTATCATAGCCCCGTATACAGGTACCGGCGATCCTCTCGAACATCTGGAAACGTATAAGTCTCTTATGGAACTGGAGGGACACGGTTCAGAAATCATGTGTAGGGCTTTTTCCCTAACCTTAAAGGATGCAGCGCGTACATGGTTCCGGGGCCTAAAACCTCGGTCCGTCGGATCCTTCTCTCAATTATCAGAGCTCTTCCTCTCTCAGTTCATGGGGAGCATCCGTACCAAAAAGCCAGCATCTCATTTAATGGATCTAAAGCAGCAGCATGGGGAGACAATTAAGGAGTTTACAGTTCGGTTCACTGCAGAAGCTGTTCAAACTGAAGGTTATACCGAGGATAAAGGCCTCACTGCCCTTATAGCCGGAATTACAAGCGAAAAATTCCAATTTGTCGTGGATAAAAACCCTCATAAAACTATGACAGAATTCTAGGGCAAGGCTAAAAAATACATCAATGCGGAAGAATTCGCTTTGGCGCGTCACGGTATATAGGGCAAGAAGCGTAAATCTGAGGAGATCTCTCCTCCGGATAAGAAATATCGCCGTGATCGACGGGACCGTTCCCCTAAGAAACCCTACTCTGGTAAATATCATCATTATATGCCTCTTAACCAATCTCCTGAGAAAGTATTAATGGAGATCAAGCACAAACCGTATGTGAAGTGGCCTTCAAAGATTAAGTCCGATCCCGAAAAAAGAGACAAAAGAAAGTTCTGCTATTTCCACAAAGATCATGGGCACAACACCCAAGATTGTATATCATTAAAAGATTACATCGAAGCCCTGATTCGAAAGGGTCATCTCCGAGATTACGTAGCGCGACAGGGTCGGTCGCCTAAGAGAGCGGAAGCCTCGTCGCAAAGGCAAAAGTCACCTCAGCATCACCCTCCGCAAGAGGATGCTGAACCCACTAGCGAGATCCGAACCATTGTTGGAGGACCGTCTTGTGGGAGAGATTCTCAAGCGTCAAGAAAAGCATACGCGCGCAAGGCGTCTTAGAAGCCTCAGCATGTTTATTGGTTGGAAAAAACGCCCGATGTATCGAATCCTGGCCATCATCCGATCTCTTTTTCTCTTGAAGACGCAGAAGGAATTCATTTCCCTTACGAGGACTCTATCGTGGTTGCGTTAAAGGTATCAAATTACTTAACCCATCGTATCATGTTGGATACAGGTAGCTCCGCTAACATTCTCTACTTAGAAGCTTTCAATAAAATGGCACTCGCCAGAAGTTTACTCAAATCAGTCTTAACTTCCCCTCGTCGGCTTCGGGAGCAAAGTTGTAACACCGGAAGGAAGCATCGACATTCCAGTCACCTTCGGAGAAAAGCCCAGCAAAAACTACTATCTTCGTTAGTTTCCTCGTGGTGGATCGGAGATTAGCATATAACGCTATTTTGGGCCAACCTTCGCTCAACAAGATAGGGGCAGCTTTACACCCCCTGTACCTGTGCATCAAATTCCCTACTCCAAATGGAGTCAGGGTTGTACGAGGAAATCAAAAGGAAGCTCGAACATGTTACAAAATCGCCGTACAAGATCGAAAGAAAGCCCAAGTAGCTCCTGTTATGACGATTATAGGAGACTCATCGGATCCTCCGATAACTACAACGTTGGACCCAAGAGAGAGTGTTCTTCAATCAGGTACTCCAGGGGAAGAGACGGTCGCAATCCACTTATCTGAAGGAAATTTATCCAAGGTTTACATTGGATCTTCTTTAAGCAATGTCTTTCGTGAAAATCTAATTCGTTTTCTCACCGAATATCAAGATGTATTTGCTTGGTCCCATAGTGATATGCCAGGTATCGACCCCAGCGTCATGGTGCATCGCCTGAATGTCGATCCGAAGCATAAACCTGTTCACCAGCGTCGACGTGCCTTCACCGCAGAAAGGCAAATGGTGATTAAAACTGAAGTCGAGAAGTTGTTGACCGTCAATTTCATAGAGGAAGTTGACTACCCGGAATGGGTCGCGAACGTGGTCCTTGTTTGAAAAGCTAATGGCAAGTGGAGAATGTGCGTGGACTACTCTGATTTGAACAAAGCATGCCCGAAGGATAGTTTCCCGACTCCGCGCATCGACCAGTTGGTTGATTCAACAGCAAGGCACGCCCTGATCAATTTTATGGACGCCTACTCTGGTTAAAACCAAATTATGATGCATCCACCCGATAGACAACACACTGCCTTCATCACTGACCGCGGCTTGTATTGTTACAAGGTAATGCCTTTTGGTCTTAAGAATGCAGGAGTCACCTATCAGCGCCTGGTCAATAAAATATTCGTCGCGCAAATCGGTAGGAATATGGAAGTTTATGTCGACAACATGCTCGTGAAAAGCGTCGTAGAAAACGACCACCTTGCAGATCTTCGAAAAGCCTTCGACTTAATGAGGAAGTATCAGATGAAGTTAAATAAAAAAAAATGTGCATTCGGGGTTTCCGCTGGAAAATTTCTTGGTTTTATGGTTGGTTAACGAGGAATCGAGGAGAACCCTGAGAAAATAAAGGCTTTGATCGAAATGAAGTCTCCATCCACTCTCAAAGATGTCCAACGTCTGGCTGGTCGCATTGTATCATTGAACAGGTTTATTTCGCGTGCCTCTAATAAGTGCCTTCCTTTCTTTAAGCTTCTTCGAGCCACATCAAAAACCGATTGGCGGTTGACTCCGCAATGCGAAGAAGCATTTCAACAACTGAAGCAATATATGAGCGCGCCTCCTATTTTATCAAAACCTATTTTACACGAGCAGCTCCTTTATTTATCTGTATCTTTTACAGCCATTAGCGCCGCATTAATAAGAGAAGATTCCGGGGTACAAAGGCCCGTTTATTATATTAGTCGAGCGATGGTGGATGCCGAAACTCGATATTCTGATATGGAAAAATTAGCTCTCGCTTTAGCGACTGCCGCTCGGAAACTGCGACCCTATTTCCAAGCCCACGCTATATTGGTGCCTACGAACCATCCGTTAAGACAGGTCCTTCAAAAACCTGAGGTTTCAGAGCGATTGACTAAATGGGCAATTGAGATCAGTGAGTATGATCTATCGTTCTGCCCAAGAACCGCCATCGAGGGTCAAGCCGTGGCTGATTTCATCGCTGAATTCACATATTCTCACTCTGACAATGACCCTGCGACCAGCGACCAGACTCCTTGGTCGCTCTTCGTGGATGGGTCTTCGCGCGCCACTAGTGGCGGAGCCGGTTTAATCTTAATTGCTCCTGATGGGTCGCATTTTCAGTATGCTTTACGATTCGACACCCACATCTTAAACAATGAAGCAGAATATGAGGCTTTGATCGTCGGCCTCGAACTAGCGAACGTTCTCTCGATTCAGAGTTTACTTATTCATAGTGACTCTCAACTCATAGTCAATCAAGTACTCGGCGAATTCGAGGCGAAAGAAGAGCGGATGGCTTTATACAAATTCCGAGTACTTATCCTGCTCGCGAAGCTGAAGAAATATGAAATAATTCACATCCCTCGCGAGATGAATAAACTCGCAGATTCCTTGGTGAAGCTAGCCTCTGCACCAGAGTCTGAATTACTGCAATCTGTTTCCATTGAGCATCTTCATGCTCCGAGCATTAGTCAAACGACCCCAGAGCAAGTAGTCACAGTACATCCATCTCCATGTTGGATGGACCCCATCGTCCTCTACCTCAAAAATGGACAACTCCCAGATGACAAAAATCTGCACGGCAAATTCGTCATCATGCTGCCAGGTATACCCTACAAAATAGAATTCTACTACGTAAGAGTTTTACTTTACCATACTTAAGTTGTCTTCATCCAGAAGAGGCGCATCACGTTCTTGATGAAATACACCAGGGGGCATGTGGTAATCATCCTAAGGAACGCTCGTTAGCATATAAAGCAATGAGACAAGGGTACTACTGGCCCACTATAAAGGCAGATGCAATCGAATTTTTCAAAAAATGTGACAAATGCCAACGTTATTCTCCAATACCTCACGTACCATCTGAGCAGATGACGCCGATGGATGGCCCCTGGCCCTTTGCCCAATGGGAAGTCGATATCATCGGACCATTGCCTACCGGGAAAGGCCAGAACAGGTTTGCAATTGTAACAGTCGATTATTTCACTAAATGGGCCGAGGCAGAGCCATTAACCACAATCACCGAAAAACAGACCACAAAGTTCCTGTGGAGAAACATCATATGTCGCTATGGGCTCCCTCATACTATAATCACCGACAATGGAAAGCAGTTCAACAACGCCGCATTCTCAGAGTTTTACGAAAAATGGAAGATACGAAGTATTCGTACCTCCCCGTATCATCCTCAGGCTAATGGGCAAGTTGAAGCAATTAACAAGATCATCAAACATCATCTAAAGACTAAGCTCGATGAATGTAAAGGCATGTGGCCAGAGCTTCTACCCAAAGTCTTATGGGCCGATAGAACTACAACTCGTACTTCAACCGGAGAAACTCCTTTCTCTTTAGCTTTCGGCACCGAGGCAGTCGTCCCAGTCGAAGTCCAAGTCTCCTCATATCGAATCGAACAGTACGATTCCACGAATAACCAAGATGGGTTGAGGTTTCATCTCGATCTCTTGGAAGAAAGAAGGTGTGCATCCCAACTTCGAGCAGCAACTTATCAACAGCGTATTGCTCGCTATCGTAACGCCAAGGTCCGACCTAGAGCTTTCCAGCTCGGCGATTTGGTCCTTAGACAGAACCTCGGAATTCCTGCTCGCTCGTTGGATCCAAATTGGGAAGGCCCTTACCGAGTTATCAAAATTGTGCAACCAGGTACATATTATCTCGAAGATATGCAAGGAAGGCCCTTACGTCGCCCTTGGCACGTGGAGCACCTACTCCGATATTTTGCTTAACTCGATGTAAATCTGAATGATATTAAAATAAAGATGGATTATCTTTTGGTCGTTACTCCATTTGATTGGACCCGAATAGCCCCAAAGGGAATACATACATTCTTTTGGCCAAATCTTCTGCCCTAGGCAGAGTCAAAGCCTCAATCGATAGATCAGTCTATCTCTATGTGGACGTGGTCACCAAGACCCCCGGATTGAGCCGAACTCATTGTTCATGAGTTAAGTACTTAGGCATTCAACACACGACCAACAAAAACCAAAAGAAGGAGAAACAACATGCAAACCATAGTATCAAAAGGAATTTCTCATTCATTTCATTGACTAAAAAGTCAGGTTGCTTACAAACGGTAAATGCAAACTTTTACACAAAATGGAAAAAAGAGAAGAAAGGAGATGATCATCCTTACGCATTGGTCGGGGGAGGAGCGTTACTTTCAGCCTCAGGGCCCACTTCTGAGACCCCTCCAGCTTGAGTAACTTCAGTGACCTCGTTTTCAGCGGCCGCCCTTTCCTCTGCAACTATGATAGCCGCGACCTTCTCGAACTCTCCCATATCAAAAGACAGACATTCGCTGCACCACTCACAGTGCGAAGTCACGACCAGCATCGTACAATTCATATCTTTCATCGTCGTACAGCTGCGAAGTGCGAAACTCCATGATAGCGCGGGGCCCCTCCTCGGAGAGCATCTTGACGAAGGCCACTCTCTCCTCCTCCCAATGGATGGAGTCATCTTTAAGTTGCGCAAGGGTGGAGCGCTCTTTTTCCAGATTGTCGCTGACTTCCTTTAGCCACAACCTGCTTTCTGCGAGCTGCTCCTCCAGTGAGATCTTATCCTAGCGAAAGATCTCTCTCTCTCTCTCTCTCTCTCTCTCTCTCTCTCTCTCTCCTTCAACTCCATGAGCTTGGCGAAGTTCGAGTCCAAGGCCTGATATCTGTCAGTCAGGACTTGGACCTTTTCGATGAGGATTTTCCTTTCCTCAGTCATTTTCGCGATCAAGGTCTTGCGAGATTTAATGACCTAGTCCCTCCCGTGGACCGCCTTCTCCAGGGCAATCCTCTTCCCCTCAGCCCCATCTATAATATGGCGGGTGGCGAGGATATCACGCGTTGTCCGTATGACTGAGATCCAAGCCCTGCACAAAAAGAAGGAAGACTATAAGATATGCACTTAAACATCAACAAAGAAAGCAAAAAACGGGGTCAAATAAGAGCACTCTTTACCTGGACCATCCTCACTCCCGCGTCAAGAGAGAGTTCTTCAGGACTTGGTTCGGGGAGGGCACCGAAGGTCTGGGGAGAGATGTTATCAAAAAGGAATTTACAGATCGAGTGTAGGTGGCTGGGGACGATGAATGTCCCGACTCCGGAGGGCTAGGCTACGACTAGCCCAGCAGGGCTCGCATCTTGAGCAACAGCTTGCTCGCGAGCAGGCATCAACTCATGAGCACCTTCTGGCTCATGAGGTTCTTCAACTGGGGGACAACTTGACCCCGCCCCATCATTCATTGGGGAGTTATCAACAATATCAATGACCGGAGGTTCGGGTGGAACCACCGGTGTAGAAACCACTGGTGCAAGCTGTCGCAGTGTCAGGAAGAGGTTCACGCGGCTGTGGGGTTTGGGCAGTCTCACCCGGCCGATTAGACAGGTGAGATGGACCGGCAGATGTCTTCTTCTGCCTCTTCGAGCCGGTGCCCTTTAAGCAAGGCAGCAGCCCTCTCTTCTCCCCCACATTCGTCATCGCGACCTCCTCGCGAGATATCAACCCGGCAACTGCGAGTCGGGAGGCTGACAGACAGGTCTCGATGTGCCTGTCACGAGCAGGTAATTTGTAAACTTTTACTATCTTCTCGTGGATTCCTCCCTTCAGGCTCGATTTCCCCACAGTCGGAATACCTGCAAACGTGAGCGTGAGTCAGATAAACGAAAGATCCAAAGTCAGTTTATAAATTAGGGCAGAATGGAGCTTCACCCACCTTCACCGAAAAAGCGGCTCACATTGTGGGGCCCCCAGAGGTGGATCCCATCTCAGACTCCCAGTTCCCTGAAGCAAAGAACTGACGTTTCCTCCATCCGGGGTAATTCAAAGAGGGTTTCCCCAAAACGAAATTATCCCGGTGCCAGTAACATAAGTAATACCAGCCTTCGCTGGAGGGAGCCCTCTTGAGCTAGTACATTCTGAGAAACTCCTCGGCGGTCAAGTCTCCGTTACCGGCTTGCGCCCAAAGAACGAAAGAACTCAAGAACACACTCTAACCATTTACAATAAGTTGCCCGAGGGCAATCTTATAGGTACGGAGTACGTCACGGATAAAAGGGTGAAGGGGAAGGCATACTCCAAGGATGAAGAGGTAATCGTAGAGAGCTATGCAGCCAGGGGGAGGTGAATCCGGAGTCTCTCCCTCTCCGGGCAACCGGAAAGTGACGGAGTCGGGAACTTGATATTTTTCCCTTAACTCACTCAGCCGCTCCTCCGTCATTATGAAGGGATACTCGGACATAGAGTATCTGCCGGACGAAACCCTTGCATTGTTGGAGGAAGAAGATTCCGGAGTAGCATCCCCCAGAGGGACGGTTTCCTCATCAGAATTCCCCGCCATGGTTTTTTAAGATAAAAAAAAGAGAGGAGGAATAATATCTTGAGAAAGAAGAAGAATGAAGTTATACCAGAGGGAATTGGAGGAACGAAGTTACACCAGAGAAGAGATAAGACACCAGAGGAAAGAGGGGAGCAAGGAGAGAAGAAGATTTTTCGTAAACTTCGGATGAAATTTCGAAAATTGTGCAAGCTTCGTATATTTATAAGTAATCATTCCTCAAGATTTGCTGACACGGGGCGACCATTCGTTTGGCACAACAGTCGAACAGGCGTGGTCATTAATTCAGTGGATACGTGGCGGGCGTCTCTTCATTTCCTCTCTGCCGAAAAGCTGCAGAAAGCTGGCGTTCATTAATGACAGTCCAATCATGTACGACTTCACCTCCGAGAAATGCATTAGGCGATTATGCATGCTGGTAAGCAAGTCCTTCCCTTAGCCTCCTTGACGGCAAGGACTTGGGGGGCATCTGTTATAGCCAAAAAGCGGTGGTCAAAGATATCAAAGACTTGAGGCCCGCGAGCGCCTTTTTGATGGTGTTTAACCTGCGAGCCCTCATGGTCGAGGCTCGTATATCGTAAAAGTGCGATATACAACTCCTAAACCACCGAGCCCTCATGGTCGAGGCTCGCATATCAGTAAAAGTACAGTATACACCCCCGAATATGCGAGCAGCTCGGCTCGTGGTCGTTGAAAGGGGCCACATCTCAACATGCGAGCAGTTATCCCTGAGCCCGAACATCCCCCGCTTTTTTAGTACCAGCAGCCTGTATAGGCCGGTTTTGGGCTTATCTCTGTTCGTAGCTCCGGACCTCAGGGGATCACCATCAGGGAACGTAATCAACCAGATGTCTAACTGGAGTAGGCCATCCCCTTATCTAAGGATTAATAAGATAAACACCTTATCCCCGGAAATCAGCAGTAATCTTAACGTCTTGCGTAACAAATTGGATCACCCGGATCTATATAAATAGATGACTCCACAGAGAATAAAGGTATACAATCTCTAATCTCACATCCCGCTGTTTTACGTTACAACCATGTCCCGTCTGACTTAAGCTTCGGAGGGCTAACGGCCGAACGCCGGCAGCCCTTAGCTTTCTTTTATATTCTTTCAGGTTCGGAGGAAAATTGGTTTTAAGGAAAGTGAACATTATGGAGGATCCTGTTACCAAATCTGACGTAAACACTCATCATGTCCAAAAAAAAATTCTAAAACTACGAAGAAAAAAAAAGGATCCAAATCGTCCCAGATGGTGGTCCAAATGGTTCAATGACCCGATCACCATGATCTGACAGTCCTGATGGACCAACGGACGCAATCCAACGGTCGAAATCTCCCATAAACGCAACTCACATGCATCTTCCCGGTATGGGGTTTTCCAAATGCACGAATCATGCATGTGGGGTCTTCAATGCAGCCCTCTGGGCCCCACATAGTAATCATCCAACCATAATAAGATTGGGGCCTCAGTCGGGGTCTTTCTCCGCTTGTAGACGCAATAGGATGATGCTCTAATGTCCTCATCAGTTACATATAAAAATCTGTCCTAGCACGTGTGATCAATCATGCCATCCAACTGGATATCTAGATGCTATAGTCTAATTTGGACCATTCAATCAAGTCCAGATACATTATCCGCACCTTGATCTGGTCCAGATGGTGATCAAAGCAATTATTAGACACTTGAGGTGGTCCAGATCAGCAATATGGACAAATGGTTCAGATAAGCGATCTAGCTGGTTAGATCCATCAGGTCTTCGACCCAGTCCCTTGGATGGACAAATCCAGGCCTGACATGTATTATAATGCATGGATCTTCAATGATCAGTTTGAGTGGCACGGGCGAATGGCTCAGATATGTGATCTGGCTGGTTAGATCCGTCAGGTCTTTGATCCGGTCCCTTGTATGGCCAAATCCAGGCCTGATTTGCATTATAATGCATGGATTTTCAATGACCAGTTTGAATATGGATGCATCTCAGGTACGGTACTGGATGCATCAATTTTCATCAATCTAAACTGATGATTTTTTGGGTACTAATTAACAAGGTTTGGGTGGCTGTAGAGACTCCTTGAGTGCATCAGTTAGGGAAATTTAAATTAGAAGGGATGATTAAAAGGACAAGAACGATGAAAAAGATATAAAATGTACCAAGACTGAGCTGAACTGGTGGAAAAGCAGTACACATTAAATAAGCCCATACAGAAAAGAAAACATGCATAACCAAGCCATGTGTAAACATCCAGTGAAGAGGCCATCAAAATATTTTTGAAGTGGACAGTAAATCCAAGTACTAACCTGCCAGAAAATGAAATTAGTTTTGATCGTCTGTGCCACTGCTTCATTCGCCCATGTATCTCGGTTCAGCTTTACGATGTGAGAACTCCAGAGATGAGTCCAGACCCAACCACAAATAGAAATTCTAAATTAATAAGAAATGAGACGCAAATGCAGAAACTATTACCATGTGAGAGCTAAACTCCTTCGTTGACTGCAAGTTTACAAGGAGCCACTTATCATGAAGAGAAGCCTCTATCTTTGCCTGTATTTGTCAGTAACATAACTATCAGCAATAATCTACTCATTTTAAGTGTTAAAATACCTGAAATATAAGAAAACGCAAAGTTTAATAATCTACTTATTTTAAGTATTGAAATACCTGAAATATAAGAAAATGCGAAGTTTCTTGCTTTTAAGGATGACGACATGTAATCAGTGCATCGTACACTGGTGCTCATTGTGCTCTCCCATGGAAGATGGATACGTGGCAAACGGTGCTTGAACTGAATTGATCCATCCAACCCATCCATCCATCCATCCATCCAACTGTCCCATCCATCCTACTAACCAATCCATCCAACCCACCCACCCATTACATATTCCACACAAATATATTTTTTAATGGTTTTTTGTTATACATTATTAATTTAGTTTTCAAAAATATTTAAAAATAAATAATTTAATCCTTTATTTTTCTTTAAATAGCCCCAATGGATCCTAATAGGCCACTCTAAGTCAGCCCATCCTCATCATATGATAAAATGGGCCTCAATGGGCCCCATTTAAAGAAAGAAATGAATAATTTATTATATTTCAAAAAAAATATTTTTATTTTAAATAATATACAAAAAAAGGAATTTTATATGCAAGCACTTAGAAATTGCACACATGGCACACAAAGTAGTCAAATTAAACCATCCAAATTATGCTACCTATTGTAGTTATATCATAAATCCAAAGTGAAGCATCAGATTGGTGAACACTTATTGGACAATTAAAATAAAAGAAATCCAATGGTCCTACTTTCATAAACAAGCATCCACGAATCAGAGGCTATGATTGTTCGATCAATCTATTACTTGGGATTGTGACTTGGCTGGAGAGGGCTGCTAACATGTACAATTTAAATTAATACATTTTACATGTGATGTGGCACGTGTACAATTTATGAGTGCCTACGTATCAAGCATGATTCTCCACAGTGCAAATTAGTTAGGATGCAGATTTCCTGGAAAGCACAGGAAGCTAAGTGGGGCCCACTGTGATGTTTGTGAGAAATCCACCCCATCCCTCCGTTTTTCCAGATCATGCTAGAACATGGGACAAAAAATGAGGCCAAATCCAAAACTCAAGTGGTCCACAAGGCAGGAAACAATGAGATTGAACGTCCACCATTGCGAATAAACAATGAGATTGAACGTCCACCGTTGAAACATTCGCAGGGCCGCAAAAGCTTTAGATCAAGCTAGTATTATTGTGTTTTCAGTTCATCCCAGTAGGAATGACCTTGTGAGCGGTTTGGGTGTCATATATAAACATCACAATGGAGTGCAAGGAGGTTTTAACGGTAGGCATTTCCCTACCCACTTTTTCCTGTATGTGGCCCACTTGAGTTTTGGATCTGTGTCATTTTTTGGGCCCATTTCCTAACATGATCTGTGAAAATGGATGGATGAGGTGGATTTCTGACAAACATCATGGTGGACCCCATGGCCCTGAACTAGCTTCCCGTTGCAAAACTACAGCAGGCTTTGCGTCGCCCGTGAACCAGCGATGTGGGTGCGACCTGGTCGTGGGACCAACCTCAATGTATGTGTTGTATATCTACGCCATCCATCCATTTTGCTAGCTCAGTTTAGGGCATGGGTTGAAAAATGCAGCAGATCCAAATCTCGGGAGGACTACTGACCACACCACAAGAAACAGTGGTCATTGACCATTAAAAACTTTTTGTGGGCCACAGGTTTTGGATCAAGCTAATAATTGTGTTTCCCCATCATCCAGGTCTTTGTGACCTTATGAACAACTTAGATGGAAAATAAACACTACGGTGGACCCTATGAAGTTTTTAATGGTTGGTGTTTAATGACCATTGTTTCTTACAGTGTGGTCCACCTGAGATCTAGATCTGCTTCGTTTTTCAACACATGCCCTAAAATGACATGGCAAAACAAATGGATGGCCTAGATATACAACGCATGCATTGAGGTGGGCCCACAGAGTCACACATATGACACATTGCACGTTTGAAAGTCACAACTAAAGTTGCGTCCGGAAGGCATAAACAAAAGGGGAAAGTGGAAATGAACCCCGACTTTTTTTTCAAAACCTAAAATGAAGTTCGGAAGCATCTTCTCCAGGGACATGCAAATTTCGGTAATTATTTCCATTAAAGTAGCAATTGGAGGAATTTTTTATGGAAAATCCCGACAAGATTACTATCCACTGGCCAAAATCTCTGAAATCCCTAAATCGAAGATTTTTTTAAGGTTATTTCATACTTTTAAAGAGCGAATGCTCTTCTGAAACTCCCTGCAAGGTGCCGAAAATGACTTTCTCAAACAAATCCGAAAGAGAAAAAGGTATTTGGCCACATTGTGGACAGTGCACAACCTCAGTTAAGTGAAATAGATAAATATGAATATCTGAATCTAAATCCAACCCATCAAACACAGATATGGGTCCAAACCCAGATCGATGTCGGAACAAGTCAGCGGGTTATCAAGTCAACCCCATTTGTTGACGCTCCAAAGGTGTAAACAGCTTGGGTCTTGATTGTTTGGAGTTGATCCAAATCCGACATGATGAGCAAGACACCAATCCAACCTAAAGGATCCCAGATATGGGTCCAGACTCCAGACCCAGATCTGCATAAGACCTGATCTGCCAGGCTGTCGAGTCAACCCATTGAAAGACCGGTGTGCCAGTTGAGTGAGTAGTAAAATTAGAAGTGCAAAGGAAAATTGTTTCGCATCTGAAAGGATTTAAAATATATCAAATATGGGTTCAATCAAGAGTTGTTTCTTCAGATTTACCAAAAGCGCAACTGATCTTGTTATGAATCCTAAGGTATTAAACCATAAGCAAGATGGATATGCAACGTGTTCTGCAATTAATACTATTTGCACCTGGAACTGAAACCTAGATTCTGATTTAAATGCTTTAAATCCCATTCAACTAGAAGAATTTTTTAATCCAATTGTGACCAAAATTCAAGTGTTCCTCTGGTGAGATTTAGTTAATGATGATCAAAGAACAAAGTTCATCAGCACTATGTGTCTAGAGAGGAGCGAGGAGGATGTGTCTAGAGCAAGGAGCTAAAGACAAAAGGACAGGTGCTGTATATTGATCTAGAGTCAGAACTAACGTCGTGGATGGGTCTCAACTCTCGACAATGAAAGATCTGAGGAGTGGGAGGACTTCTATTCTTCTTTCTACATTTACTTCAAAAGAAAGCCTTGGGACAAGAGAGAAAACAAGCCCAGCAGAGAGCAAGAGCAAGAATATTCAGTCAATCACACTGCCAGAGGTACAAGCTGTCCAGGAATATACATAGATCAATTAAAATAAAAAGAATTAACAAGCAATATTCATCTTACATAGTAGCTACGGTGTTTGTTTCCCAGCAGAGGTCTAGGTCAGGACTTTATCAGTGACATTGCTTTACTTCCAAAAGAAAAGTTTTTAGTGATCCGTGCAGCTTTTGTGGCCAGTTCCAGTCCATACCAGTCTGACCACCTCCAGATTTTCAGACAATGTCAAATACATTTCTAACAACCATGTGGAACACAAGGCAATTGACACCACAGCCTGTATAATAAAAATCTCCGCATCTTTTTCCATCTTTAGGTATTACTTCCATAACAATTACTATATATATATATATATATATATATATATATATATATATATATATATGCATGTGTGTGTGTATTTAAAAAATGTTATGCAGTCTCTATTTTTGAGAAGTATGGCAATCTGACGAAGACTTTCTAAGATAAATGAGCAGATGGCACGCACCTACTGGAGCTGGAGCATCATCTGAGCATATAACACAAGGAACAACTGGCTTTATATGGTCATAAGCAAGCAGTGGTTGGAAGAGGCAATCAGGAATCTGGGCTTTGCTCTAACCGAAGATATTGCATCGTTTGCCCCAATGATGGCCACTCTAAAAATTTATGTGACTAACATTTTTATATTGTGCACTTGCTCCTGAGTGAATAAATATCCGACTGTAGGTCTAGTAGTGTTATATTTGGTTCTCTCTCAGGACACGATACCTTTTAATGTTGCTTAGGGTTTTATAATAAGTGTTAGGGTGTGAGAGAATTGATATTTTCTACCATGGTTGCACAATCCTTTGAACCAAGAGCTTTTCCTGCTTCGAATTGCACTTTGGAGTCCCACTCCCGCTTCCTAATTGTCCATACTTGTTAACATTTTGAAATAGACATTTCCTAGCTCCCACATCTGAATCTGCTGCCACTTCACTTAAGCTTCATGCAACTATATTTTTTACACTACCCTCTTCTCTCAAAAACTCTTCTTGTGATCAATCAGGCCTAGAAAAACATACCATTCATCTATCATTCAACTTGTCAAACACATAAGAGTGTCATATTTGCCAGCCAAAGAAGGCACTGGGACAACTCAAGAGTATGTATCAAGCTAAAATATGTGTCCACTTTTTAAGCCTCATTGCTTAAAGCATCTTTCGATTCTATAAGAGATTGTCTGTATCATGTGTATGGGTGTACTGTATGTGTGGAGTGTGAGATTATTATTTTTGGTGTAGTGTATTACACTACAGAGCACCATGTTGATTTCTTATTAACGTTTTATCAATAAGATGCTAGAGGAGAGAGACAACTAATCTCTCTCCATCCTTCTCTGCTACCTTTCTCTTTTCTCCGTTCTACTTCCATTCACTCTATCATGTAATCCAACAAATGCAATAACAAAGAGGATCTTTTGGTGATTATTAAAAGGCAGCTACTAGAAACTGCAAACAAATCCAATGGAACTCCTAGAAAGTGCAAATGAGACAACTTATACCAATGAAATTACAATTAGTCAAGAAACCAAATCCGAAGTTTGCATGATAAAATTCCTTTTACCTTTTCAAAAGGTCCATGGTACATCAAGGCAAGTGGAGGACGATACAGTGATGCAAGGTTATCACGAGAACTATCCGGTGTTGATGCAGAACCTTGATCTGAGTCCCAAATACCAGGACGTTTCAACTCCTCGCCAAAGTTACGGAATGCAACCATTGAATTTCCTTCAGGAGATGGGACCCTTGGATCTCTACAGTAAGACAAAAAAATGAGATCGTTCACATGAAAATGCAATAACCAACACAAAATCATTTAACAGTTCAAAACAAGTGTGTCTGTGTGTTCACGTTGGCAACAAGCACAAAGAATAGTAAAGCTACAGTGACTCCTCAGGCGCAAAGTGTCACATGAGAAGGTTTCAATGATTGCCATGCTGGTAGGAAAGAATATAGTTGTTGAAACTTGAAACAGGCAAAGAATGATGAGCAACCAAGCTGACACTACCTGATAATTTTCACTAAAGCACATAGATCCAGTGCAACATAAATCAAGATGCGCTATCTAATGCAGGACATGGTAAAAGCTCCATGCTTTACCTCATTTTTCATCCAATAGATGGAGTAACCAGTTTGACAGACGACTCAAAAATTAATTGATGATCCCAATTCCAGACCTAGAGTCCTAACCATCGAACCAATTGCATTCTTTTCGACCCAATGGCATAGCAGCAAATTTTATAAGATGTCCAAAAGAATGTGATTGATTGGATGGTTCACGGAACAGTTTGGAATGTCCACAATGGGGTGTGCATACAGGTCTGACCTATTAAACATTGGATTCTCATTTTGGGGAAATTTTCGGATGCAAGCATTTTTGCACATCCCGCTATGCACAGTTTGCGGGATGCACTAAATGACTCTACTTCTGCAAAATACTTATGGGCCAGGCTGCATTCCATTCCATTCCATTCTGGGTTACGACCAAACAGGCCCTAAGATCATCCCATGGATGAGGTTTTCAGCAATGCTTCACATAAGAACTAGCCTGTGGATTGGACAATTCAAAACAAATGAGACAACCAACATCGAACAACAGGTGAAGTACAGAGTTATCATGGCGTGGTGCATTGAGAAATATCACCAGTACAAGCAGCGGATTTAAATGAGGCAGAAGGATGTTGAAAGAAGCATTGAGAATTTTCATTTCATCTTTCTCTGGCATGTTAATCACTGAAGGCAACTCACAAGATGCCATTAGAGGGGCGGATTAAAGAATTCGATCTGTTGTGATAATCTTCGATTGTAGGTTACATTCAAGAGTTGCATCAAATTTGATGTATCTTTAATCACATTATGATGGATGCCAATGAGTTTAACCAGTATCCTTAATTTGTAGTTTCTGCATATCCTTCTCACTAAACCCGTTGCTTATCAAAAAAAAAATAAAAAAAATCCAGAGTGTTATTTGATTGGCTTGAGACAATTTAGTTTCCAGTCTTCTGGAAGCAATTTTGGTAAGATAATCAACCTGAACCACAGAATAGATGATATGTTTCATGCCTAATATTCTATATGTTATCAATGGGATAACCACTTGATTCTTTTCCAGGAAAAAAGGAATACTCAGTATCCAAACAGGATTACAGCAAAATCTGGCAATGTGCACAATCAAAACCCTATGGAAACATAAAGTTAGCACAAATTGCTAGTCTATCCACAAGCAAATTCCTATCCCAATGACAAAACTTTGAAATAGTACATGGAACAGTACAGAAAGATAACAACTAGAATAAGCAAACAAAACCAACAAACTTAAATTGTCATTTGCTCTATGGTCAACTACATGCCAATTGAACTTCTAGAATATAATCTCCTCAAAATTCAAAGATTTAACCTCAGCAACAACTGATAATCATAGGTTACCTATACAGGGAGGCATCGCCATAGAGAACTTCTCTTTTCACAGGTAGAGGTGGGCGTACTTCTTCGTTAACAACATCTTGTACCAAGTGCTCGTCTCCAAGATCTTTTTCCTGGCCACTGTATGAAGAGAAACTGACCAGTAAATCATGCATAAACCAGGGACAGATTAACACTTTGACTTTTGACGTACAAGGAAGATGATCAGATTCTTTGACCCTTCCAATCTAATTCTCATTTACTTACCCAAGACTTTCACTGGGCAATGGAGAAACGTCTTCAATTGGTGGCATAGAGAAGGAAGAAGACGCAAATCCATCACCATCATTTCCCACATAGAACAACTGAATAGCTTCTTCAAGCTGCCAACTCGCCGCCTGCAAGTCCAAGTTTCACAAAGTTCCATAAATCAGCTGAAGTTAGAAGCATTACTTGGTTCAATGCTCTCAAAGCAAATGATAACCAGAATTCAAGTTAACACAATTTATCTCTGAAAGAAAAAGAAAAAAAAAATCCATACAACAAGTTGCATATGAACTTCAAACGCAACCCAGCTCACATATGAATGCATCAACTGTGTAGGACATTGATACCATGCATACAGTGGGCCCTACCATTCAGAGCACCTTGCAAACAAACCTGGCCGGTCCACTCATCAAGTGGGTTACATTTGTACATTGAATCAGACCATTGCCAAGTCTGAATTGTGATGGACTGGCCTGATTTTTGCACAATGTGATCTTCATGTCAGGCCCAACTAATGCCAGCTTAGATGTCCTATGCACATGATAGGTTGGCATGTGATATTCACAGGTAACTACTTCTAGGTGATTATTCCTGTATAGAAAACTAAATTTATAGAGAGCAGTACATCAAGAAAAATTAAGATTGACCTTACAAAAGTTTTTTTTTTTTTTTGAAAGGTGAAATTTTTATTTTGTTAGTCATGCAACACACCAACCCCGTTAGTTGCGCAACACACCCACACGGTCAGTCACACAATGCACCACTGGTGCAGTTAGTATGTCTCTAACCTGAGACCTGCTGTTTGAAAGGCTGAGGCGTCAACCAGCTAGGCTAACAGGCACTTGACACCTTATCTAAGTTTATTATGCAACTAGAAAAGCAATGGATGGCAAAAGAAGCACAGATCTGGAACTTTTCTTCGCATACACATTTGGAACTTCTAAAAGAGGATAAAGAGATCTTAGTAGACAAGTTATTGCCAACACAACTAGACAAGTTGGAGTACTACAGTCCGAATAGCACCACCTGCTAATACAGGAGCAACAAAGACAAGAGCCAAAGGGGAGAACAGCAATAGTTCTAGACATTGAGCCAAATTATGGATGCTACTGCCTTGCAATGGACATAGGGAAAGAACTTCTCTTTAATAGACTTTACCATCATTCCTCTAAAGAAGGTAGCGCCCAACATTAAGAACAAACGCACCAACTCCTATAGTGAGCGCAATGCTTTTGTTAATGAGCACAGTTTCAAAAGATATTCTTCCTTCTGCATAGACCCAGATGACGAGAGACAACATGATGAGAGACAACCCACTTGGCATCGTCCGCTTTTTAATAAAGCTTTTAGACCTCTTACCAGGGGGCAAAGTAACTCCAAGGATTGCATGGATTACAAAACGTGGCCCATACTGTCAGTAAAGGGACATGATATAATAAAAATATTCGTCTTTCCAAGGTTATTCCAAAAGAAGACCACGGGGGGGCCCATTGAGAATGTATATTGGAAAAACCGGAATGGCACAATTCTACAAAAAACAAAGCAGGGGACCCTTGTTAAGCAGTTTGTTAGGCATGCCAGGGAAAGGCCTGATCTCTACACGAGTTTCCAGGTACAACTAGGGACCAGCAGAGACTATGGACAGTGGGACACTGATGACTGATCAACACAACATAAGCTTAAACATTGAATCTACTATTGCTCACTGGAGCTCGCTTGCCTCATGAAGCACTGCACTTGGCTTTCCTCTCCAGGAAGCCCTACGCTTCGCTTTCGGGATTTTAGTCTCATCCAAATCGAGGACACATAAAACATAAATATAAATACATCATATAAATAATAATACACAATACAAATTATATGAGAATCAGCTGTTTTGTTGGAGAATTGGCTGTTATTTTCGCAAGATCTGCTACTAATGCATTGATAGCTCATGAAGTTATTAATGCTTTTAATAGAAAAAGGATGAAAGGGGTCGTCTGCAAATTGAACATTGAGAAAGTGTACGATCATGTTGATTTGGATATCTTAGACTATATGTTGAGACGTTTGGGTTGTGGAAATAAATGGTGATCGTGGATACGCACTAGTGTGAATCAGCAAAATTTCCGATTCTGATATATGGATCCCCCAATGGTTTTTTTCACGCGACAAGAGGCAGTACATCAAGGAGATCCTTTGTCATCACATTTGTTTGTGGTGGTGATGAAGGCATTGAGCGGGATGATGGATAAAGGAGTAGAGGCTGGTTTAGTTAAACGCTTTAACATTGATAATTCTCAGTTTCAAATATCACATTTACAATATGCGGATGACACATTGGCCATTGCTTATGTGCAAGACAGATGAATTGGAAGTGGATAATCTTCAAATGATAGTGGAACATTTTGAGATGGTTTTGAGCTTGAATGTTAATTCTGGTAAAAGTGGAATTTTGGGAATGGGTTTGACAAAGGAAGAAGTAGGCTCTTTTACTAGGATTCTTGGATGTAGGGAAGGTTCATTTCCGTCTACGTATCTTGAGTTACCATTATGCATACGGAAGCCAGCAAAACATCTATGGGGTAAAGTTATCGAGAGATCAGAAAGTAAGTTAACAAGTTGGAAGACTAGGCATTTATCATTGGGTGGAAGATTAACGCTAATTAAGGTGGCGATGTCTAACTTACTTGTTTCTTATATGACATTATTTAAATGACCAAAGGCAATAGTGAATAAACTCGAAAAAATTAGGAGGGATTTTTTTCTGGAGAGGAGTGGAAGAAACATAAGTTTCATCTCACGAAGTGGGAGAATGTATGTAAGTCATAGTATCAAGGGGGGGTTGGTCTCTAGGTGTTGGGAGAGATGAATTTTGCACTTCTAGGGAAATGGGTATGGAGGTTTGGGGTGGAAGAGGGTAGCCCATGGAGAGAAGTAGTGGGTAGGAAGTATTGAGTTCAAGAAGATGTTAGGTGGATTAAGGCATCATCTTTGTAAGGGCATCATTTATTTGGAAAGCAGTGGCATTACTAAAAAGATAAGGTTTGGGAAGAAGTGGGCTTCTCTTTGGGCTATGGGAGGGCATTAGATTCTAGGAGGATGTTTGGGTGAAGGACAATAAATTGAGGGAAAGGTTTCCCCTTTTAGCAGGGATTTTACAAGAGGCAAACGTGTTAGTGGCTAGCTGTTTTTCTATTCATGGGGATGCAATCACTTGGGCTCCTAGCGGAAGGAATTTAAATGAGGAGGTAGAGGAGTTGTTGAGTTGGTTAAATGTATTGAGTAAGGTGTGTCCAGTGATATCACAAAGCAAGTCGTGAGATGGTTGGACGAAAAGTCCAGTAGGTTTTCAGTCAAATCTTTTAAAAAAAGGATAAGTGGTGGGTTATGTGGTAGGTAGGTGAGTCATACAGCATATCTGGAAATATGGAGCTCCTCCAAAGATGGCTGCCTTAGCCTGGTTAGTGGGAAGGAACAAAGTGCTTACGGTTGATAACCTATTCAAGAAAAAGATGATCCTTGCGAATATGTGTCTCATGCGTTATCAAGATGAAGAATTGGTGAATCATCTTTTCATTCAGTGCGAGTTTGCTAGGAAGATGTGGGAGGGGTTTTTGGACAAGTTTGGTATCCAGTGGGTCATGTCGGGTTCAATTGATAGTTTCTTTTTATCTTGGCATGGTTGGGGTATAGGGAAGAAAGGGGAATAACTATGGCGTCTTTACCTTCAGGCTGGAATATGGGCATTATGAATGGAAAGGAATAAGCGTTGTTTTAAAAAATCAGAGAAAAACCTCTTTGGAGGTTTGCAATATGGCAAAAGAGTGGTTTATGGAATGGGCATTTGAATCAAAGGCACTTGTGGCGGATCAGTCTTCTGAAAACGGGGAAAACTTTTAGTTTTAGTTTCTCCTTTATTTTATCGCTTCTTCTAATTCTTTAGGCTTTCGGCCTCTTGGAAATGAAATCATCATAGTTCAAAAAAAAAAAAGAAAAAAAAAAAGGCCATGCAATGGAAGAGGTTCATCAGGGTTATGGAGATTAAAAGGATTTTAGAACTATTCTCATATTTAATTTAGTTCCTTGAGAAGCTAATTCCATGGCCAATACTTAGTCAAAGTTGTAGCAAGTCAAGCCCTGTGTTGGTGACTCCAATCCATTGCCTCAATGGACATTTGAGCAAGACCAAATTTCCACAAAAAGTACAATATCAGGCAAAATCAAGATTGATCTTGTCAAGTTAGACATTCAATTGAAAAGGCAACAGATATAGACGGGGTCGCATGTGAATTTCACATGAAACTAGTTGTTGGTGCCCATCCCTCTATGGAAAACTAAATTCTGCAGAAATTATTATGTCATGTGGAATTAGATTTATCTTATTAAATTAACTATTCAACTGAAAGAGCATTGGATATAGACTGAAAAGCAGCATGTAGAAAGAGAATGAAAATTTCTGAAGATTTCCACCACTACCCAAAGCTTCTAATTGCGATTGAGATAGAAAGATTTCTAATTCTATAGAAATTATTAGATTGGGCGAAATTCAGATCAATTACATTGAGTTAAATTCTTGACCACAAAGGAATACGTTTATTTCAATAGATTATCCATCCAATGCACCATTCACAAATCACTCTATGTGAGCTCCCACAAAAAAAAACAAAAAAAAGACACGTGTCACAGTGCCCATTGATCTGTAATATTCACTGGGTGGTCCTAAGAAGAAGACTATCAACTGTATAAAATCTCAACTGTCTGAATGATGACCCACAACTGGCAACGGATGAAAATATTACAGGCAAATGTCAGCATTGAATGAAAGAATAGCCACCGATCAAAAAAGGTAGGATTTTCCAATACTCACGATTCAGGTAGCAAATTCAATAGAGATTTGATTCAACTCTGTCGAAAACATTGAAGCATTGAAGAATGCGGAAAAGGAATGGTGGATCTGACCTGCAAGAACTGCAAGGCAGTCTCGGCCGATTGTCCAACGGCGATTTCAAGGAAGGAAGAGACCATGCTCTGCTTCTCCGTCGCTGAAATACTCTCCATTGCTTGAAGAGAAACTGAAAAATTCCAAAGGAGGGAGATTGAAACCTAGGGTTAAGAAGAAAACCCGAGGGAGAGGGATAGTTTTCTCCCTTCACATAGATTTTTACAGCTCTGAGGCGTACCTGGCTGCCATTTTAGAGTATCCGGAGGGATGCAAGTGTACTCGCTCGCATGAGATTGTATCCTTAAGCGGATTGCGTACTGCACACGCCTAAAAGGAAATGCAGGGCTATGTGGGGTCCACCGTGATGTATTGGTTTTATCCATTCCGTTCATCCATTTTTAAATATCATTTTACGCTGTTATGCCAAAAATGATAAAAATCCAAGATTCAAGTGGACCACACCATAGAAAGCAGTGGTGATAATGACACACACCACTGAAACACAAATTTCAGCTTGATTGATCCAACACTTTTGTGGCCCTCAATAGTCATTCAATCGGCATTATGTGGCTCCCTTGAGTCTTGTATCAGCATCATATTTTAGTTTCATACCTAAGAAGATCTGGAAAATAGACGAACAGCGGATAAAAATCATATATCAGTGGGCCCCTTTGTCCATGGTGAGGACGCAATGCACTTCTCTTATATACGGTGGCGGTACCGTGGTAATCGGAAATAGCAAGGTAGATCCTTGGAAATCCCTTTATTAATTATAATACCTTTCTACTCTTGACGAAGGAAACGATCTCATGATAAAAATGGACGGTTATTAAAAGTGATAAACGATCTTTATTCAATATATATGATTAGTACTCTAATTTTTTTACTTCGTACAAGATCAGTGGATCAGATTTATGAATGGTAACAGTAGCAATTATCGTGAAATCTTTGTATACATACAACTTATGCGAGTACATTTGCAATCCTACTCTCTGTTTTAACTTACCAAATTGGACCCTGTTTTTACAGTTATTTACGCCGTCGCCCGATATATTTCCATTTTACCATGCCAGTGATTCGGAGGTACTCGGTGGACGCGGATTCTCTGCAAAGCCTTGCGCAGGAAGTTCCTGCACTGGCAACTTAGATGGGCCACCGTGATGTTTTCGAGAAATCAGTCCCGTCCATCCGCATTGTGAGATCATTTTAGGACATTATACCAAAAATGAACTGGATCCAAGACTCAAGTGGGCCGCGGATAGGAGAATTCTTGCCGGTTGAAACCTTCCTGCGGTCTACAGTGATGTTTATATGCCATCAATACCGTTCATAACGTCATTCCTACTGGGATGACTGAAAAAACAAATATTAGACTGACTTAAAACTTCTGTGGCCATACGAATATTTTAACTGTGCACATTGAATCCTCACTTTTTCGGTCCACTTGAGTCTTGGATGGAGATCGCTTTTGGTCTAATGTCCTAAAATGAGCTCAAAAAACGGATGGACGGGGTGGATTTCTCAAAAAATCACGGTGGGCCCCGCCCAGGAACTTCATGCGCAAGGTAGTTTAAGAGGAAATCCGCGTCCGTACTCGGTAGTGGAAGTTCTTGCAGCCGAAAGTCATGTCGGGGCCCACCGACATGTCCTTGAAACCATCCACTCCGTCCATCAGTTTGGAAAGATAAAACTAGGTAAGGATCCCCAAACGTAGGTAGATCCAAGGTGGGCTACACACACGACAGAAAATAGTGAGAATGAAAGCATTCATCGTTGAAACCTTCCCGGAATCCACCATTGTGTTTATATTCCATCCAAATTGTTCATAATTTTATTTTCACTGGGATGAACCGATAAAAAAAATAAAAAAAAAAACAAATATTAGCCTGATCGGAAACTTTTGTGGACCCATGATGGTTTCGATGGTCAGGATTCAATCTCCAGCATCTCCTGTCAAGGGGATTCACTTGAGTTTTGGATCGTGGATTTCTCGTGGACATCCCGGTGGGTCGCTTAGCTTCCGCAAACTTCCTACACATCGCGCCTACTCATGGCTCAGTGGTAGGCTCAGTGGGTGTGGTCTTGGGTTCGAATACCCATGTGGTGTATGTGGGTGTGAGGGTGTGCGCGTAAGGGGCCCACCTTGAGGTTGTATTGTACATCAACGCCGTTCATCCTTTTTTTCATCCCAATTTGGGACGTGAGCAAAAGGGCACAATGCGTACTGAGTTAACTCTGTAGGGCCCACCATGATTTATGTATTTTATCTACTCAGTCCATCCATTTTACCGAATAATTTTAGAGTTTGAGACCAAAAATGAAGTATATCTAAAGTTCAAGTGGACCACACCACACGAAACAGTGTGAATTGAACATCCACTGTTGAAAAATCCTTGGGGGTTACAGAAGTTTTGGATCAAGCTGATATTTGTGTTTTCTCTTCATCCATGTATGTGTGATCTTATGAATAGGTTAGATGACAAATAAACATCACTGTGGGCCCTAGGAAGGTTTCAAGTGTGGAAATCATTATTCCCACTTTTTCTTGTGGTGTGGTTCAGCTGATCTTTGGATATGCTTCAATTTTGGGATCAATCCCTAAAATGATCTGGAAAAATGGATGGATTGCGTGGATGAATTACATACATTCACGGTGGGCCCAACTGAGTTTACTCAGTACGATAAAAGCGTACTGAGTTAGTGCGCTATCCGATTTCAATTACCGCAGGTCCGCAGGCATATACGTACTGACAAAGGAGGCGGATCCGCCCCAATGTTTGTATAAAAACCTTATCCTGCAACTCTGCTTGTGGGGCTCGCTATGATTTTTACACGGAATCCAAACCGTCGAAGGGTCACCCCACCAAGAAACTAGGTTTCGACGAAAATAAGATCGATCAAACCATCACATGAGCCACACGTTAATTGGGTATTTTTTGGTGGATGTCTATTGCTTGTAATAGTGTGACCCAACTGTCAATCTTATTGACCTAATTTTGGGAAATCCTATAATCATGGTCGGAATAAGTTGATAGACGGATTTGATGGTATACAAACATAACGGTGGACCCCACAGAGACAGTTGAATAATGTTTACATGTGGGTGAATAAGTTCCACCCATGTTTATAACTTTTAAAAGCATGTAAATAACCTTTTTATACGCAGGTGAATTGAGGTTGTTGAGAAAGCTTTTTCAGGGATATGATCCAGTGTACTCAGTGCATGGAAACTTTCCAGTGCATAGAGTTGTATTTAGACTTGTTGGCCCGAACATCAGGTACCCGAACCGTCCATTAGGTCCATTTCACTCTTTCTTACACTATTATGTGAAGATTATATCGATTTGATGGCTATGAACATCATCGGACCCATATTCTATGGCCTATATTCTTTTTTTTTTGCATGCATTTTATGGAAGATCTAAAGAATCCGATCAGCCTAATCAACTATAAGAGTGGGACGGACATAATGGACGGTTCAGATGACTAATGTTGATGTGGACAAGTCCAAATGCTGCTATGTGCATGGAAAGGTTGCATACACTTAGCACACAAGATCATTTATCGTTTCTTCAGAGTTCAGAGGCTTTTATTCTGGGTCCAGGCAGAGCCGTGTGGGACCCACCGCTGTGTATGGGTTTTATCAACGCCGTCCGTCTCATTTTTCCAAATCATTATTGGGTATAAGCTCAAAAATGAAGCAGATCCCAGACTCAGGTGGACCACACATGTAGGGATTGAACGCCTACCATTAAAAACTTATCCGGGCACAAAAGTTTTGGATGGAGCAGATATTTGTCTTTTCCCTTTATGGCTGTTTGTTTTCAATTCCCTTAGATAAATGCATGGTAAACTTTTTTGTGGGGCTTACCATAATATGCATGGATTATCCACTCCATTTATCCAATTTGAGAGGTGATTTTACTGCATGAACTCAAAATTGAGGCAAATCTAAAACTTAAGTAGACCACGCCACGTAAAATAGTTAGTTGAATGCCTAATGTTGAAAACATTTTACAACCACGATTTCTTATGGTGTAGGCTACTTGATGTTTAAATTTATTTGATTTTCTTTTATAACACCCTAAAATGTTTCAATAAAATAGATAGATAGCGTGGATATATCACACATTACAATGAGACTCACGAATATACGCCAATCATTTTCAAAGCCTTTTTACATTGAAAAAATACCCATTGAATTAAGCAGAAGAAAATAATAATCATTATATTTTTAGGAAGCTGATTGCGTACTGAGTAACTCGGCACGCTAGCGTGTAGAGTAAACTCTGTGGGGCCCACAATGATTTATGTATTTTATCCACTCTGTCCATCTTAATAGAAAATTTTAGATATGATGCCAAAAAATGAAGCATATCAATATCTAAAGTGGACCACACCACAAGAAAAGTGTGGACTGGATGTCTACCATTGAAAAATTCTTGGAGGACGCATAAGTTTTGGATCAAGTTATATTTGTGTTTTCCCTTCATCCATATCCATATGATCTTATGAACAGTTTGGATGACAAATAAACATCACTGTAGGGCCTGGGAAGGTTTCAACGGTGGAAATCATTATTCCCCCTTGTTTCCTGTCGCATGGTCCACTTGAGATTTGGATATGGTTAAATTTTGGGCTCAACCACTAAAATGAGCTGGAAAAACATATGGACGAAATAGATAAAGCACATACATTCTAGGTGGGCCCAACTAGTTTACTCTGCACGATAAGAGCGTGCGGAGACGCAATCCGATTCTAATTTTTTACACGTACTTACCTACATTTACTCCTATTTACAACGAAACAAACACGCCCTAATCAAGATACATGCGATCTTATGAGCATGGCTTAGGAAGGTTTCAACGGAGGGTGTCATTAATACCACTTCTACGTATGGTGTGGTCCACTTGAGGCCTGGATATGCCTCATGTTTGTCCAAAAATGATTCGGAAAAATGGATAGACCGGTGGGTCCCACAGAGCCTCTGCCTGGACCGAGTCCGTCTAGGCGGTCGCAGGACGCAATCCGCTTCTGTGTTCTGGTACCTCTCCCACAGAAATTTTCGGGACGCGGATTTCGAAGTTCCTGCTATGGGAAACAGTGATGTTTTTGATAAATCTACCCCGTCCATCCGCTTTGGGAGCTCATTTTAGGATATGAAACAAAAAATGAACCGGATACAAGACTCAAGTGGGCCGAAAACATGAGGATTGAACGTCCACAGTTGAAATATTTGTGGGGCCACAGGAGTTTCAAATCAGGCTAATATTTGTGTTTTCAGTTCATCCCATTAGTAATGACGATATTAACAGTAAGGATGTCATGTAAACATTACTGTAGGCCCAGGGATGTTTCAACGGTAGTAATTTCTCTACCCACTTTTTCCTTTAGTGAGGCCCACTTGAGTCTTGGATCTGGTTTATTTTTTTGTATAATATGCTAAAATAATCTCATAAAGCTGATGGACGGGTGGATTTATCAAAAACATCGCTGTGGGACCCACCTTGGTTCGAAGGAACTTCCTGCGCGCTTTTGCCGGAAATCCGCGTGCAAATTTTCAAGGGTAAAATGGTCATTAGAATCTCAGGTTAGGCAGCCAAAACCATCAGTTTTGATGGTGACAGGTGTGATGAAATTTAGAAATGATGGAGTGGGCCAAGCGTATGAAAGCATTCCCATGCACATGGTTGTATCTGGACTTTTTAGGATTCACATAACCTATCTCGACCGTCCATTAGCTCCAGTGCAGGCTTCTTTACCTAGCGTATAAAATTCATTGCAACTAGATGGTTCTGAACATCGTTGACTGAACCTATCTTTTACTGAAGTTATTGTCCATCTTTTTTTGCATGCCACTGAATGAATGGTTGGGATCATCTTTTAAGGCTTCTGATGAAGATGGGCTCGACTTAACAGACGGTCAAGATAGGTGATGTGGATACTAAAGAGACTAAATGCAATCCTGTGCGCGGGAAGTGAACTCAAGAGGTGATCTGCTGCACATTTGCTTTTTTATTTTTTTGTTTTTTGGCCAGTCATGCAACGCACCCACCCAGTCAATCGTGCAACACACCCCACCAATCCGTCATGCACCCACCTGGATTTTCACCACTAAACGAAGACGCCTTGTTGAAACTCCAGTCTACCAACGAGGCAAGGCTCAAGTTGCAAGCCAGTGCAGGGATCCACTGAGGTGGGTGGACCCCTGACTCACAGTGATGTATTTTCCTTAAATCCACACTGTCCAACCATTTTGATTACTCACTTTAGGGAATTATAAAAATGTATGAAGCATATCCAAATCTTAGGTGGACCACACCACAGGAAACAGTTGTGATTGAATCCCAACCATTAAAAACTTCATGGAGTCCACCAGAGTATTTATTTTCCATCCAACCTGTTCATAAGGTGACAAAGACATGGATGAAGATAACACACAAACATCATCTTAATCCAAAGCTTTTGTAACACACAATAAGTTTTTAATGGTCAATTACTACTATCTATGTTACATCTAAGTAGGGCTCTCAATGGAGCGGGTCAGATTTGAGATCCAATTCGCTCCAAATCCGTATAACGTGGATTTAGAACTTAAAATAAGTCCGATTAGTTAAATGGAGTGGATTTGGATTTTAAAATAGGTTCGATTACTTAAATGGATCGAATTTGGATTCACAGGATCATATCCAAGTTTGATCCCAATCTGATTAAGATCTGACTCCTTGTAACCTTACTATACATGTTATATTCATGTTGGTCGTCTGTTTTATATATTATTTTAGGCCATGTCTCAAAATTGAGATATGCCACTCATGTTGACCATACCACAGTAACTAGTGAGATTTGCATCATTTTTCTACTAAATTAAATATATTATATTATATATTTTTAGATTTGTAATGGGTGGATTCAGACATAGATTTGACTGAATCTGTTGGTTATATGGATTTTGATTCGAAAATGAATCTAACAATTTATAAATGGATCTGATATGATATCAACTTTTGGATCCGAGTTGGATCCGAATTCGATCTCAGTCCATTTACATATATATAGACTTGGAGCCAGATCCAACTGGATTGGATCCAATCCAGATCCGACCCGCCCCATTGAGAGCCCTATATCTAAGATTTGGATATGCTTCATTTTTTGAATCGTAGCCTAAAATGATTTTTCAATACCGATGGACAGCGTTGATGTGATTGAAATCATCAAGGTGGCCCCCATAGTCAGGGGGTCTCACCCACCTCAGGGGATCCGGGGATCCACCAAAGCCACGCCCTGGGCAATTCATTAGGTGGGCCCATCATGAACTTTCCCTATCAAAGACCAAGCCGGTACACCCATCAAGTGGACCACTGGTTGAAAACACACCCTTGCTCCTCTGGGGAAGTGATCTCATGCGTCCAACCAACGGTAATCATGTTTCCGTGCAAATGAACCCTAATGCCATGCCTACAAACAAAAATCCAGCCTGATCGATGACTTAGGTGGACCACATGAAGGGAACAGTTGGGGAGACGCACACCGTAGAAACTTCTAGATGCAGTATGGTGCACAGTACTGTGTATATGCCATCCAACCGAGTCAGCCTGTGCGCGCGCGCTCGGGACAGTTTCGGTGGATCCCTGACTGTGGGGCCCACCATGATGTATGTTCCTTACCTCCACACCGCCCATACGTTTTGACAGCTTATTTGAACTACCCCACAGGAAACGGTGGTGATTGAATATTCACCATTAATAACTTTTTTGAGGGCTAACGAAATGTTTATTTTCCATCCAAACTGTTGATAAGGTAACAAAGACGTGGATGAAGGGATCATACAAACAACAGCTTGATTCAAAACTTTTGTGGATCACAGGAAGTTTTTAATGGTCAACCACCACTATTTCTTGTGGTGTGGTCATCCTGAGATTTGGATCTGCTTTATGTTTTGGGTAATCAAGGTGGCCTTACAGTGAGGGATCGACGCCCCAGGATTCACCGAAACCTACGTCATTCCTTAGTTGAAGCCGCGCCAGGAATCACCAAAGCAGCGTCAGAAAATCCTGTCAAAGTCAAGTTGACGATCCAGATTGGGTACTACCCTCACCAGGTCCTAGCCAAAGATGGGCGGTCCAGTCAAGGGCTCCATGGGCCCACCGTGTGTTTACGTCGGATTTTATAACAGGATCCTCCAGATGTTCACCTTCCGTCCAGGCGGTTTCTTCCTGAACCTGAAAAGAGATGAAGGAAAACTACGGGTGGCTGGCGTCCAGTCGTTGGCCCTCCGAAGCTTAAGTTAGATGGGAATAGTTACAAAGGAAACGAAGAAGTTTTGGACTGAGAGATTGTATATTGTGTACCTTTCTTATCGATGAAGTCGTTCCTTTATATAGATCCAAGTGACCTAATTTTTTACGCAATATCATCAAAATTATCCCTGATTTCAGGAGAACAAGAGGTTTATCCATTCGATCCTGAGATAATAGAATGGTTCAATCCATTTAGTCCTATAGTGAATCACGTTCCCTGACGAGGATCCCCTGAAGTCCGGGACCATGGATCAGGATAAGTCCAACATTGGTCTATACGGGCTACTGGTACTAAAAGGGCGGAGGACGTTCGGACTTGAAGATTATCTCCTCGCAGATTTGAGATGCAAACTCTTTCGACGACCACAATTGAGATGCTCGGATACCCAGGTGGTATTCCGTACTTTCCTAATATTCGAGCCTCGACCACAAGGGCTCGGTGAGTTGGTGGTTGTGCATTGTACTTGCCCAATATGTGAGCCTCGACCACAAGGGCTCGCGAGTCGAATACTATCAAGAGGGTGCTCGCACATCTCGAGTCCTCGCGAGATTCTCTGACCATCGTAATTTGACTATAACAGATGCCCCCAAGTCCTTGCCGCCGAGAAATTCAAGGGAAGGACTTACTTACTGGCCTGCATAACCGCCTAACACCTTTATTAGAGATGAAGCCGTACATGATTGGGCTGGCATTAATGAGCGCCAGCCTTCCGTAACTTTTCGGCAGAGAGGAAATGAAGAGACACTCGCCACGTGTCTGTGGAATTAATAGCCATGCCTGTTCGACTGCTGTGCCAAACGGGGGATAGCCACGTGTCGCAAAATCCTATGGAATGTTGCTTATAAATATACAGAGTCCGCCAAATCTTCGGATTTTCACAAAAGTTTTCAAAACTTTTCCTCTTTCATCACTCCCTCCTGGTGTGTCCTTCTTCCTCCGGTGTCGTTCTCTTTCTCCTGTGTCGTTCTCTTTCTCCAGTGTCATTCTCTGGTATAACTCCGCTTCTTCCTTTTTCTTCTCTTTTTATCTTAAAAATTTCCATGGCTGGAGATTCCGATGAGGAGACCGTCCCCCTGGGGGATGCCACCCCGGAATCCTCTTCCTCCAACAATGCGAGGGTTCCGGCGGGTAGGTACTCAGCGTCCGGGTATCCATCCATCCTGTCGGAGGAAAGACTGAATGAGTTACGGGAGAGATACCAAGTCCCTGACTCAGTCGTTCTCCGGTTACCCGGAGAGGGAGAAACCCTGGATTCCCCTCCCCCAGGATGCATTGCCATTTATGAGTACTTATTTGTTCTTGGGGTGCGCCTTCCTCTCCATCCCTTCATTCGCGATGTACTCCGAAGTTATAAGATTGCCCTTGGGCAACTTATCGTAAACGGATGGAGGTTGGTCCTGAGCTCCTTCGCTCTCTGGGCGCAAGCCGGTAACGGGGAGTTAATCGTTGAAGAGTTCCTCTGTATGTTTCGACTCAAGAAGGCACCTTCCAGCGAAGGCTGGTATTATCTATTTTACTGGCACCGGGATAATTTTGTCCTGGGGAAACCCTCTTCAAATTATCCCGGATGGAGAAAACGCTGGTTCTATGCTTCAGGGAGTTGAGAGTCAGAGCCAAGATCCACTTCTGGGGGCCCTGGTGTGAACCGTTTTTTCTGTGAAGGTGGGGCACAGTTTCACATTCCGTAGGCTTCGCGAGCTAGTTTAGGGTTTTTTGCTTTTTAACCTATGCTCGTATTTGCAGGTATTCTAGCTTTGGGGAAGCCGAACTTGAAGGGGGGAATTCACAAAAAGATCGTGAAAGTATACAAGTTGCCTGCTCGAGACAGGCATATCGAGGCTTGTTTATCAGCCTCTCGGCTCACCTTGGCAGGACTAATATATCGTGAGAAGGTCGCGATGACCACTGCTGGGGAGAAGAGAGGGTTGCTGCCGCGCCTCAAGGGCACAAACTCGAAGAGGCAGAAGAAG
The DNA here is from genome assembly GCA_003013855.2 of Liriodendron chinense. Taxonomy (NCBI): domain Eukaryota; kingdom Viridiplantae; phylum Streptophyta; class Magnoliopsida; order Magnoliales; family Magnoliaceae; genus Liriodendron; species Liriodendron chinense. The sequence goes on along the minus strand of PVNU02000100.1, from coordinate 78,310 downwards.
GCGTCTGCTGGTCCTTCTCATCCATCTACTCGGACGGGTGTTGCCCAAACTCCTCTTCTTGAGGGCGCGGTGGCCGTGCCAGGGGCACCTGCACCTGTGGCTCCTCCATTGGTGGTTCCTCCTGAACCATCAGTTATTAACATTGTCGATAACTCCCCGAGGGACGACGGGGCGGGGTCAGGCTGCCCCCCCAGTTGAAGAATCTTGCGAGCTTGAAGGTGCTCGTGAGTTAGCTCCTGCTCGCGAGTTGGCTCCTGCTTGCGAGCCGGCTACTGCTCAAGACGCGAGCCCAGATGGACTGGTCGTAGCCCAGCCCTCTAGAAGTGGAGCAATCACCGTCCCCCGTCATCTCCACCCCATTTGCAAATTCTTGTTCGACAACATCTCTCCCCAAACATTTGGCACCCTCCCCGAGCCAAGTCCTGAAAACCTCTTCCTCGAGGCAGGAGTAAGGATGGTACAGGTAACATGTTTTTTAACTTGACCCTGTCGTTTTGCTCCCTTTGTTTGCTCCCGAGTATTTATCTCATAACCTTTCTTATGTTCTGTAGGGCTTGGACCTCATTCTACGAACGAAGTGTGACATCCTTGCCGCCCGTCGTGTGATAGATGAGGCTGACGGGAAGAGGGTTGCCCTGGAGAAAGCGGTCCACGGAAGGGACCAAGTCATCAAGTCTCGTGAGACCTTGATCGCGAAAATGACTGAGGAGAAAAAGATCCTCATTGAGAAGGTCCAGGTCCTGACTGATAGGTATCAGGCTTTGGACTCCAACTTTGCCAAGCTCGCGGAGTAGAGAGAGAGAGAGAGAGAGAGAGAGAGAGAGAGAGAGAGAGAGAGAGATCTTTCGGCAGGACAAGATCTCGTTGGATGAGCGGCTCACGGAAACCGAGTCGCAGCTCAAGGAAGTCAGCGGCAATCTAGACAAAGAGCGCTCTACTCTCGCGCAGCTCAAGGACGACTCGATCCACTAGGATTAAGAGAGAGTAGCCCTTGTCAAGATGCTTTCTGAAGAAGGAGCCCGAGCCATCACAGAGTTCCGAACCTCGCAGTTATACGACGATGAGAGATACAAGTCGTACGATGCTGGTCGCGACTTTGCACTACGAGTAGTGCAACGGATGTCCCCATCTTTTGACATGGGTGAATTCGAGAGGGTCGCGGCCATCATAGCTGCAGAGGAGAAAGCAGCTGCCGAGAATGAGGTGATCGAGGTCACTCAAGCTAGAGGGGTCTCTAAAGTGGGCCCTGAAGTCGAGAGTGCCGGCCCTCCTCCAACCGATACGCGAGAATGATTATTTTTCTTTCCTTTGCTTAACTCTTGTATCAATTTTGCTTTGTAAACATTCTAACTTTGTAATCAGTTGAGATGAATGAAAAAAAACCTTTTAGATGATGTTGTTGGCGTCTTATTTCCCTTTTCTTTCGTTCTTCCTTTCTTGTATATTGAATGCCTTCATACTTAACTCACGTAGTAACGAGTTAGGCTCAATCCGGGGGTCGTGGTGACCATGTCCGCGTGGAGATAGACTGATCTATCGATTAAGGCTTTGATTCTACCAAGGGTAGACAATTGGCCAAGAGAATATGGATATTCTCTTCGGGGCTATTCGGGTCCAATTAAATGGATTAACGACAAAAAAACTGACTTTAATTCTACCAAGGGTAGACAATTGGCCAAGAGAATGTGTGTATTCTCTTCGGGGCTATTCGGGTCCAATTAATGGAGTAGCGACCAAAAGACCGACTTTAATTCATATTTATTCGAATGTCGTTCAGAATTATATCGAATTAAGGAAAATATCGTAGCAAATGTTCCACATGCCAAGGGCGACGAACGGGCCTTCCCTGCATATCTTCAAGATAATAAGTACCAGGTCGCACAATTTTGATGACTCGATACGGGCCCTCCCAATTTGGATCTAGCGAACGAGCAGGGGCTTCGAGTTTCTTTTTAAGGACCAAATCGCCGAGCTGGAAGACTCTGAGCCGAACTTTAGCATTACGATAGCGAGCAATGCGCTGCTGATATGCTGCTGCTCGCAGTTGGGAGGCATCTCTCCATTCCTCCAAGAGGTCAAGATGAAGTCGAAGACCTTCCTGATTACAAGTGGGATCATATTGCTCGATTCGATACGAAGGTACTTGAACTTCAACTGGTACTACTGCGTCGGTACCGAATGCCAAGGAGAAAGGAGTTTCGCCTGTTGATGTGCGAGTCGTAGTCCTATATGCCCATAAGACTTCTGGTAGGAAATACCTTTACACTCACCGAGCTTGGTCTTCAAGCGATGCTTAATGATATTATTCACCGCTTCAACTTGCCCATTTGACTGAGGATGGTATGGAGAGGTGCGGACATTGTATATCTTCCATTTTTTGCAAAATTCATCGAAAGCAGCATTGTCGAATTGCTTTCCATTATCGGTGATTATAGTGTGGGGGAGCCCATAACGGCATACGATATTTCTCCATACGAATTTAGTGGTCTGTTTCTTGATAATTCTGGCTAATAGTTCTGCCTCGACCCATTTAGTGAAGTAATCGACCGCCACGATTGCAAACCTATTTTGACCTTTCCCGATAGGCAAGGGCCCGATGATATCGACTTCCCATTGGGTGAAGGGCCAAGGGCTATCCATTAGCGTCATTTGCTCGGACGGCACACGAGGTATAGGAGAAAATCGCTGGCACTTGTCAAATTTTTTAGAGAATTCGATCGCATCTGCCTTCATAGTGAGCCAGTAATATCCTTGCCTCATCGCCTTATATGCTAGAGATCGTCCCCTTGGGTGGTTACCGCATGCCCTCTGGTGTATTTCATCCAGAACGCGACGTGCTTCTTCTGGGTGAAGGCACCTTAAGTAGGGCAAGGAGAAACTCTTACGTAATAACGTTCCATTTTGTGAAGTATACCTGGCAGCTCGATGACGAATTTGTCGTGCGGATTTCTTGTCGTCTGGGAGATGCCCATCCCTGAGATAAAGGACAATGGGGTCCATCCAACTTGGAGAGGGATGGACCGCGATCACTTGCCCAGGGGTTGTTTGGCCGATACTCGGGGTGCGAAGGTGCTCGATGGGAATCGATTGTGATAACTCAGACTCTAGTGCGGAGGCGAGTTTTGCCAAAGAATCCGCGAGTTGGTTCTTCTCGCGAGGGATGTGGACTATTTCATAATTCTTTAGCTTAGCGAGCAGGATGAGCAGTCGAGATTTGTATAAGGCCATTCTTTCTTCTTTTGCTTCAAATTCGCCGAGTACCTGATTGACTATGAGCTGAGAATCACTATGAATGAGTATATTCTAAATTGAGAGGACATTCGCTAGTTCGAGGCCAACGATCAGAGCCTCATATTCTGCTTCATTATTTAAGATGCGAGAATCAAATCGTAAAGCGTATTGGAAACGCGACCCGTCTGGAGCAACTAGAATTAGGCCTGCTCCACTACCGGTGGCCCGTGAGGACCCGTCCACGAATAGTGACCAGGGTGGCTGGTCGCTGGTCGCGAGATTATCATCGAGAGAGGAGTATGTGAATTCGGCGATGAAGTCAGCCACGGCCTTACCCTTGATGGCGGTCCTGGGGCAGAACGAAATATCATGCTCACTGATCTCGACCACCCATTTAGTTAATCGCCCTGAAACCTCGGGCTTTTGAAGGACCTGTCATTACGGATGATTCGTTGGCACTAATATAGCATAGGCTTGGAAGTAGGGCCGCAGCTTTCGGGTAGCCGTGACTATAGCTAAGGCCAACTTTTCCATATCAGAATACCGAGTTTCGGCATCCACCATCGCTCGAATAATATAATAAACGGGCCTTTGTACCCCGGAATCTTCTCTTATTAAAGCGGCATAACGGCCGTAGAAGACACAGATAAATAAAGAAGAAGTTGGTCGTGCGCCACAGGTTTTGACAGAAGGGGGGGGGGTGCACTCATATATTGCTTCAGTTGTTGGAATGCCTCCTCGCATTGCGATGTCCACTCCCAATCAGATTTTGCGGTGGCTCGGAGGAGTTTAAAGAAGGGTAAACACTTGTCAGAGGCCCGCGAAATGAACCTATTCAACGATGCTATACGACCAGCCAGGCATTGGACATCCTTGAGGATGGTCGGAGATTTCATCTCGACCAATGCCTTTATTTTTTCAGGATTTGCTTTGATTCCTCGTTGGCCGACCATAAATCCGAGAAATTTACCGGCAGAGACTCCGAACGTACATTTCTCGGGATTTAGCTTCATCTGATACTTCCTCATCAAGTCGAAGGCTTCTCGAAGATCTGCAAGGTGGTCGTCTTCTACGACACTTTTCACGAGCATGTCGTCGACGTAAACCTCCATATTCCTACCGATTTGCGTAACGAATATTTTATTGACGAGGCGCTGATAGGTGGACCCTGCATTTTTAAGACCAAAAGCCATTACTTGGTAGCAATACAAACCTCGGTCAGTGATGAAGGTAGTGTGCTAGCTATCAGGTGGATGCATCATGATCTAGTTATAACCGGAATAGGCGTCCATAAAACTGAGCAGGGCATGCCCTGCCGTTGAATCAACCAGCTGGTCGATTTGCGGGGTCGGGAAGCTATCTTTGGGGCACGCTTTGTTTAAATCCGAATAGTCAATATACATTCTCCACTTGCCGTTTGCTTTTCGAACGAGAACTATGTTCGCGACCAACTCTGGATAGTCTACTTCTTTTATAAAATTGATTGTGAGCAGCTTTTCGACTTTAGCCTTGATTATCATTTGCCTTTCCACAGTGAAAGCACGTCGACGCTGATGAACAGGTTTATACTTCGGATCAACGTTCAAACGGTGTGCTATGACGCTGGGGTCGATGCCCAGCATGTCTCTATAAGACCAGGAAAACACACTTGGTATTCAGTGAGGAAACGAACTAGATTTTCCCAAAAGACGCTGCTTAAAGAGGATCTTACATAGACAATTTTGGACGAGTCATCTTCAGTTAAGTAGATTGTTGTTGTAGATAAATTTGGCTATGAGCAGATGATGCTCAAGAGAAATCGCAGTCGCATCCCGAATGCGAGCAGCTCGGCTCGTGCTTGACGAAAGGGATCGCATTTCAGAGATACGAGCAGCTCGGCTCGTGGTCATTGAAAGGGGTCGCATCCCGAACATGTGAGCAGCTCCCGAATGTGAGCACTCCCGAATGTGACCACTCCCGAATATGACCACTCCCGTCATGAGCACTCCCGACATATGGGCAGCTCCCATCATGTGAGCAGACCTGGTCTCTGGTCTCTGGTCTCAACATGGTCTCTGGTCTCTGGCAAGGACATCCCTCAGCTTGGCAAGAGGCCTGGACTCATCTGCCTTGGTTTATCCCTCTTGATAAGATAAGGATAAAGCTCATCTCACTGATCCAAATAAGATAATGATAAAGCTTATCTCACTGATCCGGATAAGATAAGGATAAAGCTTATCCCACTGATCCGGATAAGATAATGATTATCCCAACAAGATCCAATTAAATCTCTCCAATAATTATCTATAAAGAGGCCTCCGCACTCTCTCTAGGTATGGAATCGACCACCAGAAAAACTTCAACAATCTTTCCTTTCAGTATCCGTACTAACTTTGCCATCGGAGGGCCGTAAGCCGGGCCAACCGGCGGCGGTCCTAACCTTTCTTGGTGATTACAGGTTCCCAATCTACACCATTCATCTTTGAGTGGAGATCAGACGACGAAGAATCAAAGTTGGTCCCTGACCAACATCTGTTAGCCAATTTTTGGCGATAACAATTGCTACTGTTTCTTCTCCGGGAGTTCCAAATTAGAGAGCATTCTCTCTTGGGTCCAACGAGGTAGCCATCGGAGGACTTAATGGATCTTGTGCCACCATCATAACTGGAGTCGTCTGAGCCTTCTTTCGGTTTTGGACGGCTATCTTATAACACGATCAGGCTTCCTTTTGATTTCCTTGTACAACCCCGACACCATTTGGGGTAGGGAATTTGACGCATAAATACAAAGGATGTAGGGCTGCCCCTACTTTATTGAGCGATGGTCGACCCAAAATGGCGTTGTATGCCGACCCTCGATCTACCACGAGGAAATTAATGAAGACAGTCGTTTTCGCTGGACTTTCTCCTAAGGTAACTGGGAGGTCAATGCTTCATTCCGGCGTTACCACCTTGCCCCCGAATCCGACGAGAGGAGTAGAGACTGGTTTGAGCAGGCTTCTGGCGAGTGCCATTTTGTTAAAAGCTTTCAGGTATAGAATATCAGCAGACCTACCTGTATCTACTATAATACGATGAGTCAGATAATTTGATACCTTTAGCGCGACCACGATGGAGTCTTCATGAGAGGAGTGAATCCCCTCTGCATCCTCGAGGGAGAAGGAGATTGGAGGATGGCTGATTTTTTACGTGTTGGGCGTTTGTTCCAATCAATAGATATGCTGGGGCTTCTTAGACGCCTTACGAGTGTATGCTTTTCTTGAAGATTAAGAATCTCCCCCGCAAGCCGGTCCTCCGGCGATGGTCCGGATCTCCCCAGTAGGTTCAACGTCTTCTTGCGGAGTGTGATGGTGAGGTGACTTCTTCTGGTGTGATGCGCCTTCCCCCCTTTTAGGCGACCGACCTCGCCGAACAACATAATCTTGAAGATGACCTTTCCGAATGAGAGCTTCGATGTGGTCTCGTAGAGATATACAATCTTGGAAACTATGCCCATGATCTTTGTGAAAATAACAAAACTTGCTCTTATCTCTCTTTTCAGGATCAGATTTGATCTTTGCAGGCCATTTCACATATGGTTTATGCTTTATTTCCATTAGCACCTTTTCAGGGAATCGGTTGAGAGGAGTGTAGTTATGTTATTTACCCGAATACATCTTCTTGAGAGAGCGATCCCGTCGATCACGCCGATATTTCTTATCCGGGGGAGAGGTTTCCTCTGGCTTGCGCTTCTTGCCCTATATACCATGACGTGCCAAAGCAACTTCTTCTACATTGATATATTTCTGAGCTTTTGCTTGGAATTCCGTCATGGTTTTAGGAGGGTTCTTATCTAGGGCGAATCTAAATCTCTCGCTTGTAATTCCGGCTATAAGGACGGTGAGGCCTTTTTCTTCGGTATAACCTTCAGTTTGGACGGCTTCTGCAGTGAACCATACTGTAAACTCATTTATCGTCTCCCCATGCTGTTGTTTCAAATCCATTAAGTGAGATGCTGGCTTTTTAGTACGGATACTCCCCATGAATTGAGAGAGGAATAGCTTCGATAGCTGTGCGAAGGACCCAATAGATCGGGGTTTTAGCCCCCGGAACCACGTACGAGCTGCCTCTTTTAAGGTTAAAGAAAAAGCCCTACACATGATTTCTGACCTATGTCCCTCTAGCTCCATAAGAGACCTATACGTTTCCAGGTGTTCGAGAGGATCGCCTATACCTATATACGGGGTGATGACAGGCGTGCGGTACTTCCTAGATAAAGGTGCTTCCATGACTTCACAGGGTAAAAGGAGACTCGGATCGATGTATCGACGTCATAGCAGCAGATGGTCGATTTGCCTGATATCGTTGTTCCATATCATCAAAACGATCATAGATTCTCTTGAGGTCCCCTTCCCATGGTAAGGTATATCCTGACGTTTCAACGGTGGACCCCTGAGATTGCTGTTGCCGGGAAGTGCTGGAGTGGATGGAATGTGGGGGTATTACCGGGGCTTGGTTGCCGAGTGGCATTCGATTTGATGGAGGATGATTTGGTTGGACTTGTGGCTCATCCGCAGAATGTCTGGAAGCCACTGGTATAGGTTGCGCCGGTAATCCTTCGGAAGGTTGTCGCTGGGGCTCCGAAAAATGCTGATCAAGCCGATTAGACAAAGCTTGAAATCTGGCGTTGAGGGTCAGAAGTGTATTTCCGAGGAAACGCATGACATCCTCTTGATTTTCGGAAGTATCAAATAACGGAATTTGTGATGGTACGTTGGGATCTCCGTGGGGGATGCCCGTCGAAATAGTTTTGAGGGATGGGCGCTGGTTCGGTAACGTCAGGCTGAGGTAGCGTCTGCCTTGAAGTGGAAGGATGAACTGTCTTTTTGGGAGGCATGGTGGGAGGATTTTGATCAGTGATGAGAGCGGCTAATCTTGGCGATCAAATGTTCCCACAGACAGCGTCATTCTGTTTACGTCGGATTTTGTAACAGGATCCTCCAGATGTTCACCTTCCGTCCAGGCGGTTTCTTCCTGAACCTGAAAAGAGATAAAGGAAAACGACGGGTGGCCGGCGTCCAGCAATTGGCCCTCCGAAGCTTAAGTTAGATGGGAATAGTTACAAAGGAAACGAAGAAGTTTGGGGCTTAGAAATTGTGTATTGTGTACCTTTCTTATCGATGAAGTCGTTCCTTTATATAGATCTAAGTGACCTAATTTGTTACGCAAGATCATCAAAGATTATCCCTGATTTCAGGGGATAAGAGTTTTATAGATTCGATCCCGAGATAATAGAATGGTTTAATCCATTTAGTCCTATAGTGAATCACGTTCCTTGACGAGGATCCCCTGAAGTCCGAGACCATGGATCAGGATAAGTCCAACATTGGTCTATACAGGCTGCTGGTACTAAAAGGGCGGAGGACGTTCGGACTCGAAGATTATCTCCTCGCAGATTTGAGATGCAAACTCTTTCGATGACCACAATTGAGATGCTCGGATACCCAGGTACTCCGTACTTTCCTAATATTCGAGCCTCGACCACAAGGGCTCGGTGAGTTGATGGTTGTGCATTGTACTTGCCCAATATGCGAGCCTCGACCACAAGGGCTCGCGAGTCGAATACTGTCAAGAGGGTGCTCATACATCTCGAGTCCTCGCGAGATTCTCTGACCATCGTAATTTGACTGTAACACCGTGTATATCTTTCATCTTCACCGTCCATTCATTTTGATAAATTATTTTATTGTACGAGTCCAAAAAGGGCTAGATTGGAGGCTCAACTGGACTCACCTTGGATCGAGCTGATATTTGTGTTCTCTCCGTACAGGTCTATGCGATTCATCACAGTGGGCCATAGGAAATTTTCAACTGTAGGAATTTTATCCCCACTGCTTCTTGTGGTGTGGTCCACTTGAGCCCTAAAATGATCCGTAAAAACATACACAACATTGTGGGACATTGCTCCTTTAGGAGTGACTGTACATTGCTCCCTGTGGTCTGTCTCACCTACATTTTTGGAAAGGATAATTATTGGGATGTACGGTGATCGTGTGGAGGCTCGCGGTTTGGATTCCACAGACACTTGTGGGCCTCACACAGCTGCAACTCATGGTAGTTTACCATATGTTCCAACGCATGTTGTGAACTTGTGATCGTTCCCCTTCTTCTTTTTTTTTTTTTGTTGTCTCGTACGCATTAGTCCGCGTGTCTCAACTCGGAAAGCACGAACGAACGCATGTGCACACCAATAATTAAAGTGTTTTTTACCATTCAAGCACTAGACTACATTCTAACGGTCAACAAAATTACGGTCAACTGTCCAAAAAATAGGTCAATCTAGGTGGCATTTTTAGGGCCCGTTTGGATTGTAAGTTACTTAAGATAAGCAAATTATCAGATAAGTAACTTATGTTGGTTTCTACTGATTAAGTAAATAAGAATGTTTGGTAAACCACAGCCAAATTGGTGAGTTCGCTGACTGCATAGACCCAACCAAACCTGGACCCCAACTCATCTTCTTCCTCATTCTGTTTCTCGTCAACCAAACCCATCTGTCGCACCTAACCATGGCGACCCCCATTCATGGTGGGACCCACTTTCAGATCCACACTGTCCATCCATTCTGTTTTTCTTATGAAACCTCAACCGTAGGAGTCCCTTGCCTGGAATCCCTTTCTGCAGTCCATTAAAACCTGTGATCATGCCACGTTTTATCATGCCACGTTTTCGTCTCCTAACCAACTCTAATCTGGAGAAGCCGATGAGCAGCTTAGATTTCATCTGATCATCAGCGATGGCCCTCACCTAGCAGTCCTCTCTCAGCCACAATTCGATCTGTGCAAGGGTTCTTCCGCGTTCGACAACAACGAAAGCCGCAAACGGCATCCGCGCGAGACCTCTCCTTCGAATCTTAGTCGTCCTTTCCTTTCAAATCTCTCATCATCCAACAACTCAAGACACTACAACCGATTCCTTTCATCGAACAACCAATCAGAGGAGACCTAGCCTATCGTTCTTCCGTGTTTGTGTACAATCGCAGCATCACCAACCGTTCGAACCCACCAGAACCTACTGCAATCATTCGTTCGAAGAAAACCACCCATGATCAAAACCTGCAATTATCGGTCATGCATTTTCCCCGTCAAGCAACTCCACAACTCGATGTTGAATAGACCTGGATCTGAGATCCAAAAACTGCATTGTGTGGCTCATCTGATGAGTATACAATCACCCGATAAGCTTGTGTGTAGCATCCTATGTGAGCACACAACCAGAGAGAGATGGAGACGGGGATCAGTTTTGCAAGATGGCTCTTTTCAGCCAGCGGAGAAAAAGTAAAAAAGCAAAAAAAAAAAATGCTGAAATGCTAAACTAATTTTCAGCAAATAAGTAATGATAACCATCTATTAGCCAAACTAACTTATATCAAATAAGTTACGTAACCACTGCTGTCAGCAAGAAAAGTAACTTATTTGGTGGTATCCAAACGGGCCCTTAGTGAGGGGGAAAAATGGCTGGTTTGGTTTTTAAAGGGCATGATCGCTGGGCGCCAGAAGAAATTTATATGACCAGCATAAAAATATAAAAAACATAGGGGCCTGTTTGGGATAGTGGATTTGGAACTCCCTGGATTCAGAACCCTCCACTGGCTGTGTATGGTACACTGGATTTGAAATCCCATGCAATCTAAAAGTAGTCAAAAGTAGTCATGTATAATATATTTATAATGGTTTGAATTTAATAAATCAACTTTAGTGTACGGGGTTGTTTGGCACCATGGATTCGAGGGGGTTTCAAATCCTGCTTGGCACCATAAAGCAATCCTGCTCAATGAGAGGTTTGAAATCCAAGGTGAAAGCTAAGATTACATCTTCGGGCATGTGTAACATGTGTCATTAAGCTACTAATCTATCGAGCATATGACCCACTAATGATATCCCAAAACAATCAAATTATCAACTGCATTACTAAAATTACTTCAATATGATAATCTACGCAGTCGAAACGTTGTCCATGTAAATCAATAGTTAAAAATCATTAGTTAGTCGATTGGTTGTGATCCTAAGCTTATAGCCCATTCGAGACTTGGAATTTCATTATTTTCAGCCAAAGTAAATATTTCAACGGGCTTATTACAATCATTGTGTAAAAACATTAAATATTTAATGCGCATTTGATGCAACCCAAGCTTACTATTTGGTGTGGTCTACTAGAGGGTTGAATCTGCTTCATTTTTTTGGCCCATACCCTAGCATGATCTTAGAAAAGGGATGGACAGCGTGGATAAATAGATACATCACGGTGGACCTCCACACAGATCTGCTCGAACGCTTAAAGGTTCGACTAGGGGTTGGAGGCAATCAGCTTCAGCTTGGATGGGGGACGTCCGAAGGAAGAAAACACACACTCACACTCACACTCACACTCCGATTGTATATTTGAACCTTCGCAATCAAAGCAAAAGAACCAAATTATCACAAAGGATTGAAATAACCCCATTGACTTTCTGCCGAACAACCAACAAGATGAACTCATCATATAAATGGTTTAAATCATTGAAAAATGATCTACACCCGGATCCATAGCTCAAGTGGTAGACCAAGTGAAGATAGCCTTGCTTCAACAAAGGTCATGGCATTGATTCCCAAAGTGGGGGTGGCTAACATTGCAGTGTGACTAAGAGGGGGGTGAGTGTACTAATAGTGGGGTGTGTGTACTAACCAAAAATAAAAATAAAAATCATTGAAAATTACCTAGATCCAAAGGTTGAAGCCCAGGCATACCACATTGCAATAGGTTGGGATGTATTGGAACAAAAACACCAAACCAAACCTATTTGACTAGAGTCCTGATCTTCTGTTGGCCTCCAAGCCTTTTCATTGGACCACGTCACACTGCATGATGTCAAGTGTGACCAAGTTGCACTGAGGATGTGACATGATTGTATACTTATGTGATGATGTGGACCAATGAAAAGGCTCCAAGCAGGGTTTTCATGCTTGATGCCAACAGAGGATCTGGACTCATTTGACTGTGGTACTGACTAGCAATGTCACAAAGCGTGACTTGCTCTAATTGAGCGCACGGAGCAGGAACATGCATTAAGAGATCCACCTGGCCATCAGGTGTGCTCCCACACATTTTCATCATGGATCTTAAAAATCAGCCTATTGAAGACTTGGGTGGGCCACACCATAAAGAATAGTATAAAATCATGCCAAAACCTCTTAAATTCGTGTGTTGTGGCCCAAGCAAGTCTTTGAATGTCCTGATTTTCTGGGATCCCTCCCTGCCCGCGTAGTGCATCCAGCGAGTGGTTTGGATGATACATACACACCATGGTGGACCCCACACAATTTGGATGATTTTACTGGTGGGTTTTCCCATCAAAATTGTTCCCAGTGTAGCCCAGCTAAGTTTTGAATTAGGCTGATTTCAGGGCCCCAGTGATGGCCCACCTGATGGATGGGATGGATCTCATCCACAGAAGTCCATCCACACCAGCAAGTAGTCATACCCTGATACGAGAACACATGTCAAGCAAGCATTCTCATTCCAAGGATGGGTAAGTTGTAAAATAGAGTTTAAACCTCAGGGCCAGAGCTTTTCTTTTAAGAGTAGAGGGCGTTCTAAACAGGTTTACCAGGGGGGATTAGGAGGAATGAAAATGAAACTAGGGAGTGGCTGGTTTTAGGAGTCAATGGTAGGGGGCCTTTGGTCATTCTCCCTAGTTTTAGTCCTTGACAAAAAGAAATAGGATCTCTAATGCACAATTTGATTTACTAAAATGAGACAAACTCATTCTCAACTGACATCCAAAGAGGCCCATGTTGCATGTGGGCAGTGTTTTACAAGCAGGAAAGATGTGGATCCCACTGTAATTAGCTTATCAACTGGTTTATTATTCTTCTGAATGTCCACCCTGTGCATTGTGTTGAAAGAGTGGACCCACCATAGGTGTGAAAAATTGACCAAAATTTTGCACCCATTGGATAATCCTAGCATCCGTGCAAACACTTGAAATGGACAGTTAACAAGAAATCGGCCAGTCATTCGCATCAAGCTAGAAAGTCCTTGATTGAAAGGGCTGCCTTACCTGGAAGGTGCAATTTTCGGAACACGAACCATCCATGGCGAGGCCCACTTCTTTTCTAGGTTTGATCACATGCAAGCTAGGGGCCTGCAGATTAACAATTCAGTACTGTCATGCATAACCCATCTATCCTCCTCATGCAATAGCTGGAAACATAGGTCATACTTTCTAGTGGAAAATGCTCATACAACATGTGCACATGAGAACATGGTGCCCACAAGCACTTTACTGGTTCAGAGGTGGCAGGACCCACATGATGGGGTATGACATCCTTCTTCCATTCCAGACCATGAACTGCATTGCATTCCTGGAGACCTATGTCCATGTCAGGCGGAACACTGGTCATCATACAGATGGAGCTAAAAGACACTCCACACAATGCCAACTCCATAGCAACCTTCTCCGTGGTTGATTACCTGCATTCGAAAAAGTGAACAGATATCACAAGAGCTGGCACAGATAACGTTGGCACTGATTAGAGAGACCCGTGAGCCCCACCTTATATACACGTTCTGTATCAATTTGCAAACTGGCATCATTCCAAGATACCCAAAAACAAAGCATACTTTTTTTTTAACACCTACCAACAAACTATGGTGGACAATTGTGACAAATCTTGTTTACAGCTATTTCTCAGGAGATTTTTCAGATTTTGACATTTTTCTCGCCATATTGGGAAAATCTCACTGAAAATAAAAAATTAATTATAAATTGCAAAATAATTCTAAACATTCAATATAAAAATATGAATTGAATTGTTTTAATATCTAAATAATTTTTCTGTTATACTCGCAAAAATTTAAAAACAGGATTTTGAAAATCTTGAGGTATTATCATGATAAAATATTGTTTAATCAAAATTTAGTGATAACATCACAAGATTTTCAAAATCTTGGCGATATCTGTCACAATGTCGTGGACCACAAAGTTCTCCTAAAGAGTATAAAAATTGGAACAGCATCATGGCTGGATCATAACTACGACAAGGATGTTGATGTTGGCATGTAACAGGCACGTTGATGTATGATCCTCTACACAAGTTGTGGGTGAGGGCTTGTGTCCAGGTGGAGATATGCAAAAGCTACGACTTGTAGATAAACAATGGGAAAATGGGAACTAATTTTAATAATGGCAATTGTGCAATGCGAAGGCGAACATAACCCTCACACGACCAGACCCAACCCGATCTGTTATATAAATCAGGCCAGCTGCTCTGCCAATGAATGTTTGTACACCCTGTACTCAATCTTTCAAAGACCCTCAAGTGACAGTAACCTGGTCTATTGCATTTTCCCTAAATGGAAAATCGGTGTAAGAAAATCAATCACTGTTAATTACATTCCCGGCTGTGATATACCACAAGCTGTTAATTATATATCATGGATAAAACTATATAAAAAGAATGAATGGCGAAGGGCACAAAAGAGACAGATGCATCTGGTGGAACCTTGAGCAAACAAACTCCATCCAAATGGTCCTCCAGATGAGCCTGGTAATCATTTTCCTCTATAGATGTGGAGGAGAACAGTGTAACCCTAGGTGTGGATTCTCCATTGAGCAGGAGATGGCCACTGTTTGAGGAGGGTTTTAGGAGCTTCCTCCGATTCTCTATTGACTTAATACAATAGCACGAAGCCCTACCGGTGACGATGAGGCAGAGTTGTGTTGGGTAATAGAGAGCAGATGAGGTCCCCTAATGAGAGGGACAACATCTTACGCTTGCTGATGAATGGAACTACATTGTCCAGAGTGAAATGACAGTCAAATATCTGTATGTAGTGATATAGACACTTCTCACTTGCTCATGGATGAATCTGAATGGAGCAGAGCCGTGCCTCTGGACTCCATGAGAGGAGGTTTTTCCCACCTTGAATCAATGGATAACTGTTGGAGGTGTTGCCTTCGTCTTCCTTGATTCAATGTGCTCTTTTTATGCCAGTTGTTTTGCTTCCTTCGAGCTGTCTCTACATGTAAGCTCTTGCAAGTGGGCTAAAAAGAGCTATTTGTAGACCTTTGGAGGTGATATTCAGCAACCGTCTTCTGAGTTGGCAGATTTGCATTGGTCTACCTGTCAGGAATGTGACAAATTTGAAGGGTTTGTGCATGGTGCAGTGTTGATAACTGCTTGGAGATAAAAGCGTGTGAGTTTCAAAGAACAGTTTTCAGGATACATAAACTGTGTGGCCGGGAGTCCCACATCTTCACATTTTTTGGTTAGGAGGTGGCACGTGGACAGACAGTTTAGATGTTGCACCCTCCGTACACGGCTGAATGGTTTAACTGCATATCGCATGAAAATTGTGGTTAACTATAGTTGGATTGATCACCACACAGAATTTGGAATGGCTCCAATGTACGACAGATGGTGATGTAGAAGCCTTGGTAGTTACAATCTTGCAAAGTAGGGGACACGGATCACAAACAGAAGGTAAGCCAGGTGGCAAACATAGAGTAAGCTAGATGTTGAATAGATGTCTTGCAGAGACAATTGTAGCTAGTAACACTTAGCAGTTGCAGAGTGCATGAGCGTTATACGAAGACAGTAGATGGAAGGTTAAATCCCTTCCACACGTCTTCCATAAAGTGCCCAAGAGTCAGTTGACCAACAGGGACACAAGGGGAGGGTAGGAAAGCAAGTGTACATGGCAGATGTAGAGGCTCAAGATGCCGGTTGAGAGGCTAAGTTGATGTGACGGCTGTAGAGGCGATAAGTGCCGTTTATGAAGGCGAAGATGGTGTGGTGGCTGTAGAGGCTTGAAGCACCTCTCCAGAGTTGTCAAGGCAAGAGCGAAGACGCATGGCAACTTTGGAGTGTATAGCCAATCTTTGAATATGGAAAAGCTGTCTTCGCGGCTCTGTGTGAGTTACATGGGGAACGTAGTTAGACTTGGCTAATGAACTTCAGGGTATCATCATTTCGATCCAATTTTCCATGTCAAAAATTCCAAAATTTGGATGGTTTGGATAGAGCAGTACATGACCGGCACATCTGAGGAGGATGAACCACCATTTCAAAATAATGTAGAACTACAACAGGACTCTAACTCTACTTCCTGTTCTATATAGGATTGCAGTTGACATCATGGGCCTGTTCAGATGGACACCTTTCATTCAAACTTTAGGGGGTGAGCTGAATGGCAAGTGAACCTGAGTGCATACACTCTTCTGCATAGACATCTCATGCTTACCACACATGAGTGAGATCCAAGCCGCTCATCAGGTATGTCCCACTGTGTAGATTCCTTGATTCCGTAAATTAAGTTTGCAAGTACCCAGTCAAAACAGTCCACATTCAACTAGAAACAAAGCCTAATATGGGTGACTGAGATCTTCCAACTTCAAAGATCTGCAAACAACTGTCCATCTATGATGTGACCTGAATGGTCCAAAACGAGCAGCTCCATCACTCTTCCTACAAACTGCCACCCAATAGATATGAAAAATTGAGGCACAGCTGGGGCTATCAATAGGGTGGCAAATGGGGCTGAGTGGGACCAAGGCATTACCCAGTCCACCGTATATATTTCCACCGCATACTTAGATTTTTATTTCTAACTGAAGTTATGGTCCTTGGTAGAGTGGAATGGTGGAAAAGGATTCATGTAGTGGAAGGGAGGAAAAGGATTCATATAGCTGACCCCAGTTAGTTGGGATAAGGCTCAGATGATGATGCTTAGATTTTTAGTTATGACAAGGGAGCCCCATGTTTCCGTGGTCCGAAGCATTGGCCAGATGGTTCCTACAGTGGATGAATTATGCATGGAAAATCAGGCAGATATTTTCATCAGGCGGCCAGGGTTGTATAAATGAAATTGAAAATGGTCAATACTCACTATACATTTCTGGTCTGCACAGTGAGTAGTGGATGAATATGACTTTTGGGCCAAGACATGGATATGGAAGACCTACACTGGTGAATGTCTCAGATCTTCACTGTTGGGACATGCATGAATCCCACCATCCATCTCACATATGTGTGTAGCAAGGTATTCCATAACAGTAACGGTGGCTGTAATGGCCACCACCGTTACCTTTACAATACGGGCTGTAACGGCCATCATGGCTGTTACAATCTCTTTTTTAATTAAAAAAAAATCCGAAAAACCTGTATCGGCCCTATAATGGACCGTTACGGGGTCGTTACAGCCTTAACGGGGGGCGTAATGAGCTGTTACTACCTTTACGGGAGCTGTACCGGCTATTACAGGTCATTCTTTTTGTAACGGCCGTTACAGCCGCCTTTTTTTTTCTTTTTTTTTTGAAACGTGTGACAATTGCCACCGTTACCTTTTAAGTAATGGCCGTTATGGCACACCATGGCAGGTAGACAACCTCACCTAGAAATTAATAGGATTGAGGCTCTTGTAGATGAGTGCATTGCACTTGTTGGCAACCTGTAAATCAAAAGACCCAAAGTGCACCTCACTTAATCAATTATGTGACAGGATTCAAGAAGATCAATTATGTTCTAGGGTTATTGTAGGTATAACTGTGTATACAACAATCAAGGCAAGCATAAAAGTTTATGTATGATAGTGCTCATAGTACGAGTACAATTTTGTTTCCCTATTTGTAATATCTGGGGAATTTCAGATTGTTCGGGGAAAGTTTAGTGTGAATAGGATGTGCATTGGTCGGTTGGTAACAGTTTCGTGTGTGGGCTGAATACTGGTTATAGATTAGTAGATTGTGGGAGAAATCTGTCAACAGTTCCTCCGTCATGTTTGTTGAATGGCTACATCTTGTCAATGATGAGATGCAACAATGGAGAAGCAAGGGTAGAGAGAGAAGGGAGAAGAGGAGGAGAGAGGAGAGAGATGGAAGAGAACGTGAATGAGATGCTTAGGTTCTGTATATATATATTGAAATGCTCACATCGCACCCATTCTCATGAGAACTCGTGAGAACTCATCTCATGTGATATGAGCCCAAAATTTGAACAGTCCGCATGATGCAGCAACCCATGAAACTCCTAGGGCCCAACTTTTACCCTGATCCAAAACTTTGGTGGCCCATGGCAAAAGGAAACATTTTCCTCCGTTGATTTGCCTCTCTTTGCTATGGCCCACAAGAGTTTTGGATCAGGTTGAAAGTTGGGACTTGGGGTTTCATGGGGTGCCGCATCACATTGACGCGTTCAGATTGCCCAAGACACATGTGCAAAGGTGTGCATTCCTCTCTCTCTCTCTCTCCATCTACACACACACACACACACACACACACACACATCTGAAAGCCTTAAATGGGCCCTACGGGCCTTCCTACATGGACTTAGGCCCAATATGCCTAATAATAAAACTTAAACTTTCAACATTTCCCCCATAAGCTGGAACATCCTAATGATGCCTAGCTTGGAACAAGAGCTAACATTAAGGGAAAAAAAAAAAAAAAAAATCTAAGAAATTCTTTAGCATACCCCCTCAAACTCAAGGAGCTTCAAAAAGAGGAACTTGAGTTTAAATAAGCACATAAAACATTTATTTAAGAGAAGGAAATAGAAGATAAAACAATCGTGGAGATGTGAGTCTGCGTGTAAAAAAAAAAAAAAAAAGCAATTGCGGAGATGAGTAGCACTAGCTGCAACGAAAAGCGAGCTTGAAAGGTGGAGGCGATGAGACGACCAATAACTTCAGGCAAACAAGCACTTTTGCAACTTCAGTGATGTGAGCAACCGGACAAACTATCCAGCACAAAGGAGTCTAGATAAACTATCCAACTTAACGAAGGCTAGGTCAACTGCCCAACATAAATATAAGTCCGAAGCAACTATCCGGCAAAAAATAAGAATGGACAAGAAGGTAATTGGCAATCCAAAGTGTTGTGGCTAAATCCCGCAAGGTCCCTGATCATGGACAATAAGGTGCGCAACCGTAGATATGTGGCCCACTAAGGTCAGATCATCACACGTGTTTCAGAAGGATCCAAGCTTGTCAAGGTAAAGGAATCTTCATATTCAGCATAAAGTCGCGGATACAGTTCTGAGGCCTCATGTTCGGCCTGAGATAGCAGATGTAGCCTTGAGGCCTCGGCATCGGCCTCAGGCAACATATAGAATTCTGAGTACTTGGCTTCAATCTCAAATAGTGGAATTGGACTTGAGTCCTCAGGCTCGGCCTCAGGTGATGGACATCGGACTGAGCCCTCATCCTTCAGCTACCAAGCACCATAGAGAAGAGCAAACATCTTCCTTGCCATCACTATTTCCCGAATCCCATAGAACTGAGGTCTCAGCCTCTGGTATCGATATCTTTTCTAACTACAAAACAACTCAACTGAGGATGCCAGGCATCCTTGGATCTGAGCATAGTGCGCACCACCATACAGAGGTAACGATTAACCTCGGGATATGTAGGATCTGAATGTGATAAGGATAATCTCTCACAATCCGGAAACGTATCCTAGACGGTCTCTCATCTAGATACGTCTTCTAAAACAGAATCGACGCATCCACCGCCGTAAACCGTGGATCATTACCATCTATAAAAAGGATCCTTCCACATCACCTCTGGGTAGGCACTACGCCATCACGCAATACGCATACGCACAATTATGCAGTTCTTTCTAAAGCTTTTACGCTCCCTTACTGACTTAAGCATCGGAGGGTCCTCCGCGGGCACGACCGGCACCCCCTCACGATCTCTCTATTTGTGATCTCAGGTCCCATCATCTGGATATCTCCACCAATTCATTGAGTGGCGAAGATCTAAAGTTGGTCCTTGATTAACATTTTTACCCGATTTTTGGCATTAACAGATTGGCATCGTCTATGGGATCAACTAGGTCGTTCTCGCTTCACTTCTTAGTCGTCGTTCAGATCTCCTTCTTCAAGATGCCTCCTAAGAAGAAGGTTCCAGTCGGAGCATCCACTACAATACGAACGTCAGCCCCTATGGGCTTGCAAAACCCGTTGGAGGACGTCTCTCCTTCCTAGAGGGAACAAGCTCCTCCACCGCCTATGCCACAACCCTCGGGTTTAGCTGACGATACTACCAGAATTAATGCCATCAAAGATGATCTACGGGCAATATGGGCTGAGATCACTCAGTTCGCGGGCATCGCGAGACGATTGGAGCAACTGTTCGCTCCTACCGCTCCTCCATAGCCCAATGCGCCACCGCATTTTGTCCACTCCCCTCGACCTCGGGAGCAGCATGGACCGAACCAACATGCAGCCCTTAGGGGGGGGCCCTCCTCGGGGATTGGTCTCACCGATCCTCCTTTAGCTTCTTTTTGTCTGAGGACAATGACTCCTCATGTTTCTTCTTTTTGTCGCTGGACCCGGCCTCAACCTCGCGCCCCTCGCCACCTCCTCGGCGTTGATGTACTTCTGGGCCTTAGCTTGCAACTCCACCATCGTTTTTGGGATGGATTTGTCGAGGGCGAAGTGAAATTCCTTATTCCTGACTCCGCTGAGGAACGCAGTCAGGCCAACATTGTCGGTATATCCCTCCGTCTGCACTGATTCGGAGGTGAAGCGCACCATGAAGTCCTTCAAGGACTCATCTAGTCTTAGCTTGATCATAGCTAGGTGAGCCACTAGCTTTTTCATCTTCCTACTCCCGAGAAACTATGACACGAACAGTGTACATAGTTGAGGAAGGAGCTGATGGAACGTGGCTTGAGATTCCTGAACCACGTTCGTTCCGCATCTTTAAGGGTGAGAGAAAATGCCCTACACATAATTTCTGGGCTTACACCCTCAAGTTCCATATGAAACCTAAAGGTCTCAATGTGATCCACGGGGTCCCCTACCCTAGTGTAGTGAGGGATGTTAAGCACCCAAAACTTCTCCGGTCGAGGCACCTCCATAATATTTTTGGTGAATGGTGGATTGGTTTGCTCCACCATCACCTGTATCGTCAAGGGCGCGTTGGACCGATAGCGTTGTTCTATGGTGGCGAACTTCTCCTCAAGCTTCTCTAAATCTTTCTCCCACTCCATTGTATGATTGGTGCTAGAAACTTCAATGGCCTCGACGACCTCGCCCTGACCCTGACGTCTAGCATCAAGCGCGTGGCATAGATCTCCGGCGGGAAGGTTACTTGCTCCATGGTGAACGAGAGCTTGGACAGGTGGTCCAGCCCGATTTGCCAATATTCAGAGCACACCCCCCTGAATGCCACGAAAGAGAGGATCGTTATGCACATCAAAAATTAGAAATACACGAAGTGGCCACATAGGATGAGGACAGATCCCGAGAAAAGGGATAAGCGGAAGTATTGTCTGTTCCACCAAGATCACGGCCACGACATAGAGGACTGCATGGCCCTCAAGGATGAGATCGAGACTCTCATCAGGAAAGGCCACCTCCGCACATATGTGGAGCGGCTTCCCCAGAAGACGCAACAGATCCCCTCGTCGGCCAGACTGACCACAACGGGACTGATCGCCTCAATGGCAAGACTGCCAAGCACAGGAGCAATCCAAGCCCGCGGGAGAGATCCGCACTATCTTTGGCGGGCCGGCCAGAGGTGGAAATTCACACAAGGCTAGAAAGGCCCATACGAGAAAGGCTCAGGCGGAGCCTCAAACGGTATTCTCAGCAGAGAGGCCTGATAAACAACCCAGACTGGAACACCAGGTCATCACCTTCTCTGAGGAAGATGCGAAGGGGATTCACTTCCCCCGCGACGATGCTATTGTAGTGACACTAAGGGTGTCAAACTATAAAACCCATGGGATCATGTTTGACACCGAAGTTCAGCAGACATCATGTACGCTGCTGCCTCCGATAGTATGAATCTATCGAGATTCGAAGCCTGCTCAATCCAGTCAAGACCCCAGTAGTCGGATTTGGGGGAGAAGTTGTCATCCCAAAGGTGTGCATCGAACTTTCGGTTGTCTTCGATGAGGCCCCAAACAAGATCAATCTCATGGTAAACTTCATGGTGGTGGACTGCAAGTCATCCTACAATGCTATCCTAGGGCGGTCATCCATGACAAAGCTCAGAGCCACACTCTCACTGTGCTATCTCTGTGTCAAGTTCCCCACTCTAACTGGGGTCAGAGTGGTCAGAGGGAACCAAACCGAGGCCCGTTTGTGCTACGAGATGGTACTTTGGGAAGACACAGCGAAGCAAATCGCCCCTATTGTGGCCCTGACGACTCCTTGTTAGGAGCCACAGTATGAAGCAGGTTCCTCCTTGGATACTCGAGAGGATGACATCCAAAGAGGCTCCCTGGCCGAGGACTTGGTAATGCAGTGGCATTTTCACACCGGGCTCGAGTGGGGCAGCTCGTGCGAAGTGGGAGCACACTCGGGGTGGGGCAGACCGTGCAAAGCAGGACCTATGCGAAGTGGGGCGACTCACGAAGGAGGGTTCGACCGGGGCCTGGCCTAGCCTGGGCTATGAGATAAAAGGATATTTCGTGCCTCCCCCATTACATCTAGAGCTTTTGGTGAGTTCGTCGGATGTCCCAAGTCAAATTGGTATCAGAGCAGGAGATCTCGTGTTCAAGACTCATTACCGAGGGTGATTAATGCAGGGGCATTTTCACACCGGACTCGAGTGGGGCAGCCCGTGTGAAGCAGCTGCACTATGCGAAGCAGGACCCATGAGAAGTGGGGTGGCTCACGAAGGAGGGTTCGATCGGGGCCTGGCCTAGCCTGAGCAATGAGATAAAAGGATATTCCGTGCCTCCCCCATCAACTCTAGAGCTTTTGGTGAATTGGTCGGATGTCCTGCGTCACTTGGTGTCAGTCCAGATCTCCGCCGAGGAACTAGGAAGACGCGTACGCAAATTCAGTTCGCAGAGTTTCTTGCCGAGCATCAGGACGTCTTCGCCTGGTCTCATGGGGACATGCATGGCATCAATCCCAGTGTCATCATCCATTGCCTAAAGGTGGACCCCAGTTGCAAGCCTGTACAGCAGAAGCGGCGCTCGTTCAATCAGGAGAGACAGGAAGCTATAAAGGATGAAGTCGACAAGCTCCTTCGAGCCAATTTCATTGAAGAAGCTGATTACTTGGAGTGGGTAGCCCACATTGTGCTTGTGAAGAAAGCCAATGACAAGTGGCGAATGTGCATCAAGCCATCGACTACACAGATCTCAACAAGGTGTGTTCAAAGGATAGCTTTCCAACGCCAAGGATCGATCAACTGGTTGATGCTACGACCAGATATGCACTGCTCAGTTTCATGGACGCGTACTCTGGTTACAACCAGATTTCCATGCACCCTCCAGATAGAGAGAAGATGTCCTTCATCACTAACAGGGGGCTCTACTGTTATAAGGTCACATCGTTTGGCCTTAAGAATGCTGGTGCTACATATCAGCACCTTGTCAATAAGATGTTAGACAATGGAGGTCTATGTAGATGACATGCTCGTCAAGAGCATCAGAGTCGAGGATCACTTATTAGATCTTCAACAAATGTTCCAGATCCTACACTAATACAAGATGAAGTTGAACCCTGCAACGTGCGCATTCGGTGTGGCTTCTGGTGAGTTCTTACGTTTTATGGTCGATCAGTGAGGAATAGAAGCCAATCCAGAGAAAATCCGAGGCCTCCTAAAGATGAGATCTCCCAGAACTACGAAGGAGATACAGCGGCTGGCAGGTCGGGTAGCCTCCCTCAGCAAGTTCATCTCTAGGGCATTGGACAAGTGCCTACCCTTCTTCAAGCCTTTGAAGGGACCTCAAAACACAGCAGAATGGACAGACAAATGTGAGCAAGCATTGCTTCATCTTAAAGAGTATATGGGAGCCCTGCCAATACTTTCGAAGCCCATCCACGGCAAGGAGTTAATTTTGTACATGGCGGTGTCTCCCACAGCCGTCAACTCCACATTGATACGCAACGACAACGGCATCTAGAGGCCGGTTTACTATATCAGTTGGGCAATGGTCAACGCAGAGACGCGATATCCAAAAATAGAGAAGTTGGCGTTGGCTCTAGTAGTCTTAGCCAAAAAGCTTCGACTGTACTTCCAAGCGCACACAATAGTGGTTCCCACAAACCAACCCTCGAGACAAGATTTGCAAAAACCTAAAGCCAAACCTAAAGCCTCTGGAAGACTAGCCAAGTGGACCATCGAGCTAAGTGAGCATGATGTGAAGTTCTACCCTCGTACAGCAATCAAGGGGCAAGCCGCCACAGATTTCATCGCTGAGTTTACGTAACCATCCCCTGCACAATCGAAAGAGCACTCTTCTGAGCAGCCACCGTGGACATTGTTCGTGGACGGCTCATCCAGCTCTCAGGGGAGCGGCCCTGATGAGTAAAAATTCGAGTACACGCTCCACTTCGGGTTTTTAACGTCCAACAACGAAGCAAAGTATGACTATGAGGCCCTCCTAGTCGGACTCTGTTTAGCCAAGACAATGAGAGTTTGCAATCTGAAGATACATAGCGACTCACAACTCGTAGTGAATCAAGTCATGAACGAGTTTGAGGCACGAGGTGAAAGAATGGCTGCGTACAGAGCCCAAGCGCTTGAATTGTTGAAGGATTTCGAGAAGTACAAGCTCATCCACTTACCTAGAGAAGAAAACAAGTTGGTTGACTCCTTGGCCAGGTTGGGCTTAGCATCAGATAACGAGCTCGTCCGAATAATTCTGATGAGGACACATGACCTTTTAAAGTCTACCAATGAAGAAAGCGCCCACCACAAGCATCTTACTTGTGGCTAGGCGACTATTGAGGAGCATTGAAGACCCTACACACGTGATTTGACACATTGAAGACCTACATTGGGAGGACACATGTGTAGGAGGAAGAAGACCTGCTGGTCTTCGAGGCGCCCGACGACTATCTTCGGGAGCCCGAACTTAGCCTCTCTGGCGCTTGAAACTCTCTGGATGTCTTCGGGCGCCCGATCGAGCGCCCGACAACTAAGTTCGGGTGCCCGAACTTAGCCTCTCTGGTGCCCGAAACTCTCTGGACGTTTTCGGGTGCTCGACCGAGCACCCGAACTTAGCCTCTCTGGTGCCCGAAACTCTCTGGACGTCTTCGGGTGCCCGACCGAGCGCCCGAACTTCTGCGCAAGTTTGTTTTAGTTCCGTTTTTGCTTAAGTATTTTGGTACTTTTATGTTTTCCTATTGCTTATTTAAGTGGGCTAAGCCCTAAAAACGAGATTAGTTGTTGATTAATGAAAAAGAGCAAACCTTTGGTTGCCTCCTTCCTCTCTTTCCCTCTCATGGTGCTTCTTCTTCCTTGATCTCCTTCTTCTATTTTCGTCTTGTGACCCTTCAACTTCTTCCAAGTAATTTATCTTTCTTTCCCTACATTCTAAACCTGGGTTTTCTTAATCCTCCATGATCAAAATCTGAGAATTAATCCCAAACCTAATTTTCCAGATTTTTCCAAATCCCTAATCTGAGAAACCTTTCGATTCTTCGGACTAGTGATCCTCAATGATCGATTGGGTTAAAACCATGCAAGATTGGGAGGTTCTATCCCTCGCCGGATCCAACCATAGCAATAATTGAATCGATAACAGAACATCCCGAGAGATGTGCGGAAGGCGGTGGACTCTTCGTCTTCCGGAGCCATTCGGATCTGATTATATCCAGAGTAGCTGTCTATAAAGGACATCGTCGTATATGCTGACGTGCTATCGATCAGAAGCTCCGGGATGGATAGAGGAAAGTTATCTTTGGGACAGGCCTCGTTCAGATTACGGAAATTAAAGCACACCCGGATCTAGCCGCTCTTCTTCTTCACAGGTACTGCGTTCGAGATCCATTTGGTATACTGAAGCTGGGCTCAGCGAGATACTTGATAGGAATTTGACGTAGGATGCCCCCTAGTTATGATGCATGCTCATGAACGCAATTAAATCAGCGGAAATAAAAGACAATGATAATCTAAAAATATAGCTTCAATCATCATAAACTAAGAAAATCACAAGGAGACATGCAATGAAGCGGGCCATCCATCACAACCATGACACTTCCAGTAGATCTGACCTCGTGATGGATGGACCCAATCATCCAGTTCCTCCAGATTGGCCATCTGCCCGAGAACGAGAAGGAGGCATATGTACGCTCAAGTACCGTGCACTGAGATACTTCCTAAAAGGAGTCTTGTACAAGCGAGGTTACTCCCTACCACATCTGAGGTGCCTCCATCCGGATGAATCTAACTACGTCCTCAAGGAGATCCACAAAGGGGTGTGTGGAAACCACCTGGGAGGCCGAGCAATGGCCTATAAAGCAATCGGGCAGGGTTATTACTGGCCTACAATGAAGGCGAACGTGATTAAATTTTCTCTGAACTGTGACAAGTGCCAGCGATTCGCCAGAATCCCATAGCAAGCTCCTATGGAGGTCACCCCCATGTCAGGCCCTTGGCCCTTTGCCCAATAGGGGGTTGATATCATCGATCCCTTGTCAACGGGAAAAGGGCAAGTGAAGTTTGTAATCGTAGCTGTTGATTATTTCACAAAGTGGGTTGAGGCTGAGCCCTTGGCAACCATCACAGAGCAACAGACAACCAAGTTCATTTGGAAGTCAATCATCTGCCGATTCGGAATTCCGCACACTATCATTATAGATAATGGGCGGCAGTTCGACAATACGAAGTTCAAAAATCTTTGCAAGGAGTTGAAGATACAACATGTGCATATTGCCCCATACCATCCTCAAGCCAACAATCAAGTTGAAGCAATGAATAAAATAATTAAGCATTATCTGAAGACCAAATTGGAAGAGCGCAAGGGTGCCTGGTCCGAGAGTTTGCCGAAAGTCCTTCGGGCATACAGGACGACTACTCGGACCTCCACGGGAGAAACAACATTCTCACTCACCTTCGGTGCTGAAGCCATCATCAAAGTGGAAATAGAGATGCCTTCATACCGAATGGAGCATTTTCAGCTGGATCAGAACGAGGAATCCATGAGGTTCCATCTCAATATGCTGGAAGAACGAAGGGATAATGCACAGCTGCGGCTCGCAGGTTATCAACAAAGGGTAGCGTAGCACTTCAATTCTAAAGTCAAGATCCAACCCTTACGCGTTGGGGACCTCGTTCTTAGGAGAATTATGTCGAGCACTCAGGATCTAGGGCCCTGAGCCTCGGACTAAATTGGGAAGGGTCATACAAGATCTCAAAAGTAGTCCAACCAGGGACCTATCATCTCGAGAATATGCAAGGCAGAGGGTCCTTCGTTGCCCCTGGAATGCCTTAAATCTGCAGAAGTATTATCGGTAATGCAACAGGCTGCTAGACAATTAATGATGTAATAAGACACTTATGCCTTTTCAGCATGAACAAAATCTCTACTCAAAATGTGTTTCCGAGTCCAAATGCTCAGCCGCCCTTATCCCTTGGGGATACGAGGCCTCAGAGAGGAACGTAAGACATTTCTCGGGCTTAATATTTTTGCATTTACAAAGGAACAAAGTCCCGAAAGACTTAGTCGACAGTCAATTTGCCCATGGGAGGGGGATGGCCACCTATGGTACCCTCCAACTGAGCACCGTCTGCTAGATGGACTGACGAACAACTCAATGAAAGAGTATGTTCAAACGCTCAAAGAGCCAGCAGTTTGACTGCAAACGAAGTTTCCTATTAAGGGTTAACAAAGTTTCTTGCCTGTTAAATGGGTAAGTTATTAAAAGTCTAAGGACAAAACAATCGGCGGAAATAAAGAAAGTCAGCAACTCAATGCAAAGACCAGGCGAGGGGGGGGGGGGGGGGGGGGGGATTTCATTTCATCCAAGTAAGAATGCCCAAAGGCAGGTACATTCATAACAAAAAGAGAGAGAGAGAGAAGAAAGAAAAACTACAATGGCCATTCAATCAAAACGCAGTCAGCACGACCTTAGCAACAGGAGCAGAAGAAGCGAGGGGCTCAGCTGCTGAAGCTACGGCCTCGGTAGTAACTTCCTCCCTGACGTCAGGGGCCTTGGTAACCGTCGTGGCGTCATCTTCCTCAACCTGCTCTTATGCTGCTATTGTCTCCTCCAAGGCCATGAAAGCCTCAAGACTTGGGAGCTCCAGGTTGGGATGCAACCTTCGGAAGATCTTCAAACAGCGATTCCAAACAATGGAGTATACCAGAAGTCGATCCTCCTCGAAAATTTCGGATTCCTTGAAAGCCTCCAATGCCCGAGCCCCTTCGCCTTCAAGCTTCTTCTCGAAGTTGACCTTTTCTTTCTCCAACTCAGCTTGGAGCCTTGTGACTTCAGCCTCACTCGAGGCCTTCTCCAACTCTAACTGATCCTTCGCTTCTTGGAGTTAAGAGAACCGCCACTCCAGTGACTCATAGCGCATTCCAAATTCTTGGACCTTCTTGGCGTGGTCCCGAATATCGAGCTCCAATGCCTTATTGTGCGCCTCGAAGGTTTTGGCCAGTTTGTCCTTCTCATGAGCGCTGGCCTCTGCGCGTTCCGCACTCTCCTTGGCGGTAGCTATGAGGCGGTCCTTCTCATCTAGAAGTTTCCTAGCCTCAGTAACGTCCTCGAAGGACTTAATAATAGCATCCAACGCTTGCATGTGTTGATGAGAAATCAAGTAATCAGAAGGGTGCAAATACATGAAATCGAAAACACAACCTGATTGAGAGAAAACCTTACCCGGGGACATTGGATTCCCGCCAGAACCGCAGTCTTCTCAAGCGACAGTTGGCGGGTTGATTCCAAAGTATCTCTCCCGATGTTGTCGAATAGAAAGCAACACATCGAGACTAGATGGTCGGGAACCTTGTAGCCGCTAGATCCGGCAGTAGTTGGCGCAAGAATCAATTCCTACCCATGAGATGACCAAGCCCTCTCCTGTATAGGGGCTCGAGAAGATGAAGGCGCAAGCTCCCGAGGAGGAGCCATCAAAGACTGAGGACCCCCTGGTCGGGGGTCAACATTCTGAGGCCCCTCGGCTCAGGGAGCACTGCTTTGAGGCCCCCCTAGTCAGGGGACAATGTTTTGAACCCCCACGAAGAATGGTGCCCTTGCAGGGGGTGGCGGTGGTGGAGGCGGAACGAGCGAAGATAATGACGGAGGATTGGATGAGGAGGAGGGGCCTGACCCCCTAGACTTCTTCTAAGCCCTACCAGGCACAAAAGGTAGTATGGCAGATCTCTTCCGGCCTGGGTCTCCATAAGTCATTTCTGCAAAACATCAAGAACCAGGTCAAGCACATTCAAGACTTATCACTTAACGCTAAATCGACAAAGACAGAGTGACAACAGTTTACCACCGATAAGACCACACGATAGAAGGGATGAAGGCTCGAGAAGAACTTTGACATTTCGAGACTCTGGGCGCACCCGAAGAGCCTTCACTATTTTCTCCTGAATCATGCCTCTCAAATTCGGTTTCTTAACCGATAGTCCTGCAAAGAACAAAGAAAACAGGTTCGTGCTTAGCTTTACTCCATAGAAAGAGTACT
Source organism: Liriodendron chinense (assembly GCA_003013855.2). Classification (NCBI taxonomy): domain Eukaryota; kingdom Viridiplantae; phylum Streptophyta; class Magnoliopsida; order Magnoliales; family Magnoliaceae; genus Liriodendron; species Liriodendron chinense. The sequence continues at coordinate 48,692 of PVNU02000100.1, read as the reverse complement.
AAGAAATGTAAAAAAAGACAAGAAAGTTTGTAAGGGCTCTGATCTGAGAGGAAGGCACAAGGGACGTTCCCCCATGGATATGAATATCCGTATCATATTGGCCGATACGGGTGTATCATATCCGTATCGGCTCGATACGATACACGATACAGCCCTGTATCGGGCGTATCGGTAACGGTTGTACCGTATTGGGCGATACGGCCCATATCGGGTCCGATATTTTGTACTTATATCAGTTTGACCGATACATGGATAAAAAGGTGGAATCCGTAGAAAAGACCATCTGGAATTCCAGAAAAAGAAAAAAAGAAAATATTCGATCACATGTGCATTGTAGATTCACGAGTCTACTGTAACTAGCAACTAATCGATGGCGATAAAAGGGGCGGCATCGTTGGCGTTAATCACAGAAAAATCGAAAAGAAAAAAGAAAAAGAGAGAAGCTTTTAATCGTGAGGGCCAAGGGGATTTCGGTACCTGGAGAAGATCGGAAGAAGATCCGGCGACGTCGGTGGGCCACTCGATCGATCACCAGCAGCGCATGCCCGTAAGTACGACATTCCATTTTCTATTTCTTCAAATCGACAGAGATGTCAGCTCCAAATTTTCAAAAAATCCCAAAAATTTAGGTATGGGGGGAGAGATTTTAGGGATTTCAGGGGGGTTGGCCATATGGGGGAAAGATTTGAGGGATTGGGGAGAGATTTGGGGGATTTAGGGTTCCGGAAGCACCGCCGTCCCAAACCCTCTCCTCTTTTTCTCCTCTTTTTTCAGCCGGCTTCTCACGGAAGCCACTCCCCAGTTCCTCTTTTGTTAGGAACAGATTGCATGCGGAGTAACTCCGCACGCTCTTATCATGCGAAGTAAACTCAGTTGGGCCCACCTAGAATGTATTTGCTTTATCTATTCTGTCCATATGTTTTTCCAGCTCATTTTAGTGGTTGAGCCCAAAATTTAAGCATATTCAAATCTCAAGTGGACCATGCCATAGGAAACAGTGGGAATAATGATTTCCACCGTTGAAACCTTCCCAGGCCCTACAGTGATGTTTATTTGTCATCCAACCTGTTCATAAGATCACATGGATATGGATGAAGGGAAAACACAAATATCAGCTTGATCCAAAACTTCTGTGTCCTCCGAGAATTTTTCAATGGTAGACATTCAGTTCACACTTTTCTTATGGTGTGGTCCACTTTAGATTTTGATATGCTTCATTTTTTGGCACCATACTTAAAATTTTCTGTTAAGATGGATGGACGGAGTGGATAAAATATGTAAATCACTGTGGGCCCCACAGAGTTTACACCGCACGCTAGTGTGCGGAGTTACTCAGTACGCAATCCGCTAAGGCCTAAGGGGCGCTGCAATCGCTGGATCCTCGGATCCACCAAGGTGGGTGGATCCCTTACCATGCCGTCCGCTGTGTGATGTGTGTGTATTACATCCACACCGTCCATTCACTTTGAAAATTAATTTTAAAGGATGATTCAACAGGTTGGATGAAAAATAAACATTCCAGTGGCCCCATGAAGTTTTTAATGGTGTGAATTCAATCACTGCTATTTCATGTGGTATGGTCCACCTAAGATTGGATCTGCTTCATTTTTTGGGATAATGCCCTAAAATGAGCTTCCAAAATGCATGGACGGTGTAGATCTAATGTACATATATCACGGTGGCCCCACAATTGGGGCACCGACCTCAGTGGATCCGGGATCCACCAGCGTGACGGGGATTGCGTCCTGATTTACCCAGCACGCTCTTATCGTACTGAGTAAACTCAGTTGGGCCCACTGCAAATGTATGTAGTTTATCAACACCGTCCATCCGCACACCGTCCATCCGCTTTTACAAATCATTTAAGGGGTTGAAACCAAAATTGAAGCATATCCAAAACTCAGGTGGACCATACCACAAGAAACAGCAGGTATAATGATTTCAACTGTTGAAGCATTTCTAGGGCCCTCGGTGATGTTTATGCCCCCTTTTTTTTTCCCAAGCCATAAAATTATCTGTTACAATGGATGAACGGAGTGGATGAAATACATAAATCACGGTGGACCCCACAGAGTTTACGTACTCAGTACGCAATCGGCTTCTGCGTCCTGAGGCCGGGCTCGAATTAGGTGTTACCCCGGGCACGACTTGGGTGAGACCCCGGACCAGCAATGCGGGTGGGACCCTGACCGTAGGAGCCCGCCTCTATGTATGAATTGTATATCCATGCCGTTCATCTTCTTTTAAGGCTTATTTTATCCCAAGGCACCAAACATGAAGCAGACGAAAATTTTGGGTGGACCACACCATAAGAAACAATGGTTAATGGCCATTAAAAACCTTTTGTGGGCCACAAAAGCTTTCTATCAAGCTTATATTTGTATTTTCCTTTCTTCCCTGTCTACATGACCTTATCAACAGATAGGATGGTCAATAAACATTACGGTAGACTCCAGGAAGTTTTTAATGGTAGGTGTTCAATGAGCACTGCTTCCTGTGGTGTGGTCCACCTAATATTTGCATGCACTTCATTTTTGAGACAGCATCCTAAAATAATAGGAAAAAACAGATGGACAGCATGGATATACAACGAATGCATCCAGGTGATCCCTAGGCGTAGGGTCCCACCCACATTGTTGGTTCCGGGGTCTCACCCAAGTCACGCCCGTGTTACCCTGGGATCAGCTTAGTGGGTGTTACCCTAGTCGTGTGGGGCCCATCTTGATGCATTTTTTATGTATCTATTCCGTCTATCTATTTTTTATATCATTTTAGGATGTGATCCAAAACCCTAAGAAGATCCAAATCTCAGGTGAACCATAACACTAGAACAGTGATGAATAACCATTAAAACATTTTGTTGGCCACAAAAGTTTTGGATCAATCTGGAATTTATGTTTTTCCTTCATCAAGACCTTATTGACATTATTAATATCTTGGATTGCAAATAAACATTACTAAAACCTTACGTTGAGCTCTTTGGAATTTTTAATGGTGGGAAACAGTGGTATGGTCCACTTGAGACTTAGATCTGCATAATTTTTGGAACCTCATTCTAAAATGGGCTGTAGAAAAGTAGATGGACATTGGACCGTTGTATATTCATTATTTATCGTTATTCATGTGCAGCTGCTCACTTATACACTAAGTCAATTCAAACTTATTCACGGTCGCTAATTTTTTTGCAAAAAAATAAAATAAATAAGAAGCCTAGTTTTTATTTTTGTGGCCCTCCAAATTAAAAAAATAAATAAATTAACAATACATTTTTTTATGATGCAAACTTGCAAATATATAATACATTTTTTTTTAATTGTTTGTGGCTTTATGGCTTGTGCAGATTGTAGATTAAGCATTGTTATATAATTGTATTTATTGGGATGGCTGGAAATGAAAATGAAGATGTAGGGTGGAAAGTATGTAGTAAGGTTAGGTGGGAGTAGACAGCAAATAATGTGCAAGTATTGTAGTGGGAGTGTGAGTGGGGGGCATAACCCGATTAAAACAACACTTGGCCCACCAGAAGGGTCAAGTTTCAGGGTGTCTAAGTCTCCCTCAGGCAGTAAGGGAGGAGATGAAGAAGAACTTAGAAGAAATTAAAGGTAAAAAGGCGATGAGGGAGAAAGAGAAGAAGGCTACGCTCGACCAATGTAGAGCAGAAGTGTTTGGAGATCCTACGTCGCTACCTAATGAGGACATCGAGTCAGAGGAGATTCAGACAGGGAGATGACAATTGCGATGAGGGAAAGTTTACGAGCTCACCGTGAAGAAGATGAGCGGCGTCGAATGTTTGGGAGGACGGGTTCGGTTCGTGATGCAGGTGGAGGGAGTGGTAGTGGTAGTGGTAGTGGGCATGATAGTAGAAGATTGTTTGGAGGTATTAAGGGCGGGTTACGTCGTGCCTTTAGCCCGCGACAACAAGAGCCACACTCTTCTCAGGCTACCCCTGGCCCTTCCCCCCATATCCACAACCTTAATGATGAAAGGGAGCCACAAGCACCTCCTGGTGATGAAACAGTGTTTAGAAAGGCCAGTAGCACGTAGAAAAAACTGAAACAGATATGGTCAAAACAAATAGTGGACAATCTTGAAAAAGCAGCTGTAAAGTTGTTTTTACACAATAGTATTCCTCCATATGTTGCTGATTGCCCATACTTTCAGGTGTTTGTGGATGCAGCGACTGATGCAGGCCTGAGATTAAAGCGCCCAATTCTTATGACATAGATTCAAAGTATTCAAATCAAGTACACCGAGAAGTATTGGCTTATGTACAATCATTTAGAAGCATATAGACAAGTAGAGGATGCACAATCATATGTGATAGTTGGACTGGCCCAACCAGATCGAGTATGATAAACTTCATGGTATACTCACACTTTGGTTCAGTCTTTGTTAGAGTTATCGATTCATCTAATGAAGTGAAAAGTGCCAATTATATATTTAGTCTGATGGATAAAATGGTAGAAGAAATTGGGGAAAGTAATGTGGTGCAGATTGTCACTGATAATGAGGCAGCATATAAACTAGCAGGAAAATATCTTATGCAAAAGAAGCCTCATCTATTTTGGTCACCTTGTGCAGCACATTGCATTGATCTCATCCTTGAAGATATTGAAAAGAAGTCTCATGTGTCGATACTAGTTGAAAAGGCAAGATTGATTACGACATATATTTACAATCACAACTGGATAATTGCTCTAATGAAAAAATTCACAGGTGAGCGAGAGTTGTTACGGCCTGGGGCAACTAGATTCGCCACAAATTTCATAGCCATGGAAAGTTTGTACAATCATAGAGGGGCACTTAGCGAGATGATTGCGTCTCGGCAATGGCTCAACTCGAAGTATGGACAAAAGACGAGTGGCACGCCCGTGGAGATGTATGTGATTATAAGAGACAACAAGTATTAGAAAAAAGTGCAAGAAATTATGAAAGCAATGAAACCTTTGATTAAGGTTCTTCGACTAGTGGAAAGTGATGATAGGCCTATGATGGGCTTTCTTTATGAAGTAATGGATAAAGCGAAGTTGTCAATTCAACGTGATTGTAAACACTACAAGGAATATTGGAAGCTCATAGATAGGCACTGGAATAGACAGCTTCATCATAATCTCCATGCGGTAGGTAAACATAAGTTACATATATTAATTAAATTTAATTATTTATTTTCCTTTGATTCTTTATGTAGTGTTGAACATTTGATGTGTTCTATTGTTCCCTCTTTTAATTAACTTGCAGGCTTCTTTTTAAATCCACAATTTCGATATGCGACTACATATATCCAGGTTGATGAGGTTACTATCGGTCTGAAAAATGTGCTAAAAAAATTGGAGCCAGACGTTAATAGACAGATTGATGCTATTAACGAAGTAAGTTAACAATTATTTACATATGTAAATTGTATAGTGTAGAGTCTGAAACTTATGATACTTATTATTAGCTACTATTTCATAGGTAGATGTATATGAACTGGCGATGGGTAGCTTTGGAGATCCACTTGCACAAGCTGCAATACAAAGAACCAATCCAGGTAAGTGTTATTAAGTATTTAAATTATAAAATATAGAGTTTTACGAATTTAATAAACTATATAAGTATAATTGATATGTGATATATTTATTTTGTTATGTATGCAACTCAATGGTGGGTCAATTATGGGGAAAGTGCACCGACACTACGGAATATTGCAATCAAAATCTTGAGTCAATGTACATCTTCTACTAGTTGTGAAAGAAATTGGAGCACTTTCGCCCGCATCCACACTAAGCAGCGAAATCAATTAAAGGAGATAAAGGTGCAAAGAAATGTGTTTATCCACTATAATGTGAGACTGAGTTTGAAAAACATGAAGAAAGCAAGAGGGCAAGCTGACAATCAAGCGCAATATTTTCCAATAAATTTGGATTATATTTTTGCTGAAGACGACCCTCTTCTTCCATGGATTGAACAACGAGAGAAAAGTAAAGAAGCAACTGAAAGTGAGGAACTTGAATACCCAGAAATCGTTGCAGAAACCGCTCAAAGTCATCCTACAGACCCGATTATTGAAGAAGTTGATGAAGGTGAACGTAGTCATAGTAGCAGTGCAACTCATACTGATAGCCATAGCAGCAGTGACAGTGATGGTGGTGGTGGTGGTCGTCGTCGTGGTGCACCTGCTGCTTCTACTCGTGTTGCTCAACACACCATACAACCGTCTATAGATCGTGCGGCTGATGAGCATCGACGTGGTAGTACACGAGGTCAGACTTATGAGTCTACTGAGTCACAATACAACCAGCCAGGGGGGCATCATGGAGAGGCTGGCACTAGTGGCACTCATGGAGCACCGGGACATCAGGAGGCTTATGGACATTATGGATATGGTTACAGTCCTCACGGATACACAGAGCCTATTCCGCCACTTTCATGTTGGAGTAGTCCACCTGATCCAAATCCAAGCTATTCATCATCAGTATCACAATCTCAGGAGTATGAGCAGCAGCAGCAATATGCCTATTCATCTGGTGCTAGTGAATATCCTAGTCAGGATCAGTCTTCCTCAGGTTTTGTTGACATACTCTTTCCATCTGGCTTTGGTTATTATGGATATGATGCAACACATGTTGCACAACCACAGGCACAGTCGGAGGATGACGAGGACGTGGAGGTCGACCAACCACAAGCTGCTAGATTTTCATTTTGGTGGTGACTAGTTAGGTGATTGCCTTCATGAGTTTTTATTAAAATTTAAGAGTAATGTTATTTTAAATGTTTAAATTATTCATATTTAAGGAAATTAGTAAGTACTAAGTATTTTAAGTTTTCTACACTTATATTGTTATAGACTAGTGAGTACTGAGTAGTGATACTTCTAACAGACTATTAACAATATATTATATCAATTTATAATATATATCAACAATTGATATAAAGAAAAAATCAACACCAGAACTTATAGAAGCTCAACCCGTCAGGACAGCATTCTTACCAAAGAATGGTCCGATACACCATTGAATACATAGTCAAAATACAAAAAAAAAAAAAAAAAAAATGATAGATTCGTGAATATCTCATTTTATCTTATTTTTTTCATATTTTTTTGCTTTAAAAAAAATTATGACCGATACAGTCCGATACAGGCCGATACAGGGCCCGATTCCAATACGCGACACCGTATCGTATCATTTTTCCGTAGGGCCGATACGCCGACCAATACCGACATTTAGAACCATGCATTCCCCTGACCTGGCGACTCCTCGGCCTCAGCCGTCTCCCAAGCGCCCGAGGCAAAGAACCACTCATATTTCCAGTCTTTATTACTGGACGGGTTGCCGACGATAAAATTTGACCCGTGCCAGTAAGTCAGATAGTGCAACCCCTTGTATTTAGGGTTCTTCTTCAATTGAAACATTTTGAGGAACTCGTCGGTGGCAAGTTCCTCAATACCAGCTTGCTTCCAGAGCACGTATGACCCGAGCAAAACTCTCCAGCCGTTCAACTGGAGTTGTCCAGAAGAAATCCCAAATCGGATTAGGACTTCCCTCATAAAAGGATGTAACGGAAGGCTAAACCCTACTTGGAACAAATATTTATATATGGCCACCTCCCCAAGGGGTGGCCTGCTTGGGACTTCGTGCGCACGAGGCAGACGAATTGTAACTGACTCAGGGATATGGTATTTGGATAGATGTCTTCCAAGTGTGACTCCGTCAGTACAGACGGGTGCCCATCGATAGCATATGAATCTGCGGAGACGCTGCGACTCGGCATGTTCGAAGAAGAAGAATCAGGGGTATGATCCCCCAACGCTTCTGCCTCCGATTCTGAATCAGGATTAACGATATGTCTGACATTTCTGGCCCTGGCAACGAAAGAAGAAGAAAGAGGGAAGGAAAACCGAAAGAAGGAAGAAGAAAATACCCAAGGAAGGGAAGGATGCTGTGAAGACTTTGAAGGCTTGAAGTTTCTAAGGACAGTGAAGGAAGATGAAAGGCAGAGTTTCAGGGATTCAGGGTTTCGATATTCCAACAAAGGAGATGATGATGGGCATTTATAAGCAAGCAATCATGTCCGTTTCTCTATCTCCTCAAAGGATACAACACTTGGCATTTCCCCATTCATTACGACGTATGTGGCGATACACCGCATTTAAAGCGCCGCAGTTTTTCGTACGAAAAGGAATAATTACAACGTTTCTCATCCCACGCACATTTAATGCGCCCATTCAATCTGACAACGCTTCAAGAACCGTACCCATCGCGACCATTGTATGAGAAGGTTATCACCAGACGAGCTGAAGACATATTTCAAAGTTCCATGCTCAAATTCTCTAACCACGAAACTTGTGGGGCTATTGTTATAGGTAAATCCCGCAAGGTCCCTGATCATGGACAGGAAGGTGCGCAACCATAGATATGTGGCCCACTAAGGTCAAATCATCACATGTGTTACAAAAGGATCCAAGCTGGTCAAGGCGAAGGAATCTTCATATTTAGCATAAAGCTGCGGATACAGTTCTGAGGCCTCGTGTTTGGCCTCAGATAGCAGATGTAGCCCTGAGGCCTCGGGATCGGCCTCAGGCAACATACAAAATTCCGAGTACTTGGCTTTAGTCTCAAATAGTGGAATTGGACTTGAGTCCTTGGGCCAGGCCTTAAGTGACAGACATCGGATTGAGCCCTCATCCTTCAGCTACCGAGCACCACAAAGGAGAAAACGTCTTCCTTGCCATCACTATTTCCCAGATCCCATAGAACTGAGGTCTCAACCTCTGGTATCGATATCTTCTCTAACTGCAAACTGAGGATGCCAAACGTCCTCGGATTTGAGCACATTATGCACCGCCATACGGAGATAACAATCAACCTCGAGATATGCAGGATCCGAACGTGATAAGGATAATCTCTCCTAATCCATAAACGTATTCTAGACGGTCTCTCATCTAGATACGTCTTCTAAAACAGAATCGATGGATCCACCACCGTGAACCATGATCACCATCTATAAAAGGACCCTTCCGCATCACCTCCAGGTAGGCACTACGCCATCACGCAATACGCTTACGCACAACTATGCAAGTTCTTTCTAAAGCTTTTACACTCCCTTACTAATGTAAGCATCGGAGGGTCCACGACCGGCACCCCCTCACGATCTCTCTATTTGTGATCTCAGGTCTCATCATCTGGATCGTCCATCTCCACCAATTCATCGAGCGGCGAAGATCTAAAGTTGGTCTTTGATCAACACCTGTTACCCGATTTTTGTCGTTAACACAAAACTTCTATTATATTATTGTCCACTGTCTAGTGATAATTTGCCGCCATTTTCAAATAGCAGCAACTCGTCCACAAATGATTTTCAAATGATGATGACTTGGCATTCCAAACTCAACTGGGAACATCCATATGGTTAACACCGTCAGTGTGACTTTCTCACTATACTCCACACGCAATGAGTTCGATGACTTGGATGGTCCAAATTGACATATGATAAGACTATCACCATTCTCTCTCCCTTTCCACAAAGAGACACTGGCTACAACGGTAACGGAAATGACGATAAAGAAAAGAGAGTTACCATTCTCTCTCCCTTTCCACAGAGATATTGGCTACAACAGTAATAGAAATGACGAAAAAGAAAAGAGAGTTACCGTTTACGCCCAACCTCTATTTTTGTTAAGGGCTCATTTGGGAGCTTGTAAATGGAAGTAAATGAGAAATGTAATTGGAGGTAAATGAATTGGGAGTAGATGGCTTTACATAGTTTTGTTTGGATGGGAGTAAATGAAATACATTTGAAATCGAAATATTCCGTTTGGATGAGAGTAAATGGGATGAATTGGAATGCATTTGAAAATTTCAATATATTCACATGAACATATGTGATATCCCAAATTGGCTTTAACAACCTAACGTAGTGTGCGTATGTGATATTTAATAGAATGATTGTAATAAGCCCATTGAAATGTATACTACAGCAAAAAAATGAGGATATTTTGAGCCTCGGGTAGGCCACAAACGTAGCGATCACAAACAAACAACTTGCGAACACTTATTAACCATTCATTTAGATGGCCATCCTTTAGATGGTTTGGATCATTCTTTTGTGTGATTTTAGTGATGTTGCCAATATTTGAATTGTCGGGGAGCATCATTACCATGACATGTGCATAGTGGCACCTTTGTTACAAGTGCGAATCTCCAAGGGAGCTCAAAAAGACATTTCACCACATTTACTTCCAAATCCTCTCTGGTAGATAGGATTTCATTTACATGCACATTTACTCTCATGTCATTTCATTTACTCTCATTTAGGGGTCGTTTGGATAGGTAGTAAATGATTTACTAGTAAATGGCCATTTTTTCTGTTTGGATGCACCCATTTGCTAGTAAATCATTTACTAGTAGTAAATCATTTACTAGCAAAACCCCTCTCCCATTTACTACCGAATAGGTGAGATTTCATTTACTAGTAAATGGGCAAGATGGCAACGGCTCTATTTTCAAATTTCTGCTTTAAAAGCAGATTCGCACCTGTTCCTGAAATCACTTCCAACGGCTCTCTCTCCCTCTCCCTCTCTGCAATCTCCCTCCCTCCCTGCCTCCCTTTGGTGTTCTTCGAAGCTTCAACCACCCTTCCGGCACCGGCTCTCCACCGAACCGACGATTTCGAAAACCGTCGGCAACCTTCAGGTTAGCTCTCTTCCTCCTCCTCTTTCTCCTTCTCCTTCTCCTTTCTTCTTTCTTCTTCTTCCTCTTTTTTTCTTGGATTTTTTTTTTTTTTTTTTTTTTAGGATGGGGCAGGGAAACCCCTCTGCCGTCGGGAAGGGTGAGGGAAGTCGCCCACCGTCCTGGACGCGGATTGGGTACTATGCTCCCCAGGACGTAGATAGAAGATGGGTTTTTCGGGGGCTTTGTGGGGCCCACCAATCTGACACGAACGGCTCTCCTTTGGAGAGGACGTTGTGGGCCCCAAGATTCTGAGTAAACTCTGTGGCCCACCATGATGCGTGTACGCTGGGGGACGCGGATTGACTAGTGAAGCCAACACCAGCCAAGGGGCCCATCATGCAGCAGCGTAAACTCTGTGGCCCACCATGACTATAGAAGCTGCGTCGGCCCCACCATGATGTATGTGTTTGATCCATGCCGTCCATCCATTTTTTCACCTTATTTTAGGGCATGGGCCCAAAAATGAGGCAGAAACAAATCTCAGGTGGACCACGCCACAGTAAACAGTGGGAATTGAATTTTTACCGTTGAAAACTTCGTGATTCACACAGAAGTTTTGGATCAAGCTGCTTTTTGTGTTTTCACTTCATCCAGGTCTATGTGACCTTATCAACAGGTTGGATTGCAAATAAACATCACGATGGGTCCGGTGAAGTTTTGAATGGGGGACGTTCAATGAACACTGTTTTCCTGTGTTGTGGTCCACCTGAGATTTTAATCTGCCTCATTTTTTGTCCCACGTCCTAAAAAGAGGTGGGAAAATGGTTGGACAACATTGATAAAACCCATACATCATGGTGGGGCCCACACATAGTTGACATGGGCCCCTACGTGGTATTGGGGTCACTAGCCAATCCAAGTCTGCCCAGGGGCTATTGTACCGAGTAACACAACGGGTCCACTTAATATGTGATTAATGTCAGGTGGACCAATTTGCAGGTTGGAGCCCAAGAATGAGGCATATTGAAAGGTCAGGTGGACCACTTAATATGTGATTCAAGTCTACCGTTGAAAATCCGTGGGGCCACATAAATTTAAGTTGGGATGAAGTGTGATACAGTCCATCTGAGCTTTTATATATGCTTCAAAATTTGGAATAGTGTTATGTACACAATTTTTTTGGCCAAACAACGTGAAGGGCGTTTCAGTACTCACTGTATGGCCCACAAATCGTGAGCATTTAATTTTTAATAGAAGGCATGTTTAAAATCAGGTTAATATGTCGGACGATTCTGATTCTGGCACCTCCTGCTCCATCTCGGAAGTATCTGACATTGATGATGGTCGCGTGAATATGCCAAACAATAATGCTTGCGACTGTTGCAGCTGCTACAGTGGTAGCAGAATTGTTCGAAGAGACAACAGAAGATCCTGCAACAGAAGATCCTGAAGTACATTTGAGAGATTGGATTGGCACGGAGGCCGCGAATGCCATTATTAACGGTCCAGGTCCTACGTGCGTCAATTATATTTGTATGCGCAATGAGGTTTTTCTGCGCTTGCGATACATTTTGAAAGATAAATGTAACATGGATGGTACATCTAGAGTGACATTAGAGGAAGCCTTAATTATATTTTTACATACACTTAGTCACCACGTGAAGAATCGTGTATTGTAACACCATTAATCATTCGGGTGAAACAATTAGCCAACACTTCAATAGGATCCTTGACGGAATCATCCATCTCCAGGGCAACTTTCTGAAACAGCCAGGGAATGAGGTGCCTCCTGAAATAATGAACAATTCGAGGTTTTTCCCGTATTTCAAGGTTAGTAAGCAACAAGAATCAATGCATTTCATTATAATCATATATGAATGGGGCATGTGATAAACTGACGTAGATGATAAAACTTTTTTAGGGTTGTGTTTGAGCCATAAATGGTACACACGTTCCAGCAATGGTTCCCTTAAAAGACCAGCCAAGGTGGCGTAATCGAAAGGGGTTTATTTCCCAAAATGTATTAGCAAGTTGCTCATTTGACTTGAAATTCGGATATGTTCTTGCTGGGTGGGAAGGGTCAGCTGCAGATTCACGAGTGTTAGCAAATGCCCTCGTACGGAGAGGGAACCTCATTGTTCCGAAACGTATTACCTTGTCATGGTTGAAGCTAAATGAAATGCTTTGAGGTAAATTTAAATGAATTTAAACACATTATTTTTGCACTTTGTAGGTAAATATTACTTAGTGGATGCCGGTTTTGCGAACCAGCCTGGTTTATTAGCAAATTTTCGTGGAGTACGGTATCATCTTAAAGAATTCAGGCAGGGTTGTCAGCTTAGGGACATGAAAGAGTTGTTTAATATTCGGCATTCGTCATTGTGAAATGCTATCGAACGTTGTTTTGGAGTCTTGAAAGCACGGTTTCTGATACTTAAAGCAACTCCAGCTTATCCATTACGGACACAAGTGAAGATAGTAATGGCCTGTTGTATATTACATAATCACATTATAAATGAAAACAATGGGATTGACCCTGAATTGGAAACACTAAATGAAGATATAAAAGAAGAAAATGAAAGTGGCGGGGATGAAGTTCCATTTGATGATGCAGATTATGAAGATGATAATGATGACTTACATGAAGGAGAAGAGGAGCCAGAGATAGCTAATGATGAAAGCGAACTGGCGAGAGATAGGAGGGAGAGACAAAAATGGACTAAGTTTAGATTAAGTATCGCAAAAGCAATGTGGGACAACCGGGAGCCTGGACAATGTGTTCTTTGAATCTATTTTGTATTTGTATTTTTATTTAGTTTATGTTTAGACTATATTTTCATTAAGTTTGTATTTTGGACTATATTTTTGCTAAGTTTGTATTTGAATTATGTTGTAGTAAATGAATCTAATTCTAAATCAATGTATTTTCTTATTAATTATATTGTTTGCAATTGATTTCTTATCCTTTTAAGATTTAGGATGTCGCAACGATCGAAAGCAAGTAGCAGTCAGAAAGGATTTATCACTTGGACTGACCAAATGGACAAGTTGTTGGTTGATTTCTTTATCGAAAAAATCAACAAAGGAGTAAAAAGTGATAATGGTTTTAAAGAACCAATCTTAACTGCAGCAGCAACAGTAGTATCGAATGGTTCTGGTATCTGTGTGGATTGGTTAAAGTGTAGAAACTGTATGCGGACTTATCGGAAAAAATATAATCTGACAAAAGAAGCATTGAATCTAAGTGGCTTTGGATGAAATGAAGAATACAAATGTGTAACTGCAGAAGAAAATGTTTGGAAAGATTTCATCAGAGTTAGTTGAAAGCATAATCTTTTATCATGGTTTTCCTCTTTTTATTTGTAAAGTTAACTTGGTTGCGAATAATGTAATATATGAATTACTTTTATCTATAGGTACACCCTGATGCCGGCTCAATAAAGAACAAGCCCAATCCAATCTTCTATGAGATACAGATGATTTTGGGAGAGGACCGCGCGAATGGAAGCATGGCAAATAGTGCCTTTAAACTTGCTGACGAGACTCCACCATATCACCTGATGAATGATATTCCGATATCATCGCCATACATTGGAGGAATGGGATCAAATACACCATCGGTGGATGAATACATCTCGGAGGATACATTTCCGCCAGTAGCACCCGAGGGAACGTCCGCTCCAGTTCGAAAAAAGAAGAAGGAGAAGGTAACTGCTCAAGAGGGTGCAGTGGGTGAATTGAGACGCCTATGCAACACAATTGATGAATACCAAACAAACGAAAGGGATTTGCCGCTTCTGGTGTGGGAGGAGTTGAAAAATCTCACAACCATTGACGCTGATATGATGTGGAGGGCATCTTCTTATCTTGCAAAACGACCTGGTTTAGCCAGGCTTTTTCTTGGAATTGAACCTGAGAATAAAGCTGAATGGTTGGAGAGGACCGTTCGGCGATAGAATTATTTTCTAAATGTGTGTTTGGTTAGAGTATTTGGATATGTATTTGAATTTGAGTACTTTTATGTGTGTTTGGTTAGATATGCATTTGAATTTCAGTATTTTTATGTGCTTTTGGTTAGAGTATTTGGATATGCATTTGAATTTATGGAGACAAGATTTTGTTTCTATTTATTTGAGTGTTTATATATATATTTTTTTTATATTGAGTTATTTGGACTACACTGGGTCTTGCATTCCACTACATTAATTTTCTCATCTTGGTCTGCACTGGGTTGTGAGTTCCTCAGTTTGATGATTGCAATGTGGTTTATCTGCCACTTTCATTCTGTATTTACCATGCATTGACATTCTCTGTAGGGCCACCCAAATGTTATTTTCTATGAGTTGGTTCCATGCTTGAGCCATAGAGGAACTATATTTCCTTCACTTGACAATATGCAGTGTACTCTCCTTTTCAGTTTGCATGAGTGGGGCCCATAGATATATAAGCATTGAAATCAACATGCAATTTGTCCTTTGACAATAGCATTTGAATTCGTGGGCCCACTTGTATGGCTCACATACTATTCAGTTTTTTTTTAGGATTAACACAATGCTTTAGTGGCATGGGCTTGACCCAATGATCCACATGGAAGGAAATTCTAACATGTAATTTGAATGTTATAAGCTAAATTGATTTTCAAGTGTGAATATACAATTATAGTATATAACCCATTTACAGGCTATCCAAACAAGGTAAATCATTTACTACTTACATCCAAACAGAAGGTAGTAAATCATTTACTAGCACTTAAGTCATTTACTAGTAAATGATTTACAACCCTATCCAAAGGACCCCTTACTTCCATCCAAACACAACCCAAATACCATTTACCTCCATTTACTTCCATTTCTACCCATTTACCTCCATTTACTCTTATCCAAACGGCCCCTAAACTACAACAGTACAAAACCAATGCCCAGAGAAGTAAATCTGTGTTACCAAAAGTGAAAACAGTGGGTGTACTTATCAATCAGGGAGGGTCTCAATCTCAATTCCCTAACAACACTAAAATTTCCATGGAGAGTGAAACGAAACCCTAACCCTAACAAATCAAAACCCTGATAAGAGGATAAACTCAGATGAATGGATGGGATCTGTATCTGACCTCATTTGCAGTATCGATCAGCCTTCTTCTTCACGCGATCGTCGAGGGCTTCCTCAACAGACTTCGAAATCAACCGCGGCTCGTACCCGAACTTCTTGGCCTCGACCGGGAACAGCTCGTCGTACTTCATGCGCTTTGCGGCGTCGATCGTGTAGATATCTCCCGCACCGTCCGATTCTCCGGGCACGTCTTTTGAGGGCGCATCTCCACCGTCGATTGGATCTTCGGGGAGTTCTTCAGGCTTCTTATTCTTCTTCTTCTTCTTGTTTTTGTTGATGGATTTGAGAGGGGCGAGGCCGCCTCCGCCTTTGAATGTTAGCTTCCCTCCTTTCGCTCGCTCGTACGGATCGGACATGATTTTCTCTCTCCTCTTCTCACCCTTTCTGCTCTTTTCTCACAGATATGATGAGACTGCACTAGCGTACATCGCGCTAGATGCCTTGGGTTACACTTCTCAACCGAGAGCCACGTGTGCTGACCTTTGATGGGATCCACCCCGTTCATCAAGTATGTTGCCTCACTTTAACCATCGAACCCAAATATCATGACGATCCAGGACTCTGGCAGGCCGCAACATAAGAAAAAGTTGGTATGAAACGCTCGCCATTAGTTTTGTGTAGGACCCACCGCGTTGTTGATACGCCGTCGAAACCATTCACGTAATGTGTAGAGTCGGATGAAAGAATTTCCTGAAAATCACAATATTCCGTAAGCGATACCTGGTTGCCAGTCGGGCGCGACTTAGGTGAGACCCCGGAACTAGCGAAGTGGGTGGGACCCTGACGTGGAACATCAGGAATGGTCCACCTGGGCGGGCAGCGTGTGAGAGAGCCACACGTGAGGGACGGCATTAGCTAACGGCCGTTACCTGGCTCCACCTCTCCCTCTTATTTCCCTCTCCGCAGTCGTTTGCCGCCTCTTCCTCTCGCTCTCCCACATACCCCTCATGAGTCTCATGGAGAGATCCTATACGGACACGGATTAGCTACTGATAGGTGGAGTAGCGATCTAGCTACTGAAGTGATGTCACCAACTTTTGTGGGCCCCACCATGATGTATGTGTTGTATCCACACCGTCCATCCAATTGGAGAGTTTATTTTAGGACATGAGATAAAGAATTAGTCAGATCCAAAGCTCAAGTGGACCCCACCAAAGAAAACAGTAGGGCTTGATCTCCTACCATTAAAATCTTCTTGGGGACACAGAAGTTTTCAATCAAGCTGATATTTGTGTTTTCCCTTCCTCAATGTCTGTGTGAACTTTTGAACAGGTTGGATCTCCAATAAACATCATACTGGGCCCTAGGAAGGTTTCAACGGTTGTGTCACTGTCCCCACTGTTTTCTTTGGTGGGGTCCACTTGAGCTTTGGATCTGTCTCATTCTTTAGCTCATGCCCTAAAATGATCTCTCCAAATGAATGGATGGCGTGGATACAACACATACATCATGGTGGGCCCCACAGAAGTTGGTGACGTCACTTCAGTAGCCGGATAGCTACTCAACGTGTCAGTAGCTAATCCGCGTCCATCTTGTCCTTTCTCTCTCTCTCCAACAATGGCAGCGGGAGCACTCCAACCCAGTTTTTTTTTTTTTTTTTCCAGATTAACTTTCGTTATGAATTATTTTTTAACAAAAGAAAGGCCTTCCAATAAATAAATAAATAAAACTCTAACATTAGGGATTTTTTCATATAGAAAAAAGAATCCAAATTCTGAAAATTACATATTATATTACCTAACATATAAATATTTTTATTCAAATTCTAAAAAATCTTTTTAAAAAATCGTATGGATTTTCAGGAATTTAGGTTTTTCTTTTTTTCCTATAGAAGTTAGGGTGATTTAGAATGGATGTTTGGATTCTTTTTCAAGATTATAGTTTGTGTTTTTTATGTGAAAATTTTATTCAATATATATTTTCAGAATTCAAATAAAAATTTCACATAAAAAAAATCTATAAGTAATGGAATTTATTATATCATTTACAGGATTTTAAGTTTTTTTTTTCTTATATAAAAAAGTCTTAAATTAGAGATTTTTTTTTTTTAATTCAATAGCCTTTTTTGTTAAAAAATGATTGACCACCAAAGCTAACTTGAAAAAAACAAAAATTAATATGAGAAAAAAAAAGACCAAAGTGGGGGGTGCTCTCTCTCCAGTGTTACTCAAAGAGAGATGGCAAGAGAGAACTAGGAGAGGGAGAGAGAGTATAGGATTTCTCCTCTCTCACGACAGCCACGAGGGAGAGGAAGAGACGGCCATCCTTTTGGGGAGAGAGAAATGAAAAGGAGAGGCGGAGTGGAAATGATGGTAACGGCCGTTTAGATGATGCCGTCCCTCTTGTGTGGCTCTCTCGCACGCGCCCACCAGGTGGACCAATCCTGATGCGCCACGTCAGCATCCCACCCACTTCGCTGGTTCCGGGGTCTCACCTAAGTCGCGCTCTTGCCAGTCCAATCAAACGCACACGTGTTAACGAAGAGAGCGGATTCGGTGTTACCAGGCTAACAGCCTAGTGGGTGTTATCCTTACCGTGGGGCCCACCTTGATGATTTTTTTATATCCACACTGTCCATCGGTATCTCTGGCCAGTTTTAAGTGGTCCCAAAAATTAAACAGATCCAAATGTTGGCTCACCTCAACTACAAGACTGCGATGTAGTAATAACACAGTGAGATTGAGGTCGATCTATAGGGAAAAGGTAAACGAATTCAAACTATTCTAATAGCTTCAATTTAGAAGGTTGACAAAATCAGAATTTTAGAAACTAAGTGGAAAATAGTAAATTAAGTGGAGAAAATCTGAGAATTGGGAATAATTAGAGCATCAAAGATCCACTTGTAGTAGCCTAATGTCAATTCATTCATCCAAGCACAAACACAATTAGAATCAAAGTCTTATCTCTTATCTAATTTGAAGATATTGCATTCAATCACAAACAATCTCACTTAAATCTGGAAATTAGATTCTAGTTCTAATGAAGTATATAGAATTTGAACTTGTAACCTTCGAAGTAACATCCATACCAAGAGATCATGGCTTGCTCCAGGGTTACTACAATTCAAATCTAATCAAACCAATCATGGCAATCTCAAAGAATTGCAATGCACTCATGTCCGGAATACACAAATTCTCACAAAACTTCTAAAAATTCAAACTTTATTTAAACTAGAACTTCAAAATTCAAAATTAAATAAATGGTACTTGTATAAACAAATTAGGCATTAGAACTAATTACAAACTTTACCTTTTAGCTCTAGCTCAGAGGTTAATTAGAAGAAAGCATAATAAACTAGAATATAACTAAGAAAATAAAGAAGAACTAGCTGTAGAAGGCCTAGGTCTTGATCTCTTAGCTCCCCACATTGCTAGATTTCTTAGGAAGGGAGTGGAGGTGTCCTTTTATAGCATAGATCTGCCACCAAGTAAGAAGGTTCGAGAAACTGCGTAGCCTTCTCGCACTAGGAAACTTAGAGCTTGCTTTAAAAACTGCAACTTGAGCTGTCTGTGTGCGGCCGACTAGTCATGACTGGTCGAACCCACCCAGTAAAGGTCCAGCGTCTTCTAGCAGCTCCACCATTGCCGGTCGATCGATCATGACCGGTCGGACGTGTCCAGATGGGTGAATTCTTCCCTCTTTCTTCTCATTTCTATTTGCTTCTTCTCGCCTTTTCTCCTTTCTTCTTTGGTCTTCAATGATGTTCTAAAGTGATCTTTAAGCATCAAATTCTCTCTCTCATTCCTACATTCACAAAAGCATGCATTAGATGAGTATTTTAGGTGTAGAAACCATGTATAAAGTGTGATAAATTGGGATTAGAATATGTATAATTCAGGGCTCAACACACTCCCCAACCAGCATTTTGCTAGTCCTGAGCAAAAGATTCATGCAACAATTCCAACCTTCTGAAATTCAACTCTCCCTCAGAGACTATGCTTCTATAAACTTCAAGATATATAAGTACAAAATTCAGAGAAACTTAGTAATAAAAATTTGAAATCTTAAACCCCCATAGACATAATAAGTGTTTCATATAGAATTCTCGCTGATTGATTGATAAATAGAAGAATCCGAACAAGTATAATCTAGTGTGCATAGTGAATGTTCATCCATGAATTTCCAGGATTGCCTTCTTCATAGATTAGTGAAACTAAATATCTAAAAGTGTACAGATTAACCACATGCCTATGACAAGAATTTGCCTTACCATTCCTTCGACGGCTTTTACACTACTTCTCATTTCTAGCTTATGTTACGGGTAGACCTTCCCCTGGTTGGTGATAGGTAACCCTTTTTGAAAATTTTCAACATATCTTTAATATAATCACTTTTTCTTTTCTTTTTCTTTCACTATAAATATGAGATAGAATTTTTAAAAATCCATATCTTTAACATTCTTTTTCTTATTTCCTGAACGTGATGGACAAAGTTCCCTGGCTTGGTTCCTCGACACTTTAAATCTTAGTCTGGCCAATTTATAAATCTACATAATCCTGTCAATTATGATAATCGTGTAATGTGAATTAGACTCAAAAGTGTTCAAATTGTTATATCGATCATAAAAATAGGGGAATTCATATAGAAAACTATTATATTATAGGTAATTCAAGGCTTTCAAAATCAATTACTTTATCTCTCTTTCTCTCATACTCATAACATTCCAAGTGCATAGAAACAAAGTTTTCTAAAAGAATTTTGAATTTTAGAAAAATTGAAAATTTCCTATAAAAATTGCTCGAAATGTTACAAAAGACTAGTAGATTCATCTAGGAATCTCACCCCCAAACCAAACTCTTACATTGTCCTCAATGTGAAAAGATATGTGATAAGTGCTTAATTTTGTATAATTAACCCTTGTTATTTAGAGTGTTATCATTGATTTTTCGGTTAATTATCCCTCATTAGATGAATTTTCAATGTTCAAGTGATTAGTGGAGGATAACGATGATCTGAGCCAATCAGGACGTTTAAAGACCCAAAAAATGATCAAGATCAAGCATGAGAGCGATCATCGAGCCGCAAAGAATAGAGGCCGGATCATATTGAATGGTTCAGATGGAGTGAAGATACCTTGGAAGACCATCACGACCGCTAGTTTGGAAATTCAAGCTATGCATGTTTGGATGGTCGTGATTGAACGATCATGTAAGATTGGACGGACAAGATTGAGCATCAACATGTGGGACCAAACACACCAATCAGTGGATGAAGTGGGCCTCCACCATCAACATCCATCCATGGATCCCAGCTGATTAAAGATGCTGCCATCATCATCACATTTAACCACCATCAGGTGATCACCACAGCAGGAAATCTCAGCCACTCTAATCTAGCCCAATCATCCAACGGTCTCATCACCTCCATCCACGATCATTCATCACAAGCATCAGTCATCATCCAGCCGTCCACTTCAAAACCATCCAACAGGTGAACGTCATCACTAGTGAACCAGCAAGGTGGACCACAGGATCAGTCATCATTCAGTCGTCCGAACATCACCTGGTGGGGACTACACTGTTCAACACACGAGCAGTGATGAGTACCTAATATTGTATAATTAACCCTGGTTGTTAAGGGCATTATCATTGTTTTTCTGGTTAATTATCCCTCATTAGGTGAATTTTCTGTCTTCAGGTGATCAGGAGAAGTTGGACAAGATCCGAGCCAATCAAGGCGATTAAAGGCCCTAAAGTGATCAAGATAAAGTATGTGGCGATCCTGAAGGAAGGACCATCATGTTCTACAGTTTGGACAGTCAAGATTGGATGTCCGCATGTAGGGCCAACTGTGCATCTAGCAACAAGTGGAGACATCTTCAATCCTTCGCACATGGGAAACATATCAACTATCCATCTATGGTGGACCCCACAGCAAGCAAGATGAACTTCATCATCCACCAAGACATCCACCGCATCAATGGCC
Source organism: Liriodendron chinense (assembly GCA_003013855.2). NCBI lineage: Eukaryota > Viridiplantae > Streptophyta > Magnoliopsida > Magnoliales > Magnoliaceae > Liriodendron > Liriodendron chinense. The sequence goes on along the minus strand of PVNU02000100.1, from coordinate 27,009 downwards.
AGGATCATCACACGGTAGGCAATCTCAGTAGCCCACGACCAACAAGATCACATCCACTGTTCGTTTCACATTCAGTTGGAGATTCCACCTTCATCCAAACCGTCCAAATAGTGGACCCATCCAATCCATGTTCCAGCCGTACAGCCTCACCAACGTCCAAGCATCTCCAACAGCTGCTGGACGTCCAACTCTACACATGTGTTGCCATCCACACGTGCTCACCATCTACTCTTGCACGTGCAACAGTGGACGTTCACCACCTTCAATCATCATCCATTTCAAGTCGTCCATCCAGTTCAACCAATGGGCTGCCACACGTGCCACTTCACATCCACTGTCAAGCAAAAGTGGACCCATCAGCGTCCAGCTGATTCTGATCGTCCAGCAAGGATGGACTTCCACTCCTCACACGTGCTGCAAGCACGTCCCAGCTGCAGCAATTGAAGTCATCTCCACTGTCCATGCCACGTGTGGCTCCAACGAACAACAGCTGATGGAGGGCTGATCTTCAGCCCTTCATCCATCCAAAGCAGCAATGTGAGCAACAACCTCATCACCACCGTCCAAATCTTCAACACCCATCATCCAGATGGTCCAGATGTGGACCCGTTCACCATCAGTCTAGCAAGGTGGTCCCCACCTTCCTCACGAGCCAAGCTACAACAGCAAGTGGACCCACCTTCATCTGTAACCGTCCAAGGCCACCTTCAACATCCAGCAATGGACGGTTTTCTTCATCAGACCATCTGCATCACCTTAGCTCCCAGCCATCCAGTAGTGAGCTGCTGATCTTCAAGCCGTCAGAAGTCCAACCGTTCGTCAGCTACCCCCACACCGTCCACTGTCCAACAATAGACGTCCATCCATCACAAGGCCCATCATCATCTCACACGTTCTGAGCACTTCACCTGATCCATCCCAGCATGATGACCGTCCATCCATCCTTCCATTCTTCAAAATTGCTGATGGAAGACCATCATCCTCAATTGCTCCATCACGTCCAAGAATTGAAGACATCTCTAATACAAGGCAGCAGCTCTCCACACTTGCACAATTCAGCAACAAGAGAGGAGCTCTCTCTCTTTCTCTCTCTCTCTCTCTCTCTCTAGCTCTCTTCCCAACACATGTGTAAGGCTTGGAATGCCACCTCATGATCCAGGCCTCACTCCATTCCCGAACCTAAATAAAAATCTGCTTTGGGTTTGGAGTGCCACCTAGGATTGGGAGGAGGCTTGGGAGCCTCTCAAAAGTCTATAAAAGGAGGCAATCCCTTCTCATTCTCATCATCCCATCCCTCAAATCCTATTCTCTACAACTCCTCTCTTCTCTTCTTTAGTTTTCTTTCTTTTTTTCTTAGTGTAGAGTAGTGTAGAATTTTCTTTTGTAGAGAATTTAGTCTTCCATTGTAGCATGGTTGGCTAAACCTCTAGCTAAGGCTAGGGGTGAAGCCTTTGAAGAAATTTACAAGCTTTGGTTCTTTTGGTTCAACATTGTGTGGTGTAAATGTTGGAGTTTTCTTTGGTTGATTGGTTCGGTTATCCACCTCGGCAGACGCTATTGTTGTGTAAGCCCCTTGATCCATCGTTGACTCTGGGCATGTTGGATGCTTGGGATCTCTTACACACCAATTAGCTAGTTCATGATCGATAAAGTCCCTTGATCCATCGTCGACTCCGGGCACGTTGGATGCTTTGGATTCCCTACGGTCATCGAGCTAGTACAGGTAAAGTCATCGATCTGTAAAATCCCTTGATCCATTGTAGACTCCGGGCACATTGGATGCTTTGGATTCCCTGCGATCGATAGACGAGATCTTAACGGTTGGATCGGTCAATCAAATCCTCCTATCTTGTAAGTATGCATTTGATCGTATGAATTGTGATCTTATCGGTTGACTTGTTGGCAAAGTTGTTAATCTGTACAATTCCTTGATCCATTGTTGACTCCGGGCACAGTGGATGCTTGGAATTCCCTGCGATCAACTAACGAGTGCTTCATGGTCAAATCAATCGGTTCAGATCACCATCTTTTATGAAATATGCAAATGGTTTAACTGTTTCATCTTCCGATTGGAATGAATCTTTATTCAATTCCAGTTGAGTTGTAGTTGGACCAATAAATCAAACCTTGTGAATGAATCAAAGGTGGATCCCTGATGCTTTAGCTCCTTTTCTATTTTTGTCTTTCACCACACACAACTTGCTCCACTCTCGTGGATAATTCAGATTTTATCTCTCCCACCTAAACTAATTCTTCTAAGTGTTCTTAACCCCAATCCCTGTGGATCGACCTCAGTCTTACCGAGTATTTTACTACTTCTCTACCTGCACTTGGGTGTGCAATCTTCGGGTTGTAGCATGCAGCCCTCCTCCCACTAGGCCGTCCATCCATGAAAGTTGGATGATGAAGATCATGTCCACGCCTCCAAGCTCCAGCACGTGTGGAAGCAATCTCCACCGTCCTAAGTGATGGATTCCACCATCCATCAGTCCGGTAGCCATGCCACCTACATCAACGTGTAGAGGTGGACAACCCTCCATTAAAACATCAAGCTGTGAACCCCACAGGCAGCAAAATGAGCAAGCCAGCCACGGAACTTCATCTAGCGGTTGAGCATCATCTAACGTCCAACTGATCAGCAAAGCTCATCCGTCCATCCATCTGCAGCTACAACATCACCACCTGGCACATGTGATCAGCATCAGCAACGTCCCTAGCTCGTCCTAAAGAGTGTCCAGCAAGGTGGACCCACAATCAGCATACAACCACGTACATGGCCAGGGACATCTCAACCGTCCCGTCCAATGGACCCCATTTCCATTTGTCTCCATGTGCAACCAGCGGCTGGACATCTAGCCATCCAAAACATCACCCATGGCCAGCAACCCTCAGCTCTCTAACGTCCATTAAGAGAGGAGCTCTCTCTCTCTCTCTCTCTCTCTCTCTCTCTCCACACATGTGTAAGGCTTGAAATTGCCACCTCACCACTCCAAGCCCAAACCTAAAGAAAAGTTTGCTTTGGGCACTCCAAGCCTAACTCCTAACCCAAACCTAAAAAGAAAATCCATTGGCTTGGAAGTGCCACCTCATTATCCAAGCCTAACTCCATTCCCAAACCTAAAGAAAAGTTTACTTTGGGCACTCCAAGCCTGACTCCATTCCCAAACCTAAAGAAACTTTTGGTTTAGGCTTGAAGCTTCTCATGAGGCTATAAAAGGAGCTCCTCTCCCTCTCATTTCCATCATCCCATCCAAGAGTTCTCTCTTCTTTAGTTTTCTTTCTTTCTTTCTTTTGTAGTGTAGAGTAGTGTAGAATTTTCTTTCTTAGTGAGTTTAAGTCTTCCATTGTAGCATGGTTAGCTAAACCTCTAGCCAAGGCTAGGGGTGAAGCCTTTGAAGAAATTTGCAAGCTTTGGTTTTTTTTTTTGTTCAACAATGGCGTGTGAATGTTGGAGTTCTCTTTGGTTGATTGGTTCGGTTATCCACCTCCTCAGACGCTATTGTTGTGTAAGCCCCTTGATCCATCGTCGAATTTGGGCACGTTGGATGCTTGGGATCCCTTGTACACCAATTAGCTAGCTCATGATCGATAAAGTCCCTTGATCCATCGTCGACTCCGGGCACGTTGGATGCTTTGGATTCCCTATGGTCATCGAGCTAGTGCAGGTAAAGTCATCGATCTATAAAATCCCTTGATCCATTGTATACTCCGGGCACATTGGATGCTTTGGATTCCCTGCGATCGATAGATGAGATCTTAACGGTTGGATCGGTCAATCAAAGCCTCTTATCTTGTAAGTATGCGTTTGATCGTATGATTTGTGATCTTATCGATTAACTTTTTGGCAAAGTTGTTGATCTGTATAATTCCTTGATCCATTGTCGACTCCGAGCACAGTGGATGCTTGGAATTCCCTGTGATCAACTAACAAGTGCTTCATGGTCAAATCAATCGGTTCAGATCACCATCTTTTATGAAATATGCAAGTGCTTTAACCGTTTTATCTTCAGATTGGAACGGATCTTTATTCGATTCCAGTTGAGTTATAGTTGGACCAATGAATCAAACATTGTGGATGAATTAAATGTGGATCCCTGATGCCTTAGCACTTTTTCTATTTTTATCTTTCATCACACACAACTTGCTCAACTCTTGTGGATTAAACCAGATTTCATCTCTCTCACCTAAACTAATTCCTCTAAGTGTTCTTAACCCCAATCCATGTGGTTCGACCTCGGTCTCACCGAGTATTTTACTACTTCGCTACTTGCACTTGGGTGTGCAATCTTCGGATTGTAGCAATATGCAATAACATGAGAGCAATGAAATAACTAAAGGAGAGTGAGAACGAGAGTACCCGAGGCAGCAAGTTAATCAAGTATAGATTCCCCTATGTCTTCATGAGACTTATTCAACCTTAAAGCAGAAAAATAAACCTAACCTACTTACTCTACTTAACCTTTATTAGTCCGATCAACCACATGATTAAATTTGAGTAGGATCTTCATGAATTTCAACAGATTTCTCATGAGGACCATCTAAAGTCTTGCTCGAAGGTAGACATGGGTGCTTTCCTTCATTAAAGTCCAATCGTAATACGCACCATATGCATGAAAGGAGGGATAAGAGCAACAAAAAGATATCTCCTCAAATTTTAGACTGAGTTATGTGTTGAGCCATGAATTATACATATTCTAACCCTTTTCATCACCACATTATGCATGTTTTCTATGATTAAAGACTCTACTAATGCACACTTTTGTGAATATAGGGATGAGAGAGAGATCTTATGATTTCGATGCTTAAAGACTACATCTAATATAAATTAAAGAACAAATTATGGAAGAACAAGAGGGGGAGTGAAGAAGACAAGAGAAAGGAGAAAGGAAGATGAGCCAAGTGATGGGGCAAAGAGGTGAAGTGAGAAGGGAAGGAAGAAGTGAAGAAGACAACCCATAGTGAGGTCCGACTGGTCATGACCGGTCGGCCAGCTATGCTGCCAACCTTGCAATGTCGCTGGACCATACCCAGGTGGGTCCAACCGATCATGACCAGTCGGCCACATGTGGACAGCAAGCTGTAGAAAATCTGTAGTTTCTATTTTGGATTTCTAAGTCTCCTAGTGTGGAAAGGACACGCGGTTTCGTGAATCTTCTCACTTGGTGGCGCCTGTATGCTATAAAAGGACACCTCCACCCTCTTCCTAAGGCATCTAGCAATGTGGGGAGCAAAGGAATCAAGACCTAGGAGGCTAGCCTTCTAGAACTAGTTCTTCTTTTTCTAGTTCTAGTTTTTAATGTTTTCTTTTAGTTAATCTCTTAGCTAGAGCTAAGAGGTGAAGTTAGTAGTTAATTTCAATGCTTAATTCGTTTATCCAAGTACCGTTTACTTAATTTTCAATTTTCAAGTTCTAGTTTGAATAAAGTATGGTTTTTTAGAAGTTTTGTGAGAGTTTGTGTACTCCAAATATGAGTTCCTTGCAATTCTCTAAGATTGCCATGATGGGTTTGTTTTGATTCGAATTACAGTAACCCTGGAGCTTGCCATAGTCTTTTGGCATGGCTGTTACTTCGAAGGCTACAAGTTCAAGTTCTATATGCTTCATTAGAACTAGAAATCTGATTTCCAGATTTAAGTGAGACTGTTTGTGCTTGAATGATATATCTTCCAATTAGATGAGAGATATGACTTTGATTCTAATTATGTGTACTTGGATGAATGGATTGGCATTAGACTACTACAAGTGGATCCTTGATGCTCTAGTTCTTTCTTAATTATCATATTTCCATATTTCATGTTTAGTTTTTAAAAACTGATTTCCTAAACTTCTTAAATTCTAGTTATTAGGATCGTTTGAATTCGTTTACCTCTTCCTTGTGGATCGACCTCGGTCTCATCGAGAATTTTTACTACATCGCAGCCTTACACTTGAGGTGAGCGACCAATATGATTGATTAGAAACGGGTCCTCCCAGTCAGAATTCGCAATGGGCTGAAGACCCCATGGTGGTGGAGAGACATTCATCAAGCATTCTTCAGTTAAAATTGTCTCCTTGTACTTCGGACATTAGTTCCTTGTAATTCTCTGAGATTACCATGTTTGAATTGATTAACATTGAATTGTAGTAACCCCGGAGTATGCCATGATCTCTTGGTATGGCTGTTACTTCAAAGGCTACAAGTTCAAGTTCTATATGCTTCATTAGAACTAGAATATGAAATTTCTTATTTAAGTGGGATTGTTTGTGATTGAATGCTATATCTTCCAATTAGATGAGAGATAGAACTTTTACTCTAATTGTGTTTGTGCTTGAATGAACGTTAGGATCTAGGATTTTAGTTTTTAAGTTTTTACAGAATTTTTATTTTGTTTCCAGATTTACTTTAGGATCTAGGATTTAGTTTTAGATTTTGTTTATGTGGTTTATGTCCCGTTGGGAACGTGACCACTCTCTTAGACCACATTCGATAGGTGTTGAACCTCCAATTTATACATTGCATTGCCCATTACACTACATAGTTTGCATGATTTTCATGGTTTAAAGGCCCACCTAACACGTGTTTCTGTGATTGTAGGGATGAGAGTGGATTTCATCAAATTGGAGCCAAAAGAATGTATTTGAAGACATTGCATGAAGTCCTAGGATGGACCAAAGAAAGAAGAAGAAAAAGGGAGAAAAGAGAATGAAGAAAAGAAGAAAAAGTGGAAGAAAAACAAGGCTGACCGGTCGTCTGACCGGTCAGCCACATAAAAGAAGTAAATGGAAGGAGGCCGACCGGTCTTGACCGGTCGGCCAGGAAGGTTGGACACATTGCAGAAAATCAGCCCGACCGGTCATGACCGGTCGGCTATAGGCACTGGATGAAGGGTAAATCAGCCCGACCGGTCATGACCGGTCGGGCATGCACGCTGGAACAATGGACAGTCCACACCGACCGGTCATGACCGGTCGGCTGTGCTCTCTGGAGTATTTGAAAAGCCAGGCCGACCGGTCATGACCGGTCGGCCCTGCGTAAGAAGAATACTTTCTAATTCGGGACTCCGAAAATTGCTGCGCAAGGCGTAGGATTTCGCAGAATCCGACGCAAGGGAGGATTGTTGCTATAAAAGGCCACCTAGGGGCTCTCCCTAAGGTATCAGAGAAGAGAAGGAACGTGAGTTTGGAGGCTGAAGGCGACTGTGGAGCGTCTGCAACATCTATCTTCGGGTTTTTCTAGTTTTATGCTTTATTTTTGAGTTTTTAGTTGTAGCATGACTATGCTCGGCTAAAACCTCTCAGCTAAGGCTGAGAGGTGAAGCTTGTAGCCAATTCTATGTTAATTTCAGTTTGATTCAAGTATTTTTCAATTTAAAGTTAGATTTTCCTTATGTTTCAGTTCAAAAGATGGTAGTTTGAGATGTCTTATCTGAGTTCATGTGCTCCGGACATGAATTCCTTTTAATTCTCTGAGATTATCACAGGTTGCTTGTTTAGATTCGAATTATAGTAATCCTTGAGCAGGCCATAGTCCATAGGCATGGCTGTTACTCCGCAGGCTATGAATTTGAATTCTACATTGATTGAATGGACTTGAACTTGGAAGTTCAACTTGAATTGGATGAATGTGTGTGAATGCTTTACTTTCCAACTAGATGAGAGATAGGACTTCAAATCTAGTTGTGTTCTCTACTTGGATTGACTGAATTGACATAGGATTGCTACAAGTGGATCCTTGAAAGCCTTAGTACATTATATCTCTGATTTTTCATTAAGTTACTGTTTTAATTAAACATCCCATTGAAATTGAATTTACTCTATTAAACTGAGTTGCTGGAGTAATTAGGAAGCTGTTACTCTTTCCCTGTGGATCGACCTCGGTCTTACCGAGATTTATTACTACATCGCAGCCTTACACTTGAGGCGAGCGAACAAGTTTTTGGCGCCGTTGCCGGGGAGTTTAGATAACGGTTTTCAAATAATTTCAGTGGCTGTAGAAGTAGAAATAGTTAGGCCTTTTGATTTTCTTAGAACTAACAAGTTTTTCTGTTTTGTAGGAGTTTTTTTTTCTCTAGTTCAAGCGCATCAGGTGATACCCTTCTAACTTAGCTTCTGCAGAATTTTCTTTCAGATTTCAGTTTCCTAGAATAGGAGTAGTTTCAGTTTCTGGTTGAGTGGTTTATGTCCCGTTGGGAACGTAACCATTCAAATCGTCTCCAATCCGAAGGTGGTTTAGTTGGACCATTGTCAGTTCATAGACGAGTCCGGAATTTTCAAGAGCATTGTGAAAGTTTGGGAAGTATGGATCAAACACCCTTAAGGAATCCTCCCCCCCCCCTACTCCAACCACAAACGTAAATCAGGAAGGAGTAGGAGAGAATGAGGTACATAATGTTCCTCCAATGAGATCACTACGGGATTACCTACAACCTGCTCGTACAATTACACCTTCTTGCATAGTTCTACCAGCTAACGGTGGGACCCTTGACATAAAACCGGGAGTAATCCAACTTTTACCTAAATTCCATGGGCTAGACTCTGACCGCCCATACTTACACTTGTAAGAATTCGAAGAAGTGTTGGCCACCTTGCATTATCCCAATGTTTATGGGGATACAATCAGACCTAAACTTTTTCCCTTCACTTTGAAAGAAAGAGCCAAAGATTGGCTTCACTCTCTTAGACCATATTCGATTGGGTCATGGGTTGAGATGAACCGGGAATTCTTGAAAAAGTTCTTCCCGGCTCATAAAACAAACACTCTTCGAAGGGCCATAATGAATTTCTCAGCTAAAGAGGGTGAATCATTCTTTCAATGTTGGGAAAGGTTTAAGGAACTCCTGCTTGCTTGCCCACATCATGGCTATGAGAGTTGGCGAGTTATAAATTTTTTCAATGATGGATTAAGTTCTAATATGCGCCAATTTGTGGAAATGATGTGCAATGGCGAGTTTATGAGCAAAAATCCAGATGATGCTTGGAGTTACTTGGACATGTTGGCTGAAAACGCCCAATCTTGGGATACCTCGGATAAACCCAAGATTCCCAAGCCTACTCAAGAGAAAGGAGGGATATATGTCCTTAAAGAGGAAGACGACGTAAATGCAAGGATAGCCAACCTCACAAGGAAGGTTGAGGCCATGGAACTTAGCAAAAATGGAGTTTTCAAGTCCAAGGAAGCTGTTGAAACCACATGTGGGATTTGTCTCACCGACTTACACGCTACGCAAGATTGTCCCACAATTCCTGCATTTAAGGAAGTGCTGCAAGAGACAGCCAATGCCACATATGGTTATCAACGGCCCTTCAATGGACCGGTAGGTAATACTTACAATGAGAGTTGGAAGAACCACCCGAATTTCAGTTGGAAGAATGCTCCTACGGGCAATCCTACCAACTCCCAAAGAGGGCTACCCATGCAAAATATGGCCCCACCTCAATTCTCATTGGAGGATACCTTGAGAGCATTTATGCAAGGGCAAGCGCAAATAAATGAATCGAATCAGCAATTGTTCCAAGAGCTGAAAGTCTCGGTTGATGAGATCAAGGGACGCTTGAATGCTAGGGAAGGGACCTTTCTGGCCCAACCTCAGCCCAATCCAAAGCAAGTACATGAAGTAAGCATCCCTAATCCTTCCAACCAAAACATGGAGCAAGCTAAATCCATTACCACCCTTAGAAGTGGTAAACAAATTGACAAAACTATTCCGGTGAAGGCCGATGAGCCTAATGATCCGGTAAATTCTGAGGATGAAAATGGATCTAACTTAGCCCCACAACAACCGGAACGCATTTACAAGCCCATAGCACCATTCCCATCGAGATTGGTTGCCCCAAAATCTCTCCCAAATTCTCAAGATATTCTAGAGATTTTCAGACAAGTCAAGATCAACATCCCTTTGCTTGATGCCATCAAACAAATTCCCTCTTATGCCAAGTTTCTAAAAGACCTATGCACAACAAAACGCAAATATAATGTGCAGCAAAAGGCCTTCTTAACTGAGCAAGTTAGTGCCATCCTCACTCAAAAGACTCCCCCAAAATTCAAAGATCCCGGTAGTCCCACAGTCTCACGTATCATTGGAGACTACCGGATTGAACGTGCCTTGTTAGACTTGGGGGCGAGTGTGAACTTGATCCCATACTCGGTATATGAGCAATTGGGCCTTGGTGAATTAAAACCCACCAAAACCACATTGCAACTCGCTGATAGATCTATCCGTGTACCGAGGGGGATAGTTGAGGATGTTCTAGTCCAAGTTGACAAATTCTACTACCCGGTAGATTTTATAGTCTTGGACACACAACCGGTTTTGGATGCTAGCACCCAAATACCGGTGATATTAGGCCGCCCATTCCTTGCCACATCAAACGCAATCATCAATTGCCGGAATGGGGTGATGCAACTATCTTTTGGAAACATGACACTAGAGGTAAATGTGTTTCATTTGGGCAAAAGACATAGGGATGTCGATGATGATGAGTTCTTCGATGTGAACATGCTCGAAACTTTTGAAGAAGAAGAACTCCTCCAACTTGAACCACTAGAAAGCTTGGAGCCATGCTTAGCACATATCATGGATTCCGAAGATCCCATCAGTAGTGAGATTGTGCAGGCATTAAATATAGAAAGACCGGTAGTTGATACTAGCCGGTGGAGGCACCACTTCGAAAAATTGCCACCAACCACATCAAGGCCTCTACCGTCTAACATCAAACCACCAAAGCTTGACCTCAAACCGCTGCCATCAGAGCTTAAATACGTATATTTGGGTCAAGAGGAAATGTTCCCAGTTGTCATTGCCTCCCACCTAGAGAAAGACCAAGAGCTCAAGTTGATTGAGCTACTCAAAGAACACCGGGAAGCCATAGGTTGGACAATAGCGGATCTCAAAGGGATAGATCCTTCGGTTTGCACTCACCGTATACACCTTGAGGAAAATGTAAAAACGTCTAGACAACCTCAAAGAAGGCTAAATCCAAACATGATGGAGGTTGTTAAAGCCGAGGTGTTGAAGCTATTGGATGTGGGTATTATCTACCCCATCTCAGATAGCCAATGGGTGAGTCCTACCCAAGTTGTCCCCAAGAAATCCGGTATTACCATCATTGAGAACGCCAACAACGAACTTATACCGACGAGGGTGACAACCGGTTGGTGTATGTGCATTGATTATAGGAAGCTCAACACGGTCACTAGGAAAGACCACTTCCCTCTCCCGTTTATGGATCAAATTTTGGAGAGGTTGGCAGGCCATCCCTATTATTGCTTCCTAGATGGCTATTCCGAATACAACCAAATCGAGATAGCTCCGGAAGACCAAGAGAAAACCACATTTACATGCCCGTTTGGTACCTTCGCTTACCGAAGGATGCCATTCGGGTTATGTAATGCACCCGCCACATTCCAACGATGCATGTTGAGTATTTTCTCAGACATGGTGGGCGAGTTTCTTGAGGTGTTCATGGATGATTTCTCTGTTTTTAGTAGTACATTTGATGAGTGTCTCGAGCACTTGAAGTTGGTCTTAATAAGGTGTGAGGAAAAACAACTTGTATTAAACTGGGAAAAATGTCATTTCATGGTACAAAGAGGAATAGTCCTTGGACACATCATCTCGTCCAATGGAATAGAGGTAGACCGGGCGAAAATTGATATAATTTCCAATCTACCACCACCCAAAAGCATACGTGATGTGCGGTCCTTCCTTGGACACGCCGGTTTCTATCGAAGGTTTATAAAGGACTTTAGTCACATCTCAAGGCCTTTATGCAACCTTCTACAAAAGGAGAACCAATTTGAGTGGAGTGCCGAATGTCAATTAGCTTTTTCAAAGCTAAAAGACATGTTGACAACCGCTCCTATCATGCAACCACCAGATTGGTCCATGCCTTTTGAGTTGATGTGCGATGCGAGCGATTTTGCTATTGGGGCGGTGTTAGGCCAAAAGAAAGATAAAAAGCCCCATGTCATCTACTACGCGAGTAGGACCTTGAATCCTGCCCAAGTTAATTATTCAACTACGGAGAAAGAGCTCCTAGCTGTCATCTTTGCCTTGGACAAATTCAGGCCATACTTAATAGGATCCAAAGTTATTGTTTATACGGATCATGCGGCGCTGAAATACCTTCTTTCTAAGAAGGATACTAAGCCCCGTTTGCTAAGATGGATCCTACTCCTTCAAGAATTCGACCTGGAGATCAAAGATAAGAAGGGGGTAGAAAATGTGGTGGCGGATCATCTATCTCGCCTAGTCCTACCAAATTCTATTGACGAGTCACCTATTGAGGACTCATTCCCTGACGAGCAACTCTTTGTTGCTATGCATCCACCATGGTACGCTGATATAGTCAATTATCTTTCTACAGGTGCGATGCCGACTCATTGGACTGCGCAAGACAAACGTAAATTTCTAAGGGAAGTGTGCAGATTTTTCTGGGATGAACCTCTATTGTTTAAATATTGCCCAGACCAAATTATAAGGAGATGCGTCCCCGATGATGAATACAATTCAGTCATCTCCTTTTGTCATGATCAAGCATGTGGGGGTCATTTTTCAGCCAAGAAAACAACTGCAAAAATTCTGCAGTGTGGTTTTTATTGGCCCACGTTATTTAAGGACACCCACGAATTTTGCAAAGCTTGCGAGCGCTGCCAGAAGTTAGGAGGATTATCCCATCGAAATATGATGCCCCTCACCCCAATTCAACATCTTGAAGTCTTTGACTGTTGGGGCATCAATTTCATGGGACCATTCCCCTCATCTTTTGGACATGTCTATATTCTGCTTGCCGTAGACTATGTGTCTAAATGGATAGAGGCTATCCCATGTAGAACCAACGATCATCGTACGGTTCTCAAGTTTCTCAAAGAAAATATACTTTCTAGATTTGGGACACCTCGAGCCATTATTAGTGATGGTGGTTCTCACTTTTGCAATAGACCTTTTGAAACTTTGATGAAGAAATATGGTATTAGGCACAAAGTGAGTACCCCATACCACCCACAAACAAGTGGACAAGCTGAAATCTCCAATAGGGAAATCAAGCAGATTTTAGAAAAGACGGTGAGACCGGATCGCAAGGATTGGTCCCTACGATTAGATGATGCACTTTGGGCTCACCGTACTGCCTACAAGACACCCATTGGAATGTCCCATTATAGACTTGTCTATGGGAAAGCTTGCCACTTGCCTGTGGAGATAGAACACAAAGCCTATTGGGCAATTCGGGCCCTAAATTTTGACATAGACAAGGCTAGCTCGCTTCGCAAACTTCAATTAAATGAGCTTGATGAGATCCGGAACGATGCATATGAGAATTCGAGAATTTACAAGAGTAAGATGAAGGCCCTTCATGACAAGCACATCTTAAGGAAATCTTTCCATGAAGGACATAAAGTGCTCTTGTATAATGCCCGACTTCATCTTTTTCCGAAAAAATTACGATCTCGATGGACCGGCCCATATATTGTTAAAGAAGTTTTTCCTCATGGGGCTGTTGAGATTGAGAATGCAGCAAATGGTGACTGTTTCAAAGTTAATGGACAACGCCTTAAACCATTTGTTGAGAAATTTGATTCAGAGGACATGTCCATCTCCCTGAATGATCCTGTCTATCAGGATGATTGATCTCCTAGTCTGATGGAGGTATAGCATAGGTAGGTTTAGTTTGGTTTTACTGTTTTAGTAGGATTTAGTTGTTGGAGTTGCAGACTTCCATGATCGCGCTCTCAGGTACTATTACTCTCACTCTCTCATATTTTACCATTGCTCTCATGTTCATGCTTATTGACTATCTTTTTACATTGAGGACAATGCAAGATTTGGTTGGGGGGTGAGATGAGATCCCTCATCTAGCATATTGTAACATTTCGAGCTTCATATGCGGCAAATTTTTTTTCGAATTTTCTAACATCTCAAACTCTTTTAGAAAATTTTGTTTCTATACATTTGAGGCTATAAGTAGAAAAAAAAAGGGAGAAACGAAGTGTGTGATGTTGTAGTCTTGAATTTCTTCCAACATAATGGTTTTATATGTTAATTCCCCTATTGTTATGATTGATAGAAAATTTGAACACCTTTACAACAAGTTCACATTACACGATTTTCATGAGTAACAGGTTTATGTGATTTGTGGATTAGCTAGACTTTGGTTTAGAGGTGTTGAGCAGCCAAGCCGGGGTATTTTGTCCATCCTTGTCCATGAGAAAATAACAGAAGATATGGATTTCAAAAAAAATCCTATCTAATTTAAAAGAAAAAGGAAAGAAAGGATGAAATCGAGAAGGAAAGAAAAATGGTGGAAAATTCCGAAAAGGGCTACCTATTACCAACCGGGGGATGGTCGAACTGTAACCAAAGCCGGAAATGGGACGTAGTGTGAAAGCCGTCGGAAGGACGGTAAGGGAAATTCCTGTCATAGGCTTGCTGTTGCTCTGTACACCTTAAAATCCTTGGTCTACTTAATCTATGAAGAAGATGATTCCAGGAACTCATGAGATGATCTTTCACTATGCACATTAGGTGGAATTTGTTCGAGTTCTTCTATTTATCAATCAATCAGCGGGAATTACATGTAGACACTTCTTATGTTTTGAGAGTCCAAGGTTCAGCTTCTAGCACCTAATTTTGCCAAATTCTTCACTTATACATCTTGGGATGGATAGAATCATGGGTTCTGAAGGGGAGTTGGATTTGGAGGTTTGAAATTATTTTCACGCATGTTTTGCTCGGGACTAGCAAAAAGCTGGTTGGGGAGTGTGTTGAACCTCCAATTTATACATTGCATTGCCCATTACACTACATAGTTTGCATGATTTTCATGGTTTAAAGGCCCACCTAACACGTGTTTCTGTGATTGTAGGGATGAGAGTGGATTTCATCAAATTGGAGCCAAAAGAATGTATTTGAAGACATTGCATGAAGTCCTAGGATGGACCAAAGAAAGAAGAAGAAAAAGGGAGAAAAGAGAATGAAGAAAAGAAGAAAAAGTGGAAGAAAAACAAGGCTGACCGGTCGTCTGACCGGTCAGCCACATAAAAGAAATAAATGGAAGGAGGCCGACCGGTCTTGACCGGTCGGCCAGGAAGGTTGGGCACATTGCAGAAAATCAGCCCGACCGGTCATGACCGGTCGGCTATAGGCACTGGATGAAGGGTAAATCAGCCCGACCGGTCATGACCGGTCGGGCATGCACGCTGGAACAATGGATAGTCCACACCGACTGGTCATGACCGGTCGGCTGTGCTCTCTGGAGTATTTGAAAAGCCAGGCCGAAATCAGAGAAATCAGAGATATAATGTACTAAGGCTTTCAAGGATCCACTTGTAGCAATCCTATGTCAATTCAGTCAATCCAAGTAGAGAACACAACTAGATTTGAAGTCCTATCTCTCATCTAGTTGGAAAATAAAGCATTCACACACATTCATCCAATTCAAGTTGAACTTCCAAGTTCAAGTCCATTCAATCAATGTAGAATTCAAATTCATAGCCTGCGGAGTAACAGCCATGCCTATGGACTATGGCCTGCTCGAGGATTACTATAATTCGAATCTAAACAAGCAACCTGTGATAATCTCAGAAAATTAAAAGGAATTCATGTCCGGAGCACATAAACTCAGATAAGACATCTCAAACTACCACCTATTGGACTGAAACATAAGAAAAATCCAACTTTGAATTAAAAATACTTGAATCAAATTGAAATTAACATAGAGCTGGCTACAAGCTTCACCTCTCAGCCTTAGCTGAGAGGTTTTAGCCAAGCATAGTCATGCTACAACTAAAAACTAAAAAATAAAGCATAAAACTAGAAAAACCCGAAGATAGATGTTGCAGGCGCTCCACAGTCGCCTTCAGCCTCCAAACTCACGTTCCTTCTCTTCTCTGATACCTTAGGGAGAGCCCCTAGGTGGCCTTTTATAGCAACAAGCCCCCCTTGCGTCGGATTCTGCGAAAGCCTTCGCATTGCGCAGTAATTTTCGGAGTCCCAATTTAGAAAGGAGTCTTCTTACGCAGGGCCGACCGGTCGTGACCGGTCGGACTAATCTTTTGAGCATTCCAGGGAGCACTACCGACCGGTCAAGACCGGTCGGATAGACCTGTCCATTCATTCCAGCAACTGTGGCCGACCGGTCATGACCGGTCGGACCAATTTCCCATCTTATTACAGTGAATACAGCCGACCGGTCATGACCGGTCGGGCTCATCTGTCCACCATCTAGTATGCGTGGCTGACCGGTCATGATCGGTCAGCCTCATCTCCTCTTTGATCAGCAACTATGGCTGACCGGTCGTGACCGGTCAGCCCTCTTCAAACTGTTCTTCTTTCTTTATTTTTCTTCTCTTCTTTCTTCTTTCGTTGGTCATCTTAGGTCTCCATGCAGTAGCTTCAATTGCATTCTTTTGTCTCGTAATTGAATGAAGTCCGCTCTCATCCCTATGATCACAAAACATATGTTAAGTAGGCTTTTAAACCATAAAAATCATGCAAACCATGTAGTGTAATGGGCAATGCAATGTATAAATTGGAGGTTCAACACACCCCCCAACCAGCTTTTTGCTAGTCCCGAGCAAAACATGCGTGAAACAGTTTCAAACCTCCAAATCCAACCCTCTTCCAGAAACCATGTTTCTATCCATTCCAAAACGTATAAGTGTGAAATTTGGAAAGATTAGGTGTTAGAAGCTGAACCTTGGACTCTCAAAACATAAGAAGTGTTTACATGAAATCCCCGCTGACTGATTGATAAATAGAAGAACTCGAACAAATTCAACCTAGTGTGCATAGTGAAAGTTCATCTCATGAGTTCTTGGAACCATCTTCTTCATAGATTAAGTAAACCAGGGATTCCAAGGTACACAGAGCAACAGCAAGCCTATGACAGGAATTTGCCTTACCGTCCTTCCGACGGCTTTCACACTACGTCCCATTTCCGGCTTTGGTTACAGTTCGACCATCCCCCGGTTGGTAATAGGTAGCCCTCTTCGGAATTTTCCACCATTTTTCTTTCCTTCCCGATTTCATCCTTTCTTTCCTTTTTCTTTTAACTTAGGATTTTTAGAAATCCATATCTTTCATTATTTTCCCATGGACAAGGATGGACAAAATACCCCGGCTTGGCTGCTCAACACCTCTAAACCAAAGTCTATCTAATCCACAAATCACATAAACCTGTCACTCATGAAAATCGTGTAATGTGAACTTGGTGTAAAGGTGTTCAAATTTTCTATCAATCACAACAATAGGGGAATTAACATATAAAGCCATTATGTTGGAAGAAATTCCAGACTACAACATCACACACTTCGTTTCTCCTCCTCTTCTACTCATAGCCTCTCAAATGTATAGAAACAAGATTTTCTAAAAGAGTTTTGAGATGTTAGAAAATTCGAAAAAATTTTGTGCATATGAAGCTCGAAATGTTGCAATATGCTAGATGAGGGATCTCATCTCACCCCCCAACCAAATCTTGCATTGTCCTCAATGTAAAAAGATAGTTAGTTAGCATGAACATGAGAACTATGGTAAAATATGAGAGAGTGAGAATCAATAGTACCTGAGAGAGCGATCATGGAAGTCTGCAATTCCAACAACTAAATCCTACTAAAACAGTAAAACAAAACTAAACCTACCTATGCTATACCTCCATCAGACTAGGAGATCAATCATCCTGATAGACAGGATCATTCAGGGAGATGGACATGTCCTCTGAATCAAATTTCTCAACAAATGGTTTAAGGCGTTGTCCATTAACTTTGAAACAGTCACCATTTGCTGCATTCTCAATCTCAACAGCCCCATGAGGAAAAACTTCTTTAACAATATATGGGCCGGTCCATCGAGATCGTAATTTTCCCGGAAAAAGATGAAGTCGGGCATTATACAAGAGCACTTTCTGTCCTTCATGGAAAGATTTCCTTAAGATGTGTTTGTCATGAAAGGCCTTCATCTTGCTCTTGTAAATTCTCGAATTCTCATATGCATCGTTCCGGATCTCATCAAGCTCATTTAATTGAAGTTTGCGAAGCGAGCTAGCCTTGTCTATGTCAAAATTTAGGGCCCGAATTGCCCAATAGGCTTTGTGTTCTATCTCCACAGGCAGGTGACAAGCTTTCCCATAGACAAGTCTATAAGGGGACATTCCAATGGGTGTCTTGTAGGCAGTACGGTGAGCCCAAAGTGCATCATCTAATCGTTGGGACCAATCCTTGCGATCCGGTCTCACCGACTTTTCTAAAATCTGCTTGATTTCCCTATTGGAGATTTCAGCTTGTCCACTTGTTTGTGGGTGGTATGGGGTACTCACTTTGTGCCTAATACCATATTTCTTCATCAAAGTTTCAAAAGGTCTATTGCAAAAGTGAGAACCACCATCACTAATAATGGCTCGAGGTGTCCCAAATCTAGAAAGTATATTTTCTTTGAGAAACTTGAGAACCGTACGATGATCGTTGGTTCTACATGGGATAGCCTCTATCCATTTAGACACATAGTCTACGGCAAGCAGAATATAGACATGTCCAAAAGATGAGGGGAATGGTCCCATGAAATCGATGCCCCAACAGTCAAAGACTTCAAGATGTTGAATTGGGGTGAGAGGCATCATATTGCGACGGGATAATCCTCCTAACTTCTGGCAGCGCTCGCATGCTTTGCAAAACTCGTGGGTATCTTTAAATAATGTGGGCCAATAAAAACCACACTGCAGAATTTTTGCAGTTGTTTTCTTGGCTGAAAAATGACCCCCACATGCTTGATCATGACAAAAGGAGATGACTGAATTGTGTTCATCATCGGGGACGCATCTCCTTATAATTTGGTCTGGGCAATATTTAAACAATAGAGGTTCATCCCAGAAAAATCTGCACACTTACCTTAGAAATTTACGTTTGTCTTGCGCAGTCCAATGAGTCGGCATCGCACCTGTGGAAAGATAGTTGGCTATATCAGCGTACCATGGTGGATGCATAGCAACAAAGAGTTGCTCATCAGGGAATGAGTCCTTAATAGGTGACTCGTCAATGGAATTTGGTAGGACTAGGCGGGATAGATGATCCGCCACCACATTTTCTACCCCCTTCTTATCTTTAATCTCAAAATCGAATTCTTGAAGGAGTAGGATCCATCTTAGCAAACGGGGCTTAGCATCCTTCTTAGAAAGAAGGTATTTCAGCGCCGCATGATCCGTATAAACAATAACTTTGGATCCTATTAAGTATGGCCTGAATTTGTCCAAGGCAAAGATGACAGCTAGGAACTCTTTCTCCGTAGTTGAATAATTAACTTGGGCAGGATTCAAGGTCCTACTCGCGTAGTAGATGACATGGGGCTTTTTATCTTTCTTTTGGCCTAACACTGCCCCAATAGCAAAATCGCTCGCATCGCACATCAACTCAAAAGGCATGGACCAATCTGGTGGTTGCATGATAGGAGCGGTTGTCAACATGTCTTTTAGCTTTGAAAAAGCTAATTGACATTCGGCACTCCACTCAAATTGGTTCTCCTTTTGTAGAAAGTTGCATAAAGGCCTTGAGATGTGACTAAAGTCCTTTATAAACCTTCGATAGAAACCGGCGTGTCCCAGGAAGGACCGCACATCGCGTATGCTTTTGGGTGGTGGTAGATTGGAAATTATGTCAATTTTCGCCCAGTCTACCTCTATTCCATTGGACGAGATGATGTGTCCAAGGACTATTCCTCTTTGTACCATGAAATGGCACTTTTCCCAGTTTAATACAAGTTGCTTTTCCTCACACCTCATTAAGACCAACTTCAAGTGCTCGAGGCACTCATCAAATGTACAACCAAAAACAGAAAAGTCATCCATGAACACCTCAAGAAACTCACCCACCATGTCTGAGAAAATACTCAACATGCATCGTTGGAATGTGGCGGGTGCATTGCATAACCCGAATGGCATCCTTCGGTAGGCGAAGGTACCAAACGGGCATGTAAATGTGGTTTTCTCTTGGTCTTCCGGAGCTATCTCAATTTGGTTGTATCCGGAATAGCCATCTAGGAAGCAATAGTAGGGATGGCCTGCCAACCTCTCCAAAATTTGGTCCATAAATGGGAGAGGGAAGTGGTCTTTCCTAGTGACCGTATTGAGCTTCCTATAATCAATGCACATACGCCAACCGGTGGTCACCCTAGTCGGTATAAGCTCGTTGTTGGCGTTTTCAATGATGGTAATACCGGATTTCTTGGGGACAACTTGGGTAGGACTCACCCATTGGCTATCTGAGATGGGGTAGATGATACCCACATCCAATAGCTTTAACACCTCGGCTTTGACAACCTCCATCATGTTTGGATTTAGCCGTCTTTGAGGTTGTCTAGTTGTTTTTGCGTTTTCTTCAAGGTGTATACGGTGAGTGCAAACCGAAGGATCTATCCCTTTGAGATCCGCTATTGTCCAACCTATGGCTTCCCGGTGTTTTTTGAGTAACTCAATCAACTTGAGCTCTTGGTCTTTTTCTAGGTGGGCGGCAATGACAACTGGGAAAGTCTCCTCTTGACCCAAATATACATATTTAAGCTCGGATGACAATGGTTTGAGGTCAAGCTTCGGTGGTTTGATGCTAGACGGTAGAGGCCTTGATGTGGTTGGTGGCAATTTTTCAAAATGGGGCCTCCACCGGCTAGTATCAACTACCGGTCTTTCTATATTTAATGCATGTACAATCTCACTGATGATGGGGTCTTTAGAATCCATGAAGTGTGCTAAGCATGTCTCCAAACTTTCTAGTGGTTCAAGTTGGAGGAGTTCTTCTTCTTCAAAGGTTTCAAGCATGTTTACATCAAAGAACTCATCATCATCGACATCCCTATGTCTTTTGCCCAAGTGAAATACATTCACTTCTAGTGTCATATTTCCAAAAGATAATTGCATCACCCCATTCCGGCAATTGATGATTGCGTTTGATGTGGCAAGGAATGGGCGGCCTAGTATTACCGGTATTTGGGTGCTAGCATCCAAAACCGGTTGTGTGTCCAAGACGATAAAATCTACTGGATAGTAGAATTTGTCAACTTGGACTACATCCTCAACTATCCCCCTCGGTACACGGATAGATCTATCAGCGAGTTGCAACGTGGTTTTGGTGGGTTTTAATTCACCAAGACCCAATTGCTCATATACCGAGTATGGGATCAAGTTCACACTCGCCCCCAAGTCTAACAAGGCACGTTCAATCCGGTAGTCTCCAATGATACATGAGACGGTGGGGCTATCGGGATCTTTGAATTTTGGGGGGGTCTTTTGAGTGAGGATGGCACTAACTTGCTCAGTTAAGAAGGCCTTTTGCTGCACATTATATTTGCGTTTTGTCGTGCATAGATCTTTTAGAAACTTGGCATAAGAGGGAATTTGTTTGATGGCATCAAGCAAAGGGATGTTGATCTTGACTTGTCTGAAAATCTCTAGAATATCTTGAGAATTTGGGAGAGATTTTTGGGCAACCAATCTTGAAGGGAATGGTGCTATGGGCTTGTAAATGCGTTCCGGTTGTTGTGGGGCTAAGTTAGATCCATTTTCATCCTCAGAATTTACCGGATCATTAGGCTCATCGGCCTTCACCGGAATAGTTTTGTCAATTTGTTTACCACTTCTAAGGGTGGTAATGGATTTAGCTTGCTCCATGTTTTGGTTGGAAGGATTAGGGATGCTCACTTCATGTACTTGCTTTGGATTGGGCTGAGGTTGGGCCGGAAAGGTCCCTTCCCTAGCATTCAAGCGTCCCTTAATCTCATCAACCGAGACTTTCAGCTCTTGGAACATTTGTTGATTTGATTCATTTATTTGCGCTTGCCCTTGCATAAATGCTCTCAAGGTATCCTCCAATGAGAATTGAGGTGGGGCCATATTTTGCATGGGTGGCCCTCTTTGGGAGTTGGTAGGATTGCCCGTTGGGGCATTCTTCCAACTGAAATTCGGGTGGTTCTTCCAACTCTCATTGTACGTATTACCTACCGGTCCATTGAAGGGCCGTTGATAACCATATGTGGCATTGGCTGTCTCTTGCAGCACTTCCTTAAATGCAGGAATTGTGGGACAATCTTGCGTAGCGTGTAAGTCGGTGAGACAAATCCCACATGTGGTTTCAACAGCTTCCTTGGACTTGGAAACTCCATTTTTGCTAAGTTCCATGGCCTCAACCTTCCTTGTGAGGTTGGCTATCCTTGCATTTACGTCGTCTTCCTCTTTAAGGACATATATCCCTCCTTTCTCTTGAGTAGGCTTGGGGTTCTTGGGTTTATCCGAGGTGTCCCAAGATTGGGCGTTTTCTGCCAACATGTCCAAGTAACTCCAAGCATCATCTGGATTTTTACTCATAAACTCGCCATTGCACATCATTTCCACAAATTGGCGCATATTATAACTTAATCCATCATTGAAAAAATTTATAATTCGCCAACTCTCATAGCCATGATGTGGGCAAGCAAGCAGGAGTTCCTTAAATCTTTCCCAACATTGAAAGAATGATTCACCCTCTTTAGCTGAGAAATTCATGATGGCCCTTCGAAGAGTGTTTGTTTTATGAGCTGGGAAGAACTTTTTCAAGAATTCCCGGTTCATCTCAACCCATGACCCAATCGAATATGGTCTAAGAGAGTGAAGCCAATCTTTGGCTCTTTCTTTCAAGGTGAAGGGAAAAAGTTTAAGTCTGATTGTATCCCCAGAAACATTGGGATAATGCAAGGTGGCCAACACTTCTTCGAATTCTTGCAAGTGTAAGTATGGGCGGTCAGAGTCTAGCCCATGGAATTTAGGTAAAAGTTGGATTACTCCCGGTTTTATGTCAAGGGTCCCACCGTTAGCTGGTAAAACTATGCAAGAAGGTGTAATTGTACGAGCAGGTTGTAGGTAATCCCGTAGTGATCTCATTGGAGGAACATTATGTACCTCATTCTCTCCTACTCCTTCCTGATTTGCGTTTGTGGTTGGAGTAGGGGGGGGGGGGGGGGGGAGGATTCCTTAAGGGTGTTTGATCCATACTCCCCAAACTTTCACGATGCTCTTGATAATTTCGGACTTGTCTATGGACTAATAGTGGTCCAACTAAACCACCTTCAGATTGAAGACGATTTGAATGATTCCGTTCCCAATGGGACATAAACCACTCAACCAGGAACTGAAACTAATCCTATTCTAGAAAACTAAAATCTGAACTAAAAATTCTGAAAAAGCTAAGTTAGAAAGGTATCACCTGATGCGCTTGAACTGAAAGAAGAATTCCTACAAAACAGAAAACTATGTTAGTTCTAAGAAAAATCAGAAAAACCTATCTACTTCTACTTCTACAGCCACTGAAACTATTTGAAAACTATTATCTAATTTCCCCGGCAGCGGCGCCAAAAACTTGTTTGCTCGCCTCAAGTGTAAGGCTGCGATGTAGTAATAAATCTCGGTAAGATCGAGGTCGATCCACAGGGAAAGAGTAACAACTTTCAAATCACTCCAGCAACTCAGCTTTATATAGGAAATTCAGATTCAATGGTGTTAAAACAATAAATTTATGAGAAATCAGAGATATAATGTACTAAGGCTTTCAAGGATCCACTTGTAGCAATCCTATGTCAATTCAGTCAATCCAAGTAGAGAACACAACTAGATTTGAAGTCCTATCTCTCATCTAGTTGGAAAATAAAGCATTCACACACATTCATCCAATTCAAGTTGAACTTCCAAGTTCAAGTCCATTCAATCAATGTAGAATTCAAATTCATAGCCTGCGGAGTAACAGCCATGCCTATGGACTATGGCCTGCTCAAGGATTACTATAATTCGAATCTAAACAAGCAACCTGTGATAATCTCAGAGAATTAAAAGGAATTCATGTCCGGAGCACATAAACTCAGATAAGACATCTCAAACTACCACCTATTGGACTGAAACATAAGAAAAATCCAACTTTGAATTAAAAATACTTGAATCAAACTGAAATTAACATAGAACTGGCTACAAGCTTCACCTCTCAGCCTTAGCTGAGAGGTTTTAGCCGAGCATAGTCATGCTACAACTAAAAACTAAAAAATAAAGCATAAAACTAGAAAAACCCGAAGATAGATGTTGCAGACGCTCCACAGTCGCCTTCAGCCTCCAAACTCACGTTCCTTCTCTTCTCTGATACCTTAGGGAGAGCCCCTAGGTGGCCTTTTATAGCAACAAGCCCCCCTTGCGTCGGATTCTGCGAAAGCCTTCGCATTGCGCAGCAATTTTCGGAGTCCCAATTTAGAAAGGAGTCTTCTTACGCAGGGCCGACCGGTCATGACCGGTCGGACTAATCTTTTGAGCATTCCAGGGAGCACTACCGACCGGTCAAGACCGGTCGGATAGACCTGTCCATTCATTCCAGCAACTGTGGCCGACCGGTCATGACCGGTCGGACCAATTTCCCATCTTATTACAGTGAATACAGCCGACCGGTCATGACCGGTCGGGCTCATCTGTCCACCATCTAGTATGCGTGGCTGACCGGTCATGACCGGTCAGCCTCATCTCCTCTTTGATCAGCAACTATGGCTGACCGGTCGTGACCGGTCAGCCCTCTTCAAACTGTTCTTCTTTCTTTATTTTTCTTCTCTTCTTTCTTCTTTCGTTGGTCATCTTAGGTCTCCATGCAGTAGCTTCAATTGCATTCTTTTGTCTCGTAATTGAATGAAGTCCGCTCTCATCCCTATGATCACAAAACATATGTTAAGTAGGCTTTTAAACCATAAAAATCATGCAAACCATGTAGTGTAATGGGCAATGCAATGTATAAATTGGAGGTTCAACACCATCCCAATTTCAGTTGGAGGAATGGTCTCACGACAAAGAGTTTAAAGTGTCAGTTGATGAGATTAAGGGATGCTTGAATGCTAGGTGTTGGGGTCCCAAATAGTGGACACTCTTAAAATAAGCCAAATAACCATACACTCCTGAAGGGATCGCGTAAAGAACGCCTCCCGGTGCACGCAAGACGAAGGAATACGTGACTTCCCTGGACTTAGCCAAATTCACTAGTGGACCCCGCTGATCTCCGTGATCAAAACTGTTCTAAATCAGACCCGTGACTCCTATATGATTTGTGATGAACACTGCAAGTGGTTGCGCAAAGAAACGGGCCCCACAAACCCTCCAAAAATCAAAACCCAATCGATGGAGCCCACATTTACGTGTCCAACGCACCCTAAAAACCAACACTCACTCACAGGTGCGTGGAGCCCAACGCACCTGTAAGTTATATCCCACGCACCCTTAAAAACAGTACGCTGGCCCACCATTTCGTGAAGGACCACGCATCCAACGCACCCTGAAAGATGGTCAACGCACCCCACAATCAACGGACAGATTATGAGATAGTTTCCAGGTGCGTGGAACCTCACGCACCCGACAAGTAAACCCCACGCACCCGTATGATCATCGGACCTGCGATGAAGTAAACAGGTGCGTGGAGAGCATTTCATGGATGCGTGACACGTGGCACCCTGCTATTGGTTGACTTCACCTATAAATACCCCTCCGATGCTTCATTTGAGCGAGATCAAGAGACCGAGAGAGAGAGAGAGAGAGCTCCGCCCGCCGGAAACCCAAAAAAGGCTTACCGGAACCCTCGCCTGAGCTCCCACTCCTTCCACCAGAACCCCATTTTGGGTGCGGACACGTCTAAGGTCTGGACTTCATACATTTAAAACGTACCTGTAAAAGAAGTTCACGCATCAAAAAAAGGGGGAACCACGCATCCGTCAATTCAGCACCCACGCGTCTGTAAATCCAGCAAGTCCGAATTGGTGAAGTGCATCAACGCACCCCGAACGTGCACCAACGCACCCTCAAAATCGTCTAAAAATATTTGACGAATTGACAGGTGCGTGGAGCCCACACGCACCCGTAAATCAGGGCTCACGCACTCAGAAATCAGCCAATTTACAGATCATGTTAGCAGGCGCACCGGGCTCAATTTTGAGTATTTTTAAAGACTACTGGGACCAGTCTTGGGTATTTCGAGCATTCCGGACGCAATGGAACGGCCAAGCAAATGTTTCGGGAACTCTAAATGAGCAGAATCGAGCATCTTCAAGATTAAACCCTATTCGATGCGATGAGCGGGGTAACTTCCCGGAAAGGAGTCGCCAACATCTGGGGCTAAGCAGATATGCTAATATTTACGTTCACTACAAAAGGCATGATCCGATTTGTGCTAAAAGACTAGCTCAGCCGGGCCTTGATTACCACAATAAACCGTGCTGAGGAGTTTCGATCCCTTACAAACCAACTACTCAACTGCCACAATGCAGTAGTCGATGCCCTACCCATCTAAAACGGTACCCGCCGGTTAGACTGCGCAGGTATACATAACTGTAGAACGGACTTCCCGAGGTCACCTGTCCCTACATTGACAGGCGCGGGCCCAGAGTCGTCCCTCTCAGTAATAAACCCTGACAGTCCTGACCCGGATCTCCGACCAAAACATGGGACATAGACATCTGACTAATACAAAGTGGCTTAGTACAGTAAAACAAATACCGGCCCCATGGCCGTAAACTCTAAAAAAAAAACCTAGTCCCGACTGACTAGTCTTTTGCCTTCTAATCAAGGGTCATCGATTATGCGATGTAATTAAGGGTCCGTGCCAGACCACGGCCTGGAATGTACAAGATCTCAGAATCTCTGGAATAAAATTCGCCTTGCGATATCTCTTCGTGTGTACTTTTGTGAATGCTCATGACTGTCTATGAATGTTTTCATTACTCAGAACCCCCAGAGCAACAAAACACAACATCCCAGAGAATGTTCATTTCTCTAGTTCTAACAAACTGGCGACTCTGCTGGGGAATCGAACCCAGAATCTCTGGTTTGCTCTGAGTATAAGAACACTCTAAGAATAGTCCTTTGCAAACACGAATTTACGCATAAGAAAAGTTACCGCATGGCGTAATGTTTCGGCGCCCTTGGGCGCCAAACTGGCGACTCTCAACGGGAATGTTCTTCCCTTCATCTTTAAGGCAACAGACATAAAAAGGGGAGTTTTTTTGAACCCA